>CM062295.1:647479202-648870514 GCA_031216915.1 Pictodentalium vernedei
GGCTCAACGTTACTTTTCAGAAACTTGGGCTGTTCTGAAAAAATATTTTTTCAAAATATTTTGATTTCAATTATTTTTTCTATATTAATGGATCATATTATTATTATGTATATTTTTATACTGTACCAATGACCCAGACATAGCTGGTGCTAACTCTTAAAATATAGGGCCAAACACAAATTTTGCCCCCCAATCCCCAAAATTTGCATCTAAAACTAAAGAAAAACATGTCCTGAAAGGCCCTCCACACTTCGCCCCTACTGCGCATGCGCAGTGTCAAGGACGTTCCGAAATTGGCGCCATTTATCATTCTAAGTTTGGCCCTTCATCAGTTAACATCTGACTGATCTTTGTGCTTTTAAATCTCAGTTTAAATGATGCCAGACACATAAATATTAGTGAAATGGTGATTCTAAGGAGGATAGAAAAGGAGGAGAGGAAAAGAATGTGTGACAGAATATTATCAGGGCTGTAACTTAAAATTTTTTAATGAAATTATGTTAAGTTACCTATTTTCAAGGCAGCAGCCATTTTGTTGTTATTCTGATTATTTAGTTACACTGTTTTTTCAAGTGTTTTTCCTCTCTCCCTGTCCTTTAAGTTCCCCCTTGCTATTCTCCCATGCTTTTGGCATAGTTTCTGTAATTATTATTACTAAAATTTCTTGGGAGTTTTAGCTGTATAACAGAATGAATTCTGTTCTTTCCCCATGTTTACGTCTTCACCTACGGGTGGTTAGGCGTTGTGTTCTGCATCTACCATCTGATGTTCTGCAGTTTCTTCCCTGGAAGTCTCTGTTTTGCATCAGATGGTGTATTTTTGGTAACTGATTTCGGGCCTGGGTGCCTGGAGTCTTATTTTAGTGTTTTTACACTCATTGTTTATATTTACAACAGCCCTCTGTGTGAGGGGGGGATTTCTAAATAATAATATCTTTATGTTATTTTAATCATAACTAGATACATTATTATTGTTCGTAAGTGTTGAATAAATTGTTTAAAATATTTTTAAAATTTTTGTCCACACTTAGGCTTGGGATCCATTGGGGCTCAACGTTACTTTTCAGAAACTTGGGCTGTTCTGAAAAAATATTTTTTCAAAATATTTTGATTTCAATTATTTTTTCTATATTAATGGATCATATTATTATTATGTATTTTGATTGCCAGGGGTTAGTGCGAGTACCAGGACTTGTTTTCTTTTCACATTGAAAGGATATTGATCAATTGCTTTAAGAGGAAGTCTTCCTCTGACCTTATTATCATTCTATATGTGGTCAGTGTACTCGCATTAACTCCTGTTCTGTATCGTATGATTTCGATGACAATATGGGAAGCGTATGTCACGGTATGTTGTTGGGGATTTGGACACTCCGGTCCTTTCCCCGCAGGGTCACTCTACTTTATCAATTTCTATTTCAGACGATCAAGATTAGGGTGATGTATCTGTGATGTCTTCCAACAGTGTGCCTCCGTCGTCACAATTAATGAAGGGCTAGCGGATAAGTGCTCATGTAATACGCCAATTGCCTAAGAGGACCCTAGTAGGTTCGACGGCCTTTGACGTCCGCTAGCTCGCCCGGTGTAGCGTCCATTCACCGAATGGTTCGGCAGCCGGGTTCGTCCGTTGCGGTCTAGAAGGAATTTTGGGGTGATGCGAGCACTATAAAATTAACTTAATGCACACCCAGTGACGGCGGATCGGAGGGAGAACGGAGGAAGCCTTTTAGTCCGGTTCATAGCTCGTTCCGGTCCATCCGGACGGCAAGCGAGAGAGGCCCCTCTCTCGTTCAACAACATCTGGCCCCCAGATGTTGTGGTACAAATGTGTAGTTAGCGGAGCATACGTCCGTCGCTCGGGACGCTCCGTTGTATAGGCAGTCCGCTGAGACTGCTAAGGCTTCCTCTTCTCGTCAGCGCACACGACCCGCACCTTGGCTGCGTAACCGCCGATATATTACCAGCTTCGCCGATCAAGGATTCTTCGGCGACCAGGTCACACCATCCGGCAGCCAGGGATTCGAGACCGATGGACTCCGGACGTTCGCATAGGAAAAGTATGCGGGAGCCATCTGATGCGGAGCTGCCCTCGGCGAAGCAGCGATAGACTGCGCCTCCGCAGGTCTCGACGCCGGACATTCTTGTGCACATAGCACAGCTTATCGCAGCATCCAAGCAGCCGACAGAAACGGTGTCGGATCGAGATTTATCCGACAGCGCTGGGTCGGTAGCCGGGGACTCGAGGCCTGCAGACTCCGGACGTTCGCATAGGAAGTGTGCGGGAGTCAACGTACACGGAGCTTCCCAGCGGCAATGCATCGTAAGTCCGCTACTGCACAGGCCTCGGGAACGGACGTGCTTTCCTTAATAGCACAGTTTATCGCAGCATCCCAGCATCAACTGAATCTGTCGCATATATTTTATCCGACGATGCTGGGTCGGGACGCTCCGCGGAAGCGGGTACGGACGTCCGAAAGTTTCATCCGGTCCGATGGGATACCGAAAGGGATTCGGTGGATTTCAAGCTTTCCCTTTCGGAACAACATATGCTGCGATGCCGGATAAGAAACTGATAGCGTCGGTGGACTTAGAAATTTTTGGTTCGGTTCAGGGACATCGTCCCTCAGTTCCGACATAGTCCAATAATGTCACACAAACTTTCGAATTATTGAACGACGCTATATATATTATTATTTTATGCTTGCTATCCAAGCATTTCTGGTTTCTTGTTCGAAGAGTTATGGAGATGTCTTTCAAAAGTGTGCCTCTGTCGTCATAGTTAATGAAGAGTTAGCGGCAATAAGTGCTCATGGAATATGTCTATCGCTTACGGAGTGACATTCGCTAGCTCACCCGGTGTAGCGTACATTTATCGAATGGTTCGGCTGCCGGGTTCGTCCGTTGCGGTCTAGGAAGGAGATTTGGGTGATGCGAGCACTTTAATTACTTTAGTACTCACCCAGTGACGGCAGATTGAGGATAGATCGGAGGAAGCCAACAACATAGGGGACCGCATGTTGTGGTTCAGATATTTTACATTCGGAGCATATGTCCGTTGCTCGGGACGCTCCGTTATATTGACAGTCCGAGAGACTGTCTTTAATGCTTCCTCATCCTCACAGCAGGGCACACGACCGCACATTGGCTACGTGACCTCGAGTATCCGATCAGTTTCGGCATTCAGTGATTCCACAGCGAATAGGTTGCGCCATCCGGTAGCCATGGGACACGAGGCCTATACACTCCGTTCGCTCGCATATTGGAAGTATGCACGGGGTAACGATCTCGGAGCTTCCTGCGGCAATGCATCGTAAGACCGCTGCTCCTCAGGCCTCAGTGACGGACGTGCTATCCGAGTTAGCACAGTTGTTTCGCAGCATCCCAGCAATTGACGGTTTCTCGGTCGAATCAGGAATTATCCGACGGCGCTGGGTCGGTGCGGTCCGCGGTTGCATCAAGCTACGGACGACCGAACGCTTTATAGGGTCCGACGGGATGGCGAAAGGGATTCGAAAGATTTCGAGTTTTCCCTTTAGTAGTATCGGAAGATGCCTTTCATATCTTCTGGCATTTCTTCCAGTGATTATTTTTCGGACTTCATTGCTGCGATCTTGGATAAGAGACTTATAGCGTCATTGGACTCGGATTTTTCGATCGGTACAGGGACTTTGTCCCTGACTTACCGACGCAGTCCAATATTGTCATTACAACATGTGATACCGAGAGTTCATATGCGTCTAGACGGTGTGATTAAAGACTGCATATATTCTTTTCGCCGTTTATGTCTTTTCCAATTTCAATGTTGGGAACGACATTATGTATAGTAGACTTGACTTAGACGCTTTATTATACGTAATCCGCCTTACTGAGGCGTTATCATTACGTCTTCAAGAAAAGATTTACGGGATATTATTCTCAATGTAATTTCTTTTGAGGGCAGTAGTTTGTTCACGTATAACTCCGCCCTTCAGTGGCTGATTGGAGTTGGTTAGACGTGATGCAGCCCTAGCTACATCCACGCGTGGATAGTAGGTTAAGAACTCTCTCAGAGTCGCTTCGTTCTCGGAGGAGCTTCTCTTCGACGGCAACTTTCCGGCAATCCATGAATTGCTTGATTTATACATTCTCTTGTCTATCTAGTGTTACAAGAGATTCAGACTGGGGCAAACATTCGGTGGTTGACTCAGAGAGTGCCGCCGCAGTTGCCGGACCCGAGTGTGGCTGTTATGACGGTTGCCAGTCAAACAGATTGGGATATATACTGATCCCTACGGATTCGAAGTGCCAGGGTCTTTGGGTTCCGCAGTCTTTTAACTATCAGTTTAACTTCCGCGGAATAATGTTTTTTAGGCTTGCTTTATGTCATTGCATGAACATTATTCAGAAACGCATGCCCAAATTCCTGTCCTTTAATTCGATAGTAGTGGCGTATCTCCGGAACCAGGGAGGCACTCTTTCGTTTCCGTTATTCAATTTAATGGAAAGAATCCGTCTGTTGGTTATACTACAGCAAGTTCAGTTTTGGTCCGTCATATTCTGGGTCGTCTGATTGTTTTATCGCACTCCCGTTCTCTTACGGGTCGCTTGTTGCTGTCAGAATGGACTCTCAACAAACAAGTATTTAATCAGATTTGCTATCTATGGGAGCGCCCAATGATGTTTTATTTATGACACAGCTTGCTAATCAATTGCAGACGTATGTGTTGGCTTGTCCAGATCTCTGAGCTAATACTGTTAACGCTCTATTGATCTATAGGACGGAATGATAGGATACGCGTATCCTCCGGCGCTGTTGTTTTAGCAGGTATTGCTAAGATAAACAACCACAATACATTTCTGTTGATAGCATCTCTATCTTCACAGAGATCATGAGTAATTTACTCTCTTGTCTACTGTGGATCTTAACGTGAAATCTTCCTCTATGTGAGGATCTTTTTTCACTGGGTAAATCGTGTCATCTTTATCACAACCAGCAAGGTCGCAACCTTCATGTATTCCGTTGTGTGGTCCGTATTGCATTGTAAGCACTGTACTGGACGAGCTTTGGACGCGATTTCTTACTATAGGAGATCCTCTTCTTCGCTATTCTATGCGACTAAAGTGGAGGCTCTTCCGTCGTGGTGTAGGGATCATTATGTTCATATGGTTGATCCCTCCATACTACTCATTGCTATTTTTTAGTATACTTGTTTCACAAGATCTACTGCAGCCTGTTGTTATTTAGGTTATAGGTTTATGTTACCTCATACCTATGCACTCTACGATAGTTTACATTTGAGTCTTTTGTCTCTTTATCTAAGTCAGTTAGTAACTTTTTGATAAATAGACTTAGAATCTTTAGATTAAATTCCTATACGGATTTTAACTTCGGTTCTTATTTAGCTAAGTAATCATTTGAGCCTCTGGAAACAGTAGTTTTCAAATTCTGACCTTTTAGACAGTAATTCTGTTGGTTTCTCTTTTACTGTAGAGTCAGTGAGTTTCATGCACTATCGATGGATGATTTTCACTTTCATAGTTTCGGAATCAATACTTCCGTTACTATTTAGGTTGGATTGTTGCATAAGAGTTAGGCTCCTATTATCCGGAACCTATTATTTTAAGGTCCTTCCGTCTTCGTATGGGCATAGGCCTTTACTCTGTCCGGGTACAGTTTATGTATTTATAAACAGATATCTGTTTATTACAAGGGCGTAAGCTTCTTCTGTCTTTGATGTCTAGTAGAAGGACGTTACGCTCCATTTTATTGTTAATGGATTCTATTAACTAGCGTACTGCTTATGGTATATCATTGGCTTAGCAGTTGTGCTTAAGATTTCGGCTCATGAAGTAAGAGTTCTTCTACTTCTTGGGCTTACATTAATAGTGTTGCTATTATAGATTTTTGAAGGCTGCTCATTGTGCTCAGCCATCCATTCATGAATTTTATCTCAGAAATATCGAGTCCATTTCTGGAGGCCTCTATTGTTAGGTCTATTCTCTACTGCTCAGAATGTCATTCACTTAACAGTTGCTACTATAGCTAGGTAGGCTGTCTGTTTCGGCAGTGTCTCCGTTCGGCTGCCCTCTTCGCTCTGGGCTATTTGACCCAGGGCAAGAAAAAGGGGGGGGGGGAGGGTGTTCCCTTGGGTCACCTGTTTTTTACTATGAAAACAAGGGGATACCTCCTCCGGAGTTAGTAATTCTGAGCTGTTATTGGGATGGTTGTTTAGTGAGAAGTTTAAGTTTATAAAATTCATTCAAGTCTTAGTTTTTAAAGTATAGCTTTTGAATATTGCATATGTCAACGGACATGATTATGCAATTCTCACACACTTTTAGGAGTATAAGAGTCTCTATTCTCTAGACTTACTTTATTATTGGCTTACTTTAAAAATTATTAGTATAAGGATTATTGGATATTAATAGAGTACATGGATGTATGAAGCTCAATTTTTGGAAGGTGTTGTATCTTTCTAATTTATCATAAATAAGAAAGATACATGTAAGGCCTATTACTTCTTTTCCCTACAGGGGATGACTCTATTTTATTTTATTGAGCGTATTCCATTTTGCTCTATGTCCTTGGCCCTCCAGCCTTTTTACTATTCAGCTATGTCTGGGTCATTGGTACAGTATAAAAATGTTAAAAAATTTATAGTAATTTATATATTTTTTATACTTACCAATGACCCAGACGGGGATGGCCCTCCCAGGAGTTGGGAACTCTTGCCTCCCCGCTGAGTACATAGCGCTTACCAGGCACTGGTTATTAGAATGATAAATGGCGCCAATTTCGGAACGTCCTTGACACTGCGCATGCGCAGTAGGGGCGAAGTGTGGAGGGCCTTTCAGGACATGTTTTCTTTAGTTTTAGATGCAAATTTTGGGGATTGGGGGGCAAAATTTGTGTTTGGCCCTATATTTTAAGAGTTAGCACCAGCTATGTCTGGGTCATTGGTAAGTATAAAAAATATATAAATTACTATAAATTTTTTAACTTTGATTGCCAGGGGTTAGTGCGAGTACCAGGACTTGTTTTCTTTTCACATTGAAAGGATATTGATCAATTGTTTTAAGAGGAAGTCTTCCTCTGACCTTATTATCATTCTATATGTGGTCAGTGTACTCGCATTAACTCCTGTTCTGTATCGTATGATTTCGATGACAATATGGGAAGCGTATGTCACGGTATGTTGTTGGGGATTTGGACACTCCGGTCCTTTCCCCGCAGGGTCACTCTACTTTATCAATTTCTATTTCAGACGATCAAGATTAGGGTGATGTATCTGTGATGTCTTCCAACAGTGTGCCTCCGTCGTCACAATTAATGAAGGGCTAGCGGAAAAGTGCTCATGTAATACGCCAATTGCCTAAGAGGACCCTAGTAGGTTCGACGGCCTTTGACGTCCGCTAGCTCGCCCGGTGTAGCGTCCATTCACCGAATGGTTCGGCAGCCGGGTTCGTCCGTTGCGGTCTAGAAGGAATTTTGGGGTGATGCGAGCACTATAAAATTAACTTAATGCACACCCAGTGACGGCGGATCGGAGGGAGAACGGAGGAAGCCTTTTAGTCCGGTTCATAGCTCGTTCCGGTCCATCCGGACGGCAAGCGAGAGAGGCCCCTCTCTCGTTCAACAACATCTGGCCCCAGATGTTGTGGTACAAATGTGTCGTTAGCGGAGCATACGTCCGTCGCTCGGGACGCTCCGTTGTATAGGCAGTCCGCTGAGACTGCTAAGGCTTCCTCTTCTCGTCAGCGCACACGACCGCACCTTGGCTGCGTGACCGCCGATATATTACCAGCTTCGCCGATCAAGGATTCTTCGGCGACCAGGTCACACCATCCGGCAGCCAGGGATTCGAGACCGATGGACTCCGGACGTTCGCATAGGAAGTATGCGGGAGCCATCTGATGCGGAGCTGCCCTCGGCGAAGCACCGATAGACTGCGCCTCCGCAGGTCTCGACGCCGGACATTCTTGTGCACATAGCACAGCTTATCGCAGCATCCCAGCAGCCGACAGAAACGGTGTCGGATTGAGAATTATCCGACAGCGCTGGGTCGGTAGCCGGGGACTCGAGGCCTGCAGACTCCGGACGTTCGCATAGGAAGTGTGCGGGAGTCAACGTACACGGAGCTTCCAGCGGCAATGCATCGTAAGTCCGCTACTGCACAGGCCTCGGGAACGGACGTGCTTTAATTAATAGCACAGTTTATCGCAGCATCCCAGCATCAACTGAATCTGTCGCATATATTTTATCCGACGATGCTGGGTCGGGACGCTCCGCGGAAGCGGGTACGGACGTCCGAAAGTTTCATCCGGTCCGACGGGATACCGAAAGGGATTCGGTGGATGTCAAGCTTTCCCTTTCGGAACAACATATGCTGCGATGCCGGATAAGAAACTGATAGCGTCGGTGGACTTAGAAATTTTTGGTTCGGTTCAGGGACATCGTCCCTCAGTTCCGACATAGTCCAATAATGTCACACAAACTTTCGAATTATTGAACGACGCTATATATATTATTATTTTATGCTTGCTATCCAAGCATTTCTGGTTTCTTGTTCGAAGAGTTATGGAGATGTCTTTCAAAAGTGTGCCTCTGTCGTCATAGTTAATGAAGAGTTAGCGGCAATAAGTGCTCATGGAATATGTCTATCGCTTACGGAGTGACATTCGCTAGCTCACCCGGTGTAGCGTACATTCATCGAATGGTTCGGCTGCCGGGTTCGTCCGTTGCGGTCTAGGAAGGAGATTTGGGTGATGCGAGCACTTTAATTACTTTAGTACTCACCCAGTGACGGCAGATTGAGGACAGATCGGAGGAAGCCAACAACATAGGGGACCGCATGTTGTGGTTCAGATATTTTACATTCGGAGCATATGTCCGTTGCTCGGGACGCTCCGTTATATTGACAGTCCGAGAGACTGTCTTTAATGCTTCCTCATCCTCACAGCAGGGCACACGACCGCACATTGGCTACGTGACCTCGAGTATCCGATCAGTTTCGGCATTCAGTGATTCCACAGCGAATAGGTCGCGCCATCCGGTAGCCAAGGGACACGAGGCCTATACACTCCGTTCGCTCGCATATTGGAAGTATGCACGGGGTAACGATCTCGGAGCTTCCTGCGGCAATGCATCGTAAGACCGCTGCTCCTCAGGCCTCAGTGACGGACGTGCTATCCGAGTTAGCACAGTTGTTTCGCAGCATCCCAGCAATTGACAGTTTCTCGGTCGAATCAGGAATTATCCGACGGCGTTGGGTCGGTGCGGTCCGCGGTTGCATCAAGCTACGGACGACCGAACGCTTTATAGGGTCCGACAGGATGGCGAAAGGGATTCGAAAGATTTCGAGTTTTCCCTTTAGTAGTATCGGAAGATGCCTTTCATATCTTCTGGCAATTCTTCCAGTGATTATTTTTCGGACTTCATTGCTGTGATCTTGGATAAGAGACTTATAGCGTCATTGGACTCGGATTTTTCGATCGGTACAGGGACTTTGTCCCTGACTTACCGACGCAGTCCAATATTGTCATTACAACATGTGTTTTATTTTTCGACGCTATATATTATATATATATATACAAGCCTGCTACTAAGCATGATAGTTTAGTTTCTTGTCCGCGTGGCTCATTTCTGCCATTTTATCTTTTTTACATATAGTTTATTTTGGCAGAGCAGGGCATACCGAGAGTTCATATGCGTCTAGACGGTGTGATTAAAGACTGCATATATTCTTTTTCGCCGTTTATGTCTTTTCCAATTTCAATGTTGGGAACGACATTATGTATAGTAGACTTAACTTAGACGCTTTATTATACGTAATCCGCCTTACTGAGGCGTTATCATTACGTCTTCAAGAAAAGATTTACGGGATATTATTCTCAATGTAATTTCTTTTGAGGGCAGTAGTTTGTTCACGTATAACTCCGCCCTTCAGTGGCTGATTGGAGTTGGTTAGACGTGATGCAGCCCTAGCTACATCCACGTGTGGATAGTAGGTTAAGAACTCTCTCTCAGAGTCGCTTCGTTCTCGGAGGAGCTTCTCTTCGACGGCAACTTTCCGGCAATCCATGAATTGCTTGATTTATACATTCTCTTGTCTATCTAGTGTTACAAGAGATTCAGACTGGGGCAAACATTCGGTGGTTGACTCAGAGAGTGCCGCCGCAGTTGCCGGACCCTAGTGTGGCTGTTATGACGGTTGCCAGTCAAACAGATTGGGATATATACTGATCCCTACGGATTCGAAGTGCCAGGGTCTTTGAGTTCCGCAGTCTTTTAGCTATCAGTTTAACTTCCGCGGAATAATGTTTTTTTTTTAGGCTTGCTTTATGTCATTGCATGAACATTATTCAGAAACGCATGCCCAAATTCCTGTCCTTTAATTCGACAGTAGTGGCGTATCTCCGGAACCAGGGAGGCACTCTTTCGTTTCCGTTATTCAATTTAATGGAAAGAATCCGTCTGTTGGTTATAGTACACCAAGTTCAGTTTTGGTCCGTCATATTCTGGGTCGTCTGATTGTTTTATCGCACTCCCGTTCTCTTACGGGTCGCTTGTTGCTGTCAGAATGGACTCTCAACAAACAAGTATTTAATCAGATTTGCTATCTATGGGAGCGCCCAATGATGTTTTATTTATGACACAGCTTGCTAATCAATTGCAGACGTATGTGTTGGCTTGTCCAGATCTCTGAGCTAATACTGTTAACGCTCTATTGATCTATAGGACGGGATGATAGGATACGCGTATCCTCCGGCGCTGTTGTTTTAGCAAGTATTGCTAAGATAAACAACCACAATACATTTCTGTTGATAGCATCTCTATCTTCACAGAGATCATGAGTAATTTACTCTCTTGTCTACTGTGGATCTTAACGTGAAATCTTCCTCTATGTGAGGATCTTTTTTCACTGGGTAAATCGTGTCATCTTTATCACAACCAGCAAGGTCGCAACCTTCATGTATTCCGTTGTGTGGTCCGTATTGCATTGTAAGCACTGTACTGGACGAGCTTTGGACGCGATTTCTTACTATAGGAGATCCTCTTCTTCGCTATTCTATGCGACTAAAGTGGAGGCTCTTCCGTCGTGGTGTAGGGATCATTATGTTCATATGGTTGATCCCTCCATACTACGCATTGCTAGTTTTTAGTATACTTGTTTCACAAGATCTACTGCAGCCTGTTGTTTTTTAGGTTATAGGTTTATGTTACCTCATACCTATGCACTCTACGATAGTTTACAATTGAGTCTTTTGTCTCTTTATCTAAGTCAGTTAGTAACTTTTGGATAAATAGACTTAGAATCTTTAGATTAAATTCCTATACGGATTTTAACTTCGGTTCTTATTTAGCTAAGTAATCATTTGAGCCTCTGGAAACAGTAGTTTCAAATTCTGACCTTTTAGACAGTAATTCTGTTGGTTTCTCTTTTACTGTAGAGTCAGTGAGTTTCATGCACTATCGATGGATGATTTTCACTTTCATAGTTTCGGAATCAATACTTCCGTTACTATTTAGGTTGGATTGTTGCATAAGAGTTAGGCTCCTATTATCCGGAACCTATTATTTTAAGGTCCTTCCGTCTTCGTATGGGCATAGGCCTTTTCTCTTTCCGGGTACAGTTTATGTATTTATAAACAGATATCTGTTTATTACAAGGGCGTAAGCTTCTTCTGTCTTTGATGTCTAGTAGAAGGACGTTACGCTCCATTTTATTGTTAATGGATTCTATTAACTAGCGTACTGCTTATGGTATATCATTGGCTTAGCAGTTGTGCTTAAGATTTCGGCTCATGAAGTAAGAGTTCTTCTACTTCTTGGGCTTACATTAATAGTGTTGCTATTATAGATTTTTGAAGGCTGCTCATTGCGCTCAGCCATCCATTCATGAATTTTATCTCAGAAATATCGAGTCCATTTCTGGAGGCCTCTATTGTTAGGTCTATTTTCTACTGCTCAGAATGTCATTCACTTAACAGTTGCTACTATAGCTAGGTAGGCTGTCTGTTTCGGCAGTGGCTCCGTTCGGCTGCCCTCTTCGCTCTGGGCTATTTGACCCAGGGCAAGAAAAAGGGGGGGGGGGGAGGGTGTTCCCTTGGGTCACCTGTTTTTACTATGAAAACAAGGGGATACCTCCTCCGGAGTTAGTAATTCTGAGCTGTTATTGGGATGGTTGTTTAGTGAGAAGTTTAAGTTTATAAAATTCATTCAAGTCTTAGTTTTTAAAGTATAGCTTTTGAATATTGCATATGTCAACGGACATGATTATGCAATTCTCACACACTTTTAGGAGTATAAGAGTCTCTATTCTCTAGACTTACTTTATTATTGGCTTACTTTAAAAATTATTAGTATAAGGATTATTGGATATTAATAGAGTACATGGATGTATGAAGCTCAATTTTTGGAAGGTGTTGTATCTTTCTAATTTATCATAAATAAGAAAGATACATGTAAGGCCTATTACTTCTTTTCCCTACAGGGGATGACTCTATTTTATTTTATTGAGCGTATTCCATTTTGCTCTATGTCCTTGGCCCTCCAGCCTTTTTACTATTCAGCTATGTCTGGGTCATTGGTACAGTATAAAAATGTTAAAAAATTTATAGTAATTTATATATTTTTTATACTTACCAATGACCCAGACGGGGATGGCCCTCCCAGGAGTTGGGAACTCTTGCCTCCCCGCTGAGTACATAGCGCTTACCAGGCACTGGTTATTAGAATGATAAATGGCGCCAATTTCGGAACGTCCTTGACACTGCGCATGCGCAGTGGGGGCGAGGTGTGGAGGGCCTTTCAGGACATGTTTTCTTTAGTTTTAGATGCAAATTTTGGGGATTGGGGGGCAAAATTTGTGTTTGGCCCTATATTTTAAGAGTTAGCACCAGCTATGTCTGGGTCATTGGTAAGTATAAAAAATATATAAATTACTATAAATTTTTTAACTTTTTATGCGTTTTGTTCAATTTTGAGGCGAAAGAAATTCATTTTTAGCCTGAAAATTTTTGATAAAAAATTTGGAAAAATGTTTTCATTTTTTTATGCGTTGTTTTGTCCAATTTTGAGATGAAAAACAATTTTTAGTCTGAAAATTTTGGGTCTGGTTCGCACTCAGAAATTTTGGACCGAAATTCAGAATGTTTTTTGGGGGGGATTTTTTATGCATTTATGTCCGGTTCCGACTTGGACATTTTTGTTGTTGATTCTTTTCAAAATTGAGTTCCTAGATGAATTAGAGTGGTTTTATGCAAAAAACGTTTTTACCCTATGTACTCCCCTCCCTTCCTTGTGGGATGGAGGGGGCAAGCAGGGCAGTTAGATGTAACAAAATATTTGGCTGCAAAATATATTTTGAAAGATTTAGAGTGATTTTATGCACCCCCCCCCCCCCCCCCCCCCCCCCCCAAATATCCCTATGACCACCAACCCCCACTCCCCACCCCTGGGGGCCAATTAAGCGGAGGGAAAAAAATTGCTACAAAATGCATTTTGAAGGAATTAGAGTGAATTTATGTATAAAAAAAGTACCCCTATAATAATATCATGACTTCATTCCCCCCAAGTTTTGATGAGCCATGATTAGCTGAATGTGATCCAAAATACTTCTTTGAACAACTTGTCAGGTGAGCAATTAAGGCCCCGTGGGGCCTCTTGTTACCAACGGTTTCTTGAGTTAAATTTAGATGAATTTTTCATCAAGTCTAGTCAGGGCTACTTCATGGCAGCCATGACTAGATTGGATAAGAAATATCTTTAAAATATTCAGTAGATTAAGAGTTAAAGGTCCAGATGTTTTTGTACATTTTTCTTACATTTTAAAAACCTACATTCTGTGGTTTTGCATCTGTTTCTAGGCAAGTCTTGGCTGCCTGTTACAGGCTGCCAAGACTTGCCTAGAAACAGCTGCAAAGTAATAGAAT
Organism: Pictodentalium vernedei; assembly: GCA_031216915.1. NCBI lineage: Eukaryota > Metazoa > Mollusca > Scaphopoda > Dentaliida > Dentaliidae > Pictodentalium > Pictodentalium vernedei. The sequence continues at coordinate 647,493,116 of CM062295.1, forward strand.
GTAAACTGTCAAAGTGTCACAAAAATGTTTAAAAAATCTGCAGGCCGTTAAAGTTTAAAGATCAAATGTTGATTGCTTAACATTTTTTATCTTGCCTAGAGCTCTGAAGTTATTGTTGATACATTTATCACATGATCTGCCCTTATTACACTCTTTCCTTAAAAGTCGTAATGCAAGATCATTCAATAATGTTCTTAAATTAGTCACAGGTGCATTCTTGCTTGAAACTTGAACCTTGACCGCTATTACTGTACTGACCCATCTCAAAGCCCAAGGGGTGTGTGCAGTGGAAAAATAAAAAAGTAGGGGGTGGGCTTCAGGATGAGTAATCAAGCCTGCAAGTCGAGTTGGTGTGCATCGGAATGGGAAATGATTAATTATCCTTTGGGTATGATAGGAAAGAGAGAGTACACTCTTAAATAAAAAATATCCACCCAATTATCTCTCACATATTTGTCAACTGTTTTAATAAGTGATCAGTTTAAAATGCTGAACATATTGAACATCACCTCGATGTTTTGACAATAACAGACTGTGCTGTAAAAGCCATATTATTTCCAGGTATCATGTGCTTTGATTGCTATTTTGCATTAAAATTTAGAGTGAAAAAGTTGATAAAAATATGAAAAATATAAATCTTTCTTTCAAAAAGTTAGTAAATAGGCTTGAATTCAATAAAAAATAAAATTTTGATTAGGCCTAAAAAAAATAATCTGTTTCTCAGGCCCTCCCACATGGTCCTTTCGGCTGCCGCATGCTCTCTTTTTATAACCAATGTAAACTTTAAAAAAAAATAAGTAAATGGTTTATGTCTGATATTTTACCCAAGTTAAAAAAATGCTAACTAGTTTGACAACATCTTCCCAGCTAAATGTCCTATAACATGAGTGTCCTTTTCCACTTCCATTTCCTTCAGTCACGGCTTTGTTCATTCCGCATGTTTGTCCTGTATGCCCTGGCTATAGCAATGGTAATGGGACTCTGCCTAAATCGCGGTTCTGCTGGAATCACGATTGTGCCGTAATATGACACGTTGGCTGGTTGACCAAGGCCAGCAGTGTTGCGATGTGGCAGTTCACCTTTCACTTTTCGTCTCTCCTCCCTCTCACCTATCGTCTGACTCTTGTAAAGTCGAATACTTGTCAACATTCATCTTGAAGAGTGTACATACACAATATTGTTTTAATTATTCATACGTTTGCTTTGCCATTGCATGCACATTTAGGTAACTTTTTGTAAATATTTGTAAACTTCATTTGAAATTTTCAAATGTATATTAAGGAAAGGATATTATCTAAGTGCTCGGCACTTGTTATCCAATACATTTTGTTATAACAAATAAAATATGTTTAATAATAATCTATGCAATTATTTCCCTTTCATCAACAGCTGATTTTCAAACTGGGACACCTCTCTGTCTGTGCTAAATAAAATGGATATTTTTATACTGTACCAATGACCCAGACATAGCTGGTGCTAACTCTTAAAATATAGGGCCAAACACAAATTTTGCCCCCCAATCCCCAAAATTTGCATCTAAAACTAAAGAAAACATGTCCTGAAAGGCCCTCCACACTTCGCCCCTACTGCGCATGCGCAGTGTCAAGGACGTTCCGAAATTGGCGCCATTAATCATTCTAAGTTTGGCCCTTCATCAGTTAACATCTGACTGATCTTTGTGCTTATAAATCTCAGTTTAAATGATGCCAGACACATAAATATTAGTGAAATGGTGATTCTAAGGAGGATAGAGAAGGAGGAGAGGAAAAGAATGTGTGACAGAATATTATCAGGGCTGCAACTTAAAATTTTTTAATGAAATTATGTTAAGTTACCTATTTTCAAGGCAGCAGCCATTTTGTTGTCATTCTGATTATTTAGTTACACTGTTTTTTTAAGTGTTTTCCTCTCTCCCTGTCCTTTAAGTTCCCCCTTGCTATTCTCCCATGCTTTTGGCATAGTTTTTGTAATTATTATTACTAAATTTTCTTGGGAGTTTTAGCTGAATAACAGAATGAATTCTGTTCTTTCCCCATGTTTACGTCTTCACCTACGGGTGGTTAGGCGTTGTGTTCTGCATCTACCATCTGATGTTCTGCAGTTTCTTCCCTGGAAGTCTCTGTTTTGCATCAGATAGTGTATTTTTGGTAACTGATTTCGGGCCTGGGTGCCTGGAGTCTTATTTTAGTGTTTTTACACTCATTGTTTACATTTACAACAGCCCTCTGTGTGAGGGGGGGATTTCTAAAAAATAATATCTTGATGTTATTTTAATCATAACTAGATACATTATTATTGTTCGTAAGTGTTGAATAAATTGTTTAAAATATTTTTAAAATTTTTGTCCACACTTAGGCTTGGGATCCATTGGGGCTCAACGTTACTTTTCAGAAACTTGGGCTGTTCTGAAAAAATATTTTTTCAAAATATTTTGATTTCAATTATTTTTTCTATATTAATGGATCATATTATTATTATGTATTTTGATTGCCAGGGGTTAGTGCGAGTACCAGGACTTGTTTTCTTTTCACATTGAAAGGATATTGATCAATTGTTTTAAGAGGAAGTCTTCCTCTGACTTTATTATCATTCTATATGTGGTCAGTGTACTCGCATTAACTCCTGTTCTGTATCGTATGATTTCGATGACAATATGGGAAGCGTATGTCACGGTATGTTGTTGGGGATTTGGACACTCCGGTCCTTTCCCCGCAGGGTCACTCTACTTTATCAATTTCTATTTCAGACGATCAAGATTAGGGTGATGTATCTGTGATGTCTTCCAACAGTGTGCCTCCGTCGTCACAATTAATGAAGGGCTAGCGGAAAAGTGCTCATGTAAATACGCCAATTGCCTAAGAGGACCCTAGTAGGTTCGACGGCCTTTGACGTCCGCTAGCTCGCCCGGTGTAGCGTCCATTCACCGAATGGATCGGCAGCCGGGTTCGTCCGTTGCGGTCTAGAAGGAATTTTGGGGTGATGCGAGCACTATAAATTAACCTAATGCACACCCAGTGACGGCGGATCGGAGGGAGAACGCAGGAAGCCTTTTGTCCGGTTCATAGCTCGCTCCGGTCCATCCGGACGGCAAGCGAGAGAGGCCCCTCTCTCGTTCAACAACATCTGGCCCCAGATGTTGTGGTACAAAATGTGTCGTAAGCGGAGCATACGTCCGTCGCTCGGGACGCTCCGTTGTATAGGCAGTCCGCTGAGACTGCTAAGGCTTCCTCTTCTCGTCAGCGCACACGACCGCACCTTGGCTGCGTAACCGCCGATATATTACCAGCTTCGCCGATCAAGGATTCTTCGGCGACCAGGTCACACCATCCGGTAGCCAGGGACACGAGGCCTGCAGACTCCGGACGTTCGCATAGGAAGTGTGCGGGAGTCAACGTACACGGAGCTTCCGGCGGCAATGCATCGTAAGACCGCTACTGCACAGGCCTCGGGAACGGGCGTGCTTTCCTTTATAGCACAGTTTATCGCAGCATCCCAGCATCAACTGAATCTGTCGCATATATTTTATCCGACGATGCTGGGTCGGGACGCTCCGCGGAAGCGGGTACGGACGTCCGAAAGTTTCATCCGGTCCGACGGGATACCGAAAGGGATTCGGAGGATTTCGAGCTTTCCCTTTCGGAACAACATATGCTGTTGTGTATGTCATCTGACTTGGTCTTCTACAGCTTCTTTCGTCGGACCAGAATGCTGCGATGCCGGATAAGAAACTGATAGCGTCGGTGGACTTAGAAATTTTTGGTTCGGTTCAGGGACATCGTCCCTCAGTTCCGACATAGTCCAATAATGTCACACAAACTTTCGAATTATTGAACGACGCTATATATATTATTATTTTATGCTTGCTAACCAAGCATTTCTGGTTTCTTGTTCGAAGAGTTATGGAGATGTCTTTCAAAAGTGTGCCTCTGTCGTCATAGTTAATGAAGAGTTAGCGGCAATAAGTGCTCATGGAATATGTCTATCGCCTACGGAGTGACATTCGCTAGCTCACCCGGTGTAGCGTACATTCATCGAATGGTTCGGCTGCCGGGTTCGTCCGTTGCGGTCTAGGAAGGAGATTTGGGTGATGCGAGCACTTTAATTACTTTAGTACTCACCCAGTGACGGCAGATTGAGGACAGATCGGAGGAAGCCTGTTAGTCCGGTTCCTGGCTTGTCCAGGTCCGTCCGGGCTGTGAGCGAGAGAGGTCCCTCTCTCGCCCAACAACATAGGGGACCGCATGTTGTGGTTCAGATATTTTACATTCGGAGCATATGTCCGTTGGTCGGGACGCTCCGTTATATTGACAGTCCGAGAGACTGTCTTTAATGCTTCCTCATCCTCACAGCAGGGCACACGACCGCACATTGGCTACGTGACCTCGAGTATCCGATCAGTTTCGGCATTCAGTGATTCCACGGCGAATAGGTCGCGCCATCCGGTAGCCAAGGGACACGAGGCCTATACACTCCGTTCGCTCGCATATTGGTAGTATGCACGGGGTAACGATCACGGAGCTTCCAGCGGCAATGCATCGTAAGACCGCTTCTCCTCAGGCCTCAGTGACGGACGTGCTATCCGAGTTAGCACAGTTGTTTCGCAGCATCCCAGCAATTGACAGTTTCTCGGTCGAATCAGGAATTATCCGACGGCGCTGGGTCAGTGCGGTCCGCGGTTGCATCAGGTACGGACGACCGAACGCTTTATAGGGTCCGACAGGATGGCGAAAGGGATTCGAAAGATTTCGAGTTTTCCCTTTAGTAGTATCGGAAGATGCCTTTCATATCTTCTGGCATTATCTTCCAGTGATTATTATTTCGGACTTCATTGCTGCGATCTTGGATAAGAGACTTATAGCGTCATTGGACTCGGATTTTTCGATCGGTTCAGGGACATTGTCCCTGACTTACCGACGCAGTCCAATATTGTCATTACAACATGTGTTTTATTTTTCGACGCTATATATATATATATACAAGCCTGCTACTAAGCATGATAGTTTAGTTTCTTGTCCGCGTTGCTCATTTCTGCCATTTTATCATTTATACAAATAGTTTATTTTGGCAGAGCAGGGCATACCGAGAGTTCATATGCGTCTAGACGGTGTGATTAAAGACTGCATATATTCTTTTTCGCCGTTTATGTCTTTTCCAATTTCAATGTTGGGAACGACATTATGTATAGTAGACTTAACTTAGACGCTTTATTATACGTAACCCGCCTTACTGAGGCGTTATCATTACGTCTTCAAGAAAAGATTTACGGGATATTATTCTCAATGTAATTTCTTTTGAGGGCAGTAGATTGTTCACGTATAACTCCGCCCTTCAGTGGCTGATTGGAGTTAGTTAGACGTGACGCAGCCCTAGCTACATCCACACGCGTGGATAGTAAGGTTAAGAACTCTCTCAGAGTCGCTTCGTTCTCGGAGGAGCTTCTCTTCGACGGCAACTTTTCGGCAATCCATGAATTGCTCGATTTACACGTTCTCTTGTCTATCTAGTGTTACAAGAGATTCAGACTGGGGCAAACATTCGGTGGTTGACTCAGAGAGTGCCGCCGCAGTTGCCGGACCCGAGTGTGGCTGTTATGACGGTTGCCAGTCAAACAGATTGGGATATAATACTGATCCCTACGGATTCGAAGTGCCAGGGTCTTTGGGTTCCGCAGTCTTTTAGCAATCAGTTTTCTTCCGTGGAATAATGTTTTTTAGGCTTGCTTTATGTCATTGCATGAACATTATTCAGAAACGCATGCCCAAGTTCCTGTCCTTTAATTTGACAGTAGTGGCGTATCTCCGGAACCAGGGAGGCACTCTTTCGTTTCCGTTATTCAATTTAATGGAAAGAATCCGTCTGTTGGTTATAGTACACCAAGTTCAGTTTTGGTCCGTCATATTCCGGGTCGTCTGATTGTTTTATCGGACTCCCGTTCTCTTACGGGTCGCTTGTTGCTGTCAGAATGGACTCTCAACAAACAAGTATTCAATCAGATTTGCTATCTATGGGAGCGCCCAATGATGATTTATTTATGACACAGCTTGCTAATCAATTGCAGACGTATGTGTTGGCTTGTCCAGATCTCTGAGCTAATATTGTTAACGCTCTATTGATCTATAGGACGGAATGATAGGATACGCGTATCCTCCGGCACTGTTGTTTTAGCAGGTATTGCTAAGATAAACAACCACAATACATTTCTGTTGATAGCATCTCTACACAGAGATCATGAGTAATTTACTCTCTTGTCTACTGTGGGTCTTAACGTGAAATCTTCCTCTATGTGAGGATCTTTTTCACTGGGTAAATCGTGTCATCTTTATCACAACCAGCAAGGTCGCAACCTTCATGTATTCCGTTGTGTGGTCCGTATTGCATTGTAAGCACTGTACTGGACGAGCTTTGGACGCGATTTCTTACTATAGGAGATCCTCTTCTTCGCTATTCTATGCGGCTAAAGTGGAGGCTCTTCCGTCGTGGTGTAGGGATCATTATGTTCATATTGTTGATCCCTCCATACTACTCATTGCTATTTTTTAGTATACTTGTTTCACAAGATCTACTGCAGCCTGTTATTATTTAGGTTATAGGTTTATGTTACCTCATACCTATGCACTCTACGATAGTTTACAATTGAGTCTTTTGTCTCTTTATCTAAGTCAGTTAGTAACTTTTTGATAAATAGACTTAGAATCTTTAGATTAAATTCCTATACGGATTTTAACTTCGGTTCTTATTTAGCTAAGTAATCATTTGAGCCTCTGGAAACAGTAGTTTTCAAATTCTGACCTTTTAGACAGTAATTCTGTTGGTTTCTCTTTTACTGTAGAGTCAGTGAGTTTCATGCACTATCGATGGATGATTTTCACAGTTTCGGAATCAATACTTCCGTTACTATTTATGTTGGATTGTTGCATAAGAGTTAGGCTCCTATTATCCGGAACCTATTATTTTAAGGTCCTTCCGTCTTCGTATGGGCATAGGCCTTTACTCTTTCCGGGTACAGTTTATGTATTTATAAACAGATATCTGTTTATTACTATGGGCGTAAGCTTCTTCTGTCTTTGATGTCTAGTAGAAGGACGTTACGCTCCATTTTATTGTTAATGGATTCTATTAACTATCGGTACTGCTTATGGTATATCATTGACTTAGCAGTTGTGCTTAAGATTTCGGCTCATGAAGTAAGAGTTCTTCTACTTCTTGGGCTTACATTAATAGTGTCGCTATTATAGATTTTTGAAGGCCGCTCATTGCGCTCAGCCATCCACATTCATGAATTTTATCTCAGAAATATCGAGTCCATTTCTGGAGGCCTCTATTGTTAGGTCTATTATCTACTGCTCAGAATGCCATTCACTTAACAGTTGCTACTATAGCTAGGTAGGCTGTCTGTTTCGGCAGTGTCTCCGTTCGGCTGCCCTCTTCGCTCTGGGCTATTTGACCCAGGGCAAGAAAAAGGGGGGGGGGAGGGTGTTCCCTTGGGTCACCTGTTTTACTATGAAAACAAGGGGATACCTCCTCCGGAGTTAGTAATTCTGAGCTGTTATTGGGATGGTTGTTTAGTGAGAAGTTTAGGTTTTTAAAATTCATTCAAGTCTTAGTTTTTAAAGTATAGCTTTTGAATATTGCATATGTCAACAGACATGATTATGCAATCCTCAGACACTTTTAGGAGTATAAGAGTCTCTATTCTCTAGACTTACTTTATTTATTGGCTTACTTTAAAAATTATTAGTATAAGGATTATATTGGATATTAATAGAGTACATGGATGTATGAAGCTCAATTTTGGAAGGTGTTGTATCTTTCTAATTTATCATAAATAAGAAAGATACATGTAAGGCCTATTACTTCTTTTTCCCTACAGGGGATGACTCTATTTTATTTTATTGAGCGTATTCCATTTTGCTCTATGTCCTTGGCCCTCCAGCCTTTTTACTATTCAGCTATGTCTGGGTCATTGGTACAGTATAAAAATGTTAAAAAATTTATAGTAATTTATATATTTTTTATACTTACCAATGACCCAGACGGGGATGGCCCTCCCAGGAGTTGGGAACTCTTGCCTCCCCGCTGAGTACATAGCGCTTACCAGGCACTGGTTATTAGAATGATTAATGGCGCCAATTTCGGAACGTCCTTGACACTGCGCATGCGCAGTAGGGGCGAAGTGTGGAGGGCCTTTCAGGACATGTTTTCTTTAGTTTTAGATGCAAATTTTGGGGATTGGGGGGCAAAATTTGTGTTTGGCCCTATATTTTAAGAGTTAGCACCAGCTATGTCTGGGTCATTGGTAAGTATAAAAAATATATAAATTACTATAAATTTTTTAACTTTCTGCCTCATTCAGTAAACAGGAATAAATGAGCAAAGTGAACATCAGTACAAAGTTTATCAAATAAAAGCTAAAAAAAAAGTCATTCAAAAAATAAAAACTCCAATATCCAGTCCTGATTTGGTAAGTAGAATGTTGCAAAAAGTCACCTATTTTCATTTCACTCACCTGAAATTGATGTTTAAGCCAACTTGAAACTTAGGGAATGGGCTTTGACACAGGTAGAGCTCCTTGATTCTGAAATCTGAAAACATGGGGGTGGGCTTACACACGTGTATGATCTTGGACACGGGTCAGTACGGTATAGGCAGCTAAGACATGCTTAGAAACAGTGGTCAAGGTATTTGGAATGTAACTTGCATGTTTACCTGAAGACTGTTTGTTGTGGCACCTGTTTTGTTGCTGTAATCTAACCAAGTAAAAACCTCTAAATAAATAGCAACAGCAAGCTGGCAATAATGAGCCTGTAATCCAGTGTTATGAAGATAATTTTCTTGCTCTTTATATAATTAATTAAGCCCTTGGGCAAGGTACTTAATCCCGATTGCCCATGTGGGGGCACAGTGGTGCTGTGAACCAAGGCATACTGCATGTCGATCGTGCACTTGCCTTCAACCAGTACTAACCCTGCTTATAAGGAGTTGGTACATTGCATAGTTTGACATTACTCTCCACTACTCAGTGGTTCTCTCTGGGTACACCGGCATCCTCCACCTGTAAAACTGTCCGACACGAAGTGATCTTGGCTACCGAAAGTGCTGTTAAAACCTCCAAAATAAATAAAGAATTAAGCTGTTGCATCCTCATGAGAAAAAGTAATTTATGGAAATGGCATTATTAAGGTGATTAGTTACCTAATAAACCTGTTAATTGAATTTAACTTCGGAAAACCAAACCATTCAGCACAAAAGTGACCTGTTAACCCTTTACCTAATGAATCAGCTGTATCTGACTGTGCATTATACAAATTCAGCAATTAAAAAAAAAGTCAACAAAACCATATCATGCGACCCCCTCATTAAAATTTATTATTTTAAATAATAGTTTATGGAATTTAAAAAAAAAATATTCCAAACAATATCATGTCACCCCTCATTGGAAGGAGCTCATCAATGAGAGGTCACAAGATATGGTTTTGTTCAGTGTTTTTTGAAAAAAAAATTTCAACTACTCAATTTGTATATTACGCGGGTAGATGCGGTTGATTCGTTCAGTAAAGGGATAATATTATTCATTCGGGACTGCAATTAAAAAAACTCGATATATCTTTAAAATTAAATTGTAGGTAAATAAATAATGATGATAAACCAGTTTCTGTCCAATAACTAATGAATGCTCGCTTGAATCATTTGTATTTTTTAAATATACATTGTTGGTGTCTAGACGAACCTTCCTTTCAATGTTGGACCAGCCATCTGAACTAAGATAGCCACCAGTGGCCAATTCATTATGGCTTCCATGGTGGCCATCTTAAATTTGGTTACTGTCTTGTTACTAAAGACCCGCTTATTTGATCAAATCATAATTTCAAGGGTTCTTTGTGAATGACCAGACAATGCTTCTTTTCGATTTTGGTTCAGCTAGCAATTTCAGTATAGCTGCCATGGTGGCCATATTGAGTTTGGTTTCTGTCAAATAACTGATGAATGCTGACTCGAATCATTAGCTCAGCTTTGACGTAAGTCAAATTTGAGCTTATGCCATGGCCAGTTATCCATCTGGCCGTCTGTCCGTCATCAATTCAATATGGCTTGGGCTAGAGGCCGTATTTATGAACCGATCTTTACGAAACTTCTTGGGTACCTTTATTATGACCGTGGGACGAGAACGAGTGTTTTGGGGTCCGATCCAAAATTCAAGTTGGCCGCTGGCAGCCATTTTGTACAAAATTAAGTGTAAACTTCCAATGAAAGCTCTGATTTGAATAATTTTTTGTATGAATGTTTAGTACCATGGGATACATCACATATAATACAAGTTTTTTTCTCGTGCGTAAATTATGCAAATTAGACTAACTTTGATGTATATAGTGTTACTTTCAGCACTGTAATTGCAAATGTTTATACGACTCGGGCCAGAGGCCGTATTTATAAACTGCTCTTTACGAAACTTCTTGGGTACCTTTGGTGTCACCGTGGGACAAGAACGAGTGCTTTGGGGTCCGGTCCGAAATTCAAGATGGCCGATGACAGCCATTTTGTACAAAATTAGGTGCAATCAGATTTTTGCGCAGAACTTCCATATGAAAGCGCTGATTTGAATAATGTTTTGTGTGAATGTTTAGTACCATGGGATACATCACATATAATACAGGTTTTTTCTCATGCAGAAATTATGCAAATTAGATGAACTTCGATTTTTTCAGTGCTACTTACACACAGTAAGTACACATCAATACAGCCCAGGCTAGAGTCTGTGTTTATGAACCGATCTTCACGAAACTTCTTTGGTACCTTTGTTATCACCTTGAGACGAGAACAAATGTTTCTGGGTGTGGTCCAAAATTCAAGATGGCTGCCAGTGGCCATTTTGTACCGAAATTAGGACTAATCAGTTTTTTGTACACAACTTCTATACGGCTCAGGCTAGAGACCATATTTATCAACTGATCTTTACGAAACTTCTTGGGTACCTTTATGATCACCGTGGGATGAGAACGAGTGTTTTTGGGTGTGGTCCAAAATTCAAGATAGCCACCAGCAGCCATTTTGTACCAAAATTAGTGCAATCAGTTTTTTGTAGAGATATTCTGTATGAAAGTTCTGATTTGAATAAATTTTTGTTTGAATGTTTAGTAACATGGAATACATCACATATAGTACAGGTTTTTTCTCGTGCAGGAATTATGCAAATTAGAAGAACTTTAATTTATTCAGTGCTACTTGTACACAGTAAGTGCACATGTCAATACGGCTTGGGCTAGAGGCTGTATTTATGAACCGATCTTCACGAAACTTCTTGGGTACCTTTGTTATCACCTTGGGACGAGAACAAGTTTTTCTGGGTGCAGCACCAAAATTCAGGATGGCTGCCAGTGGTCATTTTGTACCGAAATTAGGTCCAATCAGTTTTTTGTCACAACTTCTATATGGCTCGTATTTATGAACTGATCTTCACAAAGCTTCTTGGGTACCTTTGTTATCACCATGGGACAGAAACGAGTGTGTTTTGGGGTGCCTTTGTCATCACTGTGCTTTGAGAACAATTATTTTGGGGTTCAGTCAAACCCACTCTGGGACTCAAAGATTTCTTTTCTAGTTTAGCATCTGACTGTCACCCACCTTTACAATACTTTACCTATACATTTGTTATAGGCTACGATCAGTATTTATGTACAGACTGTTACAATACTTTATATGTACCTTTGTTATCAGGTCATTACCTATATGTTTGTCATTGCTCTGTCACATACTATACATGTACATGTCTTAACAAGTTGAGCTACAGTGTCATTGACACTTTCATTTTTATTTTTTAATGATGCATTGTTGGTGTCTAGAGGAAGCTTCCTTTTTATGTTGGACCAGTCAGCTGAACCTAGATGGCCACCGGTGACCAATTCATTATGGCTTCTGTGGTGGCCATCTTGAATTTGGTTTCCGTCCAACAACTAATGAATAATAAATAAATAATAATAAATTTCATTTTTGGGTATGTATTATTGGTGTCTAGAGAAAGCTTCTTTTCGATTTTGGATCAGACAACCAATTCAATATGGCCGTCATGGCAGACACTGTTGGGGGCATATGCCTTAACATTTATTCTGTTATGTTCATGAGCTCTGTCAAAAAATATTAATGGAATAAATAAACAGTTTATCATGGAAGTTTAGAAAAATAACCAAATCCCGGTAACTGAATGTTCCTGTGAATTGAATGTTTTTCTCTTGCAAAATGGTTACTCACTTCACAAGGCTCCATTGTATTTCTAAACTTGAAATTTTAGAAACACTGTGAAAAATATATAGTGAAAATAGATTGTGTTTATTTAGAAATATTGATAATCCACCTTCAAAGAAGCCAAAGATTGAGGAACCATCCAAGAATAATCAGACTACAGAGAAGACAGATAATAAACAGAAAGTAAAAAATGAGAGATATGGGTACAAAGAAGATCCTTTTATATTCTTTGACAAATCTGATGCTATCTGGCCATCTCTCCAGTAAGTTAGTTTTATAACGGAAGTTAGTACAAGACATGCAATCTAGGAACTGAATGCATGAAATATGTTTTATCATGGCTGGCTTTGGGGTGCAACTTTGCTGATTAACCCTTTATCCAATGCAGACAGTATCAAAATTTATTTTAAATATCATTTTCTAAAATTTTCAAAAAATTACAACAAAAACATATCATGTGACCCCTCTTTGGAACGAGCTCAACAAGCTCGTTCCAAAGAGGGGTCCCGTGATATGGTTTTGTTGAAATTTTTTAAAAAATAATATTTTTTTCAGCTGCTGAATTTGCATATAATTACTTGGCGGATGTGGTCGATTCGTTGGGTAAAGGGTTAACAGGCTGAGCTGACTTGAGTTATTAACCCTTTACCTAACAAATTGACTGCAACTGCTGCGAAATATACAAATTGAGCAGTTGAAAAAAATATATTTTCAAAACATTTCTGGTAATGATTCTTTATCAATAAAATTGCTAGCCTTCGTGTACCTGTATGGTTGACATGTCAGTTATCTGGGCTACATTCTCCAGTGTGGCAATTAGTCCATTCTGAAAAGTTTTGCTCAGAGCGGTCTGGCCTTTCTTACGAAGTATGAGTTTATTACTCAGTTAACTGCATATTAATGTCGTATTATTCATTCAGTTTCCTGGTTACACTTGTATCACTCAGTCATACTGTGGTTATGGTTACAGGCTGTATTCAGATGAGTACATGCGAGATTTCTTTGCTCACGTGCATAATATGTGTATTATTAGGCAAACGCATTATTGGCAGATTATATAAATTCTTGTTCTGCTTATAGAGCTCATGAGAATTTTGGGGCTATTTGGATCAATTATGGAACTGCCAATAGGCCATTTATGCATATGTTCTCATTTTTTGGCATCATTATTCGGAGTAATATATTGTTCTCCGAACAGTCATTGGTTGTTACAGACCTAGAAAACAATGAATTATTTCTGTGTCTGTCCATTAAAGGTCTGTTAATCATAGCTCATTCCATATTCTAATCCAGGTTTCTATGAAGATACAGTACACATTCTCGTATATTCGCACGTGTCTGTAGGAGTGTTATTATTGGAATTAATTGTACACCTGAACGGGGTCGCCTGTTGGTTGCTTTAGAAGCGTATTTTCTCTTCAGATTAGCTTCCATAGGGATTCTATTGGACAAGTGTATGGTTGTACTCATTATGTCACCGGTTTTCGACCTATCTATGTATTCTGTCTTTGGTATACGTTAGAAGCGTGCACTATTAATTACTGGGGTTGCCACGATAGCCTTGGCTTCTGAAGTGGGGTTAAGCATCAATAATTAATAAAAATTAATATTTGGGTGCCTGTTGGACGAATATATATTGTTTAATTGGTACCACTTTTCACTGATTCCAGAGCACTCCCCTTTTTGTTTTGAAGAATATTCCTTCAAAAAAAAGGGGGGGGGGGGGCGTGAATTTTTGTAAAATCTCCTCCGGCTTGTTAAGTGTGTAACTATGAGTGAAGCTGTTTTGTCTGTAGATTATATCTGATCCTAGATATAGCTTGTTTATTATTTATATATGGCTTATGTTTGTGAGGGTTAGTTTCTCACTCTCGAATACACCATCCTAATAATTAGTCCGGACTAGCCTTAAAATTGGGGGCTCATTACATGGTAAGAATATGGAATTACTTGGATATGGCTCCTTATTTATGTTATGTCTTCTCTCTTTTATTGTATAGAAAAATATACATGTAGTTCCTTTTAAATTTAATTTCCTTTCACCTTGGAATGCAGGCTTAGGACCTATATTTGGTCTGCTAATTCTTAAGTCCTATCCTAGGCCCTCCGCCTTTTTACTATTCAGCTAGTCTGGGCCATTGGGTATTAGTATAAAACTATGATAAATTTAAAGTAATTTGTATATTTTTTATACTTACCAATGGCCCAGACGGGGATGGCCCTCCCATGAGTGGGCACTCATACCTCCCCGCTGAGTTATTATTAGTACGCTCATCTACAAAGAATGATGTTGGTGCCAATTCTGGTCTCTTCCAGACCACTGCGCATGCGCAGAGAGTAAAAGTAGGGAGCGCCAGATAGGACTTTTAATTTTCGGTTTTGTATGCAAATTTGTATGCAAATTTGGGGGATTAGGGGGTTCAAAATTTGTGTTTGGCACTTGATAATATCGAGTTTGCACCAGCTAGTCTGGGCCATTGGTAAGTATAAAAAATATACAAATTACTTTAAATTTATCTTTTTTTTTGGTAGAGCTTTGTCAAAATTTTGACCTGTGTTTTGGTGAAAGTCAGTGGACCTCCCGCCTGTCTGTCCACATTTCGGCACATAATTTTCAATTTGTTAGTACATCTGTTTGTCTGCCCCAGCCATGATGCCAGTATGATAACTTGAACAAATGTCAGATTTTTACTAAATTTGGTCTGTGAGTTCCAATTGAGAATATCTTGGATAGGTTTGAAAACCAGTCCTCCCCAAAATGTTTTCAGGAGTTA
Organism: Pictodentalium vernedei; assembly: GCA_031216915.1. Lineage (NCBI taxonomy): Eukaryota > Metazoa > Mollusca > Scaphopoda > Dentaliida > Dentaliidae > Pictodentalium > Pictodentalium vernedei. Next base: position 647,508,127 of record CM062295.1, read on the forward strand.
AACCCCCTTAGTTTGTTTTCTTGCTTGAATTTCTGACTTGTGGGTGCTTGAATTTCTGATTATGGGTAATGTCAGTATGATAACTGGAACAACGTTATCCAATTTTTTCCAAATATGGTCTCCGAGTTCTACTAAATGTCTTGGATGAATTCTAAAACCCGCCCTACCCGATTTTTTTCTGGAGTTACATGCCTTTTAGATTGTTTTCTTGTTTGAATTTCTGACTTGCAGGTGGTATCAGCATGATAATTTGTACAAACGTTATCCAATTTTTACCAAATTTGTCCAATGCCTCTTAGATTGTTTCCTCATTTCAGTAGTTTTGGGTGCTAGTACAGCTTACTTTTAGCTGCGACAACTCGACCACAGTATCTCCAATGTGCAGCTCTTGTTAGAGGAATATAATATGCTGATTTCTGATCCTCTGCCGAGAGACCAACCATTTACAACTCTACCCGTCAATCAGGACTCCAATACCTAAAACACTAGACCATTGCACATCGTCTGGAAATGATGGCTAGAATCTAGCATTTTAGCTCAAGTTCTCATGAGTACTTAATTCACATTCCTCACAGCAGCCACATGAAATTGTGAAACTTGCTGGCTACAGTACAATGAAAGTGATTTGGTTGGTCTCCAGATGAAGACTGGTACAGGCCGGTATGTATATTTTGAAGGACACAATTATGCTTTAGAGTAATTTAGAATGTTGGTTTCTGATCTGGGAATCGAACCCTCGGTAACTGCCTGGCAAATAGGAGTCCAACACTTAAGCTACTATATGTTTAAACACTGTCTAAAAATGATGGCTGCAATCTAGTAATTAGCTGAAATTCTCATGATTTCTTGGTTCACTTTCCTCACGGTAGCAATATGAAAGTGTAGAATGCTCAAAGAGCCTTTTCCACAAGTCTGTCACATAATAACATCCCATTTCCATTCCTTTAATTCCTTGCATGCTGCTGGTAGATATTCCTGCTCAGGACAACAAATTTCTTGCCACTTGTGATATTTGGGCATTTTTAATGAACAAGTGATTTATTTTTAGTGACATTTTTATGAATTTTTTTATCAAATCTATTCATGGCTTCTGTAAAGAAGATTTGATCAAAATTTCTCCAAAATGTCACTGAAAATAAATCATTTGATGAAAAATATTCATAAAGATACACTGCAGTTTAAGGATTAATGGACGAAACTCTGATTATGGCCTGGGATAAGAGGCCAACCCATTTTTGATGCCATTCAGATGAGGTAGACATTGTGTTGTTCCAAGACTGTTCAGAACTAGTACATTTTAGCGCTAGTACATTTCAGCACCAGTACATTTTAGCACTGGTACATTTTAGCCAGTGTGTTAGTTGGAAGTACAGGTGAACTATGGCTCAGTGTTATGTTTAGATATGTATAAATTCGCTAATATTACAGTGAAGCCCACGTAATTGAGTTACCATGTTAATTGAATATAACCTTCAAACACAAAACCATTTACCATACCTACAGTACAAATTTTATCTGTTAATTCCATACAGGTTATAGAACAAACTTCTGTTAATCAAGTAAAAAAATCTTGTAATATGTCAACAAATTTTCTTGACAGTCACCTAATTTCCATTGTTTTGTCCTATTTCTTCTCAGTACATTTAGTACAAGCATTTAATCTATTATATCTTGTTTGACAGAGCTGCATAAGCTCATTCAAACAAGATATAATAGAATAAATCTTCAGTTTGTCTCTAAAATACAGGAAAGGGACCAAATCCCTGTTAGTTGAATGTGTCTGTTAACTGGTAGAGTCCTTGAAGCCTATATTTGGGCTTTATTCTGAAACACAGGTGCCGTAACTTGAAGAAGGATTCATATTCAGTGAATGTGCTTCATATTATCTTTAAAGTGAAATTATTTGGTCTGTGAGAATTTGCTTTGTTACATTTTATGCGAGAGTGCCTTCAGGCACTCTCGCATAAAATGTAACAAGGCAAAGACATGTGAAGAAATTCTGTTAACTAAAAATAATTTAGCACTCTACCAGTTTATTGAATAATTTTCATTTGTGGAGTGGCGGTTGCACTGACAGAGTTCCTCTGTACTTGCATTCTTGCAGTGGGAATAAAAAAAACACATTCCTGACTCATTTTGTCCTAACATGAACACCACAAACAGACAGTAAATGTTTTCACTTGTTTTTCCCCATTTAAAAACTGAAACCGAGTTACAATTTCCAAACACTTACAGCACAGGTCTTCATTGACAATGAGTGTGTGCTTTGAAAGTTGTATTGGATAAAGTGTTATGATGTTCTGGAAAGTGTTTCATTTGTTTTGCATTTCAATTATCAGAATTCTGATTTTATTTTGTAGGAAATTTTATAAAATTCCTGATAATTTTCCTGTAAATCAATTGATGTATCGGTGTGAATCGGGCACAAAACGAAACTTTTATTTTGTATCAAAAGAAGTCAGAAGGATAGCAGTGTGTAATCGAGACAGAGTGAAGGTATTATTTATAACATAGTTCTTGTTTGCAAGTGGGAACTCACGTATTTCAATACATATTGTAGTGTACATTACTTTGAGAATGAATTATTACCTCAACACATGGAGTGGAGTTTAAGCCTTCGCAGTAACTCATATTCTACGAAACATCAAAGAAGCAAGACAAAAGTTTCATCCAGCGGACTTCTGATTTGAGCTCAAAGCTCCATTAGGCCACACTTAGTAGATCATGTGTTTCTCATGTCAACTGTGCTACAATAAGCTGCTATGTGTGTGGCAGTGTCTGTCGTTGGGTTGGTCGTTGACCAACAAGTTTTTAAACTCCGATACTTTTAAAATACTTTATGTTATAACATCATATTTGGTATGCAAGTGTATCTTATTGATGTCTAGCTCCATGCCTAATGTGGACTTTTTTCAGAATATTTTTGTCATAGTTATTGCCCTTGATGGATTTGGAATTTGTTTGATTTTTATCACCTGTCACAGCTTAAGTGTGAACTAACAATTTAAAAAAAAAATGTATGCGTGTGAGCATTTTTAGCTCAACTTTGACGTAGTAAAATTTGAGGTTATGTCATAGCCCGTCTGTCCGTTGGTTAACAATTCAATACCGCTCGGGATAGAGGCCGTATTTATGAACCGATCTCTACAAAACTTCTTGGGTACTTTTGTTATCACCTTGGGACGAGAACGAGTGTTTTGGGGTGCGGTCCGAAATTCAAGATGGCCACCGGCATCCATTTTGTACTGAAATTAGTGCAATCAGTTTTTTGTACAGAACTTCTGTATGAAAGTTCTGATTTGAATAAATTTTTGTATGAATGTTTAGTAACATGGAATACATCACATGTAATACAGGGTTTTTTCTAGTGCAGAAATTATGCAAATTAGATTAACTTTGATTTATTCAGTGCAACTTATACACAGTAAGTACACATGTCAGTACGGCTCGGGTTAGGGGCTGTATTTATGAACCGATTTTCACAAAACTTCTTGGGTACCTTTGTTATCACTTGGGACGAGAACAAGTGTTTTGGGGTGCGGTCCGAAATTTCAAGATGGCCGCCACCATCCAATTAGACAAACTTTGATTTATTCAGTGCTACTTATACACAGTAAGTTCACATTTCAATATGGCTCTGGCTAGAGGCATCTAACTGTCACCCTCCTTTACAATACTTTACCTGTACATTTGTTAAAGACTACGGTCAGTATTTATGTACAGACCTTTACAATATTTTACATGTACCTTTGTTATCAGGTCATTACCTAGATGTGTGTCATTGCTGTGTCACATACTATACATGTACATGTCTTACACAAGTTGAGCTACAGTGTCATTGACACTTTCATGTTTGTTTTATTTTATGAATTAGTATGCCCCTGACCTCCGAAGGAGGATTCGAGTGTATCTAGTGAGGCCCTCCATCTGTCCATCCGTCCTTCCATCCGTCCATCTGTCCATACAATCGTTTTGCACTGTAATTTCAAAGCCCTTAGAGTCAGATTTGAATCCCCTTTGGTATGCTGATAGACCTGTATGGGGGAACGGATATGCACAAGGGTTCCATCCAATAATTTTCCCCAGATTTATGGCCCTTTTTTAACTTGAACAATTTTTCTCAACCTCTGTATTGCATTCACTGCATGTTGGATTTGAAAACCACTTATTTGATCAAATCAAAATTTTTGAGGTTACTTGTGGAAGACAAGACCATGCTTCCTTTCGAATTTGGTATGGCTAGCCAATTCAATATGGCCAACATGGCATTATGACACCATCGGTGCATTTGCTATGTTTCTTGTTATTTCTTTTCCTTCAGAAGTCCATACACTTGGTCCTCAAAATCTACAAAATAGCACAGGCATGGTTTATCCATTTTATTAATTTTGGGAAGTTTATCTGACATCAGCCACTTTAATTTTTGTAGAAGGTTTCAGGGCTGATGAAAAGAGAGCATGTGGCAGCCAAAATGACCATGTGTAAGAGCATGAGAATCAGATTTTTTTTTTAGACTTTAGCCATAGCCAAACCTTTGCTTGTTCTTATGTTTACCACATATTTTTTCCGAACTGCTCAGGTACTATATCTATCCAGAAAACATTTTTGAAAAACAGTTCCCTTGGTTAAGGTTATAATAGAATTTGTACATCTCGCATAACTGCTCCAGCTTTATACCTCACTAGACATCACTAAAGGAAACCAGTTCCCTTAGGAGAGCAACGGAAGAATAGAATACATATTGCTTAATGGCTCGGACACTTGGGGAAAGACCCATAATTAGTGCATCTCACCCAGTGTCTAAGGCAATATACCTAACCAGACATCCATTAGGAGAATTGTCCCCTCAGGAAAGATCCATAATAGAATTAATACGTATTGCCTTTTGGCCCAGGCAATATACCTGACCAGTCACCACTGTTGGAGAAATAATTCACTTTGGAAAGGACCATAACAGACTTAATACATCTTGCCCAATGCCTTGTACACTCAGACTAACTGGACATCAGGTTAGGAGAACATTTCCTTTGGGAGAGATCCATAAAAGACGTAGTACATCTTACCCAATGACTGGCACTATACCCCACCTGACATCAGCAGAGAAGAACAGATTTCTTTGGACATTTATATGATAGGATAATAGAGCTTATTTCACAAAGCTCAGAGAGCTTTGATTTGCTGGACATTAATAGGATAGATTTTGAATACTTGTGAATCCCAGATATTTGCAAGTTTGTGAGTTACTGATCCAAGAGATAATTTTAACATTTACCTTTGTTATCAGGTCATTACCTAGATGTGTGTCATTGCTGTGTCACATACTATACATGTACATGTCTTACACAAGTTGAGCTACAGTGTCATTGACACTTTGATGTTTGTTTTATTTTATGAATTAGTATGCCCCTGACCTCCGAAGGAGGATTCGGGGGTATATAGTGAAGCCCTCACTTATTGGAGTTTAATGACACTTTCAATAGCCCAGGCTTCATCACAAACAGTTTTACATGTGGAGGAAGCCAGAGAGAACCACCAAGCAACTGTCTAGACTGACCAACATACTAACTCTGCATAAGCAGAGTTAGCAGCAATTGAAAACAAGAGCATCATCGCTTTGCAGTATGTCTTAGTCCACTCTGTCACCATGCCCCCACATAGGCAATCAGGATGAAGTTTCTTGCCCAAAGACACTATGTAGTTACCACTGGTCAGAAGTGAACCATCAACCTTTCAGTTTAAAAAGTCCAATGCTCTAACCACTGAGCCACCCTGCTTCCTCCCACTTAACTGGTATAGTCCTAAAATCATATTTGACCATCAAAATTTGTTCACAGGTCTTTGCCCTGTTACAATTCCTGTTACAATTTACTCTCCCATAAATTTTAGCAAGGCAAATGCCTGATAATGTTAATTGCTAATTATTTATATGATGGCAGTGGTCATACTGTATGTACTTTGATCATTTTTTTCAGTTCCCCCGTGAGAACCACGGGAAGTGAAGCAGTGCTTCAACAAGCTCTGTTTCACTGGTAAAAATAAGACCCAGTCACTAATGCTTGGGGTGCGAGCCCTCTAAAATAGGCAACATGGGGTATAAATGATTGACTGACCTTGACTTTATCATCATGTGGTTATGATTAGCTATTGTGCAGAACTAATGTGACCTTAAACACCAATAAATAAATAAGTAATTTTTTCGGTTCCATTATTCTAATTCCGATTTAAATATAAACAGTCTGGGATGGGGAACACTGTACCTTATGATGAAACCATTAAATGTGAACTCCAGATCTTCAAAATGCTGAAATGCTTATAACAGTAAAAGTTAGGTTTATTCTCAATGATACAAATCCTGGCTGGATGAAAAGGAAAATATTCCAACAAGACTAATTGAGAAAGATGAAAATTATGAGTTTTAGTTATTAGTGAATTAAATAACAAAACTGGTGTATATGTGTTCTTGGGTTATTACAGTGGAACCTGCTGAGGCCTAACAAAGTTAAGAATCTGTTTCTCAGGCCCTCCTCCATGGTCCGTTTCACTGCCGCATGTTCTCTTTTTATAACTAATGCAAAATGCAAACTTAAAAAGCAAAGCACTCAAGGGACAAAATACACCACCACCCATTCTATTCTGTAGATTATGAGGACTAAAACATAAAGTGAACTAAGAACATGAATTTTTGATGGCAAAGAATTAATGACAAAAATAAAAACCCACCCGCCTGCATGCAATTTTACAAAAAAATGGCCTGAGAAACAAGATATACTTTGTGGGGCCCAGTGCAAGTGGGGGGGGGGGGGGGGGGGCAGGGGTGGAGGGGGACAAACTCGCAGAACCTGGCTTAGCTCCATTTGAATAGGGTGGGGGGGGGGGGGGGTGTGCGGGAAAAGCTTTCCAAGCCTTCATATCTCATATCTTTTGCATCCCTAAAGTTTGAGCTAGATAACCAAGGTAACAATAATTAGGGTTTCCACTAGAGGGAAATAATATGGGGCAGCTAAGGGTTGTTTTTTTGTCACCAACGAGTTTTGAAACATTATTGGCGTTGCATGAATCATCGCAGCTTCGACACTGTGACAGTGCGCTCTAGTTTGCTAAATAACTCACAGAAAACAGGTAGTATAATCAATTTGAGAGCATTTGTCTTGTTGGGATTTGTCTTGTTGGGATAATGGTTTTCAGCATTCATTTGTTGGGATGATGGTTTTTAACATTAATCTTGCTAGGATTTGCCTTGTTGGGATGACACCAAAAGGTAGAAAGACATGGAGAGATAAACTTTTGCATCAAAAAGCTTAAATTTGGATTTATAAAATATCAGTTCTAAAACTCTTTGAGCAGTATTCTGCGGTGTTAAAAATTGTTCTTCATTATTTATAGAAATTATTTTGGCGAATGCTCTCTTGTGTTTTTGTCATGTTATTAGAGTTGTGTGGTTTTTCGATTCGGTTATTGTTTTTTGTTGCAAACCAGAAAACTGGATTGCAAAGACCCTGGAAAAAACAATCAGTGTCGAGATAAATGCGTATCTTGGGCTCCATATTTAACAAATTTCCACATCAGGTCCAAAAATTGTTTCAGCCTGATGGTAAAGTTTGTTAACTCCATCCATGCTTCTGGCGGAAATTCCTGCCCAGGACAGAATAGCTCTTGCCATTGGAATAAGTATAATTCGGGTACATTCAATCAAACTTTTTCCATGTAAATTGAATGGATTTTTTCTCCAATAATTTCTTGAGTTAAATTTAAATTAATTTTTCATCAAATCTAGTCATGGCTGCTTAAAAGCAGCCATGACTAGATTTGATGTAAAATATCTTGAAAATACTCAGCGGGTTAAAAGTTAAATATCTAACTAAACATGTGCACTTTTCTTATTGCAGAGGTGCGTTCATTTAAAGGGAATTAAAATTTACTGATTATTCAACTAAGGAATATACAGTGAACAGCTGATAGTTGACTAATCAAATATTTCTGACTGCTCTAATCATAACCCATTAGTAAGGCTGAGCGGTCTGACGGTGTTGGTGTATAAACTGATAAAATTGTCTCACTGGGACGGAACTGGACTGATGTCCCCTATGGACTGTTGTCAGTTAGTCTATCTGGCAAAGTAGCGAATTCTCGTTATGTTCTGATTGTCACATTTTCTCTCTTATTGATTCATCTATCAGACGAGTCATTAAGGGAGAAAATGTTACAATCAGAACACGACATAGATTAGAGGAACTTTCTTCATTTGTCACTGTAATTTCTGGCTCTTTTCTGACTGAATAGGCTTGGCAGCTAATCCCCTAGAACCCCTAATAATGATCAAAGGGAGGTTGGGTTAAACCCAATGAAGATACTTACAGACAGGGCTTTTAACCCTTTACCCAATGAATCAGCCACATCTGCCTGCGTAACATGCAAATTCAGCAGCCAAAAAAATACTATATTTTTATACTGTACCAATGACCCAGACATAGTTGCTGGTGCTAACTCTTAAAATATAGGGCCAAACACAAATTTTGCCCCCCAATCCCCAAAATTTGCATCTAAAACCAAAGAAAACATGTCCTGAAAGGCCCTCCACACTTCACCTCTACTGCGCATGCGCAGTGTCAAGGACGTTCCGAAATTGGCGCCATTAATCATTCTAAGTTTGGCCCTTCATCAGTTAACATCTGACTGATCTTTGTGCTTGTAAATCTCAGTTTAAATGATGCCAGACACATAAATATTAGTGAAATGGTGATTCTAAGGAGGATAGAGAAGGAGGAGAGGAAAAATGTGTGACAGAATATTATCAGGGCTGTAACTTAAAATTTTTTAATGAAATTATGTTAAGTTACCTATTTTCGAGGCAGCAGCCATTTTGTTGTCATTCTGATTATTTAGTTACACTGATTTTTCAGTGTTTTCCTCTCTCCCTGTCCTTTAAGTCCCCCCTTGCTATTCTCCCATGCTTTTGGCATAGTTTTTTTTCTTGGGAGTTTTAGCTGAATAACAGAATGAATTCTGTTCTTTTCCCCATGTTTACGTCTTCACCTACGGGTGGTTAGGTGTTGTGTTCTGCATCTACCATCTGATGTTCTGCAGTTTCTTCCCTGGAAGTCTCTGTTTTGCATCAGATAGTGTATTTTTGGTAACTGATTCCGGGCCTGATTGCCTGGAGTCTTATTTTAGTGTTTTTACATTCATTGTTTACTTTTACAACAGCCCTCTGTGTGACGGGGGGGGATTTCTGGAAAATAATATCTTGATGTTATTTTAATCATAACTAGATACATTATTATTGTTCGTAAGTGTTGAATAAATTGTTTAAAATATTTTTTAAATTTTTGTCCACACTTAGGCTTGGGATCCATTGGGGCTCAACGTTACTTTTCAGAAACTTGGGCTGTTCTGAAAAAATATTTTTTCAAAATATTTTGATTTCAATTATTTTTTCTATATTAATGGATCATATTATTATTATGTATTTTGATTGCCAGGGGTTAGTGCGAGTACCAGGACTTGTTTTCTTTTCACTTTGAAAGGATATTGATCAATTGTAATAAGAGGAAGTCTTCCTCTGACTTTTATAATCATTCTCTATGTGGTCAGTGTACTCGCATTAACTCCTGTTCTGTATCGTAAGTGTTGAATAAATTGTTTAAAATATTTTTAAAATTTTTGTCCACACTTAGGCTTGGGATCCATTGGGGCTCAACGTTACTTTTCAGAAACTTGGGCTGTTCTGAAAAAATATTTTTTCAAAATATTTTGATTTCAATTTTTTTTTCTATATTAATGGATCATATTATTATTATGTATTTTGATTGCCAGGGGTTAGTGCGAGTACCAGGACTTGTTTTCTTTTCACTTTGAAAGGATATTGATCAATTGTAATAAGAGGAAGTCTTCCTCTGACTTTTATAATCATTCTATATGTGGTCAGTGTACTCGCATTAACTCCTGTTCTGTATCGTATGATTTCGATGACAATATGGGAAGCGTATGTCACGGTATGTTATTGGGGAATTGGACACTCCGGTCCTTTCCCCGCAGGGTCACTCTACTTTATCAATTTCTATTTCAGACGATCAAGATTAGGGTGATGTATCTGTGATGTCTTCCAACAGTGTGCCTCCGTCGTCACAATTAATGAAGGGCTAGCGGAAAAGTGCTCATGTAAATACGCCAATTGCCTAAGAGGACCCTAGTAGGTTCGACGGCCTTTGACGTCCGCTAGCTCGCCCGGTGTAGCGTCCATTCACCGAATGGTTCGGCAGCCGGGTTCGTCCGTTGCGGTCTAGAAGGAATTTTGGGGGGATGCGAACACTATAAATCAACCAAATGCACACCCAGTGACGGCGGATCGGAGGGAGAACGGAGGAAGCCTTTTAGTCCGGTTCATAGCTCGTTCTGGTCCATCCGGACGGCGAGCGAGAGAGGCCCCTCTCTCGTACAACAACATCTGGCCCCAGATGTTGTGGTACAAAATGTTTCGCATTCGGAGCATACGTCCGTCGCTCGGGACGCTCCGACATATAGTCAGTCCGGAGTAGACTGTCAATAAGGCTTCCTCATTCTCATGGTAGCGCACACGACTGCTCTTGGCTACGTGACCACGGATATCCAGTCAGCTTCGCCAGTCAGAGAATCATCGGCGACCAGGTCACACCATCCGGTAGCCAGGGACACGAGGCCTGCAGACTCCGGACGTTCGCATAGGAAGTGTGCGGGAGTCAACGTACACGGAGCTTCCGGCGGCAATGCATCGTAAGACCGCTACTGCACAGGCCTCGGGAACGGACGTGCTTTCCTAAATAGCACAGTTTATCGCAGCATCCCAGCATCAGCTGAATCTGTCGCATATTTTTTATCCGACGATGCTGGGTCGGGACGCTCCGCGGAAGCGGGTACGGACGTCCGAAAATTTCATCTGGTCCGACGGGATACCGAACGGGATTTGGAGGATTTCGAGCTTTCCCTTTCGGAACAACATATGCTGTTGTGTATGTCATCTGACTTGGTCTTCTACAGCTTCTTTCGTCGGACCAGATTGCTGCGATGCCGGATAAGAAACTGATAGCGTCGGTGGACTTAGAAATTTTTGGTTCGGTTCAGGGACATCGTCCCTCAGTTCCGACATAGTCCAATAATGTCACACAAACTTTCGAATTATTGAACGACGCTATATATATTATTATTATATGCTTGCTATAACCAAGCATTTCTGGTTTCTTGTTCGCAAAGTTACGGAGATGTCTTTCAAAAGTGTGCCTCTGTCGTCATAGTTAATGAAGAGCTAGCGGCAATAAGTGCTCATGGAATATGTCTATCGCCTACGGAGTTACATTCGCTAGCTCACCCGGTGTAGCGTGCATTCATCGAATGGTTCGGCTGCCGGGTTCGTCCGTTGCGGTCTAGGAAGGAGATTTGGGTGATGCGAGCACTTTAATTACTTTAGTACTCACCCAGTGACGGCAGATTGAGGACAGATCGGAGGAAGCCTGTTAGTCCGGTTCCTGGCTTGTCCAGGTCCGTCCGGGCTGTGAGCGAGAGAGGTCCCTCTCTCGTCCAACAACATAGGGGACCGCATGTTGTGGTTCTGATATTTTACATTCGGAGCATATGTCTGTCGGTCGGGACGCTCCGTTATATTGACAGTCTGAGAGACTGTCCATAATGCTTCCTCATCCTCACAGCAGGGCACACGACCGCACATTGGCTACGTGACCTCGAGTATCCGATCAGTTTCGTCATTCAGTGATTCCACGGCGAATAGGTCGCGCCATCCGGTAGCCAAGGGACACGAGGCCTATACATTGTGTTCGCTCGCATATTGGTAGTATGCACGGGGTAACGATCATGGAGCTTCCAGCGGCAATGCATTGTAGGACCGCTTCTCCTCAGGCCTCAGTGACGGACGTGCTATCCGAGTTAGCACAGTTGTTTTGCATCATCCCAGCAATTGACAGTTTCTTGGTCGAATCAGGAATTATCCGACGGCGCTGGGTCGGTGCGGTCCGCGGTTGCATCAGGTACGGACGACCGAATGCTTTATAGGGTCCGACAGGATGGCGAAAGGGATTCGAAAGATTTCGAGTTTTCCCTTTCGTAGTATCGGAAGCTGCCATTCAAATCTTCTGGCATTATCTTCCAGTGATTGTTATTTCGGACTACATTGCTGCGATGTTGGATAAGAGACTTATAGCGTCATTGGACTCGGAATTTTCGATCGGTTCAGGGACATTGTTCCTGACTTACCGACGCAGTCCAATAATTTCATTACAACATGTGTTTTATTTTTCGATGCTATATATGCATACAAGCCTGCTACCAAGCATGATAGTTTAGTTTCTTGTCCGCGTTGCTCATTTCTGCCGTTTTATCATTTATACGAATAGTTTATTTTGGCAGTGCAGGGCATACCGAGAGTTCATATGCGTCTAGACGGTGTGGTTAAAGACTGGAAATTTTCTTTTTTGCCGTCTATGTCTTTTCCAACTTCAATGTTGGAAACGACAATGATGTCTAGTAGACTTAACTTAGACGCTTTATCATACGTGAGGCGTTATCATTACGTCTTCAAGAAAAGATTTACGGGATATTATTCTCAATGTAATTTCTTTTGAGGGCAGTAGTTTGTTCACGTATAACTCCGCCCTTCAGTGGCTGATTGGAGTTGGTTAGACGTGACGCAGCCCTAGCGCGTGGATAGTAAGGTTAAGAACTCTCTCAGAGTCGCTTCATTCTTGGAGAAGCTTCTCTTCGACGGCAACTTTTCAGCAATCCATGAATTGCTCGGTTTACACGTTCTCTTGTCTATCTAGTGTTACAAGAGATTCAGACTGGGGCAAACATTCGGTGGTTGACTCAGAGAGTGCCACTGCAGTTGCCGGACCCGAGTGTTGCTGTTATGACGGTTGCCAGTCAAACAGATTGGGATATAATATTGATCCCAACGGATTTGAAGTGCCAGGGTCTTTGGGTTCCGCAGTCTCTTAGCAACCAATTATCTTCCGCGGAATAATGTTTTTTAGGCTTGCTTTATGTCATTGCTTGAACATTATTCAGAAACGCATGCCCAAATCCTGTCCGTTAATTCGACAGTAGTGGCGTATCTCCGGAACCAGGGAGGCACTCTTTCGTTTCCGTTATTCAATTTAATGGAAAGAATCCGTCTGTTGGTTATAGTACACCAAGTTCTGTTTTGGTCCGTCATATTCCGGGTCGTCTGATTGTTTTACCGGACTCCCGTTCACTTAGGGGTCGCTTGTTGCTGTCAGAATGGACTCTCAACAAACAAGAATTCAATCAGATTTGCTATCTATGGGAGCGCCCAATGATGATTTATTTACGACACAGCTTGCTAATCAATTGCAGACGTATGTGTTGGCTTGTCCGGATCTCTGAGCTAATGTTGTTAACGCTCTATTGATCTATAGGACGGAATGATAGGATACGCGTATCCTCCGGCGCTGTTGTTTCAGCAGGTATTGCTAAGATAAACAACCACAATACATTTCTTTTGATAGCATCTCTATCTTCACAGAGACCATGGGTAATTTACTCTGTTGTCTACTGTGGGACTTAACGTGAAATCTTCCTCAATGTGAGGATCTTTTTTCACTGGGTAAATCGTGTCATCTTTATCACAACCCGCAAGGTCGCAACCTTCATGTATTCCGTTGTGTGGTCCGTATTGCATTGTAAGCATTGTACTGGATGAGCTTTGGACGCGATTTCTTACTATAGGAGATCCTCTTCTTCGCTATTCTATGCGGCTAAAGTGGAGGCTCTTCCGTCGTTGGTGTAGGGATCATTATGTTCATATTGTTGATCCCTCCATACTACTCATTGCAATTTTTTAGTATACTTGTTTCACAAGATCTACTGCAGCCTGTTATTATTAAGGTTATAGGTTTATGTTACCTCATACCTATGCACTCTAGGATAGTTTACAATTGAGTCTTATGTCTCTTTATCTAAGTCAGTTAGTAACTTTTTGATAAATAGACTTAGAATCTTTAGATTAAATTCCTATATGGAATTTAACTTCGGTTCTTATTTAGCTAAGTAATCATTTGAGCCTCTGGAAACAGTAGTTTTCAAATTCTGACCTTTTAGACAGTAATTCTGTTGGTTTCTCTTTTACTGAAGAGTCAGTGAGTTTCATGCACTATCGATGGATGATTTTCACTTTCGTAGTTTCGGAATCACTACTTCCTTTACTATTTAGGTTGGATTTTTGCATAAGAGTTAGGCTCCTTATATCCGGAACCTATTGTTATTAAGGTCCTTCCGTCTTCGTACGGGCATAGGCCTTTACTCTTTCCGGTTAGAGTTTATGTATTTATAAACAGATATCTGTTTATTACTACGGGCGTAAGCTTCTTCTGTCTTTGATGCCTAGTAGAAGGATGTTACGCTCCATTCTATTGTTAATGGATTCTATTAACTATCGGTACTGCTTATGGTATATCATTGACTCAGCAGTTGTGCTTAAGATTTCGGCTCATGAAGTAAGAGTTCTTCTACATCTTGGGCTTACATTAATAGTGTCACTATTATAGATTTTTTAAGGCTGCTCATTGCGCTCAGCCATCCACATTCATGAATTTTTATCTCAGAAATATCGAGTCCATTTCTGGAGGCCTCTATTGTTAGGTCTATTATCTACTGCTCAGAATGTCATTCACTTAACAGTTGCTACTATAGCTAGGTAGGCTGTCTGTTTCGGCAGTGTCTCCGTTCGGCTGCCCTCTTCGCTCTGGGCTATTTGACCCAGGGCAAGAAAAAAGGGGGGGGGGGGGGGGGGGGTTCCCTTGGGTCACCTGTTTTGCTATGAAAACAAGGGGATACCTCCTCTGGAGTTAGTAATTCTGAGCTGTTATTGGGATGGTTGTTTAGTGAGAAGTTTATGTTTTAAAAATTCATTCAAGTCTTAGTTTTTAAAGTATAGCTTTTGAATATTGCATATGTCAACGGACATGATTATGCAATCCTCAGACACTTTTAAGGAGTATAAGAGTCTCTATTCTCTAGACTTACTTTATTTATTGGCTTACTTTAAAAATTATTAGTATAAGGATTATATTGGATATTAATAGAGTACATGGATGTATGAAGCTCAATTTTGGAAGGTGTTGTATGTTTCTAATTTATCATAAAAAATGAAAGATACATGTAAGGCCTATTACTTCTTTTTCCCTACAGGGGATGACTCTATTTTATATTATTGAGCGTATTCCATTTTGCTCTATGTCCTTGGCCCTCCAGCCTTTTTACTATTCAGCTATGTCTGGGTCATTGGTACAGTATAAAAATGTTAAAAAATTTATAGTAATTTATATATTTTTTATACTTACCAATGACCCAGACGGGGATGGCCCTCCCAGGAGTTGGGAACTCTTGCCTCCCCGCTGAGTACATAGCGCTTACCAGGCACTGGTTATTAGAATGATTAATGGCGCCAATTTTGGAACGTCCTTGACACTGCGCATGCGCAGTAGAGGTGAAGTGTGGAGGGCCTTTCAGGACATGTTTTCTTTGGTTTTAGATGCAAATTTTGGGGATTGGGGGCAAAATTTGTGTTTGGCCCTATATTTTAAGAGTTAGCACCAGCAACTATGTCTGGGTCATTGGTAAGTATAAAAAATATAGAAATTACTATAAATTTTTTAACTTTTCAAAAAATTTCAACAAAATCATATCAGGTGACCCCTCTTTGGAACGAGCTCGTCTAGCTCGTTCCAATGAGGGGTCACATGATATGGTTTTGTTGAAATTTTTGGAAAAATTAAAAAAAATGATATTTAAGATAAGAAATTTTTATATCGTCTGCGTTGGGTGAAGGGTTAAGGTAAGTGTCGTCATACAAACTATTGAGGATTTTTTCCAATTTAAGAAGCCTGAAGTGTTATTTACTATCTGTTCTTAACACATAGAAAAACCAAATCGAAACCAAGTTTTTTTCCTGAAACCAAATCTGAAGAATCCATACCTCCCAGCTTTACATGTTATTTGTTGCATTTGTTTACGACTGACTGTATACTGAATTTATTTTTTTAATTGATTTATTTGCAGTTTATCAATATGGGTGTCAAAGTACTGAGTAAAAGCCCATCACCATTAGTACCAGACTGTGATTTTAGAATTGCTCAAGATGTGAGTTTTTTTTTTTTTACTTCTTCAAAACATCTGTACCAAATGCTTTCAATGTTTGATATAAAGCAGCTTTGTGAGGATAATTCACAATCTTTTGTTCAAATCAATCCCCTGAGGTCATATTTGGGGGTAATGAGTTAATAGGAAAAATACTTTAAAAATATTTCTCTCCCAAACCTCAGTTGAAACTGTTTCCATTTTTTATATATGACATCTTTGCAAGGATATTTTGCAAATTTGTTTAAATCAAGTCCTTGACATTGAATTGGAGGTCTCAAGACACACCCGGTTTTAACACTAGAGATTATGGAGTGCAGGTCTGGACAGTATTTTGGTGTACTGGTATCAAAATCGTAACTGTTTTTTTAATACCATCCATCAAATTTGAGTACTATTATACAATCACTTTTGCTATGCAATTTTGCAGCACAGTATTTTAATTTTAGAGTATGAGTTTTCTTGAAATTAAAAATATATACTACCCAAAAATATGGAAAACATAGATTAAATGCAAGGGGTATTATCAATAGAAAATAATGTTTTTGGAACTGCAGATGTATTACTGCTCTTGAAAAATTGTTAGCCGGTCACTTGCTTTCACCCATCAAAAATTTGATACATGTCAATCACCCATTGTCAGTTTAACTCCTGTTAAAACAGTCTGTTAAACAAGAAATCTTAAGTTTACATGCTTCTGAATCAAGCTTGATTGAACAGGTGTCTGATAATGCACTGGGAAGTGTTGCTCACCCAGCACAAAAGAAAAAAACAATAGGCAGTTTATTTAAGAATAAATTTGCTCATTGAGGCATCCAGTGTTGGGTAGGAATAACCATTTGTTGAATGACAGTTTGATTTGCTCATAACTCCTCCCATTTTCCTCACATAACAATGTAAGTTGTCACATGTCAAGGTTTCCTTGTGTCAGTATATTTTTATACTGTACCAATGACCCAGACATAGCTCTTGTCACCATTGCTTCATTCACACATCTGACTTCAGAGCGTGAACATCACCTAGATAGCCATGGAACTACCAGATAGACTAGTGAAAGCCATTTCAGCTCTGGGCGTCTCATGCCCTGTCTCCTGGACTATCCAGGAAATAGGCTTGAGCGTCCACCTGAAAGTGGAGTTTGAAATTGAGAAGCCAACAACAACACCAACCTCTTCGGGGAGAGGTAGTACCTTTGGAGAGAGGATCCCCTCTCCCACTGGTCCTCACCCGAAGGGGCACGGAGGCCCTGAAAAGAGACAGCACAAGAAGAAGAGCCCATCGACCAAGCGCAGGGACGCCCGGCGCTTGGAGGCCTTCCGGAATAGGAAGAAAGAGTTGAGTGAGGGGGTGGAGGCTCTGGAGGCAGCCGCCAGTTCCCCTCCTAGTCCCACTGGTACACCCAATCAACTGCCAGCTCCTGAGCCGGTACAGTTGGATGAGGAACATCCAGTGGAGACTGAGGAGGAACTGGAAGTTGCTTTTTCACCGCCTCCCACCCCTCACTCCCCCCTTCCTTCACTGCCGGAAAGCCCGGGAGCGGAACAACCACTAAACCCTTATGAGGAATTAATAAGAGAATTAGAGCTGGCAAGAACAGAACGGTTAAAATGCAGAGAGTACCGGGAAAAACTTAACGCGAGCACCTCTACACCACCACCACCACCAGCTTCACCATCACCATCACCAAGCCAACCTCCACCCAAAAAGAAGAGCCGCAAGAAGGGCAGAAAGGGCTAAACCTCTTCCCTCCTTCCTTTTCCTCCTTTGACATGCCTAGACATACGAATTCATTTACAGTCACTGAGGGTTGAAAGGGGCTTGTCCCCCATATCGTCCCTGCGCGCCTTCAACCTGTCAAACCATTTCGTTCAGACATATTTGGTGCTAACTCTTAAAAATCTAGGGCCAAACACAAATTTTGCCCCCAATCCCCAAAATTTGCATCTAAAACCGAAAAAATCATGTCCTAAATGGTCCTCCATACTTTCCCTTCACTGCGCATGCACAGTGTTAAGGAGGTCTCAAAATTGGCGCCAATTATCATTCTTTGTTTGGCCCTTCATCAGTTCACATCTGACTGATATTTGTGCTTGTAAATCTCAGTTTAAATGATGCCAGACACATAAATATTAGAGAAATGGTGGATCTAAAGAGGAAATAGAAGGAGGAGAGGAAAAATGAGTGGCAGGAAATAATCAGGGCTGAAACTTAAAAAATTTTTACGAAATTATGTTATGTTGCCTAATTTCAAGGCATGGGCCTGTTGTTGTCATTCTTGCTATAAAGTTACACTGCTTGTTCAGTGTTTCCTCTCTCCCTTTCCTTTAAGTCCCCCCTTGCTATTCTCCCATGCTTTTGGCATATTTTTTGTTATTTGAATTTTCCTAAAGGGAAAATCTATTTGTTATTGCAATGATTATTTTTTTTTTTTTTTTTTTTTTTTATTATTATTATTATTCCACACTTTTTATTTTCACTATTTCTCGAAAACGCTCTTGACGATTTTTTTAAAAGTTTCTCTACTCATAAAGGGTCATAAGTTTTAACTATTCGTCATATTCACATTTTTCTGAAAACGTTTTAATTAACCCTTTATGCCAAAAAACACAAAAATATTTGGCAGCTCATATCTTTGGACTGGAAAGGGCGATTGATTTGAAATTTTCTCAGACATGTCAGCAATACACCCCTCTATCAGCATATGGTATGAAAATGTATCTACTTAATACCTTTCTGCCAAAACCTTTTTCGTAACGAAAAAAAAAATTCGAAATTTGACCATATTTTTATACTGTACCAATGACCCAGACATAGCTGGTGCTAACTCTTAAAATATAGGGCGAAACACAAATTTTGCCCCCCAATCCCCAAAATTTGCATCTAAAACCAAAGAAAACATGTCCTGAAAGGCCCTCCACACTTCGCCCCTACTGCGCATGCGCAGTGTCAAGGACGTTCCGAAATTGGCGCCATTAATCATTCTAAGTTTGGCCCTTCATCAGTTAACATCTGACTGATCTTTGTGCTTATAAATCTCAGTTTAAATGATGCCAGACACATAAATATTAGTGAAATGGTGATTCTAAGGAGAATAGAGAAGGAGGAGAGGAAAAAAATGTGTGACAGAATATTATGAGGGCTGTAACTTAAAATTTTTTAATGAAATTATGTTAAGTTACCTATTTTCGAGGCGGCAGCCATTTTGTTGTCATTCTGATTGTTTAGTTACACTGTTTTTTAAGTGTTTTCTTCTCTCCCTGTCCTTTAAGTTCCCCTTTGCTATTCTCCCATGCTTTTGGCATAGTTTTTGTAATTATTATTACTAAATTTTCTTGGGAGTTTTAGCTGAATAACAGAATGAATTCTGTTCTTTCCCCATGTTTACGTCTTCACCTACGGGTGGTTAGGCGTTGTGTTCTGCATCTACCATCTGATGTTCTGCAGTTTCTTCCCTGGAAGTCTCTGTTTTGCATCAGATAGTGTATTTTTAGTCGAGTTGTGACGAAGTCAAACTCGACTTATAGTTTGGTGAATGGCGGGCGGGCGGGCGGGCGGGCGGGCGGGCGGGCGGATGGGCGGGCGGGCGGGCGGGCGGGCGGGCGGGCGGGCGGGCGGGCGGGCGGGCGTAAACAATTGGTTTCCGGATGATAACTTGATAGTGGTTCAACTCACATTCATTAAACTTCATACATAGGTTGGTCTTGGTGGGAGGAAGAACCCTATTGATTTTGGACATGCTACGTCGAAGGTCAAGGTCACAGTGACCTTGAACATAGTAAATCTTAAACAATTGGTTTCCGGATGATAACTTGATAGTGGTTCAACTCACATTCATGAAACTTCATAGGTAGATTGGCCTTGGTGAGGGGAAGAACCCTATTGATTTTGGACTCGCTACGTCAAAGGTCAAGGTCACAGTGACCTTTAACATAGTATATCGCAACAATTGGTTTCCGGATGATAACTTGATAGTGGTTCAACCTAGAGTCATGAAACTTCATAGGTGTGTTGGCCTTGGTGCGAGGAAGAACCCTATTGATCTTGGACTCACCAGGTCAAAGGTCAAGGTCACAGTGACCTTGAACATAGTATATCGCAACAATTGGTTTCCGGATGATAACTTGATAGTGGTTCAACCTAGAGTCATGAAACTTTATAGGTGTGTTGGCCTTGGTGCGAGGAAGAACCCTATTGATCTTGGACTCACCAGGTCAAAGGTCATGGTCACAGTGACCTTGAACATAGTATATCGCAACAATTGGTTTCCGGATGATAACTTGATAGTGGTTCAACCTAGAGTCATGAAACTTCATAGGTATGTTGGCCTTGGTGCGAGGAAGAACCCTATTGATCTTGGACTCACCAGGTCAAAGGTCAAGGTCACAGTGACCTTGAACATAGTATATCGCAACAATTGGTTTCCGGATGATAACTTGATAGTGGTTCAACCTAGAGCCATGAAACTTTACAGGCGTGTTGGCCTTGGTGCGAGGAAGAACCCTATTGATGTTGGACTCACCAGGTCAAAGGTCAAGGTCACAGTGACCTTGAACATAGTATATCGCAACAATTGGTTTCCGGATGAGAACTTGATAGTGGTTCAACCTAGAGTCATGAAACTTCATAGGTGTGTTGGCCTTGGTGCGAGGAAGAACCCTATTGACCTTGGACTCGCCTGGTCAAAGGTCAAGATCACAACTCGACATTGGATCTGTGATCCTGAGCGGCATTTTTGGTAACTGATTTCGGGCCTGGGTGCCTGGAGTCTTATTTTAGTGTTTTTACACTCATTGTTTACATTTACAACAGCCCTCTGTGTGAGGGGGGGATTTCTAAAAAATAATATCTTGATGTTATTTTAATCATAACTAGATACATTATTATTGTTCGTAAGTGTTGAATAAATTGTTTAAAATATTTTTAAAATTTTTGTCCACACTTAGGCTTGGGATCTATTGGGGCTCAACGTTACTTTTCAGAAACTTGGGCTGTTCTGAAAAAATATTTTTTCAAAATATTTTGATTTCAATTATTTTTTCTATATTAATGGATCATATTATTATTATGTATTTTGATTGCCAGGGGTTAGTGCGAGTACCAGGACTTGTTTTCTTTTCACATTGAAAGGATATTGATCAATTGCTTTAAGAGGAAGTCTTCCTCTGACTTTATTATCATTCTATATGTGGTCAGTGTACTCGCATTAACTCCTGTTCTGTATCGTATGATTTCGATGACAATATGGGAAACGTATGTCACGGTATGTTATTGGGGAATTGGACACTCCGGTCCTTTCCCCGCACGGTCACTCTACTTTATCAATTTCTATTTCAGACGATCAAGATTAGGGTGATGTATCTGTGATGTCTTCCAACAGTGTGCCTCCGTCGTCACAATTAATGAAGGGCTAGCGGGAAAGTGCTCATGTAAATACTCCAATTGCCTAAGAGGACCCTAGTAGGTTCGACGGCCTTTGACGTCCGCTAGCTCGCCCGGTGTAGCGTCCATTCACCGAATGGTTCGGCAGCCGGGTTCGTCCGTTGCGGTCTAGAAGGAATTTTGGGGTGATGTGAGCACTATAAATCAACCTAATGCACACCCAGTGACGGCGGATCGGAGGGAGAACGGAGGAAGCCTTTTAGTCCGGTTCATAGCTCATTCCGGTCCATCCGGACGGCAAGCGAGAGAGGCCCCTCTCTCGTTCAACAACATCTGGCCCCAGATGTTGTGGTACAAATGTTTCGCATTCGGAGCATACGTCCGTCGCTCGGGACGCTCCGACATATAGTCAGTCCGGAGTAGACTGTCAATAAGGCTTCCTCATTCTCATAGTTGCGCACACGACCGCTCTTGGCTTCGTGACCACAGATATCCAGTCAGCTTCGCCAGTCAGAGAATCATCGGCGACCAGGTCACACCATCCGGTAGCCAGGGACACGAGGCCTGCAGACTTCGGACGTTCGCATAGGAAGTGTGCGGGAGTCAACGTACACGGAGCTTCCGGCGGCAATGCATCGTAAGACCGCTCCTGCACAGGCCTCGGGAACGGACGTGCTTTCCTAAATAGCACAGTTTATCGTAGCATCCCAGCATCAACTGAATCTGTCGCATATATTTTATCCGACGATGCTGGGTCGGGACGCTCCGCGGAAGCGGGTCTGGACGTCCGAAAGTTTCATCCGGTCCGACGGGATACCGAAAGGGATTCGGAGGATTTCGAGCTTTCCCTTTCGGAACAACATATGCTGTTGTGTATGTCATCTGACTTGGTCTTCTACAGCTTCTTTCGTCGGACCAGAATGCTGCGATGCCGGATAAGAAACTGATAGCGTCGGTGGACTTAGAAATTTTTGGTTCGGTTCAGGGACATCGTCCCTCAGTTCCGACATAGTCCAATAATGTCACACAAACTTTCGAATTATTGAACGACGCTATATATATTATTATTTTATGCTTGCTAACCAAGCATTTCTGGTTTCTTGTTCGAAGAGTTATGGAGATGTCTTTCAAAAGTGTGCCTCTGTCGTCATAGTTAATGAAGAGTTAGCGGCAATAAGTGCTCATGGAATATGTCTATCGCCTACGGAGTGACATTCGCTAGCTCACCCGGTGTAGCGTACATTCATCGAATGGTTCGGCTGCCGGGTTCGTCCGTTGCGGTCTAGGAAGGAGATGTGGGTGATGCGAGCACTTTAATTACTTTAGTACTCACCCAGTGACGGCAGATTGAGGACAGATCGGAGGAAGCCTGTTAGTCCGGTTCCTGGCTTGTCCAGGTCCGTCCGGGCTGTGAGCGAGAGAGGTCCCTCTCTCGTCCAACAACATAGGGGACCGCATGTTGTGGTTCAGATATTTTACATTCGGAGCATATGTCCATCGGTCGGGACGCTCCGTTATATTGACAGTCCGAGAGACTGTCCTTAATGCTTCCTCATCCTCACAGCAGGGCACACGACCGCACATTGGCTACGTGACCTCGAGTATCCGATCAGTTTCGGCATTCAGTGATTCCACGGCGAATAGGTCGCGCCATCCGGTAGCCAAGGGACACGAGGCCTATACACTCCGTTCGCTCGCATATTGGTAGTATGCACGGGGTAACGATCACGGAGCTTCTAGCGGCAATGCATCGTAAGACCGCTTCTCCTCAGGCCTCAGTGACGGACGTGCTATCCGAGTTAGCACAGTTGTTTCGCAGCATCCCAGCAATTGACAGTTTCTCGGTCGAATCAGGAATTATCCGACGGCGCTGGGTCGGTGCGGTCCGCGGTTGCATCAGGTACGGACGACCGAACGCTTTATAGGGTCCGACAGGATGGCGAAAGGGATTCGAAAGATTTCGAGTTTTCCCTTTAGTAGTATCGGAAGATGCCTTTCATATCTTCTGGCATTATCTTCCAGTGATTGTTATTTCGGACTTCATTGCTGCGATCTTGGATAAGAGACTTATAGCGTCATTGGACTCGGATTTTTCGATCAGTTCAGGGACATTGTCCCTGACTTACCGACGCAGTCCAATATTGTCATTACAACATGTGTTTTATTTTTCGACGCTATGTATATATATATACTAGCCTGCTACTAAGCATGGTAGTTTAGTTTGTTGTCCGCGTTGCTCATTTCTGCCATTTTATCATTTATACGAATAGTTTATTTTGGCAGAGCAGGGCATACCGAGAGTTCATATGCGTCTAGACGGTGTGATTAAAGACTGCATATATTCTTTTTCGCCGTTTATGTCTTTTCCAATTTCAATGTTGGGAACGACATTATGTATAGTAGACTTAACTTAGACGCTTTATCATACGTAATCCGCCTTACTGAGGCGTTATCATTACGTCTTCAAGAAAAGATTTACGGGATATTATTCTCAATGTAATTTCTTTTGAGGGCAGTAGTTTGTTCACGTATAACTCCGCCCTTCAGTGGCTGATTGGAGTTGGTTAGACGTGACGCAGCCCTAGCTACATCCACACGCGTGGATAGTAAGGTTAAGAACTCTCTCAGAGTCGCTTCGTTCTCGGAGGAGCTTCTCTTCGACGGCAACTTTTCGGCAATCCATGAATTGCTCGATTTACACGTTCTCTTGTCTATCTAGTGTTACAAGAGATTCAGACTGGGGCAAACATTCGGTGGTTGACTCAGAGAGTGCCACCGCAGTTGCCGGACCCGAGTGTGGCTGTTATGACGGTTGCCAGTCAAACAGATTGGGATATAATACTGATCCCTACGGATTCGAAGTGCCAGGGTCTTTGGGTTCCGCAGTCTCTTAGCAATCAGTTTTCTTCCGCGGAATAATGTTTTTTAGGCTTGCTTTATGTCATTGCATGAACATTATTCAGAAATGCATGCCGAAATTCCTGTCCTTTAATTCGACAGTAGTGGCGTATCTCCGGAACCAGGGAGGCACTCTTTCGTTTCCGTTATTCAATTTAATGGAAAGAATCCATCTGTTGGTTATAGTACACCAAGTTCAGTTTTGGTCCGTCATATTCCGGGTCGTCTGATTGTTTTATCGGACTCCCGTTCTCTTACGGGTCGTTTGTTGCTGTCAGAATGGACTCTCAACAAACAAGTATTCAATCAGATTTGCTATCTATGGGAGCGCCCAATGATGATTTATTTATGACACAGCTTGCTAATCAATTGCAGACGTATGTGTTGGCTTGTCTAGATCTCTGAGCTAATGTTGTTGACGCTCTATTGATCTATAGGACGGAATGATAGGATATGCGTATCCTCCGGCGCTGTTGTTTCAGCAGGTATTGCTAAGATAAACAACCACAATACATTTCTGTTGATAGCATCTCTATCTTCACAGAGATCATGGGTAATTTACTCTCTTGTCTACTGTGGGTCTTAACGTGAAATCTTCCTCTATGTGAGGATCTTTTTTCACTGGGTAAATCGTGTCATCTTTATCACAACCAGCAAGGTCGCAACCTTCATGTATTCCGTTGTGTGGTCCGTATTGCATTGTAAGCACTGTACTGGACGAGCTTTGGACGCGATTTCTTACTATAGGAGATCCTCTTCTTCGCTATTCTATGCGGCTAAAGTGGAGGCTCTTCCGTCGTGGTGTAGGGATCATTATGTTCATATTGTTGATCCCTCCATACTACTCATTGCTATTTTTTAGTATACTTGTTTCACAAGATCTACTGCAGCCTGTTATTATTTAGGTTATAGGTTTATGTTACCTCATACCTATGCACTCTACGATAGTTTACAATTGAGTCTTTTGTCTCTTTATCTAAGTCAGTTAGTAACTTTTTGATAAATAGACTTAGAATCTTTAGATTAAATTCCTATATGGATTTTAACTTCGGTTCTTATTTAGCTAAGTAATCATTTGAGCCTCTGGAAACAGTAGTTTTCAAATTCTGACCTTTTAGACAGTAATTCTGTTGGTTTCTCTTTTACTGTAGAGTCAGTGAGTTTCATGCACTATCGATGGATGATTTTCACTTTCGTAGTTTCGGAATCACTACTTCCGTTACTATTTAGGTTGGATTGTTGCATAAGAGTTAGGCTCCTATTATCCGGAACCTATTATTTTAAGGTCCTTCCGTCTTCGTATGGGCATAGGCCTTTACTCTTTCCGGGTACAGTTTATGTATTTATAAACAGATATCTGTTTATTACTATGGGCGTAAGCTTCTTCTGTCTTTGATGTCTAGTAGAAGGACGTTACGCTCCATTTTATTGTTAATGGATTCTATTAACTATCGGTACTGCTTATGGTATATCACTGACTTAGCAGTTTTGCTTAAGATTTCGGCTCATGAAGTAAGAGTTCTTCTACTTCTTGGGCTTACATTAATAGTGTCGCTATTATAGATTTTTGAAGGCAGCTCATTGCGCTCAGCCATCCACATTCATGAATTTTATCTCAGAAATATCGTGTCCATTTCTGGAGGCCTCTATTGTTAGGTCTATTATCTACTGCTCAGAATGTCATTCACTTAACAGTTGCTACTATAGCTAGGTAGGCTGTCTGTTTCGGCAGTGTCTCCGTTCGGCTGCCCTCTTCGCTCTGGGCTATTTGACCCAGGGCAAGGAGAAGGGTGGGGGGAGGGGAGGGTGTTCCCTAGGGTCACCTGTTTTACTATGAAAACAAGGGGATACCTCCTCCGGAGTTAGTAATTCTGAGCTGTTATTGGGATGGTTGTTTAGTGAGAAGTTTAGGTTTTTAAAATTCATTCAAGTCTTAGTTTTTAAAGTATAGCTTTTGAATATTGCATATGTCAACGGACATGATTATGCAATCCTCAGACACTTTTAGGAGTATAAGAGTCTGTATTCTCTAGACTTACTTTATTTATTGGCTTACTTTAAAAATTATTAGTATAAAGATTATATTGGATATTAATAGAGTACATGGATGTATGAAGCTCAATTTTGGAAGGTGTTGTATCTTTCTAATTTATCATAAATAAGAAAGATACATGTAAGGCCTATTACTTCTTTTTCCCTACAGGGGATGACTCTATTTTATTTTATTGAGCGTATTCCATTGGCCCTCCAGCCTTTTTACTATTCAGCTATGTCTGGGTCATTGGTACAGTATAAAAATGTTAAAAAATTTATAGTAATTTATATATTTTTTATACTTACCAATGACCCAGATGGGGATGGCCCTCCCAGGAGTTGGGAACTCTTGCCTCCCCGCTGAGTACATAGCGCTTACCAGGCACTGGTTATTAGAATGATTAATGGTGCCAATTTCGCAATGTCCTTGCCACTGCGCATGCACAGTAGGGGCGAAGTGTGGAAGGCCTTTCAGGACATGTTTTCTTTGGTTTTAGATGCAAATTTTGGGGATTGGGGGGCAAAATTTGTGTTTGGCCCTATATTTTAAGAGTTAGCACCAGCTATGTCTGGGTCATTGGTAAGTATAAAAAATATATAAATTACTATAAATTTTTTAACTTTTGAACTCAATCTCGGGACAGGGATATGCCGAACCATCTAAAATGGCTTAGATATGAAGACTGTATCACCGAATTGTAAAAACCATCGAAAAAATTTCGATTCGAATTTCCGACAATCCAAAATGGCGGCCGAAAAATCGAATTTTTATTTTCGGTTATTTATGCGTTTCAGGCCATTTGGAGACAAAAAAAAAATTTTTTTAGCACCAGAAACATTTTTGGTTTGGACTTTGAAATTTTCGACCAAAAGTCGGAAATTTTTGTTTCGACCGGGCTACTTTGCCGTCACAGTACTCAACAAATGGGACGATTTGAAAGCTTCTAAGGGTAGAAATGTTGAAGTCACAGTGTACATGAACAGTTATCATCTTTTGGAAATGGAGTTGTTCTTAATTTGGCTTCTGCTAGCAGTCAAACATGGCTTCGGGACACTGTAACCAAAAATTGAAAAAAAATTTCTTGTTTTTTTTTTACTTTATTATGTCTAGATTCATTATTTCTCATAAATAAAAACTATCAATGACGGCCATGAGTCCTAATAAATAAAACCATCAGTATTGGGGGCAAAATGCTTCTTGTTGGGCGAAAACGCCCCAAAATGCCCAAACCTTTATAGGCCAATATCTCCTGAAGGAGAAAAGCTATCAACTTAATTTCTTGACAGACTTGTCAGAATTACTCTTGTCTAAAACAAACATAATCGGTATTTTTTTCCATTTTTTTATGTTTTCTGCCAAAATTTTTCACAAAACGGAAAGTTATCTCGAAAATCGGCCATTTTGGATTGAAATATCGGAACCCCAGGAGCGATTTTTTAAATAAAGTTCAACAATTGATAGCTCATTTTATACCCTAACAGAAAATAGAAAAATCCAAAACCCCTTGTCGCGAGATTTTGCTGTAGATGAGGGTGAAGGAAGGTACCCTCAAATGTGTGTCGAAAGTTGGCAAAATTGAAAAAAGGGTTACCTTAACGTATGGCAACGGTATAAACTACTGGTGGCCTCGACGATATACGAATGCAAAATCACAACTTGAAGCCAGTTAGGCAAGTTGGCACAAGAAACGGGGACTTCATGCTCAGTCGCAGCTCTACACTCGTCTACAACACTGCCTAGGTCCATTCCAAACTGATAGAGTCTGGACGAATAGTGTTCTCACTTTCCACGCGATGGGCGATGTTTCCACTCGGTCTGGACACTCGCATTGGATGCCATAATGTCGGACAGGCTCCGTGGAACAAGTTCTGAAAATTTCAAGTCGCTGTCTTCCGCGGTCTCGACACAGCTCGTGTATGTCTGAAGTGCAATTGTAATGTCTAATTGGAGAATTTTCGTGAATCTTTTCCTGCCAAAAAGATACTCACCGCCGATTTCGTATAACTTCAAATTCTAACGATTATCTAAGGTTTAAATGTACTGTCTGGGAGGGATCCCCCCCCCCCCACCCTGCAGCTCCAGCCACTAACACTAACCCTAACCCTACCCCTCTCCCGCACTTTCCCACCTTAGCGGCATTCTGGCTCGAAAGTTGCTAAAATGACAAGAGGCTACATTAATGTATGACAACGGTACAAATTACGAGTGGTGAAGGATGATATTGAGACAAACAATCATACCTTAGAGCCGGTTAAGCAATGTGGCACTGAAACCTACCACTTTATGCTCAATCACTGCTGTACAGCCATCTACATCACTGCCCAAGTCCATTCCAAACTGATAAAGTCGGGACGAATAGTACTCTCTCTTTCCACGCATCGCGTGGTGCTTCCACGCAGTGAGAACACTCGATTCCAGTGCCAAAATGTCGGACAAGCTTCGTAGAACAAGTCCTGAAAATTTCAAGTCGCTACCTTCAGCGGTCTGGACTCAGTCCGTGTGTATCTGAAGTGCTATTTTAATGATGTTTAATATGCAAAGTTTCGTGAATCTTTTCCTGCATGCCAAAAACCTACTTACCGCCAGTTTCTTTTGACTTTTAACTTCTGAAGTTTCTCAAAGATTTAAAGGTTGCGTTGGGTTCCCTGGGTGGTGGTCTTAAAGAAGCAACTTCGATTTACAGTCAACTCGTCACCAGTCACACCCAGTTGTAAGTTTTAAGAGGAACTACCCCAGAGAGGGATGAGTAGGGCAGTCTGCGCCCATTCACCACATCTTCTTTCGTACCGGCTTGAAAAAGACCAAATTCAAAAAATTACCTCCTCTCTTCAAACCGCTATTTCTCAGCCAATTCTTGGCAGATTTCCATGAAATTTTCACTCAGCGTTCACAAATATCTGTTGCATCACATGCCATGAAGAGCGACACGAATTTTGCATTTCGTCATTCTTGAAATCGAGAAGAGCGTATGCGCATGCGCACGAGGTTCTTGTGGGCCACATGCTGGGTTTCTGGATTTTCCAGTGACGTGGTCATGTTTGGCAGAGCCTCTAGAACAAACGCTGAAAATTTCGAGTCGCTGCTCCAAAAACTCTCGCCACAATCTACTGTACATGGAACGGAGTGTTTACTTTTTATTATTTGGATTTTCCTAAAGGGAAAATCTATTTGTTATTGCAATGATTATTTTTTTTTTTTTTTTTTTTTTTTTTATTATTCATCCACACTTTTATTTTCACTATTTCTCGAAAATGCTCTGAACGATTTTTTTAAAAGTTTCTGTACTCATAAAGGGTCATAAGTTGTAGCTAATCGTCACATTCCCATTTTTCTGAAAATGTTTTAGTTAACCCTTTAACAAAAATAGTCGGCAGCTCATATCTTTGGACTGGAAAGGGCGATTGACTTGAAATTTTCTCAGACATGTCAGCAAAATACCCGTCTATCAGCGTATGGTACAAAAATGTATGTAGTTAACACCTTTCTGCCAAAACATTTTTCAAAACGAAAAAAAAATTCAAATTATGACCATTTTTGAACTCAACCTCGGGACAGGGATATGCTGAACCAACTAAAATGGCTTAGAAATGAAGACTGTATCACCGAATTGTAAAAACCATCGGAAAAATTTTGATTCGAATTTCCGACAATCCAAAATGGCGGCCGAAAAATCGAATTTTTATTTTCGGTTATTTATGCATTTCAGGCCATTTGGAGACGAAAAAAAATTTTTTTTTTGCACCAGAAAAATTTTCGGCTTGGACTTAGAAATTTTCGACCAAAAGTCGGAAATTTTTGTTTCGACCGGGCTACTTTGCCGTCACATTACTCAACAATTGGGATGATTTGAAAGCTTCTAAGGGTAGAAATGTTGAATTCACAGTGTACATGAACAGCTATCATCTTTTGGAAGTGGAGTTGTTCTTAATTTGGCTTCTGCTAGCAGTCAAACATGGCTTCAGGACACTGTGACCAAAAATTGAAAAACATTTTCTTGTGTTTTTTTTTACTTTATTATGTCTAGATTCATTATTTCTCATAAATAAAAACTATCAATGACGGCCATGAGTCCTAATAAATAAAACCATCAGTATTTGGGGCAAAATGTTTCTTGTTGGGCAAAAACTCCCCAAAACGCCCAAACTTTTATAGGCCAATATCTCATAAAGGAAGAAAGCTATCAACTTAATTTCTTGACAGACTTGTCAGAATTACTCTTGTCTAAAACAAACATAATCGGTATTTTTTTCCATTTTTTATGTTTTCCGCCAAAATTTTTACAAAACGGAAAGTTATCTCAGAAATCGGCCATCTTGGATTGAAATATCGATATTTAAATATAATGAGCCCTCTAAAAGGGATCCAAATTGAAGGCAGTAATACTGCTTTTTAAGAAAAATCGAAAGAATTTCGTTTCGATTTTTCGTTAATCCAAAATGGCGGCCAAAAAATCGAAAAAATTTTTTTTGTTTTTTATGTGTTTCGTTCAATTTTGAGACGAAAAAATTGTTTTTTTT
The DNA here is from genome assembly GCA_031216915.1 of Pictodentalium vernedei. Lineage (NCBI taxonomy): Eukaryota > Metazoa > Mollusca > Scaphopoda > Dentaliida > Dentaliidae > Pictodentalium > Pictodentalium vernedei. The sequence goes on from CM062295.1 coordinate 647,539,096, forward strand.
ACACTGAAAATTTTCGGTCCAGTTCGGACGGAAATTTTCGACCAAAAGTCGGAAATTTTTGTTACGACCGGGCTACTTTGCCGTCACAGTACTCAACAACAGGGATGATTTGAAAGCTTCTAAGGTTAGGAATGTTGAATTCACACTGTACATGAACAGTTATCGTCTTTTGGAAATGGAGTTGTTCTTCCTTTGGCTTCTAGTAGCAGTCAAACATGGCTTCGGGACACTGTGACCAAAAATTGAAAAAAAATTTCTGGTGTTTTTTTTTGCTTTGTTATGTCTAGATTCATTAGTTCTCATTAATAAAACTATCTGCATATTGCGGAAAATGTTTTTTCCAGCCAAAACCGCCCCAAAACGCCCAAATATGCGGGAGCCGATATCTTTGGACTGGAAGGGGCGATTGACTTGAACTTTTCACAGGAATGACTGTAAAACACTTCTCTATTAATCAGGGTCACAAAATGGTAGCTGGTTAAAACCTTTCTGCCAAAACATTTCATGAGACCGAAAAAAAAATTCAAATTTTTATTTTGTATCGAGCTCCCTTAGGACTTGCTGAGTAGAACAATGAGTAAAACCACTAAGGAAAATCCTGTGTATTGTTCCGAAGGTACAATCACTTCCTCTAGTATTATTACTAAAAATTTTTGGGAGTTTTAGCTTGGTAACAGAATGAATTCTGTTCTTTTCCCCATGTTTACGTCCTCACCCATGGGTGTTTAAGCGTAGTGTTCTGCATCTACCATCTGATGTTCTGCAGTTTCTTCCCTGGAAGTCTCTGTTTTGCATCAGATAGTCTGTTATTGGTAACTGATTTCGGGCCATGTTTATCAGTGCCTGGAGTCACGTTTCTGGTGTTTATACACTTCTTGTTTACATTGACAACGGTTTCTGTTGAGAGGGATTTTCTTGTCTTTGTATTAGCTTAATCATAACAAGATACATTATTATTATACGTAAGTGTTGCATTAATTTTTTTGTAATATTTTTAAAATTTTTGTCCACACTTAGGCTTTTTGGGATCCATTGGGGCTCAACATTACTTTCAGAAACTTGGGCTTTTCTGAAAAAATATTTTGTTCCAAAATTTTTTTTTTTGATTTCAATTATTTTTTCTATGTTAATGGATCATGTTATTATGTATCTTTGTTTTCAGGGGTTGGTGCGAGTACTAGGACTTTTTGTGTTCTTTTCACAATGAAAGGATATTGTTCAAATTGTAATAAGAGGAAATCTTCCTCTGACTTTCATAATCATTGTATTAATTGTAGTCAGTGTACTCGCACAAACTCCTGTTCAGTATGTGTCAATTGGGATGACAAACATTGGAAACGTGTGTCACGGTATGTTGTTAGCGGGGAAAAGGCCATACCGGTCCTTTCTCCGCAGGGTCACTCTAGTTTATCAATCTCTATTTCAGAGGAACAAGAACAGGGTGATGTTTCCATAATGTCTTCCAAAAGTGTGCCTCCGTCGTCACAGTTAAATGAAGAGCTAGCGGCAAAAGTGCTCATGGAAATACGTCAATTGCCTAAGAGGTCCCTAGTAGGATCGACGGTATTGGCGTTCGCTAGCTCGCCCGGTGTAGCGACCATTCATCGAATGGCTCGGCAGCCGGGTTCGTCCGTTGCAGTCCAGGAAGGAGATTTGGGTGATGCGAGCACTATAATAAGACAAAGTGCACACCCAGTGACGATGGATCAGAGGAGAGAATGGAGGAAGCCTATTAGTCCGGTTCCTAGCTCGTCCAGGTCCATCCGGGCTGCGAGCGAGAGAGGTCCCTCTCTCGTACAACAACATCTGGGACCAGATGTTGTGGTACAAAACGTTTAGCATTCGGAGCATACGTCCGCCGCTCGGGGCGCTCCGTTATATAGACAGTCCGGAGAGACTGTCGATAAGGTTTCCTCATCCTCACGGCAGCGCACATGACCGCACCTTGGCTACGTGACCACGGATATCCAGCCAGCTTCGCCGATCAGGGATTTCACGGCGACCAGGTCACGCCATCCGGTAGCCAGGGACACGAGGCCTGTAGACTCCGGAGGTTCGCATAAAAGAAGTATGCAGGAGTCAACGTACACGGAGCTTCCAGCGGCAAGCAACGTAAGACCGCTACTCCACAGGCCTCAGTGATGGACGTGCTATCCCAAATAGCACAACTTATCACAGCATTCCAGCAAACGACAGAATCTCTGTCGGATCAGGAATTATCCGACGACGCTGGGTCGGTACGCTCCGCCGAAGCATCGGGTACGGACGACCGAGAACTTCATAGGGTCCGACAGGATGGCGAAAGGGATTCGGAGGATTTGGAGCTTTCCCTTTCGGAACAACAGAGATTTTATCCGGCATTATGTTCCAGAGGTTGTTCCGTCGGACCAGAATGCTGCGATGCCGGATAAGAGACTGATAGCGTCATTGGACACAGAATTTTTGGATTGGTTCAGGGACATCGTCCCTGAGTTTCCGACACAGTCCAATAAGGTCACAAGAACATTCGAATTATTGAACGACGCTATTTATAAGCTTGCTACCAAAACGGGCAAGTCTGGTTTCTTATCCGCAAATGCCCTAAATCTGCCTTTCATCAATTCAAGGAATAAATTCGAAACGGCTGGACAGGGCATACCGAGAGTTCCTCTGTGTCTAGACGATGAGGCTGAAGACTTGGAATTGTCTATACCGTCGTCTATGTCAATTCCAACCACGACGTTGGAAACGACAATAATGTCTAACAGAATTAACTTAGACGCTTTAGCATACGCAGATCGCCTTTCTAAGGCGTTATCATTACGTCTTCAAGGGAAAGAATTCCAGGATATACAATCCTCATTAAGACTTCTTTCAAGGGCAGTAGCTTATTCCACGTATAACTCCGCCCTTTCAGTAGCAAACCTGGAGTTGTTTAGACGTGACGCAGCCCTAGCTACATCCACGCGGGTGGATGGTAAGGTGAAGAACTCTCTCAGAGTCGCTTCGGTCTCCGGAGAGCTTCTCTTCGACGGCAAGCTTTCAGCAATCTATGATAAGATAACTAAGAAAGCTTTGGATTCTCTGCTTTTCAAATCCGCTTCCAAAAAGCCGGATACAGCAGAATAGAGTAAGACAGGCACTTCTGGGACAAGTACGCCCAAGAGAAGTTCCTATAGAGGTTCCTATACGTCCTCTAGGTCTTATTCTTGAGACCATCAAGGCAGCGACTCTCGTGGGGGACGTTCTTCTGGCCGAGATTACCGGTCAGACGTCCCTAGGTCGACGGGGCGAGGTGCGGGTCGTGGAGGACGTAGTTTCTCCTTCCGCAAGCCTTGCAGGTCCAGGAGGTGATGGTTTGAACCTCTATCGTGTTCCGGTAGGCGGAAGATTATCGAGTTTTATAAACGATTGGGCATCAATTACGGACGACCCCTGGGTTCGAGGGGTAATTTCGGAAGGACTAAGAATATCCTTCAAACGAAAGCCTCTGTTAACTCGAAGTCCATAATGGACTCAGCTTCCGTCAAATCCGCAGAAAAGAGACGCTCTTTTATCAGAAGTACAGTCTCTTCTGAAGAAGAACGCGGTAGAGGTCGTAGAAGACCAGGAATCACCGGGTTTCTACAGCCATCTGTTTCTGGTTCCGAAACCAGACGGCTCGTTCCGTCCAGTCATAGATCTGAGCTGGATAAACAAGCTGATCGTCGCTCCGAAGTTCTATATGGAGACAATTCGATCAGTCAGAGCGAGTATTCGGGTGAACGACTATGCTACAAGCATAGATCTCAAGGATGCATACTTTCACGTCATGGTACATCCGACATTCAGAAAGTATCTACGCTTCGCAGTCTTAGGAGTTGTATATCAATTCCGAGCGATGTGCTTCAGTTTGAACCTAGCGCCCTGGGCTTTCACTCGAATAATGAACTCGGTAATGATATATTTCCGAGCTCATTCGTCTGCGGTAACGTCGGCCTACCTGGACGACATTCTTCAGAGGTACGGCAACGAGTTAACGCTTCAGAACGATGTGCAGAATCTGCTTCTATTACTCCGACGTCTCAGTTTTATAATAAACGAGAAGTCGGATCTGGTGCCGTCCAAGTCATTCACTCATCTGGGAATGAGCTTCGAGACGCACAACAATCTCGTTCATCTGCCGTTAACCAGAGCGAAATTAATCAGTTGTTACGCTCACTATTGTCTTCACTCAGACAAAGTTACAGCGAGAGAGTTCATGAGACTGATAGGTCTGTGCGGAGCCGCTGCGGATCTCATTCCGATGGGGCGGTTACGCACTTGTCCTCTCCAAATTTTCTTGACTCAGAATTGGAGTGTAAAGATTCATTCGCTCGATATAGACGTTCTCTTGTCAAATCAAGTGAAACAAGAGATTCAGACTTGGGCAAACATTCAGTGGTTGACGCAGGGAGTCCCACTGCAGTTGCCGGATCCGAGTTTTACGATTATGACGGATGCCAGTCAAACAGGTTGGGGTGCAACATTGATCCCAACGGATTCGAAGTGCCAGGGTCTAGACAAGCACATAAACATCAAGGAAATGATGTCAATTTGGCTTGCACTACGTCATTGGATGAACATTATTCAGAAAGCACATGTCCAAATCCTGTCTGACAATACGACAGTAGTGGCGTATATTCGGAACCAGGGAGGCACTCATTCCGTTCCGTTATTCAATTTAACGGAAAGAATCCTTCTGTTTGTTCTAGAACACCAAGTTCTACTTTCGGTCCGTCATATTCCGGGTCGTCTGAATGTATTAGCAGACTCCCTTTCATGGAAGGGTCGCTTGTTGCTGTCAGAATGGACTCTCAACAAACAGGTATTCAATCAGATTTGCTACCAATGGGAGTGGCCAATGATAGACTTACTTGCAACACAACTCAACAATCAGTTGTAGACGTATGTGTCTCCATGTCCGGATCCCCGAGCATATGCAGTAGACGCTCTATCGATCTCGTGGGACGGAATGATAGGATATGCGTATCCTCCAGCGCCGTTGATTCAGCAGATATTGCTAAAGATAAAACAATCTCAGTGCAAAATTCTGTTGGTAGCACATCTGTCTCCACAGAGACCATGGATAAATCTACTCAGGTGTCTGCTGTGGGACTTACCGTGAAAACTTCCTCCACAAGAGGATCTTCTTTCGCAGGGGAAATCGCGTCAACTACATCACAACCCGCAAGGTCTCAACCTTCACGTATTTCTGTTGTGCAGTCCTTCTTGCACGGCAAGCATTTTACAGGACGAGCAGTGGACGCAATTTCTAACTGTAGGAGGACCTCCTCTTCGCTAAACTATGCGGCTAAGTGGAAGGTCTTTTGTCGTTGGTGTAGGGATCATTCTGTTGACATTTTTGATCCCTCCATTCCAGACATTGCAAACTTTCTAGTATACTTGTTTGACGAGATCAAACTGCAGCCTGTTACTATTAAAGGTTATTGGTCTATGTTATCTGATACCTATGCACACCATGATAGTTTACAATTGGATCTAATGTCTCTTTATCTAAATTAGTTAGAAACTTTTCGATAAGTAGACCTAGAACCCTCAGATTAATTCCTAAATGGAATTTAGCTTGGGTTCTTCTTAAACTAAAAGAAAAGCCATTTGAGCCTCTTGAGACAGTATATTTCAAATTCTTGTCTTATAAGACAGCATTTCTCTTAGCTTTCTCTTCTGCTAGAAGAGTCAGTGAGCTTCATGCACTATCTGTGGACGATTCTCACTATCGTAGTGTCGGGAACACTATTACCTTTACTACTAATGTTGGATTTTTTGCTAAGAATCAGGCTCCTAATAAATATCCGGAACCTATTGTTATTAAGGCCCTTCTGTCTTCAGATGGGCGTAGGCCTTTACTCTGTCCGGTTAGAGCTTTATGTATTTATAAACGAAGATCTCAGTTTATCAGAAAGGGACGAAAACGCTTCTTTCTGTCGCTGATGCCTAATAGAAAGGACATTATGGTCCATTCTATTTCTAGATGGATTCAATTAACTATCCGTACTGCTTATGATAATCTATCTTCAACTCAGCAGTCTGTGCTTAAGATTTTGGCTCATGAAGTAAGAGCTCTTTCTACATCTTGGGCTTACGCAAATAGTGTTGCTATTACAGATTTAATGAAGGCTGCATATTAGTCTCAGCCATCCACATTCACGAATTTTTATCTCAGAAATATTGAGTCCATTTCTGGAGACCTGCATTGTTTAGGTTCGTTATCTGTTGCTCAGAATGTCGTCCACTAAACAGTTGCAACTATAGTTATGCAGGATTTCTGTTCCGGCAGTGACTCCGTCCTGCTGCCCTCTTCGCTCTGGGCTATTTGACCCAGGGCAAGGGGAAGGGGGGGGGAGGTTGTTCCCTTAGGTCACCTGCTTTATAGTGAAAAGCAAGGGGATACCTCCTCCGGAGTCAGTAATTCTGAGTTGTTACCGGGATGGTTTTAAAGTGTAAAATTAATGTTTTAAATTCATTCATGTCATATTTTTAAAGTGTAGCTCGGTGTGAAGCATTTGTATATGTCACGTGTCAAACGGGCGTTAATATACAATCCTCGGACACTTTTAAAGAGTATAAAAAGTCTCAATTCTCTGGACTGACTTTATTTATTGGCTTACTTTAAAAATAATTAGTATAAAGGGTTATACTGGATGTTAATAGAGAACATGAATGTTATTATGCTCAATTATGGAGGGTGTTGTGTCTTTCTAATTTATCATAAATAAGAAAGATACATGTAAAGCATAATACTCCTTTTCTCCTCGAGGGGATGACTCTATTATATATAGTTGAGCTTATTGGATATTTTTATACTGTACCAATGACCCAGACATAGCTGGTGCTAACTCTTAAAAATATAGGGCCAAACACAAATTTTGCCCCCCAATCCCCAAAATTTGCATCTAAAACCAAAGAAAACATGTCCTGAATGGCCCTCCATACTTCACCTCTGTCTGATCTTTGTGCTTGTAAATCTCAGTTTAAATGATGCCAGACACATAAATATGAGTGAAATGGTGATTCTAAGGAGGATATAGGAGGAGAGGGAAAATGAGTGACAGAAAATAATCAGGGCTGTAACTTAAAATATTTTTATACTGTACCAATGACCCAGACTTAGCTGGTGCTAACTCTAAAAAATCCAGGGCCAAACACAAATTTTGCCCCCCAATCTCCAAAATTTGCATCTAAAACCAAAAGAAATCATGTCCTAAAGGTCCTCCATACTTTGCCCTTACTGTGCATGCGCAGTGTCAAGGACGTTCCGAAATTGGCGCCAGTTATCATTCTCTGTTTGGCCCTTCATCAGTCAACATCTCACTGATCTTTGTGCTTGTAAATCTCAGTTTAAAGGATGCCAGACACGTAATTATTGGAGAAATGGTGATTCTAAGGAGGATATAGAAGGAGGAGAGGAAAAAGGAGTGACAAAAAATAATCAGGGCTGTACTTAAAATTTTTTATGAAATTATGTTAAGTTGCCTATTTTCGAGGCATGGGCCTCTTGTTGTCATTCTTGCTATAATGTTGCACTGCTTATTCAGTGTTTCCTCTCTCCTGGTCTTCTAAGTCCCCCCTTGCTATTCTCCCATGCTTTTGGCATATTTTTGAGAAAGATCATTTCTAAATTCTCTTGGGAGAGTTAGCTTGGTTACAGAATGAATTCTGTTATTTTCCCCATAGTTACGTTTTCACCCATGGGTGTATAAACGTTGTGTTCTGCATCTTCCATCTGATGTTCTGCAGATTCTCCCCTGGGAGTCTCTGTTTTGCATTAGATAGAGTGTATTTTGATGACTGATTTCGGGCCAGTTTTGTCAGTGCTTGGAGTCATGTTTTCTGGTGTTTTTACACTGTTTGTTTACATTGGCAACAGTCTCTTTTGAGGGGGGCTGTTTGCCTTTGGAGTAGTTTATCTCACTATAAGATACATTATTATTATCCATAAGTGTTGCATTAATTATTTAATATAATTTTAAAATTTTTGACCACACTTAGCCGTGGGATCCATTGGGGCTCAACATTACTTTTCAGAAACTTGGGCTTCGCTGAAAAAATATTTTTCAAAAATTATTTTGATTTGTAATTGTTTTTTCATTATTAATGGATCATATTATTATGTATCTTTGTGTTAGGAGTTTGTGCGAGTAACTAGGACTTGTTGTTGACTTTTCACAATGAAAGGATATTGTTCAAATTGTAATAGGAAGAAATCTTCCTCTGACTTTCATGATCATTGTATTAATTGTAGTCAGTGTTCTCGCACCAATCCCTGTTCTATATGTCAATATTGGGATGACAAACATTGGAAACGTGTGTCACGATATGTTGTTAGTGGAGAAAGGGCTATGCCGGCTCTTTCTCCGCAGGGTCACTCTACTCTGTCAGTTTCTATTTCAGAGGAACAAGAACAGGGTGATGTTTCCATGTTATCTTCTGCAAGTGCGCTTCCGTCGTCACAAATGAATACAGAGCTAGCGGCAAAAGTGCTCATGGAGATTAGACAAATGTCGTCCGCTAGCTCGCCCGGTGTAGCGTCCATTCACCGAATGGTCCGGCAGCCGGGTTCGTCCGATGCGGTCCAGGAGGAAATGTCGGGTGATGCGAGCACTATAAACATTCAACGTGCACACCCAGTGACGGCGGATAGTAGGAGAGATTGGAGGAAGCCTTCGAGTCCGGTTCCTAGCTCGTCCAGGTCCAGTCGGGCCGTGGGCGAGAGAGGCCCCTCTCTCGTACAACAACATCTGGGACCAGATGTTGTGGTACAAAATGTGTCGCAAGCGGAGCACACGTCCGTCGCTCGGGACGCTCCGTTGTATAGGCAGTCCGCGGAGACTGCTCAGGCTTCTTCCTCTCATCAGCGCACACGACCGCACCTTGGCTACGTGACCGCCGATATTTTACCAGCTTCGCCGATCAAGGATTCTTCGGCGACCAGGTCACGCCATCCGGTAGCCAGGGACACGAGGCCGGTGGACTCCGGACGTTCGCATAGGAAGAGTATGCGGGAGTCACCAGATGCGGAGCTGCCCTCGGCGAAGCAGCGAAAGACTGCGCCTCCGCAGGCCTCGATGTCGGACGTGCTTGTGCAAATAGCACAACTTATCGCAGCATCCCTGCAACCGGCAGAAACGGTGTCGGATCGGGAATTATCCGACGACGCTGGGTCGGTACGCTCCGCCGAAGCATCGGGGGCGGATGACCGGGAGCATCATGAGGTCCGACCGGATGGTGAAAGGGATACGGATGACTTGGAGCTATCCCTTTCGGAACAACATAAAGCTGCCGTGGACTTCATCCGGCACTTTCTTCCTCAAGTTGTTCCGTCGGGCCAGACTGCTGCGGTTCCGGACAAGAGAATTATAGCGTCATTGGACTCTGATTTCTTTGAGCGGTTCAGGGACATCGCTCCCGAGTTTCCATCTCAGTCCAATAATGTTGCAAGAACATTTGAATTATTGAACGACGCAATATTCAAACTTGCTTCCAAAACAGGGAAAGCAGGTTTCTTGTCCGCCAATACTCTCAACCTGCCTTTCATTAATGCAAGGAATAAATTCGATATGGCAGGACAGGGTATCCCGAGAGTTCCTCTGCGTATGGACGACGAGGCGGAAGACTTAGAATTATCATTACCGTAGTCGGCGTCTATTCCAACCGCGGTGTTGGAGACTACTATTTCGTCTAACAGAGCCAGTTTAGATGCTTTATCGTACGCAGACCACCTTACTAAGGCGTTATCACTGCGTCTTCAAGGGAAAGAGTTTCAGGATATACAATCCTCTTTAAGACTTCTTTCAAGGGCAGTAGCTTATTCCACGTGTAACTCCGCCCTTTCAGTGGCAAATCTGGAGTTGGTTAGATGTGACGCAGCCCTAGCTACATCCACACTCGTGGATAGTAAGGTGAAGAACTCTCTCAGAGTCGCTTCGGTCTCCGGAGAACTTCTCTTCGACGGCAAGCTTTCTGCAATTTACGATAAAATTACTAAGAAAGCTTCGGATTCTCTGCTGTTCAAATCTGCTTCTAAGAAGTCGGACATGGCAGATAAGAGTAAGACAGGTACTTCTGGGTCCAATGCGCCCAAGAGAGGTTCCTATAGAGGTTCCGGTGCGTCCTCTTGGTCTTATTCAAGAGACCGTCAAGGCAGCGACTCTCTTTCGGGACGTCCTTCGGGCCGGGACAACCGGTCAGACGCCCCGAGGTCGACGGGACGAGGTGCGGGTCGTGGAGGACGTGGTTTCTCCTACCGCAGGCCTCGCAGGTCCAGGAGGTGATGGCTTCAACCTCTATCGCGTGCCGGTTGGCGGAAGGTTGTCGAGTTTTTCACAAGAGTGGGCATCGATTACGGACGACCCTTGGGTGAGAAGGGTGATTTCGGAAGGTCTAAAGATATCCTTCAAACGAAAGCCTCCATTAACTCGAAGTCCAAAATGGACTCAACTTTGGTCAAATCCGCAGAAAAGAGACGCTCTGTTATCAGAGGTGCAGTCTCTTTTAATGAAGAACGCGGTAGAGGTCGTAGAAAACCAGGAGACACCGGGGTTCTACAGCCATCTGTTTCTGGTTCCGAAACCAGACGGCTCGTTCCGTCCAGTCATAGATTTGAGCTGGATAAACAAGCTGATCGTCGCTCCGAAGTTTTATATGGAGACGATTCGATCGGTCAGAGCGAGTATTCGGGTGAACGATTATGCAACAAGCATAGATCTCAAAGATGTGTACTTTCACGTCATGGTACATCCGACATTCAGAAAGTATCTACGCTTCGCAGTCCTAGGGGTGGTGTATCAATTCCGGGCGATGTGCTTCGGATTGAATCTAGCACCCTGGGCTTTCACTCGGGTAATGAACTCGGTAATGATGTATTTCCGAGCTCATTCGTCTGCGGTAACGTCGGCCTACCTGGACGACATTCTTCAGAGGTATGGCAACGAGTTAACGCTTCAGAACGATGTGCAGAATCTGCTTCTATTGCTCCGACATCTCGGTTTTATAATAAGCGAGGAGAAGTCGAATCTGGTGCCGTCCAAGTCATTCACACATTTGGGAATGAGCTTCGAGACGCACAACAATCTCGTTCGTCTGCCGTTAACCAGAGCGAAATTAGTCAGTTGTTACGCTCGCTATTGTCTGCACGCAGACAAAGTCACAGCGAGGGAGTTCATGAGACTGATAGGTCTGTGCGGAGCCGCTGCGGATCTCATTCTGATGGGGCGGTTACGCACATGTCCTCTCCAAATTTTCTTGACTCAGAATTGGAGTGTGAAAATTCATTCGCTCGACATAGACGTTCTCTTGTCAGATCAAGTGAAACGAGAGATTCAGACTTGGGCAAACATTCAGTGGTTAACTCAGGGAGCTCCGCTGCAGTTGCCGGATCCGAGTTTTACCATTATGACTGATGCCAGTCAAACAGGTTAGGGTGCATCATTGATCCCAACGGATTCGAGATGCCAGGGTCTTTGGGATCCGCAATTCCTGGGCAAGCATATAAACATCAAGGAAATGATGTCAATTTGGCTTGCGTTACGTCATTGGATGGACATTATTCACAATGCTCATGTCCAAATCCTATCCGACAATACGACAGTAGTGGCGTATATACGGAATCAGGGAGGCACTCATTCAATTCCGTTGTTCAATCTAATGGAAAGAATCCTTCTGTTTGCTCTAGAACATCAGGTTCTTCTTTCGGTCTGTCATATACCGGGTCGTCTGAACGTACTAGCAGACTCCCTTTCACGAAAGGGTCGCTTGTTGCCGTCGGAGTGGACTCTCAACAAACAAGAGTTCAATCAGATTTGCTACCAATGGGAACGGCCAATGATAGACTTATTTGCGACACATCTCAACAATCAGTTGCAGACGTATGTGTCTCCGTGTCCGGATCCAAGAGCATTTGCAATAGACGCTCTGTCGATCCCTTGGGACGGAATGATAGGATATGCGTATCCTCCAGAGCCGTTAATTCAGCAAGTATTGCTAAAGATAAAACAATCTCAATGCAAGATTCTGTTGGTAGCATCTCTGTCTCCACAGAGACCGTGGATAAATCTACTCAGGTGTCTGTTGTGGGACCTACCGCGAAAGCTTCCTCCACGGGAGGATCTTCTTTCGCAGGGGAAATCGCGTCAACTCCATCACAACCCGCAAGGTCTCAACCTTCACGTTTTTCCGTTGTGCGGTCCTTCTTGCATGGCAAGCACTTTACAGGACGAGCAGTGGACGCGATTTCTAACTGTAGGAGGACCTCCTCTTCGCTAAACTATGCGGCTAAGTGGAAGGTCTTTCGTCGTTGGTGTAGGGATCATTCTGTTGATATTTTTGATCCCTCCATACCAGACATTGCAAACTTTCTAGTATACTTGTTTGACGAAATCAAACTGCAGCCTGTTACTATTAAGGGTTATAGGTCTATGTTATCTGATACCTATGCACATCATGATAGTTTACAAATTGGATCTAATGTCTCTTTATCTAAGTTAGTTAGAAACTTCTCGATAAATAGACCCAGAACTCTTAGGTTAATCCCTAAGTGGAATTTAGCTTGGGTTCTTCTTAAACTGAAGGAAAAGCCATTTGAACCTCTTGGGACAGTAGATTTCAAATTCTTGTCTTATAAGACAGCTTTTCTCTTAGCTTTCTCTTCTGCTAGAAGAGTCAGTGAGCTTCATGCACTGTAGGTGGATGATTCTCACTATCGTAGTGTCGGGAACACTATCACCTTCACTACTAATGTGGGATTTTTAGCTAAGAATCAGGCTCCTAATAAATATCTGGAACCTATTGTTATTAAGGCTCTTCCGTCTTCAGACGGGCGTAGGCCTTTACTCTGTCCTGTTAGAGCATTACGTATCTATAAACAGAGATCTCAGTTTATGAGAAAGGGACGAAAACGTTTCTTTCTGTCTCTGATGCCTAATAGAAAGGACATTTCGGTCCATTCTATTGCTAGATGGATTCAATTAACTATCCGCACTGCTTATGAAAATTTATCTTCTTCTCAGCAGTCTGTGCTTAAGATTTTGGCTCATGAAGTAAGAGCTCTTGCTACTTCTTGGGCTTACGCTAATAGTATTGCTATTACAGATTTAATGAAGGCTGCTTATTGGTCTCAGCCATCCACATTCACAAATTTTTATCTCAGAAATATTGAGTCCATTTCTGGAGACCTGCATTGTTTAGGTCCGTTATCTGTTGCTCAGAATGTCGTCCACTAAATAGTTGCAACTATAGTTATGCAGGCTTTCTGTTCCGGCAGTGACTCCGTCCGGCTGCCCTCTTCGCTCTGGGCTATTTGACCCAGGGCAAGGGGAAGGGGGGGGGGAGGGTGTTCCCTTAGGTCACCTGCTTTATAGTGAAAAGCAAGGGAATGCCTCCTCCGAAGTCAGTATTTCTGAGTCGTTTCCGGGATGGTTTTAAAGTGTAATATTAATGTTAAAAATTCATTCATGTCATATTTTTAAAGTGTAGCTCGGTGTGAAGCATTTGTATATGTCAAGTGTCAAACGGGCGTTAATATACAATCCTCGGACACTTTTAAAAGAATATAAAGAGTCTCAATTCTCTGGACTAACTTTATTTATTGGCTTACTTTAAAAATAATTAGTATAAGGGTTATACTGGATGTTAATAGAGAACATGAATGTTATTGTGCTCAATTATGAAGGGTATTGTATCTTTATAATTTAACATAAAATAAGAAAGATACATGTAAAGCCTAATACTCCTTTTCTCCTTGAGGGGTTGTCTCTATATTATATAGTTGAGCTTATTGGATTTTCCTCTATGTCCTAGGCCCTCCAGCCTTTTTACTATTCAGCTAAGTCTGGGTCATTGGTACAGTATAAAAATGTTAAAAAATTTATAGTAATTTATATATTTTTTATACTTACCAATGACCCAGACGGGGATGGCCCTCCCAGGAGTTGGGAACTCTTGCCTCCCCGCAGAGTACAAAGCGCTGACCAGGCACTGCCAGTAAGAATGATAATTGGCGCCAATTTCGGAACGTCCTTGACACTGCGCATGCACAGTAAGGGCAAAGTATGGAGGTCCTTTAGGACATGATTTCTTTTGGTTTTAGATGCAAATTTTGGGGATTGGGGGGCAAAATTTGTGTTTGGCCCTGGATTTTTTAGAGTTAGCACCAGCTAAGTCTGGGTCATTGGTAAGTATAAAAAATATATAAATTACTATAAATTTTTTTACTTTTTGATGAAATTATGTTAAGTTACCTATTTTTGAGGCAACAGCCTGTTGTGGTCATTCATGTTATCTAGATTACACTGCTTATTCAGTATTTTCCTCTCTCCCTTTCCTTTAAGTCCCCTCTTGCTATTCTCCCATGCTTTTGGCATATTTTCTGTAATATTATTACTAAAATTTCTTGGGAGTTTTAGCTGGATAACAGAATGAATTCTGTTCTTTTCCCCATGTTTACGTCTTCACCTATGGGTGGTTAGGCGTAGTGTTCTGCATCTACCATCTGATGTTCTGCAGTTTCTTCCCTGGAAGTCTCTGTTTTGCATCAGATAGTGTATTATTGGTAACTGATTTCGGGCCAGGGTGCCTGGAGTCTTGATCTAGTGTTTTTACACTTATTGTTTACATTTCCAACAGCCCTCTGTGTGAGGGGGGGATTTCTTGAAAATAATATCTTGATGTTAATTTAATCATAACTAGATACATTATTATTGTTCGTAAGTGTTGCATAAATTGTTTAAAATATTTTTAGAATTTTTGTCCACACTTAGATTTGGGATCCATTGGGGTTCAACGTTACTTTTCAGAAACTTGGGCTGTTCTAAAAAAATATTTTTTCAAAAGTTTTTGATTCAATTATTTTTTCTATGTTAATGGATCATGTTATTATGTATTTTGATTGTCAGGGGTTGGTGCGAGTACTAGGACTTTGTTTTCTTTTCACAATGAAAGGATATTGTTCAATTGGATTAAGATGAAATCTTCCTCTGACTTTCATAATCATTGTATAAATGTAGTCAGTGTACTCGCACTAACTCCTGTTCAGTATGTGTTATTTTCGATGACAACATGGGAAGCGTGTGTCACGGTATGTTAGCGGGGAAATGGCCATGCCGGTCCTTTCCCCGCAGGGTCACTCTAGTTTATCAATCTCTATTTCAGACGATCAAGAACAGGGTGATGTATCTGTGATGTCTTCCAAAAGTGTGCCTCCGTCATCACAATTAATGAAGAGCTGGCGGAAAAGTGCTCATGGAAATACGTCAATTGCCTAAGAGGTCCCTAGTAGGATCGACGGCCTTTGACGTCCGCTAGCTCGCCCGGTGTAGCGTCCATTCATCGAATGGTTCGGCAGCCGGGTTCGTCTGTTGCGGTCTGGAAAGGAGTTTTGGGTGATGCGAGCACTATAAATCAACCAAGTGCACACCCAGTGATGGCGGATTAGAGGAGAGAACGGAGGAAGCCTATTAGTCCGGTTCCTAGCTCGTCCAGGCCCATCTGGGCTGCGAGCGAGAGAGGCCCCTCTCTCGTACAACATCTGGCCCCAGATGTTGTGGTACAAAATGTTTCGCATTCGGAGCATACGTCTGCTGCTCGGGACGCTCCGTTATATAGACAGTCCGGAGAGACTGTCAATAAGGCTTCCTCATTCTCATGGCAGCGCACACGACCGCACCTTGGCTACGTGGCCTCGGATATCCAGTCAACTTCGCCAATCAGAGAATCCACGGCGACCAGGTCACGTCATCCGGTAGCCAGGGACACGAGGCCTGTAGACTCCGGACGTTCGCATAAGAAAAGTATGCAGGAGTCAACGTACACCGAGCTTCCAGCGGCAAAGCATCGTAAGACCGCTACTGCACAGGCCTCGGTGACGGACGTGCTATCCCAAATAGCACAACTTATCGCAGCATCCCAGCAACGACAGAATCTCTGTCGCATCATGTAATATCCGACGACGCTGGGTCGGGACGCTCCACCAAAGCATCAGGTACGGACGTCCGAAAACTTCATAGGGTCCGACAGGATGGCGAAAGGGATTCGGAGGATTTCGAGCTTTCCCTTTTGGAACAACATAAGCTGCTGTATATGTCATTGGGCTTTATCTTCTAGAGGTTGTTTCGTCGGACCAGAATGCTGCGATGCCGGATAAGAGACTGATAGCGTCGGTGGACACTAAAATTTTTGGATCGGTTCAGGGACATCGTCCCTCAGTTCCGACACAGTCCAATAATGTGACAGGAACTTTCGAATTATTGAACGACGCTATGTATATATATATATATGCTTGCTATTAACAAGCAAGTCTGGTTTCTTGTTCGCAAAGTTACTGAGATGTCTTTCAGAAGTGTGCCTCTGTCGTCATAGTTAAATGATGAGCTAGCGGCAATAAGTGCTCATGGAATACGTCAATCGCCTAAGAGGTCCCTAGTAGGATCGACGGCGTTGACATTCGCTAGCTCACCCGGTGTAGCGTCCATTCATCGAACGGTTCGGCAGCCGGGTTCGTCCGTTGCGGTCCAGGAAGGAGATTGGGGTGATGCGAGCACTATAATAGACAATAGTACACACCCAGTGACGACGGATTAGAGGAGAGATCGGAGGAAGCCTGTTAGTCCGGTTCCTAGCTCATCCAGGTCCGTCCGGGCTGCGAGCGAGAGAGGTCCCTCTCTCGTACAACAGCATCTGGGACCGCATGTTGTGGTACAAACGTTTCGCATTCGGAGCATATGTCTGCCGCTCGGGACGCTCCGTTATATAGACAGTCCGAGAGACTGTCGATAATGCTTCCTCATCCTCACGGCAGCGCACACGACCGCAACTTGGCTACGTGACCTCGAGTATCCTGCCAGCTTCGTCTTTCAGTGATTCCACGGCGAACAGGTCACGTCATCCGATAGCCAAGGGACACGAGGCCTGTACACTCAGGTCGCTCGCATAATAGAAGTATACACGGGGTAACGAACATGGAGCTTCCAGCGGCAAAGCATCGTAAGACCGCTTCTCCACAGGCCTCAGTGACGGACGTGCTATCCAAAATAGCACAGCCTATCCCAGCAAACGACAGAATCTCTGTCGGATGAGGAATAATCCGACGACGCTGGGTCGGTTCGCTCCGCTGATGCATCAGGTACGGACGACCGAACACTTCATAGGGTCTGACAGGATGGCGAAAGGGATTCGGACGATTTCGAGCTTTCCCTTTCGGAACAACAGAAGATGCCATCCATTTCTTCCGGCATTATCTTCCAGAGGTTGTTCCGTCAGACTAGAATGCTGCGATGCTGGATAAGAAACTAATAGCGTCATTGGACACAGAATTTATTTTTGATCGGTTCAGGGACATCGTCTCTGAGTTGCCGACACAGTCCAATAATGTCACTAGAACTTTCGAATTATTGAACGACGCTGTATATATATAAGCTAGTCTAGTTTCTTGTCCGCAAATGCTCTAATCTGCCTTTCATCAAGTCTAGGAATAAATTTGGAATGGCAGGACAGGGCATACTGAGAGTTCCTCTGCGTCTAGACGACAAGGCTGAAGACTGGGTATTGTCTTTTTCGCCGTCTATGTCAATTCCAACCACGACGTTGGAAATGACAATGATGTCTAATAGACTTAACTTAGACGCTTTATCATATGTAGACCACCTTACTGAGGCGTTATCATTATGTCTTCAAGAGAAAGAATTCCAGGATATGATTCTTAATGAGATTTCTTTCAAGGGCAGTAGTTTTCCACGTATAACTCCGCCCTTCAGTGGCAACCTGGAGTTGATTAGACGTGACGCAGCCCTAGCTACATCCACGCGCGTGGATAGTAAGGTGAAGAACTCTCTCAGAGTCGCTTCGGTCTCGGAGAAGCTTCTCTTCGACGGCAACCTTTCAGCAATCTATGAATTGCTCGATATACACGTTCTCTTGTCAATCAAGTGTAACAAGAGATTCACATTTGGGCAAACATTCGGTGGTTGACTCAGAGAGTTCCACTGTAGTTGCCGGATCCGAGTTTCTCGATTATGACGGATGCCAGTCAAACAGGTTGGGGCACAATATTGATCCCAACGGATTCGAAGTGCCAGGGTCTTTGGGTTCCGCAGTTTTTAGGCAAGCACTTAACTTCCAAGAAATGATATTATTTTGGCTTGCACTACGTCATTGGATGAACATTATTCAGAAACGCATGTCCAAATCCTGTCCGATAATACGACAGTAGTTGCGTATATCCGGAACCAGGGAGGCACTCATTCGGTTCCGTTATTGAATTTTATGGAAAGAATCCTTCTGTTTGTTATAGAACACCAAGTTCTGTTTCGGTCCGTCATATTCTGGGTCGTCGGATTGTATTAGCAGACTCCCTTCCACTTAAGGGTCGATTGTTGCCGTCAGAATGGACTCTCAACAAAGAGGTATTCAATCAGATTTGCTACCAGTGGGAGCGCCGAGTGATAAATTTTTTGTGACACAACTCACCAATCAATTGCAGACGTATGTGTCACCGTGTCCGGATCCCCGAGCATATGTAGTTAACGCTCTATCGATCTAGTATGGCGGGATGATAGGATATGCGTATCCTCCAGCGCTGTTGATTCAGCAAGTATTGCTAGGATAATACATTCACAATACAATTCTGTTGGTAGCATCTCTGTCTCCACAGAGACTGTGGATAAATTTACTTAGGTGTCTGCTGTGGGACTTACCGCGAAAACTTCCTCCACGAGAGGATCTTTTTTCGCTGGGGAAATCGTGTCAACTTCATCACAGCCCGTAAGGTCTCAACCTTCACGTATTCCGTTGTGCGGTCCTTCTTGCATGGCAAGCATTGTACAGGACGAGCAGTGGACGCGATTTCTAACTGTAGGAGGACCTCCTCTTCGCTATACTATGCGGCTAAAGTGGAGGGTCTTCCGTCGTTGGTGTAGGGATCTTTATGTTGATATTTTTGATCCCTCCATACCAGACATTGCAATCTTTCTAGTATACTTGTTTGACGAGATCAACTGCAGCCAGTTACTATTAAAGGTTATAGGTCTATGTTATCTGATACCTATGCACACCATGATAGTTTACAATTGAGCCTAATGTCTCTTTATCTAAGTTAGTTTGAAACTTTTCGATAAATAGACCTAGAATCCTTAGATTAATTCCTATACGGAATTTAGCTTGGGTTCTTATTAAACTAAAGCAACCATTTGAACCTCTTGAGACAGTAGTTTCAAATTCTGGCCTTTTAGGACAGCAATTATCTTAGTCTTCTCTTCTACTGAAGAGTCAGTGAGCTTCATGCACTATCGGTGGACGATTCTCACTTTCGTTGCATCGGAAACTCTATTACCTTTACTACTAATGTTGGATTTTTGGTTAAGAATCAGGCTCCTAATAAATATCCGGAACCTATTGTTTTTAAGGTTCTTCCGTCTTCGAACGGGCATAGGCCTTTACTCTGTCCGGCTAGACCTTTATGTATTTATTAACAGATCTCAGTTTATCAGTAAGGACGTAAAGCTTCTTCTGGCTCTGATGCCTAATAGAAAGGTCATTACGGTCCATTCTATTGCTAAATGAATTCAATTAACTATCGGTACTGCTTAGGATAATCTATCCTTAACTCCGCAGTCTGTGCTTAAGATTTCGGCTCATGAAGTAAGAGCTCTTCTACATCTTGGGCTTACGTAAATAGTGTTGCTATTATAGATTTAAAGAAGGCTGCATATTGGTCTCAGCCATCCACATTCACGAATTTTTATCTCAGAAATATCGAGTCCATTTCTGGAGGCCTGCATTGTTTAGGTCCATTATCGGCTGCTCAGAATGTCGATCACTTAACAATTGCAACTATAGCTATGTAGGCTTTATGTTCCGGCAGTGACTCCGTCCTGCTGCCCTCTTCGCTCTGGGCTATTCGACCCAGGGCAAGGGAAAGGGGCGGGGGGAGGGTGTTCCCTTGGGTCACCTGTTTTATTATGACAACAAGGGGATACCTCCTCCGGAGTCAGTAATTCTGAGCTGTTACTGGGATGGTTTTAAAGTGAAAAGTTATGTTTTAAAAATTCATTCATGTCATAGTTTTAAAGTATAGCATTTGAATATGTCACGTGTCAAACGGGCGTTATTATACTATCCTCGGACACTTTTAAAAGAGTATAAAGAGTCTCAATTCTCTGGACTAACTTTATTTATTGGCTTACTTTAAAAGTAATTAGTATAAGAATTATACTGGATGTTAATAGAGAATATGGATGTTATGATGCTCAATTATAGAAGGTATTGTGTCTTTCTAATTTATCATCAGTAAGAAAGATACATGTAAAGCCTAATACTCCTTTTCTCCTCGAGGGGATGACTCTATTTTATATAGTTGAGCTTATTGGATTTTCCTCTATGTCCTGGGCCCTCCAGCCTTTTTACTATTCAGCTATGTCTGGGTCATTGGTACAGTATAAAAATGTTAAAAAATTTATAGTAATTTTTATATTTTATATACTTACCAATGACCCAGACGGGGATGGCCCTCCCAGGAGTTGGGAACTCATACCTCCCCGCTGAGGACATAGCGCTTACCAGGCACTGATTGTAAGAATGATTAATGGCGCCAATTTCGGGACGTCCTTGACACTGCGCATGCGGAGTAGAGGCGAAGTATGGAGGGCCATTCAGGACATGTTTTCTTTGGTTTTAGATGCAAATTTTGGGGATTGGGGGGCAAAATTTGTGTTTGGCCCTAGATTTTTAAGAGTTAGCACCAGCTGTGTCTGGGTCATTGGTAAGTATAAAAAATATATAAATTACTATAAATTTTTTAACTTTTCGAATGTTGCCAAGGGAGTCAACTATTTTGTTATTCATATTCCGCTGTGTAAATTTTATCTGGTCTTCATATTAAGATTTTTTTTATTGATTTTGTGTGAAGCTATATTTTGTTTTATTCATAATAAATGTACATATTTAAAAAAAACAGCTATTTTTAAACAGACTATGTATGTCTGTTTTCAAGGGGGTGGTTTGCAGTGTTGAATGACAAACTTACGTCCATTTCTGGCTTTGAGAGTAACCTGTACAAAAAAAAATGTAAAAAACACTGCATGGTTTTCTGTTTGTTTTATTCATTAAATTGAGGATTAAAACCCGAAATCTGAAACGTATGTACAAGATAATTATGAGAATTTTTAAAGCAAATTCTATAAAATTGGTAGGCGGTTTCCAAAGAAACGTAACATACCCAGTGGATACTTACTTGTCTTATATTGCCAATTTCCGACGCATCCCAATACGACTTGCAAGCACTATTACTCGTCCCAAAGCCCCCCACCCCCCCCCCCCCCCCCACACACACTTTGCAATTTATCCACTGCAAGCACCCCCTAGGCTTCGACACGAATCAGTACGGTAGTCAATCTGGGCTTATCAATTCGCACTCCCTCTGTCGTCTGGCACCTGTCATTTGTTAACACTGTTTTGGACTTCTCCTCCAAAACCACTGGGCCAATTCAAGTGAAAGTTTGTGTGAGTGATGGTCCCATAGGGGCATTGCACTTTTGTTCAACTCAACATGCCCAACCCCATGGTGAGGGGGGTGAGGGAAAATGCTCCAAAATTTAAAAACAATCTTCTCATGAACCAGTGGGTACAGTGACTTAATATTTGGTATGGAGCTTCCTTTTGAGGTTTAGAATCAAGATGGGGTGGGGGGGGGGGGGGGGGGGCAGATACCCATGTGTTAAAATGAAGCCCCTTGGTTCAAATTTGGGCTCAATACAGGAGCCAAAATTTTTAACTTTGGGCAGTATGGGGGAATAATCTTAAAAAATCTTCAGAACCACCAGTCAGAATCTTTTAATGTTTGGCATGCATCATTGTTATGAGGGGCAGATTAAAGATTGTTCAAACTAAGTCCCTAAGTTAATACTTAGTACAGTATAGGGGATAGTTTTTAATAATCTTCTTCAGTTCTTCAGATCCACCAGTCAGTATCCTTTCATATTTGGTATACTATATCTCTAGGGGGGTCAAATTCAAGTTTGTTCAAATCAGCTTCCTGAGTTGATATTTGTGCTCCCTATGGTAGCCTGAATTTTAACTTTGTGCAGTATGAGGAAATTTCTTTAAAAATCTTCTTCTTCAGATCCTCAAGTCAGAATACTTTCATATCTGGTATACAACATCTCTTGCGGGATTAGATTCAAGTTTGTCCAATTTGGGTCCCAGAGTTGATATTTGGGCTCCCTATGGTAGCCAAAATTTTAACTTTGTGCAGTATGAGGAAATTTCTTTAAAAATCTTCTTCAGATCAAGCAGTTAGAATGCTTTCATATTTGGTATACAGCATCTCAAGGGGTGTGAGATTCAATTTTGTTCAAATCAAGTGCCTGGGTTAATATTTGGGCTCCTTACTAGAACCCAAATGTTAACTTAGTGCAATATGAGGGAATTCCTTGAAAAATCTACTTCTTCAGATTCACCAGTCAGAATCCTTTCATATTTGGTTTACAACATCTCTAGGAGAGTCAGATTCACGTTTGTTCAATTGGGTCCCTTGGTTAATATTTGGGCTCCCTATGGTAGCCCAAATTTTAATTTAGTGCAATATGAGGAAATTTCTTTAAAAATCTTGTTTTTTCAGTTCCACAAGTGAATGCTTTCATATTTGGTATACAACATCTCTAGGGAGGTAAGGTTCAAGTTTGTTCAAATCCTGGGTTAATATTTGGGCTCCCTATGGGTGCCGAAATTGGCAATATAGCTGAAGAATTAGAAGTTTTTTATCAACCTCTAGAAGTGTGTAACTAAGGTTAATCAACATAGGTTGTTCCAAGGGGCATAGGGAGCTCCACTTTTTACATTATGATTAACTGAAGAAAAGGTATGATGTTTGGACTATTTTAGTGACTCCCAGGGGCTCAAGGATTGACTGTGGATCCTATGGAGAATGATTGCTAAATGTAGATTCATTCTTGGGCTCTGTTTATATCAAGCTCTGTTGAAGGTGAGCACTTCAGGACTCATGGGCCTCTTGTTTATTATGGCATTATGCATTATGGATGCCATACTCTTCTGCAGCATGCTGGCCCATGCAAAAATTAGGCTATAGTTGCAACTAATTTGTATCTGAATTGCTGCAACACAGCCTCATTATTGTTCCTAAGGATTCATCTCTATTCATCAGGATATTGTCCAGAGGAGCAAGAACTTTGATATGATACGACAGTTCATATATCAGCATAGTTGCTATGCATATTTATTTAGGTTACCTAATGGGTTATCTGAATCAAGTACAGGGGAACAAATGATAGTTTACCTAAACTCAGACCAGGTAAACGATAAATGGGTTACACAAAATTTAGAAATTTTGAAAACCGCAGGTCTGCACCATATGCAATGCTAAAGCATTGCAGATGGTGCCTTGTTCCACTCCAGGCACAATGGCAAGTTTGACCAAACCAATCTCCGTATATCAAATGTAGTTGACTCATAAGGCCCTAGGTTTTAACAGTCTGGATAATAGAGAAAACATTAAAGAATCTTCTCTAAAACCCCGCTTTACTAGTAAAATAGGACCCAGTCACCAATGCTTGGGGTGTAAGTCCTCTAAAATGGGCAACATGTAGATCAACGATTGACTAAACTTGACTTCATCTCCATGTTGTGTCACGATTAGCCATGGTGCATAAATATGTGACGTTAACCACCAACAAACAAACAAACAAACTTCTCTAAAACCGCTCCTCCAAATGCTCCCATATGCAAAGTATAACATCTTTATGGTTATGATTTTCAAGTTTGTTCAAATCAAGTCTCAGGTACCTTATTCAGGGGTAGCATCGGGCCCTCAGATTTTAACACTATATTTAATAGGAAATTCTTTTTTTTTAAATTCTCATCTCCAACCACTTCACCAACTGTTTTCATGTTCACCATAGCTTCCTACCCTGTCCCATTCCATCAATTTTTGAAAAAGGGTAAAAATCATCTCCCAAACTTGTTTTGTGGCCCCAAATTTTTTTTATCTCCAACTGATTTACCGAAGAGTTCATGTGCAGTTAATATTTTCTTGAATTTGTAATTTTGTCAAGTCATGGCCGCAATGAAGCAACCATGACTTGATTTTTTCAACGGTTTAAAGTAAAATTCTTAGTTGTGTGTCCTAAAAGAATTTTCATTGGTTGTTTTTGTT
The DNA here is from genome assembly GCA_031216915.1 of Pictodentalium vernedei. Lineage (NCBI taxonomy): Eukaryota > Metazoa > Mollusca > Scaphopoda > Dentaliida > Dentaliidae > Pictodentalium > Pictodentalium vernedei. The sequence continues at coordinate 647,563,271 of CM062295.1, forward strand.
GTAATCATTGATAATAATCACCATTTCCCCAGTAAAGTGGAAATGTGCTGGTTTGCCATGGTAGATAAATAAAGTCTGCTTTAATTGTATAAAAGGACAGATTAACCAGGTTTCAGCAGCTCACATATAAACAATTGCTTAAACTTAACATCATCCTTATATTGTATTTGAGATATGACCATATAATTATTATGCGGGAAGTGACCTTGAACCTTAAACAACAAAGACGACAAAGGTGACCACATGTACAAACATGTCATCTGTAAATATGGGAGAAACATTTGAAGGTGCAAGCGAGTAATTCTAGATGTATTCCAAGAGATAGTTTGTAGCACTACAAGAACTGCTGAAATTATTTTGTGTATTTCCTGAACAACATTTTTTTCAGGGATTGCATGCCATGCATAACTATCTCCCTGGCAGGCAGATACAGGTTACTAAAGATGATGTTGTCAGTTTACTGAAAGAAGAGAATCCAATGCTGGACACATTTAATGAATCGACTCAACAGGAAGTATTGAGAATGAGTGAGTGATCTATTTGTATCTTAACTCTTTACCAAAGATTACCAGCAGATGACATTTTCAAAAAAATCTTGATTTGGCTAGTAAAAAAAATTGTTTCTCGGGCACCTCCCTTGTTATAGAAAATCTTTCTACTCACTCTTTTTTTTATCCCCGCCAAAATGAAGTTTGCGGAGGATATAGAAATGGCTTCTGTTTATCTGTCCATCCATCCATCCATCCATCCATCCATCCATCCATATGTCTGTCAGTAACAACTTTGGACCTTCATGTCTCAGTCAGTGGATGTTAGATTTAAATAATCTTTCGAATGCTGATAGACCACCATGGAGGAAAGGTATATTCACCAACCCTCTACAACTTAGTCCTCTTTTTAGTAAACCACTTCTTGGCGGGTTATACCGGTGGCGTTGCACCTTGTTTTATCTGGGAATCTCTTCACCGATACTATTTTGCCTTTGTAGGACTTAAAATTTAAATTCAACCAACTATATCTTGTTTGAAAGATATAGTTGGTTAAAATTACAACAGCAGTATGGGAAATTTTCGCTTCTGAAAACATTGTTTTTTCCACAGAATAGTTTTAGGAGTTAAAAAATTATTTTCTGGACTGTTTTGTGGATTAATGGAAACAAAAAGACACACAGCCTCCCTCTTTCCATCATAAAATTGATGGAAAGTTGCCTGAGAAACAAGGAGATTTTTTTTTAATAACTACACAGTTTTATTTTTGTGTCCAAAATGTAGCTTCGGCCAAAAAGCATATGGTTTTAGTTCTCAGGCAATCCCTCATTGCAGTTACACCCTTTGGTTCAATGTTTTTAACGGCTAACAGTGTCTTATAAAATTAGAGTGAAATTCTGAGACTTTTGCTTGATGTATATTTATCCGCACACATTTGCAACTGTGATTAAATTATAATGTCTGCTTATTATAATTATTTTGTGAACATCGCTACAGTGTTAAAATTAGAATAATGGTAATGGAAAGAAATCTGAGCATCAGCAACAATAACTAGAATATAACTATTCTGAAATTTAATAAAAAAAATAATATGAAAAGAAAATGATACAAAAATCTTTTACACTATTTGGTTTACAGATAAATAAAAACAAAAATATTTATCAGTTAGTCCAAAAATAAAGTTAATAGAATCCAAAATCTCAAAAATATTCCAAAGAATATATAGTAAATTCTCAACTTCTTCTATAATAATTCACTGTCCTGTAATAATAATCTCCAATGTTCAATTAATGCTGAATGTAAACAAATAACTTCTCAATGATATCTATATGAATAAATGCATTATGAGATGAATAGAATGCCTGAATTCTGTTGACAGAGGTTATTTATTTAGTCTTCAGATAGACTGTTGAATTTTCATATTACGCAGGCAGATGTGGTCGATTCATTGGGTAAAGGGTTAAAGAAAAGTAATCATAAAGTAATCACAAAAGTAATTATGATTACTCACAATTTATAAATATAATTTACTTTTGATTACTTGTTATCATGAAATACCATGATTACTGATTACACATGATTACTTGAAAAATTGTAATCGATTACAGATGATGTCACTTTCCTGTATTCTAGAGATAAACTTGGCATTTATTCTATTATATCTTGTTTGACAGAGCTCCATGAGCTCTGTCAAACAAGATATAATAGATTAAATGCTCATATTGGATGTACTGAGGCCAAATAGGTCTATAAACAAAGGAAAACTGGGGAGAGTCGGGTAATTTCTCGACATGTTACAAGATATTTTATTCAATTAACAGGAGTTTACTCTATAAACTATATACAATTAACAGGTCAAATTTGTACTGGAGGTATGGTAAATGGTTTTGTGTTGGGAAATTAGATTCAATTAACAGGGAAATACAATTAAGAGATATCCAATTAAGTGGGCTCCACTGTACTGATTACAATTACCCCAGCCCTGGTGCAAATGAGTGTTCCACAAGCCAGAGTCTGCTTATTCTCAATAAAAAAAAAAAATACTTTTAGAAAAATATAAATTGTGTATAATTATTAACTAAAGGCAAGCCAATTGTGATATTATAATAGCTGGCCATCACAACATCCTGTTTCTATGTTCTGCAAAAAATAACGCAGAAGATATTATGGGCACTTTCACATAAACTATGGGTTATTCCTGTTCACCCAGCCCACTAGTTTTAATTAACACCTGGGCGATGGTTATAGTCCGTATCAAAACAGAGCTTATGTTTCATCTCCGGACGTAATTGATGAGTTGATATATCTAAACAGAGAACTGATAGTTCCCACAGCACCGGATTTTTATATAAGAATTTGATTTAATTTTCTTTCAGTTATTAACCCTTTGAACTCGTAAGACCGATTTTTTGGTCCAAGGCATAATTTCTTCCCATTTTTGTGTTAAACCTTTACCTAACATGAAAAGCAGACGACACTTGCAAACCAAATTCTTGAATAACTATTTTTTTTGTCAAAAACACAGGTTATGACCCCTCATTGGAACGAGCTCGAGCTCGTTCCAATGAGGAGGCATAACCTATGTTTTTGACAAAAACAAAATGAAAAAATAATAAAAATTAATTGGGAGTTTTGCGAGTAGCGCTGGCTGGTTTTTGTCGTTACGTTGGGTAAAGGGTTAATAAAAGAGGTGTATACACGAGTCATTGGTGATAAAATCATAACTGCAGTCTGCAGCAAGACAGCTGCAGACTGCAGTTATTATTTGGTCCTCCCTGTATATTTATATTGGACTGGCCCATCTCACTGTAAATGTACACAAAGGCAATATCATTCCAGGAAACGATTTTTTTGTGTTTGTTTTTGTCATTTTCCAACTCACCCAGCCCTCTGAATTTGCAGTTAAATTCCCAACTGAACAAGCCAGTAATTTGAACAAAACTATAGTCGGCATTTCTTTGATCAAGAAAAGTTTCACACTTCTACCAGGACAATAGCGGCTGGGTAGACAAGAAGACCCCTAAATTATAACAAAGGAAATCCATGCAAATGAAATAAATTCACTTCAAAGATAATGTGAAAAACATCCTCAAAATATGAAACCTTTAGATTGTAATGCATGTATCTGCAGTTAGGAATGGAGCCCAAATAGGGGCTTCCAGCACTCAACCAGTTAAAAAAGCATAAAAATTAGAAATAAAAACCTTCATCACTCATTAATTTAAAACTTCATTACCCAACAACCAAATGTATTTTGAGCTCACCTTACTGAAAGTTAGGGTGATCTGTAGTGATGTCTCTTCCTCCATCGTCTGTTCTTCATTTTCTTTCCATCCATCTATCCCAAAGGTGTATTTGAGTATATTTTTATACTGTACCAATGACCCAGACTTAGCTGGTGCTAACTCTTAAATATTTAGGGCCAAACACAAATTTTACCCCCCAATCCCCAAAATTTGCATCAAAAACCGAAAATTACATGTCCTGCATGGTCCTCCATACTTTTACTCCACTGCGCATGCGCAGTGTCAAGGAGGTCTCAAAATTGGTGCAATTATCATTCTTTGTTTGGCCCTCAATTTAGTTATATCTCACTGATATTTGTGCTTGTAAATCTCAGTTTAAATGATGCCAGACACATAATTATGAGAGAAATAGTGGTTCTAAGGAGGAAATATAAGGATGAGAGGAAGAAACAGTGGCAGGAAATGTTCAGGGCTGTAACTTAAATTTTTTTACGAAATTATTTCATGTTGCCTATTTTCGAGGCATGGCCCTGATATTGTCATTCTTGCTATGAATGTACCATTCTTTGATCAGTGTTTCCTCTCTCCCTTTCCTTTATTCCCCCTTGTTATTCTCCCATGCTTGTGGCATATTTTTTGTAATATTGATTACTAAAATTTCTTGGGAGTTTTGGCTTGGTAACAGAATAAGTATTCTGTTTTTCCCCATATTTACGTCCTCACCCTTCGGTGTTTAGGCGTTTTGGTCTGCATCTACCATCTGATGTTCTGCAGTTTCTTCTCTGGAAGCCTCTGTTTTGCATCAGATAGTGTTTAAGTTGGTAACTGATTTCGGGCCATGTTTACCAGTGCCTGGAGTCATGTTTCCGGTTTTTGTACACTTTTTGTTTATGTTGACAACGGTTACTTCTGATAGTGATTGCTTGTCTTCTGCTTAGTTCAGTTCAAAGCAAGATACATTATATTGTCCGTAAGTGTTACATTAATTTTCTGAAATGATTTTAAAATTTTTGTCCACACTTAGGCTTTTTTTGGATCCATTTGGGCTCATTGTTCCCATTGGGAACTTTGGCTCTTCTGAAAATTTTTTCAAAAATTTTCTTTTTTGAAATTATTTTCTTTCGAAATGATTATAATGGATTATATTATTATTATGTATCTTTGTTTCAAGGGTTAGTGCGAGTACTATAACTGTGTATATTTTTTCTTGATGAAAAAATATTGTTCAAATTGTAATGCGAGGAAATCTTCCTCTAATTTTCAGGTTCATGCGTTTCTTGTAGTCAATGTATTCGCACTAATTCTTGCTCTGTGTGTGTTGATTGGAATGACAACGTTAGAGACGTGTGTCACGGTATTTTGTTAGCGGTGAGGGGTCCATTCCGGTCCTCTCTCCACGGGGTCACTCTACTTTATCAGTCTCTTTTTCAGAAGAACAAGATCAGGGTGATGTTTCCGTGTTGTCTTCAACAAGTGTGTCTCCATCGTAAAGTGTGTCTCCATCGTTGCAATATTAGGGCTAGCGGAAAAGTGCTCAAGGTAATATGACAATTGCCGAAGAGTTCCCTAGTAGGATTGGAGACATTGACCGTCCGCTAGTCCGCCCGGTGTCGAATGGATCGGCAGCCGGGTTCATCCGTTGCGGTCCAGGGAAGCAGTTTGGGTGATGCGAGCACTATAAAACATCGAATGTGCACACCTAGCAATGATGGATCTGAGGATAGTACAGAGGAAGCCTGTCAGTTCGGTAGCTAGCTCGTCCAGGTCCTCCGGCCCGTGATCAAGAGAGGCCCCCTCTCTCTTACATCAACATCTGCGCCGCAATGTTGTTGTATGTTCGTTCGTTAGTCGGAGCTTATGTCCACTCCTCCTGCTCGGGACGCTCCGTCGCATAGACAGTCCGATGCGGCTGTTATATTGGCTTCCTCATCCTCACATCAACACACACGACCGCACCTTGGCTATGTGACCACTGATTTCCAGGAGACGTTCGCATATTATTTAAATGCAGGAATGAACGTCCATGGTGCTCCTGCTTCGCCGACCAGGGAATACACGTCGACCAGGTCACTCCATCTGCTAGTCAAGGACACGAGGCCTTTCCAGTTTGGACGTTCGCATATTATATAAATGCAGGAATGAACGTCCCTGGAGCTTCCAGCAGATAATTACGTAGGACCGTGGCTCCACAGGCCTCATTAATGAACATGAACAGGGTGATGTTACCGTGATGTCTTCAAAAGTGTGCTTCCGTCGTCACAGTCAAATGAAGAGCTAGCGGTAAAAGTGCTCATGCAGATACGTCAATTGCCTAAGAGCTCCCAAATAGGATCGACTGCGTTGGCGTCCGCTAGCTTGCCCGGTGTAGTGACCATTCATCGAATGGCTCAGAAGCCGGGTTCGTCCGTTGCGGCCCCGGAAGGAGATTTGGGTGATGCGAGCACTATAAAAATACAAGGTGCACACCTAGTGACGACGATACGAGGATGGTACGGAGGAAGCCTATTAGTCCAGTTCCTAGCTCGTCCAGGTCCATCCGGGCTGCGAGCGAGAGAGGTCCCTCTCTCATATAACAACATCTGGGCTCGTATGTTGTGGTACAAAACGTTCCTCAGTCGGAGCATACATCCACCACTCGGGACGCTCCGTTATATAGACAGTCCGGAGACACTGCTCTTTGGGCTTCCTCATCCTCACGGCAGCACACATGACCGCACCTTGGCTACGTGACCAGTGATATCCAACAAACATCGCCGACCAGTGATTCTACGGCGACTAGGTCACGCCCTCCGGTAGCCAAGGATACGAGGCCTTCTTACTCCGGATGTTCACATATAAGAAGTATGCAGGAGTCATCATCCAAGGAGCTTCCAGCGGCTAAAGCCTATAAGACCACAGCTCCACAGGCCTCCATTACGGACGTGCTATCGTAGATAGCACAAATTATCGCAGCATCCGACAGAAACTCTGTCAGATCAGGAATTATCCGAGGAAGCTGGGTTGGTACGTTCCGCTGCAGGTTCAGGTACGGACGACCAAGAATTTTAAGTGGTCCGACAGGATGGCGAAAGGGATATGGAGGAGTTGTAATTTTCCCTTTCGGAACAACATAAATTGCCGTAGAGTGCATCCGGCATTATCATCTGACGTTGTTCCTCCAGACCAAAAATGCTGCGTTGCCGGATAAGAGACTGATAGCGCCACTGGACACAGAATTCTTTAATTGGTTTAGGGACATCGTTCCTGAGTTTCCGACACAGTCCAGAAGTGTCTCACGGACATTTGAACTATTGAATGACGCTATATATAACTTTCTACCAAAACGGGCAAGGGAAGTTCATATAGAGGTTCCTATGCATCCTCTAGGTCTTACTCTAGAGACCGTCAGAGTAGCGACTCAGGTAGGGGCTGTAATTCTGGCTGAGACTTCCGGTCAGACGCCCCTAGGTCGACGGGGCGAGGTGCGGCCCGAGGAGGACATGGTTTCCCCTTCCACAAGCCTCGCAGGACCAGGAGGTAATGGGATTAACCTCTATCATGTTCCAGTGGGCGGAAGACTGTCGAGTTTCTCAACCAATAGGGAGTAGATTACGGACATCCCTTGGGTTTGAGGGGTGATTTCGGAAGAACTAAATTGTCCTTCAAAGGAAAACCTCCGTTAACTCGAAGTCCAAGATGGACTCAGCTTCCGGCAAGTCCGCAGGAAAGAGGCTCACTTCCATCAGAAGTCCTGTCTCTTCTGGAGAAGATCGCGGTAGAGATCGTGGAAATCCAGGAATCTCCAGGTTTCTACAACCATCCTTTTCTGGTTCCAAAACCAGACGGCTCGTTTTGTTCACTTATAAATCTGAGCTGGATAAACAAGCTGATCATGGCTCCAAGATTCGATATGGAGACCATCCGATCGGTCAGAGCGAGTATTCGGGTGAATGACTATGCTACATGCATAGATCTCAAAGATGCGTACTTTCACGTCATGGTACATCAGGCGTTCAGAAAGTATCTTCGCTTAGCCGTCATAGGAGTCGTGTATCAGCTCCGAGCGATGTGCTTCGGTCTGAATCAAGTGCCCTGGGCTTTCACTCGAATAATGAACTCGGTAATGAGCTCATTCGTCTGCAGTAATGTCGGCCTACCTGGACGGCATTCTTCAGAGGTATGGCAGTGAGTTAACTCTTCAGAACGATGGACAGAATCTGCTGCTATTGCTCCAACGTCTTGGTTTCATAAGTAAACGAGGAGAAGTCGGATCTGGGTCGTCCAAGTCATTCACCCACCGGGGGATGAGCTTCGAGACGCACAACAATCTCATTCGTCTGCCGTTAAACAGAGCGAAATTAATCAGTTGTTACGCTCGCTATTGTCTTCACAGACAAAGTTACAGCGAGAGATTTCATGAGACTGATAGGTTTGTGCTGAGCTGCCGCGGATTTTATTCCAATGGGGCGGCTACGCTCTTGTCCTCTCCAAATTTTTCTGACTCAGAATTGGAGGGTGAAGATTTATTCACTCGATACGGACATCTTGTCAAATCAAGTGAACAAGAGATTCAGACTTGGGCAGATATTCAGTGGTTAACTCAGGGAGTTCCACTGCATTTGCCGGATCCGAGTTTTAAGTTTTGACGGATGCCAGTCAAACAGGTTGGGATGCAACATTGAGCCCAACGGATTTGAAGTGCCAGGATCTTTGGGATCCGCAGTTCCTAACCAAGCACATAAACATCAAAGAATGATGTCAATGTGTCTTGCGCTACGTCATTGGATGAACGTTATTCAGAATGCTCACCTGCAAATTCTGTCTGACAATTCGATGGTATTAGCGTATATTCGGAACCAGGGTGGCACTCATTCCATTCTGTTATTCAAGTTAACGGAATGAATCCTTCTGTTTGTACTAGAACATCAAGTTCTCCTATCTGTCCGTCATATTCCGTGTCATCTGAACGAACTTGTGGACTCCCTTTCATGGAGGGGGCACTTGTTGCTGTCAGAATGGACTTTCAACAAATGAGTATTCAATCAGATTTGCTACCAATGAGAGTGGCCAATGATGGTCTTTTTTCGGATCCTCGAGCGTTTGCAATAGACGCTCTATCGATCTCGTGAGACGGAACAATAGGATATGCGTATCCTCCAGCACCGTTGATTCAGCAGATATTGCTCAAGTTAAACAGTCAATGCAATTCTGTTGGTAGCATCTCTATCTCCACAGAGACCGTGGATTAATCTACTCAGGTGTCTGTTGTGAGACATGCCGTGGAAGCTTCCTCCACATTTCGGTCCATTCTATTGCTAGATGGATTCAATTAACTATCCGTACTGCTTATGATATATATCTTCAACTCAGCAGTCTGTGCTTAAGATTTCAGCTCATGAAGTAAGAGTTCTTTCTACTTCTTGGGCTTACGCTAATAGTGTTGCTATTACAAATCTAATGAGGGCTGCATATTGGTCTCAGCCTTCCATTTTTAGCTCAACTTTGACGAAGTCAAATTTGAGCTATTGTCATGGCCCGTCGTCTGTCTGTCCGTACGTCAACAATTGGCTATGGCTCGGGCTAGAGGTCGTATTTATGAACCGATCTTTACGAAACTTCTTGTGTACCTTTGTTATGACCCTGGGACGGGAACGAGTGTTTTTAGGTGTGGTCCGAAATTCAAGATGGCTGCCAGTGGCCATTTTGTACCGATGATGCAAAAATCAGTTTTTTGTACAGAACTTCTGTATGAAAATTCTGATTTGAATAAAGTTTTGTATAAATGTTTAGTACCATGGGATACATCACATATAATACGGGTTTTTTTCTCGTGCATAAATTATGCAAATTAGACTGACTTTGATTTATTTAGTGTTACTTTCAGAGCTGTAAGTGCCAAGCTGCTATGGCTCGGGCTAGAGGCCGTATTTATGAACCGATCTTTACGAAACTTCTTGGGTACCTTTGTTATGACCGTGGGACGAGAACGAGTGTTTTTGGGTGCGGTCCGAAATTCAAGATGGCTGCCAGCTGCCATTTTGTACCGAAGATGCAGAAATCTGTTTTTTGTACAGAACTTCCATATGAAAGCTCTGATTTGAATAATTTTTTGTATGAATGTTTAGAACCACGGGATACATCCCATATAATACGGGTTTTTTTCTCGTACGTAAATTGTGCAAATTAGACTAATTTTGATGTTTTTTGGGGTTACTTTCAGCACTGTAAGTGCAAATGCCAATACGGCTCGGGCTAGAGGCCGTATTTATGAACCGATCTTTACGAAACTTCTTGGGTACCTTTGGTATCACCGTGGGACGAGAACGAGTGTTTTTGGGTCCGGTCCGAAATTCAAGATGGCCGATGGCAGCCATTTTGTACAAAATTAGGTGCAATCAGATTTTTGCACAGAACTTCCATATGAAAGCCCTGATTTGAATAATTTTTTTGTGTGAATGTTTAGTACCATGGGATGCATCACATATAATACGGGTTTTTTTCTCGTGCAGAAATTATGCAAATTAGATGAACTTTGATTTTTTCAGTGCGACTTACACACAGTAAGTACACATGTCAATACGGCTCAGACTAGAGTCTGTATTTATGAACTGATCTTCACGAAATGCCTTGGGTACCTTTGTTATCACCTTGGGACGAGAACAAGTGTTTCTGGGTGCGGTCTAAAATTCAAGATGGCTGCCAGTGGCCATTTTGTACCGAAATTAGGTCTAATCAGTTTTTTGTACACAACTTCTATACAGCTCAGACTAGAGGCCATATTTATGAACCAATCTTTACGAAACTTCTTGGGTACCTTTGTTATCACCGTGGGATGAGAGCGAGTGTTTTTGGGTGTGGTCCGAAATTCAAGATGGCCACCAGCAGCCATTTTGTACCAAAATTAGTGCAATCAGTCTTTTGTATAGAACTTCTGTATGAAAGTTCTGATTTTAATAAATTTTTGTATGAATGTTTAGTAACATGGAATACATCACATATTGTAAGGGTTTTGTTTTCGTGCAGAAATTATGCAAATTAGATGAACTTTGATTTATTCAGTGCAACTTACACAATGTAAGCACACATGTCAATACGGCTCAGGGTAGAGGCTGTATTTATGAACCGATCTTCACAAAACTTCTTGGGTACCTTTGTTATCTCCTTGGGATGAGAATGAGTGTTTCTGGGTACGGTCCAAAATTCAAGATGGCTGCCAGTGGCCATTTTGTACCGAAATTAGGTCCAATCAGTTTTTCACGAAACTTCTTGAGTACTTTTGTTTTCACCTTGGGACAGGAACGAGTGTGTTTTGGGGTGCCTTTGTTATCACTGTGCTATGAGAACAAATATTTTGGGGTTCAGTCACACCCACTCTGGGACTCAAAGATTTTTTCTAGTTCAGCATCTGACTGTCACCCACCTTTACAATACTTTACCTATACATTTGTTACAGGCAACGGTCAGTATTTATGTACAGACCGTTACAATACTTTATATGTACCTTTGTTATCAGGTCATTACCTAGATGTTTGTCATTGCTGTGTCACATACTATACATGTACATGTCTTTGTCTTGACAAGTTGAGCTACAGTGTCATTGACACTTTCATTATTATTTTGTATCTAAGAAATATTGAGTCCATTTCTGGAGATCTGCATGGTTTAGTTCCGTTATCTGTTGCTCAGAATGTTGTCCGCTAAACAGTTGCAAATATAGTTATGCAGGCTTTCTGTTCCGGCAGTGACTCTGTCCTGCTGACCTTTTCGCTGTGGAGTATTTGATCCAGGGCAAGGGGAAGGGGAGGGGGAGGAGGGTGTTCCCTTAGGTCACCTGCTGTGTAGTGTAAAGCAAGGGAATACCTCTCCTGGAGTCAGTAATTCCGAGTCGGTACCGGGATGATTTTAATGTGTAAAGCTAATGTTTACTCATCCATGTAATATTCTTAAAGTGTAGCTCGGTGTGAAGCATTTGTATATGTCACGTGTCATACAGGCGTTAATATACAAACCTCAGACACTTTTAATGAGTATAAAGAGTCTCATTTCTCTGGACTTCCTTTATTTATTGGCTTTCCTTTAGAAATATTAGCATAATGGGTTATACTGGAGGTTAATAGAGATCATTGATGTTATTGTGCTCAATTACAGAATGGAGTTGTGTCTTTCTCATTTTGATGCAGATAAGAAAGATACATGTAAAGCCTATTTCTCCTTTCTCCTCGAGGGGATAATTCGGTTTTATGTAGTTGAGCCTATTGGAATTTCCTTATGTCCTAGGTCCTCCAACCTTTTTACTGTTCAGCTAAGTCTGGGTCATTGGTACAGTATAAAAATGTTAAAAATTTATAGTAATTTATATATTTTTTATACTTACCAATGACCCAGACAGGGATGGCCCTCCCATGAGTTGGGAACTCATACCTCTCCACTGAGTACATAACGCTTACCAGGCACAGGTTGTAAGAATGATAATTGCGCCAATTTCGAGACCTTCTTGACACTGCGCATGCGCAGTGGAGTAAAAGTATGGAGGACCATATAGGACATGTAATTTTCGGTTTTTGATGCAAATTTTGGGGATTGGGGGGTAAAATTTGTGTTTGGTCCTAAATATTTAAGATTTATTTATTTATTTATTGGTGTTTAAGGTCACATATTTCTGCACAATGGCTAATCATGACCGCTATGTAAGAGTTAGCACCAGCGAAGTCTGGGTCATTGGTAAGTATAAAAAATATATAAATTACTATAATTTTTTTTAACTTTTCTCCCAAACCACTGCGACATTTCGATAATTTTTCATGTTATTGATTTCTGGGGTGCACTATTTCAATTTTGTTGAAAATCAATGTGCTGTGCCTCCATGGGGAGGGGGTGGGGCAAATTGACCCGAATTTAAAAAAAAATCTTCTCATGATTCAATGTATGGAATAAGTTGATATTTGGAATTCAGCTTCCTTTTGAGGTGTGCACTACAAATTGTTCGAAGGAAGTTTCAGGCGCAGTATTTTCAGTTCAAATGGAACTGTCTATTGAATGAAAGCATCCACGTGACAAGCACAGTTCTGTCTAATGCTCAATTATTGTGTAATTTAAGAATTGTTTAGTATCAGTGGCAGTCTGCAGTCAGGAATTATACACATGTTTGTGCATTCTCTTGAGTTGCTTTTTTTTACAAAGGATCAATTGAAGTGTAAATCTAACAATGGGAAAATGTGTGTTCCAGGGCTTATATTTTGACGAGAATCCGAGAATCGATTCGCAAAAAGATTCGCTCAATAAAACCGGCAAGAATCCATGTAGATTCTCGCTGCACCTCTGCAAGGATTCGCGTGAAAAATATTTAGTCAATTTAACCCTTTAACTAACACAGCGGCAACAAATTAACCAATAGAAGGCTAACATGACCTGAAATATCCTGACACTTTGTCAATAAAAGCTTACAAATATGGCTGTCATTGGAACCGGCTCATTGAGCCGGTTCCAATGACAGCCATATTTGTAAGATTGTTTTGGTAAATATTGTTCATTTAATTATTTTATCATTTATTTATTATTATTTATTGTTTAAAAATTATCAAACTTAGTTTTAAAAATTAAAAACTGTGTTGGATAAAAGGTTAACATGTGTTATCAGTATACAACAGTGGTTCAACCATGGTGGCATCATCGGATCCTGGGACACTCATAGTAGGTATGGATTCTCGCAACCATTTTCATGAGAATCCAAATGGATTCTCACAAATTTAGACAAAATATAAGCCCTGATGTTCAGTGAAAAGTGGGTCTCAATACCTGAATATAATTGGGTTCATGCACATAAAACAGACAGACATGTTTCAGTGTTTACCGTATGTAAAAAGGACATTTATATTTCCAGAATGGGGGAAAGTGCACTGAAATCCCACAACAGAATTGCATGACATAGTACAGGCATTAAATCATGGGGTGACATGAAAATTTCTTCCACCAGCAACCTTATTTCAAACCATGAGTAGTGATCAACTGATTATATCAGGCCCATGAACCAATTACAGATTATTCAGTCATAATTGGCCAATTCCGATTATTAATTGAGTACCCATGTTTAGGGCTGCCACGACTGTTTGATTAATCAAGTCAACTAACCTTTGGAAGGTGCTATAGTTGACTATTATTTTTCATAGTTGACTATTTTTTAGCCGTGTACATCATACCACTGAATGATAATATATTGGACCACGAGGGGCACATGACATTTCTCGTACCCGTTATCCTTCGTACTCATGGTTCATATCATGAAAATAGGCACTAACTTTGACTTTACCCTCGCATATTATCTCATGAAATGGACGTTGTCATACCTAAACTCTGTACTGGATCAAGATACTGTGAACAAATTGTTCATAATCCATGTTAATTGTTGCCATTTTAAATCCAATAATTTTATTATCAATGTGGAATTTATTGAAACTAAAAATTTTCAAACTTGGAAGTGTTAGCATCACATGACACAAAATTGATGACGTAAGTGAGGAATTCCCAGTAAACCCTAGTATTTTTCTGAACATACATAGACCACAAGTACTTGGCACAAGCTGAGAAATCGAAAGAAAAAGGATATCTGATAGCATTTTTGAATTGATGCTGACGTGCCCCCATAATGGTATATATACATTATCATGACCATGAACATGTCCTGTAATTTGTATCAGATTCGAGGTCGTATTTATAATCAGATCGCAATGAGCCCGTCAGGGCGAGTTGTGATCCAGTTGTAAACACAACCGAAAATCTGATACAAATGACAGAACATGCATTTGGTCATGATAATACATTTATCTAACAATCCTGTTACCTAAAACCTGTTTCCCCCATTTTTGGCTCAACTTTGGCGAAGACAAATTTGAGGTATTGTCATGGCCCATTGTCCATCTGTCCTGTCGTCAACACGGCTCTGGCTAGAGGCCGTATTTATGAACCGATCTTTACAGAACTTCTTGGGTACCTTTGTTATCACCGTGGGCCGAGAACGAGTGTTTTGGGGTCCGGCCCGAAATTCAAGTTGGCCGCTGGCAGCCATTTTGTACAAAATTAGGTGCAATCGGATTTTTTTGCAGAACTTCTATATGAAAGCTCTGATTTGAATAATTTTTTGTATGAATGTTTAGTACCATGGGATACATCACATATAATACAGGTCTTTTTCCCGTGCGTAAATTATGCAAATTAGACCAATTTTGATTTATTTAGTGTTACTTTCAGCACTGTAAGTGCAAATGCCAATACGGCTCGGACTAGAGGCCGTATTTATGAACCGATCTTTACGAAACTTCTTGGGTACCTTTGTTATCACCATGGGACGATAACGGGTGTTTTTGGGTCCGGTCCAAAATTCAAGTTGGGTGCTGGCAGCCATTTTGTACAAAATTAGGTGCAATCAGATTTTTGCGCAGAACTTCCATATGAAAGTGCTGATTTGAATAATTTTTTGTATGAATGTTTAGTACCATGGGATACATCACATATAATACAGGTGTTTTTCTCGTGCGTAAATTATGCAAATTAGACTAACTTTGATCTATTTAGTGTTGCTTTCAGCACTGTAACTGCAAATGCCAATACGGCTCGGGCTAGAGGCCATATTTATGAACCGATCTTTACGAAACTTCTTGGATATCTTTGTTATCATCATGGGACGAGAACGAGTGTTTTGGGGTCCGGTCCGAAATTCAAGATGGCTATTGGCGGGCATTTTGTACCGAAATAAGGTGCAATCAGTTTTTTGTACAGAACTTCTATATGAAAGATCTGATATGGATAAATTTTTGTACGAATATTTAGTAACATGAAATACATCACATATATTACATTTTCTTTTTCGTGCATATATTATGCGAATTAGAGAAACTTTGATTTATTCCGTGCTACTTATATGCAATTTGTGCACATGTCAACACGGCTTGGGCTAGAGGCCGTATTTATGAACCGATCTTTACGAAACTTCTTGGGTACATTTGTTATCACCGTGGGACGAGAACGAGTGTTTTGGGGTGCAGTCCAAAATTCAAGATGGCTTCCAGCAGCCATTTTGTACCAAAATTAGTGGAATTAGTTTTTTTTGTACAGAAGTTCTGTATGAAAGTTCTGATTTTAATAAATTTTTGAAGGAATGTTTAGTAACATGGAATACATAACATATAATATGTTTTTTTTTTCTTGTGCAGAAATTATGCAAATTAGATGAACTTTATTCAGTGATACTTCCACACAGTAAGTGCACATATCAATACGGCTCGGGCTAGTGTCTGTATTTATGAACCGATCTTCACAAAACTTCTTGGGTACCTTTGTTATCGCCTTGGGACAGGAACGAGTTTTTGGGTGCCTTTGTTATCACTGTGCTCTGAGAACAGATATTTTGGGGTTCAGTCAGGCCCACTCTGGGACTCCAAAGATTTCTTTTCTAGTTTAGCATCTAACTGTCGCTCACCTTTACAATACTTTACCTATACATTTGTTTCAGGCTACAGTCAGCATTTATGTTCAGACCGTTACAATACTTTATATGTACCTTTGTTTTCAGGTCATTACCTAGATGTTTGTCATTGCTGTGTCACATACTATACATGTACATGTCTTAAACAAGTTGAGCTACAGTGTCATTGACACTTTCATTCAGTTTAAATTGGGTTAGAATTGGTCAAAATTTTGAATTTCAAATTTTAATGTGTAATAATAATGCATATATATATAGTGTGGTGTTTACTGGAAGTTGAATCTGTCTGTCTGATACGGAATCGGAACAGGTCGACTGATACAAACTCTTTTTATGAGTTTTTGGATGCAAATTAAGTTGATTGTTAGATAAATGGAAATATTATTGGGGTGTCCCTCACTTGGTGGGGCAAGCTTACTTTGATGGACGCGTTAAGTCTGCTTTCTTTTTTCAGTTCTCCGTTGAAAATTCTGATATTGATAATTTGATATTTTGATTTTCTCCTGTCGATGCTTCTTTTATTATCTCTGATAGAGTATTAGTGTTGTTTAATAATAGAGTTATTATGACTAGGTGTTGCTTCATCTGGATTTTTGCCAGGATCGAGTTATTGGTTGGTGTCAATGTCGTTTCCTTTTTTGATCATATGGCTGTGCCGTTTCACAAAACATGCATCATGTAAATAGCAGTCAGCTCTTGACATGATTCAAATAGACCAGCATTTCGGTAATTTGATGATAAATCCATCGAAACAGTGGGTAGTAAATCTAGCAAATGCTGTCCACGATTTGTGACTTGTGTTAGAAAAAAAATGACAATCAGTGAGAACCGATATTTTTCTTGTAGTGCTGATTCGATTCCGATACCCTATAATCGGCTGTTATGTCAGCCGATACAGTTAGCTGTTTGATCACTAACCAGGAGTGCCTCTGAAAACGGGAATGTTCAGTGCAGTGACCAAAAACTGAATGCAGTAATTCGACAGAATTGTCTTCCCCAAGGTTTTCACCATTAAACTATAACAAAACAGTTCTTGCTGAACAAGTTTCAACTGCCAAAAATCTTACTTCCCAGGTGTGGGCCTTGAAAAAGGCCTTTAATTTTTAACTTGTTTTGCTGTATGAACGCTAGACAGCCAAGACTTGCTTAAAAACTACTGTAAAGCCAGAGGATGTAGACTTTCAAATGTAGCAAAAAGTGGATAAAAATCTGGCCTTTAACGGTTAATCTTTAATCATTTTATTGGTCACACTTCAATATCCTTCAAATTAATTTCCAAATCTTATCAAGTCACTCAATTCTCGGCTATTCTGTTATCAGTAAGTCCTCCAGACAGACAAAAGTATGATTGTACCTTGTATTTAATACATTCAGCCTATGAGATGAAGGAATACACAGATTTCACAGATTGAAACTTTTTGCCAAGTTTGCAAAAAAATAAAAATACTTGGCAAAATATCCATGGAAAAACATTCTAATATAGGGAAAAGTAAAACTAAAGCTAGTCCTCTTACTCCTTCATTTATTTTAAAGCTGTAAGTGTCAGAAGCAAACTAGTTTTGCATGTGACCACAGTTTATATGTTGCTGCATGATACACCATTGGAAAATACAGAGAGCTCATTCCAGGGGCATCAAGAAGATGACTGATTAGGTGAGTGTCCCCTTCCATAGCAATGCAATGCCCCTGGCTCTTTCCATCAACAAGCCTTGAATCTGTGTTCCATAACTTCAGGCAGTGATAAAGCAAATTTCTTTCATTGTTGCAAAATATATTCTGGCACTTACACAATTCTTTTTCAATTTTTGCAGGTCCGGGTAGTGCAATATTCTACTTTAAACCATCTGAAAGGTGAGTGAAATTTGTCTATGTATAAAAAAAGGATGTTCTTGTCAGGGTGTGGCTCAGGTATTGCCAAATTTTTCATAACCTGAAGTTTTGTTTTTTTTTAGTTTTTTGCACAGTAATTTTGACGTTTTTCTGTGTGAGTAATTGTAGCTATCGTCTGATTGGTCAAAACGTTTCAGGTTTTTCACACAGTTGTCTTGATGTGCTTTGCATGCAAGTAACGGTTGTTATGGCACATGTTTGATCAAAACCTTAAATATTTGAGGATTTCCACACAAAGATGGGCATGGGCATTAATTCGGTTAGCTCTTTACCAAACATGACTAGATGATGACACTTGTAAAAAAAATATTCCTAACCCTTAGAGCATTATTCGGATTTTCATTATTACAATAAAACCATGCAATCTTCAGGTAAACTTGTAAGTTGCATTCCTCATTCCTTGGCAATTCTTTTGAAATTTGATGTGATTTGAAATTCTCCTAATGATTGGAGTTGTGCTGAATCAGAAATTTTTTAATCGTTCACGATGTTGAGATGTTCTGAAAATTCTACCAAGTCTGTGTATCCTTGTAAACTCTTCTATCGTCAGGTGTTCTGGAGGTTCAACACAGCTTCCGCACCCCTGTTTTGGGGTCCGTGAAATGGACCCATTCCGCAAACAAATATTTTTATACTGTACCAATGACCCAGACATAGCTGGTGCTAACTCTTAAAATATAGGGCCAAACACAAATTTTGCCCCCCAATCCCCAAAATTTGCATCTAAAATCAAAGAAAACATGTCCTGAAATGCCCTCCACACTTCGCCCCCACTGCGCATGCGCAGTGTCAAGGACGTTCCGAAATTGGTGCCATTAATCATTCTAAGTTTGGCCCTTCATCAGTTAACATCTGACTGATCTTTGTGCTTATAAATCTCAGTTTAAATGATGCCAGACACATAAATATTAGTGAAATGGTGATTCTAAGGAGGATAGAGAAGGAGGAGAGGAAAAAAATGTGTGACAGAATATTATCAGGGCTGTAACTTAAAATTTTTTAATGAAATTATGTTAAGTTACCTATTTTCGAGGCAGCAGCCATTTTGTTGTCATTCTGATTATTTAGTTACACTGTTTTTTAAGTGTTTTCCTCTCTCCCTGTCCTTTAAGTCCCCCCTTGCTATTCTCCCATGCTTTTGGCATAGTTTTTGTAATTATTATTACTAAATTTTCTTGGGAGTTTTAGCTGAATAACAGAATGAATTCTGTTCTTTCCCCATGTTTACGTCTTCACCTACGGGTGGTTAGGCGTTGTGTTCTGCATCTACCATCTGATGTTCTGCAGTTTCTTCCCTGGAAGTCTCTGTTTTGCATCAGATAGTGTATTTTTGGTAACTGATTTCGGGCCTGGGTGCCTGGAGTCTTATTTTAGTGTTTTTACACTCATTGTTTACATTTTCAACAGCCCTCTGTGTGAGGGGGGGATTTCTAAAAAATAATATCTTGATGTTATTTTAATCATAACTAGATACATTATTATTGTTCGTAAGTGTTGAATAAATTGTTTAAAATATTTTTAAAATTTTTGTCCACACTTAGGCTTGGGATCCATTGGGGCTCAACGTTACTTTTCAGAAACTTGGGCTGTTCTGAAAAAATATTTTTTCAAAATATTTTGATTTCAATTATTTTTTCTATATTAATGGATCATATTATTATTATGTATTTTGATTGCCAGGGGTTAGTGCGAGTACCAGGACTTGTTTTCTTTTCACATTGAAAGGATATTGATCAATTGTTTTAAGAGGAAGTCTTCCTCTGACTTTATTATCATTCTATATGTGGTCAGTGTACTCGCATTAACTCCTGTTCTGTATCGTATGATTTCGATGACAATATGGGAAGCGTATGTCACGGTATGTTATTGGGGATTTGGACACTCCGGTCCTTTCCCCGCAGGGTCACTCTACTTTATCAATTTCTATTTCAGACGATCAAGATTAGGGTGATGTATCCGTGATGTCTTCCAACAGTGTGCCTCCGTCGTCACAATTAATGAAGGGCTAGCGGAAAGTGCTCATGTAAATACGCCAATTGCCTAAGAGGACCCTAGTAGGTTCGACGGCCTTTGACGTCCGCTAGCTCGCCCGGTGTAGCGTCCATTCACCGAATGGTTCGGCAGCCGGGTTCGTCCGTTTCGGTCTAGAAGGAATTTTGGGGTGATGCGAGCACTATAAATTAACTTAATGCACACCCAGTGACGGCGGATCGGAGGGAGAACGGAGGAAGCCTTTTAGTCCGGTTCATAGCTCGTTCCGGTCCATCCGGACGGCAAGCGAGAGAGGCCCCTCTCTCGTTCAACAACATCTGGCCCCAGATGTTGTGGTACAAAATGTGTCGCAAGCGGAGCATACGTCCGTCGCTCGGGACGCTCCGTTGTATAGGCAGTCCGCGGAGACTGCTAAGGCTTCCTCTTCTCGTCAGCGCACACGACCGCACCTTGGCTGCGTGACCGCCGATATATTACCAGATTCGCCGATCAAGGATTCTTCGGCGACCAGGTCACACCATCCGGTAGCCAGGGACACGAGGCCTGCAGACTCCGGACGTTCGCATAGGAAGTGTGCGGGAGTCAACGTACACGGAGCTTCCGGCGGCAATGCATCGTAAGACCGCTACTGCACAGGCCTCGGGAACGGACGTGCTTTCCTTAATAGCACAGTTTATCGCAGCATCCCAGCATCAACTGAATCTGTCGCATATATTTTATCCGACAATGCTGGGTCGGGACGCTCCGCGGAAGCGGGTACGGATGTCCGAAAGTTTCATCCGGTCCGACGGGATACCGAAAGGGATTCGGAGGATTTCGAGCTTTCCCTTTCGGAACAACATATGCTGTTGTGTATGTCATCTGACTTGGTCTTCTACAGCTTCTTTCGTCGGACCAGAATGCTGCGATGCCGGATAAGAAACTGATAGCGTCGGTGGACTTAGAAATTTTTGGTTCAGGGACATCGTCCCTCAGTTCCAACATAGTCCAATAATGTCACACAAACTTTTGAATTATTGAACGACGCTATATATATTATTATTTTCTGCTTGCTAACCAAGCATTTCTGGTTTCTTGTTCGAAGAGTTATGGAGATGTCTTTCAAAAGTGTGCTTCTGTCGTCATAGTTAATGAAGAGCTAGCGGCAATAAGTGCTCATGGAATATGTCTATTGCCTACGGAGTGACATTCGCTAGCTCACCCGGTGTAGCGTACATTCATTGAATGGTTCGGCTGCCGGGTTCGTCCGTTGCGGTCTAGGAAGGAGATTTGGGTGATGCGAGCACTTTAATTACTTTAGTACTCACCCAGTGACGGCAGATTGAGGACAGATCGGAGGAAGCCTGTTAGTCCGGTTCCTGGCTTGTCCAGGTCCGTCCGGGCTGTGAGCGAGAGAGGTCCCTCTCTCGTCCAACAACATAGGGGACCGCATGTTGTGGTTCAGATATTTTACATTCGGAGCATATGTCCATCGGTCGGGACGCTCCGTTATATTGACAGTCCGAGAGACTGTCCTTGATGCTTCCTCATCCTCACAGCAGGGCACACGACCGCATATTGGCTACGTGACCTCGAGTATCCGATCAGTTTCGGCATTCAGTGATTTCACAGCGAATAGGTCGCGCCATCCGGTAGCCAAGGGACACGAGGCCTATACACTCCGTTCGCTCGCATATTGGTAGTATGCACGGGGTAACGATCACGGAGCTTCCAGCGGCAATGCATCGTAAGACCGCTTCTCCTCAGGCCTCAGTGACGGACGTGCTATCCGAGTTAGCACAGTTGTTTCGCAGCATCCCAGCAATTGACTGTTTCTCGGTCGAATCAGGAATTATCCGACGGCGCTGGGTCGGTGCGGTCCGCGGTTGCATCAGGTACGGACGACCGAACGCTTTATAGGGTCCGACAGGATGGCGAAAGGGATTCGAAAGATTTCGAGTTTTCCCTTTAGTAGTATCGGAAGATGCCTTTCATGTCTTCTGGCATTATCTTCCAGTGATTGTTATTTCGGACTTCATTGCTGCGATCTTGGATAAGAGACTTATAGCGTCATTGGACTCGGATTTTTCGATCGGTTCAGGGACATTGTCCCTGACTTACCGACGCAGTCCAATATTGTCATTATAACATGTGTTTTATTTTTTTTCGACGCTATATATATATATATACAAGCCTGCTACCAAGCATGATAGTTTAGTTTCTTGTCCGCGTTGCTCATTTCTGCCATTTTATCATTTATACGAATAGTTTATTTTGGCAGAGCAGGGCATACCGAGAGTTCATATGCATCTAGACGGTGTGATTAAAGACTGCATATATTCTTTTTCGCCGTTTATGTCTTTTCCAATTTCAATGTTGGGAACGACATGATGTATAGTAGACTTAACTTAGACGCTTTATCATACGTAATCCGCCTTACTGAGGCGTTATCATTACGTCTTCAAGAAAGATTTACGGGATATTATTCTCAATGTAATTTCTTTTGAGGGCAGTGGTTTGTTCACGTATAACTCCGCCCTTCAGTGGCTGATTGGAGTTGGTTAGACGTGACGCAGCCCTAGCTACATCCACACGCGTGGATAGTAAGGTTAAGAACTCTCTCAGAGTCGCTTCGTTCTCGGAGGAGCTTCTCTACGACGGCAACTTTTCGGCAATCCATGAATTGCTCGATTTACACGTTCTCTTGTCTATCTAGTGTTACAAGAGATTCAGACTGGGGCAAACATTCGGTGGTTGACTCAGAGAGTGCCACCGCAGTTGCCGGACCCGAGTGTGGCTGTTATGATGGTTGCCAGTCAAACAG
Source organism: Pictodentalium vernedei (assembly GCA_031216915.1). Lineage (NCBI taxonomy): Eukaryota > Metazoa > Mollusca > Scaphopoda > Dentaliida > Dentaliidae > Pictodentalium > Pictodentalium vernedei. Next base: position 647,586,146 of record CM062295.1, read on the forward strand.
ATTGGGATATAATACTGATCCCTACGGATTCGAAGTGCCAGGGTCTTTGGGTTCCGCAGTCTCTTAGCAATCAGTTTTCTACCGCGGAATAATGTTTTTTAGGCTTGCTTTATGTCATTGCATGAACATTATTCAGAAACGCATGCCCAAATTCCTGTCCTTTAATTCGACAGTAGTGGCGTATCTCCGGGACCAGAGAGGCACTCTTTCGTTTCCGTTATTCAATTTAATGGAAAGAATCCGTCTGTTGGTTATAGTACACCAAGTTCAGTTTTGGTCCGTCATATTCCGGGTCGTCTGATTGTTTTATCGGACTCCCGTTCTCTTACGGGTCGCTTGTTGCTGTCAGAATGGACTCTCAACAAACAAGTATTCAATCAGATTTGCTATATATGGGAGCGCCCAATGATGATTTATTTATGACACAGCTTGCTAATCAATTGCAGACGTATGTGTTGGCTTGTCCAGATCTCTGAGCTAATGTTGTTAACGCTCTATTGATCTATAGGACGGAATGATAGGATACGTGTATCCTCCGGCGCTGTTGTTTCAGCAGGTATTGCTAAGATAAACAACCACAATACATTGCTGTTGATAGCATTTCTATCTTCACAGAGATCATGGGTATTTTACTCTCTTGTCTACTGTGGGTCTTAACGTGAAATTTTCCTCTATGTGAGGATCTTTTTTCACTGGGTAAATCGTGTCATCTTTATCACAACCTGCAAGGTCGCAACCTTCATGTATTCCGTTGTGTGGTCCGTATTGCATTGTAAGCACTGTACTGGACGAGCTTTGGACGCGATTTCTTACTATAGGAGATCCTCTTCTTCGCTATTCTATGCGGCTAAAGTAGAGGCTCTTCCGTCGTGGTGTAGGGATCATTATGTTCATATTGTGGATCCCTCCATACTACTCATTGCTATTTTTTAGTATACTTGTTTCACAAGATCTACTGCAGCCTGTTATTATTTAGGTTATAGGTTTATGTTACCTCATACCTATGCACTCTACGATAGTTTACAATTGAGTCTTTTGTCTCTTTATCTAAGTCAGTTAGTAACTTTTTGATAAATAGACTTAGAATCTTTAGATTAAATTCCTATATGGATTTTAACTTCGGTTCTTATTCAGCTAAGTAATCATTTGAGCCTCTGGAAACAGTAGTTTTCAAATTCTGACCTTTTAGACAGTAATTCTGTTGGTTTCTCTTTTACTGTAGAGTCAGTGAGTTTCATGCACTATCGATGGATGATTTTCACTTTCGTAGTTTCGGAATCACTACTTCCGTTACTATTTAGGTTGGATTGTTGCATATGAGTTAGGCTCCTATTATCCGGAACCTATTATTTTAAGGTCCTTCCGTATTCGTATGGGCATAGGCCTTTACTCTTTCCGGGTACAGTTTATGTATTTATAAACAGATATCTGTTTATTACTATGGGCGTAAACTTCTTCTGTCTTTGATGTCTAGTAGAAGGACGTTACGCTCCATTTTATGGTTAATAGATTCTATTAACTATCGGTACTGCTTATGGTATATCATTGACTTAGCAGTTGTGCTTAAGATTTCGGCTCATGAAGTAAGAGTTCTTCTACTTCTTGGGCTTACATTAATAGTGTCGCTATTATAGATTTTTGAAGGCTGCTCATTGCGCTCAGCCATCCACATTCATGAATTTTATCTCAGAAATATCGAGTCCATTTCTGGAGGCCTCTATTGTTAGGTCTATTATCTACTGCTCAGAATGTCATTCACTTAACAGTTGCTACTATAGCTAGGTAGGCTGTCTGTTTCGGCAGTGTCTCCGTTCGGCTGCCCTCTTCGCTCTGGGCTATTTGACCCAGGGCAAGAAAAGGGGGGGGGGGGGGAGGGTGTTCCCTTGGGTCACCTGTTTTACTATGAAAACAAGGGGATACCTCCTCCGGAGTTAGTAATTCTGAGCTGTTATTGGGATGGTTGTTTAGTGAGAAGTTTAGGTTTTTAAAATTCATTCAAGTCTTAGTTTTTAAAGTATAGCTTTTGAATATTGCATATGTCAACGGACATGATTATGCAATCCTCAGACACTTTTAGGAGTATAAGAGTCTCTATTCTCTAGACTTACTTTATTTATTGGCTTACTTTAAAAATTATTAGTATAAGGATTATATTGGATATTAATAGAGTACATGGATGTATGAAGCTCAATTTTGGAAGGTGTTGTATCTTTCTAATTTATCATAAATAAGAAAGATACATGTAAGGCCTATTACTTCTTTTTCCCTACAGGGGATGACTCTATTTTATTTTATTGAGCGTATTCCATTTTGCTCTATGTCCTTGGCCCTCCAGCCTTTTTACTATTCAGCTATGTCTGGGTCATTGGTACAGTATAAAAATGTTAAAAAATTTATAGTAATTTATATATTTTTTATACTTACCAATGACCCAGACGGGGATGGCCCTCCCAGGAGTTGGGAACTCTTGCCTCCCCGTTGAGTACATAGCGCTTACCAAGCACTGGTTATTAGAATGATTAATGGCGCCAATTTCGGAACGTCCTTGACACTGCGCATGCGCAGTGGGGGCGAAGTGTGGAGGGCATTTCAGGACATGTTTTCTTTGATTTTAGATGCAAATTTTGGGGATTGGGGGGGCAAAATTTGTGTTTGGCCCTATATTTTAAGAGTTAGCACCAGCTATGTCTGGGTCATTGGTAAGTATAAAAAATATATAAATTACTATAAATTTTTTAACTTTCCACAGTTGGCTAGTGCAGATGTGTATTGCTATGCACTTAATCAGAATGTGAATGCATATTTAAATCATACGTACTCTGACTGTTAATGTCAAACAAAAACTATTTATTTCCTTTTTGAACATTTGGTTCCTATGAGGTAGGACACCCCTTTCCAAACCTCGCCAACATGAGACCCATTGCACAGCATCACAGCATGCCATCATGTTCTGTTCACCACTATGTGAAGTATATCCTAATAGAATGCGTTACCCAGATGTGCAACATACTCTTCAGTGCGGAGGTACAATTGTGCTCTGTGATTCGTAGACCAGACAGTGCGATTTAAATTCCACACTTTGCAGCTCCAGTCCTTTCTTATATATTTAAGAGTTATTTATTTTTGACAATTCGGAGCCAACTTCTATAAAGTCAAATGGTAAATCGAAAATAGATCACCAATGATTGGAGCTGCCAAATATTAATTTACATAATCTCTAAAAATGACCGGCACCTGTCGGCGACAGCCAACATTACAGACAGAATCTTCAGGTATGACTTTATCAGATTTTACGGGGGAAAATACACATTTTCCTCAGCATTTTTTTTTTTTAGATGTTCAGAATTTTTAGATGCGCCTTTGGCATCTGATGCCACTAACAAATGAAAGTGTCAATGTACACTGTAGCTCAACTTGTCAAGACAAAGACATGTACATGTATAGTATGTGACACAGCAATGACAAACATCTAGGTAATGACCTGATAACAAAGGTACATATAAATTATTGTAACGATCTGTGCATAAATACTGACCGTTGCCTGTAACAAATGTATAGGTAAAGTATTGTAAAGGTGGGTGACAGTCAGATGCTAAACTAGAAAAAAACCTTTGAGTCCCAGAGTGGGTCTGACTGAACCCCAAAATATTTATTCTCATAGCACAGTGATAACAAAGGCACCCCAAAACACACTCATTCCTGTCCCAAGGTGAAAACAAAGAAGATCAGTTCATAAATACGAGCAGTATAGAACTTGTGACAAAAAACTGATTGGACCTAATTTCGGTACAAAATGGCCACTGGCAGCCATCTTGAATTTTGGACCGCACCCAGAAACACTCATTCTCGATCCAAGGTGATAACAAAGGTACCCAAGAAGTTTTGTGAAGATTGGTTCATAAATACAACCTCTACCCTGAGCCATATTGACATGTGTGCTTACATTGTGTAAGTAGCACTGAATAAATCTAAGTTCATCTAATTTGTATAATTTCTGCACGAAAAAAAAACCCTTACAATATGTGATGTATTCCATGTTACTGAACATTCATACAAAAATTAATTCAAATCAGAACGTTCATACAGAATTTCTGTACAAAAGACTGATTGCACTGGTGGCCATCTTGAATTTCAGACCACACCCAAAAACACACGCTCTCATCCCACGGTGATAACAAAGGTACCCAAGAAGTTTTGTAAAGATTGGTTCATAAATATGGCCTCTAGTCTGAGCCGTATAGAAGTTATGTACAAAAAACTGATTAGACCTAATTTCGGTACAAAATGGCCACTGGCAGCCATCTTAAATTTTAGACGGCACCCACAAACACTCGTTCTCGGCCCAAGGTGATAACAAAGGTACCCAAGACATTTCGTGAAGATCAGTTCATAAATACAGACTATAGCCCGAGCCATATTGCCATGTGTACTTACTGTGTGTAAGTCGCACTGAAAAAATCAAAGTTCATCTAATTTGCATAATTTCTGCACGAGAAAAAAACCCATATTATATGTGATGTATCCCATGGTACTAAACATTCACACAAAAAATTCTTCTTCTTGGGCACCTTTGTTATCACCTTGGGACGAGAACGAGTGTTTTAGGATGCAGTCCGAAATTCAAGATGGCTGCCAGGGGCCATTTTGTACCAAAATTTGTGCAATCAGTTTTTTGTACAGAACTTTTGTATGAAAGTTCTGATTTGAATATATTTCTGTATGAATGTTTAGTAACATGGAATACATCACATATAATACAGGTTTTTTTCTCGTGCTAAAATTATGCAAATTAGATGAACTTTGATTTATTCAGTGTTACTTATACACAGTAAGTGCACATGTCAATACGGCTCGGGCTAGAGTCTGTATTTATGAACCGATCTTTACGTAACTTCTTAGGTACCTTTGTTATCACCTTGGGACGAGAACAAGTGTATTTTTATACTGTACCAATGACCCAGACATAGCTGGTGCTAACTCTTAAAATATAGGGCCAAACACAAATTTTGCCCCCCAATCCCCAAAATTTGCATCTAAAACTAAAGAAAACATGTCCTGAAAGGCCCTCCACACTTCGCCCCTACTGCGCATGCGCAGTGTCAAGGACGTTCCGAAATTGGCGCCATTAATCATTCTAAGTTTGGCCCTTCATCAGTTAACATCTGACTGATCTTTGTGCTTATAAATCTCAGTTTAAATGATGCCAGACACATAAATATTAGTGAAATGGTGATTCTAAGGAGGATAGAGAAGGAGGAGAGGAAAAGAATGTGTGACAGAATATTATCAGGGCTGTAACTTAAAATTTTTTAATGAAATTATGTTAAGTTACCTATTTTCAAGGCAGCAGCCATTTTGTTGTCATTCTGATTATTTAGTTACACTGTTTTTTTTTAAGTGTTTTCCTCTCTCCCTGTCCTTTAAGTTCCCCCTTGCTATTCTCCCATGCTTTTGGCATAGTTTTTGTAATTATTATTACTAAATTTTCTTGGGAGTTTTAGCTGAATAACAGAATGAATTCTGTTCTTTCCCCATGTTTACGTCTTCACCTACGGGTGGTTAGGCGTTGTGTTCTGCATCTACCATCTGATGTTCTGCAGTTTCTTCCCTGGAAGTCTCTGTTTTGCATCAGATAGTGTATTTTTGGTAACTGATTTCGGGCCTGGGTGCCTGGAGTCTTATTTTAGTGTTTTTACACTCATTGTTTACATTTACAACAGCCCTCTGTGTGAGGGGGGGATTTCTAAAAAATAATATCTTGATGTTATTTTAATCATAACTAGATACATTATTATTGTTCGTAAGTGTTGAATAAATTGTTTAAAATATTTTTAAAATTTTTGTCCACACTTAGGCTTGGGATCCATTGGGGCTCAACGTTACTTTTCAGAAACTTGGGCTGTTCTGAAAAAATATTTTTTCAAAATATTTTGATTTCAATTATTTTTTCTATATTAATGGATCATATTATTATTATGTATTTTGATTGCCAGGGGTTAGTGCGAGTACCAGGACTTGTTTTCTTTTCACATTGAAAGGATATTAATCAATTGTTTTAAGAGGAAGTCTTCCTCTGACTTTATTATCAATCTATATGTGGTCAGTGTACTCGCATTAACTCCTGTTCTGTATCGTATGATTTCGATGACAATATGGGAAGCGTATGTCACGGTATGTTGTTGGGGATTTGGACACTCCGGTCCTTTCCCCGCAGGGTCACTCTACTTTATCAATTTCTATTTCAGACGATCAAGATTAGGGTGATGTATCTGTGATGTCTTCCAACAGTGTGCCTCCGTCGTCACAATTAATGAAGGGCTAGCAGAAAAGTGCTCATGTAAATACGCCAATTGCCTAAGAGGACCCTAGTAGGTTCGACGGCCTTTGACGTCCGCTAGCTCGCCCGGTGTAGCGTCCATTCACCGAATGGTTCGGCAGCCGGGTTCGTCCGTTGCGGTCTAGAAGGAATTTTGGGGTGATGCGAGCACTATAAATTAACCTAATGCACACCCAGTGACGGCGGATCGGAGGGAGAACGCAGGAAGCCTTTTAGTCGGTTCATAGCTCGTTCCGGTCCATCCGGACGGCAAGCGAGAGAGGCCCCTCTCTCGTTCAACAACATCTGGCCCCAGATGTTGTGGTACAAAATGTGTCGTAAGCGGAGCATACGTCCGTCGCTCGGGACGCTCCGTTGTATAGGCAGTCCGCTGAGACTGCTAAGGCTTCCTCTTCTCGTCAGCGCACACGACCGCACCTTGGCTGCGTGACCACCGATATATTACCAGCTTCGCCGATCAAGGATTCTTCGGCGACCAGGTCACACCATCAGGTAGCCAGGGACACGAGGCCTGCAGACTCCGGACGTTCGCATAGGAAGTGTGCGGGAGTCAACGTACACGGAGCTTCCGGCGGCAATGCATCGTAAGACCGCTACTGCACAGGCCTCGGGAACGGACGTGCTTTCCTTAATAGCACAGTTTATCGCAGCATCCCAGCATCAACTGAATCTGTCGCATATATTTTATCCGACGATGCTGGGTCGGGACGCTCCGCGGAAGCGGGTACGGATGTCCGAAAGTTTCATCCGGTCTGACGGGATACCGAAAGGGATTCGGAGGATTTCAAGCTTTCCCTTTCGGAACAACATATACTGTTGTGTATGTCATCTGACTTGGTCTTCTACAGCTTCTTTCGTCGGACCAGAATGCTGCGATGCCGGATAAGAAACTGATAGCGTCGGTGGACTTAGAAATTTTTGGTTCGGTTCAGGGACATCGTCCCTCAGTTCCGACATAGTCCAATAATGTCACACTAACTTTTGAATTATTGAACGACGCTATATATATTATTATTTTATGCTTGCTAACCAAGCATTTCTGGTTTCTTGTTCGAAGAGTTATGGAGATGTCTTTCAAAAGTGTGCCTCTGTCGTCATAGTTAATGAAGAGTTAGCGGCAATAAGTGCTCATGGAATATGTCTATCGCCTACGGAGTGACATTCGCTAGCTCACCCGGTGTAGCGTACATTCATCGAATGGTTCGGCTGCCGGGTTCGTCCGTTGCGGTCTAGGAAGGAGATTTGGGTGATGCGAGCACTTTAATTACTTTAGTACTCACCCAGTGACGGCAGATTGAGGACAGATCGGAGGAAGCCTGTTAGTCCGGTTCCTGGCTTGTCCAGGTCCGTCCGGGGGACCGCATGTTGTGGTTCAGATATTTTACATTCGGAGCATATGTCCGTTGGTCGGGACGCTCCGTTATATTGACAGTCCGAGAGACTGTCTTTAATGCTTCCTCATCCTCACAGCAGGGCACACGACCGCACATTGGCTACGTGACCTCGAGTATCCGATCAGTTTCGGCATTCAGTGATTCCACGGCGAATAGGTCGTGCCATCCGGTAGCCAAGGGACACGAGGCCTATACACTCCGTTCGCTCGCATATTGGTAGTATGCACGGGGTAACGATCACGGAGCTTCCAGCGGCAATGCATCGTAAGACCGCTTCTCCTCAGGCCTCAGTGACGGACGTGCTATCCGAGTTAGCACAGTTGTTTCGCAGCATCCCAGCAATTGACAGTTTCTCGGTCGATTCAGGAATTATCCGACGGCGCTGGGTCGGTGCGGTCCGCGGTTGCATCAGGTACGGACGACCGAACGCTTTATAGGGTCCGACAGGATGGCGAAAGGGATTTGAAAGATTTCGAGTTTTCCCTTTGGTAGTATCGGAAGATGCCTTTCATATCTTCTGGCATTATCTTCCAGTGATTATTATTTCGGACTTCATTGCTGCGATCGTGGATAAGAGACTTATAGCGTCATTGGACTCGGAATTTTCGATCGGTTCAGGGACATTGTCCCTGACTTACCGACGCAGTCCAATATTGTCATTACAACATGTGTTTTATTTTTCGACGCTATATATATATATATATACAAGCCTGCTACTAAGCATGATAGTTTAGTTTCTTGTCCGCGTTGCTCATTTCTGCCATTTTATCATTTATACTAATAGTTTATTTTGGCAGAGCAGGGCATACCGAGAGTTCATATGCGTCTAGACGGTGTGATTAAAGACTGCATATATTCTTTTTCGCCGTTTATGTCTTTTCCAATTTCAATGTTGGGAACGACATTATGTATAGTAGACTTAACTTAGACGCTTTATTATACGTAATCCGCCTTACTGAGGCGTTATCATTACGTCTTCAAGAAAAGATTTACGGGATATTATTCTCAATGTAATTTCTTTTGAGGGCAGTAGTTTGTTCACGTATAACTCCGCCCTTCAGTGGCTGATTGGAGTTAGTTAGACGTGACGCAGCCCTAGCTACATCCACACGCGTGGATAGTAAGGTTAAGAACTCTCTCAGAGTCGCTTCGTTCTCGGAGGAGCTTCTCTTCGACGGCAACTTTTCGGCAATCCATGAATTGCTCGATTTACACGCTCTCTTGTCTATCTAGTGTTACAAGAGATTCAGACTGGGGCAAACATTCGGTGGTTGACTCAGTGAGTGCCGCCGCAGTTGCCGGACCCGAGTGTGGCTGTTATGACGGTTGCCAGTCAAACAGATTGGGATATAATACTGATCCCTACGGATTCGAAGTGCCAGGGTCTTTGGGTTCCGCAGTCTTTTAGCAATCAGTTTTCTTCCGCGGAATAATGTTTTTTAGGCTTGCTTTATGTCATTGCATGAACATTATTCAGAAACGCATGCCCAAATTCCTGTCCTTTAATTCGACAGTAGTGGCGTATCTCCGGAACCAGGGAGGCACTCTTTCGTTTCCGTTATTCAATTTAATGGAAAGAATCTGTCTGTTGGTTATAGTACACCAAGTTCAGTTTTGGTCCGTCATATTCCGGGTCGTCTGATTGTTTTATCGGACTCCCGTTCTCTTACGGGTCGCTTGTTGCTGTCAGAATGGACTCTCAACAAACAAGTATTCAATCAGATTTGCTATCTATGGGAGCGCCCAATGATGATTTATTTATGACACAGCTTGCTAATCAATTGCAGACGTATGTGTTGGCTTGTCCAGATCTCTGAGCTAATATTGTTAACGCTCTATTGATCTATAGGACGGAATGATAGGATACGCGTATCCTCCGGCGCTGTTGTTTTAGCAGGTATTGCTAAGATAAACGACCACAATACATTTCTGTTGATAGCATCTCTATCTTCACAGAGATCATGAGTAATTTACTCTCTTGTCTACTGTGGGTCTTAACGTGAAATCTTCCTCTATGTGAGGATCTTTTTCACTGGGTAAATCGTGTCATCTTTATCACAACCAGCAAGGTCGCAACCTTCATGTATTCCGTTGTGTGGTCCGTATTGCATTGTAAGCACTGTACTGGACGAGCTTTGGACGCGATTTCTTACTATAGGAGATCCTCTTCTTCGCTATTCTATGCGGCTAAAGTGGAGGCTCTTCCGTCGTGGTGTAGGGATCATTATGTTCATATTGTTGATCCCTCCATACTACTCATTGCTATTTTTTAGTATACTTGTTTCACAAGATCTACTGCAGCCTGTTATTATTTAGGTTATAGGTTTATGTTACCTCATACCTATGCACTCTACGATAGTTTACAATTGAATCTTTTGTCTCTTTATCTAAGTCAGTTAGTAACTTTTTGATAAATAGACTTAGAATCTTTAGATTAAATTCCTATACGGATTTTAACTTCGGTTCTTATTTAGCTAAGTAATCATTTGAGCCTCTGGAAACAGTAGTTTTCAAATTCTGACCTTTAGACAGTAATTCTGTTGGTTTCTCTTTTACTGTACAGTCAGTGAGTTTCATGCACGATCGATGGATGATTTTCACTTTCATAGTTTCGGAATCAATACTTCCGTTACTATTTAGGTTGGATTGTTGCATAACAGTTAGGCTCCTATTATCCAGAACCTATTATTTTAAGGTCCTTCCGTCTTCGTATGGGCATAGGCCTTTACTCTTTCCGGGTACAGTTTATGTATTTATAAACAGATATCTGTTTATTACTATGGGCGTAAGCTTCTTCTGTCTTTGATGTCTAGTAGAAGGACGTTACGCTCCATTTTATTGTTAATGGATTCTATTAACTATCGGTACTGCTTATGGTATATCATTGACTTAGCAGTTGTGCTTAAGATTTCGGCTCATGAAGTAAGAGTTCTTCTACTTCTTGGGCTTACATTAATAGTGTCGCTATTATAGATTTTTGAAGGCCGCTCATTGCGCTCAGCCATCCACATTCATGAATTTTATCTCAGAAATATCGAGTCCATTTCTGGAGGCCTGTATTGTTAGGTCTATTATCTACTGCTCAGAATGTCATTCACTTAACAGTTGCTACTATAGCTAGGTAGGCTGTCTGTTTCGGCAGTGTCTCCGTTCGGCTGCCCTCTTCGCTCTGGGCTATTTGACCCAGGGCAAGAAAAAGGGGGGGGGGGGGAGGGTGTTCCCTTGGGTCACCTGTTTTACTATGAAAACAAGGGGATACCTCTTCCGGAGTTAGTAATTTTGAGCTGTTATTGGGATGGTTGTTTAGTGAGAAGTTTAGGTTTTTTAAATTCATTCAAGTCTTAGTTTTTAAAGTATAGCTTTTGAATATTGCATATGTCAACGGACATGATTATGCAATCCTCATACACTTTTAGGAGTATAAGAGTCTCTATTCTCTAGACTTACTTTATTTATTGGCTTACTTTAAAAATTATTAGTATAAGGATTATATTGGATATTAATAGAGTACATAGATGTATGAAGCTCAATTTTGGAAGGTGTTGTATCTTTCTAATTTATCATAAATAAGAAAGATACATGTAAGGCCTATTACTTCTTTTTCCCTACAGGGGATGACTCTATTTTATTTTATTGAGCGTATTCCATTTTGCTCTATGTCCTTGGCCCTCCAGCCTTTTTACTATTCAGCTATGTCTGGGTCATTGGTACAGTATAAAAATGTTAAAAAATTTATAGTAATTTATATATTTTTTATACTTACCAATGACCCAGACGGGGATGGCCCTCCCAGGAGTTGGGAACTCTTGCCTCCCCGCTGAGTACATAGCGCTTACCAGGCACTGGTTATTAGAATGATTAATGGCGCCAATTTCGGAACGTCCTTGACACTGCGCATGCGCAGTAGGGGCGAAGTGTGGAGGGCCTTTCAGGACATGTTTTCTTTAGTTTTAGATGCAAATTTTGGGGATTGGGGGGCAAAATTTGTGTTTGGCCCTATATTTTAAGAGTTAGCACCAGCTATGTCTGGGTCATTGGTAAGTATAAAAAATATATAAATTACTATAAATTTTTTAACTTTTGGGTGCAGTCCAAAATTCAAGATGGCCACCAACAATCTTTGTGTACCAAAATTAATGCAATCAGTTTTTTGTACAGAACTTCTGTATGAAAATTCTGATTTGAATAAATTTTTGTGGGAATGTTTAGTAACATGGAATACATCACATATAATACAGGTTTTTTTCTCGTGCAGAAATTATGCAAATTAGATGAACTTTGATTTGTTCAGTGCTACTTATACACAGTAAGTGCACATGTCAATACGGCTCGGGCTAGAGTCTGTATTTATGAACTGATCTTCACAATCACCTTGTGACAGGAACGAGTGTTTTTGAGTGCCTTTGTTATCACTGTGCTATGAGAACAAATATTTTGGGGTTCAGTCAGACCCACTCTTGGACTCAAAGATTTCTTTTCTAGTTTAGCATCAAACTGTCGCCCACCTTTACAATACTTTACCTACACATTTGTTACAGGCTACAGTCAGCATTTATGTACAGACCGTTACAATACTTTACATGCACCTTTGTTATCAGGTCATTACCTAGATGTTTTTCATTGCTGTGTCACATACTATACATGTGCATGTCTTAAACAAGTTGAGCTACAGTGTCATTGACACTTTCATTTTGGTTGACTGACTTAAACAGATGAGTTACTGTTGAATACCATACTTAAATGGAAACTGGTAATATTTAGGAGATAAATGTCTTTTGTTTTGGTAATCATTCGGGAATTTGACTCTGGAAAACCATTTGTTAACAGGCCCCGAAGAGGCGAATTAACAAATGGTATTCCAAAGTCAAATTTCTGAATGTCTAACGAAAGAAGAGACGTATATCTCCATTGCAATTCCTGTCATTGTTAGAAGTGAAAAAAAATCTCCAAACCTGTTTTATTTGAAGAAAAACAATCAAAAAAATGTCATTTTCAATCTTGCTTTATTTGCTATGATCTAATTTACAAGGTGAATTTCAAAGCACGAATGCTAACAACCATTGCCAAAGAAAATAACTCTGGGGTGTGTTCGATCTGTGATAGAAGCGGTTTCATGCCATTGCTCATGCATAGCATGGATACAAACATGTTCAGATTGACCCGCTTTCGGCAATTAGAGCATGGTAAGAGTGAATTTACCTGAGATTAGAGCACGGAGCCGATCAGCTCTCATCCAGTCAAATTACGGGTTCAGAAAGAACAATGAGGTCAAATTTAACTGATGAATTACAATTACAGTTGTAAGATGCAGTTTTTACAATTTGAAGGGCCATGGAATTCAATTTGAGATTCGATTTGATTTGATTTTCTCTTCATGATTCAAATTGTGAGGTTTGCAGGCCTTAAATTATTTTTTATTTTCTTCACAGCGATCCACAACCTAACTGTGATCTTGTGATGTGTGGTTGGAGAGGCAAGACTTCATTGAGGTCATTTGTCAAACAGAATGAGAGATTTCATTATCTCAGACTTTGTGGAATAGATCCCTATGAAATCAGTAAGTTATTATTGTTTTATCTAACAATCATATAGATTTTGGCCTGAAAACCACGAGAACCGGTACGTATCACATAATGTGTTCTGATTCTGTATCATATAGATGACTCATTCTGATTCCGTATCACATAGATTCAACTTCTCGTAAACACCACGTTATGTCAAATAAAACATTATATGCATTGTTATTACGCATTAAAATATGAAATTCAAAATTTTGACTAATTCCAACCCAATTTAAACTGAAAAACGTAAAAACAGGCTTTATGTAACGGGATTGTTAGATAAATGTATTGTCACGACCAAATGCATGTCCTATAATTTGTATCAGATTCTCGGTCGTGTTAACAATCGGATCACAACTCGCCCTGACGGGCTAGTTGCAATCTGATTGTAAACACAACCTCGAATCTGATTCAAATTACAGGACATGCACATGGTCATGATAATGTATATATCATCAGAGCTTTTTTGGTAATGATTTGTCCATCCATCCATCCATTGCCCATCTGTCATCAACGTTTCTTTTTGTCCAGGCCATGACTTCTCAACCACTGAATATATTTTTATACTGTACCAATGACCCAGACATAGCTGGTGCTAACTCTTAAAATATAGGGCCAAACACAAATTTTGCCCCCCAATCCCCAAAATTTGCATCTAAAACCAAAGAAAACATGTCCTGAATGGCCCTCCACACTTCACCTCTACTGCGCATGCGCAGTGTCAAGGACGTTCCGAAATTGGCGCCATCAACCATTCTTAGTTTGGCCCTTCATCAGTTAACATCTGACTGATCTTTGTGCTTGTCAATCTCAGTTTAAATGATGCCAGACACATAAATATTAGTGAAATGGTGATTCTAAGGAGGATAGAGAAGGAGGAGAGGAAAAATGTGTGACAGAATATTATCAGGGCTGTAACTTAAAAATTTTTAATGAAATTATGTTAAGTTACCTATTTTCGAGGCAGCAGCCATTTTGTTGTCATTCTTGTTATTTAGTTACACTGATATTTTTATACTGTACCAATGACCCAGACTTAGCTGGTGCTAACTCTAACAAAACCAGGGCCAAACACAAATTTTGCCCCCCAATCCCCAAAATTTGCATCCAAAACAAAAAGAAATCATGTCCTAAAGGACCTCCATACTACGCCTCTACTGCGCATGCGCAGTGACGCAGACGTCCCGAAATTGGCGCCAATTATCATTCTCTGTTTGGCCCTTCATCAGTCAACATCTCACTGATCTTTGTGCTTGTAAATCTCAGTTTAAAGGATGCCAGACACGTAATTTTTGGAGAAATGGTGATTCTAAGGAGGATATAGAAGGAGGAGAGAAAAAAGAAGTGACAAAAAATTATCAGGGCTGTACTTAAAATTTTTTGATGAAATTATGTTAAGTTGCCTATTTTCGAGGCATGGGCCTCTTGTTGTCATTCTTGCTAAATGTTGCACTGCTTATTCAGTGTTTCCTCTCCCCTAGCCTTCTAAAGTCCCCCCTTGCAATTCTCCCATGCTTTCGGCATATTTTTGAGAAAGTTCATTTCTAAAATTTCCCTGGGAGAGTTGCTTGGATACAGAATGTTTTCTGTTATTTTCCCCATAGTTACGTTTTCACCCATGGGTGTATAAACGTTGTGTTCTGCATCTTCCATCTGATGTTCTGCAGATTCTCCCCTGGGAGTCTCTGTCTTGCATCAGATAGAGTGTAATTTGGATGACTGATTTCGGGCCAGTTTTTTCAGTGCCTGGAGTCATGTTTTCTGGTATTTTACACTGTTTGTTTACATTGGCAACAGCCTTTTTTGAGGGGGGCTGTTTGCCTTTGGTGTAGTTTATCTCACTATTAGATACATTTATATTGTCCGTAAGTGTCTCATTAATTATTTAATATAAATTTAAAATTTTTGACCACACTTTGCCATCGGATCCATTGGGGCTCAACGTTACTTTTCAGCAACTTGGGCTTCGCTGAAAAAATATTTTTTAAAAATTATTTTGATTTGCAATTGTTTTTTCATTTATTAATGGATCATGTTATTATGTATCTTTGTGTCAGGGGTTTGTGCGAGTAACTAGGACTTGTTGTTGTCCTTTCACAATGAAGGGACATTGTTCAAATTGTAATGGGAAGAAATCTTCCTCTGACTTTCATGATCATTGTATTAATTGTAGTCAGTGTTCTCGCATTAATCCCTGTCCTATATGTGAATATTGGGATGAGAAACATTGGAAACGTGTGTCACGATATGTTGTTTCTGGAGAAAGGGCTATGCTGGCTCTTTCTCCGCAAGGTCACTCTACTCTATCAGTTTCTATTTCAGAGGAACAAGAACAGGGTGATGTTTCCATGTTATCTTCTACAAGTGTGCGTCCGTCGTCACAAATGAATTCAGAGCTAGCGGCAAAAGTGCTCATGGAGATTAGACAAATGTCGTCCGCTAGCTCGCCCGGTGTAGCGTCCATTCACCGAATGGTTCGGCAGCCGGGTTCGTCCGATGCGGTCCAGGAGGAAATTTTGGGTGATGCGAGCACTATAAACATAATAGATGCACACCCAGTGACGGCGGATAGTAAGCGAGAACGGAGGAAGCCTTTGAGTCCGGTTCCTAGCTCGTCCAGGTCCAGCCGGGCCGCGAGCGAGAGAGGCCCCTCTCTCGTACAACAACATCTGGGACCAGATGTTGTGGTACAAAATGTGTCGCAAGCGGAGCATACGTCCGTCGCTCGGGACGCTCCGTTGTATAGGCAGTCCGCGGAGACTGCTAAGGCTTCTTCTTCTCGTCAGTGCACACGACCGCACCTTGGCTGCGTGACCGCCGATATATTACCAGCTTCGCCGATCAAGGATGTTACGGCGACCAGGTCACACCATCCGGCAGCCAGGGATTTGAGACCGATGGACTCCGGACGTTCGCATAGAAAAAGTATGCGGGAGCCATCTGATGCGGAGCTGCCCTCGGCGAAGCAGCGGAAGACTGCACCTCCGCAGGTCTCGACGCCGGACATTCTTGTGCAGATAGCACAGCTTATCGCAGCATCCCAGCAGCCAACAGAAACGGTGTCGGATCGAGAATTATCCGACGCCGCTGGGTCGGTACGCTCCGCCGAAGCATCGGGGGCGGACGACCGGGATCATCATGAGGTCCGACCGGATGGTGAAAGGGATACGGATGATTTGGAGCTATCCCTTTCGGAACGACATAAAGCTGCCGTGGACTTCATCCGGCACTTTCTCCCTCAAGTTCCGTCGGGCCAGACTGCTGCGGTTCCGGACAAGAGGATTATAGCGTCATTGGACTCTGAATTTTTTGAGCGGTTCAGGGACATCGCTCCCGAGTTTCCGTCGCAGTCCAATAATGTTGCAAGAACATTTGAATTATTGAACGACGCTATATTTAAACTTGCTTCCAAGACGGGGAAAGCAGGTTTCTTGTCCGCTAATACTCTCAACCTGCCTTTCATTAATGCAAGGAATAAATTCGATACGGCAGGACAGGGTATACCGAGAGTTCCTCTGCGTATGGACGACGAGGCGGAAGACTTAGAGCTATCATTACCGTCGTCGACTTCTATTCCAACCGCGGTGTTGGAAACAGCTATTGCGTCTAACAGAGCCAATTTAGATGCCTTATCTTACGCAGATCACCTTACTAAGGCGTTATCACTGCGCCTTCAAGGGAAAGAGTTTCAGGATATACAATCCTCTTTAAGACTTCTTTCAAGGGCAGTAGCTTATTCCACGTGTAACTCCGCCCTTTCAGTGGCAAATCTGGAGTTGGTTAGACGTGACGCAGCCCTAGCTACATCCACACTTGTGGATTCTAAGGTGAAGAACTCTCTTAGAGTCGCTTCAGTCTCCAGAGAACTTCTCTTTGATGGCAAGCTTTCTGCTATTTATGATAAAATTACAAAGAAAGCTTCGGATTCTCTGTTGTTCAAATCTGCCTCTAAGAAGCCGGATACAGCAGACAAGAATAAGACAGGCACTTCTGGGTCTAATGCGCCCAAGAGAGGTTCCTATAGAGGTTCCGGTGGGTCCTCTTGGTCTTATTCGAGAGACCGTCAGGGTAGCGACTCTCGTTCGGGACGTCCTTCGGACCGGGACAATCGGTCGGACGCCCCGAGGTCGACGGGGCGAGGTGCAGGTCGTGGAGGACGTGGTTTCTCCTACCGCAGGCCTCGCAGGTCCAGGAGGTGATGGCTTAAACCTCTATCGCGTACCGGTTGGCGGAAGGTTGTCGAGCTTTTCACAAGAATGGGCGTCGATTACGGACGACCCTTGGGTGAGAGGAGTGACTTCGGAAGGTCTAAAGATATCCTTCAAACGAAAGCCTCCATTAACTCGCAGTCCAAAGTGGACTCAGCTTCCGTCAAATCCGCAGAAAAGAGACGCTCTGTTATCAGAGGTGCAGTCTCTTTTAATGAAGAACGCGGTAGAGGTCGTAGAAAACCAGGAAACTCCGGGATTCTACAGCCATCTGTTTCTGGTTCCGAAACCAGACGGCTCGTTCCATCCAGTCATAGATTTGAGCTGGATAAACAAGCTGATCGTCGCTCCGAAATTTTATATGGAGACGATTCGGTCGGTCAGAGCGAGTATTCGGGTGAACGATTATGCAACAAGCATAGATCTCAAAGATGCGTACTTTCACGTCATGGTACATCCGACATTCCGAAAGTATCTACGCTTCGCAGTCCTAGGAGTGGTGTATCAATTCCGGGCGATGTGCTTCGGATTGAATCTAGCACCCTGGGCTTTCACTCGGGTAATGAACTCGATAATGATCTATTTCCGAGCTCATTCGTCTGCGGTAACGTCGGCCTACCTGGACGACATTCTTCAGAGGTACGGCAACGAGTTAACGCTTCAGAACGATGTTCAGAATCTACTTCTATTGCCCCGACGTCTCGGTTTTATTGTAAACGAGGAGAAGTCGGATCTGGTGCCATCCAAGTCATTCACTCATCTGGGAATGAGCTTCGAGACGCACAACAATCTCGTTCGTCTGCCGTTAACCAGAGCGAAATTAGTCAGTTGTTATGCTCGCTATTGTCTGCACGCAGACAAAGTCACAGCGAGAGAATTTATGAGACTGATAGGTCTGTGCGGAGCCGCTGCGGATCTCATTCCGATGGGGCGGTTACGCACACGTCCTCTTCAAATTTTCTTGACTCAGAATTGGAGTGTGAAAATTCATTCGCTCGACGTAGACGTTCTCTTGTCAGATCAAGTGAAACAAGAGATTCAGACTTGGGCAAACATTCAGTGGTTAACTCAGGGAGTTTCACTGCAGTTGCCGGATCCGAGTTTTACCATTATGACGGATGCCAGTCAAACAGGTTGGGGTGCATCATTAATCGCAACGGATTCGAGATGCCAGGGTCATTGGGATCCGCAATTCCTGTGCAAGCACATAAACATCAAGGAAATGATGTCAATTTGGCTTGCATTACGTCACTGGATGGACATTATTCACAATGCTCATGTCCAAATCCTATCCGACAATACGACAGTAGTGGCGTATATACGGAATCAGGGAGGCACTCATTCAGTTCCGTTGTTCAATCTAAAGGAAAGAATCCTTCTGTTTGCGCTAGAACATCACGTTCTTCTTTCGGTTCGTCACATACCGGGTCATCTGAATGTGCTAGCAGACTCCCTTTCACGAAAGGGTCGCTTGTTGCTGTCGGAGTGGACTCTCAACAAACAAGTATTCAATCAGATTTGCTACCAATGGGAACGGCCAATGATAGATTTATTTGCGACACATCTCAACAATCAGTTGCAGACGTATGTGTCTCCGTGTCCGGATCCAAGAGCATTTGCAGTAGACGCTCTGTCGATCCCCTGGGACGGAATGATAGGATATGCGTATCCTCCAGTGCCGTTAATTCAACAAGTATTGCTAAAGATAAAACAATCTCAATGCAAGATTCTGTTGGTAGCATCTCTGTCGCCACAAAGACCGTGGATAAATCTACTCAGGTGTCTGTTGTGGGACCTACCGCGAAAGCTTCCTCCGCGGGAGGATCTTCTTTCGCAGGGGAAATCACGCCAACTCCATCACAACCCGCAAGGTCTCAACCTTCACGTTTTTCCGTTGTGCGGTCCTTCTTGCATGGCAAGCACTTTACAGGACGAGCAGTGGTCGCGATTTCTAACTGTAGGAGGACCTCCTCTTCGCTAAACTATGCGGCTAAGTGGAAGGTTTTTCGTCGTTGGTGTAGGGATCATTCTGTAGATGTATTCGATCCCTCTATACCAGACATTGCAAACTTTCTAGTATACTTGTTTGACGAAATCAAACTGCAGCCTGTTACTATTAAGGGTTATAGGTCTATGTTATCTGATACCTATGCACATCATGATAGTATACAAATTGGATCTAATGTCTCTTTATCTAAGTTAGTTAGAAACTTCTCGATAAATAGACCCAGAACTCTTAGATTAATTCCTAAATGGAATTTAGCTTGGGTTCTTCTTAAATTGAAGGAAAAGCCATTTGAACCTCTTGGGACAGTAGATTTCAAATTCTTATCTTATAAGACAGCTTTTCTCTTAGCTTTCTCTTCTGCTAGAAGAGTCAGTGAGCTTCATGCACTGTCGGTGGATGATTCTCACTATCGTAGTGTCGGGAACACTATCACCTTCACTACTAATGTGGGTTTTTTAGCTAAGAATCAGGCTCCTAATAAATATCCGGAACCTATTGTTATTAAGGCTCTTCCGTCTTCAGACGGGCGTAGGCCTTTACTCTGTCCTGTTAGAGCGTTACGTATCTATAAACAGAGATCTCAGTTCATCAGAAAGGGACGAAAACGTTTCTTTCTGTCTTTGATGCCTAATAGAAAGGACATTTCGGTCCATTCTATTGCTAGATGGATTCAATTAACTATCCGTACTGCTTATGAGAGTTTATCTTCTTCTCAGCAGTCTGTGCTTAAGATTTCCGCTCATGAAGTAAGAGCTCTTGCTACTTCTTGGGCTTATGCTAATAGTGTTGCTATTACAGATTTAATGAAGGCTGCTTATTGGTCTCAGCCATCCACATTCACAAATTTTTATCTCAGAAATATTGAGTCCATTTCTGGAGACCTGCATTGTTTAGGTCCGTTATCTGTTGCTCAGAATGTCGTCCACTAAACAGTTGCAACTATAGTTATGCAGGCTTTCTGTTCCGGCAGTGACTCCATCCGGCTGCCCTCTTCGCTCTGGGCTATTTGACCCAGGGCAAGGGGAAGGGGGGGGGGGGGGCGGGTGTTCCCTTAGGTCACCAGCTTTATAGTGAAAAGCAAGGGAATGCCTCCTCCAAGTCAGTATTTCTGAGTCGCTTCCGGGATGGTTTTAAAGTGTAATATTAATATTAAAATTCATTCATGTCTTATTTTTAAAGTGTAGCTCGGTGTGAAACATTTGTATATGTCAAGTGTCAAACGGGCTTTAATGTACAATACTCGGACACTTTTAAATGACTATAAAGAGTCTCAATTCTCTGGACTACTTTATTTATTGGCTTACTTTAAAAATAATTAGTATAAGGGATATACTGGATGTTAGTAGAGAACATGAATATTATGGTGCTCAATTATTAAGGGTATTGTATCTTTCTAATTTAATATTAAATAAGAAAGATACATGTAAAGCCTAATACTCCTTTTCTCCTTAAGGGGTTATCTCTTTATTATATAGTTGAGCTTATTGGATTTTCCTCTATGTCCTAGGCCCTCCAGCCTGTTTACTATTCAGCTAAGTCTGGGTCATTGGTACAGTATAAAAATGTTAAAAAATTTATAGTAATTTATATATTTTTTATACTTACCAATGACCCAGACGGGGATGGCCCTCCCAGGAGTTGGGAACTCTTGCCTCCCCGCTGAGTACATAGCGCTGACCAGGCACTGCCAGTAAGAATGATAATTGGCGCCAATTTCGGGACGTCTGCGTCACTGCGCATGCGCAGTAGAGGCGTAGTATGGAGGTCCTTTAGGACATGATTTCTTTTTGTTTTGGATGCAAATTTTGGGGATTGGGGGGCAAAATTTGTGTTTGGCCCTGGTTTCGTTAGAGTTAGCACCAGCTAAGTCTGGGTCATTGGTAAGTATAAAAAATATATAAATTACTATAAATTTTTTAACTTTTCAGTGTTTTCCTCTCTCCCTTTCCTTTAAGTCCCCTCTTGCTATTCTCCCATGCTTTTGGCATAGTTTCTGTAATTATTATTACTAAAATTTCTTGGGAGTTTTAGCTGAATAACAGAATGAATTCTGTTCTTTTCCCCATGTTTACGTCTTCACCTATGGGTGGTTAGGCGTTGTGTTCTGCATCTACCATCTGATGTTCTGCAGTTTCTTCCCTGGAAGTCTCTGTTTTGCATCAGATAGTGTATTTTTGGTAACTGATTTCGGGCCTGGGTGCCTGGAGTCTTATTTTAGTGTTTTTACACTCTTTGTTTACATTTACAACAGCCCTCTGTGTGAGGGGGGGATTTCTTGAAAATAATATCTTGATGTTAATTTAATCATAACTAGATACATTATTATTGTTCGTAAGCATAAATTGTTTAAAATATTTTTAAATTTTTTGTTCACACTTAGGCTTGGGATCCATTGGGGCTCAACGTTACTTTTCAGAAACTTGGGCTGTTCTGAAAAAATATTTTTTCAAAATATTTTGATTTCAATTATTAGCTCAAGTTTGACGAAGTCAAATTTGAGCTATTGTCATGGCCCGTCGTCCGTCTGTCCGTCCGTCCATCTGTCCGTACGTCAACAATTGTCGAGAACGAGTGTTTTTGGGTGCGGTCCAAAATTCAAGATGGCTGCCAGCCGCCATTTTGTACTGACGATGCAGAAATCTGTTTTTTGTACAGAACTTCCATATGAAAGCTCTGATTTGAATAATTTTTTGTATGAATGTTTAGTACCATGGGATACATCATATATAATACGGGTTTTTTTCTCGTACGTAAATTGTGCAAATTAGACTAATTTTGATGTTTTTTGGGGTTACTTTCAGCACTGTCAGTGCAAATGCCAATACGGCTCGGGCTAGAGGCCGTATTTATGAACCGATCTTTACGAAACTTCTTGGGTACCTTTGGTATCACCGTGGGACGAGAACGAGTGTTTTGGGGTCCGGTCCGAAATTCAAGATGGCCGATGGCAGCCATTTTGTACAAAATTAGGTGCAATCAGATTTTTGCACAGAACTTCCATATGAAAGCCCTGATTTGAATAATTTTTTTTGTGTGAATGTTTAGTACCATGGGATGCATCACATATAATACGGGTTTTTTTCTCGTGCAGAAATTATGCAAATTAGATGAACTTTGATTTTTTCAATGCGACTTACACACAGTAAGTACACATGTCAATACGGCTCAGACTAGAGTCTGTATTTATGAACTGATCTTCACGAAATGTCTTGGGTACCTTTGTTATCACCTTGGGACGAGAACGAGTGTTTCTGGGTGCGATCTAAAATTCAAGATGGCTGCCAGTGGCCTTTTTGTACCGAAATTTGGTCTAATCAGTTTTTTGTACACATCTTCTATACAGCTCAGACTAGAGGCCATATTTATGAACCAATCTTTACGAAACTTCTTGGGTACCTTTGTTATCACCGTGGGATGAGAGCGAGTGTTTTTGGGTGTGGTCCGAAATTCAAGATGGCCACCAGCAGCCATTTTGTACCAAAATTAGTGCAATCAGTCTTTTGTATAGAACTTCTGTATGAAAGTTCTGATTTGAATAAATTTTTGTATGAATGTTTAGTAACATGGAATACATCACATATTGTAAGGGGTTTTTTTTCGTGCAGAAATTATGCAAATTAGATGAACTTTGATTTATTCAGTGCTACTTACACAATGTAAGCACACATGTCAATACGGCTCAGGGTAGAGGCTGTATTTATGAACCGATCTTCACAAAACTTCTTGGGTACCTTTGTTATCTCCTTGGGATGAGAATGAGTGTTTCTGGGTACGGTCCAAAATTCAAGATGGCTGCCAGTGGCCATTTTGTACCGAAATTAGGTCCAATCAGTTTTTTATCACAAGTTCTATACAGCTCGTATTTATGAACTGATCTTCACAAAACTTCTTGAGTACTTTTGTTTTCACCTTGGGACAGGAACGAGTGTGTTTTGGGGTGCCTTTGTTATCACTGTGCTATGAGAACAAATATTTTGGGGTTCATTCAGACCCACTCTGGGACTCAAAGATTTTTAGCTCAACTTTGACGAAGTCAAATTTGAGCTATTGTCATGGCCCGTCGTCCGTCTGTCCGTCCATCCATCTGTCCGTCTGTCCATCCGTCCGTCTGTCCATCTGTCCGTACGTCAACAATTGGCTATGGCTCGGGCTAGAGGTCGTATTTATGAACCGATCTTTACGAAACTTCTTGTGTACCTTTGTTATGACCCTGGGACGGGACGAGTGTTTTTAGGTGTGGTCCGAAATTCAAGATGGTTGCCAGCGGCCATTTTGTACCGATGATGCAAAAATCAGTTTTTTGTACAGAACTTCTGTATGAAAGTTCTGATTTGAATAAAGTTTTGTATAAATGTTTAGTACCATGGGATACATCACATATAATACGGGTTTTTTTCTCGTGCGTAAATTAAGCAAATTAGACTGACTTTGATTTATTTAGTGTTACTTTCAGAGCTGTAAGTGCCAAGCTGCTATGGCTCGGGCTAGAGGCCGTATTTATGAACCGATCTTTACGGAACTTCTTGGGTACCTTTGTTATGACTGTGGGACGAGAACGAGTGTTTTTGGATGCGGTCCGAAATTCAAAATGGCTGCCAGCTGCCATTTTGTACCGACGATGCAGAAATCTGTTTTTTGTACAGAACTTCCATATGAAAGCTCTGATTTGAATAATATTTTGTATGAATGTTTAGTACCATGGGATACATCACATATAATACGGGTTTTTTTCTCGTGCGTAAATTATGCAAATTAGACTAACTTTGATGTTTTTTGGTGTTACTTTCAGCACTGTAAGTGCAAATGCCAATACGGCTCGGGCTAGAGGCCGTATTTATGAACCGATCTTTACAAAACTTCTTGGGTACCTTTGTTATCACCGTGGGACGAGAACGAGTGTTTTGGGGTCCGGTCCGAAATTCAAGATGGCCGATGGCAGCCATTTTGTACGAAATTTGGTGCAATCAGATTTTTGCACAGAACTTCCATATGAAAGCGCTGATTTGAATAATTTTTTGTGTGAATGTTTAGTACCATGGGATACATCACATATAATACGGGTTTTTTTCTCGTGCAGAAATTATGCAAATTAGATGAACTTTGATTTTTTCAGTGCTGCTTACACACAGTAAGTACACATGTCAATACGGCTTGGGCTAGAGTCTGTATTTATGAACCGATCTTCACGAAACGTCTTGGGTACCTTTGTTATCACCTTGGGACAGGAACGAGTGTTTCTGGGTGCGGTCCAAAATTCAAGATGGCTGCCAGTGGCCATTTTGTATCGAAATTAGGTCTAATCAGTTTTTTGTACACAACTTCTATACGGCTCAGGCTAGATGCCATATTTATGAACCGATCTTTACGAAACTTCTTGGGTACCTTTGTTATTACCGTGGGATGAGAACGAATGTTTTTGGGTGTGGTCCGAAATTCAAGATGGCCACCAGCAGCCATTTTGTACCAAAATTAGTGCAATCAGTCTTTTGTACAGAACTTCTGTATGAAAGTTCTGATTTGAATAAATTTTTGTATGAATGTTTAGTAACATGGAATACATCACATATAGTACGGGTTTTTTTCTCGTGCAGAAATTATGCAAATTAGATGAACTTTGATTTATTCAGTGCTACTTATACTCTGTGAGTGCACATGTCAATACGGCTCGGGCTAGAGGCTGTATTTATGAACCGATCTTCACAAAACTTCTTGGGTACCTTTGTTATCACCTTGGGACGAGAACGAGTGTTTCTGGGCACGGTCCAAAATTCAAGATGGCTGCCAGTGGCCATTTTGTACCGAAATTATGTCCAATCAGTTTTTTGTCACAACTTCTACACAGCTCATATTTGTGAACTGATCTTCACGAAACTTCTTGGGTACCTATGTTTTCACCTTGGGACAGGAATGAGTGTGTTTTGGGGTGCCTTTGTTATCACTGTGCTATGAGAACAAATATTTTGGGGTTCAGTCAGACCCACTCTGGGACTCAAAGATTTCTTTTCTAGTTTAGCATCTGACTGTCACCCACCTTTACAATACTTTACCTATACATTTGTTACAGGCAACGCTCAGTATTTATGTACAGACCATTACAATACTTTATATGTACCTTTGTTATCAGGTCATTACCTAGATGTTTGTCATTGCTGTGTCACATACTATACATGTACATGTCTTTGTCTTGACAAGTTGAGCTACAGTGTCATTGACACTTTCATTTTTTCTATGTTAATGGATCATATTATTATTATGTATTTTGATTGTCAGGGGTTGGTGCGAGTACCAGGACCTTGTTTTCTTTTCACATTGAAAGGATTTTGATCAATTGTAATAAGAGGAAGTCTTCCTCTGACTTTTATTATCATTCTATATGTAGTCAGTGTACTCGCATTAACTCCTGTTCTGTATCTGATGATTTCGATGACAACATGGGAAGCGTATGTCACGGTATGTTAGTGGGGAATTGGACATTCCGGTCCTTTCCCCGCAGGGTCACTCTACTTTATCAATTTCTATTTCAGACTATCAAGATTAGGGTGATGTATCTGTGATGTCTTCCAACAGTGTGCCTCCGTCGTCACAATTAATGAAGGGCTAGCGGAAAAGTGCTCATGTAAATACGCCAATTGCCTAAGAGGACCCTAGTAGGTTCGACGGCCTTTGACGTCTGCTAGCTCGCCCGGTGTAGCGTCCATTCATCGAATGGTTCGGCAGCCGGGTTCGTCCGTTGCGGTCTAGAAGGAGTTTTGGGGTGATGCGAGCACTATAAATCAACCAAATGCACACCCAGTGACGGCGGATTAGAGGGAGAACGGAGGAAGCCTTTTAGTCCGGTTCATAGCTCGTTCTGGTCCATCCGGACGGCGAGCGAGAGAGGCCCCTCTCTCGTACAACAACATCTGGCCCCAGATGTTGTGGTACAAAATGTTTCGCATTCGGAGCATACATCCGCCGCTCGGGACGCTCCGACATATAGTCAGTCGGAGAGACTGTCAATAAGGCTTCCTCATTCTCATGGTAGCGCACACAACCGCTCTTGGCTACGTGACCTCGGATATCCAGTCAGCTTCGCCAGTCAGAGAATCATCGGCGACCAGGTCACACCATCCGGTAGCCAGGGACACAAGGCCTGCAGACTCCGGACGTTCGCATAGGAAAGTGTGCGGGAGTCAACGTACACGGAGCTTCCGGCGGCAATGCATCATAAGACCGCTACTGCACAGGCCTCGGGGACGGACGTGCTATCCTAAATAGCACAGCTTATCGCAGTATCCCAGCAACAACTGAATCTGTCGCATAATGTTTTATCCGACGATGCTGGGTCGGGACGCTCTGCAGAAGCGGGTACGGACGTCCGAAAATTTCATCTGGTCCGACGGGATACCGAAAGGGATTCGGAGGATTTCGAGCTTTCCCTTTCGTAACAACATATGCTGTTGTGTATGTCATCTGACTTGATCTTCTACAGGTTCTTTCGTCGGACCAGAATGCTGCGATGCCGGATAAGAAACTGATAGCGTCGGTGGACTTAGAAATTTTTGGTTCGGTTCAGGGACATCGTCCCTCAGTTCCGACATAGTCCAATAATGTCACACAAACTTTCGAATTATTGAACGACGCTATATATTTATTATTATATGCTTGCTATTACCAAGCATTTCTGGTTTCTTGTTCGCAAAGTTACGGAGATGTCTTTCAAAAGTGTGCCTCTGTCGTCATAGTTAATGAAGAGCTAGCGGCAATAAGTGCTCATGGAATATGTCTATCGCCTAAGAGGTCCCTTGTAGGATCGACGGAATGACATTCGCTAGCTCACCCGGTGTAGCGTACATTCATCGAATGGTTCGGCTGCCGGGTTCGTCCGTTGCGGTCTAGGAAGGAGATTTGGGTGATGCGAGCACTATAATTACTTTAGTACTCACCCAGTGACGGCGGATTAAGGACAGATAGGAGGAAGCCTGTTAGTCCGGTTCCTGGCTTGTCCAGGTCCGTCCGGGCTGTGAGCGAGAGAGGTCCCTCTCTCGTCCAACAACATAGGGGACCGCATGTTGTGGTTCAGATATTTTACATTCGGAGCATATGTCCGTCGCTCGGGACGCTCCGTTATATTGACAGTCCGAGAGACTGTCGATAATGCTTCCTCATCCTCACAGCAGTGCACACGACCGCACATTGGCTACGTGACCTCGAGTATCCGATCGGTTTCGTCATTCAGTGATTCCACGGCGAACAGGTCACGCCATCCGGTAGCCCAGGGACACGAGGCCTATACACTCCGTTCGCTCGCATATTAGTAGTATGCACGGGGTAACGATCACGGAGCTTCCAGCGGCAATGCATCGTAGGACCGCTTCTCCACAGGCCTCAGTGACGGACGTGCTATCCGAGTTAGCACAGTTTTTTCGCAGCATCCCAGCAATCGACAGTTTCTTGGTCGAATCAGGAATTATCCGACGGCGCTGGGTCGGTGCGGTCCGCGGTTGCATCAGGTACGGACGACCGAACGCTTTATAGGGTCCGACAGGATGGCGAAAGGGATTCGAAAGATTTCGAGTTTTCCCTTTCGTAGCATCGGAAGCTGCCATACATATCTTCCGGCATTATCTTCCAGTGATTGTTATTTCGGACTACATTGCTGCGATGTTAGATAAGAGACTTATAGCGTCATTGGACACGGAATTTTGGATCGGTTCAGGGACATTGTCCCTGACTTACCGACACAGTCCAATAATGTCATTAGAACATGTGTATTATTTATCGACGCTATATATATATAAGCCTGCTACCAAGCATGATAGTTTAGTTTCTTGTCCGCAATGCTCATTTCTGCCTTTTATCATTTATACGAATAATTTATTTTGGCAGAACAGGGCATACCGAGAGTTCATATGCGTCTAGATGGCGTGGTTAAAGACTGGAAATAATCTTTTTCGCCGTCTATGTCTTTTCCAACCACAATGTTGGAAACGACAATGATGTCTAATAGACTTAACTTAGACGCTTTATCATATGTAATCCACCTTACTGAGGCGTTATCATTACGTCTTCAAGAGAAAGAATTCCGGGATATGATCCTCAATGTGATTTCTTTTGAGGGCAGTAATTTGTTCACGTATAACTCCGCCCTTCAGTGGCTGCTTGGAGTTGGTTAGACGTGACGCAGCCCTAGCTACATCCACGCGCGTGGATAGTAAGGTGAAGAACTCTCTCAGAGTCGCTTCGTTCTCGGAGAAGCTTCTCTTCGACGGCAACTTTTCAGCAATCCATGAATTGCTCGATTTACACGTTCTCTTGTTTCTCTAGTGTAGCAAGAGATTCAGACTGGGGCAAACATTCGGTGGTTGACTCAGAGAGTGCCACTGCAGTTGCCGGATCCGAGTTTTATAATTATGACGGTTGCCAGTCAAACAGGTTGGGATATAATATTGATCCCAACGGATTCGAAGTGCCAGGGTCTTTGGGTTCCGCAGTCTCTAAGCAAGCACTTATCTTCCACGGAATAATGGGTTTTTTTTTAGGCTTGCTTTATGTCATTGGATGAACATTATTCAGAAACGCATGTCAAAATCCTGTCCGTTAATTCGACAGTAGTGGCGTATCTCCAGAACCAGGGAGGCACTCATTCGTTTCCGTTATTCAATTTAATGGAAAGAATCCTTCTGTTTGTTATAGTACACCAAGTTCTACTTCGGTCCGTCATATTCCGGGTCGTCTGATTGTTTTACCGGACTCCTGTTCACTTATGGGTCGCTTATTGCCGTCAGAATGGACTCTCAACAAACAAGTATTCAATCAGATTTGCTATCAATGGGAGCGCCCAATGATAATTTATTTACGACACAACTTGCTTGTCAATTGCAGACGTATGTGTTTGCTTGTCCGGATCTCTGAGCTTATGTTGTTAACGCTCTATGGATCTAATAGGACGGAATGATAGGATTTGCGTATCCTCCTGCGCTGTTGTTTCAGCAAGTATTGCTAAGATAAACAACCACAATACATTTCTGTTGATAGCATCTCTGTCTTCACAGAGACCGTGGGTAAATTTACTCGGATGTCTTCTGTGGGACTTAACGCGAAATCTTCCTCCCTGAGAGGATCTTTTTTCGCTGGGTAAAATCGTGTCATCTTTATCACAACCCGCAAGGTCTCAACCTTCACGTATTCCGTTGTGTGGTCCTTATTGCATTGTAAGCATTGTACTGGACGAGCTTTGGACGCGATTTCTTACTATAGGAGAACCTCTTCTTCGCTATACTATGCGGCTAAAGTGGAGGCTCTTCCGTCATTGGTGTAGGGATCACTATGTTGATATTGTTGATCCCTCCATACTAGTCATTGCAACTTTTTAGTATACTTGTTTCACAAGATCTACTGCAACCTGTTATTATTAAGGTTATAGGTTTATGTTACCTCATACCTATGCACTCTATGATAGTTTACAATTGAGTCTTATGTCTCTTTATCTAAGTCAGTTAGTAACTTTTCGATAAATAGACTTAGAATCATTAGATTAAATTCCTATACGGAATTTAACTTCGGTTCTTAGCTAAGTAATCATTTGAGCCTCTGGAAACAGTAGTTTTCAAATTCTGACCTTTTAGACAGTAATTCTGTTGGCTTCTCTTTTACTGAAGAGTCAGTGAGCTTCATGCACTATCGGTGGATGATTCTCACTTTCGTAGTTTCGGAATCACTACTTCCTTTACTATTTAGGTTGGATTTTTGCATAAGAGTCAGGCTCCTAATTAATATCCGGAACCTATTGTTATTAAGGTCCTTCCGTCTTCGTACGGGCATAGGCCTTTACTCTGTCCGGTTAGAGTTTATGTATTTATAAACAGATATCTGTTTATTACTATGGGCGTAAGCTTCTTCTGTCTTTGATGCCTAATAGAAGGACATTACGCTCCATTCTATTGCTAATGGATTCAATTAACTATCGATACTGCTTATGGTATATCATTGACTCAGCAGTTGTGTTTGAGATTTCGGCTCATGAAGTAAGAGTTCTTCTACATCTTGGGCTTACATTAATAGTGTCGCTATTATAGATTTTTGAAGGCTGCTCATTGCGCTCAGCCATCCACATTCATGAATTTTTATCTCAGAAATATCGAGTCCATTTCTGGAGGCCTCTATTGTTAGGTCTATTATCTACTGCTCAGAATGTCATTCACTTAACAGTTGCTACTATAGCTAGGTAGGCTGTCTGTTTCGGCAGTGACTCCGTTCTGCTGCCCTCTTCGCTCTGGGCTATTTGACCCAGGGCAAGAAAAAAGGGGGGGGGGAGGGTGTTCCCTTGGGTCACCTGTTTTACTATGAAACAAGGGGATACCTCCTCTGGAGTTAGTAATTCTGAGCTGTTATTGGGATGGTTGTTTAGTGAGAAGTTTATGTTTTAAAATTCATTCAGGTCTTAGTTTTTTTAAAGTATAGCTTTTGAATATAGCACGTGTCAACGGACATTATTATACAATCCTCAGACACTTTTAAGGAGTACAAAGAGTCTCTATTCTCTAGACTTACTTTATTTATTGGCTTACTTTAAAAATTATTAGTATAAGGATTATACTAGATATTGATAGAGTACATGGATGTATGATGCTCAATTTTGGAAGGTGTTGTATCTTTCTAATTTATCATAAATAAGAAAGATACATGTAAGGCCTAATACATCTTTTTCCCTACAGGGGATGACTCTATTTTATATAATTGAGCATATTCCATCTTGCTCTATGTCCTTGGCCCTCCAGCCTTTTTACTATTCAGCTATGTCTGGGTCATTGGTACAGTATAAAAATGTTAAAAAATTTATAGTAATTTATATATTTTTTATACTTACCAATGACCCAGACGGGGATGGCCCTCCCAGGAGTTGGGAACTCTTACCTCCCCGCTGAGTACATAGCACTTACCAGGCACTGGTTATAAGAATGATTAATGGCGCCAATTTCGGAACGTCCTTGACACTGCACATGCGCAGTAGAGGTGAAGTTTGGAGGGCCATTCAGGACATGTTTTCTTTGGTTTTAGATGCAAATTTTGGGGATTGGGGGGCAAAATTTGTGTTTGGCCCTATATTTTAAGAGTTAGCACCAGCTATGTCTGGGTCATTGGTAAGTATAAAAAATATATAAATTACTATAAATTTTTTAACTTTTTTACAAAACTTTACAATGTGGTATCAAAAGACAGTGTGTTATGAAATCAGTAAGTTATTATTGTTTTACCCCTCTTGTCCCTACCTTAGTGTCAACCATTTAAGCCTTTTACCTAATGAATTGACTGTATCTGCCCACATAATTTACATATTTAGCAGTTGAATAAAAACTTTTTTATACCCCCCGCAAACAAAGTTTGGGGGAGTATATAGGAATCACCCTGTCCGTCCGCTTGTCTGTCCATCTGTCCATCCTAATAAGCGCAACTCCTCCTAAACCGTTTGAAGAATTTTCATGAAACTTTACACAATGGAAGAACTCCATATGAAGATGTGCATGAAGCAATATAATTCCGTTCTGACAGGCGCAGGGGGTTTCACTTTGTGAGCTTGCTCACAGTACCTCTAGTTTTTCAACACCTTTCAACAAAACCATATCATGTGACCTGCATTGGAACGAGCTCTGCAAGCTCGTTCCAATGAGTGGTCACATGATATAGTTTTCTGTAAATTTTTAGGATAACTTGAAAACAAATAATTAATGATTTTGGATATTGTGTGCATTGAGTACAAGGTTAACCCTTTACCTGATAAATAGGAAAAAAATTAACTTATCCCTATACATGAAATTCAGTGAGTGCAGTTGCTTACTTTGGTAGAGCATTGGACTTCAAACCAAAGGGTCAACAGTTCAATCCTGACCAGCGGTAACAGTATTGGGTCCTTGAGCTAGACACTCCATCTTGATTGCCCAGAAGCACGCTGGTGCCGTATACCACTGCATACAGCTCATTGTTGATACACCTGCCTTCAAACAATGCTCATCCTGCTTGTGTCAGGTTAGTAAGTAGGAGAGTAAAGCCGGGAGGTGTTTTAGCTCACCGAAGGGAGCTTAACTTATCACTTGCCATCCGCCGTTGTCATCCGTCGTGAACTTTACTTTATTGACTTCTCCTCACAAATTTCTGGACCAAATTTGGTGTGCATGGTTCTTATCATATGTCAATCCAATTTTGTACAAATAAGCTTGCCGCGCCCACGGGGCACCAGAAGGGGCATAACTCTGATAGCACCCATAAATTTTTTCAAAAATTCAAAATAATCTTCTTCTTCAGATCCACCAGTCAGAATCCTTTCATGTTCGGTATACAACATCTGTGGAGGGGTGGGGGTGGGGGGGGGGGGGGTGGGGGGGCAGGCAGGGGGTGTCAAATTCAAATTTGTTCAAATCAGGTCACTGAGTTAGTATTTGGGCTCTCTATTGGAGCCCAAAGTTTAATTTGGTGCAATTTGAGGAAATTTCTTTAAAAATCTTCTTCTTCAGATCCACCAGTCAGAATCCTTTCATGTTCGGTATACAACATCTGTAGGGGGATCAGATTCAAGTTTGTTCAAATCCAGTCCCTGGGTTAGTAATTGAGCTCCCTGTAGGAGTCCAAAGTTTAACTTGGTGCAGTTTGAGGAAATTTCTTTAAAAATCTTCTTCAGATTCACCAATCTGAATCCTCTCATATTTGGTATACATCATCTCTAGGGGGGCCAGATTCAAGTTTGTTCAAATCGAGTTTCTCGGTTAATATTTGGGTTCCCTATGGGAGCCCAAATTTTAACTTTGTGCAATACGTGGAATATCCTTTAAAAATTTTCTTCTTCAGATTCACCTGTCAGAATCCTCTCATATTTGGTATACATCATCTCTATGGGGGTCAGATTCAAGTTTGTTCAAATCGAGTCCCTGGGTTAAGATTTGGGCTCTCTATTGGAGCCCAAGTTTAACTTTGTGCAATTTGGGGAAATTTCTTTAAAAATCTTCTTCTTCAGATCCACTAGTTAGAATCCTTTCATGTTCGGTATACAACATCTGTAGGGGGATCAGATTCAAGTTTGTTCAAATCCAGTCCCTGGGTTGGTAATTGGGCTCCCTGTAGGAGTCCAAGGTTTAACTTGGTGCAGTTTGAGGAAATTTCTTTAAAAATCTTCTTCTTCAGATCCACCAATCAGAATCCTTTCATGTTTGGTATACAACATCTTTCGGGGGGTCAGATTCAAGTTGTTCAAATCGAGTCGCTGGGTTAATATTTGGGCTCCCTATGGGAGCCCAAATTTTAACTTTTTGCAATACGTGGGATATTGTTTAAAAATCTACTACTTAAGATTCACCAGTCAGAATCCTCTCATATATGGTATACATCATCTCTAGGGGGGCCAGATTCAAGTTTGTACAAATCAAGTTTCTTGGTTAATATTTTGGTTATGAGAAAATTTCTTTAAAAATCTTCTTCTTAAGATTCACCAGTCAGAATCCTTTAACATTTGGTATACATCATATCTAGGAGGGGTCAGATTCAAGTTTGTTCAAATCGGGTCCCTGGGTTGAAAATTGTGGGTCTGGTTCTGACTTAAAAATTTTTGACCACAATTAAAAAAAAGAAGATTTTTTGGATTTTTATGCATTTTGTTCAATTTTCTGGCGAAAACCACCCCAAATTTTTAGGCTGAAAATTTTGTGTCCGCTTCGGACTCCGAAATTTTGGACCAAAATTCAGAGTTTTTTGTTAAAAATTTTATGCGTTTTATTCAATTTCGAGATGGAAAAAAAAAATTTTTTTAGCCTGAAAATTTTGGGTTCAGTTCCGACTTGTTTTTAAAATCGTGTTCTTTAGACCCTGTAGTCAGAATGCTTTCATATTTGGTATACAACATCTCTAGGAGAGTTAGATTCAAGTTTGTTCAATCCTAGTCCTTGGATTGATATTTGGGCCCGCTATGGGAGCCGAAATTTTAACTTAGTACAATATAAGGACCAAAATTTGGGGGATAAAATTCGTTTTTTTATGCGTTTTGTTCAATTTTGAGATGAAATAAAAAAAAATTTTAGCTTGAAAATTTTGGGTTAGGTTTGAACTCCGAAATTTTGGACCAAAATTTGGCCAGTTTTTTTTAATTTTTATGCATTTTGTTTAATTTTGAGACGAAAAAAAAAAAATTATAGCCTGAAAATCTTGGGTCCTGTTCCAACTTGTTTTTAAAATCTTCTTTAGACCCTGTAGTCAGAATGCTTTCATATTTGGTATACAACATCTCTAGGAGGGTTAGATTCAAGTTTGTTCAATCCTAGTCCATGGGTTGATATTTGGGCTCGCTATGGGAGCCGGAATTTTAACTTAGCACAATATAAGGAAATTTCTTTACACCAGTCAGAATCCTTTCGTATTTGGTATACAACATCTCTTTGAGGGTAAGACTCAAGTTTGTTCAAATCTGGTCACGGGGTTATTAATTTCGGCTACCTATGGGAGCCTGAATTTTAACTAAGTGCATTAAGAGGGAATTTCTTTTTAAATCTTCTTCAGATCCACCAATCAGAATCCTTTCATATTTGGTATACAACATCTCTATGTGGGTCAGATTCAAGTTTGTTCAAATCGGGACCCTGGGTAAATATTGTGGCTCCCTATTTGAGCCCAAAGTTTTACTTAGTGCAATGTGAGGTGATTTCTTTAAAAACCTTCTTCATATCCACCAGTCAGAATTCTTTCCTATTTGGTATGACATCTCAAGGGGGATCAGATTCAAGTTTGTTCAATTTGAGTCCTTAGCTTAATATTTGGACTATATGGGCAGGGGTGGAGTGGGCTGGGTTGGGGGGAGTGTGGCAGGGGGGATGTTAGGTTTAGGTTTTGTTCAAATCCATTTCTTAATGTTTTTCCATAAAATTTGACTCTCATGACTTCATTCCTTTGTAGTGTTGATGAACCATGTCTAACTGAATGTGACCCCAAATTGGGGTCTCTTGTTTGTTTTCCGGTTATGTTCCACTTTTTGCGGCAAACCAAAAAACCAAACCGCAAGACCCACCAAAAACCAGCGGAACAGTTTTACAGTGCCTACTTGGGGGCACGGTGGTGCTGTGTACTAAGGTGTACTGCATGCTGATGGTTCACTTGTCTTCAAGCATTGCTAACTCTACGTGTGCAGAATTAGTAAGTTGGGAGTCTAACAGGTACTCGCCACTGCTGGGTGGATCTCTCTGAGTACTCTACCTTCCTCCATCCATAAAACTGTGTGACATGAGGTGATCCTGGGTTTTGAAAGTGTCGTTAGTTCTAATTGTGACCTTCCATTCTTCAAAACAGGGAGATGAGAACTGAGGGTAATGACCAGAATGTTGTAGTAGGAATTGAATTGTCATGAAAACAATGTCTCCACAAGCACACAAGGATGACAGTTTTTAATGTTTTTTTACTCTTGTCCACTTACTGTCCTGAAGAGTTGTGAGCCCGGTTAGTCCTCGTCTGAGCGATCGATTCGGACTCCCGTGTTGTGTCCTTGGGTAAGGCACTTAACCCCGATTGTCCACATGGGGGCATGATGATGCTGTGTATTATTACTAAGGTGTACTGCACGTCGATGGTGGGCATGTCTTCAATCATTCTAACCCTGCCTGTGCTGCTGTGCGGAGTTATGATTTGGGGGAGCTGGCAGATGTTGCTTGGTGGTTCTCTCCGGGTACTCCTGCTTCCTCCACCCTTAAAACTGTCACGGTCATGATTAGCCATTGTGCATAAGTATGTGACCTTAAACACCATTAAATAAATAAATAATAAATTAACTGGTTGAGTGCAGGAAGACCATATTTGGACTTTACTCTAAAGTGTAGGTACTCCAACTCGGAGGCTTCAACCTCTGTGGGGGTGTCCTTCATATTATCTTTGAATCAAAATTATTTTGTCTGTATGGATTTTTTTTGTTTTGCCTATGGGCACTCTCCCATAAATTGTAAATAGGCAAAGATTTGTGAACAAATTTTAATGACTAAAAATAATTTAGCACTCTACCAGTTAAGATATTCCTACAATAAATCATGGGTTTAACCCTTTTCCTAATATAACGTTCATATCCAGCCACTGCCAATCATGTAAATCATCATTCGATTTTTTTTGTTTCTGTGCAATATTTTTATACTGTACCAATGACCCAGACTTAGCTGGTGCTAACTCTAAAATATCTAGGGCCAAATGCAAATTTTACCCCCCAATCCCCAAAATTTGCATCTAAAACCAAAAATTACATGTCCTATATGGTCCTCCATACTTTTACCCCACTGCACATGCGCAGTGTCAAGGAGGTCTCGAAATTGGTGCAGTTATCATTCTTTGTTTGGCCCTCAATACAGTTACACTTCACTGTTATTTGTGCTTGTAAATCTTAGTTTTAAGGATGCCAGACACATAATTAAGAGAGAAATGGTGGATGGATATAAGGAGGAAATAGAAGGAGGAGAGGAAAAAACAGTGGAAACAAGTTCAGGGCTGTAACTTATAATTATTTTACGAAATTATTCATGTTACCTATTTTCGAGGCATGACCTTGTTGTGGTCATTCTTGCTATGAATGTTCCATTGTTTAATCAGTGTTTCCTCTCTCCCTTTCCTTTATTCCACCCTAGCTATTCTCCCATGCTTTTGGCTTATTTTTTGTAATGTTTATTACTAAAATTTCTTGGGAGTTTTGGCTTGGTAACAGAATTATTTTCTGTTTTTTCCCCATGTTTACGTCCCCACCCTAGGGGTGTTTAGGTGTTTTTGTCTTTTCACCTCTACTGCGCATGCGCAGTGTCAAGGACGTTCCGAAATTGGCGCCATTAATCATTCTAAGTTTGGCCCTTCATCAGTTAACATCTGACTGATCTTTGTGCTTATAAATCTCAGTTTAAATGATGCCAGACACATAAATATTAGTGAAATGGTGATTCTAAGGAGGATAGAGAAGGAGGAGAGGAAAAAAATGTGTGACAGAATATTATCAGGGCTGTAACTTAAAATTTTTTAATGAAATTATGTTAAGTTACCTATTTTCGAGGCAGCAGCCATTTTGTTGTCATTCTGATTATTTAGTTACACTGTTTTTTAAGTGTTTTCCTCTCTCCCTTTCCTTTATTCCCCCCTAGCTATTCTCCCATGCTTTTGGCTTATT
The DNA here is from genome assembly GCA_031216915.1 of Pictodentalium vernedei. NCBI lineage: Eukaryota > Metazoa > Mollusca > Scaphopoda > Dentaliida > Dentaliidae > Pictodentalium > Pictodentalium vernedei. The sequence continues at coordinate 647,623,796 of CM062295.1, forward strand.
TTTTGTAATGTTTATTACTAAAATTTCTTGGGAGTTTTGGCTTGGAAACAGAATTATTTTCTGTTGTTTTCCCAAGGTTTACGTCCTCACCCTTCGGTGGTTAGGCATTTTGGTCTGCATCTACCATCTGATGTTCTGCAGTTTCTTCTCTGGAAGTCTCTGTTTTGCATCAGATTGGTAACTGATTTCGGGCCAGGTTTATCAGTGCCTGGAGTCATGTTTCCGGTTTGTTTACACTTTTTGTCTATGTAGACAACGGTTACTTCTTATAGTGATTACTTGTCCTCTGTTTAGTTCAGTTCATAGCAAGATACATTAATATTGTCCGTAAGTGTTACATTAATTTTTTGAAATGGTTTTAAAATTTTTGTCCGCACTTAGGCTTTTTTGGGATCCATTTTGGCTCATTGTTCCCATTGGGAACTTGGGCTCTTCTGAAAATTTTTTCAAAAATTTTTTTTTTTTTAAATTATTTTCTTTCGAAATGTTGTAATGGATTATATTATATTATGTATCTTTGTTTCAAGGGTTAGTGCGAGTAATATGTCTGTGTATATTTTTTCTTGATGAAAAAATATTGTTCAAATTGTAATGCAAGGATATCTTTCTCTAATTCTCAGGTTCATTGTGTTTCTTATAGTCAATGTATTCGTACTGATTCTTGCTCTGTGTGTGTTGATTGGAATGACAACATTGGAGACGTGTGTCACTGTATTTTGTTAGCGGTGATGGGTCCATTCCGATCCTCTCTCCAAGGGTCACTCTACTTTATCAGTCTCTTTTTCAAAATTCAGAGTGATGTTTCCGTGATGTCTTCAACAAGTGTGTCTCTGTCGTTGCAATATTAGCGCTAGTGGAAAGTGCTCAAGGTATTACGACAATTGCCAAAGAGTTCCCTAGTAGGATCGAAGGCGTTGATCGTCCGTTAGTCCGCCCGCTGTCGAATGGATCGGCATCCGGATTCGTCCGGTGCGGTCCAGGGAAGCAGATTGGGTGATGCGAGCAGTATAAAACATCGAATGTGCATACCCAGCAACGACGGATCCGAGGGTAGTACGGAGGAAGCCTGTCGGTCCGGTAGCTAACTCGTCCAGGTCCACCCGGACCATGAGTGAGAGAGGCCCCCCTCTCTATTACATCAACATCTGCGCCGCGATGTTGTTGTATGTTTGTTCGTTAGTCGGAGCTTACGTCCACTCCTCCTGCTCGGGACACTCCGTCGCATAGACAGTCCGACACGGCTGTTATACGACGCAGCTGTTATATCCTCACGTCAACACACATGACCGCACTTTGGCTATGTGACCACAGATTTCCGGGGGACGTTCGCATATTATATAAACGCGGGATTGAACGTCCCTGGTGAACCTGGTTCACCGACCAAGGAATACACGTCGACCAGGTCACTCCATCTGCTCGCCAAGGATTTGAGGCCTTTCCAGTTGGGACGTTCGCATATTATATAAATGCAGGAATGAACGTCCCTGGAGCTTCCAGCGGATAATTACGTAGGACCGCGACTCCACAGGTCTCATTGAGTAACAAGAACAAGGTGATGTTACCGTGATGTCTTCGTAAAATGTGCTTCCGTCGTCACAGTCAAATGAAGAGCTAGTGGTAAAAGTGCTCATGCAGATATGTCAATTGCCTAAGAGGTCCCAAGTAGGATCGATGACGTTGGCGTCCGCCAGCTCGCCCGGTGAAGTGACCATTCATCGAATGGCTCAGCAGCCAGGTTCGTCCGTTGCAGTCCAGGAAGGAGATTTGGGTGATTCAAGCACTATAAAATACAATGTGCACACCCAGTGACGACGGATACGAGGATGGTATGGAGGAAGCCTATTAGTCCGGTTCCTAGCTCGTCCAGGTCCTTCCGGGCTGCGAGCGAGAGAGGTGCCTCTCGTACTACAACATCTTGGCCCAGATGTTGTGGTACAAAACATTCCTCAGTCGGAGCATACGTCCTTCGCTCGGGACGCTCCGTTATATAGACAGTCCGGAGAGACTGCTCTTTCAGCTTCCTCCGACCGCACCTTAGCTACGTGACCAGTGATATTCAACCAACATTGCCAACCAGGGATTCTACGGCGACCAGGTCATGCCATCCGGTAGCCAAGGATACGAGGCCTCCATACTCCGGACGTTCGCATATAAGAAGTATGCATGAGTCAACGTCCAAGGAGCTTCCAGCGGCTAAATCCTGTAAGACCACACCTCCACAGGCCTCAATACAGACATGCTATCGTAGATAGCACAAATTATCGCAGCATCCCAGCAACCGACAGTAATTCTGTCAGATCAGGAATTAAACGAGGAAGCTGGGTTGGTACGTTCCGCTGCAGGTTCAGGCATGGACGACCAAGAATTACAAGTGGTCCGACAGGATGGCGAAAGGGATACGGAGGAGTTGTATTTTTCCCTTTCGGAACAACATAATTGCTGTAGAGTGCATCCGGCATTATCATCTGACGTTGTTCCTCCGGACCAAAATGCTGCGTTGCCAGATAAGAGACTGATAGCGCCACTGGACACAGAATTCTTAATCGGTTTAGGGACACCGTCCCTCAGTTTCCGACATAGTCCAGAAATGTCTCATGGACATTTGAACTATTGAATGGCGCTATATATAACTTGCTACCTAAACGAGCAGGTCCGGTTTCTTATCGGCAAATGCTCTACATCTGCCTTTCATCAATTCATGGAATAATTTCGAAACGGCAGGACAGAGCATTCCGAGAGTTTCTCTGCGTCTAGATGACCAGGCCGAAGACCTAGTATTGTCTATACCGTCGTCTATGTCAATTCCAACCACAGTGTTGGAAACAACAGTATCGTCTAGCAGGGTTAGCTTAGACACATTATCGTACGCAGATCACCTTACCAGAGCATTATCATTACGTCTCAAAGGAAAAATAATTCCAGAATGTACAACCTCCTTAAGAGTTCCTTCAAGGGCCTTAGCATTCTCTACGTATAACGCCACCCTTTTAGTGACGATATGGAGTTGGTTAGACATGACGCGGCCCTGGCTATATCCACGTGTGTGGATAGTAAGGTGAAAAACTCTCTCTTCGACGGCAAGCTTTCCGCAGACTATGATCAGATAACTAAGAAAGCTTCAGACTCTCTGCTATTCAAATCCATTTCCATAGAGTTGGATTCAGCGGAGAAAAGTAGGACAGGCACTTCTGGGGCGAATACGTCCAAGGGAAGTTCCTATAGAGGTTCCTATGCGTCCTCTATGTCTTACTCTAGAGACTGTCAGGGTAGCGACTCAGGTAGGGGCCGTAATACTGGCCGAGACATCCGGTCAGACGCCCCTAGGTCGACGAGGCGAGGTGCGGGCCGTGGAGGACATGGTTTCTCCTTCCGCAAGCCTCGCAGGACCAGGAGGTAATGGTATTAACCTCTATCGTGTTCCAGTGAGCGGAAGACTGTTGAGTTTCTTAATCAATTGGGAGCAGATTACGGACGTCCCTTGGATTCGAGGGGTGATTTCGGAAGGACTAAATTGTCCTTCAAACGAAAATCTCTGTTAACTCGAAGTCCAAGATGGACTCAGCTTCCATCAAGTCCGCAGGAAAGAGGCTCTTTTCCATCAGAAGTCCAGTCTCTTCTGGAATGATCGCGATAGAGATCGTAGAAATCCAGGAATTTCCAGGTTTCTACAACCATCCTTTTCTGGTTCCAAAACCAGAAGGCTCGTTCTGTCCAGTCATAAATCTGAGCTGGATAAACAAGCTGATCGTGGTGTCAAGTTTCTATAAGGAGTCCATCCGATCGGTCAGAGCGAGTATTCGGGTGTACGACTATGCTACATGCATAGATCTCAAGATGCGTACTTTCACATCATGGTACATCAGGCGTTCAGAAAGTATCTTCGATTCCTCATCATAGGAGTCGTGTATCAGCACCGAGCAATGTGCTTCGGTCTGAATCAAGCCCCCTGGGCTTTCACTCGAATAATGACTCATTTCCAAGCTCATTCGTCTGTGATACCGTCGGCCTACCTGGACGACATTCTTCCGAGGTACGGCAATGAGTTAACTCTTCAGAACAATGTGCAGAATCTGCTTCTATTGCCCCAACGTCTCGGTTTCATAAGTAAACGAGGAGAAGTCGGATCTGGTATCGTCCAAGTCATTCACCCACCAGGGGATGAGCTTCGAGACGCACAACATTCTCGTTTGTCTGCCGTTAACCAGAGCAAAATTAATCAGTTGTTATGCTTGCTATTGTCTTCACTCAGACAAGGTTTCAGCAAGAGATTTCATGAGACTGATAGGTTTGTATGGAGCTGCCGCGATTTTATTCTGATGGAGCGGCTACACACTTATCCTCTCCAAATTTCTTCTGACCCAGAATTGGAGTGTGAAGATTCATTCGCTCGATACGGACATCCTCTTGTCAAATCAAGTGAATAAGAGTTTCAGATTTGGGCAGATATTCAGTGGTTAACTCGGAAGTTCCACTGCAATTGCCGGATCCGAGTTTTACAATTTTGACGGATGCCAGTCAAACAGGTTGGGACGCGACATTGAGCCCAACGGATTTGAAGTGCCAGGGTCTTTGGGATCCATAGTTCCTAATCAAGCACATAAACATCAAGAAATGATGTCATTTTGGCTTGCGCTACGTCATTGGATGAACGTTATTCAGAATGCTCACGTGCAAATTCTGTCCGACAATTTGACGGTATTAGCGTATTTTCGGAACCAGGGAGGCACTGATTCCATTCTGTTATTCAAGTTAACGGATGAATCCTTCTGTTTGTACTAGAACATCAAGTTCTCCTATCGGTCTGTCATATTCCAGGTCGTCTGAACGTATTAGCGGACTCCCTTTCACGGAGAGGCCACTTGTTGCCGTCAGAATGGACTTTCAACAAATGAGTATTCAATCAGATTTGCTACCAATGAGAGTGGCCAATGATGGACTTATTTGCGACGCATCTCAACAATCAGTTGCAGACGTATGTGTAACCATGTTCGGATCCCCGAGCATTTGCAGTAGACGCTCTATCTGAGACAGAATAATAGGATATGCGTATCCTCCAGCGCCGTTGATTCAGCAGATATTGCTCAAGTTAAATAATCTCAATGCAAATTCTGTTGGTAGCATCTCTATCTCCACAGAGACCGTGGATTAATCTACTGAGGTCTCTGTTGTGGGACATGCTGTGGAAGCTTCCTCCTCATTTCGGTCCATTCTATGGCTAGATGGATTCAATTAACTATCCGTACTGCTTATGATAAATATCTTTAACTCAGCAGTCTGTGCTTAAGATTCCAGCTCATGAAGTAAGAGTTCTTTCTACATCGTGGGCTTACGCTAATAGGGTTGCTATTACAGATCTAATGAGGGCTGCATATTGGTTTCAGCCTTCCACTTTCACAAATTTGTACCTTAGAAATATTGAGTCCATTTCTGGAGATCTGCATTGTTTAGGTCCGTTATCTGTTGCTCAGAATGTCGTCCACTAAACAGTTGCAACTATAGTTATGTAGGCTTTCAGTTCCGGCAGTGACTCTGTCCTGCTGCCTTCTTCGCTCTGGAGTATTTGATCCAGGGCAAGGGGAAGGGGGGGGGGGGGAGGGGTGTTCCCTTAGGTCACCTGCTTTATAGTGAAAAGCAACAGAATACCTCTCCTGGAGTCAGTAATTCCAGTCGGTACCGGGATGATTTTAAAGTGTAAAGCTAATGTTTTCTCATCCATGTAATATTTTTAAAGTGCAGCTCGGTGTGAAGCATTTGTATATGTCACATGTCATACACTTTTAATGAGTATAAAGAGTTTCATTTCTCTGGACTTCCTTTATTTATTAGCTTTACTTTAAAAATAATTAGCATAACGGGTTATACTGGAGGTTAATAGAGATCATTGATGTTATTGTGCTCAATTACAGAATGGTGTTGTGTCTTTCTCGTTTTGATGCAAATAGAAAGATACATGTAAAGCCTATTTCTCCTTTCTCCTCGAGGGGATAATTCTGTTATATGTAGTTGAGTCTATTGGATTTTCCTTATGTCCTAGGCCCTCCAACCTTTTTACTATTCAGCTAAGGTCTGGGTCATTGGTACAGTATAAAAATGTTAAAAAATTTATCGTAATTTATATATTTTTTATACTTACCAATGACCCAGTCGGGGATAGCCCTCCCATGAGTTGGGAGCTCATACCTCCTCGTTGAGTACATAATGCTTACCAGGCACTGGTTGTAAGAATGATAATTGCGCCAATTTCGAGACCTCCTTGACACTGCGCATGCGCAGTGAAGTAAAAGTATGGAAGACCATATACGACATGTAATTTTCGGTTTTTGATGCAAATTTTGGGGATTGGGGGGTAAAATTTGTGTTTGGCCCTAAATATTTTAGAGTTAGCACCAGCTGAGTCTGGGTCATTGGTAAGTATAAAAAATATATAAATTACTATAAATTTTTTAACTTTCCAAACCGAGAGGCAAATTTTGACCAACTTTGATATGAGGGCTTATTGGGTCATAAGTACTTAATTTATGCAAAAAATTTTTTTCCTGTCGTCCCATGGGAACCGCAGGAGCTAAAAATAGAAAAAAATTAAAACGCCCATATCTCCAAAACTACACAGCACTGAGAATTCTTATTTGTTGTGAAGCTTCCTTAGGACCAACAGAATAGAATGGTCAAAAAAAAAGGCCATCGGTTTTATCATGGGGTACTTTTTTGGGACTTTTGAAAAAGTGCTGAGTCAGCGTTTTTGAACACTGTGGTTAATGGGAAAAACATTTAAGACTACTTTTCTCCCAAACCACTGCTCCAAACACTTTCAAATTTCACATATGACATCATTGGAAAATTGTTTCACATGTTTATTGAAATCAAATCCCTGGGTTCATATTTGGGCTCTCTATGGGAGCCCAAATGTTTAAATTAGTGTAGTATAAGGAATATTCTTTAAAAATCTTCTTCAGATCTACCAATCAGAATCTTTTGATATTTGGTATGCAGCATGCTTAGGGGGTGAGATTCAAGATTGTTCAAGCCAAGTCCCTGGGTTCATATTTGGGCTCACTGTGGGAGCCCGAATTATAACTTAGTTCAAAATGAGGAATTTTCTTTAAAAATCTTATTCTTCAGGTCCAGTGGTCGGAAGGTTTTGATATTTGGTATGCATCATCCTTAGGGGGTTGAGATTCAAGTTTGTACAAGCCATGTCCCTAGGTCCATATTTGGGCTCACTGTGGGAGGTGAGATTCAAGTTTGTTGGAGCGAAATCCCTGGGTTCATATTGGGTGGAAGCCCGAATTATAACTTTGTTCAATATGAGGAATTTTTCTTTAAAAATCTTCTTCAGATTCGGCAGTTGGAATGTTTTGATATTTGGTATGCAGCATTCTTAGGAGGGTGAGATTCAAGTTTTTTGAAGCCAAGTTCCTGGGTTCATATTTGGCATGCAGTATCCTTAGGGGGAGGGGGGGGGGGGGGTTCTGGGGACCAGAGAGATTCAAGTTTGTTCAAGCCAAGTCCCTGGGTTGATATTTGGGCTCCCTGTGAGTGCCTGAATTATAACTTAGTTCAATATGAGGAATATTCTTTAAAAATCTTCTTCTTCACATCCTCCAGTCAGAATGTTTTGATATTTGGAAAACGGCATCCCACTGAAGGTGATATTCAAGTTTGTTCAAGCCAAGTCCCTGGGTTCATATTTGGGCTTCCTATGGGAGCCCGAATTATAACTTAGTTCAATATGAGGAATATTCTTTAAAAAATTTTTTTTTACATCCACTGGTCTGAATCTTTGCATATTTGGTATAAGCTTTTCTAAGGAGGGGCAGATGCAACTTGTTGAAATCAATTCCCTGGGTTTTATATTCAGGCTACCGTGTCAGGTGAGCGCCCTTAGGCCCCCTGGGGCCTCTTATTATTCTATACTGTGCAGTATATAGGATTTATCGAGCAAGTTATAAACTTGAATATTTTTATACTGTACCAATGACCCAGACATAGCTGGTGCTAATTCTCAAAAATCTAGGGCCAAACACAAATTTTGCCCCCAATCCCCAAAATTTGCATCTAAAACTGAAAATAACATGTCCTAAATGGTCCTCCATACTTTTCCTCCACTGCGCATGCGCAGTGTCAAGGTGGTCTCGAAATTGGCGCCAATTATCATTCTTTGTTTGGCCCTTCATCAGTTCACATCTGACTGATATTTGTGCTTGTAAATCTCAGTTTAAATGATGCCAGACACATAAATATTAGAGAAATGGTGGATCTAAAGAGGAAATACAAGGAGGAGAGGAAAAATTAGTGGCAGGAAATAATCAGGGCTGTAACTTAAATTTTTTTTATGAAATTATGTTATGTTCCCTAATTTCAAGGCATGGGCCTGTTGTTGTCATTCTTGCTATAAAGTTACACTGCTTGATCAGTGTTTCCTCTCTCCCTTTCCTTTAGTCCCCCCTTGCTATTCTCCCATGCTTTTGGCATATTTTCTGTAATATTATTACTAAAATTTCTTGGGAGTTTAGCTTGGTAACAGAATGAATTCTGTTTTTTTCCCCATGTTTACGTCCTCACCCATGGGTGTTTAGGCATTGTGTTCTGCATCTACCATCTGATGTTCTGCAGTTTCTTTCCTGGAAGTCTCTGTTTTGCATCAGATAGTGTTGTAATTGGTAAATGATTTCGGGCCATGTTTATCAGTGCCTGGAGTCATGTTTCCGGTTTTTATACACTTCTTGTTTACATTGACAACGGTTTCTGTTGAGAGTGATTTCTTGTCTTTGTATTAGTTTAATCATAACAAGATACATTATTATTATTATACGTAAGTGTTGCATTAATTTTTTTGAAATATTTTAAAAAAATTTGTCCACACTTAGGCTTTTTTGGGATCCATTGGGGCTCAACGTTACTTTCAGAAACTTGGGCTTCTCTGAAAAAATATTTTTTCAAAAAATTTTTTTGATTTCATTTATTTTTTCTATATGTTAATAGATCATGTTATTATGTATCTTTGTTTTCAGGGGTTGGTGCGAGTACTAGGACTGTTTGTGTTCTTTTCACAATGAAAGGATATTGTTCAAATTGTAATAAGGGGAAATCTTCCTCTGACTTTCATAATCATTGTATTAATTGTAGTCAGTGTACTCGCGTTAACTCCTGCTCAGTGTGTGTCAATTGGGATGACAAACATTGGAAACGTGTGTCACGGTAAGTTGTTAGCAGGGATAAAGCCATGCTGGTCCTTTCTCCGCAGGGTCACTCTAGTTTTTCAATCTCTTTTTCAGAGGAACAAGAACAGGGTGATGTTTCCGTGATGTCTTCCAAAAGTGTGCCTCCGTTGTCACAGTTAAATGAAGAGCTAGCGGCAAAAGTGCTCATGGAAATACGTCAATTGCCTAAGAGGTCCGTAGTAGGATTGACGGCAGTGGCGTCTGCTAGCTCACCCGGTGTAGCGACCATTCATCGAGTGGCTCGGCAGCCGGGTTCGTCCGTTGTGGTCCAGGAAGGAGATTTGGGTGATGCGAGCACTATAATAACACGAAGTGCACACCCAGTGGCGACGGATCAGAGGATAGAACGGAGGAAGCCTATTAGTCCGGTTCCTAGCTCATCCAGGTCCATCCGGGCTGCGAGCGAGAGAGGTCCCTCTCTCGTACAACAACATCTGGGACCAGATGTGGTAAAAAATGTTTCTCATTCGGAGCATACGTCCGCCACTCGGGATGCTCTGTTATATAAACAGTCCGGAGAGACTGTCAATATGGCTTCCTCATCCTCACGGCAGCGCACACGACCGCACCTTGGCTACGTGACCACGGATATCCAGCCAGCTTCGCCGATCAGGGATTCCACGGCGACCAGGTCACGCCATCCGGTAGCCAGGGACACGAGGCCTGTAGAATCTGGACATTCGCATAAAGGAAGTATGCAGGAGTCAATGTCCAGGGAGCTTCCAGCGGCAAAGCAACGTAAGACCGCTGCTCCACAGGCCTCAGTGACGGATGTGCTATCACAAATAGCACAACTTATCACAGCATCCCATCAGTCGACAGAATCTCTGTCGGATCAGGAATTATCCAACGACGCTGGGTCGGTACGCTCCGCTGAAGCACCAGGTACGGACGACCGAGAACTTCATATGGTCCGACAGGATGGCGAAAGGGATTCAGAGGATCTGGAGCTTTCCCTTTCAGAACAACATAAAGCTGCCGTAGATTTTATCCGGCATTATCTTCCAGAGGTTGTTCTGTCGGACCAGAATGCTGCAATGCCGGATAAGAGACTGATAGCGTCACTGGACACAGAATTTTTTGATCGGTTTAGGGACATCGTCCCTGAGTTTCCGACACAGTCCAATAATGTCACAAGAACATTTGAACTATTGAATGACGCTATATATAAGCTTGCTACCAAAACGAGCAAGTATGGTTTCTTGTCTGCAAATGCTCTACATCTGCCTTTCATCAATTCAAGGAACAAATTTGAAACGGCAGGAGAGGGCATACCGAGAGTTCCTCTGCGTCTAGACAACCAGGCTGAAGACCTAGAATTGTCTATTCCGTTGTCTATGTCAATTCCAACCACGACGTTGGAAACGACAATAATGTCTAATAGAGTTAACTTAGACGCCTTATCATACGCAGATCATCTTACTAAAGCGTTATCATTACGTCTTCAAGGGAAGGAATTCCAGGATATACAATCCTTCTTAAGAGTTCTTTCGAGGGCGATAGCTTATTCTACGTATAACTCCGCCCTTTCAGTGGCAAACCTGGAGTTGGTTAGACGTGACTCGGCCCTAGCCACATCCACGCGCGTGGATGGCAAGGTGAAAAACTCTCTCAGAGTCGCTTCGGTCTCCGGAGAGCTTCTCTTCAACGGCAAGCTTTCAGCAATTTATGATATGATAACTAAGAAAGCTTCTGATTCTCTGCTATTCAAATCCGCTTCTAAAAAGTCGGATACAGCAGAAAAGAGTAAGACAGGCACTTCTGGGACAAGTATGCCCAAGGGAAGTTCCTATAGAGGTTCCTATGCGTCCTCTAGGTCTTATTCTAGAGACCGTCAAGGCAGCGACTCATGTAGGGGACGTTATACTGGCCGAGATAACCGGTTGGACGTCCCTAGGTCGACGGGGCGAGGTGCGGGTCGTGGAGGACGTAGTTTCTCCTTCCGCAAGCCTCGCAGGTCCAGGAGGTGATGGTATGAACCTCTATCGTGTTCCGGTAGGCGGAAGATTGTCGAGTTTTATAAACAATTGGGCGTCAATTACGGACGACCCCTGGGTTCGAGGGGTAATTTCGGAAGGACTAAGAATATCCTTCAAACGAAAGCCTCCATTAACTCGAAGTCCAAAATGGACTCAGCTTCCGTCAAATCCGCAGAAAAGAGACGCTCTTCTATCAGAAGTACAGTCTCTTCTGGAGAAGAACGCGGTAGAGGTCGTAGAAGACCAGGAATCACCGGGTTTCTACAGCCATCTGTTTCTGGTTCCGAAACCAGACGGCTCGTTCCGTCCAGTCATAGATTTGAGCTGGATAAACAAGCTGATCATCGCTCCGAAGTTCTATATGGAGACAATTTGATCAGTCAAAGCGAGTATTCGGGTGAACGACTATGCTACAAGCATAGATCTCAAGGATGCGTACTTTCACGTCACGATACATCCGACATTCAGAAAGTATCTACACTTCGCAGTCCTAGGAGTTGTATATCAGTTCCGAGCGATGTGCTTCAGTTTGAACCTAGCGCCCTGGGCTTTCACTCGAATAATGAACTCGGTAATGATTCATTTCCGAGCTCATTCGTCTGCGGTAACGTAGGCCTACCTGGACAACATTCTTCAGAGGTACGGCAACGAGTTAACGCTTCAGAACGATGTGCAGAATCTGCTTTTATTACTCCGGCATCTCGGTTTTATAATAAACGAGGAGAAGTCGGATCTGGTGCCGTCCAAGTCATTCACCCACTTGGGAATGAGCTTCGAGACGCACAACAATCTTGTTCGTCTGCCGTTAACCAGAGCGAAATTAATCAGTTGCTATGCTCGCTATTGTCTTCACTCAGACAAAGTCACAGCGATAGAATTCATGAGACTGATAGGTCTGTGCGGAGCCACTGCGGATCTCATTCCGATGGGGTGGTTACGCACTCATTCTCTCCAAATTTTCTTGACTCAGAATTGGTGAAACAAGAGATTCAGACTTGGGAAAACATTCAGTGGTTGACTCAGGGAGTTCCACTGCAGTTGCCGGATCCAAGTTTTACTATTATGACGGATGCCAGTCAAACAGGTTGGGGTGCAACATTGATCCCAACGAATTCGAAGTGCCAGGGTCTTTGGGATCCGCAGTTTCTAGGCAAGCACATAAACATCAAAGAAATGATGTCAATTTGGCTTGCACTATGTCATTGGATGAACATTATTCAGAAAGCACATGTCCAAATCCTGTCCGACAATACGACAGTAGTAGCGTATATTCGGAACCAGGGAGGCACTCATTCCGTTCCGTTATTCAATTTAACGGAAAGAATCCTTCTGTTTGTACTAGAACACAAAGTTCTACTTTCTGTCTGTCATATTCCGGGTCGTCTGAATGTATTAGCAGACTCCCTTTCACGGAAGGGTCGCTTGTTGCCGTCAGAATGGACTCTCAACAAACAGGTATTCAATCAGATTTGCTACCAATGGGAGCGGCCAATGATAGACTTATTTGCGACACAACTCAACAATTAGTTGCAGACGTATGTGTCTCCATGTCCGGATCCCCGAGAATATGCAGTAGACGCTCTATCGATCTCGTGGGACGGAATGATAGGATATGCGTATCCTCCAGCGCCGTTGATTCAGCAGATATTGCTAAAGATAAAACAATCTCAATGCAAAATTCTGTTGGTAGCATCTCTGTCTCCACAGAGACCATGGATAAATCTACTCAGGTATCTACTGTGGGACATACCGCGGAAGCTTCCTCCACGAGAGGATCTTCTTTCGCAGGGGAAATCGCGTCAACTGCATCACAACCCACAAGGTCTCAACCTTCACGTATTTCCGTTGTGCAGTCCTTCTTGCACGGCAAGCATTTTACAGGACGAGCAGTGGACGCAATTTCTAACTGTAGGAGGACCTCCTCTTCGCTAAACTATGTGGCTAAGTAGAAGGTCTTTTGTCGTTGGTGTAGGGATCATTCTGTTGATATTTTTGATCCCTTCATTCCAGACATTGCAAACTTTCTAGTATACTTGTTTGATGAGATCAAACTGCAGCCTGTTACTATTAAAGGTTATAGGTCTATGTTATCTGATACCAGATCACTTCATGATAGTTTACAAATTGGATCTAATGTCTCTTTATCTAAATTAGTTAGAAACTTCTCGATAAATAGACCTAGAACCCTTAGATTAATTTCTAAATGGAATTTAGCTTGGGTTCTTCTTAAACTAAAAGAAAAGCCATTTGAGCCTCTTGAGACAGTGGACTTCAAATTCTTATCTTATAAGACAGCATTTCTCTTAGCTTTCTCTTCTGCTAGAAGAGTCAGTGTGCTTCATGCACTATCTGTGGAAGATTCTCACTATCGTAGTGTCGGGAACACTATTACCTTTACTACTGATGTTGGATTTTTGGCTAAGAATCAGGCTCCTAATAAATATCCGGAACCTATTGTTATTAAGGCACTTCCGTCTTCGGACGGGCATAGGCCTTTACTCTGTCCGGTTATAGCTTTACGTATTTATAAACGAAGATCTCAGTTTATCAGAAAGGGACGAAAACGCTTCTTTCTGTCTCTGATGCCTAATAGAAAGGACATTATGGTCCATTCTATTGCTAAATGGATTCAATTAACTATCCGTACTGCTTATGATAATCTATCTTCAACTCAGCAATCTGTGCTTAAGATTTCGGCTCATGAAGTAAGAGCTCTTTCTACATCTTGGGCTTACGCAAATAGTGTTGCTATTACAGATTTAATGAAGGCAGCATATTGGTCTCAGCCATCCACATTCACAAATTTTTATCTCAGAAATATTGAGTCCATTTCTGGAGACCTGCATTGTTTAGGCCCGTTATCTGTTGCTCAGAATGTCGTCCACTAAACAGTTGCAACTAGAGTTATGCAGGCTTTCTGTTCCGGCAGTGACTCTGTCCTGCTGGCCTCTTCACTCTGGGCTATTTGACCCAGGGGAAGGGGGGGGGGAGGGTGTTCCCTTAGGTCACCTGCTTTATAGTGAAAAGCAAGGGGATACCTCCTCCGGAGTCAGTAATTCTGAGTCGGTACCGGGATGGTTTTAAAGTGTAAAGCTAATGTTTTAATTCATTCATGTCATATTTTTAAAGTGTAGCTCGGTGTGAAGCATTTGTATATGTCACGTGTCAAATGGGAGTTAATATACAATCCTCGGACACTTTTAATGAGTATAAAGAGTCTCAATTCTCTGGACTTACTTTATTTATTGGCTTACTTTAAAAATAATTAGTATAAAGGGTTATACTGGATGTTAATAGAGAACATGGATGTTATTATGCTCAGTTATGAAGGGTGTTGTGTCTTTCTAATCTGTCATAAATAAGAAAGATACATGTAAAGCCTAATACTCCTTTTCTCCTCGAGGGGATAACTCTTTTATATTTAGTTGAGCTTATTGGATTTTCCTCTATGTCCTAGGCCCTCCAGCCTTTTTTCTATTCAGCTATGTCTGGGTCATTGGTACAGTATAAAAATGTTAAAAAATTTATAGTAATTTATATATTTTTTATACTTACCAATGACCCAGACGGGGATGGCCCTCCCAGGAGTTGGGAACTCGTACCTCCCCGCTGAGTACATAGCGCTGACCAGGCACTGCTTGTAAGAATGATAATTGGCGCCAATTTCGATACCTCCTTGACACTGCGCATGCGCAGTGGAGGAAAAGTATGGAGGACCATTTACGACATGTTATTTTTGGTTTTAGATGCAAATTTTGGGGATTGGGGGGGCAAAATTTGTGTTTGGCCCTAGATTTTTTAGAATTAGCACCAGCTATGTCTGGGTCATTGGTAAGTATAAAAAATATATAAATTACTATAAATTTTTTAACATTTCAGTGCAGAGAGAAAAACAGATGAAGGAAAAACTGCAAGAAATAAAGGAAAAAGCCAAAAGCAAGGGAAATATCCACATGTCAGCATCAGAAATCACAAATGAAGATGCTGTTACTACAGAAGTTAAAAAAAATGAAACCTCGGAAAGTGACAGAGATAGCCAAAGTGACAAAGATGAAGAGACTGTGTTATCAGATCAACAAGATGATTCTGTTGATTGCTTAGACAGTAAAGATGAGTGTGACTTGACTGAAACCCACCCTTCTGCAGCATCTTCAGACACTAAAAATACTCCGGACACCACTTGACCTCACTTACTTACTAGTGAAAACAGTTACAAGAGAGTCATATGTGACCTTAAACACCAATAAATAAATAAATGTACAAGAGAGTCACTGATCTTGGGATATCAAATCACCATCATAATAGGTGTCCCGAAAAGAGGTACAGGTCCCAGTGAAATGTGGTTCACCGTCATAGCAATTCAATAGTTCATTAGAATATTTCAAACTACTGATTAACATCACAGCTCCTTGTGATGCAAAGTTTATCAAATTATGGAAACTGTGTACGTTTTAATGTTTCAGAGGCAAAATCTGTTTGATTTCAGTTGTAGGATCTTAGTGGATCTATGTTGTTATGACTAACTGCCTGGAAAGGACTTGCTGTGTGCTTTTCAGCAGTTGGTTACACAATTAAAATACTCGGCACTCTCTCCATGAAAAGCCTGCATCAAAGCCACAGTTAACCCTCTGCACACTGTTGTCAAAATCATGCAGTTTCATGCAGCAAATTTTGCCCATAATGCAACTAGAAATTTAACAATTCTATCTTGTTTGACGGAGCTCTCCGAGCTCAGTCAAACAAGACTGAATTGAAGCATTTCTCTGTTGCAGTATGGGAAAAATTTGCTGGAAATTTGTTCATTGCGACATCAGTGTGCTGAAGGTAAATCATGTACATGTCATCGAGTTCATATCTGGTCAGTGCTGCTGTTTGTAGAAATGTAGGTGTGTGGGGGTGGGGGTGGGGGGGGGAGGTGGTTGGGGGGGGGGGGGTTGATAATAGTCTCCACATTGAGATTTTTGGGTGAACTGTGAACTTCACATCTTCATCCTTCATGATGCTTTATTCACTGCTATAACTCCCAACAAATTACACAGTCATCTCCTTTCGGCACCTCAGGATTCTGTTTTTAGCATTATCCGACTACCACTAGAAAGTTGAAATCTTGGGAGAAGCTGTAATGAAACTAGCTACACGACAATGGTGGTGCCTTCCTATCATATTTAATTTTCTATAGCTGGGGAAGGAATCCTAAAGCATTGTCCATAATGGTATCTAATAAGTGCATGTTGCAAGTTTATCTTTAGTTTAAACAATACTTTTATTAATGAAAAAGCTGTAGTTGCAGACAATATGTTTTACAATAAAGGAAAGAAACAAATATAATTATGAAGCAGTGAATGCTGCATATAGAAACGATACTAGTTAAATCATAAAAATGAAGGGATTTGACAGAAAGCTTGATGCTTATGTTGGTCGCCTCCCTAGGTTTTTGAGTTACAAAATAAGTATTAGGCCTAAAAAAATAAAAAAATCTGTTTCTCAGGCCCTCTCCCATGGTCATTTTGGCTCTTTTTATAACCAATGTAATCTTTAAAAAAAAAAATTAAATAGTTTATGTCTGATATTTTACCCAGGTTAAAAATTTTTATAAATTTGTCCCTTGAGTGTAAGAAGGCTTTGCAATACTTTAGCATTGCAAAGCCTTCTTGCTCTCAAGGGATGAAATACACCACCACCCATGCTATTCCATAGATTATGAGGCCAAAAACATAAACCAAGAACATGAACTTTTGATGGCAAAGAAATAATTAGAGAAATAAAAAAATAAAATAAAAAAACGCTTGCCCACATGCAATTTTACAAATAATGGCCTGAGAAACAGAAGATCTACTTTGTATGGCCTTACAGGAACTACTGGCAGAGTACCAAATGCAAATTGTTTAAACTATGTGATGAAAGATATTTAAGTATACTTTAAAGATACTTTAAGATATTTTAAAAGAAGAAAGGAATTATACTGAGAAGATAAAAATATATAGAGGATACGGAATGAGTGTATTTTTATACTGTACCAATGACCCAGACATAGCTGGTGCTAACTCTTAAAATATAGGGCCAAACACAAATTTTGCCCCCCAATCCCCAAAATTTGCATCTAAAACTAAAGAAAACATGTCCTGAGAGGCCCTCCACACTTCGCCCCCACTGCGCATGCGCAGTGTCAAGGACGTTCCGAAATTGGCGCCATTTATCATTCTAAGTTTGGCCCTTCATCAGTTAACATCTGACTGATCTTTGTGCTTTTAAATCTCAGTTTAAATGATGCCAGACACATAAATATTAGTGAAATGGTGATTCTAAGGAGGATAGAAAAGGAGGAGAGGAAAAGAATGTGTGACAGAATATTATCAGGGCTGTAACTTAAAATTTTTTAATGAAATTATGTTAAGTTACCTATTTTCAAGGCAGCAGCCATTTTGTTGTCATTCTGATTATTTAGTTACACTGTTTTTTCAAGTGTTTTTCCTCTCTCCCTGTCCTTTAAGTTCCCCCTTGCTATTCTCCCATGCTTTTGGCATAATTTCTGTAATTATTATTACTAAAATTTCTTGGGAGTTTTAGCTGAATAACAGAATGAATTCTGTTCTTTCCCCATGTTTACGTCTTCACCTACGGGTGGTTAGGCATTGTGTTCTGCATCTACCATCTGATGTTCTGCAGTTTCTTCCCTGGAAGTCTCTGTTTTGCATCAGATGGTGTATTTTTGGTAACTGATTTCGGGCCTGGGTGCCTGGAGTCTTATTTTAGTGTTTTTACACTCATTGTTTACATTTACAACAGCCCTCTGTGTGAGGGGGGGATTTCTAAATAATAATATCTTTATGTTATTTTAATCATAACTAGATACATTATTATTGTTCGTAAGTGTTGAATAAATTGTTTAAAATATTTTTAAAATTTTTTTCCACACTTAGGCTTGGGATCCATTGGGGCTCAACGTTACTTTTCAGAAACTTGGGCTGTTCTGAAAAAATATTTTTTCAAAATATTTTGATTTCAATTATTTTTTCTATATTAATGGATCATATTATTATTATGTATTTTGATTGCCAGGGGTTAGTGCGAGTACCAGGACTTGTTTTCTTTTCATATTGAAAGGATATTGATCATTTGTTTTAAGAGGAAGTCTTCCTCTGACCTTATTATCATTCTATATGTGGTCAGTGTACTCGCATTAACTCCTGTTCTGTATCGTATGATTTCGATGACAATATGGGAAGCGTATGTCACGGTATGTTGTTGGGGATTTGGACACTCCGGTCCTTTCCCCGCAGGGTCACTCTACTTTATCAATTTCTATTTCAGACGATCAAGATTAGGGTGATGTATCTGTGATGTCTTCCAACAGTGTGCCTCCGTCGTCACAATTAATGAAGGGCTAGCGGAAAAGTGCTCATGTAATACGCCAATTGCCTAAGAGGACCCTAGTAGGTTCGACGGCCTTTGACGTCCGCTAGCTCGCCCGGTGTAGCGTCCATTCACCGAATGGTTCGGCAGCCGGGTTCGTCCGTTGCGGTCTAGAAGGAATTTTGGGGTGATGCGAGCACTATAAAATTAACTTAATGCACACCCAGTGACGGCGGATCGGAGGGAGAACGGAGGAAGCCTTTTAGTCCGGTTCATAGCTCGTTCCGGTCCATCCGGACGGCAAGCGAGAGAGGCCCCTCTCTCGTTCAACAACATCTGGCCCCAGATGTTGTGGTACAAATCTGTCGTTAGCGGAGCATACGTCCGTCGCTCGGGACGCTCCGTTGTATAGGCAGTCCGCTGAGACTGCTAAGGCTTCCTCTTCTCGTCAGCGCACACGACCGCACCTTGGCTGCGTGACAGCCGATATATTACCAGCTTTGCCGATCAAGGATTCACCATCCGGCAGCCAGGGATTCGAGACCGATGGACTCCGGACGTTCGCATAGGAAAAGTATGCGGGAGCCATCTGATGCGGAGCTGCCCTCGGCGAAGCACCGATAGACTGCGCCTCCGCAGGTCTCGACGCCGGACATTCTTGTGCACATAGCACAGCTTATCGCAGCATCCCAGCAGCCGACAGAAACGGTGTCGGATCGAGAATTATCCGACAGCGCTGGGTCGGTAGTCGGGGACTCGAGGCCTGCAGACTCCGGACGTTCGCATAGGAAGTGTGCGGGAGTCAACGTACACGGAGCTTCCAGCGGCAATGCATCGTAAGTCCGCTACTGCACAGGCCTCGGGAACGGACGTGCTTTCCTTAATAGCACAGTTTATCGCAGCATCCCAGCATCAACTGAATCTGTCGCATATATTTTATCCGACGATGCTGGGTCGGGACGCTCCGCGGAAGCAGGTACGGACGTCCGAAAGTTTCATCCGGTCCGACGGGATGCCGAAAGGGATTCGGTGGATTTCAAGCTTTCCCTT
The DNA here is from genome assembly GCA_031216915.1 of Pictodentalium vernedei. NCBI lineage: Eukaryota > Metazoa > Mollusca > Scaphopoda > Dentaliida > Dentaliidae > Pictodentalium > Pictodentalium vernedei. The sequence goes on from CM062295.1 coordinate 647,643,399, forward strand.
TCGGAACAACATATGCTGCGATGCCGGATAAGAAACTGATAGCGTCGGTGGACTTAGAAATTTTTGGTTCGGTTCAGGGACATCGTCCCTCAGTTCCGACATAGTCCAATAATGTCACACAAACTTTCGAATTATTGAACGACGCTATATATATTATTATTTTATGCTTGCTATCCAAGCATTTCTGGTTTCTTGTTCGAAGAGTTATGGAGATGTCTTTCAAAAGTGTGCCTCTGTCGTCATAGTTAATGAAGAGTTAGCGGCAATAAGTGCTCATGGAATATGTCTATCGCTTACGGAGTGACATTCGCTAGCTCACCCGGTGTAGCGTACATTCATCGAATGGTTCGGCTGCCGGGTTCGTCCGTTGCGGTCTAGGAAGGAGATTTGGGTGATGCGAGCACTTTAATTACTTTAGTACTCACCCAGTGACGGCAGATTGAGGACAGATCGGAGGAAGCCAACAACATAGGGGACCGCATGTTGTGGTTCAGATATTTTACATATGTCCGTTGCTCGGGACGCTCCGTTATATTGACAGTCCGAGAGACTGTCTTTAATGCTTCCTCATCCTCACAGCAGGGCACACGACCGCACATTGGCTACGTGACCTCGAGTATCCGATCAGTTTCGGCATTCAGTGATTCCACAGCGAATAGGTCGCGCCATCCGGTAGCCAAGGGACACGAGGCCTATACACTCCGTTCGCTCGCATATTGGAAGTATGCACGGGGTAACGATCTCGGAGCTTCCTGCGGCAATGCATCGTAAGACCGCTGCTCCTCAGGCCTCAGTGACGGACGTGCTATCCGAGTTAGCACAGTTGTTTCGCAGCATCCCAGCAATTGACGGTTTCTCGGTCGAATCAGGAATTATCCGACGGCGCTGGGTCGGTGCGGTCCGCGGTTGCATCAAGCTACGGACGACCGAACGCTTTATAGGGTCCGACAGGATGGCGAAAGGGATTCGAAAGATTTCGAGTTTTCCCTTTAGTAGTATCGGAAGATGCCTTTCATATCTTCTGGCATTTCTTCCAGTGATTATTTTTCGGACTTCATTGCTGCGATCTTGGATAAGAGACTTATAGCGTCATTGGACTCGGATTTTTCAATCTGTACAGGGACTTTGTCCCTGACTTACCGACGCAGTCCAATATTGTCATTACAACATGTGTTTTATTTTTCGACGCTATATATTTATATATATATACAAGCCTGCTACTAAGCATGATAGTTTAGTTTCTTGTCCGCGTGGCTCATTTCTGCCATTTTATCTTTTTTACATATAGTTTATTTTGGCAGAGCAGGGCATACCGAGAGTTCATATGCGTCTAGACGGTGTGATTAAAGACTGCATATATTCTTTTTCGCCGTTTTTGTCTTTTCCAATTTCAATGTTGGGAACGACATTATGTATAGTAGACTTAACTTAGACGCTTTATTATACGTAATCCGCCTTACTGAGGTGTTATCATTACGTCTTCAAGAAAAGATTTACGGGATATTATTCTCAATGTAATTTCTTTTGAGGGCAGTAGTTTGTTCACGTATAACTCCGCCCTTCAGTGGCTGATTGGAGTTGGTTAGACGTGATGCAGCCCTAGCTACATCCACGCGTGGATAGTAGGTTAAGAACTCTCTCAGAGTCGCTTCGTTCTCGGAGGAGCTTCTCTTCGACGGCAACTTTCCGGCAATCCATGAATTGCTTGATTTATACATTCTCTTGTCTATCTAGTGTTACAAGAGATTCAGACTGGGGCAAACATTCGGTGGTTGACTCAGAGAGTGCCGCCGCAGTTGCCGGACCCGAGTGTGGCTGTTATGACGGTTGCCAGTCAACAGATTGGGATATATACTGATCCCTACGGATTCGAAGTGCCAGGGTCTTTGGGTTCCGCAGTCTTTTAGCTATCAGTTTAACTTCCGCGGAATAATGTTTTTTAGGCTTGCTTTATGTCATTGCATGAACATTATTCAGAAACGCATGCCCAAATTCCTGTCCTTTAATTCGACAGTAGTGGCGTATCTCCGGAACCAGGGAGGCACTCTTTCGTTTTCCGTTATTCAATTTAATGGAAAGAATCCGTCTGTTGGTTACAGTACACCAAGTTCAGTTTTGGTCCGTCATATTCTGGGTCGTCTGATTGTTTTATCGCATTCCCGTTCTCTTACGGGTCGCTTGTTGCTGTCAGAATGGACTCTCAACAAACAAGTATTCAATCAGATTTGCTATCTATGGGAGCGCCCAATGATGTTTTATTTATGACACAGCTTGCTAATCAATTGCAGACGTATGTGTTGGCTTGTCCAGATCTCTGAGCTAATACTGTTAACGCTCTATTGATCTATAGGACGGAATGATAGGATACGCGTATCCTCCGGCGCTGTTGTTTTAGCAGGTATTGCTAAGATAAACAACCACAATACATTTCTGTTGATAGCATCTCTATCTTCACAGAGATCATGAGTAATTTACTCTCTTGTCTCCTGTGGATCTTAACGTGAAATCTTCCTCTATGTGAGGATCTTTTTTCACTGGGTAAATCGTGTCATCTTTATCACAACCAGCAAGGTCGCAACCTTCATGTATTCCGTTGTGTGGTCCGTATTGCATTGTAAGCACTGTACTGGACGAGCTTTGGACGCGATTTCTTACTATAGGAGATCCTCTTCTTCGCTATTCTATGCGACTAAAGTGGAGGCTCTTCCGTCGTGGTGTAGGGATCATTATGTTCATATGGTTGATCCCTCCATACTACTCATTGCTATTTTTTAGTATACTTGTTTCACAAGATCTACTGCAGCCTGTTGTTATTTAGGTTATAGGTTTATGTTACCTCATACCTATGCACTCTACGATAGTTTACAATTGAGTCTTTTGTCTCTTTATCTAAGTCAGTTAGTAACTTTTTGATAAATAGACTTAGAATCTTTAGATTAAATTCCTATACGGATTTTAACTTCAGGTTCTTTTTTAGCTAAGTAATCATTTGAGCCTCTGGAAACAGTAGTTTTCAAATTCTGACCTTTTAGACAGTAATTCTGTTGGTTTCTCTTTTACTGTAGAGTCAGTGAGTTTCATGCACTATCGATGGATGATTTTCACTTTCATAGTTTCGGAATCAATACTTCCGTTACTATTTAGGTTGGATTGTTGCATAAGAGTTAGGCTCCTATTATCCGGAACCTATTATTTTAAGGTCCTTCCGTCTTCGTATGGGCATAGGCCTTTACTCTTCCGGGTACAGTTTATGTATTTATAAACAGATATCTGTTTATTACAAGGGCGTAAGCTTCTTCTGTCTTTGATGTCTAGTAGAAGGACGTTACGCTCCATTTTATTGTTAATGGATTCTATTAACTAGCGTACTGCTTATGGTATATCATTGGCTTAGCAGTTGTGCTTAAGATTTCGGCTCATGAAATAAGAGTTCTTCTACTTCTTGGGCTTACATTAATAGTGTTGCTATTATAGATTTTTGAAGGCTGCTCATTGCGCTCAGCCATCCATTCATGAATTTTATCTCAGAAATATCGAGTCCATTTCTGGAGGCCTCTATTGTTAGGTCTATTATCTACTGCTCAGAATGTCATTCACTTAACAGTTGCTACTATAGCTAGGTAGGCTGTCTGTTTCGGCAGTGTCTCCGTTCGGCTGCCCTCTTCGCTCTGGGCTATTTGACCCAGGGCAAGAAAAAGGGGGGGGGGGGGAGGGTGTTCCCTTGGGTCACCTGTTTTTACTATGAAAACAAGGGGATACCTCCTCCGGAGTTAGTAATTCTGAGCTGTTATTGGGATGGTTGTTTAGTGAGAAGTTTAAGTTTATAAAATTCATTCAAGTCTTAGTTTTTAAAGTATAGCATTTGGAGGTATGAAGCTCAATTTTTGGAAGGTGTTGTATCTTTCTAATTTATCATAAATAAGAAAGATACATGTAAGGCCTATTACTTCTTTTCCCTACAGGGGATGACTCTATTTTATTTTATTGAGCGTATTCCATTTTGCTCTATGTCCTTGGCCCTCCAGCCTTTTTACTATTCAGCTATGTCTGGGTCATTGGTACAGTATAAAAATGTTAAAAAATTTATAGTAATTTATATATTTTTTATACTTACCAATGACCCAGACGGGGATGGCCCTCCCAGGAGTTGGGAACTCTTGCCTCCCCGCTGAGTACATAGCGCTTACCAGGCACTGGTTATTAGAATGATAAATGGCGCCAATTTCGGAACGTCCTTGACACTGCGCATGCGCAGTGGGGGCGAAGTGTGGAGGGCCTCTCAGGACATGTTTTCTTTAGTTTTAGATGCAAATTTTGGGGATTGGGGGGCAAAATTTGTGTTTGGCCCTATATTTTAAGAGTTAGCACCAGCTATGTCTGGGTCATTGGTAAGTATAAAAAATATATAAATTACTATAAATTTTTTAACTTTTTTCATATAATATTTATGAAACGAGTCTAAGAATTTTCCATTTTGGTGAGCCTCTGGCGAGCCCAAACGGAAAATTCGGACGAGTTTCGTAAATATTATATGAGAAAAACACTCATTTCATATTCTATTTATTATATGACACACACACGCACAAATTAGCCACTTAGTATGACTTTTTAACCCATCATCTAACTTGAGTTGCGGACGGCACTTGGAAAAAACATCATCGTATAACTACTGGCACAAATTAGCCACTTAGTATGACTTTTTAACCCATCATCTAACTTGAGTTGCGGACGGCACTTGGAAAAAACATCATCGTATAACTACTGGCAGAGTACCAAATGCAAATTGTTTAAACTATGTGATGAAAGATATTTAAGTATACTTTAAAGATACTTTAAGATATTTTAAAAGAAGAAAGGAATTATACTGATAAGATAAAAATATATAGAGGATACGGAATGAGTGTTTTTCTCATATAATATTTATGAAACGAGTCTTAAGAATTTTCCGTTTTGGTGACCTCTGGCAAGCCCAAACGGAAAATTCAGACGAGTTTCGTAAATATTATATGAGAAAAACACTCATTTCATATTCTATTTATTATATGACACACACACGCACAAATTAGCCACTTAGTATGACTTTTTAACCCATCATCTAACTTGAGTTGCGGACGGCACTTGGAAAAAACATCATCGTATAACTAAAAATTTCCATTTTTTTCTTCCAAACCATAGGTTATGACCCCTCATTGGAATGAGCTCATCGAGCTCGTTCCAATGAGGGGTCATAACCTATGTTTTGGAAGCAAAAAGTGAAAATATGAAAAAAAATGAATGGCGTTTTTCTTGTAGGTAAAAGATTAATACAATAATATAACCCATCCTAAATGGGACAGATAACGTAAATTCTCCCTACTGAAATTATGCAAATGTGACCCAGTTGTATTTTGTTTAGCCAATCAAACTGTCTAGTTTTGAAATTGACCAATGAAAGCTCCCAACTCTAATTATGCAAATTATGAAAATGTGGCCCAGTTGTATTTTGATCAGCCAATCAAATTGTCTAGTTTTGAAATTGACCAATGAAATTGATGGAAGGCTTTATTTATCACTGATTAATATGAAAACAAAATATCAAATGTTTTAAAGTGAACAAAACGGACGAGTCATATGTTTAAAGATAGTATAAGATGAAGCCAACGTGGAATCAAACACAAGCAGCCGAGAGACCAACGATGTTCAGAAAACGTGTAAAAGAGCACTGAGTTGACCCCGCATACATACCTTCGAAGGAGCATAACAAGTTTATCTTTGAAACATGCTAAAAAGTTTCTGTTTCTCTATATCTTGCAACGTCTTTTAATGGAATACAAGCAATTTTCCAGATAATGCCTGATGCAGTACATGCTTTGAAGAAACTATTGTAATCAAGTCCATTTCTAAATGTTAAATGTGAAATTGTATCGATTGCATTACATGGTCAAAACAAGAAGCCGAGAACATTGTTATTCACCCCATTAAAAAAAGAAACAAAGAATCGATTTGCAAATCTGTTACCTGATTCAAGAATTGATTCAAAGTAAAATTTATAATTTGAAACTTTTACAGAAATCACCATTTATATTTTACTATTTTCCAAATTTTACCCCAAAGCACAGATTTCATCCCTCATTGGAAAAATCTTGTTCAGTTTACTGTGAGGCAGAAAATTAAAATTTTTATTTAGTTCCAGTATTAAAAAAAAATATTCTTGTCTCAGGCAACACTCTTGTCATTGAAAATCAGCCTCATCCCTCTTTTTTATTTACCTGGAAATCTTCACACAGATCTTATTTTGCACTTACCGTATGTGGAGAGTGTATTATCACTAAATCACCCACAAAGTGGAGATTCCACCCTAGCAATAATTGCAAATTGGTTGTAAAGCATAATAAGCACAAGCAAAGTTCCAGCCAATGGACCTCAGGGTTAATCCCGGAGGTCCATTGGCTGAAACATTGCTTGTGTTTTTTGTCCATATAGAGAGAATTTGAAAATGATACTGTGGGTGATAACTTCACTCCACGGGTGATTTAGTTACAATCCACTCTCCATGTACTGTACAGGACTAAAAAAGTAATGAACTATGTGAGGTCTTTCAAACAAGATATTGTTAAATTTGCAATTGCTGTACAGGAATTTTTTTACTGCTGAGAACTTTGTTTTTACCACAGAGTAGTGTAAAAAGCTGCAGAATAGTGTAAAAAGATAAATTTTAATGATTTCATCTGTTTTCAGGACTGTTATGTAGATTACCCTCCCTCCCATCCCCTTCCATCCCTCATCATGAAATTGAGGGAAAATTGCCTGAGAAACTTGAAATATTTGTTAAAAAGTCATAACATTTTTGTTGTAAATGTTATTTTCTAGTCATGTCAGGTAAAGATTAAGACAACATTTTTCAGGGTGTATATTTTTCCTGCCACTCATTTGAAATTTCCTTGGGACAAGATATCACCCCCAATTTTAACATATTGAATATTTGCAACTGTAGTGAGCCAGTGTCCCTGTGAGAACCCCAGGAAGTGATGCAGTGTTTGTTTACTGCTTTACTGGAAAATTTTGACACATTCACTAGTGATGAGCCGATATGGGTGTTATCGGTATTGCCGATATCCAATATTTCAATTCAATATCGGACCGATACCGATATTAGTTTTTGTGGCGACACAAGATTGTGTATAAATATAATGACATTCAGACAGGACTAACGAGACATGGGGTTGTTCAGCAGTCAGCGCGACTCGACACGCGTCCCGGGTGGATCTCAACGTAACATACATCTGTGATGTATCAAATTCAATATCATTTCCGAACTGGCATGTCAGTGAGCCCAGGCATGTGAAAAAAATGGGGGTGGGCTTATCCACGAATGAGACTGAATGTAAAATGAAAACTTGACATAAAGTTTTATGTGTTTGTTTTATTCATTTTTTCCATCGGAATCATCAATCATTTGAAAATACATTTCAGTAGAAAAACATCAACAAAATCAGCTCGAAATATCAACAAAACATCAATGTTAACAAATGAGGGGTCAAAAATGCATGTGGTCAATTTGTTTTAACCTGAAACACGTTCGTTCAGTCATTACATTTCCATTTTGAATTGAATTTATTAAAAAGTATTTGAACTGTGTTTTGTATTACTCACGCAAGAGAAGGTGCCCTCAGTATATCCCATCCATTGTGAAAAAACAAACGAAATAATCCATTCACATGTGAGCATTTACATGTACATACATTGGTGGACCACTTCTCAGTGAATTCTGTTGCGTTCACTTTCTCCAAGGGCAAGGTGAACAGGGGGCAGTTCGCAGCCAACATTGTTGGCACCGGATAACTATCTGCACTATCCATTCCCCAGTTATTGACGTATCGATGCTGAACCTGGCAGAGAAGAAAAAAAATTGGCGGGAGGGGGGATGGGGAGGGGGGGGTCAGACAGGCAGGCCTATCTGTACAGGCCAATACGTTGCAAGATAGTCACAAACAATTTCCTCACATTTTTTCATCATTGATTCTTTCAAAAAGCATCAGTGATGGAAAATCCGGAGCAAATTTCATTGTGGTATCATGCAACGTATTTGTATTTTCACTGGTAGTGAATTGACCAATTGTTGGGGACGTTTTGACCAACTCTTGGGGAAGTTTTGACCAATTGGCAATTGTTGGGGACGTTTTGACCAACTCTTGGGGACGTTTTGGTTTGGGGACGATTAGACCAGCACCCATAGTGGTAATGCCATAGTGGTACAGGCTGCATTTACCAAAAAAAAAAAAAATCATGAATCATTGTCACTTGTCCGTGATCTGCTGCCTGTAGAGTGTAGAAGTGGGGGGAGGGGGTTACTGAATTCTGCAATGCATTGATAAAAAACACATGAGCACATTTCATAAATAAAAAATCTATATTTAAACTGACCGCCCAGATGTGTCCCCATTGTTGTAAACAATATGGCTTTGGCTTTCCCTTGTTTTGTTTTCAAAACAGCCTTTCATGTAGCATGGATCAAACTGGATATTACAACTCAGTTTATTAATTCATATTTATTTTGGGGTAGCTATTTTTGCAGAGATCACATTAGGTAATTTCTCAACTCTTTTTCTGAAGTACCGGTAATAACATGAACAATTTGGGTCACTGAATATGCTGTCAGTGTCATTAATAATTTAAGAACTGGGAATTTCCCATTTGTCTTCAACATAAAGTTGATAAACACGAGGGCTGACAATAATAAATAACACGAAAGTATGTAGTTTGGTAATTTTATTTTTTTAGCTGAAAATGTGAAAAGATTAAACTGACAAAAAAAACAAATCCAAAACACATTCACATAATTTTATTTTGATTGAAATTTTTGTGCACATTTTCGTGATGACCTGTGCATTGAAGAATGCTTCCCCGGTACCGGTAGTCAAAACTTTAATTCAGAGAAATATGGGGTGGGCTTATTTTGGGTGATACCCCAAAAATACGTTTTCTAAAAAGCCCTAATCTGAGTAACTAGTTCTATGTAGTTGAGATTATCAGTGATTTGCCTGAGAACTTGATTTGGAAAAAAAAGACATAGCGACTGCCAACATCGGCAGAATTGGTATTGTTTGCCGATACCGATATCTGGCCGATAAGCCATTGATTGGCCAATACCGATAACCCATACCGATAATCGGCTCATCACTAACATTCACCAATACTTGGGGTGAAGTCCACTAAACTGGGCAGCATGGCTATAAATGATTGACTAAACTTGATTTTATCTCCATGTTGCAGTCACGATTAGTTAGTCAGTGAGCTGAAATGTGTGACTTTGAACACAATAACTAAATAAATAAATAAATAAAATAAAATGAAACAATTTGTAGTAGGCAGAATTTGTTTGCCAATATTTTTTTTTTGTTATAAATTATTAAACTGGAGAGAGATGAAGATTCTCTTGTCACTTGTTCAACCACTCTTTACCCAATGCAGATGATATCAGAATTTATAAAATAATTTAAAAACTTTTTAAAACTTTTTAACAAAACTTTATGATGTTCTCCCTCATTGGAACAAGCTCATTCCATTGAGGGAATCACATGATATGGTTCCCCTTGGGAACCCCAGGAAGTGAAGCAGTGCTTCTTTTCTGTGGTAAACAAGCTCTGTTTTACTGGTAAAATAGAACCCAGAAATAAAATGCTTGGGGTGGAAGTCCTCCTAAATGGGCAACATGGGTATAAATGATTGACTAAACTTGACTTTATCTCCATGGTGTGGTTATGATTAGCCAATGTCCAGAAGTATATGACTTTAAACACCAAATAAATAGTACGATATGGTTTTGTTGAAATTTTTTGTGAAGTTAATTTTTTTTCAACTATTGAATTTGTCAATTACATGGGTGAATGCGGCCGATTCGTTAGGTAAAGGGTTAGAAAATGCATAAAAGAATTGAGAAACAAACAATACTTCCTATAAGTACTTGAATTACATTATTAAAACAATACATCATTTGGAAGTTTGTCTGCTCCCAAAATAGTCTCAATTTCATCAATACTGTTGCTATTCACTTTCCCCCTTCCTTTCACCATCAGTTTTTAGTGCCAAATTCATTGGAAAGATACCACCAGAAGGCATATTTTTATACAGATAATATGAAATGTAAACACAGAAGCAGAGGCCAGAGTTTAGCTTTCATGCAGGAATTGAACTGCGTAAACCTTGTGCTCAGAAATGTTATTCAGTGATTGTGTTTTACCGCTTTAACCCTTTACCCAATGCAGATGATATCAAGATTTATTATTGTAAATATCATTTTTTAAATTTAAAAAAAAATTTCAACAAAACCATATCATGTGACCCCCTTATTGGAACGAGCTTGGCGAGCTCGTTCCAAAGAGGGGTCACATGATTTGGTTTTGTTGAAATTTGAAAAATAGTATTTTTTTCAGATGCTGAATTTGCATATTACAAGGGCGGATGTGGCTGATTCGTTGGGTAAAGGGTTAAAAGTCTAAGTTTAATAACCCTTTACCGGGGGGGGGGAGGGCCCGGTGGGTTAGTCGGTAGAGGTGTAGGCTGCAAGCCGAGAGGTCCTCGGTTCGAATCCCACCTGCGGCACCCACGTTGTGTCCTTGGGCAAGACACTTCACCCCCATTGCCCACGTGGGGGCACGGTGGCGTTGTGTACTAAGGTGTACTGCACATTGATGGTGCACCTGTCTTCAACCAATGCTAACCCTGCTTGTGTGGAGTTGGTATGTTGGGGAGCTGACAGTTGCTCACCGTTGCTCAGTGGTTCTCTCCGGGTACTCCGGCTTCCTCCACCCGTAAAACTGTCATGGTCATGATTAGCCATTGTGCAGAAATATGTGACCTTAAAACACTAATAAATAAATAAAATAAATAAATAACCCTTTACCAAACGTATCAACCACATCCACCCACATAATTTACAAATTGTGCAGTTAAAAAAGATTATTTTTCAAAAAATATCAGCAAAACCATATGTTGGCTTTTGCTCTAGTAACCTCATATTTTTTGAAAACCCTCTTAGTGGCTTCTAGCACTCAACCAGTCAACTAAAATGTTCATTTCATGTTCATAGCTTTTCTCCTCTCATTGGAACATTCCGATGTGAGATAATAAACTTTGTTTTGGTGGAAAAAATAATCAAAAATATAACAGCCAATTTTTGGAATTGTATTGACCTGATCTGATCATTATGTTAGGTAAAGAGATCCCACATTTTTATTTTACCAACAAATTTTATTTCATATCAAAACAGGAGACATTATTTTTAACTGTTGTTCAAACAATCAAATTTAAAAATACTTTTCTAGTATTTATTGATCACACAATATATTTGTGTTGGCATCTGTGATATATCAGCAGTAAAATAATTTCATAATATACATTTTGAATAAAATGTGACATTTTAATTATGTGTTTGTTTTTTCTCTCTCAATGATAACTTTAATAAACTGTGCTGTTGTTGTCAGCTGCTGTGTTTTACTTCTTCATGGGAACTCTGTAAATGTGGGCTTTGCTTGTTTACTGCAGCAAACAAGTTCTGTTATACTGGTAAAATAAGACCAATTGACTCTTGCCTGGAGTAAAAGACCTCTAAAACATGTAGTACAGGAATAGATGATTTGCAAAATGTGACTTTATACTTTTGCTGTAGTTATACATGATATAGCAGTTGATGCTGAAAGTGACTTCAAACACCAGACTTCAGGGTTCCCACACCTACCAAGAAAAAAAATTCCATACTTTTTCCAGACTTTTTCCAGACCCTCTTCTATTTTTTCCAAACCCTTCGCAGCCATCGCAGTTTTTTGTAACTTCTTGGGTGACCAGATAAATCTAGAAGTATCTTACAAAACACTAACATGTACATGGAGTTTAACCTCACTGCCAGTTCTCTTGAGTTTTACAACCAATTACCACAACTAATGAAACAAAACTATTAAAATTATTTTACTTTAGGAACAAGTCAATCAACAACAGTTAATGTTGGCTGTGCTGCATTTGTTTGTATGTTTTGTTTTGTTTTGTTTTTTTTAGCGTTTTCAATCCAAAATAGTATGTTTTCTGGAGGCCTTATGTCCTGTTAATGCCACTTACCGTGTAACTGAGACGTCAAAAAACGAGACATTTTGCCTCTGACTTTGTTTTGAATTTTGTGTTCCTGCTAATCCAGTGTGTGTATTTGGGATTTTCCAACCACGTTTCTGAAAACAAACATTTCCCCATTTCCTTTCGCTTTAATTTATTGAGGGTATTGCACAGTCGCTCAACTGAGCAGATCAGACTTTCAAGTTTGTGTATTGTTTTTCTTGACGTTAACAACATAAACATGTTATCAATGGGCGCAGCTATTTTGATCACAGAAATATACGGATTGATTAATGGTCATTAATGCTCGTATCAGATCGGTTATTTCCATGTTGGGTTACAAAGGCCTAAATTTTACGAGTTTCGAAATTTGATTTAAAGTGAAATAAAAACTAAAATAAAGAGAAATTTAGAATGAAATTTGAATTTCATGAACAGCAAAAGTGAATACAGTTAATTAAATTTCCATACATTTTCCATACCATTTACATGAAAATATCATTTCCATACTTTTTCCAGGCCTGGAAAACATTTTTAAAAATTCCATACTTTTTCCAGACTTCCAGACTTGCATACGAACCCTGCCGGTGTATAAATAATGGTAAAATACCGTACAGAATATGTCGGTTGTACAAGTCCTTTACACTGTGTACTAGTAACAGTTGTATATTCCATGGTGTATGCAGGGGCATCACAAAGATGACCATTTGTGGAGGGGGAGTGTAAACTTGATTTGTCCCAACTGTGATTGCTCAAAACGCGACTAATATTCCGACTACATCATCAAGGCATGCCTTCGTTGAAGGCATGCCATGATGATGTAGTTTGAATATTAATCTGTCCGGATTATAGTTTTAAAAAAAATTGTGACTTCCTGGAGATTTATTATTTATTTATTGTTGTTTAAGGTCATGTACTTTGGCACAATGGCTAATCATGACCGTGACAGTTTTACAGGTGGAGGAAGCCGGAGTACCCAGAGAGAACCACCGAGCAGCTGCCAGCTCCCCAACATCGTAACTCCGCACTGCAGCACAGGCTGGGTTAGCTTGGTTGAAGACATGTGTACCATCGACGCGCAGTACGCCTTAGTTCACAGCATCATCGTGCCCCCATGTGGACAATCATGCCTTGCCCAAGGACACAGCGCAGGAGTCCGAATTGATCACTCAGACGGTAACCTATCCAACGAATAACCGGGCTCGACGTTCCTTAACTTCGGTGATCTGACGAGAACTGGTTACTGCAATGCCACCCCCCAACCCCCGGAAATTTATTAGCGAAAAAATAAAATATACATGACTCAACTTCTTTGTTATTAACATATATTGTCCCAATACTCCAAATTCGCCATTGCTTGGCCTCTCACTGCTCAAATCAGGCACAACAGACCTCCATTTGTATGACCGATCATGTGTGTGACACAAGTCCAAGCATGAAACCAAGTGTTTTAAAAAAAGTACAAGATTATTATTGAGAGAATGTGTATCTTAGACTGCCATTCTGACAAAATGTTTCGCCGACTGGGGGAATTATGGTGGGGTAGGGATGGGAAAGCAATGTCCCTGGGTGTATGAAAATAGGTGCAAGTAAGAAAATTGATATCCCATTGGATGCAACTGAAGGTATTGTCGTCCGTCCGACGTGAACTTTACATTATTGACTTCTCATAAACCACTGGGCTGAATTAAACCAAATTTGAAATGCATGTTCATTATCATATGTCACTTGATTCAAATCAACTTGCCCAGCCTCATAGGGAGGGGGTGAGGAGGGAAAATGCTCTAAAATTTTTTAAAAATCATCTTTTCATGAATCAGTGGTTACAATGACTTGATATTTGGTATGAAACTTCCTTTTGAGGTGTAGAATAAAATTTGTTCAAACAAAGTTCGTGCAGCAATATTTGCCTTTGTAATGGGAGGGGCAAGATTTTTGGCCCCGCCCCAAATTTCTATTTTATGAATGGATTGTCTGATTTGAACCAAATTTGGTATGTGGTATTATCGAGTCATAAGTACTTGATTCATGCTAAAAAAAAATTCCTGTGTTGCCATGGGAATCCCAGGTGCTAAAAATAGAAATACTTTCCAGTGTCCATATTTCCCAAATCACACAGAACACAGAAATTAGTGCAATATGGGGGATAATATTTAAAAATCTTTTTCTTCAGATCCACCTGTCAGACTCCTTTGATATTTGGTACACAGCATCCTTAGGGAGATTAGATCTAATTTTGTTCAAATCAAGTCCCTGGATTTGGGCTCAATATTCAAGCCCAAATTTTTACTTTGTCCAATATGAGGAATAATTGGACTCTCTATGGGAGCACAAATTTTAACTTGGTGCAATATGAGGAATAATCTTTAAAAATCTTCTTCAGATCCACCAGTCAGAATCTTTTGAAATTTGGTTTTCAGCATCCTTAGGGAAGTCAGATCTAAGTTTGTTCAAATTAAGTCTCTGGGATAATATTTGGTCTCCCTTATTGGAGTCCAAATTTTAACTTAGTCCAGTATGAGGAATAATCTTTAAAAATCTGCTTCTTGAGATACAATCAGAATCTTTTGATATTTGGTATACAGCATCAACATGTTCAAATAAGGTCCCTGGATTCATATTTGTGTTCCCTGTGGGGAGTTTGTTCAAATCTTAACATAGTGCAAAATTAGTAATATTCTCAAAATCTTCTCCAGAACCACCAGTCAGAATCTTTTTGATTTTGGTATACAACGTCCTTCAAGTTTGTTCAAGTTAAGTTCCTAGGTTGATATTTGGAGTCCCTAGTTTTGCATTACTGAAAATCTGAGTATTATTTCTGTGGTAGCATCCCAATACACGAAAAAAATCATCTGGCATGGATAACAGAGTTAAAAATAATTAAATAACTTCATTCCTTTGGAGTGTTAACTAGCCATAGATGCTAATTAAATCCATCCCCAAGGGGCCTCTTGTTCAAGAAAGTTGTCTCAAATTGACAATAAGTCAAGCCACATGTATTTACTACCCCTCCCCTCTTTGTGGTCTCACTCCCACCTTACTCAAGACTTATAGTTGTGGGTAGGTGGTAAAAATTTTTCCCCAGGACAAACTACAGAAAGTCTTTTCAACATTACAACATTGGCAAACCCTCCCACCAAAAAACATTACCCTAACACCCACACACATGAGGGGAGGAAAGAAACAAAATCTTTGGCTCCAGATATATAAACTACTGAATAGAATTTAGACAAGTTTTTCTTAACCCTTTGATACTTTTGTACGTCTTATGACATACAAAATCAAACTGTGCCTTAATACTTAGTGGTCATTTGCTTTGTTATTATTTTAAGATTTTTTAAAGTTTTAACCTCAATTCCTATTTTTTCCCTGAATAGTGCTCAGTGACAACCGTTGAGCCAAATGGTATTGCAGCTTAAAATACTAATATAATCCTGCTGTCAAGACTTCTCAACTGGTTAAGTGCAAGAAGCCACTATCAGGGCTTTAAAAAAATGAGGATATCAAAGCAAAAGCCAACACTTTCCTTGCTTATATTTCATATTCAGTCTAACACAAATAATATTTTGTGTATATAAATTTGTTTTATTACAAATTATTGGAGAGTGCCTGTGGGCACTCTCCAATAATTTGTAATAAAACAAGTTTTCAATAACAAATTCAGACTACCAAAAATAATCTAGTCCTCAACCAGATATTCACTAATATGAAAAATATCTTGTTATTTGTTCTTCCGGCGTTTCACGTCGCATTTTGAAAAACGTTGAAGAAACTGAATTCCCAGTGACGTTTGAACGACAGGATAATTAAAGTCTCAAAGGGTTAAACCGGTCTTATCATTCTTGCTCATTATTATCTTTCAACAAATGGGAGGGAGGCTCACATAGTCAGTGTGGAATCGGTGATAGTTAATCAGTAACTACTAGCTATCGCCCATCTGCAGGCACTGTCACTTGTGTCACCATCGGTCTTTCGGCTTTGCGAAAACCAGTTTTCACGATTGGAGTCAACAAAGGAGGTTTGCATTGGCAATCGTGGTTCTTCATTGCCAAAGTGAGAATTGAATAGGATTACAAAATAGTCCCAGTATCAGACTGGATTTCGGGTGTTGTTGAATAAAATACAAGGGAACAAAGGAAATAGTGCAGTCACTTCAAACTTGTAGAAAATAGAGACAAAATAGTGAGCAAATGACACATCAATATACACTACAGGCAATCGGCCAATATTATTTCAGGTGGGAGGTAGAAAATTTTCTAATCAGTGCTGAATATTGCAGATATTAACTCCTTGCATGCTGTCAGCGGTTCTCCCCACCCAGGATATAATTTCTCTTGCCACCAAAATGAAGATATTCATTTAATCAATTTTTCCTTCAGTAAATTGAATGGATTTTTTCACCAATGATTTCTTGAGTTAGATTAATTTTTCATCAAATCTAGTCATGGCTGCTTTACAGCAGCCATGACTAGATTTGATGAAAAATATTTTGAAAATACTCGGCAGGTTTAGAGTTAATCTAACAAAACAAATCCACACAACCTCAGGTTACGTTCAGCAATTGAAAACTTCATTCAAAATGGCTGTCAAAACTTTAATTTACTGATCGTGGCTCAGTAGGTAGAGGTGCAGGCTGCAAGCCGAGAGGTCCTCGGTTCGAATCCCTGCGGCAACCGCGTTGTGTCCTTGGGCAAGACACTTCATCTCCATTGCCCGCGTGGGGGCACGATGACGCCATGTACTAAGGTGTACTGCACGTCGATGGTGCTCATGTCTTCAACCAATCTAACCCTGCCTGTGCTGCAGTGCGGAGTTACGGCATTGGGGAGCTGGCAGCTGCTCGTCATTGCTCGGTGGTTCTCTCTGGGTACTCCGGCTTACTCCACCCTTAAAACTGTCGCGGTCATGATCAGCCATTGCGCATAGATATGTGACCTTAAACACCAATAAATAAATAAATTTACTGATCGACTGAAAGAACTTGTTAGTTTGTGCAGGATTCATGACAAATGTAACATATAATTTCAAGCGGCAGCGACTCTAGTGTCATATCAAGCATCATCTTCAAACAGAAACATGGATGGCCTTCAAAATGGTGGTGATAAATTTAAAACAATGGATATATTGCAGACCTTTCCCCAGACCTAAACATATGTAGCAGTTTCAGCTAAATTAGTTTTTTTCAAGCCTGAAAATAATTTTAATTGTGCAATTTGTGCTTCCAGACAAAATGTCACACACCATATGAATCATGTCTTGTCATTTAAGATTGATTTCTGACATATTACAAAAAGGAGTTTCAGTATTCGAAATAATGTTTTTTGGGTGTACATGTACCATCATCTTAAAACTGCTCTGAATTCATCAAATCATAACTTGTTTGGCAGGGCTCAATGAGCCCTGCCAAACAAGGTAGGATTGGTTTCATTCTGAATTGGAACTGAATTACCCTTCAGACATAATTTAGATACATGTATGGCTATATCAAATTATATTTCTTCACATGCTGTTAACACTCATTAGTACGGTCACTTTCTTCACACTTCCCAGAACCAGAAATCACAATACTCATTATATTTTAGGCTTGTTTGTTATGTACATTAACATGATTTCCATCATACATGGTGTTCTGATCACTGAACTTCATTGATAATTTTGAAATCAGACATTTTGACTGATTATTTTAAACCTCAGTCAGACATTGTCCTTGTCTGACCACTTATTTTCTGGTATGGTTATTTTTAGTTTGTTTTCTCATGAAGTTGTCTTTAAACAATGAGGTCAGAATCACTGACAACCCATATTAAAAATATTTTGCATGCCCTCATAGAATGATGACAATCAAGTGTGAAACAGAATTGTTGGGTTAGTTTAAATTTTCAGGATGTCAATGTTAACTTCCAGTCAGCAATCTAATCTGTGAACTTTTTCTGATGGTTACCCTTGAAACAATCACTTTACTAAGCAGTTCTTAGATTTTTACTTCAGCCTCTTCTGTTCTGTCACAGTTCCTGCCATTTTCAGAGGCAGAGGATGGAGAACAGTACCTGCCTTCTTGTTATTTTTGTCATTGGGGTTTAATGACACTTTCCATCCCAGGGTCACCTCATGTCAGACTATTTCACGGGTGGAAGAAGCCGGAGTACTTGGAGAGAACCACAGAACAGTGGCAAGCAACTGTCAGACTCATCAATGTATTAACTCCACACAAGTTGGGTTAGCATTGGGTGACGTGTTGTGCACCATTGACGTGCAGTACGTCTTAGTACACAGCACCACTGTGTGCCACATGTGGACAGGCAGGATTAAGTGTCTTGCCCAAGGTGCAGTAACCCCTGTTGGGGATCGAACTGTGGACCTTACAGTTGAAGTCCAATGCCGTATTATTTATTTATTGGTGTTTAAGGTCACATACTTCTGCGCAATGGCTAATCATGACCACAACATGGAGATAAAGTCAAGGTCAGTCAATGGTTTATACCTCATGTTGCCTATTTTAGAGGACTCGCACCACAAGCATTAGTGATGGGTACTATTTTACCAGTGAAACAGAGCTTGTTTACCACAGTAAACGAGCACAGCTTCACTTCCCAGGGTTCCCGTGGGGGGTCCAATGCCGTAACCACTGAGCCACCACACTCCCAAACCTGCTTTCAGTCACACATGCTTGATGAGTCAGTGTTTAATACACCTAATGAAGCTCTGTCAAACAGGATATAATAGATAGATGCCTTTTTGTGATGTACTTTCACCTAACAGAGATGGGCAGTATACCAAAAAAAAACACCAAGCCAATACCTAGATCATGGTGATAACAAAAAACCTTACCGAACCAATCAATAAATATCAAAACCACTGAGGCCTTATAGCAGTGGTGGTGTTTTTTCATGAAAGAAGTGACTGATTTTCTTTTGAGTTTTGTTAACCCCTGGGGGGAGCAGTGGCGTAGCGGTAACCGGTTCTTGTCAGATCACCGAAGTTAAGCAATGTCTTGCAATGTTAGTCCTCAGATGGGTGACCGTCTGAGCGATCAATTCGGACTCTTGCATTGTGTCCTTGGGCAAGGCACTTAACCCAGATTGTCCATATGAGGGCACGATGACGTTGTGTACTAAGGCGCACTGCACGTTGATGGTGTGCATGTCTTCAGCCAATCTAACCCTGCCTGTGCTGCAGTGCGGAGTTACGATGTTGGGGAGCTGGCAGCTGCTCGTCGTTGCTCGGTGGGTACTCCGGCTTCCTCCACCCATAAAACTGTCATGGTCATGATTAACCATTGTGCATAAGTATGTGACCTTAAACACCAATAAATAAATAATAATAATAAATAGTTAACCCCTGCACACTGATGTCAAAATACTGAAATTTCAAGCCCTATTTTTCTTCTTAATTCCACAATGAAATGGAACCAATTCAATCTTGTGTGAGAGAGCTCAGTGAGCTCTGTCACACAAGATTGAATTGGTTAAATTCCCAGTTGCATTATAGGGAAAATGTATAGCTTGAAATTTGTATATTTCAACACTGGAGGGCAAAGGGTTAAGGGCCTGGGCAATTGTTCTGAATTCTCACTGGACTACATCCTGTACATGTTCAGTTGCTTTGCAGTGATTTCCAGTCAAGAAATGTTCCAGAAAAGTGAATTTAAACATAGACCATGCATTGTTCAAAGGCTAGGCTGATTCCAGGCCAAAACAGCTTTTCTGACAAAAGTTTTGACCCTGTCCCTTGCATGGCAGCTACAAACTGCCAATTGGTCTTCATTCAATTCGCTTGATTGAGACATTTTTAACGGCAAGCTTTCAATGGCAACGAAGTTGGAAAACATAAAAACAGACCCAATATTTACCGCTTTTAAATCAGAAATAAAGGCTTAAAATGTCTGCAGACTAACTTACTATATACAGCTGCTTGTTCTTATGGGACTGACTTTGCTGGACATTTTACATACTTAATAATTTAAATAAAAATCACATTGTTGACTAGTTGAAACCATTTCTGGAAACTGGTTTTTTTTTTTTTTCGAGTGTACAATGGCGAGGAACAAAAGTCACTTGATGTGTCAGGCTGTTAATGAGATGTTCAACTCATTAATTAAAGGTCCTACACATCACATGACTCTGTAAGTTGAGCGTAAGGTAGGAACGCCCTATAAAGAGGTAATAATGAAAAATACAAGTAAGTCAAGGTGAAGTAATAGTTTTATTAGGAACAAGATGTGATAAAAAATATTTACAGTTCTATATATACTATATGCCAGGATGACAAAAAGTAATTATAAATAAAATTTATCTTAAGAAATATATATATATTCATATAATAATATTTTGGTGATGTTTGTATAGAACAAAACAAAAGTCCTGGAAAATAAAGAAAATGTGGTCCCTTTGGTAAGCAAATAATGACAGTGTACAACGATGCATATATAATCAGCAAATTATAACTCCAGTGCCATTAAATTTACAGCATACAATAGTTTTCAGAGTTAGAACAGGCCTTCACACACTGGATGTGACTGTGTTCATTGTGGTTCTTTAAATTCTTTTAAGTTCTTGATTTAACCAAGCACAGAAATCAAACATAACGTGTATTTCATGAAAGGTAAGACATTCAAGCAGTTGTTTTAACCCTTTACCTAACCTGAAAAGCAGACGACACTTGCAAAAATAATTCTTGAACAACTAATTTTTTTCATTTTTTGTCTCAAAAACATAGGTTATGACCCCTCGTTGGAACGAACCTATGTTTTTGAGACAAAAAATGAAAAAAATAATGAAAATTAATTGGCGATTTTTTAGAATAGTGCTGGCCGGTTTTGGCCGTTACGTTAGGTAAAGGGTTAACGGGTAGAGTGCTGAATTATTTTTGGTCATCAAAAATTTGTTCACATATCTTTGCCTTGTTTCAATTTATGGAAGAGTGCCAATAGGCACTCTCCCATAAATTGTAACAAGGCAATTCCTAACAGACTAAGTAATTTTTTCAATTTAAAGGTGATATATAGAACCTCCACTGAAAATGAAGCCTTTGAGTTGTGGTACCGACACTTCAGAAAAAAAACAAAATATGAGCTTCCATCACTCTACCAGTTACATACAGGTTTTATCAAACGGAAACCCAAATCTCAAATTCTGATAAAATGCTACCTGAATGCATATCAAGAGCAATAACCCTGACACCATGCAAACAATTAAGAGGTCAGATAGTGCCATCAACAAAGCACAAGTCAAGTTCTGTTGCAATTCCTCAGATAGTTCTTGAGATAGGACCCAGATGGAAGGAATGAGTCAGGGAAAGGAGTTCTGGAAAACTGGATGCTATTTCCACACTTGTGTTTTCAAGGCCTTGAAATTTGTGGATTAGCCTTGAAAGTCCTTTTCAAAGTTTTACCTTTCACAATACTTAGTAATAATTGGTGAGAAATTATTGAACATTAAAAGATGTCAAGTTTTATGGCCTGGCAGTTGTTCCTTGTCAAGTGTCATCTGCCTATCAGTTTGAGTCCTTACTGGACAATATTGAAGGTGAGCCGACATGACGTTAGGCTCGTGAGTGTTAACCCTTTCTCCCCCATATTCTTCCTTGAGAACCTGACTGGAAGGATGCAGGCAGCCAACAATGATGTATATACACTGTTAAGTCATCTGCAGCTCAGCTATGTACATGTATATACGATCATCATTAACATTTATTTATTTATTGATTGGAGTTTAATGACACCCAGGGTCACCTCATGTCGGGCAGTTTTAGGGGTGGAGAAAGCCGGAGTACCCAGAGAGAACCAGCGAGCAACTGACTTCCAAACGTAATAACTCCACACCAGCACTGGTTGAAGACAAGTGCACCATCATTGTACAGTACACCTTTGTCAGCCCAAGGACACAATACAGTTGCCCTTGGCAGGGATCAAACCATGGCCCTTTTGGTTTCAAGTCCAATGCCGTAACCACTGAGCCACTGTGCTCCCTATCATTAACATAAAATTAATCTGAGAATTTAGGGATTAACTGATGCCTGCATTCTTAATCAGAAGTCTTACTTGAAGCTCTATACATACAGCTTGGAATAGTCTCAAAAATTGTACAAAAGGGCCTTTGTGAAAACATCTTGAAAGCCCTTGAGTTAGCCTAATCAATTAGACAAAGAACACTGTGCGATGTAATGTGATAATTAAGAAGTTTTTTCAGAGTTCACAATTCTGACATGGTACAATATCCCAGATTTGAACCTTGCTTTGAAACAAAAATATATGTAGACTACACAGAGACCTATGTGTGAAGTAAACCAAAATGAATCGTGTCAAAATTATATTCAGTGACTGTATGCTGCACTTTGGATGCTGAACTTGGGTCAAATAAGTATTGTCTTTGGTTGACAACAAGGCTAAATTTTGAGGCACCACACACTGTTCAAAACTGCAAACTGAGAAATTAATCATTGTATGACTGCGTGCTCACACTGACTCCACAAAAAATCTGATATGATTGCTTCTTCTGGATGATGGTTTGGTTGGTGTATTGGGGCTTAATGACACTTTCAGCATCCAGGGTCATATCATGTTGGAGAGTTTACAGGTGGTGGAAGCCAGAGTATCTGGAGAGACCCATCAGGCAATGGTGACTAACAGTTGGAATCTACAGCTCACTAACCGAGCACAAGCTGAGTAACTGTGATTGAAGGCAAGAGTACCATCGTCCTGTCCTGCGACTAATTAGGATGAGGTGTACAGTGGAACTGTTTTAATTAAACTGCAAGTGAAAACCTAAATTATCAGAATTCAGAGGAATTTCCTTATTCCAGTGATTTATTTATTTATTTATTTATTTATTTATTTATTTGTGTTTAAGGTGACATATTTCTGCACAATGGCTAATCATGACTACAGCATGGATATAAAGTTGAGTCAATCGTTTATGCCAATGCTGCCCATTTTAGGGGACTTCCACCCACACACATTGGTGACTGGGTCCTATTTTACAAGTAAAACAGAGCTTTTTTACCACAGTAAACAAGCAATGCTTCATGTCCCTGGGTTCCACCAGGATTTATTTATTTATTTATTTATTGGGCACTTCAGGTTACATATTTCTGAACAATGACTAATAGTGACTGCAAGATGGATATATAGTCCAAGTCCAGCCAACTGTTTATACCCATGTTTCCATTTTAGAGGACTTCCTCCCCAGGCATTCAGGCCTGAAAATAAGCAATCTGACATTTGCAGAATGAGGTCCCCAGAGGGTGAATTTGATGATGCTATCCCATACAGTGGGCAAATTTAGCATCTGGGTACCTCTTTCTGTTTAGTTTTGCGACCCTGATTCAGATTGAGGTTTACAGAGGGTAAATTTAGTGATGCTACCCTGCTATGCTGGGTAGCATCACTAAATTCACCCTCTGGGGACCTCATTTTGCAGATGACAGTTCTGGCTTGCAGGCACTGATAACTGGTCCTATTTACCAGTAAAACTGAGGATGTTTACCACAGTAAACAAGCACTGCTTCATTTTACAAGGGGGCAACACAAGTATAAAGTAAAGTTCCACCAACAGTTTACCCCAGTGGTGCCCTCGTCAGAGGACTTCCACCCCAGCATTAATAACCAGATCCTATTTTTCCAGTAGGATAGAACTTTTTTACCACAGTAAACAAGCACAGCCATTTTTTCATTTCCCAGGGAATTATACCCGCTAAGTACGCTCAGGAAATGATATAATGTTATACACTGTTGAAAGGTGTTCAAAGTGCAGAAGTTAAAAGGAAATTTATTGTGTTAAAAAAATAAAAAGTTTAATATGCATATTTCAATAGCTGCCATATGCCTAAATACAAGCCAAATTCGCCCATTCGGCTATTCAAATTTTCTTTCATTTTTATTTTTGCTTCCAAAACATATGTTGGGTCCCTGCAATGGAACAAGCTCAACAAGTTTGTTTCAATGCGATTCCCAAAGACACTTTCACAACAGACCCTACTAAACAGCAACACATACAATTGGTATAACTTGCAAGAAATCAGACCTGGAGTGAAGAGATCAGTTGTTTCATCATTTTTCTATTTTCAGTACAACAAATTTCAAGTCACTGGTGAACATTCGTGCGATATGAATTTGTCACTCACAACCAGGTGAAAGTACCTGTGAGCTATGTTTTGGGAACAAAAAGGAAAGCATTCGCTTATTTCAGCAAACCTTATTGCAATGTGCTTCTACAGGCAAGCTCTCAGGTCACCATTATAATTTGTCGCTGTTATGGGGCTATTTGTTTACCCACTTTTCATGGATTTTGTGTGCAGGCAATAATGAAATGATAAGATGTCCCTTCACTCACAAAGAAATACAGATATTCTTTCATGCTCCAGTTATGGATATTCCAATCACTTTGTCTCAAAAACATAGTTATTCAAGAATTTTGTTTGCAAGTGTCGTCTGCTTTTCATGTTAGGTAAAGGGTTAATGATTCAAAATAATTGTAAATATGGGGAAAATAGTCGTTTTTTTTTCTTACACAGATAACATGGTGAGTTCCTACTGTTCAAGATGGAAGAGGAAGTGAATGGTATCTGTATAATATGGAATACATTGCCGGAATGAAATTGTGACAAACACTGTCCACATTTATGCAAACATAAGCTCATCTGAGGAAATAATTTGAATGAATGTCTAATGTTGACAGGTCTCTTACATTCCCGCCCTTTCAAGTTCATGCAGTGTTGAGCTGTCTGTACAAGCGATACACATTCTGACTAACATCTGCTCAGTTGCCCTAATGATTTTATTCATGCCCGGCTACTGACTATTAACCCTTTACCTAACATGAAAAGCAGACAACACTTGCAAAAAAATTCTCAAATCACTAATTTTTTTCATCTAAAAAACATAGGTTATGATCCCTCATTGGAATGACGAGGGGTCATAACCTATGTTTTTAAGATAAAAAATGAAAAAATAATGAAAATTAACTGGTGATTTGTGAGAATAGCACTGGCCGGTTTTGGCCGTTACATTGGGTAAAGGGTTAAAATAATAACCACTCGAAGCTCTAACTGACCAGTTAGCCATAATATTCTTGATATTAACGTAATTGGCGGGAAATAATGACCACATATAATAATATATGCAAAAAGAAAGGACATAAGGTTCCATGATTGTCATCAGGATATTCGATTTCAGTATTCAGTGGTCAGGTATTCGAAAATCAAATCAAATCAAAATCAAACGATTCAAAATTCAAATCGAATTTAAAGATTCACAGACCCTAGTCTTTAGCTATTCAATAAGTCTTTTATGTTAGTGTTGTCTTCTAGCTGTGTAGGTAAAGAGGATCAAAAGATAAATAAATACTCAACTATCAAACATATTTTCCAGGTGGCACACTAATGCCATCAACAAAATACCATCAATGACACAAGCAATATAACAATAATTTTCTTCAACTGATGTTGAAATGTCAAAATTTCAACATGAAGATTTTTCCCATAATGCACCGACTAGGTAGTTAAGGCTCCACAAAGTAGATCTTCTGTTTCTCTGGCCATATTTTGGAAAATTGCATGTGGGCATGCGGTTTTTTATTTTTTTTTTTATTTTTGTAATTATTTCATTGCCATTCAATGTTCATGTTCTTGGTTTGTTTTATGTTTTAGGCCTCATAATCTACAGAATAGCATGAGTGGTGGTGTATTTCATCACTTAAGTGCAAGAAGGCTTTGCAATGCTAAAGCATTGCAGAGCCTTGTTGCACTCAAGGGACAAATTTATCAATTTTATTAACTTGTGTAAAATATCAGACATAAACCATTTAATTTTTATTTTTTTAAATTTGCATTGGTTATAAATGGAGAACAAGCGGCAGCAAAAAAAAAGGACCATGCGGGATGGCCTGAGAAGCAGATTTTAATCTTTTTAGGCCTAACCAATTCAATCTTATTTGACAGAGCTCATTTAGATCTGTCAAACAAGATTGAATTGGTTAAATTCCTAGCTGCATAATGGGAAAACTTTCCTGCTTTAAATTTTCATACCTTAATATCAGAGTGCAGGGGGTTAATTGCATATTAAAACTCAAAAAATCAAAGGCATTTATTCAAAATAAAGAAAGACACAATGTGTTTTCAGCCAGTTAAATGGTGTTGGTCTTCACTGAAGACCTATTTTATAAATAAGAAATAGCTCACATATAAGGCACACTATATAAACAAAAATCGTTATCAGCTAAATGGAAGACTCAATTGCTCCAGTATTGCAGTAACAATATAACCCTTTATATAACAAACTGAAAATGTCTAGATGTTTAGGAATGTTGCTGAAAGTCCCATGTGAAACGAACTACAAACAATAAATTTTAAGGACATTAGCTTATGAATCCTCACTGGAAAGGTTCATCAAACTGGTTGCAATACAGATTTTAAGTACACATGTGTGTCAAAATATCAAGATACTTAAAAGTAGCAAATCTTTTCCATGATGCCATTAAGAATTTTACCAATTAAATCTATCTTCTTTAGCAGGGTTCATTCCCACTAGACCAATTCCCTGTAGACCAACTCCCACGAGGCCAATTCACAAAAGACCAATTCCCCTTAGACCAACTGATGTGTTCTACTTTAAAAATAATTCTATATCAATAATTTGATATATTTATAAATATTTATAAATGTATGTAATGTTATTGATATTCAAGCATGAAAATAAGCGGACTGTCATTTGCAGAATGAGGTCCCCAGAGTGGGAATTTGCTGTTGCTATCCCATACAGTGGGCCAGTTTATCCTCTGGGTACCTCTTTCTGATTATGTTTGAGACCTTGATTCAGGTTGAGGTTCACAGAGGGTAAATTTAGTGATGCTACCCTGCTGTGCAGGGTAGCATCACCAAATTCACCCTCTGGGGACCTCATTTTTCAGATGATAGTCAGCTCATTTTCTGGCTTGTCGATATTTTATAGATGTTGGGCAGATTTTTATAAATAAATGCTTTCCTAATTATCCTTAATCAATAACATTATGTAGTTGGTCTTTTGGGAATTGGCCTAAAGGGAATTGGTCTAAAGGGAATTGGTCTAGTGGAAAGACACCCTTTGACATAGCTCATTGGGCTCTGTCAAACAAAACTAAGATGGTTAAATTCCTAGTTGCACTGTGGCAAAGATTTGCTACTTGAATTTTGGCAAATGTGCAGAGGGTTAAAAGTTTATACAGAAAAACAGGTGATTAATACTGAAGTATGTGAGTGAGTAATCCCCCCCCACCCCCCCCCCCCCCCACACCCCCGTCCTTTTTATTTTCCCAGAAAAAAATTGGGGGGATTGGTGTTTAAGGTCACATACTTATGCACAATGGCTAATCATGACCGTGACAGTTTAACGGGTGGAGGAAGCCAGAGTACCCGGAGAGAACTACCAAGCAACGATGAGCAGCTGCCAGCTCCCCAACATCGTAACTCCACACTGCAGCACAGGCAGGGTTAGACTGGTTGAAGACATGCGCACCATCGACATGCAGTACGCCTCAGTACACGGCGCCACCGTGCCCCCATGTGGACAATCGGGGTTACATGCCTTGCCCATGGACACAACACTTCAGTCCGAATCGCTCGTTCAGACAGTAACCCATCCGAGGACTAACCAGGCTTGATGTTGCTTAACTTCGGTGATCTAACGAGAACCGGTTACTGCAATGCCACCCCACCCTGGGGGGGGGGGGTGGAACTTAATCACACTTCTATCCTGTAAACCTTAATCACACTTCTGTCTTGTAAATTGAATGGACTTATTGACCAATGATTTTTTTGGTTAAATTGAGTTGAATTTTCCATCAAATCTAGTCATAACTGCTTTATAGCAGCCATGACTAGATTTGCTGAAAAATATTTGAAAATACTCAGCAGGGTTAAGTGCTAAATCATACAAATTTAGACCTATCAAAAACATTTCTTGTTTCTCAGGCAATTTTTCCTCAATTTTACGATGAGGGAGGGAGGGTTTTTTCTGTTATTCACAAAACAGTTATGAAAATAGTTGGAATCAGAAATTTTTAACTACAGTGGAACCCTGTTAATTGAATAGCCACTTTGGCAATGAAAATTATTCAATTAACAGGAGTATTCAATTAACAGGGATTGTCATTTTCCTGTATTCTAGAGATAAACTTAGCATTTATTCTATTATATCTTGTTTGACAGAGCTCTATGAGCTCTGTCAAACAAGATACAATAGATTAAATGTCTGTATTGAATGTACTGAGGCCAAATAGGTCTATAAACAAAGAAAAACTGGGGAGAGTCAGGATAATTTCTCGACAGGTTACAAGATTTTTTATTCAATTAACAGGAGTTTACTCTATAACCTATATTCAATTAACAGGTCAAATTTGTACTGGAGGTATGAAAAATGGTTTTGTGTTTGGAAATTATATTCAATTAACAGGGATGTACAATTAAGAGATATCCAATTAAGTGGGCTCCACTGTACTTACACTATTATGTGGCAAAGCAATGTTTTCAGCAGTGAAAACTTCACATAGTTGAAAATTTAACCAACTATATCCTGTTTGACAGAGCTCTGTCAAACAAGGTACACTTCGTTAAATATTTGTCCTACAAGTGCAAAATATAAGAGATTTCCAGGTGAAAAAAGGTGTTAAGGCAGATTTTCTATGACAAGGGAGGTGCCTGAGAAACAAGAATTTTTTTTTTTTTAGCCTTAGTTTGGCACCATAAAAGATAATTGATCAGAATATCAAATATAATTCAACAGGGAGTAGCAAAAAACAATGGAGGCAAAAAGTTAAAAAAAACAACTAATAGTATTTTCATAATACAGAATATAAACAACATTTGGTCCATAAATGTTTTATCATCTCAACGAATGAATATAACAGTACTCTACAATAACGTCTCAAAAGCAACAAGCAAGCATCCCAATGAATTTACTAGGTATAATACAACTAGCTTATATATACAAAGATTAACAATAAGGTAATAAACAATTATCAAAAAATTATACATTTGCAGTGTATAAAAATATTATAAATCCTTAACATATGTATGTACCCATTACGTAAGTTATGCTGATCCCAGAAATAAACACAGAATTAATAACTAGTTGGTGTAAAAGAAAAAAATATTGGGCAATAAATACCTGGAAATCCAATTTCGAAGTCTTTATTTATTTATTGGGGTTTAACAACACTTTCACTGTCAGAGTCACCTTGCGTCTGACAGTTTTATGGGTGGAGGAAACCAGAGTACTTGGCAAGAACCACTGAGCAATAACAAGTAACTGTCAGACTCCCCTACATACTAATTCCACACAAGCAGGGTTAGCATTGGTTGAAGACAAGTGCACCATGGATGTGCAGTATGCCTTAGAACATAGCGTGCCCCCACGTGGGCAATCAGGATTAAGTGTAGGGCTGCACGGTACATCGATAAACCGATATATACCGGTATTCAAACCAATATCGATTGAATACCGGTGTAATTACAAAAATATCGGTTTATCATCATTTATTTACCCACAATTTACTTTTCAAGATGTCTTGCGTTTTTTAACTGTAGCCCCGAATGAATAATATTGTCCCTTTATCCAAGGAATCGTCTGCTGGTGCACTCGTAATATACAAATTCAGCAGTTGAAAAAATAATTTTCAAAAATTTCGACAAAACTATATCATGTGACCCCTCATTGGAACGAGCTCGTTCCAATGAGGTTTCACATGATGAAGTTTTGTTGAAATCATTGGGGAAAATCTGATAAACTAATTTTGAAAATAATAAATTTTGATATCGTCTGTGCTGGGTAAATGTTTTTCGAACCGCATCATCAAGGCATGCTAATTCGTTCATGCCTCGAGTCTCGATTGTGGTACTGGTGTTCATACATCTGAACAGTTTTCGATATACCAGTATACCGCGGTATTTTTGGAATACCGATACCGGTATTCAGTTTTGAATATCGTGCATCCCTAATTAAGTGCCTTGGCCAAGGACACAATGCAGTTACCTCTGGCGGGGATTGAACTGTGGACCTTCAATTTGAACTCCAGTACCTTAACCAATGAGCCACTCTTATTTCTTTTTGAGCTGATCTAGGTAATTGGGGTGTAAAAAGAATATTTTAATTTATAATATTATATATTATAATTTAACCAGTTCAACCTTTGTCTGACAGAGCTCACCGAGCTCTGTCAAACAAGTATGATTTGGTTATCTTCCAAATTGAATTGTGGAAAAAAATTTGCTGAAATTTTGTATTTGTGTCATCAGTGCGTAGAAGGTTCTTATTTATTTATTTATTGGAATTTAAGGTCACTTTCAGCATCTTTGGCTATTTCATTTATTTATTGGGATTTTGTGACACTTTAGACAGTCAGGGTCACCTCGTGTTCAGATAGTTTTACAGGTGGAGGAAGCCGAAGTACCCAGAGAGAACCACCAAGCAATGGCAAGCAACTGCCCGACTCCCCAATGTACTAACTATTGCCAGACTCCCCAATGTACTAACTGTACAAGAAGGGTTAGTATTGGTTGAAGACAAGTTTACCATCGATGTGCAGTACAACTTGGTACACAGTGTCACCATGCCCCCACATGGGTAATCAGAATTAAGTGCCTTGCCCAAGGACACAACACAGTTACCCCTGGCTGGGATCAAACTGTGGACATTTTGGTTTGAAATCCAATTCCATAACCCCTGAGCTGCACTGCTCCCTGGTTATTTCATGATGGCAACACAGGTATGAAGTCAAGTTTACCCAATTGTTTATACAGTGGAACCCTGTTAATTGAACAGCCACTTTACCAATGAAAATTATTCAATTAACAGGAGTATTCAATTAAGAGGGATTGTGTCACTTTCCTATATTCTAGAGATAAACTTAGCATTTATTCTATTACATCTTGTTTGACAGAGCTCCATGAGATCTGTCAAACAAGATATAATAGATTAAATGCCTGTAATGGATGTGCCGAGGCCAGATAGGTCTATAAACAAAGGAAAACTGGGGAGAGTCCGGGTAATTTTGTGACAGGTTACAAGGTTTTTTATTCAATTAACAGGAGTTTACTCTATAACCCATATTCAATTAACAGGTCAAATTTGTTGTGACGGTATGGTAAATGGTTTTGTGTTGGGAAATTATATTCAATTAACAGGGTTGTTCATTTAAGAGATATACAATAAAGTATGCTCTACTGTATATAAAAGGGGTAATTAGTGTTCCCACTTCAAATATGTCAACAACATGACACAAGGCTTGTTCTCCTTCCAAGGGTTAACATGACGGCAACATAGGTATGACGGCAACATAGGTATGAAGACAAGTTTACCCAATCGTTTATGCATAAGAGGGGTAATTAGTGTTCCGACTTCAAATATGTCAACAACATGACACAAGGCTTGTTTTCCTTCTAAGGGTTAACATGACGGCAACACAGGTGTGAAGTCAAGTTTGCCCAATCGCTTATACATAAGAGGAGTAATTAGTGTTCTGACTTCAAATATGTCAACAACATGACACAAGGCTTGTTTTCCCTCTAAGGGTTAACATGAAGGCAACACAGGTATGAAGTCAAGTTTACCCAATCACTTATACATAAGAGGGGTAATTAGTGTTCTGAATTCAAATATGTCAACAACATGACACAAGGCTTGTTTTCCCTCTAAGGGTTAACATGAAGGCAACACAGGTATGAAGTCAAGTTTACCCAATCACTTATACATAAGAGGGGTAATTAGTGTTCTGACTTCAAATATGTCAACAACATGACACAAGGCTTGTTTTCCCTCTAAGGGTTAACATGAAGGCAACACAGGCATGAAGTCAAGTTTACCCAATCACTTATACATAAGAGGGGTAATTAGTGTTCTGACTTCAAATATGTCAACAACATGATACAAGGCTTGTTCTCCTTCCAAGGGTTAACGAGAGGACAGAGGGAGATGATTCCAAACTTCTTACTCATCAATTATCCAAGATAATTCAATATTTTTCTCATAAAAAAACTTGGCTGTTCATCAACATTATTCCACTGTGCTGCTCATACTTTGGTCACAAGGTGAAAAAACATGTTGAAAAAGAGGGACAGAGAATCGGTAGATATTTAATGTAAATAAAATGGATGATAAATTTTCTACCTGAACTGGTGGCTTGCTTATTATCTTCAGGATTTTTTTTTGTATTATTTTTTATGCAGCATGAGAGCAAATGAAAATGAAAACGGAATGAGTTTCATTCATAAACAATAATTTCATCAATACTAAATTTTTTTTTTTAACAATGGCTATTTACTGTACCACAAAGAAGCAGATAGAATTTATATATAATTTTTAATGTAAGAAGAGTATCAATTAAAATAAAATAAAATACAAAAATAAAGTTGTGAATATCATAATTAAACCTTTACCCAATGCACAAGATATCAAAATTTATAATTTTAATTATTGTTTTTGAACATTTTTAAAAAAATTTCAACAAAACCATATCATGTAAGCCTTCACGGGAATGAGCTCATTCCAATGAGGATTACATGATATGGTTCAGTTGAAATTTAAAAAAAAATTTTTTTTCAACTACTAAATTTGTAAATTACAGGAGTGGATGTGGCCTATTCATTAGGTAAAGGGTTAACCCTTTACCAAACGAATCGCCTGCATCCACCCGTGTAATATTCAAATTCAGCAGTTGAAAAAATATTATTTTTCAAAAAATTTCAACCAAACCATATCATGTGAACCCTCGTTGGAACGAGCTTGTTCCAACGAGGGGTCACATGATATGGTTTTTTTGAAATTTTTCAAAAAATTTGATATTTAAAATAATAAATTTTGATATCGTCTGTGTTGGGTAAAGGGTTAAATTCTATTCTACATGTCCCCTAAAATTACATTTAAACTATTTTATTTGGAAGGAAAAAAATATACACTGAAAAATTTAATTGATCATTAAATGCTTGGTATATTGTGACTTACACAAGAATGATACTGAGGTTTAATGACACCTTTCAAAAACCAGCGTCACATCATCTCTGAGTTGAATGTGTTAGTTGCTGCAAACAGGGCCCTGCAAATTGGAATTACAAATCAAACTGAATTGAATTGGGGGTCCAGCATCAACATCAAATCCAAAATGAATCAGACACAGCACAAAAACAATTTTCTCGACATAACTTGTTATTTTACCAAATTACCATGCATACCCTTACAGCTTGCACATGCCACAGGTATCCGAGTGCTGAGGTCACAAGTTACATTGCTACAACAGTACTTATAAAGTGCAGTGCTAGATTCCCATGCTCCACTTTAAAAATAGTGTTGTAACATTGTTACTTATACAGCAGACAAGCATGCTGATAAGCAGTGCAGGAAATGAACAAAATTGATAGGTGCAGTTTTAAGCTCCCGTGAATTCACAGACGGGAGTAAATTGCACCCGTAAATTGTTAGTGTATGAATTTTCGAGGGAATACTGTTACCAAACACCAGAAACCTTAACCCTTTGAACTCTAGTGGTATATTTCATGTCAGTTCAATGGCAGCAATTAGAAGAGTCAATATTCATTATTTGAGGTAGACCAATCAATATTTTCAACGTGCAGCCTCGGGGCTACATGTTGAAAATACTGATTGCTCTACCCCATGCATTTACTGAACAGCCATCCTATTTAATGACGTTATGGCGTATCATGTTCCTGGCCAGAAAAGCGGCCGATCGGGTTCAAGGGGCTAAATGTATAAGGGAATTCCTGAATTATGACAGTAACTTGCCACTGGCTGCAGAGTGCAGTTTTCTCAAAACAACCCACATTTTTTGCCCTCACAGTATATTAGTGCTCCACAATATTTTTCAACCAGTGCATTTTCTAGCTCACGTAAAATAGAAAACACAGGTGCTAACGGGAGCAATTGCACTCACACCATCTCATTTCAAGGACTGCTGATAAGCTGATTGAACCGAAAATGCAACAGACAACAATAATCTTTCATTTCTGCAGCATGACTCCACAGGTAGAAGACATTTAATTGCCAGCGACCCTTCACAAAAAATAACGTAAGTTACCGGATTTGAAATATACAAATTAGGATGCCATCGATGCTGACACTGTATCGGAGATGAGCAGGGCTCCAGCTACTGTGCAAGAATAAGGTCCAATGTTTCGGATATTTTTGCTTCAGGTGATAAAATGCTGTGGTGTGACAGTGTTGGGACGAACTCCCAGAGAACTTTTCAACAGTGCCTGAAATAACAGCAAATTAGCTGAACATTCCCTTAAAATATTATCTGCCATTATGAGTTGGTCACATCAAACTTGACAATTAACTGGTTGAATGCTAAATTATTTTTCAAAAGTGTTTGTAACATGGGTATTTTTTTTTTCAAAGATACCATCAAGTCTGGAAATACGCAGACTGTCATCTGCAGAATGAGGTCCTCAGAGGGTGAATTTGATGATGCTACCCAGGGGGAGAATTTGGTGATGCTACTCTACACAGCAGGGTAGCATTACTAGATTTATCCTCTGTGAACCTCAATCTGAACCAAGGTCTCAGGCCTAAGCAGAAAGAGGTACACAGAGGATAAACTGGGGTATTCTACAGTACAGCCACCGAGGAGTGGTCAAAATCCACACATGGGCAGTGTTGCCCACATGGGCACTTTTCTCAATTAATAATCAGTAGTTGTTAGCTTCATTCATTGACAATTTGAGGGCAATTCCATTGTTTTATGTCCGACATTACCAATAAACACATGCGTGGAAATATTGCCCATGCATGGATTATGCCCTTTCCACAACGACCATATTGTAGCCCACTGTATGGGATAGCATCAGCAAATTCACCCCCTGGGGACCTCATCGTGCAAATGATGGTTTGCTATTTTCCAGGCTTGGATACCATGCTATCAGCATGGGGTGCCTTAGTTTAGTAAGATTTTGTTTATGAATAATTGTTTTGTCACAGTTTTATTAGAGAGTGCCTTTTGGCACTCTCTAATAAACTGTAACAAAGCAATTTTACATATTTTTTTTCTTCTGCTCAGCAAACAAGTTTATACATAGCATGCAAAGTCACTGAACTGGCATTCAGTACTTTTTCAACAGAACTATGACAGTGACATTTTGCAACCAAGGAGGCAAAAAAAAAATTCTATTCAATTTCTCATTACCAATATTACCAGTTCCCGGCATCAAGTCTTCGAAAGCTATGTGAGGTATAACTTCTAAAACTAGAGGATGGGCACCAAAGGGTGGCTGATTCCCCCGAAAAAAGCCTTGATAGCCATTCCAACCTTATTCGCAACACACCCTCTGGTTGCGGGCAATAATAATACCAAGTATCATTAATATCCTTGAAGGCTGTAAGAAGTTATGGAGTGAACACGAATTCCGTCTACTCCCGGACGGACAGACGGACGACGTCACGGCTAGATTCCCCCGAATTTTTTTCGGGGGAATAAAAATGAGACCTGTGTCTTGTACTTGTTAAAAAAGATGATTTTGATGAAAATGTTTAAATTTGTCTTTCTCCTCCCATCAAAGATCATATTATTCCTTCTTTGAAGGATCTCAAGCAACGTTGTCTTCAAAGTTTCAGTTCGAGACACTGGACATTTAATAATTTAGCTGAACCCAACAGCCTTTCTATCCTGTAATGGGTGAGGTGCTCCCATCTCTGGGGGAGTAGTAATTCCTCCCTTTTGGGTATTCTCCCAATCCCACCACTACTTTGTCATACATCTAATTTCTTCATTATACAAAATACTGTCAATGAAGAAAATGGTTTACACTGCCCGAGTGCTGGAAGGTAATGTTTCATCTCTTACACTTGATGAAAATTATCTATCAATGGAAAAGGGGTTATTAACCCTTTACCCAACGTAACGGCCAAAACCGGCCAGCACTATTCTAAAAAATTGCCAATTAATTTTCATTATTTGTTCATTTTTTGTCTCAAAAGCATAGGTTATGACCCCTCATTGGAACAAGCTCATCGAGCTCATTCCAACGAGGGGTCATAAACCATGTTTTTGAGACAAAAATGAAAAAAAATAGTTATTTAAGAATTTTTGTTTGCAAGAGTCGTCTGCTTTTCATGTTAGGTAAAGGGTTAACACCTGAAAAACAAAGTTCAATTTTATACTAAGCTGGATATGATCATATTTTGTCAACATTATAAAATAAGTTAATCAGGGATGTAAGTGAGAGTCACACCAAAAAAACAGGACAATTCAACTTGAGTATGGGATGCCAGAGCACAGAGAGTCTCTGGAAGACTTGGCATCAGCTCAGGCCTACCTGGGCTCATTTTGAGTTCAGGTAGGCCTGGACAATGCCAAGTCTTAAATGCGCTAGCACATACATTGATTGATTACTTGTGTCAGTATCACTACTTAACCTGTAAAATGGACAAATTTAATCCTTTACCCATCGCAGACGATATCAAAATTTATTATTTTAAATAAAATTTTTCAAAAAATTTCAACAAAACCATATCATGTGACCCCTCGTTGGAACGAGCTCGTTCCAACGAGGGGGCACATGATATGGTTTTGTTGAAATTTTTTGAAAAATAATATTTTTTCAACTGCTGAATTTGCATATTACGCAGGCGGATGCAGCCGATTCGTTGGGTAAAGGGTTAAACATAATTGGAGGTGTAAATGTCCTTGGATGGGTCTATCAATATTCCCCACTGCAATGATTGGCATACTGCTAAAGCAATAGTTATAGAATGGCACCATGGTCCTGAAATGCACGTCCAGATTAAATTTGGTGGTAAACATGCATACCAAGGTTTGATGGGTTTGGCCTATAAACATTAGAGAAAATCTCCTGACAAAATTTAGACCTAGCAGCAAATTATTCTAAGTCAAAAAGGGGAATAACTATGGCAAAATTAGTATGACTGAAACTATAATCACAGGTGCCTGGGTTCACATGGTGGTGAACATTCATACCAAGTTTCAAAGGCCTATAAACATTGGAGAAAATCTCAGGACAAACTTATGTCTACAGCCGGGTAGACAGATAAAATGATTCTAGTATATCGCCCTGCCCCCTCCTCAGGTATAAAAAAAACACAGCCACCTCAGATGTATTGGAAAACTCAGATCTGAATGCTCTGTTTTTGTCATATTTCAAAATGTAAATCATTTTATGGAATGAATCCTCCAATTGAACACAAAATTAGAATGGCCCCCCTCAAAATCTGTTTTTGAAATAAACTTAAAAGAAAAAAAATTATACCCCTGATTAAGTTCAGTTGAACTTAAAAATGATCTTCAGCACTACACCACTTTGATAACCTAAATAAAAACAACTTCTTCCGGATTGCTTCCCCCAACACTACTCACACTGTTATCCTCATTTTCAACTTTCTTTTCAGTACTGATTTCAGTGTCACCTGAGGCACTTTTAACACTTGTTGAAAGTTTTTTACTTTTGCTCTCATCATCTCCTCCGTCCACCTCAGTCAAAGAATCCTCTTTGTCTGATTCTGTTTTCTTTTCACTTTCGCTCAGTCTAGACCCTTTCAAAGGTATGTCATCCGATTTGACAGAACTCCTGTCGTTAGATAAGCCGCTCAGTCTTTTTTCACTTGTAGTTGGAGACTTTGCAGACTGCACCTGTATATCTAAAGCAAATTCTAGGTTGTCTTTAGATCCACGATCTCCAGGTGTCCTTGGACTTGGAGATCCATCCTTTTCATCTGTAAAAGAAATGTTTCATTAGGCCCACAAAGTAGATCTTCTGTTTCTCAGGTCATTTTTTGTAAAATTGCATGTGGGCAGGCAGTTTTTTATTTTATTTTTTATTTTTGTAATTATTGCTTGGTCATCGAAAGTTCATGTTCTTGGTTTATGTTTTATGCCTCATAATCTGCAGAATAGGATGGTGGTGGTGTATTTCGTCCCTTGAAGGCTTTGCAATGCTAAAGAAACATATCAACTGCTAAAGCATTGCACAGCCTTGTTGCCCCCAATTTACTAAATTTTGTTAACTTGGGTAAAATATCAGACATCTATCTAACGTAAACAAAGATGAAAAACGTTTTGAAAAATAATTAAAAAATGCCAAAAGGTGTAGTAGAAAGGGGTGGGAAACACTGAGTAGACATACAGTACTAGACAAAATAAGCTGTAGGATAACCACAAACAAGAGGCCCCAAGGGGACCTTAATCGCTCACCGGCCAAAGTGGTTCAAAGAAGTGTTTGGGGTCACATTCAGTTAGACATGGTTCATCAACACTTCAAAGGAATGAAGCCATGCAAAGGCAAATTTTATGGAAATGGATCTGAACAAACCAGAACCTAACATGTTCCCCTGCCCCCCCCCCCCCCCCAACCCTGCCTATAGTGAGCCCAAATAATAAGCCAGGGACTCAAATTGAACAAACTTGAATCTGATCCTTCTTGAGATGTTACAAATGTATATACCAAATATGAAAGAATTCTGACTGGTGGATCTGAACAAGGCGGTTTTTAAAGAAATGTCCTCACATTGCATTAAGTTAAACTTTGAGCTCAAATAGGGAGCCAAAATATTAACCCAGGGACCCGATTTGAACAAACTTGAATCTGACCCACCTAGAGATGTTGTATACGAAATATGAAAGGATTCTGGTAGGTGGATCTGAAGAAGAAGACTTTTAAAAGAAATTTCCTCATATTGCACTAAGTTAAAATTCAGGATCCCATATGAAGCCAAATATCAACCCACAGACTAGATCTGAACAAACTTGAATCGGACCCTTCTAGAGATGTTGAATACCAAATATGAAAACATTCTGACTACAGGGTCTAAAGAAGAGGATTTTTAAAAAAAATTCCCTATATTGCACTAAGTTGATATTAACCCAGGGATCCGATTTGAACAAACTTGAATTTGACCCACCTAGAGATGTTGTATACCATATATGAAAGGATTCTGATAGGTGGATCTGAAGAAGAAGACTTTTAAAAGAAATTTCCTCATATTGCACTAAGTTAAAATTCGGGCTTCCATAGGAAGCCAAATATCAGTTTTGAGCAAACTTGAATCGGACCCTCCTAGAGATGTTGTATACCAAATATGAAAACATTCTGACTACAGGGTCTAAAGAAGAGGATTTAAAAAAAAATTCCCTATTTTGCACTAAGCTGATCGAGCTCCCATAAGGAGCCCAAAAATTTACCCAGGTAAGCAATTTTAACAAACCTGAAACTGACCCACCTCAAGATGTTGTATACCAAATATGAATGCATTCTGATTGGTGGATCTGAAGAAGATTTTTAAAGAAATTTCCTCATATTTCACTAAGTTAAAATTCAGGCTCTCATAGGGAGCCCAAATATAAACCCAAGGACTCGATTTGAACATACTTGATTCTGCCCCCCCCCCTCCCCCCCACCTATACATGATGTATACCAAACATGAAAGGATTCTGACTGCTGGTGCTGAAGAAGAAGATTTTTAAAGAAATTTTCTCAAATTGTACTAAGTTAAACTTTGGGCTTCAAGAGAGAGCCCAAATACTAACTCAGGGACCCAATTTGTACAAACTTGAATCTGACCCCCCTATAGATGTTGTATACCAAATATGAAAGGATTCGGACTGGTGGATCTGAAGATTTTTAAAGAAACTTCCTCAAATTGCACGAAGTTAAACTTTGGGCTCCAAGAGAGAGCCCAAATACTCACTCAGGGACCCGATTTGTACAATCTTGAATCTGACCCCCCTATAGATGTTGTATACCAAATATGAAAGCATTCTGACTGGTGGATCTGAAGAAGAAGATTTTTAAAGAAATTTCCTCATATTTCATTGAGTTAAAATTCGGGCTCCTACAGGGAGCCCAATTATTAACCCAGAGACTCGATTTGAACAAACTTAAATCTGACCCCAATAGAGATGTTATATACCAAATATCAAAAGATTCTAAATGATGGTTCTGGAGAAGAAGATTTTTTTAATTTAAAAAAAAAAAATTATGGGTGCTATCAGAGTAATGCCCCTTGTGGTGCCCCCTGTGAACACGGAAAGTTTATTTGTACAAGCTTGAATTGACATGTGATAAGGAACATGCACACCAAATTTGGTTCAATTTGGTCCAGTAGTTTGGGAGAAGTCGATAATGTAAAGTTCATGACGGACGACGACGGACAGCAAGTGATAAGTTAAGCTTCCTTCTGTGAGCTAAAAACTATGTATCTTTCTCTTCCTACACTGAGAAGACCAGAAGCTGACATCATTTTCTGGAAAGCTCTCACTGAAAAGCTTTCCAGAAAATGATGTCAGATTCTGGTCTTATCAGTGCTGGAGCAGCAGTAAACTTAAGTTTATTGTGGTTATGCTAA
Organism: Pictodentalium vernedei; assembly: GCA_031216915.1. Classification (NCBI taxonomy): domain Eukaryota; kingdom Metazoa; phylum Mollusca; class Scaphopoda; order Dentaliida; family Dentaliidae; genus Pictodentalium; species Pictodentalium vernedei. Next base: position 647,683,813 of record CM062295.1, read on the forward strand.
AACTTATTTTGACTTGCACTATATTTAAATGAGAAGAAACCCCAGTTATATATCAGTGAAAGACCCAAATGAAGGTAACACAGGATTCTAAAACTTTAATTTGTTTTGTCTGCCATCCTTCCTTTCTTGAATCATTGTAGAAGTTCTAATGATGCATTCCTGTGTGATCCAGCATTTGAAGCCATCAAAACATGAAAATTTCAGAGAGCAGGTAAACAAACAACTGATCACACAGTGCCTTTTTTGATTCATTTATTGGAGTTTTAACAAACAGACAGGGTCACCTCATTTCAGACAGTGTAAAGGTAAAAGAAACTGGAGTACCTGGAGAGATCCACCAAGCAATGGCAAGCAATGTTAGACTCTCAAATGTACTAACTCCACACAAGCAGGGTTAGCATTGGTTGAAGACAAGTGCACCATTGATGTGCAGTACGCCTTAGTACACACATGGGCAATTGGGATTAAGTGCCTTGCTCAAGAACACAATGCAAACACCCCTAGTGGAGATCAAAACATGGACCTTTTGGCACAGAGTTCAACCACAGAGCCAGTGCAGATATTTTTCTCTAACAAACTGACTATTCAATTAACATGGTTTCACTGTACTTTTATTCTTAAGCCTTTACCCAACGCAGACGATATCAAAATTTATTATTTTAAATATCATTTTTTAAATTTAAAAAAAAAATTTCAACAAAACCATATCATGTGACCCCACACTGTCACATGATATAGTTTTGTTGAAATCTTTCGAAAAATAATATTTTTTCAGCTGCTGAATTTGCATATTAAGCAGGCGGATGCAGGCGATTCATTGGGTAAAGTGTTAAGAAGCTGTATCAAACAAGACAGGGAGCACAGTGGTTCAGTGGTTACAGCACTGGACTTCAAACCAAAAGGTCCATGCTTCAATCCTCACTAGGAGTGTTTGCATTGTATCCTTGGGCAAGGCACTTAATCCGAATTGCCCACGTGTGTGCTAAGGCATACTGCACATTGATGATGCACTTGTCTTCAACCAATGCTAACCCTGCTTGTATGGAGTTAGTACACTAAGGAGTCTAACGCTGCTAGCCATTGCTCGGAGGATCTCTCCAGGTACTCCAGCTTCCTTCACAATAACACTGTCTGACACAAGGTGATCCGGTCTGTCGAAAGTGTTGTTAAAACACCAACAAATAAAACAAACAAGGCATAAATAAATAGAGGATATGGAATGAGTGTTTTTCTCATATAATATTTATGAAACGAGTCTAAGAATTTTCCGTTTTGGCGAGCCCAAAGGTAAAATTTGGACGAGTTTCATAAATATTATGTGAGAAAAACACTCATTTCATATTCTATTTAGCATATGACACACACATGCACAAATTAGCCACTTAGTATGACTTTTTAACCCATCACCTAAATTGAGTTGCAAACAGCAATTGGAAACAAGCCAAGACCAATACCGGGTCTGGACCTGCGTTGCTGCATGCAATTGATCTGAAAATTAGATACACGATACAACTCATCATTATGAAGCAGCAGACCAAATATAAAATCATTCTCTTTCATAGAAGCCAAGAAAACTTTGACGGAAGAAGTGTTTCGGACGGACGGACTGATGGATGGACGGACAGACTGATGGATGGACGGACAGACTGATGGACTGACGGACAGACGGAGTCGAGCGGTTACTAGACCTGCTCTGCCGCTGGCGACGCATGAAAAAACATCCTGTCACTAAAAAGTTTCATTTTTTGCTTCCAAAACATAGGTTATGACCCCTCATTGGAACGAGCTCGTCGAGCTCGTTCCAATGAGGGATCATAACCTATGTTTTGGAAGCAAAAAGTGAAAATAGAAAAAAAAATGAATGGCATTTTTCTTGTAGATTAATACAATATAACCCACCCTAAATAGGAGAGATAACGTAAATTCTCCCTACTGAAATTATGCAAATATGATCCAGTTGTATTTTGTTTAGCCAATCAAATTGTCCCATTTTGAAATTGACCAATGAAAGCTCCAAACTCTAATTATGCAAATTATCAAATGTGGCCCAGTTGTATTTTGTTCAGCCAATCAAATTGTCTAGTTTTGAAATTGACCAATGAAATTGACGGAAGGTTTTATTTATCACTGATTAATATGAAAACAAAATATCAAATGTTTTAAAGTGAACAAAATGGAACAAAATGGACGAGCCATATGATAAAATGCATTTATCAGATGAACTGAAGATAAAGAGGTCCATAAACTTGGGGAATTCAGTGGATTACAGAGTAATGTTTCAATAGATCATAAAATGTATAGGCCACACAAAGTAGATCATCTGTTTCTCAGGCCATTATTTGTAAAATTGCATTTGGGCGGGCGAGCAGGTGGGCGTTTTTTTATTTTATTTTTTGTAATTATTTCTTTGCCATCAAAAATTCATGTTCCTGGTATGTTTATCCTTTAGGTCTCATAATCAACAGAATAGCAAGGGTTGTGGTGTATTTTGGCCCTTGAGAGCAAGAAGGCTTTGCAATGGAAAGCCTTCTTGCACTCGAGGGACAAATATATCAATTTTGTTAACTTGGGTAAAATATCCTACATAAACCATTTCATTTTTATATGTTTTAAGTTTACACTGGTTATAAAAAGAGAGCATGCATCAGCCAAAAGATCAAGCTGAGGGCCTGAGAAATTTTTGTGGGCCTTAATTTTGTTCAATCTTTAAACCTGTATGAACGTAAGAGGATAAATATTTACTAAAGGTACGATGACTGGTTTGGTGTTTAGAAGTTGTTTGAGATTAATGAGGTTATTCAATTAAGAAATATTCAAATAAGTTGATTCCACTGTGTGTCATCAAAATTGCAAGAATAAACATAGTTTGCATATTTTCAAATTCCAATGTTGGAAATGATAAAGAAGTGAGCAAAAAAGCTTTTAAAATTGAGGATGAATACTGACAACAAAACCTCACCTGGTTCCTCTTTTATTGGTGGCGAAGTTGGTGTAGTTGCTGGTTTGGGATTTTCAAACAACTCTTGTAAATTTGAGCTCTCTGCATTTTTGTCTTTTTCGCTATCAGTCAGACCCATTTTTTTAATTTTCTGTTTCACAGACATTCTTAGTGTGTCAGAATCATAGACAACCTCTGCCTCTTTTACTTTCAGTGATGTCTCATCATGTTCTACAAGAAAAAAAAGGATGCTGAAGTTGGCCTAAACTGCTTCCCTGGATCAAATTGTCTACAAAGGGTATTACTGTTGAGGGATCAGAAAGATTGATGTAAAAAGGAAGTTTCACCTTGTACATATATGTGTGTATACTATAATGACTGTCACCAAAAATGCTCAGAAAAATTTGGTCTGTTTTTTAGAGATTAACCGATGATCATCAATCACATCTGACATTGGCTGATTTTAAGTCATCGGTTGACCAACGGTAGAAGTATTTGAACATTGTTTCATTCCGATGATTACATGGAACATCATGGGATTAAAATTGTTCGTATTTACATTTAATTCACAATCTCATACAAGCAGTAAAAAGCCTAATAAGTTGCCACAATAATTGGAAGGGATCATGATTGGTCTAAACTTGTTGATTGGTCTGATCTTCCCCTTTGATAGCTGCCCACGATGCACATGCCATGTGTCATGTGATGATTCCATGAAAAATGACATCAGCAAAAACAAGTTAACTATGTGGCATCTTTGATCATTGATCAAAGACGCCATGCTGTTAACTTGTTGTCACTGACATCGTATTTTTATTTTGATACACAGTGACACACACAATAGGTCATAAAACCAAGCAACCTGACTGTAGAGTAAAATTAACCCTATTCTATGCATTCTTGAACATACTAATCCTTTTGGTTGTGACTATCTGACATTGGCACTCACAATTGGCCGATTGTGCACTCAACTAATCGGCAAGTGGATGGCAGTTGCAAATCCTTATCGTTTAATCACAGCTGTTTTTCACTCCCCTACTCGAAGCACACACCCTACGTTAGGATTGAGATTATGCCGAAAAGCAACAGAAGGTTGGTTGAAATTTTGGGATGAAATTCACTGAAATATTCAGTGCTTCTGGAAGCCATCAGTTGTGTGAAGAAATGGCAGTCAACAAGGACATGAATGAGAAAGGATTTCTTTTGACAACTTTGGGCTATCTGGTTGTGTGACGTTACACATTCATTGATAAATGTAATCAGTATATAGTGCATGGATGGGTTTTTTTTTCAGGTTTGGTTTCAGTTTCGGTTTTATTTTTTTTTGAAACCTGGGTTTTGGTTCGGTTTTTACGGTATTATTTCCAGGCCCTTCAATTAAGCTAAATCACTATTGACTTACTAGAAAATATCATAGAAACATCACCAGAGAGCTATTTAAAGTTTGCTTCGTCCTACTGGCAGTACTGGGACATAGCACATTTCACTAGAACTCAGTTGATAAAGTGTTAATATGAATTTGAGGTAGATTGTATGTCTTTTGTTTATGTTGTCATTGTATATGTTCTATTTGGTAAATGCTACGCATCAGTGGCTGCGCCATGGGGGAGGGGGGTCTAGCTCCCCTTCCCCCCTAAATAAAAAAACAACTTCAAATTGCTATCCGACACAATCTGGGCACTTTTGAAGACCACGTCAGACATAGAAATGCTCAGATATCGCTCCCATGGCATCCAAATTATCCAAACATGAAATCTTTTCCTGGGGCAAGGCCCACAGATCCCCAAAATGGGTGGCAGAAACACCCTCCCATACCCACACCCCTGGCTCAGGCCTATGACCTTCTGGAGATGATACACACACATTCACAACCACACACATCTTACTTAGCTCGGGCACGGTGACCTTGTGGTAACCGGTTCTCATCAGATCACCAAAGTTAAGCAATGTCGGGCCCGGTTAGTCCTCGGATGGGTGACCATCTGAGCGATCGATTCGGACTCCTGCGTTGTGTCCTTGGGCAAGGCACTTAACCCCAGTCCTAAAAATTATGTATGCAGCAGCTGGGGCGCAAGCCGAGAGGTCCTCGGTTCGATATCCCACCTGCGGCAACCACGTTGTGTCCATGGGCAAGACACTTCACCCTCATTGCCCATGTGGGGGGCACAATGGCATTGTGTACTTAGGCATATTGCACGTCGATGCTACACTTCAACCAGTGCTAACCCTGTTTGTGTGGAGTTGGTATGTTGGGGAGCCTGACAGTTGCTTGCCATTGCTTGGCGGTTCTCTCCAGCTTCCTCCACCCATAAAACTGTTCGACACGGGGTGACCCTGGCTGTAGAAAGTGTCTTTAACCTGAATAAATAAATAAATATGTATGCAGCTAGGTTTGGGATTAATCTCTGATGCCTATTTTGATTTAGGGGGGTCATAGTTTTGTTGCAGCTCAGCAACTTTTCTAGAGGCAATAACTGATGCAATGCTAATTTCTTTTCTATATTACTCCAGTTCTTAATTTCTGTGGTAAACTATTGTGCCCTTGTACCAGACTGTCTCATGATGCAAATTATCTGCAACTGAGGGGTACTTTTTCAAGCAATCCCAACTTATCAGCAGCTGGACATATCTGGACTAATAATTTCAGGCCTTCTAATTAGTCTCGATTTCTGAGAATCGATTTTGATTCTCGCAAACTACTCTTTTTTTTTAGTTTTGGAGCAACATAATTTAGAATTTGAGAGTACTGTTCAACTTCCTGAGTGCAAACAATACATATTCCACAGTAAACGAGAAACCTCATATATATATGGAAAAAAAATGCATAACAGAAGAGCCGAATTCTGTATTCTGTACCATAAGCAGGAAATTTGAAAAAGAGATTGATTCTCACTGATTTCATCTGCATTACATGGTATAATTCATTGTAAACAACTAATTCTGGGGGATACCGAGTAATTTCGTGTGGACTGTGCCAGTTCCATGGACGCTCGATCTGCTAGCATGCCTTTTTTGGGGCTTGTCGGTAGTCGAGTGGTCTGTGGCGCTGGTCCAGTTTCGCTAGGCGATTGGTGCCGTAGAAGTGTACTCTCATCAAGGCAGTGGTTCGATCCCCATCGGCGTCAGAATCTTTCATCCTATATATATATATATATACTTAAGTTTAACCCTACGGGCCAAGTTCCATTGTTGGTGGTCTTTTTGTTTTATATATCCATGTAGGCTTTTGCGGATGGAAGGTACAGTACCTTTGCAGTGATTTCTAGCGAAGTCTTGGCTGCCTATGCAGCCAAGACTTCATTAGACACCAGTGCTGGGTAATCAGTATTATCTGATTATAAGGGAGCAAAATATAAGTAGGATTCTCCATGTCCATAACCCTTTACCCAACACAGATGATTTCAAATTTTTTTATTTTAAATATCATTTTTTAAATTTAAAAAAAAAATATCAACAAAACCATATCATGTGACCCCCTCAACAAAAAAATATCAACAAAACCATATCATGTGAGGGGTCACATGATATGGTTTTGTTGAAAGTTTTCGGAAAATAATATTTTTTCAGCTGCTAAATTTGCATATTACATGGGCGGATGCGGACGATTCGTTGGGTACAGGGTTAATGACTTTATCTCTCTTTCTAAATTGGAGCTTAACAACACTTTCAACAGCCAGGGTAACCTCGTGCCAGACAGTTTTATGGGTGGAAGAAGCCAGAGTACCTGGAGAGAACCACCAAGCAATGGTGACGAACTGTCAGACTTCCCAATGGACTAACTCCACACAAGCAGGGTTAGCACTGGTTGAAGACAGGTGCACTAGTGAAGTGCACTATGCTTTAGTATACAGTGTCACCATCCCCCCACGGGGGCAATTGGGATTTAGTGCCAAGTACACAAAGCAGTTACCCCTGGCGGGGACTGAATCGTAGACTTCTTGGTTTTCCATGTAAGAATCATTTGAGAAAATCGATTCTAATTCTTATAAGAATTTTAAACCATAAATTTCTGTGCTACATCCAAGACGGGCCTGAAGTGCGGAGCAGACATGTCAACTCATACGATTTTGGTGTGAGTCTCGCGATTTTAGGAGGCTTCTCACGCTTCATTATTTTGATGATGAATTTCACAATTTCTGCTTCCCTTGAGTTAAAATTTTAATGCCGGGATCTTCTGTGTTATGAAATACTACATTATTACTTTTATCACAACATACTCCCAGCAGTAATTGTTATTTTATTGAAATAAATCATGTTCAGTATTCCTTTTTAACCCAATTTCGATTGTCAACACTTGTAACTTCATCAGTCACCTGTCAAGAATTTTGCATAAAATACGCCTAAAACGTTCTCTTCACTTCAGTACTGCCAATAATATGCAAATTAGCAAAGTGTAAAGAGTCATGCATACAACACACCCACTAAATTTCCATATATATGCTCCAATTGTATTACCAGCAATATGCAAATTAGCAAACTATCAGACATTTGTTTTGACAAGAATACGTAACTAATTTTTGACAATGAAGTGGGAATTTTCTTTTGTAAGCTTGCATTTTGTGAATCCACATGATAATTAATACCAAAACAAAGTGACACAAGTTCCGGTTCAATGCAAGAAATGAACACTATAATGAACTTGCTAGGTTTCTTTCTTTTTATAATTAACCATGTCATTTGTGTTGGGTAATCCAAGCGCTAAATGTTTTAGAGTACTCTCCCTTGATGTGCAAACAATACAGGTGCTATGCAAATGTTCTCAATTACAGTCTCTATATACTTAACTCCTTGAATGCTGCTGAGGTATATTTCTCTTGCCACTGAAATAAGTATAATTTGGGCACAGGTGATCAAATTTCCCCTTGTAACTGTATGAATTTTTGTTATCATTGATTTTCTTGAGTTAAATTTAGATGAATTTTTCAGCAAATCTAGTCATGGCCGCTTTACAGCAGCCATGACTAGATTTGATGAAAAATATCTTGAAATTACTCAGCAGATTAAGATTTAAAGCCCAAGGCCATTGAAATTCAACATCTGTACAGGCCTGGTCGTTTGAGGGGAACTATTGCTCTGGCTCTCCTTGGCTCTCCTAAAGGCAAATTGAGGAGAGCCATAATTGCTCTCCTTAAACTGTAATGGCTCTCCTCCATTTTCATATTAATAACCTTGTATAATTGATATTAGTGTAGAATAGCTCCCCTGAAACAGATTTAGGAGGGCCATAGTGGCTCCCCTGGATTTTTCAAAAGGCCAGGCCTGTCTGTAGTTGATTTTATATGTTATCTACTGTATTATGTTTGAAAAAAGTCTAATGAAGAAATCTCCCTATTTTTTGCAGAATTTCAATGTTTCAAAGAACAGGTAGAGCCAAGGTAAGCCGAAGTGTTTCAGTGTCTACCAGTAAAACAGATACAGTAATACTGGTAGTAGCTGCAATATTTTGTACCCATTCATTAGCTTCCTGGCTATGCATACCTGAGCTCAAAATGCGTGCTGGCCTGCAGGGTGGCGTAAATTTTTCCTGTGATTATCATACATGTTATTTTCATCACTGCACACCCCGTTATAATAGCTATCTACACAGAAGCTAATTGGTAAATGTTTCTATGGTATATTTATTTAGTTATTTATTTATCAGGCCTGGAAATATGAGGCAGTGATTTTATAACCCGTCTACCACTTGCGGAAATATTCTGATGGGAGTCTTGACACACAGACCATCTTTCTGTTGACCTCATGATAGTAGCATAATAGCAACATAATTCAGTCCACGACAGTGTAGTCAGAGTTAAACTACTGTACAGTCAGAGTTAAACTAGTGTAGAAAGATGTTCCAATATTGGGAAAAATCAAACACTAAAGCTCAATGTAATTTAGAATGTCTTGTTACAAATGATTACTCTGTCACTATTGGTAAACACGAACATTCTGAGGTCACCAGGTTCAGTATCTGATTCAGGATCACGATAAAATAGAGTTGAAAAAATAGTCAAATTTCTATCAACTTTGGACAAATTTGTTATTTCAGCCCTGGGAGCTATTGGCTCCTGCAAATGATCCAAGGAAGGCAATTTCATAGCTCCTGCAAATTTTTCAAAAACCTGGCCTGATTTATTGAGGTTTAATGACACTTTTGGCAGCCAGGGTCACCTTGTGCCAGACAGTTCTATGGGTGGAGGAAGCCCATGTACCAGGAGAGAACAAGGGAGTAGCGGCGTGCAACTGTCAGACCCTCCAACTAACTTTGCATAAGTAGGGTTAGCATTGGTTGAAGACAAGTACACTGTCGATGCACTGTACGTCTTAGTACCCAGTGCCACCATGCCCCCATTTTGGCAACTGGGATTAAGTGCCTTGCCCAAGGCACAACACAGTTACACTGGTCAGGATCAAATCATGGACCTTTCAGTTTAAAGTTCAAAGTTCTAACCAATGAGCCACTGCACTTCCAAATGTTTCGATATTACAAGTGTAACATACATTCATGTGAACAAAGTAACCTACACTTTCCAAAAACACTTTTCTTGAACATCTACGGTGAAAATTTTAACTGCCCTTACAGCACATTTTAATGAATTTATGTGCTGTATTTTTTCCTCAACATGTGTTGACAGCAGAGAGCAATTTATTTGGTTACACATCAGTTTACATATAGAATAGCTTGTTGTACAGTAGCTTGTTGTACCAAAATGTTCACCACAAGTGGTGAAGTGGTGTTAACACCACTTCACCATGAGTGGTGAACATCTGGTACTCACAGCTACTTTGGTTATATTTCATTTATACCATGATCATCAGATTATTATGAGTCGCTATTATTTTTTCTCGATTTTTTACTGAGCAGCAGGCGTACACATGTGTGAATCTGTTTTCGTTTACATGAGAACTGGTGGGCGTTACTTCCGCTGTAAATTTTATCGCCAAAATGAAATGGAAAAAGACATGCACAAATCACAGGGCTTTTTTCATTTTAATAATATACTATTTTGAGTTATGGGTGCTTTATTAACATGAGACGACGCATGTTTGTTAATTTTTGGTATCTTATGAGGTAAACTCGTTTTAAAATGTAATAAATAATTGCTGCTATCATTTTACTCTTCGCAAGATGACAAGTGATAAATTTAGACAAGTTTGCATTCAGATCGAGGTCACCAAAGGTCAGCTTGGATGTAGTTCAATTGTAGATGTCAATTTTTAACTTCTGGAATCCCATTGCTGTCGTGTTCACCACAGACACACGTGTTCACCACAGTTGGTGTGTAAAGCTAAAATTTATGTCATAGGTTTTATATACAGTAGAATAGGTAATCATGGTAAAATCCCACTGCCTCCAGAGTCACCCAAAACTTGATAAGAAACCACTTACAGGGTACTTTGACTTTGTGCACAGGACCTTTTCTTGACTGTATGTTTTGTTTTATTGGGGTTTAACAACACTTTCAACATTTAGAGTCACATCATGTCGGGCATTCGTATGGATGCACAAGGATGCAATGCAGATACCACTAGTCAGTATTGAACTGTGCACCTTTCTATGCTCCCAACTGTATATTAACCCTTGAGGGCCTAATTCTGATTTAATCACATTTTTCTACAACTATCTTTATTTATTTATTGGTGCTTAAGGTCACATATTTCTGCACAATGGCTGATCATGACGACAGTTTTACGGGCTGGAGGAAACCGGAGTACCAGGAGAGGACCACCGAAAAATGACGAGCAACTGTCAGCTGTCCAACATACTAACTCCACGCAAGCAGGGTTAGCATTGGTTCAAGACAAGTGCACCATCGATGTGCAGTATGCCTTAATACACAATGCCACCGCAGCTCTCCTACATACTCAGCTCGCCTACATACTAACTCTACACAATCAGGGTTAACATTGGTTGAAGACAAGTGCACCATCGACGTGCAGTACGCCTTAGTACACAATGCCACGTGGGCGATGGGGGTGAAGTGTCTTTCCCAAGAACTCAATGCAGTTGCTGCAGGTAGGATTTGAACCGACGACCTCCCAGCTTGCAACCCGCACCTCCACCTACTGAGCCACACCGTCCCCTCTTTCTACAACTAAACATGCAATTTTGGGGTAAGCTTGCAAGTTACATTCGAAGTGCCACATAGGCAGCCAAGACTTCTCAAGAACCAACTGCAGAGGCTTGGGTTGTGGACTGTCAAAGAAAAGCATAAATGAACAAAAAATTTCCAGTCCCTTAAGGGTTAAAAGTACCTGTAATGATACAACAAAGTTTGTCAAAGTCAGATTTTTTTTTATTGGGGTTCAATGACACTTAAGACAGCCAGGGTCACCTCATAGACAGTCTATGGGTAGAGGAAGCCAGTGTATCTGGAGAGAACCAGCCAGCTGCTGTGAGCAACTGCCAAGACCCCTCAACATACCAACTTCACATAAGAAGGGTTAGGCCAAACAAAATTAAAAAATTGATTCTCAGGCATTTTTTTTATAAAGGAATGGGGGAGGGTAGTTTTTATTTTTATTTTTTATTCCTGATAATGGTCGCCGATGCCTAAAATCCAGTTGTGAGAGCCTAAAATTAAATACTAGAGCTTCCATGTTGATTTCACTGATAGTTTTCACTGTAACAGTGATCATACAATACAAAATCAATATAGAACAACTAAAATGGAAATTAAAAATAATAAGGAGTGTTTTAACTGGTTAAGCCAGAATCAGACCTTCCAAACAAATGAGGGTACCAGTGCAAAAGTAACATTTTCCTTACCTATGTTTCGTATTCAGTTAAATGTAAATAATAGTTTGTTTATACAAATTTGTTCTATCACAAATTATTGGAGAGTGCCTGTTGGCACTCTCCAATAATTTGTAATAAAACAATTGTTGAAGAATAAATTCAGAGCACTAAATATAATCTAGTCCTCAACCAGTTAACCCTTTACCCAACGTAACGGTCAAAACCGGCCAGCGCTATTCCCAAATATCGCCAATTAATTTTCAAAATATTTTCATTTTTTGTCTCAAAAACATAGGTTATGACCCCTCGTTGGAACAAGCTCATCGAGCTCGTTCCATCGAGGGGGTCATAACCTATGTTTTTGAGACAAAAAATTTTTAAAAAGTTAAAAAATTTATAGTAATTTATATATTTTTTATACTTACCAATGACCCAGACTTAGCTGGTGCTAACTCCAACAAAACCAGGGCCAAACACAAATTTTGCCCCCCAATCCCCAAAATTTGCATCCAAAACAAAAAGAAATCATGTCCTAAAGGACCTCCATAGTACGCCTCTACTGCGCATGCGCAGTGACGCAGTCGTCCCGAAATTGGCGCCAATTATCATTCTTACTGGCAGTGCCTGGTCAGCGCTATGTACTCAGCGGGGAGGCAAGAGTTCCCAACTCAGGGAGGGCCATCCCCGTCTGGGTCATTGGTAAGTATAAAAAATATATAAATTACTATAAATTTTTTAACATTTTTATACTGTACCAATGACCCAGACTTAGCTGAATAGTAAACAGGCTGGAGGGCCTAGGACATAGAGGAAAATCCAATAAGCTCAATTATAAATAAAGAGGTAACCCCTTAAGGAGAAAAGGAGTATTAGGCTTTACATGTATCTTTCTTATTTAATATTAAATTAGAAAGATACACTACCCTTAATAATTGAGCACAATAACATTCATGTTCTCTATTAACATCCAGTATAACCCTTATACTAATTATTTTTAAAGCAAGCCAATAAATAAAGTAGTCCAGAGAATTGAGACTCTTTATAATCATTTAAAAGTGTCCGAGTATTGTATATTAAAGCCCGTTTGACACTTGACATATACAAATGCTTCACACCGAGCTACACTTTAAAAATAAGACATGAATGAAATTAAACATTAATATTACACTTTAAAACCATCCCGGAAGCGACTCAGAAATACTGTCTTGGAGGAGGCATTCCCTTGCTTTTCACTATAAAGCAGGTGACCTAAGGGAACACCCGCCCCCCCCCCCCCCCCCCCCCCCCTTCCCCTTGCCCTGGGTCAAATAGCCCAGAGCGAAGAGGGCAGCCGGACGGAGTCACTGCCGGAACAGAAAGCCTGCATAACTATAGTTGCAACTGTTTAGTGGACAACATTCTGAGCAACAGATAACGGACCTAAACAATGCAGGTCTCCAGAAATGGACTCAATATTTCTGAGATAAAAATTAGTAAATGTGGATGGCTGAGACCAATAAGCAGCCTTCATTAAATCTGTAATAGCAACACTATTAGCATAAGCCCAGGAAGTAGAAAGAGCTCTTACTTCATGAGCAGAAATCTTAAGCACAGACTGCTGAGAAGATAAATCTTCATAAGCAGTACGGATAGTTAACTGAATCCATCTAGCAATAGAATGGACTGAAATGTCCTTTCTATTAGGCATCAAAGACAGAAAGAAACGTTTCCGTCCCTTTCTGATGAACTGAGATCTCTGTTTATAGATACGTAGTGCTCTAACAGGACAGAGTAAAGGCCTACGCCCGTCTGAAGACGGAAGAGCCTTAATAACAATAGGTTCCGGATATTTATTAGGAGCCTGATTCTTAGTTAAAAAACCCATATTAGTAGTGAAGGTGATAGTGTTCCCAACACTACGATAATGAGAATCATCCACCGATAGTGCATGAAGCTCACTGACTCTTCTGGCAGAAGAGAAAGCTAAGAGAAAAGCTGTCTTATAAGATAAGAATTTGAAATCTACTGTCCCAAGAGGTTCAAATGGCTTTTCCTTCAATTTAAGGAGAACCCAAGCTAAATTCCACTTAGGAATTAATCTAAGAGTTCTAGGTCTATTTATCGAAAAGTTTCGAACCAATTTCGATAAAGAGACATTAGATCCAATTTGTAAACTATCATGATGTGCATAGGTATCAGATAACATAGATCTATAACCCTTTATAGTAACAGGCTGCAGTTTGATTTCGTCAAACAAGTATACTAGAAAGTTTGCAATGTCTGGTATAGAGGGATCAAATATATCTACAGAATGATCCCTACACCAACGACGGAAAACCTTCCACTTAGCCGCATAGTTTAGCGAAGAGGAGGTCCTCCTACAGTTAGAAATCGCGTCCACTGCTCGTCCTGTAAAGTGCTTGCCATGCAAGAAGGACCGCACAACGGAAAAACGTGAAGGTTGAGACCTTGCGGGTTGTGATGGAGTTGGCGCGATTTCCCCTGCGAAAGAAGGTCCTCTCGTGGAGGAAGCTTCCGCGGTAGGTCCCACAACAGACACCTGAGTAGATTTATCCACGGTCTCTGTGGCGACAGAGATGCTACCAACAGAATCTTGCATTGAGATTGTTTTATCTTTAGCAATACTTGTTGAATTAACGGCGCTGGAGGATACGCATATCCTATCATTCCGTCCCAAGGGATCGACAGAGCGTCTACTGCAAATGCTCTTGGATCCGGACACGGGGACACATACGTCTGCAACTGATTGTTGAGATGTGTCGCAAATAAGTCTATCATTGGCCGTTCCCATTGGTAGCAAATCTGATTGAATACTTGTTTGTTGAGAGTACACTCCGATGGCAACAAGCGACCCTTTCGTGAAAGGGAGTCTGCTAGCACATTCAGACGACCCGGTATGTGACGGACCGAAAGAAGAACGTGATGTTCCAACACAAACAGAAGGATTCTTTCCGTTAGATTGAACAACGGAACTGAATGAGTGCCTCCCTGATTCCGTATATACGCCACTACTGTCGTATTGTCGGATAGGATTTGGACATGAGCATCGTGAATAATGTCCATCCAGTGACGTAACGCAAGCCAAATTGACATCATTTCCTTGATGTTTATGTGCTTGCACAGGAATTGCGGATCCCAAAGACCCTGGCATCTCGAATCCGTTGGGATTAATGATGCACCCCAACCTGTTTGACTGGCATCCGTCATAATGGTAAAACTCGGATCCGGCAACTGCAGCGGAACTCCTTGAGTTAACCACTGAATGTTCGCCCAAGTCTGAATCTCTTGTTTCACTTGATCTGACAAGAGAACGTCTACATCGAGCGAATGAATTTTCACACTCCAATTCTGAGTCAGGAAAATTTGAAGAGGACGTGTGCGTAGCCGCCCCATCGGAATGAGATCCGCGGCGGCTCCGCACAGACCTATCAGTCTCATAAATTCTCTCGCCGTGACTTTGTCTGCATGCAGACAATAGCGAGCGTAACAACTGACTAATTTCGCTCTGGTTAACGGCAGACGAACGAGATTGTTGTGCGTCTCGAAGCTCATTCCCAGATGAGTGAATGACTTGGACGGCACCAGATCCGACTTCTCCTCGTTTACTATGAAACCGAGACGTCGGAGCAATAGAAGAAGATTCTGAACATCGTTCTGAAGCGTTAACTCGTTGCCGTACCTCTGAAGAATGTCGTCCAGGTAGGCCGACGTTACCGCAGACGAATGAGCTCGGAAGTAGATCATTACCGAGTTCATTACCCGAGTGAAAGCCCAGGGTGCTAGATTCAATCCGAAGCACATGGCACGGAACTGATACACCACTCCTAGGACTGCGAAGCGTAGATACTTTCGGAATGTCGGATGTACCATGACGTGAAAGTACGCATCCTTGAGATCTATGCTCGTTGCATAATCGTTCACACGAATACTCGCTCTGACCGATCGAATCGTCTCCATATAAAACTTCGGAGCGACGATCAGCTTGTTTATCCAGCTCAAATCTATGACTGGACGGAACGAGCCGTCTGGTTTCGGAACCAGAAACAGATGGCTGTAGAATCCCAGCGATTCCTGGTTTTCTACGACCTCTACCGCGTTCTTCATTAAAAGAGACTGCACCTCTGATAACAGAGCGTCTCTTTTCTGTGGATTTGACGGAAGATGAGTCCACTTTGGACTTCGAGTTAATGGAGGCTTTCGTTTGAAGGATATCGTTAGACCTTCCGAAGTCACTCCTCTCACCCACGGGTCGTCCGTAATCGACGCCCACTCTTGTGAAAAACTCGACAACCTTCCGCCAACCGGAACGCGATAGAGGTTTAAGCCATCACCTCCTGGACCTGTGAGGCCTGCGGTAGGAGAAACCACGTCTTCCACGACCCGCACCTCGCCTCGTCGACCTCGGGGCGTCGGACCGATTATCCCGGCCTGAAGGACGTCCCGAACGAGAGTCGCTATCCTGACGGTCTCTCGAATAAGACCAAGAGGACGCACCGGAACCTCTATAGGAACCTCTCTTGGGCGCATTAGACCCAGAAGTGCCCGCCTTATTCGTGTCTGCTGTATCCGACCTTTTAGGAGCGGATCTGAACAACAGAGAATCATTAGCTTTCTTTTTAATATTATCATAAATAGCGGAAAGCTTGCCGTCAAAGAGAAGTTCTCCGGAGACCGAAGCGACTCTAAGAGAGTTCTTCACCTTAGAATCCACTAGTGTGGATGTAGCCAGGGCTGCGTCACGTCTAACCAACTCCAGATTAGCCACTGAAAGGGCGGAGTTACACGTGGAATAAGCTACTGCCCTTGAAAGAAGTCTTAAAGAGGATTGTGTATCCTGAAACTCTTCCCCTTGAAGGCGCAGTGATAACGCCTTAGTAAGGTGATCTGCGTAAGATAAGGCATCTAAATTGGCTCTGTTAGACGCAATAGCTGTTTCCAACACCGCGGTTGGAATAGAAGCTGACGACGGTAATGATAGCTCTAAGTCTTCCGCCTCGTCGTCCATACGCAGAGGAACTCTCGGTATACCCTGTCCTGCCGTGTCGAATTTATTCCTTGCATTAATGAAAGGCAGGTTGAGAGTATTTGCGGACAAGAAACCTGCTTTCCCCGTCCTGGAAGCAAGTTTAAATATAGCGTCGTTCAATAATTCAAATGTTCTTGCAACATTATTGGACTGCGACGGAAACTCGGGAGCGATGTCCCTGAACCGCTCAAAAAATTCAGAGTCCAATGACGCTATAATTCTCTTGTCCGGAAGCGCAGCAGTCTGGCCCGACGGAACAACTTGAGGGAGAAAGTGCCGGATGAAGTCCACGGCAGCTTTATGTTGTTCCGAAAGGGATAGCTCCAATTCATCCGTATCCCTTTCACCATCCGGTCGGACCTCCCGATGTTCCCGGTCGTCCGCCCCCGATGCTTCGGCGGAGCGTACCGACCCAGCGCCGTCGGATAATTCTCGATCCGACACCGTTTCTGTCAGCTGCTGGGATGCTGCGATAAGCTGTGCTATCTGCACTAGAATGTCCGACGTCGAGACCTGCGGAGGCGCGGTCTTTCGCTGCTTCGCCGAGGGCAGCTCCGCATCAGATGGCTCCCGCATACTTTTCCTATGCGAACGTCCGGAGTCCATCGGTCTCGAATCCCTGGCTGCCGGATGGTGTGACCTGGTCGCCGAAGAATCCTTCACCGGCGAAGCTGGCAAAATATCGGAGGTCACGCAGCCAAGGTGCGGTCGTGTGCGCCGACGAGAAGAGGAAGCCTTAACAGTCTCTGCGGACTGCTTATACAACGGAGCGTCCCGAGCGACGGACGTATGCTCCGCTAAAGACACATTTTGTACCACAACATCTGGTCCCAGATGTTGTTGTACGAGAGAGGGGCCTCTCTCGCTCGCGGCCCGGCTGGACCTGGACGAGCTAGGAACCGGACTAAAAGGCTTCCTCCGTTCTCGTTTACTATCCGCCGTCACTGGGTGTGCATCTATTATGTTTATAGTGCTCGCATCACCCAAAATTTCCTCTTGGACCGCATCGGACGAACCCGGCTGCCGAACCATTCGGTGAATGGACGCTACACCGGGCGAGCTAGCGGACGACATTTGTCTAATCTCCATGAGCACTTTTGCCGCTAGCTCTGAATTTATTTGTGACGACGGACGCACACTTGAAGAAGATAACATGGAAACATCACCCTGTTCTGGTTCCTCTGAAATAGAAACTGAGAGAGTAGAGTGACCTTGTGGAGAAAGAGCCAGCATCGCTCTTTCTCCAGAAACAACATATCGTGACACACGTTTCCAATGTTTCTCATCCCAATGTTCACATATAGGACAGGGATTAATGCGAGAACACTGACTACAATTAATACAATGATCATGAAAGTCAGAGGAAGATTTCTTCCTATTACAATTTGAACAATGTCCCTTCATTGTGAAAGAACAACAATAAGTCCTAGTTACTCGCAAAAACCCCTGACACAAAGATACATAATAACATGATCCATTAATAAATGAAAAAAACAATTGCAAAACAAAATAATTTTGAAAAAATATTTTTTCAGAGAAGCCCAAGTTGCTGAAAAGTAACGTTGAGCCCCGATGGATCCGATGGCAAAGTGTGGTCAAAAATTTTAAATTTATATAAAATAATTAATGAGACACTTTCGGATAATATAAATGTATCTTATAATGAGATAAACTACTACAAAGGCAAACAGCCCCCCTCAAAAAAGGCTGTTGCCAATGAAAACAAACAGTGTAAACACACTAGAAAACATGACTCCAGGCACTGAAAAAACTGGCCCGGAATCAGTCATCAATTACACTCTATCTGATGCAAAACAGAGACTCCCAGGGGAGAATCTGCAGAACATCAGATAGAAGATGCAGAACACAAACGTTATACACCCATGGGTGAAAACGTAACTATGGGGAAAATAACAGAAAACATTCTGTAACCAAGCAACTCTCCCAGGAAATTTTAGAAATGAAACTTCTCAAAAATATGCCAAAAGCATGGGAGAATTGCAAGGGGGGACTTTAGAAGGCTAGGGGAGAGGAAACACTGAATAAGCAGTGCAACAATTAGCAAAAATGACAACAAGAGGTCCATGCCTCGAAAATAGGCAACTTAACATAATTTCAACAAAAAATTTTAAGTACAGCCCTGATTATTTTTTGCCACTTCTTTTTTCCTCTCCTCCTTCTATCCTCCTTAGAATCACATTTTCTCCAACAATTACATGTCTGGCATCCTTTAAACTGAGATTTACAAGCACAAAGATCAGTGAGATGTTGACTGATGAAGGGCCAAACAGAGAATGATAATTGGCGCCAATTTCGGGACGACTGCGTCACTGCGCATGCGCAGTAGAGGCGTACTATGGAGGTCCTTTAGGACATGATTTCTTTTTGTTTTGGATGCAAATTTTGGGGATTGGGGGGCAAAATTTGTGTTTGGCCCTGGTTTTGTTGGAGTTAGCACCAGCTAAGTCTGGGTCATTGGTACAGTATAAAAATTTAGTTATTCAAGAATTTTTTTTTGCAAGTGTCATCTGCTTTTCATGTTAGGTAAAGGGTTAAATATTTATTTTGTACATACATATGAGAATTGTATTGCATTTCGCGAAGAGAATAACAATACTGTATCAATGAATATCGGCGACATAATGCATCACAAATCACGATGTGATACCGCTAAAATCACATGGTAGTTTTGAACATCTGAATTTTGCCACTGAAATAAAAATGACGAATGCAGGCCGAAAAAACGAAGGCGCCAGTGCCTGAGAATCAAAAGATTAATTTTCTTTAGCCTTAGCATTGGTTGAAGGCAAGTGCACCATCAGTGTGTAGTATGCCTTCGTACACAGCACCAACTGTATCCTCACTGTGCAGTATGCCTTAGTATACAGTGCCACCGTGCAAGTGGTATTAAGTGCCTGGCCCAAGGACACAATGCAGTAACCACTGATCAGGATCGAACTGTGAACCTTTTGGTTTGAAGTCCAATGCCATAATGGAGGTACCGCACACCCATCAGTCAGATACAACCTTGACAGTTATTGGCTTCCAATGGATGGCACCAAAGAAAAGCCGGTGATACAGGGTTTTCCATCATATTGAAATGAGTTATACTAAGTGGGGTCTTTTAACTTTTCCCAAGATTGTTAGTTTTGTCCTCCTGTGATATTCAAAGTTTGCAGGACTGACTAAGCTTCAGCTGAACTAGAACTCACCTGCTTCATCAGATTCCTTCTTCTCATGCATGCTGTTTCTAACTCCTGACTTCGGTTTTGTGGCAGGAACAGGTTTTGGTCTTGTTGGTGGAGGAGGCTTTGTATGAACTAATTTAAAAATAGAAAAAAATGAATAATCATTCATCACATCTGATTGAAAACAGACAATATATTATCAGCTCATAACATTTTGGAGAATGTTTTAGCAAAAGACTGAAAAAAAAAACAATTGCCTGTAAGGAAACACAATAAGCTGTGTAAACTGCATTTGACAGTGAATATTTTTCAGTTAACAAAGTATTCAATTAACCCTTTATCCAACAAATGGTATCAAAATTTGTTATTTTAATCAATTTGTCTTCAAATGTTTAAAAAAATTGGAACAAAACCATATCATGTGATCCTGTCACTGGAACAAGTTCAATAAGCTCATTTCAATGGTGTGGGTGTGTGTGGGGGGGGGGGGGGGGGGGGAGAGGGGGTCACATGATACAGTTTTGTTAATATATTTTTAATAATGAATTTTTTCAACTGCTCAGTTTGGAAATTACCTGGACGGACGTGGCCGATTTGTTAGGTAGATGGTTAACAAAGATCTGATCACTCTCCTGTATTCGAGAGATAACTTGAGCATTTATTCCATTTTATTTTACAACAACTGTATATTGAATCCGAAATTACCTAAATACAACATGTATTGGGAGCACATGATACAAAATCTGTATCTTTCAACTGCAAGATACAAGCATGTGCATGATTATGATTTGTTTACATTACCTTTTAGAGAACATTTCAAGCTTCTGAAAGGCATTTGCATTGCTATATTGGAAAGAAGAAAAAGTCTCTTCTCAAATGCATAATTATTAACTGGTAGAGTGTCAAGTTATTTTTGGTCATCAGAATTTGTTCATATGTCTTTGTGTTGTAACATTTTATGGGAGAGTGCCTAGGGGCACTGTCCCATAAATTGTAACAAGAGGGGAAATGCAAACTGTGTGCCAATGCCCTCATCCCACCAAAAAGTTTCCAAGTTGAAAGAGTGAAAAGGGGCTATAACTCTGGAAAAAGGTGTGGAAGAAGCTCACACTACACAGGTGTTGTTCCATGATGCTCTATAACAACAAATATCCTTCAAATGGGAGTAGCATTGGCTGAGATACAAGGAAAAAAGTTTGTATGGACAAACAGATAAACAGATGGATGAACAGAAGGATGAACGGACGGCAAAATGGACGGTCAGATGGAGGTCTCCACTAGATACCCCTTCAACATTTCAAGTCGGGGGCATAACAATGCAAATTTAGAGAGACTTAATTATTTCACTTCAGAAATAATATGAAGCACATCCACAGAATATTGAGCATTTATGTTATGGTACCTGCACTTCAGAATAAAGGTCAAATATGGGATTTTAGAACTCTACCAGTTAACCAGTTAACCTTTTACCCAACATAATCGCCAAAACTGGCCAGCGCTATTCTAAAAAATCGAAAATTAATTGTCATTATATGACTCAAAAACATAGTTTATGACCCCTCATTGGAACGAGCTCAATGAGCTCGTTCCAAAGAGGGGTCATAACCTATGTTTTTGAGACAAAAAATGAAAAAAGTTAAAAAATTTATAGTAATTTATATATTTTTTATACTTACCAATGACCCAGACATAGCTGGTGCTAACTCTTAAAATATAGGGCCAAACACAAATTTTGCCCCCCAATCCCCAAAATTTGCATCTAAAACTAAAGAAAACATGTCCTGAAAGGCCCTCCACACTTCGCCCCTACTGCGCATGCGCAGTGTCAAGGACGTTCCGAAATTGGCGCCATTTATCATTCTAATAACCAGTGCCTGGTAAGCGCTATGTACTCAGCGGGGAGGCAAGAGTTCCCAACTCCTGGGAGGGCCATCCCCGTCTGGGTCATTGGTAAGTATAAAAAATATATAAATTACTATAAATTTTTTAACATTTTTATACTGTACCAATGACCCAGACATAGCTGAATAGTAAAAAGGCTGGAGGGCCAAGGACATAGAGCAAAATGGAATACGCTCAATAAAATAAAATAGAGTCATCCCCTGTAGGGAAAAGAAGTAATAGGCCTTACATGTATCTTTCTTATTTATGATAAATTAGAAAGATACAACACCTTCCAAAAATTGAGCTTCATACATCCATGTACTCTATTAATATCCAATATAATCCTTATACTAATAATTTTTAAAGTAAGCCAATAATAAAGTAAGTCTAGAGAATAGAGACTCTTATACTCCTAAAAGTGTCTGAGAATTGCATAATCATGTCCGTTGACATATGCAATATTCAAAAGCTATACTTTAAAAACTAAGACTTGAATGAATTTTATAAACTTAAACTTCTCACTAAACAACCATCCCAATAACAGCTCAGAATTACTAACTCCGGAGGAGGTATCCCCTTGTTTTCATAGTAAAACAGGTGACCCAAGGGAACACCCTTCCCCCCCCCCCCCCCTTTTTCTTGCCCTGGGTCAAATAGCCCAGAGCGAAGAGGGCAGCCGAACGGAGACACTGCCGAAACAGACAGCCTACCTAGCTATAGTAGCAACTGTTAAGTGAATGACATTCTGAGCAGTAGATAATAGACCTAACAAAAGAGGCCTCAAGAAATTGACTCGATATTTCTAAGATAAAATTCATGAATGTGGATGGCTGAGCGCAATGAGCGGCCTTCAAAAATCTATAATAGCGACACTATTAATGTAAGCCCAAGAAGTAGAAGAACTCTTACTTCATGAGCCGAAATCTTAAGCACAACTGCTAAGTCAATGATATACCATAAGCAGTACCGATAGTTAATAGAATGCATTAACAATAAAATGGAGCGTAACGTCCTTCTACTAGACATCAAAGACAGAAGAAGCTTACGCCCTTGTAATAAACAGATATCTGTTTATAAATACATAAACTGTACCCGGAAAGAGTAAAGGCCTATGCCCATACGAAGACGGAAGGACCTTAAAATAATAGGTTCCGGATAATAGGAGCCTAACTCTTATGCAACAATCCAACCTAAATAGTAACGGAAGTATTGATTCCGAAACTATGAAAGTGAAAATCATCCATCGATAGTGCATGAAACTCACTGACTCTACAGTAAAAGAGAAACCAACAGAATTACTGTCTAAAAGGTCAGAATTTGAAAACTACTGTTTCCAGAGGCTCAAATGATTACTTAGCTAAATAAGAACCGAAGTTAAAATCCGTATAGGAATTTAATCTAAAGATTCTAAGTCTATTTATCAAAAAGTTACTAACTGACTTAGATAAAGAGACAAAAGACTCAATTGTAAACTATCGTAGAGTGCATAGGTATGAGGTAACATAAACCTATAACCTAAATAATAACAGGCTGCAGTAGATCTTGTGAAACAAGTATACTAAAAAATAGCAATGAGTAGTATGGAGGGATCAACAATATGAACATAATGATCCCTACACCACGACGGAAGAGCCTCAACTTTAGTCGCATAGAATAGCGAAGAAGAGGATCTCCTATAGTAAGAAATCGCGTCCAAAGCTCGTCCAGTACAGTGCTTACAATGCAATACGGACCACACAACGGAATACATGAAGGTTGCGACCTTGCTGGTTGTGATAAAGATGACACGATTTACCCAGTGAAAAAAGATCCTCACATAGAGGAAGATTTCACGTTAAGACCCACAGTAGACAAGAGAGTAAATTACTCATGATCTCTGTGAAGATAGAGATGCTATCAACAGAAATGTATTGTGGTTGTTTATCTTAGCAATACCTGCTAAAACAACAGCGCCGGAGGATACGCGTATCCTATCATTCCGTCCTATAGATCAATAGAGCGTTAACACTATTAGCTCAGAGATCTGGACAAGCCAACACATACGTCTGCAATTGATAGCAAGCTGTGTCATAAATAAATCATCATTGGGCGCTCCCATAGATAGCAAATCTGATTGAATACTTGTTTGTTGAGAGTCCATTCTGACAGCAACAAGCGACCCGTAAGAGAACGGGAGTCCGATAAAACAATCAGACGACCCGGAATATGACGGACCAAAACTGAACTTGGTGTACTATAACCAACAGACGGATTCTTTCCATTAAATTGAATAACGGAAACGAAAGAGTGCCTCCCTGGTTCCGGAGATACGCCACTACTGTCGAATTAAAGGACAGGAATTTGGGCATGCGTTTCTGAATAATGTTCATGCAATGACATAAAGCAAGCCTAAAAAAACATTATTCCGCGGAAGTTAAACTGATAGCTAAAAGACTGCGGAACCCAAAGACCCTGGCACTTCGAATCCGTAGGGATCAGAATATATCCCAATCTGTTTGACTGGCAACCGTCATAACAGCCACACTCGGGTCCGGCAACTGCGGCGGCACTCTCTGAGTCAACCACCGAATGTTTGCCCCAGTCTGAATCTCTTGTAACACTAGATAGACAAGAGAACGTATAAATCGAGCAATTCATGGATTGCCGGAAAGTTGCCGTCGAAGAGAAGCTCCTCCGAGAACGAAGCGACTCTGAGAGAGTTCTTAACCTTACTATCCACGCGTGTGGATGTAGCTAGGGCTGCGTCACGTCTAACCAACTCCAATCAGCCACTGAAGGGCGGAGTTATACGTGAACAAACTACTGCCCTCAAAAGAAATTACATTGAGAATAATATCCCGTAAATCTTTTCTTGAAGACGTAATGATAACGCCTCAGTAAGGCGGATTACGTATAATAAAGCGTCTAAGTTAAGTCTACTATACATAATGTCGTTCCCAACATTGAAATTGGAAAAGACATAAACGGCGAAAAAGAATATATGCAGTCTTTAATCACACCGTCTAGACGCATATGAACTCTCGGTATGCCCTGCTCTGCCAAAATAAACTATTTGTAAAAATGATAAAATGGCAGAAATGAGCAACGCGGACAAGAAACTAAACTATCATGCTTAGTAGCAGGCTTGTATATATATATATATATAGCGTTGAAAAATAAAACACATGTTGTAATGACAATATTGGACTGCGTCGGTAAGTCAGGGACAATGTCCCTGTACCGATCGAAAAATCCGAGTCCAATGACGCTATAAGTCTCTTATCCAAGATCGCAGCAATGAAGTCCGAAATAATAATCACTGGAAGAAATGCCAGAAGATATGAAAGGCATCTTCCGATACTACTAAAGGGAAAACTCGAAATCTTTCGAATCCCTTTCGCCATCCTGTCGGACCCTATAAAGCGTTCGGTCGTCCGTAGCTGATGCAACCGCGGACCGCACCGACCCAGCGCCGTCGGATAATTCCTGATTCGACCGAGAAACTGTCAATTGCTGGGATGCTGCGAAACAACTGTGCTAACTCGGATAGCACGTCCGTCACTGAGGCCTGAGGAGAAGCGGTCTTACGATGCATTGCCGCTGGAAGCTCCGTGATTGTTACCCCGTGCATACTTCCAATATGCGAGCGAACGAAGTGTATAGGCCTTGTGTCCCTTGGCTACCGGATGGCGCGACCTATTCGCCGTGGAATCACTGAATGCCGAAACTGATCGGATACTCGAGGTCACGTAGCCAATGTGCGGTCGTGTGCCCTGCTGTGAGGATGAGGAAGCATTAAAGACAGTCTCTCGGACTGTCAATATAACGGAGCGTCCCGAGCAACGGACATATGCTCCGAATGTAAAATATCTGAACCACAACATGCGGTCCCCTATGTTGTTGGGCGAGAGAGGAACCTCTCTCGCTCACAGCCCGGACGGACCTGGACAAGCCAGGAACCGGACTAACAGGCTTCCTCCGATCTGTCCTCAATCTGCCGTCACTGGGTGAGTACTAAAGTAATTAAAGTGCTCGCATCACCCAAATCTCCTTCCTAGACCGCAACGGACGAACCCGGCAGCCGAACCATTCGATGAATGTACGCTACACCGGGTGAGCTAGCGAATGTCACTCCGTAAGCGATAGACATATTCCATGAGCACTTATTGCCGCTAACTCTTCATTAACTATGACGACAGAGGCACACTTTTGAAAGACATCTCCATAACTCTTCGAACAAGAAACCAGAAATGCTTGGATAGCAAGCATAAAATAATAATATATATAGCGTCGTTCAATAATTCGAAAGTTTGTGTGACATTATTGGACTATGTCGGAACTGAGGGACGATGTCCCTGAACCGAACCAAAAATTTCTAAGTCCACCGACGCTATCAGTTTCTTATCCGGCATCGCAGCATATGTTGTTCCGAAAGGGAAAGCTTGAAATCCTCCGAATCCCTTTCGGTATCCCGTCGGACTGGATGAAACTTTCGGACGTCCGTACCCGCTTCCGCGGAGCGTCCCGACCCAGCATCGTCGGATAAAATATATGCGACAGATTCAGTTGATGCTGGGATGCTGCGATAAACTGTGCTATTAAGGAAAGCACGTCCGTTCCCGAGGCCTGTGCAGTAGCGGACTTACGATGCATTGCCGCCGGAAGCTCCATGTACGTTGACTCCCGCACACTTCCTATGCGAACGTCCGGAGTCTGCAGGCCTCGAGTCCCCGGCTACCGACCCAGCGCTGTCGGATAATTCTCGATCCGACACCGTTTCTGTCGGCTGCTGGGATGCTGCGATAAGCTGTGCTATGTGCACAAGAATGTCCGGCGTCGAGACCTGCGGAGGCGCAGTCTATCGCTGCTTCGCCGAGGGCAGCTCCGCATCAGATGGCTCCCGCATACTTTTCCTATGCGAACGTCCGGAGTCCATCGGTCTCGAATCCCTGGCTGCCGGATGGTGTGACCTGGTCGCCGAAGAATCCTTGATCGGCGAAGCTGGTAATATATCGGCGGTCACGCAGCCAAGGTGCGGTCGTGTGCGCTGACGAGAAGAGGAAGCCTTAGCAGTCTCAGCGGACTGCCTATACAACGGAGCGTCCCGAGCGACGGACGTATGCTCCGCTAGCGACACATTTTGTACCACAACATCTGGGGCCAGATGTTGTTGAACGAGAGAGGGGCCTCCCTCGCTTGCCGTCCGGATGGACCGGAACGAGCTATGAACCGGACTAAAAGGCTTCCTCCGTTCTCCCTCCGATCCGCCGTCACTGGGTGTGCATTAAGTTAATTTTATAGTGCTCGCATCACCCCAAAATTCCTTCTAGACCGCAACGGACGAACCCGGCTGCCGAACCATTTTGTGAATGGACGCTACACCGGGCGAGCTAGCGGACGTCAAAGGCCGTCGAACCTACTAGGGTCCTCTTAGGCAATTGGCGTATTACATGAGCACTTTTCCGCTAGCCCTTCATTAATTGTGACGACGGAGGCACACTGTTGGAAGACATCACAGATACATCACCCTAATCTTGATCGTCTGAAATAGAAATTGATAAAGTAGAGTGACCCTGCGGGGAAAGGACCGGAGTGTCCAAATCCCCAACAACATACCGTGACATACGCTTCCCATATTGTCATCGAAATCATACGATACAGAACAGGAGTTAATGCGAGTACACTGACCACATATAGAATGATAATAAAGTCAGAGGAAGACTTCCTCTTAAAACAATTGATCAATATCCTTTCAATGTGAAAAGAAAACAAGTCCTGGTACTCGCACTAACCCCTGGCAATCAAAATACATAATAATAATATGATCCATTAATATAGAAAAAATAATTGAAATCAAAATATTTTGAAAAAATATTTTTTCAGAACAGCCCAAGTTTCTGAAAAGTAACGTTGAGCCCCAATGGATCCCAAGCCTAAGTGTGGACAAAAATTTTAAAAATATTTTAAACAATTTATTCAACACTTACGAACAATAATAATGTATCTAGTTATGATTAAAATAACATAAAGATATTATTTTTTAGAAATCCCCCCCTCACACAGAGGGCTGTTGTAAATGTAAACAATGAGTGTAAAAACACTAAAATAAGACTCCAGGCACCCAGGCCCGAAATCAGTTACCAAAAATACACTATCTGATGCAAAACAGAGACTTCCAGGGAAGAAACTGCAGAACATCAGATGGTAGATGCAGAACACAACGCCTAACCACCCGTAGGTGAAGACGTAAACATGGGGAAAGAACAGAATTCATTCTGTTATTCAGCTAAAACTCCCAAGAAATTTTAGTAATAATAATTACAGAAACTATGCCAAAAGCATGGGAGAATAGCAAGGGGGAACTTAAAGGACAGGGAGAGAGGAAAACACTTGAAAAAACAGTGTAACTAAATAATCAGAATGACAACAAAATGGCTGCTGCCTTGAAAATAGGTAACTTAACATAATTTCATTAAAAATTTTTAAGTTACAGCCCTGATAATATTCTGTCACACATTCTTTTCCTCTCCTCCTTCTCTATCCTCCTTAGAATCACCATTTCACTAATATTTATGTGTCTGGCATCATTTAAACTGAGATTTAAAAGCACAAAGATCAGTCAGATGTTAACTGATGAAGGGCCAAACTTAGAATGATAAATGGCGCCAATTTCGGAACGTCCTTGACACTGCGCATGCGCAGTAGGGGCGAAGTGTGGAGGGCCTTTCAGGACATGTTTTCTTTAGTTTTAGATGCAAATTTTGGGGATTGGGGGGCAAAATTTGTGTTTGGCCCTATATTTTAAGAGTTAGCACCAGCTATGTCTGGGTCATTGGTACAGTATAAAAATATTAGTTATTCAAGAATTTTGTTTGCAAGTGTCATCTGCTTTTCATGTAAGGTAAAGGGTTAAAGCACATTACTTTATATCTGTATACCGGAATCATTAGAAACATTCCAATGGAAAAAACACAACATTTACAATGCACAGGTTATTCAGAATGTTGAACAAACATGTTCATTTAGTATGTACAGGAAGCAGAAAATTTCAAGACAGTCATATACAGTTTCCAGCAAAATGATCTGTATTTTATGAGAGTGAAAATGAAATCTGAAACCAAAAGGCTAGTTAATTTATTGGCACTATAGTTGAGAACTGTAATAGATGAATCTATCATCACCATTATGTTTATGTAGAAAAAGTTGAATCAATTTATACCAGAGTCTCAGTCTTGTTATCTTGACTTTGTACAATAATTGTACCAAATATGAACAAGATCTGTCAATCACAGCAAGTTTTATTATTTGACTATCTAATTTAACTGCTTAATATCACTACTGTTAGACAATATTTTCCTGGTTCCCAGAAAATCAACAGTGTGGAATCTGATTCTGTATCAATCAATCAATCAATATATTTATTTAACTTTAAAAATTATACAATGTTTGTAGTCGTACATGTAATTTACAATATACTGTCACAGTGGATTTAGACTATTTCAACAAGAGATAATCTATGCTTATGGACTATTTTTGTTTGTGTATTTTTCTCTATAGTATGTCAGACTATTTACGGGTGCGTTCGAATTTGCATAATTAGCTGTTCCAGTCGCAGAGAGTACTTTACTTTGAGCTGGAATGGGTGCGCTTGAATGGTGGTCCAGGTTTTTTAACGTATTCATGATATTTTTTTTATCGTATACATGCACATTGGGGGATTCCCCAGAAGTGTTCACCTGTTACAAAAATAAGTGCAAACAAAAATAGTTTTTCTTTCACTTCAAAACTAATTTACCCCCAAAAGGTTGGGGGAATTGTTAATGTTAGCATTAGCATGCGATGTTGAACTATAAGTCATATAATAAACTTTTTATTGTTACTTTGAAGTGATCTGGGTCATCTCATCATGTCTCGTTGAGGTCAGATCAAACTCATTGCCTGCAGTAGCTCCTTTGATCTGGTGATCTGACCTCCTCAACTCGACGTGATACTATGACCCAGATCACTTCACTGTAGTGATAATATGTATATATGGAGCAGACAAGGGCTGTATAACAATATCAAAGTTTTGCTGTCTGTTGAGAATATGACTTGGATCAAAGTTGCGAAACACCTTTTGAGTCATGAGCAAAAATTGTACAAAGTATGAATAAGATCTGTCAAACATACCAAGTTTTATGGACTGGACAAAAGCGACAGTAAACAGTTAAAGTTTTTCTCACTTCCACCTTAACATAGGGCCTGTGACCTTGATCTTGAGGGGCATATACCATATTATAATTCATGACACACTGTCTTTTGATACTACATATTGTTATAAAGTTTTGTAAAAAAATATTTAGTGGTTGAGAAGTCATGGCCTGGACAAAAAGAAATGTTGATGACCGATGGGCAATGGATGGATGGATGGACAAATCATTACCAAACAAGAGACCCAAGGAGGCCTTAGGCGCTCACCGAATGTTCCATACTGTTAAGACACAAATTTTATCAAAAGCTATTCTTAAGGTTCTACAGAGTAAATCTATACTCTCTGTGGAGCTAAAACATCAACAGGACTGAATGGGACAATGCTGCTGATCAAATATCAAAGATTTGTATGATGGTTCTGAAGAAGATTTTTAAAGAATTTTCCTTGAATTGCACAAAGTAAAAATTCACACCCCCATAGTGAGCCCCAATATTGATCAAAAGACTCAATTTGAACAAACGTGAATCCAACCCATACCAAGATGCTGCATACCAAATATCTAAAAATTCTGCCCACTGGTTCTGGTGAAGAAGATTGATAAAGATTTTTTCTTAAATTGCACAAAGTAAAAATTCACACCCCCATAGTGATCCCCAATACTGAACGGGGGATTCAATTTGAACAAACTTGAATCAGACCCATACCAAGATGCTGTATACCAAATATCAAAAGATTCTGCCCACTGGTTCTGGAGAAGATGATTTTTTAATAATTTTTCTATAATTCATACGGTGCTTTCAGAGTTATGCCCCAAACAGAGTCCCCAAGGGACGAGGCCATTTCATTTGAACAAATATGAATTGCCATATAGTAATGAACATTCACATGAAGTTTCGTGAAAATCGGACCAGTGGTTTCAGAGGAGAAGTCGTTTGAAAAATGTTCACGACGACGGACGGCAAGTGATAAGTTGAGCTTCCTTCGGTGAGCTAAAAAGCTCTGATGATATATACATTATCATGACCATGTGCATGTCCTGTAATTTGTATCAGATTCGAGGTCGTGTTTACAATCAGATCGCAACAAGCCCGAGAATCTGATACAAAATACAGGACATGCATTTGGTCATGATAATACATTTATCTAACAATCCTGTTACATAAAGCCTGTTTTTCCATTTTTCAGTTTAAAATGGGCTGGAATTGGTCAAAATTTTAAATTTCATATTTTAATGCGTAATAACAATGCCTAGCGCGGTGTTTACCGAAGTTGAATCTATATGATATGGAATCAGAATGAATCGTCTATATGATACGGAATCGGAACACATTATATGATACGTACCATTTCTCATGGTTTTCTTGCCGAAATCTATATGATTGTTTGATAAAATTTAATATTCAAATATTACCTTCCATGAACAGATATTCGAATATTTGTTTTAGCACGGAGGGACTGGGTGTTAAACAATAGAGAATGAAAATATATTTACTATCAGAGACTCGTTTACTTGGTGTTGGTTTTGCTGCTGATCGAGGTGCTGCTTTAGGTTTAGGCTCTTCTGAATGAGGGTGGCCATTTTCAAGGCCAGAGCTTAATCTGTCCTTTGTGCTACTAGTCAGCTTCTCCGTCTCTTCCTTTTTAGTTTCTTCCTTTTTAGTTTCTTCTTTTTTACCATCTTCTGTTTTTGTGACTCGTTTAGGACTTTTTATATCTTTAGCAGTGGTTCTATTTCCATCTTCCTTTTTATTTTCATCTTTCTTACTTTCTTCTGTTCTTGGTACTGGTTTGAGTTTATGGATAGGTAACACAACTGGAGATGAGTCATTATTATTGGATTCCGACTACAATAAAAACCAGAGGCTCAATTAGGCTTAAATGCTCACCTGGATCAAGATGTCCAGAAGGAAATTAGAATGAGTTACAGGAATAGCAATGTACGGCACATCATAAATATCATCAAGTATTGGCATCAAGCCAATACTGATTTACCTACTGAGGGAATCTCAAAATACCAAAATTTTGGTAGTGAAAAACATTACCAACATAAGTTAAAAAATAACAGAGCTGAAATGGTTAAGGGGTTTTCTTGATCAATTACTCACATGGATTAACCTTGGTTAACCAATTAATCACTTGTCCAAATAGATATCTGAAATCTCCATTCAAAACATAGCTTGTGGCCCCTCACTGGAACGAGCTCGTTGAGCTTGTTCCAATGAGGGGTCATAAGCTATGTTTTTGAGACAAAAATTGAAAATTTTTAGTAATTCATGAATTTATTTTGCAAGTACAGTGGTGACCACTTAATTGGATACCTCTTAATTGTATATCCCTGTTAATTGAATATAATTTTCAAACACAAAACCATTTACCATACCTTCAGTACAATTTTGATCTGTTAATTGCATATGGGTTGTAGAGTAAACTCCTGTTAATTGTATATAAATTTTTGTAATATATCGAAAAAATTAATGTGACATGCACCAAATTCCCCTTATTTATCAACCTTTTTGGCCTCATTACATCCATTACAGGCATTTATTCTATTATATCTTGTTTATGAGCTCTGTCAAACAAGATACAATAGAATAAATGCTCAGTTTACTCCAGAACAGAGGAAACTGACCAAATCCCTGTTAATTGTATACTCCTGTTAATTGAATAATTTTCACTGACAAAATGGATATTCAATTAAGAGGATTCTTTCTACTGTATCCTCTGATACCCGCAATGGGTAAAGGGTCAAGAATGACCATCCATTTCCAGCCACTGATACAGTATAATGATCATGCAAGTAAACAAGTATGTCAGCAAGTAACTTGCATGCTTTAGTGTCTCATATAATTGATGTGAGTCAGTGTGACAATGTTTGTCTGTTTTGGAGCAAGTTTATTCCTTTGTTAACCCATATAATACAGAAGTTCAAAAGTAACGGTTAATCAATCAATTACTTTTTGGATCGATCAAGATGTTGATCACTGATTAATCGATTAATCAGTTAACCATTTCAGCTCTAAAAAATAGAAGGGCAAAGAACAGAACATTACATAAAATTCATGACAAGAAGAGCCCACTGACTGTGTATTTCTAAAGGCAGTCACCACCAGTCATTTTATGTAACAAACAAGAGGCTCTAAAGAGCCTGTAACAGCTCACCTGGAAAAACTACATATCCCTCAATCATTCTAATCAGAATCAAAGAACGCAGCTGGCTACCCAGCTCCTTCATCTGTGTGAAACAGAATGATGATGGTTTTCAGAAGACTTTCCATACATTATTTGTGCCAAGTTTGGTTCTCATTGGCCAAGTACTGTCAGATAAGATGAAAATGTGATTTCCAAAGAAACTATGAGCTGCAATTGCAGACATGTTTGCAACCCTGTCAACATTAAATGAGGATTGTTGGTACAGGGTGTCCCAGTCATCAAGCTTGCAAAATTTCAAAACATTTGGCCTTGTAGTTTCAGAGGAGAAAATTTTTGAAAATCGACCAATCAGAATCAAAGAATGCCTCTGACGGGCATGTTTTTCAACCGACAGGAACAAAATGAGGATCGTTTGTAGAGGACTTCCCATAGACCATTCCTGCCAAGTTTCGTTGACATCAGCTCAGTAGTTACAGAGAAGATGAAATGTGATTTCCCACAGGATTTCCATGGTCACTATGATCTGCAACTGCAGCCATGTTTGCAACCCGATGAACATTAAATGAGGATCATTGGTAGAGGGTGTCCCAGCCATTAATCATGTGAAGTTTCAAAACATTTGGCCTTGTAGTTCAGAGCAGAAGATTTCTAATAATCGACCAATCCGAATCAAAGAATGCCTCTGGTGGCCATGCTGTTCATCCTACAGGAACAAAATGAGGATCGTTCGTAGACAACCTCTCAAAGACCATTCCTGCCAAGTTTGGATCACATCCACTCAGTAGTTCCAGAGAAGAAGA
Organism: Pictodentalium vernedei; assembly: GCA_031216915.1. NCBI lineage: Eukaryota > Metazoa > Mollusca > Scaphopoda > Dentaliida > Dentaliidae > Pictodentalium > Pictodentalium vernedei. The sequence goes on from CM062295.1 coordinate 647,717,691, forward strand.
TGAACATGTGAAAAGTTTAAGGATGACGTCGGGCGACGACAGACACCAAGTGATGGCAATAAGTGATGGCAATAGTCACAAAATACCCAGGGGTATTTTCTCTCAGTTTTTTCTTGGCATCAAATGACCTGTGTTACTTCCAACATTTTGACAATTCAATTTTGTTGCATCAATTGACCTGTGTTATTTCCAACATTTTGACAATTTAATTTTGTTGCATCAAATGACCGGTGTTACTTCCCACATTTTGCCACTTCAATTTTATCCACTGTAAAATGGGGAACTACAACTGGGCAGCATACTCAAAATATCATTCAATATCGGTATTGGTGTGAGTACATGCATGTTGCTGATACCGAAGGTGAATCTAGGGTTCAACCAATGATCGGAACCGGCCACCACAATTGGCCGATTGGGGGCAATCGGATGACAATGGCAATGGCTCCTGGAACATCGGTTCAACCGATTGTTGCCAACATTTTGTGATGATTCATAAACCGTATTTTATTATCTTCTGCAATTGTTCAATTGTTAATGTAAAATTGATGTCAATGATACCATTCAAAAAAGTTGAAAAACCATCAAAATGTGCATTCTTAATCTCTCTAGATGCCCCTTTATGGGATATACAAGTTAAACGACATGTAAAACTTGTAATGGATCATACTTGCGGCAATCGCAATTTCATACCGGAAAAGTGATGGTTGTACTCCATTGACTCAGGTCGCAGTAAAAGTTACCAGTTGCGCAAACTTGGGTGGTAAACGTGGCTCTGAGAGCCACGTTTACCACCCAAGTGTGTGCAACTGGTAGGGGTGCGGTGGCCCAGTTGGTAGAGGTGCAGGCTGCAAGCCAAGAGGTCCTCGGTTCGAATCCCACCTGCGGCAACCGCGTTGTGTCCTTGGGCAAGACACTTCACCCTCATTGCCCACGTGGGGGCATGGTGATGCTGTGTACTAAGGTGTATTACACATCGATGGTGCACCTGTCTTCAACCAATGCTAACCCTGCTTGTTTGGAGTATGTTGGAGAGCTGACAGTTGCTCGCCGTTGCTCAGTGGTTCTCTCTGGGTATTCCGGCTTCCTCCACCTTTAAAACTGTCGTGGTCATGATTAGCCATTGTGCAGAAATATGTGACCTCAAACACCAATAAATAAATAATAAATAATGTGCAACTGGTAATTTTACTAGACCTGAGTTAACAAAGATCAACACTGTAAAATATGTTCAATTTAATATAGTTCTTTTGCGTCTCGACTTATCTAGTAGTAAACTGGCTGTAAACACTGTAAAATATGTTGAATTTATGTAGTTCTTTGTGAGCCTCGACTTGTCTAATAATGCACGGTATTACAATCAGAATTGGCATTGGAATGGGTCGATTGTGAACTCAAATAACCAGTAATCGGTCAGCGGCCATTTTTGGTAATCGGTTGAACACAAGGTGAATCATTCCAAAAATACTGATACTGAAACCAAACTTGAAATTTCAATACCACCCAGCTCTATAGAGGAAGGAAACTAGAGAGAAATAACAATGTTAGTGTTGAGGAAACAGAAAGACAGAGGCAAAAAAGGAAGTATCCCATTCTACATATATTCATATTGCCATGACTATGGTCAGAACAAACATGTCTGTTTCTCAACCTCTGTTCACCCTTCTGGCACACATCCTATGTTGGACATAAAGATATGTTGAAAAACAACTTAAAAGCCTCCATCTGAAAAGACCTGCTAGGTTGGTCAGAATGCTGGACTGAAATTGGGTGAAATATTCAGTGTCCTGGATGACATGAGTTGTGTGAAGAAATGGAGTGAAATGGCAGTTAACCCTTTACCTAACACGAAAAGCAGACGACACTTGCAAACAAAATTCTTGAATAACTAAATATTTTCATTTTTTGTCTCATAAACATAGCTTATGACCCCTCATCGGAACTGGCTGACTGTGGAGAAGCGGCCATAATTGGCAGATATAGCAGTATATGTCCATGCTTTTGGGATTGTAACTAGCTACAAAAGGTATGCGTTCATTATCGCCTTTTGTCTTAGGTCCCTTAGGTAAAGAAGATCGGTCTAATTTAGGGACTTTTTGGAAAGCCTCTTGAAGCATTTTGTCCTGGTATCCTTGTTTTTTGAAAATCGTTTTCCGAACTGCAGATGCCTTTTATTCTTAAAAGTTTACTAAAAGGGATGCTTGAATTTGTTTAGGGGCATGACAAGACTTTGGCATGAAATGCTATGAATACTATGACAAACAAAGAAACAAGTAGCTATAGGCAAGCTATTTCTGAACTGGAATGTACAGGCTAACTGGCCATAGGTGAGTGTAGAAAAGAAAGTACTAAGCTATGGAAAATTTGTAACTGCTGAAAATCTTCTGGAAATGACTGCAACATTTTTGTAAAAACTTGAAATGCCTATGATAACATCAAGGATGGGATACAGGTTTCAAAACCAGGAAAATAAAACCAGATGGCAAAACAAAACCGGAAATCAAGAAAAATCTGAAAAGTTACATTCCTGGAAAAAGAAGAGTTTACCTTTGGCACTCTTGACAGTCGTTTTGCCTGCATCTCAGCAAGAACATTGCCACCAACACCCATTCCTGGCATTCGTATTCCCACTGGTTTCCTTGGAACTATTTCTTTGGGTGCTTCATCTTCAACTGTAAAAATATACCACATTGGATTTAATCTTACCAAATACTTTATAACCAACTCACATATTAAATATAAGGCCTAAAAACATTAAAAATCTGTTTCCCAGGCCCTCACGCATGGTCCTTTTGGCTGCCGCATGCCCTCTTTTTATAACCAATGCAAACTTAAAACATGAGGCCCCAGGGGGCCTTAGGGCGCTCACCTGACATGGTAGTCTAAATAACAAACCAGGGACTTGACTTGAATAAGCTGCATACGCCCCTCCTAAGAAAAGCATATACCAACTAGATGAAGTGATTGTGCCCACACAATACACAGGATTTTCCTTCTATTTTCAGTTCCTGTACTTGTACGTCCCAAAATTGAGATAAACGCATAAAAAACAGATTTTTTTTTATTTTTGTTCGGAAATTTTCGAAGTCCCAAACAAAATTTTTACAGACTAAAATTTTTTCTTCTTCTTAAAATAGACCAAAACGCATAAAAAAAAAAAAAAAACTGATTTCCGGATTTTGGTCCAAAATTCCCACCCGGCCCCCCAAATTTTCAGTGTACAAAAAAATTTTTTTTTTTTTTTGTCTTAAAATTGACCAAAATGCATAAAAGTTAAAAAATTTATAGTAATTTATATATTTTTTATACTTACCAATGACCCAGACATAGCTGGTGCTAACTCTTAAAATATAGGGCCAAACACAAATTTTGCCCCCCAATCCCCAAAATTTGCATCTAAAACTAAAGAAAACATGTCCTGAAAGGCCCTCCACACTTCGCCCCTACTGCGCATGCGCAGTGTCAAGGACGTTCCGAAATTGGCGCCATTTATCATTCTAATAACCAGTGCCTGGTAAGCGCTATGTACTCAGCGGGGAGGCAAGAGTTCCCAACTCCTGGGAGGGCCATCCCCGTCTGGGTCATTGGTAAGTATAAAAAATATATAAATTACTATAAATTTTTTAACATTTTTATACTGTACCAATGACCCAGACATAGCTGAATAGTAAAAAGGCTGGAGGGCCAAGGACATAGAGCAAAATGGAATACGCTCAATAAAATAAAATAGAGTCATCCCCTGTAGGGAAAAGAAGTAATAGGCCTTATATGTATCTTTCTTATTTATGATAAATTAGAAAGATACAACACCTTCCAAAAATTGAGCTTCATACATCCATGTACTCTATTAATATCCAATAATCCTTATACTAATAATTTTTAAAGTAAGCCAATAATAAAGTAAGTCTAGAGAATAGAGACTCTTATACTCCTAAAAGTGTGTGAGAATTGCATAATCATGTCCGTTGACATATGCAATATTCAAAAGCTATACTTTAAAAACTAAGACTTGAATGAATTTTATAAACTTAAACTTCTCACTAACAACCATCCCAATAACAGCTCAGAATTACTAACTCCGGAGGAGGTATCCCCTTGTTTTCATAGTAAAAACAGGTGACCCAAGGGAACACCCTCCCCCCCCCCTTTTCTTGCCCTGGGTCAAATAGCCCAGAGCGAAGAGGGCAGCCGAACGGAGACACTGCCGAAACAGACAGCCTACCTAGCTATAGTAGCAACTGTTAAGTGAATGACATTCTGAGCAGTAGATAATAGACCTAACAATAGAGGCCTCCAGAAATGGACTCGATATTTCTGAGATAAAATTCATGAATGGATGGCTGAGCGCAAAGAGCAGCCTTCAAAAATCTATAATAGCAACACTATTAATGTAAGCCCAAGAAGTAGAAGAACTCTTACTTCATGAGCCGAAATCTTAAGCACAACTGCTAAGCCAATGATATACCATAAGCAGTACGCTAGTTAATAGAATCCAATAACAATAAAATGGAGCGTAACGTCCTTCTACTAGACATCAAAGACAGAAGAAGCTTACGCCCTTGTAATAAACAGATATCTGTTTATAAATACATAAACTGTACCCGGAAAGAGTAAAGGCCTATGCCCATACGAAGACGGAAGGACCTTAAAATAATAGGTTCCGGATAATAGGAGCCTAACTCTTATGCAACAATCCAACCTAAATAGTAACGGAAGTATTGATTCCGAAACTATGAAAGTGAAAATCATCCATCGATAGTGCATGAAACTCACTGACTCTACAGTAAAAGAGAAACCAACAGAATTACTGTCTAAAAGGTCAGAATTTGAAAACTACTGTTTCCAGAGGCTCAAATGATTACTTAGCTAAATAAGAACCGAAGTTAAAATCCGTATAGGAATTTAATCTAAAGATTCTAAGTCTATTTATCAAAAAGTTACTAACTGACTTAGATAAAGAGACAAAAGACTCAATTGTAAACTATCGTAGAGTGCATAGGTATGAGGTAACATAAACCTATAACCTAAATAACAACAGGCTGCAGTAGATCTTGTGAAACAAGTATACTAAAAAATAGCAATGAGTAGTATGGAGGGATCAACCATATGAACATAATGATCCCTACACCACGACGGAAGAGCCTCCACTTTAGTCGCATAGAATAGCGAAGAAGAGGATCTCCTATAGTAAGAAATCGCGTCCAAAGCTCGTCCAGTACAGTGCTTACTATGCAATACGGACCACACAACGGAATACATGAAGGTTGCGACCTTGCTGGTTGTGATAAAGATGACACGATTTACCCAGTGAAAAAAGATCCTCACATAGAGGAAGATTTCACGTTAAGATCCACAGTAGACAAGAGAGTAAATTACTCATGATCTCTGTGAAGATAGAGATGCTATCAACAGAAATGTATTGTGGTTGTTTATCTTAGCAATACCTGCTAAAACAACAGCGCCGGAGGATACGCGTATCCTATCATTCCGTCCTATAGATCAATAGAGCGTTAACAGTATTAGCTCAGAGATCTGGACAAGCCAACACATACGTCTGCAATTTATTAGCAAGCTGTGTCATAAATAAAACATCATTGGGCGCTCCCATAGATAGCAAATCTGAATGAATACTTGTTTGTTGAGAGTCCATTCTGACAGCAACAAGCGACCCGTAAGAGAACGGGAGTGCGATAAAACAATCAGACGACCCAGAATATGACGGACCAAAACTGAACTTGGTGTACTATAACCAACAGACGGATTCTTTCCATTAAATTGAATAACGGAAACGAAAGAGTGCCTCCCTGGTTCCGGAGATACGCCACTACTGTCGAATTAAAGGACAGGAATTTGGGCATGCGTTTCTGAATAATGTTCATGCAATGACATAAAGAAAGCCTAAAAAACATTATTCCGCGGAAGTTAAACTGATAGCTAAAAGACTGCGGAACCCAAAGACCCTGGCACTTCGAATCCGTAGGGATCAGTATATATCCCAATCTGTTTGACTGGCAACCGTCATAACAGCCACACTCGGGTCCGGCAACTGCGGCGGCACTCTCTGAGTCAACCACCGAATGTTTGCCCCAGTCTGAATCTCTTGTAACACTAGATAGACAAGAGAATGTATAAATCAAGCAATTCATGGATTGCCGGAAAGTTGCCGTCGAAGAGAAGCTCCTCCGAGAACGAAGCGACTCTGAGAGAGTTCTTAACCTACTATCCACGCGTGGATGTAGCTAGGGCTGCATCACGTCTAACCAACTCCAATCAGCCACTGAAGGGCGGAGTTATACGTGAACAAACTACTGCCCTCAAAAGAAATTACATTGAGAATAATATCCCGTAAATCTTTTCTTGAAGACGTAATGATAACGCCTCAGTAAGGCGGATTACGTATAATAAAGCGTCTAAGTTAAGTCTACTATACATAATGTCGTTCCCAACATTGAAATTGGAAAAGACATAAACGGCGAAAAAGAATATATATGCAGTCTTTAATCACACCGTCTAGACGCGTATGAACTCTCGGTATGCCCTGCTCTGCCAAAATAAACTATATGTAAAAAAGATAAAATGGCAGAAATGAGCCACGCGGACAAGAAACTAAACTATCATGCTTAGTAGCAGGCTTGTATATATATATAAATATATAGCGTCGAAAAATAAAACACATGTTGTAATGACAATATTGGACTGCGTCGGTAAGTCAGGGACAAAGTCCCTGTACCGATCGAAAAATCCGAGTCCAATGACGCTATAAGTCTCTTATCCAAGATCGCAGCAATGAAGTCCGAAAAATAATCACTGGAAGAAATGCCAGAAGATATGAAAGGCATCTTCCGATACTACTAAAGGGAAAACTCGAAATCTTTCGAATCCCTTTCGCCATCCTGTCGGACCCTATAAAGCGTTCGGTCGTCCGTAGCTTGATGCAACCGCGGACCGCACCGACCCAGCGCCGTCGGATAATACCTGATTCGACCGAGAAACTGTCAATTGCTGGGATGCTGCGAAACAACTGTGCTAACTCGGATAGCACGTCCGTCACTGAGGCCTGAGGAGCAGCGGTCTTACGATGCATTGCCGCAGGAAGCTCCGAGATCGTTACCCCGTGCATACTTCCAATATGCGAGCGAACGGAGTGTATAGGCCTCATGTCCCTTGGCTACCGGATGGCGCGACCTATTCGCTGTGGAATCACTGAATGCCGAAACTGATCGGATACTCGAGGTCACGTAGCCAATGTGCGGTCGTGTGCCCTGCTGTGAGGATGAGGAAGCATTAAAGACAGTCTCTCGGACTGTCAATATAACGGAGCGTCCCGACCGACGGACATATGCTCCGAATGTAAAATATCTGAACCACAACATGCGGTCCCCTATGTTGTTGGCTTCCTCCGATCTGTCCTCAATCTGCCGTCACTGGGTGAGTACTAAAGTAATTAAAGTGCTTGCATCACCCAAATCTCCTTCCTAGACCGCAACGGACGAACCCGGCAGCCGAACCATTCGATGAATGTACGCTACACCGGGTGAGCTAGCGAATGTCACTCCGTAAGCGATAGACATATTCCATGAGCACTTATTGCCGCTAACTCTTCATTAACTATGACGACAGAGGCACACTTTTGAAAGACATCTCCATAATTCTTCGAACAAGAAACCAGAAATGCTTGGATAGCAAGCATAAAATAATAATATATATAGCGTCGTTCAATAATTCGAAAGTTTGTGTGACATTATTGGACTATGTCGGAACTGAGGGACGATGTCCCTGAACCGAACCAAAAATTTCTAAGTCCACCGACGCTATCGGTTTCTTATCCGGCATCGCAGCATATTTTGTTCCGAAAGGGAAAGCTTGAAATCCTCCGAATCCCTTTCGGTATCCCGTCGGACCGGATGAAACTTTCGGACGTCCGTACCCGCTTCCGCGGAGCGTCCCGACCCAGCATCGTCGGATAAAATATATGCGACAGATTCAGTTGATGCTGGGATGCTGCGATAAACTGTGCTATTAAGGAAAGCACGTCCGTTCCCGAGGCCTGTGCAGTAGCGGACTTACGATGCATTGCCGCTGGAAGCTCCGTGTACGTTGACTCCCGCACACTTCCTATGCGAACGTCCGGAGTCTGCAGGCCTCGAGTTCCCGGCTACCGACCCAGCGCTGTCGGATAATTCTCGATCCGACACCGTTTCTGTCGGCTGCTGGGATGCTGCGATAAGCTGTGCTATGTGCACAAGAATGTCCGGCGTCGAGACCAGCGGAGGCGCAGTCTATCGCTGCTTCGCCGAGGGCAGCTCCGCATCAGATGGCTCCCGCATACTTCCTATGCGAACGTCCGGAGTCCATCGGTCTCGAATCCCTGGCTGCCGGATGGTGTGACCTGGTCGCCGAAGAATCCTTGATCGGCGAAGCTGGTAATATATCGGCGGTCACGCAGCCAAGGTGCGGTCGTGTGCGCTGACGAGAAGAGGAAGCCTTAGCAGTCTCAGCGGACTGCCTATACAATGGAGCATCCCGAGCGACGGACGTATGCTCCGCTAGCGACACATTTGTACCACAACATCTGGGGCCAGAAGTTGTTGAACGAGAGAGGGGCCTCTCTCGCTTGCCATCCGGATGGACCGGAACGAGCTATGAACCGGACTAAAAGGCTTCCTCCGTTCTCCCTCCGATCCGCCGTCACTGGGTGTGCATTAAGTTAATTTTATAGTGCTCGCATCACCCCAAAATTCCTTCTAGACCGCAACGGACGAACCCGGCTGCCGAACCATTCGGTGAATGGACGCTACACCGGGCGAGCTAGCGGACGTCAAAGGCCGTCGAACCTACTAGGGTCCTCTTAGGCAATTGGCGTATTACATGAGCACTTTTCCGCTAGCCCTTCATTAATTGTGACGACGGAGGCACACTGTTGGAAGACATCACAGATACATCACCCTAATCTTGATCGTCTGAAATAGAAATTGATAAAGTAGAGTGACCCTGCGGGGAAAGGACCGGAGTGTCCAAATCCCCAACAACATACCGTGACATACGCTTCCCATATTGTCATCGAAATCATACGATACAGAACAGGAGTTAATGCGAGTACACTGACCACATATAGAATGATAATAAGGTCAGAGGAAGACTTCCTCTTAAAACAATTGATCAATATCCTTTCAATGTGAAAAGAAAACAAGTCCTGGTACTCGCACTAACCCCTGGCAAAATACATAATAATAATATGATCCATTAATATAGAAAAAATAATTGAAATCAAAATATTTTGAAAAAATATTTTTTCAGAACAGCCCAAGTTTCTGAAAAGTAACGTTGAGCCCCAATGGATCCCAAGCCTAAGTGTGGAAAAAAATTTTAAAAATATTTTAAACAATTTATTCAACACTTACGAACAATAATAATGTATCTAGTTATGATTAAAATAACATAAAGATATTATTATTTAGAAATCCCCCCCTCACACAGAGGGCTGTTGTAAATGTAAACAATGAGTGTAAAAACACTAAAATAAGACTCCAGGCACCCAGGCCCGAAATCAGTTACCAAAAATACACCATCTGATGCAAAACAGAGACTTCCAGGGAAGAAACTGCAGAACATCAGATGGTAGATGCAGAACACAACGCCTAACCACCCGTAGGTGAAGACGTAAACATGGGGAAAGAACAGAATTCATTCTGTTATTCAGCTAAAACTCCCAAGAAATTTTAGTAATAATAATTACATAAACTATGCCAAAAGCATGGGAGAATAGCAAGGGGGAACTTAAAGGACATGGAGAGAGGAAAAACACTTGAAAAAACAGTGTAACTAAATAATCAGAATGACAACAAAATGGCTGCTGCCTTGAAAATAGGTAACTTAACATAATTTCATTAAAAAATTTTAAGTTACAGCCCTGATAATATTCTGTCACACATTCTTTTCCTCTCCTCCTTTTCTATCCTCCTTAGAATCACCATTTCACTAATATTTATGTGTCTGGCATCATTTAAACTGAGATTTAAAAGCACAAAGATCAGTCAGATGTTAACTGATGAAGGGCCAAACTTAGAATGATAAATGGCGCCAATTTCGGAACGTCCTTGACACTGCGCATGCGCAGTAGGGGCGAAGTGTGGAGGGCCTTTCAGGACATGTTTTCTTTAGTTTTAGATGCAAATTTTGGGGATTGGGGGGCAAAATTTGTGTTTGGCCCTATATTTTAAGAGTTAGCACCAGCTATGTCTGGGTCATTGGTACAGTATAAAAATACAAAAAATTTATAGTAATTTATATATTTATTATACTTACCAATGACCCAGACATAGTTGCTGGTGCTAACTCTTAAAAATATAGGGCCAAACACAAATTTTGCCCCCCAATCCCCAAAATTTGCATCTAAAACCAAAGAAAACATGTCCTGAATGGCCCTCCATACTTCACCTCTACTGCGCATGCGCAGTGTCAAGGACGTCCCGAAATTGGCGCCATTAATCATTCTTACCAACAGTGCCTGGTAAGCGCTATGTCCTCAGCGGGGAGGTATGAGTTCCCAACTCCTGGGAGGGCCATCCCCATCTGGGTCATTGGTAAGTATAAAAAATATATAAATTACTATAAATTTGTTAACATTTTTATACTGTACCAATGACCCAGACATAGCTGAATAGTAAAAAGGCTGGAGGGCCCAGGACATAGTGGAAAATCCAATAAGCTCAATTATATAAAATAGAGTCATCTCCTGGAGGAGAAAAGGAGAAATAGGCTTCACGTGTATCTTTCTTATTTATGACAAATTAGAAAGACACAATACCTTCTATAATTGAGCATCATAACATCCATGTTCTCTATTAATATGCAGTATAATTCTTATACTAATTATTTTTAAAGTAAGCCAATAAATAAAGTTAGTCCAAAAAATTGAGACTCTTTATACTCTTTTAAAAGTGTCCGAGGATAGTATAATAACATCCGTTTGACACATGACATATTCAAATGCTATACTTTAAAACTATGACATGAATGAATTTAAAAACATAACTATCACTTAAGAAACCATCCCAGTAACCGCTCAGAATTACTAACTCCGGAGGAGGTATCCCCTTGTTTTCATAATAAAACAGGTGACCCAAGGGAACACCCTCCCCCCCCCCCCCCCCTTTTTCTTGCCCTGGGTCAAATAGCCCAGAGCGAAGAGGGCAGCAGGACGGAGTAACTGCCGGAACATAAAGCCTACATAGCTATAGTTGCAATTGTTAAGTGATCGACTTTCTGAGCAGCTGATAATGGACCTAAATAATGCAGGTCTCCAGAAATGGATACAATATTTCTGAGATAAAAATTCGTGAATGTGGATGGCTGAGACCAATATGCAGCCTACTTAATCTTATAATAGCAAAACTATACGTCAGCCCAAGATGTAGAAGAGCTCTTACTTCATGAGCCGGAATCTTAAGCACAGACTGCTGAGTTAAGGATAGATTATCCTAAGCAGTACCGATAGTTAACTGAATGCATTAAGTAATAGAATGGACCGTAATGACCCTTCTATTAGGCATCAGAGCCAGAAGAAGCTTTACGTCCAACTGATAAACTGAGATCTGATAATAAATACATAAAGGTCTATCCGGACAGAGTAAAGGCCTATGCCCGCTCAAACACGGAAGGACCTTAAGAACAATAGGTTCCGGATATCATTAGGAGCCTGATTCTCAACCAAAAATACAACATTAGTAGTAAAGGTAATAGAGTTCCCGATACTACGAAAGTGAGAATCGTCCACCGATAGTGCATGAAGCTCACTGACTCTTCAGCAGAAGAGAAGCCTAAGAGAATCGCTGCCTTAAAAGGCCAGAATTTGAAACTGCTGTCTCAAGGGGTTCAATGGTTGCTTTTATTAATAAGAACCCAAGCTAAATTCCGAAAAGGAATTAATCTAACGATTCTAGGTCTCTTATCGAAAAGTTTCAAACTAACTTAGATAAAGAGACATTAGGCTCCATTGTAAACTATCATGGTGTGCATAGGTATCAGATAACATAGACCTATAACCTTTAAAAGTAACTGGCTGCAAATGATCTCGTTAAACATGTATACTAGAAAGTTTGCAATGTCTGGTATGGAGGGATCAAAAATATCAACATAAAGATCCCTACACCAACGACAGAAGACCCTCCACTTTAGCCGCATAGTATAGCGAAGAGGAGGTCCTTCTACAGTTAGGAATCGCGTCCACTGCTCGTCCTGTACAATGCTTGCCATGCAAGAAGGACCGCACAACGGAATACGTGAAGGTTGAGACCTTGCAGGTTGTGATAGAGTTGACACGATTTCCCCAGCGGAAAAAAAAAGATCCTCTCGTGGAGGAAGTTTCCACGGTAAGTCCCACAGTAGACATCTAAGTAAATATATCCACCGTCTCTGTGGAGACAGAGATGCTACCAACAGAATTGTATTGTGAATGAATAATCCTAGCAATACTTGCTGAATCAACAGTGCTGGAGGATACGCATATCCTATCATCGCGTCCTACTAGATTGATAGAGCGTTAACTACATATGCTCAGGGATCCAGACACGGTGACACATACATCTACAATTGATTGGAGAGTTGTGTCGCAAATAAATTATCACTGGGCGCTCCCATTGATAGCAAATCTGATTGAATACTTGTTTGTTGATAGTCCATTCCGACGGCAACAAGCGACTCATAAGTGAACGGGAGTCCGGTAAAACAATCAGACGACCCGGAATATGACGGACCGAAACAGAACTTGGTGTTCTATAACAAACAGAAGGATTCTTTCCATTAAATTGAATAACGGAAACGAATGAGTGCCTCCCTGGTTCCGGAGATACGCCACTATTGTCGAATTAATGGACAGGATTTGGACATGCGTTTCTGAATAATGTTCATGCAATGACATAAAGCAAGTCTAAAAAACATTATTCCGCGGAAGATAATTGCTTGCTTAGAGACTGCGGAACCCAAAGACCCTGGCACTTCGAATCCGTTGGGATCATCAATATTATATCCCAATCTGTTTGACTGGCAACCGTCATAACTATAACACTCGGATCCGGCAACTGCAGTGGCACTCTCTGAGTCAACCACCGAATGTTTGCCCCAGTCTGAATCTCTTGTAACACTAGATAGACAAGAGAACGTGTAAATCGAGCAATTCATGGATTGCTGAAAAGTTGCCGTCGAAGAGAGGCTTCTCCGAGAACGAAGCGACTCTGAGAGAGTTCTTCACCTTACTATCCACGCGCGTGGATGTAGCTAAGGCTGCGTCACGTCTAACCAACTCCAATCAGCCACTGAAGGGCGGAGTTATACGTGAACAAACTACTGCCCTCAAAAGAAATCACATTGAGAATAATATCCCGTAAAACTTTTCTTGAAGACGTAATGATAACGCCTCAGTAAGGTGGATTACGTATGATAAAGCGTCTAAGTTAAGTCTACTAGACATCATTGTCGTTTCCAACATTGTGGTTGGAAAAGACATAGACGGCGAAAAAGAATATTTCCAGTCTTTAACCACGCCGTCTAGACGCATATGAACTCTCGGTATGCCCTGCTCTGCCAAAATAAATTATTCGTATAAATGATAAAATGGCAGAAATGAGCATTGCGGACAAGAAACTAAACTATCATGCTTGGTAGCAGGCTTATATGCATATATAGCGTCGAAAAATAAAACACATGTTGTAATGACATTATTGGACTGTGTCGGTAAGTCAGGGACAATGTCCCTGAACCGATCCAAAATTCCGTGTCCAATGACGCTATAAGTCTCTTATCCAACATCGCAGCAATGGTGTCCGAAATAACAATCACTGGAAGATAATGCCAGAAGATATGAATGGCAGCTTCCGATGCTACGAAAGGGAAAACTCGAAATCTTTCGCCATCCTGTCGGACCCTATAAAGCGTTCGGTCGTCCGTACCTGATGCAACCGCGGACCGCACCGACCCAGCGCCGTCAGATAATTCCTGATTCGAGTAAGAAACTGTCGATTGCTGGGATGCTGCGAAACAACTGTGCTAACTCGGATAGCCACTGAGGCCTGAGGAGAAGCGGTCCTACAATGCATTGCCGCTGGAAGCTCCGTGATCGTTACCCCGTGCATACTACCAATATGCGAGCGAACGGAGTGTATAGGCCTCGTGTCCCTTGGCTACCGGATGGCGTGACCTATTCGCCGTGGAATCACTGAATGACGAAACTGATCGGATACTCGAGGTCACGTAGCCAATGTGCGGTCGTGTGCCCTGCTGTGAGGATGAGGAAGCATTATCGACAGTCTCTCGGACTGTCAATATAACGGAGCGTCCCGACCGACAGACATATGCTCCGAATGTAAAATATCTGAACCACAACATGCGGTCCCCTATGTTGTTGGACGAGAGAGGGACCTCTCTCGCTCACAGCCCGGACGGACCTGGACAAGCCAGGAACCGGACTAACAGGCTTCCTCCGATCTGTCCTCAATCCGCCGTCACTGGGTGAGTACTAAAGTAATTATAGTGCTCGCATCACCCAAATCTCCTTCCTAGACCGCAACGGACGAACCCGGCAGCCGAACCATTCGATGAGTGTACGCTACACCGGGTGAGCTAGCGAATGTCACTCCGTCAATCCTACAAGGGATCTCTTAGGCGATAGACATATTCCATGAGCACTTACTGCCGCTAGCTATTCATTAACTATGACGACAGAGGCACACTTTTGAAAGACATCTCCGTAACTTTGCGAACAAGAAACCAGAAATGCTTGGTTATAGCAAGCATATAATAATAATATATATAGCGTCGTTCAATAATTCGAAAGTTTGTGTGACATTATTGGACTATGTCGGAACTGAGGGATGATGTCCCTGAACCGAACCAAAAATTTCTAAGTCCACCGACGCTATCAGTTTCTTATCCGGCATCGCAGCATTCTGGTCCGACGAAAGAAGCTGTAGAAGATCAAGTCAGATGACATACACAACAGCATATGTTGTTCCGAAAGGGAAAGCTCGAAATTCTCCAAATCCCTTTCGGTATCCCGTCGGACCGGATGAAATTTTCGGACGTCCGTACCCGCTTCCGCGGAGCGTCCCGACCCAGCATCGTCGGATAAAAAATGTGCGACAGATTCAGTTGATGCTGGGATGCTGCGATAAGCTGTGCTATTTAGGAAAGCATGTCCGTTCCCGAGGCCTGTGCAGTAGCGGTCTTACGATGCATTGCCGCCGGAAGCTCCGTGTACGTTGACTCCCGCACACTTTCCTATGCGAACGTCCGGAGTCTGCAGGCCTCGTGTCCCTGGCTACCGGATGGTGTGACCTGGTCGCCGATGATTCTCTGACTGGCGAAGCTGACTGGATATCCGAGGTCACGTAGCCAAGAGCGGTCGTGTGCTACCACGAGAATGAGGAAGCCTTATTGACAGTCTACTCCGGACTGACTATATGTCGGAGCGTCCCGAGCGACGGACGTATGCTCCGAATGCGAAACATTTTGTACCACAACATCTGGGGCCAGATGTTGTTGTACGAGAGAGGGGCCTCTCTCGCTCGCCGTCCGGATGGACCAGAACGAGCTATGAACCGGACTAAAAGGCTTCCTCCGTTCTCCCTCTAATCCGCCGTCACTGGGTGTGCATTTGGTTGATTTATAGTGCTCGCATCACCCCAAAACTCCTTCTAGACCGCAACGGACGAACCCGGCTGCCGAACCATTCGATGAATGGACGCTACACCGGGCAAGCTAGCGGACGTCAAAGGCCGTCGAACCTACTAGGGTCCACTTAGGCAATTGGCGTATTTACATGAGCACTTTTCCGCTAGCCCTTCATTAATTGTGACGACGGAGGCACACTGTTGGAAGACATCACAGATACATCACCCTAATCTTGATCGTCTGAAATAGAAATTGATAAAGTAGAGTGACCCTGCGGGGAAAGGACCGGAGTGTCCAATTCACCACTAACATACCGTGACATACGCTTCCCATGTGGTCATCGAAATCATACGATACAGAACAGGAGTTAATGCGAGTACACTGACCACATATAGAATGATTATAAAAGTCAGAGGAAGACTTCCTCTTATTACAATTGATCAAAATCCTTTCAATGTGAAAAGAAAACAAGTCCTGGTACTCGCACCAACCCCTGGCAATCAAAATACATAATAATAATATGATCCATTAATATAGAAAAAATAATTGAAATCAAAATATTTTGAAAAAATATTTTTTCAGAACAGCCCAAGTTTCTGAAAAGTAACGTTGAGCCCCAATGGATCCCAAGCCTAAGTGTGGACAAAAATTTTAAAAATATTTTAAACAATTTATTCAACACTTACAAACAATAATAATGTATCTAGTTATGATTAAATTAACATCAAGATATTATTTTCAAGAAATCCCCCCCTCACACAGAGGGCTGTTGTAAATGTAAACAATGAATGTAAAAACACTAAAATAAGACTCCAGGCACCCAGGCCCGGAATCAGTTACCAAAAATACACTATCTGATGCAAAACAGAGACTTCCAGAGAAGAAACTGCAGAACATCAGATGGTAGATGCAGAACACAACGCCTAACCACCCGTAGGTGAAGACGTAAACATGGGGAAAAGAACAGAATTCATTCTGTTATTCAGCTAAAACTCCCAAGAAAATTTAGTAATAATAATTACAGAAACTATGCCAAAAGCATGGGAGAATAGCAAGGGGGGACTTAAAGGAAAGGGAGAGAGGAAAACACTGAAAAATCAGTGTAACTAAATAATCAGAATGACAACAAAATGGCTGCTGCCTCAAAAATAGGTAACTTAACATAATTTCATTAAAAAATTTTAAGTTACAGCCCTGATAATATTCTGTCACACATTTTTCCTCTCCTCCTTCTCTATCCTCCTTAGAATCACCATTTCACTAATATTTATGTGTCTGGCATCATTTAAACTGAGATTTACAAGCACAAAGATCAGTCAGATGTTAACTGATCAAGGGCCAAACTTAGAATGATTAATGGCGCCAATTTCGGAACGTCCTTGACAGTGCGCATGCGCAGTAGAGGTGAAGTGTGGAGGGCCATTCAGGACATGTTTTCTTTGGTTTTAGATGCAAATTTTGGGGATTGGGGGGCAAAATTTGTGTTTGGCCCTATATTTTAAGAGTTAGCACCAGCTATGTCTGGGTCATTGGTACAGTATAAAAATATATATATATAGCGTCGTTCAATAAATCGAACATATCTGAGACATTATTGGAGTGTGTCGGAACTGAGGGACGATGTCCCTGAACCGAACCCAAAAATTGCTAAGTCCACCGACGCTATCAGTTTCTTATCCGGTATCGCAGCATTCTGGTCCGACGAAGAAGCCTCTAGAAGATGAAGTCGGATGACATACAATAGCTTATGTTGTTCCGAAAGGGAAAGCTCGAAAACCTCCGAATCCCTTTCGACATCCCGTCGGACTGTATGAAATTTTCGGACGTCCGCACCTGATGCTTCCGCGGAGCGTCCCGACCCAGCGTCGCCGGATATTATATTATGCGACAGAGATTCTGTCGTTGCTGGGATGCTGCGATAAGTTGTGCTATTTGGGATAGCACGTCCGTCACCGAAGCCTGTGCAGAAGCGGTCTTACGATGCTTTGCCACTGGAAGCTCCGTGTACGTTGACTCCCGCATACTTTCTTATGCGAACATCCGGAGTCTGCAGGCCTCGTGTCCCTGGCTATCGGATGGCGTGACCTGGTCGCCAAGGATTCTCTGATTGGCGAAGTTGACTGGATATCAGAGGTCACGTAGCCAAGGTGCGGTCGTGTGCGCTGCCATGAGAATGAGGAAGCCTTATTGACAGTCTCTCCAGACTGTCTATATAACGGAGCGTCCCGAGCGGCGGACGTATGCTCCAAATGCGAGACATTTTGTACCACAACATCTGGGGCCAGATGTTGATGTACGAGAGAGGGGCCTCTCTCGCTCGCAGCCCGGATGGGCCTGGACGAGCTATGAACCGGACTAAAAGGCTTCCTCCGTTCTCCCCTCTAATCCGCCGTCACTGGGTGTGCACATGGATATTTATAGTGCTCGCATCACCCAAAACTCCTTTCTAGACCGCAACGGACGAACCCGGCTGCCGAACAGTTCGATGAATGGATGCTACACCGGGCGAGCTAGCGGACGTCAAAGGCCGTCGAACCTACTAGGGTCCTCTTAGGCAATTGATGTATTACCTGAGCACTTTTCCGCTAGCTCTTCATCAATTGTGACGACGGAGGCACACTTTTTGGAAGACATCACGGATACATCACCCTGATCATGATCGTCTGAAATAGAGATTGATAAAGTAGAGTGACCCTGCGGGGAAAGGACCGGAATGGCCAATTCCCCACTAACATACCGTGACACACGCTTCCCATATTGTCATCATAATCAACACATACAGAACAGGAGTTAGTGCGAGTACACTGACTACATTATACAATGATTATGAAAGTCAGAGGAAGATTTCCTCTTATTACAATTGAACAATATCCTTTCAATGTGAAAAGAAAACAAAGTCCTAGTACTCGCACCAACCCCTGACAATCAAAATACATAATAACAAGATCCATTAACATAGAAAAAATAATTGAATCAAAAACTTTTGAAAAAAATATTTTTTCAGAACAGCCCAAGTTTCTGAAAAGTAACGTTGAGCCCCAATGGATCCCAAGTCTAACTGTGGACAAAAATTCTAAAAATATTTTAAACAATTTATGCAACACTTTCGAACAATAATAATGTGTCTAGTTATGATTAAATTAACATCAAGATATTATTTTCAAGAAATCCCCCGTCACACAGAGGGCTGTTGGAAATGTAAACAATAAGTGTAAAAACACTAGATCAAGACTTCAGGCACCCTGGCCCGAAATCAGTTACCAATAATACACTATCTGATGCAAAACAGAGACTTCCAGGGAATAAACTGCAGAACATCAGATGGTAGATGCAGAACACAACGCCTAACCACCCATAGGTGAAGACGTAAACATGGGGAAAAGAACAGAATACATTCTGTTATCCAGCTAAAACTCCCCAGAAATTTTAGTAATAATATTACAGAAAATATGCCAAAAGCATGGGAGAATAGCAAGAGGGGACTTAAAGGAAAGGGAGAGAGAAAAACACTGAATAAGCAGTGTAATCTTGATAACAAGAATGACCACAACAGGCAGTTGCCTCGAAAATAGGTAACTTAACATAATTTCATCAAAAAATTTTAAGTTACAGCCCTGATTATTTTCTGTCACTCATTTTTCCTCTCCTCCTTCTATATCCTCCTTAGAATCACCATTTCTCTAATATTTATGTGTCTGGCATCATTTAAACTGAGATTTACAAGCACAAAGATCAGTCAGATGTTAACTGATGAAGGGCCAAACAAAGAATGATTAATGGCGCCATTTCGGGACGTCCTTGACACTGCGCATGCGCAGTAGAGGTGAAGTATGGAGGGCCATTCAGGACATGTTTTCTTTGGTTTTAGATGCAAATTTTGGGGATTGGGGGGCAAAATTTGTGTTTGGCCCTATATTTTTAAGAGTTAGCACCAGCAACTATGTCTGGGTCATTGGTACAGTATAAAAATACTCATTTCCGGATTTTGGTCCAAAATTTCATAGTCCGGACAGGGACCACAAATTTTCAGCCCAAATATGAACCCAGGGATTTGGCTTGAACAAACTTGAATCTCACCTCCCTAAGCATGCTGCATACCAAATATCAAAAGATTCCTATTGGTAGATCTGAAGAAGAAGATTTTTAAAGAATATTCCTCATACTGCACTAATTTAAACATTTGGGCTCCCATAGAGAGCCCAAATATGGACCCAGGGAATTGATTTTAATAAACATGTGAAACAATCTTGCAAAGATGTTATATGTGAAATTTGAAAGCTTTTGGAGCAGTGGTTTGGGAGAAAAGTATGCTGACTCAGCACTTTTTCTAAGTCCCCAAAAAGTACACCTCCCCCCCCCCCCCCCCCTCAAGTTTGAATTGACAAAGCCCATTTTTAAATATGGGAAATCCTAAAAATGAAAATATCTGAAAACAAAACAGGAGGTGCACATCTTCAATATATGTAAAAGAACACGTCTGAAAGTTTCAATGAAAACTGTTCAATGGTTTAAGAGGAGTTGCGGATAGCAGATCTGAACAGAATGTCAATTGAATTTGACAAAGTTCATTTTTCAATATGGGAAACTGTAAAAAAGAAAATATCTGAAAACAAAATAGGAGGTGCACATCTTCAATGTATGTAAAAGAATGTCTGAGAGTTTCAATGAAATCCGTTCACTGGTTTAAGAGGAGTTGAGGATAGCAGATGTGTACCCCCACCCCCAAAGCGTAACACCCCTATAGCATAACGGATGGACGAACGTTTGCCGGAATATGAAAATATCTGAAAGAAATATAGGAGGTGCACATCTTCAGTGTATGTAAAAGAAGGTCTGAGAGTTCCAATGGAGTTTGTTCAATGGTTTAAGAGGAGTAGCGGATAGCAGATCTCTTCCCCTCCCTAGAAAAAACTGAATTGACAAAGACCATTTTTGAATATGAGGAACTGTAAATATGAAAATATCTGAAAACAAAATAGGAGGTGCACATCTGCAATGTATGTAAAAGAATGTCTGAAAGTTTCAATGAAATCTGTTCAATGGTTTAAGAGGAGTTGTGGATAGCAGACCTGTACAGAATGTCAATTAAATTTGACAAAGTTCATTTTTCAATATGGGAAACTGTAAAAAAGAAAATATCTGAAAACAAAATAGGATGTGCACATCTTCAATGTATGTAAAAGAATTTCTGAGAGTTTCAATGGAATCCGTTCACTGGTTTAAGAGGAGTTGCGGATAGCAGATGTGTACATCCCAAAAGCATAACGGATGGATGGATGGACGGACGGACATCGAAATATGAAAACATCTGAAAGAAAAATTGGAGGTGCACATCTTCAATGTATTTAAAAGAAAGTCTGCGAGTTCCAATGAAGTTTGTTCAATGGTTTAAGAGGAGTAACGGATAGCAGATCTATACCCCTCCCTACTAAAAGATCATTTTTGAATATGGGGAACTGGAAATATGAAAATATCTGAAAATAAAATAGGAAGTGCACATCTGCAATGTATGTAAAAGAATGTCTGAAAGTTTCAATGAAATCTGTTCAATGGTTTAAGAGGAGTTGTGGATAGCAGATCTGTACAGAATGTCAATTGAGTTTGACAAAGTTCATTTGTCAATATGGGAAACTGTAAAAATAAAACTAGATGGTGTCACTTGTGTGCAAAGCCCACTATGGTGTATCCTCCATTTGCATCCTTGACTTTGTATGAATGCTTGATACAAAGATGAAATGTATTATATGACACACTAAAATCATATTGAGTGGCACAGGTGACACAGATTCGTGCGCATCTACAGACTCCACTGCAACATTTGAGCATGGTTTTAGCGTTTTAAATTACATACATGTACCCTGTGAGCCTTTTGCCGGAAACGGTCTAGGAAAACATGAAAGTGGCAATGGTGGCACAGCCATGTGGCACCCAAAAAATCTGAAACCTTCGTGCACATCTACAGACCCTACTGCAACATCTGAGCATAGTTTTAGCATTTCGAATTACATACTCTAGGAGCTTTTTGACAGAAACGGTCTAAGAAAACACGAAAGCAAAATGGTGACACCGCCTCGTGGCACCTGAAAAATCTGAAACCTTTGTACGCATTTACAGACCCTACTGCAACATTTGAGCATGCGTTTAGCATTTCGAATTACATACCCTAGGAGCCTTTCGTCGGAAACGGTTTAAGAAAACACAAAAGTGGCAACGGTGGCACAGCCACATGGCACCCAAAAAATTCGAAACCTTTGTGCGTATCTACAGACCCTATTGCAACATCTGAGCATGGTTTTAGCATTTCGATTTACATATTCTAGGAGCTTTTCTCTGGAAACGATCTAAGAAAACATGAAAGTGGCAATGGAGGCACAGCCACATGGCACCTGAAAAATCCTAAACCTTCGTGCGCATCTACAGACCCTACTGCAACATTTGAGCATGGTTTTAGCATTTTGAATTACATACCCAGGAGCCTTTCACCGGGAATGGTCAAAGAAAACACGAAAGTGGCTATGGTGACACAGCCACATAGCACCTGCAAAATCCGAAACATTTGTGCGCATCTACAGACCCCTACTGCAACATTTGAGTATGGTTTTAGCATTTCAAATTAGATACCCTAGGAGCCTTTCCCCCGGAAATGGACTAATAGAACACAAAGGTGGCAATGGTGACACAGCCACATGGCACCTGAAAAATCCTAAACCTTTGTGCATATCTACAGACCCTACTGCAACATTTGAGCATAGTTTTAGCTTTTCGAATTACATACCCTAGGAGCCTTTCGCCGTAAACAGTCTAATAAAACACAAAAGTGGCAACGGTGGCACAGCCACGTGGTTCCTGAAAAATCCTAAACCTTTGTGCGTATCTACAGACCCTACTGCAACATTTGAGTATGCTTTTAGCATTTCGAATTACAAACTCTAGGAGCCTTTCGCTGGAAATGGAGTAATAGTACACGGAAGTGGCAATGGTGGCACAGCCACGTGGCACCTAAAAATATGAAACCTTTGTGTGCATCTACAGACCCTACTGCAACATTTGAGCATGGTTTTAGCATTTCGAATTACATAGCCCAGGAGCCTTTCACCGGAAAGAGTCTAAGAAAACACGAAAGTGGCAATGGTGGCACAGCCACGTGGCACCTAAAAAATCGGAAACCTTTGTGTGCATCTACAGACACTACTGCAACATTTGAGCATGGTTTTAGCATTTCGAATTACATACCCTAGGAGCCTTTCGCCAGAAACGGTCTAAGAAAACACGAGGAGTGGCAATGGTGGCACAGCCAAGTGGCACCCAAAAATCCGAAACCTCTGAGTGCATCTACAGACCCTATTGCAACATCTGAGCATGGTTTTAGTGTTTCGAATTACACACTCTAGGAGCCTTTTGCCGGAAACGGTCTAAGAAAACACAAAAGTGGCAACAGTGGCACCGCCACGTGGCACCTGAAAAATCTGAAACCTTCGTGCGCATCTACAGACCCTACTGCAACATTTGAGCATGGTTTTAGCATTTCGAATTACATACCTTAGGAACCTTTCAACAGAAACAGTCTAAGAAAACACGAAAGTAGTAACGGTGGTACAGCCACGTAGCACCCAAAAAATTCGAAACCTTTGTGCGCATCTACAGACCCTACTGCAACATCTGAGCATGGTTTTAGCGTTTCGAATTACATATTTTAGGAGCTTTTCTCTGGAAATGATCTAAGAAAACACGAAAGTGGCAATGGTGGCACAGCCACATGGCACCTGAA
The DNA here is from genome assembly GCA_031216915.1 of Pictodentalium vernedei. NCBI lineage: Eukaryota > Metazoa > Mollusca > Scaphopoda > Dentaliida > Dentaliidae > Pictodentalium > Pictodentalium vernedei. The sequence goes on from CM062295.1 coordinate 647,741,122, forward strand.
AAATCTGAAACCTTTGTGCGCATCTAGAGACCCTACTGCAACATTTGAGCATGGTTTTAGCGTTTCAAATTACATACCCTGGGAGCCTTTTGCCGGAAAGGGTCTAAGAAAACATGAAAGTGGCAACGGTGGCACAGCCACTTGGGCCCCAAAATCCGAAACCTTCCTGTGCATCTACAGACCCCATTGCAACATTTAAGCATGGTTTTAGCATTTCGAATTACATACCCTCGGAGCCTTTCGCCGGAAACGGTCTAAGAAAACACGAGAGCGGCAATGGTGGCACAGCCAGGTGGCACCTGAAAAATTCTAAACCTTCGTGCGCATCTACAGACCCCATTGCAACATTTAAGCATGGTTTTAGCATTTTGAATTACATACCCTAGGAGCCTTTCACTGGAAAGGGTCTAAGAAAACATGTGAGTGGCAACGGAGGCACAGCCACGTGGCAGGTGAAAAATCCGAAACCTTCGTATGCATCTACAGACCCCACTGCAACATTTGAGCATGGTTTTAGTGTTTTGAATTACATACCCTAGGAACCTTTTCGCTGGAAATGGTCTAAGAAAACACGAAAGTGGCAACAGTGGCACCCAAAAAATGCAAAACGTTTGTGCGCATCTACAGACCCTACTGCAACATCTGAGCATGGTTTTAGCATTTCGAATTACATACTCTCGGAGCCTTTCATCAGAAATGGTCTAAGAAAACATGAAAGTGGCAACAGTGGCACAGCCACGTGGCACCTGAAAAATCCGAAACATTTGTGTGCATCTACAGACCCTACTGCAACATTTGAGCATGGTTTTAGCATTTTGAATTACATACCCTAGGAGCCTTTCGCTGGAAATGGTCCAAGAAAACACAAAAGTGGCAACGGTGGCACAGCCACTTGGCACCCCAAAAATCTGAAACCTTTGTGCGCATCTACAGATCCTACTGCAACATTTGAGCATGGGTTTAGCATTTCGAATTACGTACCCTAGGAACCTTTCACTGGAAACGGTCTAAGAAAACGTGAAAGTGGCAACGGTGGCACAGCCACTTGGCAACTGAAAAATCCGAAACCTTTGTGCACATCTACAGACCCCACTGCAACATTTGAGCATGGTTTTAGCATTTCGAATTACATAGCCTAGGAGCCTTTCACCGGAAAGGGTCTAAGAAAACACGAAAGTGGCAACGGTGGCACAGCCACGTGGCACCCCAAACATCTTACACCTTTGTGCGCATCTACAGACCCTACTGCAACATTTGAGCATGGGTTTAGCATTTCGAATTACGTACCCTAGGAACCTTTCACTAGAAACGGTCTAAGAAACCGTGAAAGTGGCAACGGTGGCACAGCCACTTGGCAACTGAAAAATCCGAAACCTTTGTGCACATCTACAGACCCCACTGCAACATTTGAGCATGGTTTTAGCGTTTCGAATTACATAGCCTAGGAGCCTTTCACCGGAAAGGGTCTAAGAAAACACGAAAGTGGCAACGGTGGCACTGCCACGTGGCACCTGGAAAATCCGAAACCTTCGTGCGCATCTACAGACCCCATTGCAACATTTGAGCATGGTTTTAGCATTTCGAATTACATACCCTAGGAGCCTTTCACTGGAAACGGTTTAAGAAAACACGAAAGCACAGTAGCACAGCCACATGGCACTCCAAAAATACGAAACCTTCGTGCGCATCAACAGACCCTACTGCAACATCTGAGCAAGCTTTTAGCATTTCAAATTACATACTCTAGGAGCCTTTTGTCGGAAACGGTCTAAGAAAACATGAAAGTGGCAACGGTGGCACAGCCACATGGCACCTGAAAAATCTGAAACCTTCGTGTGCATCTACAGACCCTACTGAAACATTTGAGCATGGTTTTAGCATTTCGAATTACATACCCTAGGAGCCTTTCACCAGAAATGGTCTAAGAAAACGCGAAAGTGGCAACAGTAGCACAGCCACTTGGCAGCTGAAAAATCCGAAACCTTCGTGCACATCTACAGACCCCACTGCAACATCTGAGTATGGTTTTAGCCTTTTGAATTACATACCCTAGGAGCCTTTCACCGGAAACGGTCTAAGAAAACACGAAAGTGGCAACGGTGGCACAGCCACGTGGCACCTGAAAAATCTGAAACTTTCGTGCACATCTACAGATCATTTAGCAACACCCTAATGCAGTTATAGAACTCTGAATTACATAGGCAGCGCAAAACTTTAAAAGTGGTATTTTTGGATTGCACAGACCCTATTGAACAACTGTAGAAAGTTACAGCGTTTCGAATTGCAAAACAGGATGTACGGACGTACGGAAGTACGGACGGAGATCACGACAATATCCCCGCATTTTATAAAATGCGGGGATAAATATCTGAAAAGAAAATAGGAGGTGGACATCTTCAATGTATGTAAAAGAATGTCTGAAAGTTTCAATGAAATCCGTTCACTGGTTTAGGAGGAGTTGCGGATAGCAGATCTGTACAGAATGTCAATTGAATTTGACAAAGTTCATTTTTCAATATGGGAAACTGTAAAAATGAAAATATCTGAAAAGAAAATAGGAGGTGCACATGTAAAAGAATGTCTGAGAGTTTCAATGAAATCCGATCACTGGTTTAGGAGGAGTTGCGGATTGCAGATGTTTACCCCCCTAAAGCGTTACAGACAGACGGACAGTCAGACGGGCGGACAGAAGTACGGATGGACCAAGTGGGTGGTATAAGGGAAAAAACTGCCCCCCCCACACCCTTCCCCTTGTTCTGAGGTACATGACCACAGAACGAAGAGGGCAGCGGAACAGCGTCACTGCTGGAACGGGTTGCCTAAATAACTATAGTTGTAGTCATTAGTGGACGACATTCTGAGCAACAGATAGAGGACCTAAACATCTAAGGGCACTGGAGATATTTCTAAGGTAAAACTTGGAAAAAGTAGAAGGCTGTACGCAGCTTTCATGAGATCAGTGATGGCTATACTGTTAGAATAAGTCCAAGAAGTGGACAGCACTCTAACTTCATGCACTGATATCTTATTTACAGAACACTGATCCGAAGATAGACATTCATAGGCAATGCGTATTGCCAACTGCATCCATCTAGCAACTGAATGAACCGAAATATCTCTTCTGTTAGGAATCAATGATAAAAAGAAGTGTTTTCTTCCTTTTCTAATAAACTCTGATCGGCGTTTATATATGTGCATAGCCCTGACGGGACACAGCAAAGGTCTACGGTTGTCCGTAGATGGCAGCGCCTTTATGATAATAGGCTCAGGCCATTTATATGGAGCCTGATTCTTAGTCAAAAATCCCACTTCTGTTGTTAAAGTGATGGTATTTCCAACACTACAATAGTGAGATTCGTCAACAGATAAAGCATGGAGTTCACTAACTCTTCTAGCGGAAGCAAAGGCTAAGAGAAATGCTGTTTTATAGGTCAAAAATTTGAACTCTACAACGTCTAACGGCTCAAACGGAGCTTCTTTAAGCTTCAACAGAACCCAAGCCAAATTCCACTTAGGAATTAATCTGAGGGTTCAAGGTCTATTTATAGAGAAATTTCTAATTAATTTGGATAATGAAGCATTAGATCCAATTGCCAAGTTATCATGATGAGCGTAAGTGTCTGATAACATAGACCTATAGCCCTTAATAGTGATGGGCTGCAGTTTGAGAACGTCAAACAGGTAGACCAGAAAATTGGCAATCTCCGGTATGGACGGATCATAAACGTCTATCCACTGAACCTTACACCAACGGAAGAAAACCTTCCACTTTGCTGCGTAATTCAGCGAAGAGGAGGACCTCCTGCAGTTAGAAATTGCATCCACTGCTCATCCTGTAAAATGCTTGCCGCGCAAGAAGGATCGCACAACAGACATATGGTTGAGACCTTCCGGGTTGTGATGCAGTGTGCGTGACTTCCCCAGATAAAGAAGGTCCTCTCGTGGAGGAAGCTTCCAGGGAACATCCCATAACAGACACCTGAGAAGTTTGATCCATGGTTTCTGTGACGAAAGAGATGCTACTAACAGAATCTTGCAACAGGACTGTTTGATCTTTAACAAGATCTGCTGAATCAACGGAGTTGGAGGATATGTGTTTCCTATCATTCCGTCCCATGGAATTGAGAGAGCGTCTACTGCATACGCTCGACGATCTAGGCATGGCGACACGTAAGTCTGCAACTGATTGTTGAGGTTTGTCGCAAACAAATCTATCACAGGTTGATCCCACTGGTAGCAAATCTGTCTGAATACTCGCTTGTTGAGAGTCCACTCTGATGCCAACAGGCGACCTTTCTGAGATAGCGAGTCTGCTAATACGTTCAGAAGACCCGGTATATGACGGTCCAATAGATGAACTTGATGCTTCAAGACATACAGAAGAATGGTTTCCGTTAGTTCGCATAACGGAATTGAATGCGTGCCTCCCTGGTTCCTGATGTATGCTACTACTGTCGAGTTGTCCGACAATGTCTGAACATACACGTCCGCTATAATGTGAATCCACTGTTGTAGCGCTAACCATATTGACATAATTTCTTTGACGTTTATGTGTTTCTCTTGGAACCAAGGGTCCCAAAGACCCTGGCACTTCGAGTCTGTCGGGCTCATGGTCGCACCCCAACCTGTTTGACTTGCATCCGTCATAATCGTGAAAGCCGGATCTGGCAGCTGCAGCGGAACTCCCTGAGTTAACCACTGAATATCTTCCCCACTCTGGACCTTTTGTTTTACCTGGTCCGTTAAAACAATACTGGTCTCGAGCGAATGCGTCTTCACACTCCAGTTCTGGGTGAAAATAACTGGAGGGGATGTGTGCGCAAGCGGCGACCCATTGGAATAAGATCTGCAGCTGCTCCACACAACCCTATCAGTTGCATAAATTCCCTCGCTGTTAATGTGTCTGAGTGTAGACAAAAGCGAGAATAACAACTGACTAATTTTGCTCTGGGTAACGGCAGACGAACCAGATTGTGAGTCTCGAAGCTCATTCCCAAGTGGATGAATGATTTGGACGGAGCTAGATCCGACTCCTTCTCATTTACGATGAAGCCGAGACGTTGGAGCAAAAGAAGCAGACTCTGAACATCGTTCTGAAGAGTAGTTTTGTTGCCATATCTCTAAAGAATGACATCCAAGTAAGCCAATGTTACCGCAGACGAATGAGCTCGGATGTGAGATATTATCGAGTTCATTATTCGAGTGAATGCCCAGGGCGCTAGATTCAGACTGAAGCACATTGCTTGGAATTGATATACTATCCCTTGAACGGCGAACAGTAGATACTTTCTGAATGCCGGATGTATCAGGACATGAAAGTACGCATCCTTTAGATCTATGCTTGCTGCATAGTCATTCACTCAAATGCTCGCCCTTTCTGATCGAATGGTCTCCATATAGAATTTTGGAGCTACGATAAGTTTGTTTATCCAGCTCAAGTCTATTACCGGTCGGAACGAGCCGTCTGGCTTCAGTACGAGGAACAGGTGACTGTAGAAACCTAGAGAATCTTGGTTCTCAACGACCTCTATTGCTTCCTTTGCCAAGAGAGACTTTACCTCTGATAGGAGAGACTCTCTTTTGTAAGGATTTGACAGAAGTTTTGTCCATCGCGGACATCATGTTAGTGGTGGTTTTGTTCAGAAAGATAGCCATAGGCCATCCGAGACCACACTTTTCACCCACTGGTTTTCTGTTATAGTTATCCAGTTTGTCACGAATCTTGATAACCTTCCGCCAACTGGAACGCAACAGAGGTCTTGACCATCACCTGTAGGAAATGCGAGGCTTACGGGAGAAGAAACCACATCCTCCTCGCGAATAGCTTCGGCCCGCTGGCTTAGGGGCATCTGAGCAGTTGTCTTGGCCAGACCTATGCCCCCTTCCGGAGTCGCTATATTGACGATCCCTAGAGTAAGTATAAGAGGATTTCTTATACCCTCATGAGGAGTCCCCTTTAGACGATTTTTGTCCTGGACCTACTCCTTTACTCTTTTCTGCTGCTGCGGGCCGATTAGACGCCAACTTAAGGAGCCGAGTGTTTGACGCTTTCTTTGTACAGTAGAACCTGTCTTGAGAGACCGCCCTTTGGGCCACACAAATGTGGTCTCTCAAGACAGGTGGTCTCTCATAACAGGTTTCAGGTTTTCTCAAGTCCATGAATAACCAACCACAAAATTCAGAAGTGGAGAAGAATGAAATTTTGTAATTACTTTGTAGAGCTCTTTTTTTATGAAGTTTTTGTAACAAATTGAAATGGACTGTTATAAAAATTATAAAAATAAATTAGTGTTGAAAATCTTCATTGAAGATTTTCAACACTAATTTATTTTTATAATTTTTATAACAGTCCATTTCAATTTGTTACAAAAAGATTTTCAACACAAATTTATTTTGATTCCTATCTCACATTTCAGGTATGTATGAAATTATTTATTCAGCAATAATCCTAATCTTTTCACAGGGGTCTTATAAAAATATCTCAATCTTTAATGAGTTAGCAATTGAAACCTAATTAAGAGCTTTTAATACTTTTAATTATGTTAGTATAACCACAATGGATTTTCCGATTCCAGAACAGGTAAAAAGTTTTTGTCATGGTTTCAGTCTTCAAAGGGGTGGTCTCTCAAGACAGGTCTATTGTGGCATAAAAATACAAGTTGGTACCAGGTCACAGTGGTCTCTCAAGACAGGTGGTCTCTCAAGACAGGTGGTCTCCCATAGCAGGTCCATTATAGAGTAAAACCAATTGGTGCCTGGCAGATGTGGTCTCCCAAGACAGGTGGTCTCTCAAGACAGTGGTCTCTCAAGACAGGTTTTACTGTAGCTTGGTCATAGACCAAAGAAAGCTTATCGTCAAAAATTTTATGACCTGATACTGGAGCGACTCGTAGAGAGTTTTTCACCTTGTCATCTATTAAAGATGACGATGCAAGGGCTCCATCACGTCTGATTAACTCCAAATTAGCCACTGTTAAGGCGGAGTTATACGTGGTAAACATAACAGCCCTGGAAAGAACTCTTAAAGAACGTCCTCAAATTCCTTTCTGTTGAGACATTGCGCCATAGCTCTTGTTAGGTGATCTGTGTAAGACATAGCATCTAAATTCGCTCTGTTAGAAGAAATTGCTGTCTCAATTGTGTCCGAGCGAATAGTGAATGACGAAGGTAAGGACATGTCTGGGTCCTCAGCCTGCTCATCCAAATGCAGAGGAACTCTCTGGACATTTTCCCCGACCGTTTTAAATGAACGTGGTCCAGTAAACGGTAAACATACTGAAGATGACGACAAGAAACCACCTTTCTTCTTCCCACTGGAAAGATTGAATATGGCGCCGTCTAAATGGACGAAGGTCTGCGACACCTGTCTAGACTGTACCGGAAAGGACATGACCCCCTCCTTTGTCCGGATAAAGTCAGCATCCAACGCCAGCGGCTTCTTTCGATTAGTCGCAGCATTCTGATTCACTGGAACGAACTCAGGGTAGTACTGATGAATTAAATCCATCGCAACCATGTGTTGTTCCGAAAGGGAAGGGTAATCCTCCTCCATATCCCTTTCACCATCCAACTGAATCAGATTAGACTCAGGTTCTGAGACTGCCGTAGGCTGCTCCTGCACTTGCTGGGATGCTGCGGGCTGGACTTGACTTTATATCCATGTTGTGGTCATGATTAGCAATTGTGCAGAAATTTGTGATCTCAAACACCAGTAATTGATGAAAGTGATCTACTACCCAAATTTCATCATTTGTACCGAAAATCTGTCCGTCTGCCCTGTGCGTCAACGCACCTCGGACTAAAAGCCGTATTTATGAACCGATCTTCACAAAACTTCTTGGGTATCTTTGTTATCATTGTGAAACCAGAATATGTGTTTTGGGGTTTGGTCCAAAGTTCAAGATGGCCGTCAACGGCCATTTTGTTCCGAAATTGGGTGTAATCAGTTTTTTGTACAGAACTTGTATATGAAAGTTCGGATTTGAATAAATTTTTGTATGAATGTTTTGTAACATGCAATACATCACATATAATACGGGTTTTGTTCTATTGCAAAAATTATGCAAATTAGGGAAACTTTGATTTATTCGGTGCTACTACTAATACACAGTAAGTGCACACCTTGTTTTTCGTTTCTAGACTCTAACTTTCCTTAGTCAGTCAATTTCGATGAAATTTGTTCGTTGATCACTTTCATCAATTGTGGGTCCAAGTTCGAACATGGGCATTTTCTGCGCATATTTAATTAGGTTGCTTAAATTTGATTGGCTGATGGTTTCCAGTCTCACTTTCCTTAGAGTCAACCGATTTCAGTGAAATTTCATATATGGATTACTTTTCACATCAGTTTAATGTAATATATCTTATCATACAGTCTTAATTTTTAGTGATTCTCACAGTTATACTCCACATCACTTTACGTGCTTTGACAGTGACCTCCATGAAAATAAATCTGATAACCACTGTCTGAAGCACTGTCTGTTCTGTCTTCTAAATAACTTCCACTTGCAACTCAGCTACATTCCACTGGATGCATTAATTCCCCTTGAAACTGCTGCCCAGCGGGAGACATGAATTCACTGAATTTGCTTGTTCAAAATCTGTTACTGACTTCGGGCAGTGTTATTCAGTGCCTGGGGTCTTGTTTCCGGTTTTCATTCTGACATTGTTTACATTGACAACGCTCTGTTTATATATGTAGTTTCCTATTAGCTCACCTGGCCTAAAAGGCCATGTGAGCTTTTCTCATCACTTTGCGCCCGTCGTCGTCCGGCATCCATAATCTTTTCACATTTTCATCTTCTCTGTAACCGCTGAGCCGGTGTGAACTAAACTTGGGAGGAATGGTCTATGGGAGGTCCTCTACAAACTATCCTCATGTTGTTCCTGTCAGATGAAAAACATGGCTTCTAGAGGCATTCCTTGATTCTGGTTGGTGGATTTTCAAAAATCTTCTCCTCTGAAACTGCCAGGCCAAATGTTTTGAAACTTCACATAAATGATGACTGTGACCCCCCTCTACCCACGATCCTCATTTAATGTTGATTGGGTCACAAACATGGCCACAATTGCGGCTTATAGTTACTGTAGAAACCCATGGGAAATCACATTTTCCTCCTCTTCTCTGGAAAAACCGAAGCGACATGAAAACAAACCTGGCAGATATAGTCTATGGGAGGTCCTCTTCAAACGATCCTCATTTTGTTCCTGTGGGTTCAAAAACATGGCTGCCAGAGGCATTCTTTGATTCTGATTGGTAGATTTTCAAAAATCTTCTACTCTGAAACTGCCAGGCCAAATGTTTTGATACTTCACATAAATGATGACTGGGACTCCCTCTATCAAAGATCCTCATTTAATGTTGATCGGGTTGCAAACATGGCCACAATTGCGGCTTATAGTTACTGTAGAAACCCTATGGGAAATCACATTTTCATCTTCTTCCCCAGAACTACTGAGCCGACATGAACCAAACCTGGCAGGGATGTTCTATGGGATGTCCTCTACAAACGATCCTCATTTTGTTCCCATGGGTTGAAAAACGTGTCCGCAGAGGCATTCTTTGATTCTGATTGGTGGATTTTCAAAAACCGTCTCCTCTGAAACTGTCAGGCAAAATGTTTTGATACTTCATATAAGTGATGACTGGGACTTCTCTACCAACGATCCTCATTTAATGTTGATCAGGTTGTAAACATGTCCACAATTGTGGCTTATAGTTACTATAGAAACCGTATGGGAAATCACATTTTCATCTTCTTCTCTAGAACTACTGAGCCGCTGTGAACCAAACTTCTCAGGAATGGTCTATGAGAGGATGGAAATATATGGCTATCAGAGGCTATATTCTAATGCTTAACCCAATGCCTCTCCTGTCTGCATGAAGATCGGTACTGTCAGCAAAATACTTGTTTTTTGAGAATCTGGTAAGGGTTGGTTCCAGTTTTCTCCACTGAGAGCTGGGAAAAAAACCCCAAAATATTGTATATACAGTACAAGTAAAAATAAGCTGTAGCATAACTGCAATAAACTAAGTAAACTGCTGCTCCTGCCCTGACAAGATCAGAATCTGATATTTTCTAGAAAGGTCTCACTGTTAACAGCTTCTGGTTTTATCAGTGTAGGAAGAGAAAGATACATAGTTTATAGGATTATCCTACACAACTTATTTTGACTTGTACTACTGTAAACAATTGCAACTGTATGTTGATTATTAGTGTCAAGTTACTTATCAGAAAATGATGACAGGTTTTTGGAAAACCAGGAAAGTTTTTTATTTATATTCACTTCCCATCATGTCAGCTTAGATGACAGTAATTATATATAACTTTTAAGATCTGACAAAATTGGAGTGAAATGTGTTTCCTGTAACCCTTTACCTATCCAAAGCTATTTTGAAAGAGAATACTGTCTGAGAAAATTGTAATTTTCTAAACATTTAACCTTCTTTTACTGATTTTTTTTTTTGTTGACACAGAATTCATAAATGTGTGCTTTTTCAAGAAAATCTTCTTTGAAACTACAAGGTCAAATGGGTTGAAAACTTAGTGTGACTGATGACTGTAACCCTCTCTACCAGTGATCCTCATTTTAATCGTCATTGGGGTGCAATTATGGCTGCAATTGTGGCTTATACTTACTACAGAAACCCTATAGGAAATCACATTTTCATCATCTTCACTGAAAGTACTGAGCCAATGTGAACCAGACTTGGCAGGCATGGTCTATGAGAGGTTCTCTACAACTGTTACTCATTTTATTCCTGTTGGGTGAAAAAACGTGGCCACCAGAAGCATTCTTTGATTCTGATTGGTCAATTTTGAAAAACTCTTCTCCTCTGAATCCACAGGGCCAAATGTTTTGAAATTTTGCATGGTTGATGACTGGGACACCCTCTACCAACGATCCTCATTTAATGTTGATCGTTTTGCAAACATGGCCACAATTGCGGTTTATATTTACTATAGAAAAACCCTATGGGAAATCACATTTTCATCTTCTCTTTGGAACTTCTGAGACAAAACTTGGCAAGAACGGTCTATAGAAGGCCCTCTACAAACGATCCTCTTTTTTGTTCCTGTTGGTTGGAAAAAAAATATGGCCACCAGAGACATTCTATGATTCTGTTTGGTGGATTCAAATGTTTTGAAACTTCACGTCATTGAAGACTGGTTCACCTTCTACCAATGATCCTCATGTAATGTTGCAAACATGGCCACAATTGCAGCTCATAGTTACCATGGAAAGACTATGGGAAATCACATTTTTATATGCAGTTGGCAGATTGCACAGCTCATGCCAATCATTTATACCCATGTTGCCCATTTTAGAGAACTTTCAGCCCAGGCGTTGGTAGCCTGGTCCAATTTTACCAGCAAAACAGAGCTTATTTACCACAGTAAACAAGCATGGCTTCACTTTCCAGAGTTCCCACGGGGATATCATACTATTAACATGTGGAGGCCTATGACATCCAAATATGAACCCCAGAGACTTGATTATGAACAAATTGCTAAAGTTTTTATAGGAATACTGGCAGTCGGGAAATTTGAAAACAAGATGTTCTCACTTATTTCCATGAAATGTAGTATGTAGAATTAAGTGATACAATCTTCTGATACTAAAATATTCTGGTTTGCTTAAAAAAATGTCCTCCCTGTGACATGAAGTCAGAGACCATAAGGTCATTTGAATAGAATAAGAATTTAAGATTACCTACCAAAATTCTGAAGGCCCAATACTCCAAGGTTCTGATATTCCGAAGGCTCCATACAACAAAGGTTCAATATTCCAAACATCCTATACTCTGAGGTACTGATATTCCTAGGGCCCAACCGTCAGAAAGCCCAATAATCTGGTGCATCAATACTCCTAGGGTCTGATCTCCAAGGGTCAAGTATTCTGAAACCCCAATAGTCCAAAGGCCCAATAATACAAGTACTCTAAAGGTCTGATACTCTGAAGGTCCAATACTCTGCAAGACCATCAGATAATCAGAAGTTTGGGACCATTGGACCAACGAAAAATTTGTATTGCAACTTCAGTCTATTGGGCTGTCAAAATATTGGACCTTCTGAATATCGGACCTTCACAGCATTGAGCCATAACATCAGACCTTTGGATCATTAGGCTATCGGAATATCAAACACCAACATTGGCTCGTTAGAGTACTGGACATTTGGGGGATTGGGCCTTCGGAATATTGGTACTTTGAAGTAACGAGTCTTCAGAATAAATTTAAGGGAACAGAAAAATCACACAATGCTCATGATTTTATAATTTTTAAGAAAAAAAATTTGAATGGCATTTCTTTCTTGACAGGGATAGGCTTTCAAAATTTTGTTCAAGCATTGCTAATTAAGGTCCCACAAAGTAGACCTGTCTCACAAGCAATATTTTGTATATAATTGCATGTGGGCGGGCAGTTTTTTATTTCATTTTTTTATTTTTGTAATTATTTCTTTGCAATCAAAAGTTCATGTTCATGGATTGTTTTATGTTTTTATGTCTCATAATCTATAGAATAGCATGGGTTGTGGTGTATTTCATCCTTGAGTGCAAGAAGGCTTTGCAATGCTAAAGCATTGCAAATCCTTACTGCATTCAAGGGACAAATTTATCAATTTTATTAACTTGGTTGGGTAAAATATCAGACATAAAAAAGTTTAATTTTTATTTTTTTAAGTTTGTATTGGTTATATAAAGAGAACATGTGGCAGCCAAAAGGACCATGCTGGCAGGCCTGAGAAACAGATTTTTTATGCCTAAACCTGGGCTTATACCAAATTTAGTGAACCAGATTTATAAACAAGAGGCCCCAAGGGGCCTTAATCGCTCACCGACCAAAGTGGTTCAAAGAAGTATTTGGGGTCACATTCAGTTAGACATGGTTCATCAACACTACAAGGGAATGAAGTCATGAGAGGCAAATTTTATGGAAAAACACTAAGGAATGGATTTGAACAAACCTGAACATACCCCCCCCCCCCACCCCACCCCTGCCCATAGAGCCCAAATATTAAGCCAAGGACTCAAATTGAACAAACTTGAATCTGATCCCCCTTGAGATGTCATATACCAAATAGGAAATAATTCTGACTGGTGGATATGAAGAAGGTTTTTAAAGAAATCACCTCACATTGCACTAAGTTAAACTTTGGGCTCAAATAGGGAGCCAAAATATTAACCCAGGGTCTCGATTTCAACAAACTTGAATCTGACCCACCTAGAGATGTTGTATACCAAATATGAAAGGATTCTGATTGGTGGATCTGAAGAAGAAGATTTTAAAAGATTAAAAGAAATTCCCTGATATTGCACTTAGTTAAAATTCAGGCTCCCATGGGTAGCCCAAATTAATAACTCCGGGACCAGGTTTGAACAAACTTGAGTCTTACCCTCCAAGAGAGGTTGTATACCAAATATGAAAGGATTCTGACTGGTGGATCTGAAGATTTTTAAAGAAATTTTCTTATATTGTACTTATACTGTTAAAATTTTGGCTCACATAGGCTCACATAGGGAGGCCAAATATCAACCCATGGACTAGGATTGAATAAACTTGAATCTAACCCTCCTAGAGATGTTGCATACCAAATATGAAAGCATTCTGACTACATGGTCTGAAGAAGAAGATTTTAAAAACAAGTCGGAACAGGACCCAAAATTTTTAGGCTATAAATTTTTTTTTTTCCATCTCAAAATTGAACATAATGCATAAAAATCCCACCCACAATGTCCGAATTTTGGTCCAAAATTTCGGAGTCCAAACCTGACCCCAATTTTTTTTTTCATCTCAAAATTGAACAAAATGCATAAAAAACCAATTTTTTTTCTTCAAATTTTCGTCCAAAAATTTTTTTTTTTTTTTTTTGTCTCAAAACTGAACAACAAACACATACAAATTTTTTTTTTTAAATTCTGAATTTTGGTCCAAAATTGCAGAGTCGGAACCGGACCAGAAATTTTCAGGCTAAAAATTTTGGGGGGGGGGGGGGGGGGGGGGGGGGGGGGGGGGTTCATCTCAAAATTGGACAAAACGCATAAAAAATCCAAATAAATATTTTTTTTTCTCAAATTTGGGGCAAAAATTTCTAAGTCCGAACCCGATTTGAACAAACTTGAATCTGACCCCTCCTAGAGATGATGAATACCAAATATTAAAGGATTCTGTCTAGTGGATCCGAAGAAAAAGATTTTTAAATAAATTTTCTCATATTGCACTAAATTAACATTCAGGCTCCCATAGGGAACCCAAATATTAACCGAGAAACTCGATTTGAACAAACTTGAATCTGGCTCCCCTAGAGATGATGTATACCAAGTATGAGAGGATTCTGACTGGTGAATCTGAAGAAGATTTTTAATGAATATTCCACACATTGCACAAAGTTAAAATTTTTTAATGAATATTCCACGCATTGTACAAAGTTAAAATTTGGGCTCCCATAGGGAGCCCAAATATTAACCCAGCGACTCAATTTGAACAAACTTGAATCTGATCACCCTATAGATATTGTATACCAAACATGAAAGGATTCTGATTGGTGGATCTGAAGAAGAAGATTTTAAAGAAATTTCCTCAATTTCCAAAAGAGAGCCCAAATACTAACCCAGGGAACCGATTTGAACAAACTTGAATCTGACCCCCCTAGAGATGTTTGATACCAAATATGAAAGCATTCTGACTGGTGGATCTGAAGAAGAAGATTTTTAAAGAAATTTTCTCATATTGCACTAAGTTAAAATTCTGGCTCCCATAGGGAACCCAAATATTAACCGAGAAACTCGATTTGAACAAACTTGAATCTGGCCCCCCTACAGATGTTGAAAACCAAATATGAAAGCATTCTGACTGGTGGATCTGAAGAAGAAGATTGTTAAAGAATATTCCACGCATTGCACAAAGTTAAAATTCTCATATTGCACTAAGTTAAAATTCAGGCTCCCTATATACCAAACATGAAAAGATTCCTCAAATTGCACCGAGTTAAACTTTGGGCTCCAATAGAGAGCCCAAATACTAACGCAGGGACCCAATTTGAACAAACTTGAATCTGACCCCCCTACAGATGTTGAAAACCAAATATGAAAGCATTCTGACTGGTGGATCTGAAGAAGATTTTTAAAGAAATTTCCTCATATTTCAGTAAGTTAAAATTTGGGCTCCTACAGGAGGCCCAATTATTAACCCAGGGACTGGATTTGAACAAATTTGAATCTGACCCCCCTAGAGATGTTGAAAACCAAATATGAAAGCATTCTGACTGGTGGATCTGAAGAAGAAGATTGTTAAAGAATATTCCACGCATTGCACAAAGTTAAAATTCTCATATTGCACTAAGTTAAAATTCAGGCTCCCTATATACCAAACATGAAAAGATTCCTCAAATTGCACCGAGTTAAACTTTGGGCTCCAATAGAGAGCCCAAATACTAACACAGGGACCCAATTTGAACAAACTTGAATCTGACCCCCCTACAGATGTTGAAAACCAAATATGAAAGCATTCTGACTGGTGGATCTGAAGAAGATTTTTAAAGAAATTTCCTCATATTTCAGTAAGTTAAAATTTGGGCTCCTACAGGGGGCCCAATTATTAACCCAGGAACTCGATTTGAACAAATTTGAATCTGACACCCCCCCCCTCCCCCCCCCCCCCCCCACCCTCACCCCCTAGAGATGTTGTATAACAAATATGAAAAGATTCTGACTGGTGGATCTGAAGAAGAAGATTTTTTTTAATTTTTGAAAAAAATTATGGTTGCTATCAGAGTTATGCCCCTTCTGGCACCCCCTGTGGGCATGGCGAGTTTATTTGTACAAACTGGAATTGACATATGATAAGGAACATGCACACAAAATTTGGTTCAATTTGGTCAAGCAGTTTGTGAGGAGAAGTCAATAATATAAAGTTCAAAATGGACGACGACGACGGACCGCAAGTGATAAGTTAAGCTCCCTTCGGTGTGCTAAAAAGTGAAGCTTAAATTAAAAATTGGTGGATAAGGTTATAATGACAATGCCAAAGTTAGGGTACCTTCATCCTCTGACTTTTTACCAGAGTCAAGGTCAACACCCTCTTCTTCCAATATACTTGCAATAGGTACATGCTTCTTCTCAACAGATGGGGATGCATGGTCTCGCTCTTCCTCCTTTGGCAAAGGTGATTTTTTTTCCTCTGATTTTTTGTTCAATTTTGGAGATGGAGTTTTATTTTCAACTTGTCTTGTGTCATCAACTTCCAAATCCTTTTTGTCACCAGATTTGCGAGCTCGTAAAAAGTTTGGTAATCGGTTGGAAAATCCAGAGGTAGGTTTGCTGGCTCTGAAATTGATATATAAGCAGATTTGCTGATGTAAAGTTGAAAAAACAGGACACTCAATGGGTTTCAGTTTGAGGTGCATTTCTGATTTAAATCCACATTTGTTTCGGGGGGAAGGGGGGGGGGGGGTTAAAGAGGGCCCCCACACACACACACTTTTTTCACCAATTTTCTGACATAACATTCACAATGGTCACTACCCATAACCTATACACACATGACCACACTGATTTTCAAGATTTTTTTGAATAAAAATAGAAAGCTCCAAATGGAGCATAATATTTCAAAGGACGGTTTCAAACTTATGATGGGCCCTTTGAGCCGGAGAGGCCACTTTTCTGGCCCATGAACATAATACTTAATAAATTCAATTAAGTATGATAGCTGGTAAGTGAAAGTATGGAGAAAACCAATCAATATTGCCAAATGTCAATGTGCAGCCCTGAGGCTGCACATTGAAAATATTAATTGGTCCCCCGAAAAATACATGCATGAATACATCGCCCCACCACCATTGACCCCCTCCCCCGAAAAAAAATTATTTTCCATTCTACACCCTTTTGGTAACCAGAAAAGTGTGACACCCCCCCCCCCCCCCCCCCCGCCTCCCCCGCCCAGTTTTTTTGAGCTTCTGCCTCTGTTTGTTTCCCCAAGACATCTCAGAAAAAAGTCATCCTAAAAATTAGAAACAGTTGTAGAATATTATAATAGCCAACCATTTACAACAAGATATGAAGAAATATTTCTTCTCTAACATTCTCATTTCAACAAACCTGACACTTCATTTCTGCATGATAATAATTTCAAATCTTTTTACTGCTGAGAGCCTTTAATGACAAACCAAGTGTGACTTTTGGATTTCTGCTTCAAGCATTTCTGCATAAAAGATAGTTGTTTTGCAACTGCAAAGTGAAATCTTTTTCAGGCAAAAGTTACGTTTGGTTTTTGTAAAAAGTATTTTGAAAACAATGCATTTGGCACATCCTGTTCATGTTATGTAAAGTGTCTGGAGACATGCAAAACTCTTTTTTGTTTTCTGTATTAGGTAATTTTTTCACAAGAAATTCTGTTTTGTAAACACAAAAAAAAATTTATTTCAAGGGCAAATATCATTATGCTTTGTATTTTTAAAAAGCACTTCACGAATGCATTACACATTTCACAAGCTTTGTCAGTCTATTAGAAAGCCTTTAACCCCCTTCACTCTGATGTCAAAATATCAAAATTTCAAGAAGCTGTTTTTTCCCATAATGCATATAGAAATTTAACCAATTCAATCTCATTTGACAGAGCTCAATGATTGAATTGGTTAAATTTCTAGTTGCATTATGGGAATTTTTTTCTGCCTAAAATTTAGATATTTTGACATCAGTGTAAGGGGGTTAAGTACATGCAACATTTTTATCTTCTGGTTTTATGCACTTGATGTTAAGAGTTTACCAATTTTTTTTTTTTTTATCTAAAAGCCTTTTGAAATGAATAATAGATTTTACTGGTGAATGCTTCTAACTGGTGGAGCTTGAGAAAAAGAATATTTCTCATATTGCACAAAGTTAAAATCTGGGTTTCCAAAGAGAGTCCATGTATGTATCCAGGAACCTGATTTGAACAAACTTGAATCTGACTTCCACAAGGATTCTGAATACCAAATATCAAAAGATTATGACTGATGGTTTGGAAAAGAAACTGAAAGATTTTTAACTCTTAACCCTTTTGAAACTTTTTTTACGTCTTATGACGTACGAAATCAAACAGCACATTGATACTTTGTGGTCATTTATTTTGTTGTTATTTTTCGATTTTTTAAATTTTTAACCTCAATTCCTATTTTCTCCCGAATAGGGCTCAGTGACAACCGTTGAGCTAAATGTTATCACAGTTTAAAATACTAATATAATCTTGCTGTCAAGACATCTTAACTGGTTGAGTGCTAGAAGCCACTATCAGGGCTTCCAAAAAATGAGGATACCAGAGCAAAAACCAACACTTTCCTTGCTTATATTTCAAATTCAGTCAAACACAAATAATACTTTAAATAAATGTTTTATTACAAATTATTGGAGAGTGCCTGTGGGCACTCTCCAATAATTTGTAATAAAAACAAGTTTTGAATAACTCATTTAGACAACCAAAAAGCCCTCAACCAGATAATCACTCATGTGAAAAATATCTTGTTATTTGTACTTTCCGACATTTGACGTCGCATTTTGAAAAAGTTGAAGAAACTGAATTCCCAGTGATGTTTGAACGACAGGATAATTAAAGTCTCAAAGGGTTAAACTGCTGGGTATTTTAAATGTATTTTTCAACAAATCTAATCACATCTGCTATAAAGCAGTCAAGACTAGTTTTGATGTAAAATTCATCTAACTGTAACTCTCAAGAAATCATTGAAGAAAAAATCCATTTAATCTATAAAGGGGGAAATGATTAAATGTGCCCAAATTATACTTATTTCAGTAGCAAGAGAATTCTGTCTTGGGCAGGAATATCTGCCTACAGCATGTAAGGATTTAAAGGGGTATAAATAGGATGCTAACTTGAAACTTAGATGTGAGTCTTCCATGGAAGACGTGTGTCGCCTGCACTATATTTTAATATTTCAGACAGAATTCTAAGTGGAAAAGGGGCATAACTCTGGATAAAATACAGCGGATCAAAAAATAAAATAGGAGGTGCACAATGCCATTATGTGATAAAGAATCACTGAAAGTTTCATCAAAATCCATTCATAGGTTAAAGAGGAGTGGCGGATAAGAGAAAGTGTGATGCAGACGACGATGCAGACGACGCGGATGACGCAAGACGACAAAAGTAATCCCTATATGTCGCTCCCCACTTTGTGGGGCAGGCGACACAAAAATATGTTCACCAGCTGATAAAACCACAATTCTCATTATGCACAAACACCCATATGCTTCATATATAATTTGTGTTAAAGCACCTGTTTCGAGAAAATAATTTAAGAAGAAGGTGATAAATTAACGACGTTTTCTAAAAAAGCATACAGCCCTCATGAATCTTTATCAAGTTGTCTAAACACTACCAAAAATTCTCTTAAAGATAAACGTGAAGTATATGTACATGTGTTCTATTTATAGCATATGCACCCATGCAATTCGTTTTGGATTGTCACTGACTATACCCGTGCAATGCATTTTATTGTAACCATATTTGTGCGTTATTTTTAGATTATACAATGATTCATACAATGAATAATGCCCAATTATTGCTAAAATAATGTACAGTTGTTGTCATTCATTCAGACCACAGGGAAGGTAAGATTATTTCCATATATCTTCAGAAATTTTGTCAGGCTTCTGTGTTCACTTGTTGGGAATTCCTTCGGTCACATTCAGGCAACTCCGTCTATCTCTTCGCAATTGCATACCTTCTGAAAATTAGTCTGCATTAAAGCCTTTTAATTACAAATTTAAGTAATTTGACATTGATTCTAACATCTTACACTTGGCATACAGTGTTGTTTTTTTTTTAATTTTTACATGTTCTATCACAATCAAATAAAACTGGATACTGAAAACTAAATATCAAAAGATTCTGAAGATATATTGAAAATATGCTGACTCTGCGGTTTTTGCATTTCTCCATATGGTACCGAAAATAGCGATTGCTTTTTTTTATGCCCACTCGATTCTCTTGGTCCTAGAGATGCAGCAAACAAAATAATCTGATCCATGCAGTTTTAGAAATATGAGTGATTAATAAATATATTTTTAGCTCCTGGGGTTCCAAAGGGGGTGTTGGTTCAAATTGTGTCATCAGTCGTGAAAATAGAAATTTTGGGCAGGGCTAAAAATATTGTTAGCAAAATGAAGGGACCCTGATTCAGAATGAGGTTATGTTGCTGTGCAGGGTAGCATCACTAAATTCACCCTCTGGGGACCTCATTTTGCAGATGACAGTCTGCTTATTTTCTGGCTTGGACATGTGTAATAACTCAATGCCAATTCGGTGTACTTAAAAAAAAATGTTCTCTTTCTAAATTGAATGATCGCACATGTGGTTACTACCCCCCAATACAGATTTGTATTTTGTCAAGTCATTTTTACTTGCATTGAAGGAGGTGGGGGTGGGGAAAATACATACTTGTTTTATGGTACAGTACTGTTCACTACCAGTTCAATTTAATTCCATACTGTTAACAGTCTGGTACATGCGTATCCTTGACAGGCTCTTGTGTACCACAATAATAATATTGGAAACCAGTGTGTGTGCTTGCTGATGTGTATATTTTTATTGATAATGAGTGGGTGTATGAAGTATATAAATCAGAGTGCATGGGAAAAATAGAAATGCTTGCATATTCCGTGTGCTCTAATTCATGCAATAAGTAGGGCTCTAGGAATCTAAAATTTGGGGTTGAATCGAATTCTAAATCTCTTTAGGTTGTAGATATTGCACCTTCTAGGAAGTGGATTACATAACCCTTTACCTAACATGAAAAGCAGACGACACCTGCAAAAATAATTCTTGAATAACTAATTTTTTTCATTTTTTGTCTCAAAAAAACAGATTATGACCCCTCATTGGAACGAGCTCGTTCCAATGAGGGGTCATAACCTATGCTTTTCAGACAAAAACTGAAAAAATAATGAAAATTAATTGGCGTTTTTTAGAATAGCGCTGACCGGTTTTGGCCGTTACGTTGGGTAAAGAGTTAATGAACTCTTCTTCTATCATCAGGTCTCCTGTACAGAAGAGCAGCTGATAGAAGAAGAGTTCAAGGGGAGACACAAGGTAGGATTTTGTAATGTAAATTTCTGAATCAGCGTGACTGGACTTGAAATGAATTGAATCATTGGGATAACTTCAAATCGAGTCAAATATCGATGGGCATACCAATAATTTTTAATCATATTTTTATAAAGTAAATCGAGGATATCAATATATTTAAGGTGGATACTGAAATTATTAAAAAAAATAATTACATCTTTTGCACCTCAACTCTTAACATGTTGAGTATTTTCAAAACATTTGTCAAGCTTCAAAGAAAACCATGATTAGATTTAAAAGAAAATTGTGAATTCAACTTGAGAAATTATATGTCATTAAGTTGATTCAATTTACAGGGGTGGGAGAGGGGGAAATTTTGTGTACCCAAACTATACTTATTTCAGTGGCAAGAGTAAACCTGTCTTGGGCAGGAATATTTGCCAGCAAAATGCTGGGTTTTAATGGGCTGGACTCGTCCCCCAACTTTTCCTATCAGCCTTACTTATTTACTTTATTCACTGAGATTTACCAACACTTTTGACAGGCAGGGCTACCTTGCACTGGGCAGTTTTAAGGGTAGAGTTAGTCGGAGTAAACAGAGAGAACCACTGAGCAACGGCCAGTAACTGTCAAAATCACCGACATACTAGCGCCATACAAGCAGGGTTACCAGTGGTTGAAGACAAGTGCACCATCGATATGCAGTATGCTTTAGTACACAGCCTCCCCATGCCCCCACGTGGACAATTGAGATTAAGTGCCTTGCCCAAGGACACAATGCAAATACCCCAGAAACTGACTGATCCGTTGACATTTCGGTTTAACCCTTTACCTAACGAATCGCCTGCATCCGCCCGCGTAATATGCAAATTCAGCAGTTGAAAAAATTAAATTTTTCAAAATATTTTAACAAAACCATATCATGTGACCCCTCATTGGAACGAGCTCATTGAGCTCGCTCCAATGAGGGGCCACATGATATGGTTTTGTTGAAATTTATTGAAAAATTTAAAAAAATTATATTTAAAATAATAAATTTTGATATCGTCTGCGTTGGGTAAAGGGTTAAAGTCCAGTGCTGTAACCACTGAGTCACTGTGCTCCCTATCCTTATTTTCACCCATGCCTGAAATCTGTTTAACCCTTTACCTAACATGAAAAGCAGACGACACTTGCAAAAAAAATTCTTGAATAACTATTATTTTCATTTTTTGTCTCAAAAACATAGGTTATGACCCGTCACTGGAACGAGATCGACGAGCTTGTTCCAGTGAGGGGTCAGAACCTATGTTTTAGAGACAAAAAAATGAAAAAAATAATGAAAATTAATTGGCCATTTTTGAGAATAGCGCAGGCCTGTTTTGGCCGTTACGTTAGGTAAAGGGTTAACTAGTTTATGAACTCTCACCTTGTATTTCTTAGGTTATTTATTATTTATTGCTGTTTAATCTCTCACCTTGTATTTCTTAGGTCATTTATTATTTATTTCTGGCTAATCATGACTGCAACACGGTGATAAAGTCAAGTTTAGTCAATCATTTATGTCGTTCATTTTAGAGGACTTCCACCTCAAACATTGGTGACTGGGTCCTATTTTACTAGGAAAACAGAGCTTGTTGACCACAATAAACAAGCACTTCTTTACTTTCCAGGTTTCCCACGGGGTCTCAGGTCATTTTGCTGTAGTTATTCCTTCAATTTCTGGGAACTTAATCCTTCAAAAAGTACAACTCAGGCTGCCCCAACTGGCATGAAAAATTCATTTTTTCCCTGTGGGAGACCCTGGATTTTCAAGTATTTATTTATCAACCTTTTTGGCCTCACTACATCCAATACAGACATTTATTCTATTATATCTTGTTTGACAGAGCTCTATGAGCTCTGTCAAACAAGATATAATAGAATAAATGCTCAGTTAACCTCCAGAACCCAGGAAACTGACGGAATCCCTGTTAATTGTATACTCCTGTTAATTGAATAATTTTCACTGGCAAAATGGATATTCAATTAAGAGGATTCTACTGTAATATTATCGAGTTATGAAAAAAAATGAAAAAAAAGTTGAGACCAAGTATTTTTTTTACATTAATTGGAGGTTTTTCCTATTTTTTTTAACACAAGACATTTCCCCAGTGGACAATTCCCCAGTGGGTATAGCCCCAAGTAGACATTCCCCCAGTGTGGGCAGACATTACCACAGACATTTGCTCATAGATGAGTGGTCATTAGTGACACAACACTTTCTAAGCTATATTTTTTATTCTATATTTTTTCAGTGTTAATAAAACCAGATCCTGATATCATTTCTTTCAAAGTTCTCTCAATGTGCTTCAATTGCCATGGTTACCCATCCCGCTCTTATACCACACAAGGATGAATTTTCTCCCACCCCATGCCACATGACGTCACCAAAATCAATAATTTCAAAAGTTATATCACCAGAATGACAGCTGTTTCAACTTGCTTCAGTATGTTAACCCATCAATATTGTGAGCTGCTGCTCGTTTTTGTAGTACATACCTATGGTATATACAGACTTTTTCGACACTCTTTCTGAATATACAATTCATCGCATCACTTCAATTTCCACAGCTACCCATCCCATTCCTATAAACTCAAGGATGATTTTTCTCCCACTGCATGTCACATGACATTACTGAAATCAGTAATCTCAAAAGTTACATAACAAGAATGTCAGCTGTTTTAACTCGCTTCAATGTGTTAACCCATCGCTACTGTGAGCTACCACTCGTTTTGGTAGTATATTCCTGTGGTATATACAGAATTTTTAATGTTTTTTTTGAATACGCAATTTATTTTTCTCTACGATGAATCAACAGAACAGTAAATTCTAATCACACAAGCAAAATTTTGATTTTGATGACATCGTGTGGGATGTGATGGGAGAAAAACCACCATCAAGGGAAAAATAGTTGACGCAGACACTCGGCAGGCTTGGTATCTGGGTCAAATATCTCCCCCTTTTCACGAGATTTTCCCATCTCATCCCACACCACTCAACGATAATAATAATCTCTGTCTCCATTAACTCCTTACATGCTGATGGCAGATATTCCTGCCCAGGACAGGTCTTCTCTTGCCACTGAAGTATGATTTTGGCACATTTAATCAAATTTTACTCCTGCAAACTGAATGGGATTTTTCACCAATGATTTCTTCAGTTAAATTTAGATGAATTCTTCATCATATCTAGTCATGGCTGCTTTATAGCAGCCATGACTAGATTTGATGAAAAATATCTTGAAAATACTCTGTGGGTTAAGAGTTAAATAAATGTTTCAGTAAAATGCAAAACTTGAACCACTCATTTCCTGTCAGCACTTCAAATTCATTCAAATTCATTGCAAATCTATTCAAAGTGGATCTCAGTAATACTGAATATTCTGTAACTGAATGACTCTCTTAATTGCATATAGTTTTAAAATACCAAACCTTTATCATTCTTTTAGTACAAAATGTGCTGTTAATTGGTAAAATAAAAGCGTAAATACCTGTTAATTGAATTGAATAAAAATAAAAAAGAGCAAATTCCTGTTAACTGAATAAAAAAAAAAAATCATGTACTGTGTTGAGAAATTTCTCTGGCAATCACAAAATTCCCACTGTTAAAATACCTATGTGGCTTCAGTACATCCAAAACAGGCTTTTAATCTATTATATCTTGTTTGACAGAGCTTCATGAGCTCTGTCAATCAAGATATACTAGAATAAATGGTCAGTTTATCTCTAGAATACAGGAAAGTGACCAAATACTTGTTAACTGAATATTCTTAACAAAGTAATTTTCATTGGCAATATGGATAATCAATTAACCCTTTACCCAACACACACGATATCAAAATTTATTATTTTGATCATTGTTTTTTAACATTTTTCAAAGAATTTACAAAAACACATATCATGTAACCCCTCATTGGGACAAGCTTGTTCCAATGAGGGTGTCACATGATACGGTTTGTTGAAATTTTGTTTAAAATATATTTTTTTCAACTGCTTTATTTGCAGAGCTTATATTTCGACGAGAATCCGAGAATCGATTCTCACAAAGATTCGACCAAATAAAACCGGCGAGAATCCATGTAGATTCTCGCTGCACCTCTGCTAGGATTCGTGTGAATAGAATTGAGTCAATTTAACCCTTTATCTAACACAGCGGAAACAAATTAACCAATAGAAGGCTAACATGACCTGAAGTATCCTGACAATTTGTCAATAAAATTGCACAAATATGGCTGTCATTGGAACCGGCTCACTGAGCCAGTTCCAATGACAGCCATATTTGTAAGATTTTATTGGTAAATATTGTTCATTTAATTATTTTATCATTTATTTATTATCTATTGTTTAAAATTATCAAATTTAAATTTAAAAATTAAAAAGGTGCGTTGGGTAAAAGGTTAACATGTGTTATCAGTATACAACAGTGGTTGAACCATGGTGGCATCATGGAATCCTGGGACACTCATAGTAGGTATGGATTCTCGAAACCATTTTCACGAGAATCCAAATGGATTCTCACAAATTTAGACGAAATATTAGCCCTGATTTGTAAATTATGAGGGCTGACAGAATTCCACTGTACTTCCAATATAAGCATATATCTTACCTCCTACAAGTATCTGGGAATTTCATTGGTTCAAAAACACCACATGCAGACTGCATATAAAACCATATACTGCCTGTCAACATCAATATACACTGACAGCTATGGGTAATCTTCCCTTTGTTCATTGATTATTCAAAATGGGGGCAGCTGATAAACGTTTCAAGTTGAACGATTGAGCGTTGGAAGCCCATATTTGGTCTGAAGTGCAGGTTAGGCAACTTAAAAGGTTTCATATTCTGTGGATGTGTGTCATGTTATCTTCAAAATGAAACTGTTTGGTATGTATGAATTTGCCTTGTTACAGTTTATGGGAGAGTGCCTTTAGGCACTCTCCCATAAATTGTAACAAGGCAAAGACACGTGAACACATTGTGAGAATTCTCTCATTTAATTTTGATCACTGTTGTTATTAGTTCTGTGCATCGATGCAGCAGTCGGTAAGATATATTCGTTACATAGTTTGTTGGTGGCCTAATATGGTATATATGGTGTCAGTTAATTTCATATTGGACGAGAGCGAACCTAATATGGTATATATGGTGTCAGATAATTTCATATTGAAATATGAAATTAACTGACTCCATATATACCATATTTGGCCACCAACAAACTGTGTAACTAATATTATTGTTTTATTGGGAACACGGTGGCTCAGTGCTTACGGCATTGAACTTCAAAACGAGAGGTCCATGCTTTGATCCCCACCAGGGGATACAGCATTGTGCCCTTGGGCACGGCACTTAATCCTGATTGTTCACGTGGGAGCACAGTGGCATTGTGTACTAAGGTGCACTGCACACTGATGGTGCATCTGTCTTCAACCAATGCTAACCCTGCTTGTGTGGAGTTAGTGCATTAGGGAGTTTGACAGTTGCTTGACATTGCTCAGTGGTTCTCTATGGGTACTACAACTTCCTCCACCCGTAAAACTGTCCAACACGAGGTGTCCCTGGCTATTGAAAGTGTTGTTAAACTCTGATAAATAAATAATTCTGTTATATCTTGTATGACTGAACTCAGTCAGCACAGATATAAAAGAACAAAATACTCAATTTCTCAGCATAATGAAGCAAAATTAACAGATTTTGAGTACCGTATTTACTCTATGTATTGGGACAGCTAAAAAATAATTATTTTCACGGGTGTCCCAATTCTTAGAAAATGGGGAAAGAACACAGACTGGTCATGATTTGATGCTGAATAAAAGTTGTGTGTGATTCGTTTTCCATCACTATATACAAAACTTAAAAAATTTATAGTAATTTATATATTTTTTATACTTACCAATGACCCAGACATAGTTGCTGGTGCTAACTCTCAAAATATAGGGCCAAACACAAATTTTGCCCCCCAATCCCCAAAATTTGCATCTAAAACCAAAGAAAACCTGTCCTGAATGGCCCTCCATACTTCACCTCTACTGCGCATGTGCAGTGTCAAGGACGTCCCGAAATTGGCGACATTAATCATTCTTACCAACAGTGCCTGGTAAGCGCTATGTCCTCAGCGGGGAGGTATGAGTTCCCAACTCCTGGGAGGGCCATCCCCGCCTGGGTCATTGGTAAGTATAAAAAATATATAAATTACTATAAATTTTTTAAGATTTTTATACTGTACCAATGACCCAGACATAGCTGAATAGTAAAAAGGCTGGAGGGCCCAGGACATAGAGGAAAATCCAATAAGCTCAACTATATAAATAGAGTCATCTCCTGTAGGAGAAAAGGAGAAATAGGCTTCACGTGTATCTTTCTTATTTATGACAAATTAGAAAGACACAATACCTTTTATAATTGAGCATGATAACATCCATGTTCTCTATTAATATCCAGTATAATTTGTATACTAATTATATTTAAAGTAAGCCAATAAATAAAGTTAGTCCAAAGAATTGAGACTCTTTATACTCTTAAAAAGTGTCCGAGGATAGTATAATAACATCCGTTTGACACATGACATATACAATTGCTATACTTTAAAACTATGACATGAATGAATTAAAAAACATAACTTTCACTTAAGAAACCATCCCAGTAACAGCTCAGAAATACTAACTCCGGAGGAGGTATCCCCTTGTTTTCATAAGAAAAACAGGTGACCCTCCCCCCCCCCCCCCCCTTTTTCTTGCCCTGGGTCAAATAGCCCAGAGCGAAGAGGGCAGCAGGACGGAGTCACTGCCGGAACATAAAGCCTACATAGCTATAGTTGCAATTGTTAAGTGATCAAATTTCTGAGCAGCTGATAATGGACCTAAACAATACAGGTCTCCAGAAATGGATACAATATTTCTGAGATAAAAATTTGTGAATGTGGATGGTTGAGACCAATATGCAGCCTATTAAATCTATAATAGCAAAACTATACATCAGCCCAAGATTTAGAAGAGCTCTTACTTCATGAGCCGAAATCTTAAGCACAGACTGCTGAGTTAAGGATAGATTATCCTAAGCAGTACTGATAGATAACTGAATGCATTAAGTAATAGAATGGACCGTAATGACCCTTCTATTAGGCATCAGAGCCAGAAGAAGCTTTACGTCCTACTGATAAACTGAGATCTGTTAATAAATACATAAAGGTCTATCCGGACAGAGTAAAGGCCTATGCCCGCTCGAAGACGGAAGGACCTTAAAAACAATAGGTTCCGGATATCATTAGGAGCCTGATTCTTAACCAAAAATACAACATTAGTAGTAAAGGTAATAGAGATCCCGATACTACGAAAGTGAGAATTGTCCACCGATAGTGCATGAAGCTCACTGACTCTTCAGCAGAAGAGAATTCTAAGAGAATCGCTGCCTTAAAAGACCAGAATTTGAAACTGCTGTCTCAAGGATTCAAATGGATGCTTTAGTTAATAAGAACCCAAGCTAAATTCCGAATGGGAATTAATCTAATGATTCTAGGTCTCTTATCGAAAAGTTTCACACTAACTTAGATAAAGAGACATTAGGCTCCATTGTAAACTATCATGGTGTGCATAGGTATCAGATAACATAGACCTATAACCTATAAAAGTAACTGGCTGCAGTTGATCTCGTCAAACAAGTATACTAGAAAGTTTGCAATGTCTGGTATGGAGGAATCAAATATATCAACATAAAGATCCCTACACCAATGACGGAAGACCCTCCACTTTAGCCGCATAGTATAGTGAAGAGGAGGTCCCTTTACAATTAGGAAACGCGTCCACTGCTGGTCCTATACAGTGCTTGCTATGCAAGAAGGACCGCACAACGGAATACGTGAAGGTTGAGACCTTGCGGGTTGTGATAAAGTTGACACGATTTCCCCAGCGAAAAAAGATCCTCTGGTGGAGGAAATTTCCGCGGTAAGTCCCACAGTAGACATCTAAGTAAATTTATCCACCGTCTCTGTGGGACAGAGATGCTACCAACAGAATTGTATTGTGAATGAATAATTCTAGCAATACTTGCTGAATCAACAGCGATGGAGGATACGCATATCCTATCATAGCGTCCTACTAGATCGATAGAGCGTTAACTACATATGCTCAGGGATCCGGACACAGTGACACATACGTCTACAATTGATTGGAGAGTTGTGTCGCAAATAAATTATCATTGGGCGCTCCCATTGATAGCAAATCTGATTGAATACTTGTTTGTTGATAGTCCATTCCGACGGCAACAAACGACCCTTACGTGAAAGGGAGTCTGCTAATACGATTCGACAACCGAGAATATGACGAACCAAAACAGAACTTGGTGTTCTATAACAAACAGAAGGATTCTTTCCGTTAAAATTAATAACTGAACCGAATGAGTACCTCCCTGGTTCCGGATATACGCAACTACTGTCGTATTATCGGACAGGATTGAACATGCGTTTCTGAATAAAATTCATCCAATGACGTAGTGCAAGCCAACATAATATTCTTCCTTGGAAGTAAGGAGCTTGCCTAAAAACTGCGGAACCCAAAGACCCTGGCACTTCGAATCCGTTGGGATCAAAATTGTGTCCCAACCTGTTTGACTGACATCCGTCATAATCGAAAAACTCGGATCCGGCAACTACAGTGGAACTCTCTGAGTCAACCACCGAATTGTTGCCCACGTCTGAATCTCTTGTTACACTTGATAGACAAGAGAACGTGTATATCGAGCAATTCAAGATTGCTGAAAGGTTGCTGTCGAAGAGAAGCTTCTCGAGACCGAAGCGACTCTGAGAGAGTTCTTCACCTTACTATCCATGCGTGTGGATGTAGCTAGGGCTACGTCACGTCTAACCAACTCCAGGTTGCCACTGAAGGGCAGAGTTATACGTGGAAACACTACTGCCCCTGAAAGAAATCTCATTGAGGATCATATCCTGGAATTCTTTCTGTTGAAGACGTAATGATAAACGTCTCAGTAAGGTGGTATACGTATGATAAAGCGCCTAAGTTAAGTCTATTATACATCATTGTCGTTTCCAACATCGTGGTTGGAATTGACATAAACGGCGAAAAAGATAATTAGCAGTCTTCAGTCTCGCCGTCTTAGACGCAAAGGAACTCTCGGTAAGCCCAGTTCTGCCAATAAACAATTATTTCCTAGAATTCACGAAAGGCAGAATAGAGCAATGTGGACAAGAAACTATACTAGCATGTTGATAGCAAGCTTATATATATATAGCGTTGTTCAATAAATCAAATGTTCTAAAGACATTATTGGACTGCGTCGGCAACTCAGGGACAATGTCCCTGAACCGATCCAAAACTCCGTGTCCAATGACGCTATAGTCTCTTATCCAGCATCGCAGCAATGTAGTCCGACGGAACAACCTCTGGAAGATAATGCCGGAAGAAATGTATGGCAGCTTCTGTTGTTCCGAAAGGGAAAGCTCGAAATCATTCGAATCCCTTTCGCCATCCTGTCGGACCCTATGAAATATTCGGTCATCCGTACCTGATGCAACAGCGGAGCGTACCGACCCAGCGCTGTCGGATTATTCCTGATCCGACCGAGAATCTGTCGTTTGCTGGGATGCTACGATAAGTTGTGCTATTTTGGATAGAACGTCCGTCACTGAGGCCTGTGGAGAAGCGGTCTTACGATGCATTGCCGCTGGAAGCTCCGTGTTCGTTACCCCGTGCATACTTCTATTATGCGAGCAACCGGAGTGTGCAGGCCTCGTGTCCCTTGGCTACCGGATGGCGTGACCTGTTCGGCATGGAATCACTGAATGCCGAGGCTGGCCGGATATTCAAGGTCACGTAGCCAATGTGCGGTCGTGTGCGCTGCTGTGAGGATGAGGAAGCATTATCGACAGTCACTCGGACTGTCTATATAACGGAGCGTCCGGAGTGGCGGACATACGCTCCGAAGGTGAAATGTCTGAACCACAACATCCGGTCCCATATGTTGTTGCACGAGAGAGGGACCTCTCTCGCTCGCCGCCCGGACGGACCTGGATGAGCTAGGAACCGCACTAACAGGCTTCCTCCGATCTCTCCTCTAATCCGTCGTCACTGGGTGTGTACTAAAGTCTATTATAGTGATTGCATCACCCAAATCTCCATCCTAGACCGCAACGGACGAACCCAACTGCCGAACCATTCGATGAATGGACGCTACACCGGGTGAGCTAGCGAACGTCAACTCCGTCGATCGTACTAGGGACCTCTTAGGAGATTGACGTAATCCATGAGCACTAATTGCCGCTAGCTCTTCATTAACTATGACGACAGAGGCACACTTTTGAAAAACATCTCAGTAATTTTGCGAACAAGAAACCAGATATGCTTGTACATAGCAAGCATATAAAAAATATATATATAGCGTCGTTCAATAAATCGAACGTATCTGAGACATTATTGGACTGTGTCGGAACTGAGGGACGATGTCCCTGAACCGAACCAAAAATTTCTAAGTCCACCGATGCTATCAGTTTCTTATCCGGTATCACAGCATTCTGGTCCGATGAAGAACCTCTAGAAGAAGAAGTCGGATGACATATACAGCAGCTTATGTTGTTTCGAAAGGGAAAGCTCGAAAAACCTCCGAATCCCTTTCGGCATCCCGTTGGACCGTATGAAATTTTCGGACGTCCGCACCTGATGCTTCCACGGAGCGTCCCGACCCAGTGTCGTCGGATATTATACTATGCGACAGATATTCTGTCATTGCTGGGATGCTGCGATAAGCTGTGCTATTTGGGATAGCATGTCCGTCACCGAGGCCTGTGCAGAAGCGGTCTTACGATGCTTTGCCGCTGGAAGCTCCGAGTACGTTGACTCCAGCATACTTTCTTATGCGAACATCCGGAGTCTGCAGGCCTCGTGTCCCTGGCTATCGGATGGCATGACCTGGTCGCCGAGGATTCTCTGATTGGCAAAGTTGACTGGATATCGGAGGTCATGTAGCCAAGGTGCGGTCGTGTGCGCTGCCATGAGAATGAGGAAGCCTTATTGACAGTCTCTCCGGACTGTCTATATAACGGAGCGTCCCGAGCGGCGGACGTATGCTCCGAATGCGATACATTTTGTACCACAACATCTGGGGCCAGATGTTGAAGTACGAGAGAGGGGCCTCTCTCGCTCGCAGCCCGGATGGGCCTGGACGAGCTATGAACCGGACTAAAAGGCTTCCTCCGTTCTCCCCTCTAATCCGCCGTCACTGGGTGTGCACATGGATGTTTATAGTGCTCGCATCACCCAAAACTCCTTTCTAGACCGCAACGGACGAACCCGGCTGCCGAACCATTCGATGAATGGACGCTACACCGGGCGAGCTAGCGGATGTCAAAGGCCGTCAAACCTACTAGGGTCCTCTTAGGCAATTGACGTATTATCTGAGCACTTTTCCGCTAGCTCTACATTAATTGTGACGACGGAGGCACACTTTTTGGAAGACATCACGGATACATCACCCTGATCATGATCGTCTGAAATAGAGATTGATAAAGTAGAGTGACCCTGCGGGGAAAGGACCGGAATGGCCAATTCCCCACTAACATACCGTGACACACGCTTCCCATGTTGTCATCGTAATCAACACATACAGAACAGGAGTTAGTGCGAGTACACTGACTACATTATACAATGATTATGAAAGTCAGAGGAAGATTTCCTCTTATTACAATTGAACAATATCCTTTCAATGTGAAAAGAAAACAAAGTCCTAGTACTCGCACCAACCCCTGCAATCAAAATACATAATAACAAGATCCATTAACATAGAAAAAATAATTGAATCAAAAACTTTTGAAAAAATATTTTTTCAGAACAGCCCAAGTTTCTGAAAAGTAACGTTGAGCCCCAATGGATCCCAAGTCTAAGTGTGGACAAAAATTCTAAAAATATTTTAAACAATTTATGCAACACTTACGAACAATAATAATGTGCCTAGTTATGATTAAATTAACATCAAGATATTATTTTCAAGAAATCCCCCCTCACACAGAGGGCTGTTGGAAATGTAAACAATAAGTGTAAAAACACTAGATCAAGACTCCAGGCACCCTGGCCCGAAATCAGTTACCAATAATACACTATCTGATGCAAAACAGAGACTTCCAGGGAAGAAACTGCAGAACATCAGATGGTAGATGCAGAACACTACGCCTAACCACCCATAGGTGAAGACGTAAACATGGGGAAAAGAACAGAATACATTCTGTTATCCAGCTAAAACTCCCAAGAAATTTTAGTAATAATATTACAGAAAATATGCCAAAAGCATGGGAGAATAGCAAGAGGGGACTTAAAGGAAAGGGAGAGAGGAAAACACTGAATAAGCAGTGTAATCTTGATAACAAGAATGACCACAACAGGCAGTTGCCTCGAAAATAGGTAACTTAACATAATTTGATCAAAAAAAAATTTTAAGTTACAGCCCTGATTATTTTCTGTCACTCATTTTTCCTCTCCTCCTTCTATATCCTCCTTGGAATCACCATTTCACTAATATTTATGTGTCTGGCATCATTTAAACTGACATTTACAAGCACAAAGATCAGTCAGATGTTAACTGATGAAGGGCCAAACTAAGAATGATTAATGGCGCCAATTTCGGGACGTCCTTGACACTGCGCATGTGCAGTAGAGGTGAAGTATGGAGGGCCATTCAGGACAGGTTTTCTTTGGTTTTAGATGCAAATTTTGGGGATTGGGGGGCAAAATTTGTGTTTGGCCCTATATTTTGAGAGTTAGCACCAGCAACTTTGTCAGGGTCATTGGTACAGTATAAAAATATCGCTGTCCAATTTCTTTTATATTTTCATTTTTTGCTTCCAAAACATAGCTTATGATCCCTCGATGGAACACTCGCTTTGCGCTCATTCCAATGAGGGATCATAAGCTATGTTTTGGAAGCAAAAAATGAAAATTTTTAGTTGCTCAAGAATTTTTTTTATGAGTGTCGTCTGCTACTAACGATGGGTCAACTGGAAACAAATCTCCTGAATGTCCCAAACTTTGGAGCATAAAAAAAATATAGTTTTCTGGAAAAAATGTGTATCCCAAATCATAGAGTGTCCCAATACATAGAGTAAATATGGTAATTTAATACTCCAGTTAATTGAATATTTTTCACTGCCAAAGTGGCTATTCAATTAACAGGGTTCTACTGTATTTTTAATGTGATAACCTGAAATCCAAAATGTGTTTCATTATGACTATCGTGACCTATCAAAGTTCTAAGTACCATTTAAACAAGAAAATTTTTATGAAAATCTTTGTATGGCATATGTGATGGTGTGCAATCAAACCTTGAAGGGATTATGGTGTGCATTCAAAGCTTGAAGGGATCAGGTGTAAATAAGATTGTGAAACTGCAAGCAGCATCTCAATGGAATATATTCAACTTACACAGTTGGCTTTTGCAAAATGATTCTGAAATTAAGATTTTTGTATTGATAAATGAAGACTCAAATTCAAAGAGACTACCTGATTCCACATCCAAGAATGGAAAAGCAGTCCATTGCAATCCAGTGCAAGGGAGATGAGGCCACACAAGAAACAAGATAAATTAATTGAATCTCAGGCAATTTGTTTTTCAAACCAGTGAGGGAGGGAGGGTTTTATACTGAATATTTTTTTTTCTTGCACATAATGAGCATGGCTTGAGAGACTTTCCACTTTTCAGACACAGAACAGCTGATCCAATATGCTGTCTCTGGGAAAACTTGCAAATTACATTCTAAGTGCCTTGGCAGTCATTTCTAGGCATGCCTTGGCTGCTTATATAGGAACCTAAAACTTGCCTAGAAGCAACTGCAAAGCCACAGGATGTAGACTGTCTTTATTTGGCTTAATCTCACTTTGCCAGCAAGCTTATCAAAACCCTGTTAGCAAAAGTACGACATTGTTAGTCTGTATCAACATCATTACTATGTCTGAATTCTCGTCAGTCACAGTTTGTTAAATATAGAATAAACGTATAGTGTTTTCAAGTAAAAAGTTTATTCTACGAGTAGGATTAAGAATGAAACCGACTCGCCAGAGGCTCGTCGGTTTCATTCTTAATTCTACGAGTAGAATAAACTTTTTACTTGTAAACACTGTTCGTTTATTTTGTTTATCCCATAAATCTTCTACAGAGCAGTCACGGCAAAATCGTGCTATAATTCGTTACAAAACACAGCGAGAAGTGAGGAACACATTGGTCCAATTCGATCGACAAGCAAACCTGGCAAAAATAAACAAGGTGCAGTAATACATTTATGTCTAAAAATAATTCCCCTACAAACTTTAGCTAAACTAGCAAAAATACTTTATTACATGAGCAGTGGGTGGTGTTTTCTACTGGCATTGTGTAATACTTTCAAAAAGATTTAAAGAAATCAACAATCGAACTATTAATTATACTGGACAAATGTGGTAGAGGCCAGAGGTCAACAAGTCCATTGCTACTAGGGGAATAAATTCTTTCAGTGTTAAACCTACGCGGAAAATTTATCACCCTACTAGGTGAATAAAGCAAAAATTTATCCAAGGCCTTTATTGTTCAAATAAACCGGCATTATGGGAGAAATATTAATCACATTCTGATGATTTTGGTTCACAGCAGTTTATCCAAGGTTTAACTGTTTTCATGAACAAGGCTATAAAAGTCTCAGCCTTATGGAGTGGCATCATTATCCAATATCGTCTTTGAATCTGTTATCAACCATGGCAAGCTCTTCTTCATTACCAATGGTCGAGGTGGAAGACATCTTGTGTTCCAATACTTCAAATTTCGAATCAAATCTAGACGGCCTGAAAACGTCTATTGGGTTTGCTGCAGAACCAACTGTGGTGCCACCATCACCATCTTTATCTATTAATTTGGGATTTTTTTTTTAAGTTACTTTCTGATAAATTGTTAAGATTACGTTGGGCAGTCCAAAAAGTTTTTCATATGGATTTCTGTTACAGTTTATCGAAGAGTGCCTATAGGTAAGCCCCAATAAATTGTAGAAAGATAAAATTAAAAAAAAAAAAAATATTTTTGATTCTGACTGAATATCAGACTTACGATTTCGAAAAACTCAGGTGAGCCAGGGTGAGCTAGATATTTTGCGTAGCTTTTCAGATTTATGTGCGTGAGATTTCCACTCATCAATACCTTGTTTTACCTCTATGAAATATTTCTGATTAGAGAATAATCATTTTGCTCTTATTAACCCCTCACATCTTCAAATACAAAATTTAATTAAATTTAAAGATAAACAAAAATAGTCAGACGTGGTCAGAATTGTGCCATGCGAAATATCAAATTTGAGGTTGAATCGTACTGGGTAGAGAATTTCAAATCAAAAGGAATCTGGTATCGAATTTGACCAGTTTTCAAGTTGTAAATATTATACATTCTTACAGTGGTGTGAATTATATTATTAACTTGTATATTCAATCGGCATTCAAGTATCGTGTTCAATGGAGACTGGTCTATTAGG
The DNA here is from genome assembly GCA_031216915.1 of Pictodentalium vernedei. Lineage (NCBI taxonomy): Eukaryota > Metazoa > Mollusca > Scaphopoda > Dentaliida > Dentaliidae > Pictodentalium > Pictodentalium vernedei. The sequence continues at coordinate 647,777,685 of CM062295.1, forward strand.
GAAAATTAATCAAAAAGGAAATATTCCAGAAATGGATTCAAGGTAATTCTGGAATTAAAAATATACTGGAACTATTCTTTTGTCAACAGGTCTCCTGTACAGGGGAGACCTGATGATAAAGCATTTGATGGAAGACAATTAGTAGGATTTTAAGAACATTTTGGCAGTTTGAAAATTTCTGTATCAGTTCTAAACTCAAATTAAACTAGAAACTGTTTTAGCACACTAAAACATATGTTTCCCCTTCCTTTCTATTTAATGCACTGCAAATTATATATACATGAATAATATTGACAATCATACCAAATATCTAAGGTCTAGCTCAAAAGAGAAATAAGTTATGACTCTGACAAATAATCCCTTATAAAAGACCTGAACTTGACCTTGGGGTCCAAAGGTCAAGATCATGTGACAGTCACCATGGTTTACACATCCACAGTGCCACATGTTGATACATCCACATGCCAAATATCTAAGGTCTAGGTCAAAAGACAAATGAAAGTGTCAATGACGCTGTAGTTCAACTTAAGACATGTACATGTATAATATGTGACACAGCAATGACAAACATATAGGTAATGACCTGATAACAAAGGTACATAAAGTATTGTAATGGTCTGTACATAAATACTGACCGTAGCCTGTAATAAATGTATTGGTAAAGTATAGTAAAGGTGGGTGACAGTCAGATGCTAAATAGAAAAGAAATCTTTGAGCCCCAGAGGGGGTCGGACTGAACTCCACAATATTTGTTCTCATAGCACAGTGATAACAAAGGCACCCCAAAACACACTCATTCCTGTCCCAAGGTGAAAACAAAGGTATCCAAGAAGTTTCGTGAAGATCAGTTCATAAATACGAGCTGTATAGAAGTTGTGACAAAAAACTGATTGGACCTAATTTCGGTACAAAATGGCCACTGGCAGCCATCTTAAATTTTGGACTGCACCCAGAAACACTCGTTCTCGTCCCAAGGTGATAACAAAGGTACCCAAGAAGTTTTGTGAAGATCGGTTCATAAATACAGCCTCTAGTCCGAGCCGTATTGACATGTGCACTTACCGTGTATAAGTAGCACTGAATAAATCAAAGTTCATCTAATTTGCATAATTTCTGCACGAGAAAAAAACCCATACTATATGTGATGTATTCCATGTTACTAAACATTCATACAAAAATTTATTCAAATCAGAACTTTCATACAGAAGTTCTGTACAAAAGACTGATTGCACTAATTTTGGTGGCTGCTGGTGGCCATTTTGAATTTCAGATCACACCCCAAAACACTCGTTCTCATCCCACCGTGATAACAAAGGTACCCCACAAGTTTTGTGAAGATCGGTTCATAAATTTGGCCTCTAGCCCGAGCCGAATTGGCATTTACATTTACAATGCTGAAAGTAACACTGAATAAATCTAAGTTAGTCTAATTTGCATAATTTATGCACAAGAAAAAAAACGATATTATATGTGATGTATCCCATGTTACTAAACATTCATACAAAAAATTATTCAAATCAGAGCTTTCATGTGGAAGTTCTGCACAAAAATCTGATTGCCCCTAATTTTGAACAAAATGGCTGCCAGTGGCCATCTTGAATTTCCGACCGGACCCCAAAACACTCGTTCTCATCCCACGGTGATAAAAAAGGTACCCAAGAAGTTTCATAAAGATCGGTTCATAAATGCGACCTCTAGCCCGAGCCATATTGGCATTTGCACTGACAGTGCTGAAAGTAACACTAAATAAATCAAAGTTAGTCTAATTTGCATAATTTAAGCACGAGAAAAAACCCTGTATGATATGTAATGTATCTCATGGTACCAAACATTCATACAAAAAAATTATTCAAATCAGAGCTTTCATATGGAAGTTCTGCACAAAAAACTGATTTCTGCATCGTCGGTACAAAATGGTGGCTGGCAGCCATCTTGAATTTCGGACTGCACCCAAAAACATTCGTTCTCGTCCCTCAGTCATAATAAAGGTACCCAAGAAGTTTCGTAAAGATCGGTTCATAAATACGGCCTCTAGCCCGAGCCGTATCCAATTGTTGACGTACGGACAGACAGACAGACGCGACACACCGGCTCATGGTGATACATCCACATGCCAAAGGTCTAGATCAAAAGACAAAAAAGTTATGCCCCGGACAAAGTTCCCCTTAAAAAGCACATAAATCTGACCTTCAGGTCAAAGGTCAAGGTCACATGAAGGTCACTATGGTACGCAACACACCGGCTCATGGTGATACATCCACATGCCAATATCTAAGGTCTGGGTCAAAAGACAAAAAAGTTATGCTGGACAAAGTTTCCCTTAAAAATCACATAAATCTGACCTTCAGGTCAAAAGTCAAGACCACATGAAGGTCACTATGGTACGCAACACACCGGCTCATGGTGATACATCCACAAGCCAAATATCTAAGGTCTAGGTCAAAAGACAAAAAAGTTATGCCCGGACAAAGTTTCCAGTAAAAATCACAGAAATTTGACCTTCAGGTCAAAGGCTAAGGTCACATGAAGGTCACTATGGTACGCAACACACCGGCTCATGGTGATACATCCACATGCCAAATATCTAAGGTCTAGGTCAAAAGACAAAAAAGTTATGCCCCGGACAATGTTTGTAGAAGAAGAAAAAAAAGAAGAGAAGGGAAGGGGAGACATAATCAAATCAAATCATCATAATGATTTAAATTAAATCAAATTTTGAAAGCTTTGCAGCACCCTCGGTCAAGTCTCAGAAATGTCATGGTAAAAATGTGCTGAAACTGGCAAATGCACACGGCAAACTGGAACAACAGATCTTGTAACCCTTTCAATATTTCAACATCTTAGGTCCAAGCTTTTGCCTCAGGTTTTAACCTTTAAGGGCCTAATTCAGACTTTGATCATATTTTTTGCAACAGAAAAGATTTCCCTACATGCAGTCTTTGGTTGGGTTAACTCACATGTTATATTCTAAGAACAGTGGTAGTTGTTTTTAGGCAAGTCTTGGCTGCCTATATAGGCAGCCAAGACTTGCCAAAAAACAGCAGCAAAGTCACAGGATGTACACTGTCAAAGTCAAAGAGTAGCAAAAATAGGTAAAAATTCCTAAAACTGACACTGACATGCAGGTATTAAATCTCCATGTACATTGGATGTTGTCCTAGATAACTCATATTATGAGGTCCCCCAAAAATAAAACAAACCTGGTATATCAACCTCTGAAGGATAAGAAATAATTTTATCTTATTGTTTTTAAACTCAATTTTTCACTACTGTAGCATTCATCCCAATTGTTTTATCTAGAGTTCAGTACATCATGAAAACCACCAAGACACTATGCTACCCACCAAATGGAGGCACACACTGCATTAGAATCAATGTCTTCCATTTCAGTATAATTTTTTAACACATTATCAAACACAAATAGACAATGATGCTTGTAATTTGTTTCTCAGATAAAGTAAATGTTCATTTTTGTTTAAAAAACATAGTTTATGACCCTTAATGGAGTAACCTCATTATCGTGAGGGGTCATAGGCTATGTTCTCAAAGCAAAAAAAATTGAATGGTGATTTTTGTGAACGGTAATAACAGGATTTGTTATCAATGATGTAAAGAGTTCATTAGAGCAAGTACTTTTGCATCCAAAAGAACAGTCATAACATTGTCAGCACTGTCAATGAGTTATAAGATGGACTGACTGGCTACTGTAAGCACACAAGTTTTTGTTCAAATTAATAATGCCCAAGGGTTTATTTCCAGCTTCAACAAGTTTGTGGCTAATAAAGAGTTGCACCAAAATGCAGTCATGAGGAAAACCTGCAGGCAATAGGGAAATGACCAAGACAGTGGTTAACTTGTCACCTCTTGGCTGTCTTTATATACAACCAAGACTTGACTAGAAATCACTGCTGTGCTACTAGACATATAGTATGTGGTGTGGTGTGGTGATTTCTGAAAAACTGTTAAGGCACCTTGTAGATTAAATATAAGGCTGATAAGTCACTTTCTTTTAATTTGTAAGAAACTTACGGCTTTTCCTCCTTCTTCTTATCTTTTGAAAACCAGCCTTTCTTCTTTTCACTTTTCCTGTTAAAAAAAAAACATAAGGCTTAAACAAGTTAAAATCTGTTTCTTAGGCCCTCCTACATGCAAATTTTGGCTTCCTCATTACAAAATTGAGAAAACACTGCCTGAGATACAAGAATTTTTTTTTATATGCCCAACTTGTAAAGTTTTAAAAAAAAAGAAAAAGCGTAACTCTTGAATGAATGAAATCCTGTAACATTTTTTTTCAATTCAAGTCCTTGAGAAAGAAGTATAACAAAATTTCAAAACAATATATCAATGATTGTGAAATTATTGAAAGTTAAAAAAATGTCCAGATATCCATTTACATTTGTTTGTTGCATGGCGATCTCCCAGACCTCTCTTGCATCTCCAGTTTAAGATGCAGATAGAAGCTGGAGACACAGGGTTCGTACACCAAATTTAGTTTGAAATTCCAGGACTTTGTGAGAACTTTAAAGGAATCACAAATTTCCAGGATCTACCTGAAAATCTGGATACATGTACAGTATATGTTTTCTTTTTAACCCTTAAGGGCCTAATTCCGACTTTGATCATATATTTTGCAACAGAACAGGTGCCCTTACATGCAGTCTTTGGGTTAACTCACAAGTTACATTCTAAGCACCTTGGTAGTTGTTTTTCGGCAAGTCTTGGCTGCCAATATAGGTAGCCAAGACTTGCCAAACAAGAGGCCTCAGGGGGCCTGAGGGCACTCACCTGACATGGTAGCATAAATATCAACCCAGAGAATTGATTTCAGAAAGTTGCATCTGCTCCTCCTAAGAAAAGCTTATACCAAATATCCAAAGATTCTGACCAGTGGAGCTAAAAAAAAAAGATTTTTAAAGAATATTCCTCATACTGAACTAAGTTATAATTCGGGCTCCCACAGGAAGCCCATATATGAACCCAGGGACTTGGATTTAACAAACTTGAATCTCACCCCATAAGGATGCTGCACACCAAATATCAAAACATTCCGACTGCTGGATCTGAAGAAGAAGATTTTTAAAGAAAATTCCTCATTTTGAACTAAGTTACAATTCGAGCTCCCACCGGTGAGTCCAAATATGGACCTAGGGACATGGCTTGAACAAACTTGAATCACACCCCCTAAGGATGCTGCATACCAAATATCAAAACATTCCGACTGCTGGATCTGAAGAAGAAGATTTTTAAAGAAAATTCCTCATTTTGAACTAAGTTATAATTCGGGCTACCACAGTGAGCCCACATATGAACCCAGGGACTTGGTTTCTGCTTGCTGGATCTTGAGAAGAAGATTTTCAAAGAAATTTGTCTGAAATGCATTAAGTTCGAAATCGGGCTCCTATACTGAGCTCAAATATGAACCCAGGGGGCCGATTTGAACAGACTTGAATCAGATCCGCCCTACAATGTTGCGTACCAAATATCAAAAGATTCTGCCTGCTGGATCTGGAGAAGATTTTTTAATGTTTTTCCCATTGCCTACAGTGTTAAAAAGTGCTGACTCAGCACTTTTTCAAAGTCCTGAAAAAAAGTACCTTGTGATCAAACCGATAGGGATTTTTTTTAACCATTCTACTCTACTGGATAAAAGTAAGCTTTATACATAATAAGAATTCTCTGTGCCGTGTAGTTTTGGAGATATGGCAGTTTAAGGTTTTTCCTATTTTTAGCTCCAGAGGTTCCCACGGGGCAATGAGAAAATTTTTTTTGGCTTCAATCAACTACTTATGACCCATTATCATCTCATATCAAATTTGGTTCAAATCGACCTCACGGTTCTGAAAATAGAAATCTTAGGCGTGGCCAAAATGTTTGCCACTCCCATAACGAAGGCAAATAATGCCCGACAAACTTCTCTTGAACAAACTTGATTCTAAACCTCAAAAGGACACTGTATACCACATATCAAGTCTCTGTTACTGGTGGTTCATTAGAAGAAGGTTTTCAAAAAATTTGGCCATTTTTTCCCCACCTCTCTGCTCAATATGAGCTGAAACCTAATTTGCATAAAAATCAAAATGCCCCTATGTAACCACTACTTACAAGAAATTTAATTAAAATGTGGCCAGTGGTTTAGGAGAAAGAGGCTCAAACACCACCTTCACGCGGGGTGGACAGACGGACGGACGGACGGACGGACGGACGGACGAAGAGTGATCAGAAAAGCTCACCCTGACTTTCAGTCAGGTGAGCTAAAAACAGCAGCAAAGTTACAGGATGTAGACTGAAAAGTGTAGTAAAAATATGTAAAAATCTCTAGGCCCCTAAGGGTTAATACTGGGCTTTCATTCATTTTAAAGGTGAGGTGAGTGGTTATAGTTATTAGGTTTGTTTTGACCATCAAGTGGGGACATTTTGATAAATGACTGGCCAGGGATGTTTTGTCTTTTGACAAAAACTGAGGACATTTTGACCAAAAATGGGAACATTTGGGCCAACAACTCCAGCAGCAGTTTTGTTGAGGGGATGTTTTAATAAGCACCCAGAGTATTCAGTGTCCAAATAATTTTGGATATTGAGCAATTAGTTGTGTTCAAATTGGAAAGTGGGTTCTTCCAATGAAGTGAAAACAATACTGACAGACACTGGTATTAGGCTCAGCTTGAATTTCTGTTGCATTGCCAGTGGTCAAAGCACAATTAACATTGATCGAGGAAAAAACACTGTTAAACCAATGTCTGTTGACCATTTTTATACTTGTATGTTTCTTGCCATACTCAAAACCTATGAGTACATATTCCTCTATACAAGTATTTCCAATATTGACCAACATAATACAACTAGCTTGATGACAATCTTTCAAGTCACTTCCAGCCACTCAAAACTTATTTTTCTCCTGACACTTTCAGCAGCATTTTGGTCCGTAGGAACAACATCTGGAAGCTAATGCCGGATGAACTCCACGGCAATTTTATGTTGTTCCGAAAGGGAAAAATCCAATTCCTCCGAATCCCTTTTGCCATCCTGTCGGACCTCTTGCAAATCTTGGTCGTCCGCACCTGATCCAGCAGCGGAACGTACCGACCCAGCATCGTCTGATAATTCGTGTTCCGACATAGTCTCTGCCGGTTGCTAGGATGCTGTGAAGGTCTGTGCTATCTGTGATAGCATGTCCGTTATGGAGGCCTGAGGAGCTGCGGTCTTATGGGATTTAGCCGCCAGAAGCTCCCTGGACGTTGCATCCTGCATACCTCTTTTATGCGAACGTCCGGATGATAAAGGCCTCGTATCCCTGGCTACCGGATGGCGTGACCTGGTCACCATGGAATCCCTGGTCGGCGATGCTGGCTGGAGTCACTGGTCACGTAGCCAAGGTGCGGTCGTGTGTGCTGTCGTGAGTTTGAGGAAGCCGTATAAGCAGTCTCGCCGGACTGCCTATATATCGGAGCGTCCCGAGCGGTGGATGTATGCTCCGACTGAGGAACGTTATGTACTACAACATCTGGGCCCAGATGTTGTTGTACGAGAGAGGGGCCTCTCTCGCTCGCAGCCCGGATGGACCTGGACGAGCTAGGAACTGGACTATTAGGCTTCCTCCATACCATCCTCTGTTCCGTTGTCACTGGGTGTGCATGTGGTAAGTTTATAGTGCTCGCAACACCCAAAACTCCTTCCTGGACCACAACGGACCAATCCGGGGAATGGTCGTGACACCGGGCGAGCTAGCAGATGTCAAACCCTTCGATCCAACTAGGGAACTCTCGGGTAATTAACGTATCTGCATGAGCACTTTTGCCACTAGCTCTTCATTTGATTGTGACGATGAAGGCACACTTCTGGACGACATCACGGAAACATCACCCTGTTCTTGTTCCTCTGAAAAAGAGAGTGAAAAACTTGAGTGACCCTGCGAAGAGAGGACTGGCATGGTCCTCTCCCCGCTAACAACATACCGTGACACACGTCTCCAACGTTTGTCATCCCAATTGATACACACTGAACAAGGGTTAGTGCGAGTACATTGACTACAATTAATACAGAGATCATGAGAATCAGAGGAAGATTTCCTCCCATTACAATCTGAACAATAATCTTTCATTGTGAAAAAAGTAAACAGTCATAGTACTTGCACAAAACCTTGAAAACAAAGATACATAATAAAAAAATCCATTATAACATTACGAAAAAATGATTCAAAAAGAAAAAAATTTTTGAACATTTTTTTTTCAGAAGAGCCCAAGTTCCCAATAGGAACAATGAGCCCAAATGGATCCCAAAAAAGCCTAAGTGTGGACAAAAATTTTAAATCATTTTGAAAAATTAATGTAACACTTACGGACAATATTAATTTATCTTGCTATGAACTAAACTAAGCAGAAGACAAGTAATCACTATCAGAAGTAACCGTTGTCAACCTAAACAAAAAGTGTAAACAAACCGGAAACATGACTCCAGGCACTGGTATAACATGGCCCGAAATCAGTTACCAATTTAAACACTATCTGATGCAAAACAGAGGCTTCCAGAGAAGAAACTGTAGAACATCAGATGGTAGATGCAGACCAAAACACCTAAACACCCAAGGGTGAGGACGTAAACATGGGGAAAAAACAGAAAAAATTTTCTGTTACCAAGCCAAAACTCCCAAGAAATTTTAGTAATAAACATTACAAATGAAAGTGTCAATGACACTGTAGCTCAACTTGTCAAGACAAAGACATGTACATGTATAGTATGTGACACAGCAATGACAAACATCTAGGTAATAACCTGATAACAAAGGTACATATAAAGTATTGTAATGGTCTGTACATAAATACTGACCGTTGCCTGTAACAAATGTATAGGTAAAGTATTGTAAAGGTGGGTGACAGTCAGATGCTAAACTAGAAAAGAAATCTTTGAGTCCCAGAGTGGGTCTGACTGAACCCCAAAATATTTGTTCTCATAGCACAGTGATAACAAAGGCACCCCAAAACACACTCATTCCTGTCCCAAGGTGAAAACAAAGGTACCCAAGAAGTTTCGTGAAGATCAGTTCACAAATATGAGCTGTGTAGAAGTTGCGACAAAAAACTGATTGGACCTAATTTCGGTACAGAATGGCCACTGGCAGCCATCTTGAATTTTGGACCGCACCTAGAAACACTCGTTCTCATCCCAAGGTGATAACAAAGGTACCCAAGAAGTTTTGTGAAGATCGGTTCATAAATACAGCCTCTAGCCCGAGCCATATTGACATGTGCACTTACAGTGTATAAGTAGCACTGAATAAATCAAAGTTCGTCTAATTTGCATAATTTCTGCACGAAAAAAAACCCTGTACTATATGTGATGTATTCCATGTTACTAAACATTCATACAAAAATTTATTCAAATCAGAACTTTCATACAGAAGTTCTGTACAAAAGACTGATTACACTAATTTTGGTACAAAATGGCTGCTGGTGGCCATCTTGAATTTCGGACCACACCCCAAAACACTCGTTCTCATCCCACGGTGATAACAAAGGTACCCAAGAAGTTTCGTAAAGATCGGTTCATAAATACGGCCTCTAGCCTGAGCCGTATAGAAGTTGTGTACAAAAAACTCATTAGACCTAATTTCGGTACAAAATGGCCACTGGCAGCCATCTTGAATTTTGGACCGCACCCAGAAACACTTGTTCTCGTCCCAAGGTGATAACAAAGGTACCCAAGACGTTTCGTGAAGATCGGTTCATAAATACAGACTCTAGCCTGAGCCGTATTGACATGTGTACTTACTGTGTGTAAGTAGCACTGAAAAAATCAAAGTTCATCTAATTTGCATAATTTCTGCACGAGAAAAAAACCCGTATTATATGTGATGTATCCCATGGTACTAAACATTCACACAAAAAATTATTCAAATCAGCGCTTTCATATGGAAGTTCTGTGCAAAAATCTGATTGCACCAAATTTTGTACAAAATGGCTGCCATCGGCCATCTTGAATTTCGGACCGGACCCAAAAACACTTGTTCTCGTCCCACGGTGATAACAAAGGTATCCAAGGAGTTTCGTAAAGATCGGTTCATAAATACGGCCTCTAGCCCGAACCGTATTGGCATTTGCACTTACAGTGCTGAAAGTAACACCAAAAAACATCAAAGTTAGTCTAATTTGCATAATTTACGCACGAGGAAAAAAACCTGTATTATATGTGATGTATCCCATGGTACTAAACATTCATACAAAAAATTATTCAAATCAGAGCTTTCATCTGGAAGTTCTGTACAAAAAACAGATTTCTGCATCGTCAGTACAAAATGGTGGCTGGCAGCCATCTTGAATTTTGCACCGCACCCAAAAACACTCGTTCTCGTCCCACGGTCATAACAAAGGTACCCAAGAAGTTTCGTAAAGATTGGTTCATAAATACGGCCTCTAGCCTGAGCCGTATCCAATTGTTGACGGACAGACGGCCAGATGGACAGACGGCCAGATGGACGGATGGACAGACAGACGACGGGCCATGGCATAAGCTCAAATTTGGCTTCGCCAAAGTTGAGCTAAAAATAAGCCAAAAGCATGGGAGAATAGCTAGGGGGGGGGAATAAAGGAAAGGGAGAGAGGAAACACTGATCAAACAATGGAACATTCATAGCAAGAATGACAACAACAGGGCCATGCCTCGAAAATAGGCAACATGAAACAATTTCGTAAAATAATTATAAGTTACAGCCCTGAACATTTTCATCCACTATTTTTTCCTCTCCTCCTTCTATTTCCTCCTTATATCCACCATTTCTCTCATAATTATGTGTCTGGCATCATTTAAACTGAGATTTACAAGCACAAATAACAGTGAGGTGTAACTGTTTTGAGGGCCAAACAAAGAATGACATTTGGCACCAATTTCGAGACCTCCTTGACACTGCACATGTGCAGTGGAGTAAAAGTATGGAGAGTTAGCACCAGCTAAGTCTGGGTCATTGGTACAGTATAACAAGAGGCCCCACGGGGCCTGAAGAGCTCATCTTGTACAGAACACAATTTTAAACAGAGTCCAAGAATGAGTCTACATTAAGCAAGCCATCTCCATAGGCTACACTGTCAGTCCTCGAGTCCCTCAGGAGTGACAAAAATAATCTGGGCATCATGCCTTTTCTTCAGTTGATCATAAGTAAAATGTAGAGCTCCCCTATGAAGCCCCTTGATACAACCTATGTGGATTAATCTTAGTACCTCTAGAGGGTACTGAATACAAAATTTTTAATTCTTCAGCAAAATGGCCAATTCCGGCTCCCATAGAGAGCCCAAATATTAACCCAGGCTCTTGATCTGAACATAGTTAAATCTGACTTCCCTAGAGATGTTGTGTACCGAATATGAAAGCATTCTGACTGTTGGATCTGAAGAAGAGAAATTGTAAAGAAATTTCTTCGAATTGCACTAAGTTCAAATTTGGGCTACCATAGCAAGCTCAAATATTGACCTATGGATCCGATTTGAACAAACTTGCATCTGACCCCCCTAGAGATGTTGTATACCAAATGTGAAAGCATTCTGACAAGTGAATCTGAAGAAGAAGATTTTTGAAGAAATTCCCTCATATTGTACTAAGTTAAATTTCATGTTCCCATATGGAGCCCAAATATTAACCTAGGCACTCGAATTGAACAACCTGGAATCTGACCCCCCTAGAGATGTTGTATACCAAATATAAAAGCATTCCGACTGGTGGATCTGAAGAAGTAGATTTTTAAAGAAATTTTCTCATATTGCACTAAGTAAAAATTTGGGCTACCATAGTGAGCCCAAATATATACCTAGGGATTTGATTTGAACAAACTTGAATCTGACCTAGAGATGTTGCATACCAAATATCAAAGCATTCTGACTGATGGACCTGAAGAAGAAGATTTTTTTAAATTACCCTCCATATTGAACAAAGATAAAATTTGGGCTTCCGTAGGAAGCCCAAATATTAACCTAGGGACTTGGTTTGAACAATCTAGAATCTGACCCTCATAACAATGATGTATACCAAATATTAAAAGATTCTGACTGGTGGTTCTGAAGAAGAAGATTTTTAAAGAATATTCCCCATATTACCCTATGTTAAAACTTTGGGCTCCTGTAGAGAGCCCAAATATGAACCAATGAGCTTTATTTCAAAAAACTTTTATTTGACCCCCCTATGAATGCTGTATACCAAATATCAAAAGATTCGGATGATTGGTTCTAGAGAAAAGATTTTTTAAAATTTTTGCAAATATGCTGACTCAGCATTTTTTTGATGCCCATTACAGAACACCCTAACATAACCGATGGCAATTTTTTTTTTACCATTCAATTCTACTGGTCATAAGGATACTTCATACCAAATAAAAGCTCTCTGTTCCGTGGGGTTTGGGAAATATGGGCGTTTGAAAATGTTTCTATTTTTAGCTCCCAGGGTTCCCATGGGGATGCAGGAATTTTTTTTTTTGCATGGGTCAAGTACTTATGACCCAATACTACCACAAACCAAATTTGGTTCATACCGGACCATCGGTTCAGAAAATATAAATTTTGGGCGGGGCCAAAACTCTTACCCCTCCTATTACAAAGCCAAATATTACTTTACGAACTTCGTTTGAACAAACTTGATTCTACACCTCATATGGAAGCTCCATAGCAAATACCAAGTCATTGTACACACTGGTTCTTGAGAAGAAGATTTTTAAAATATTTTGGAGCATTTTCCCCCACTCCCTCCCTATGGGGCTGGGCATGCTGAGTTGAACAAAAATGAAATGCCCCTTTGGGACCATCACTCACACAAACCTTCACTTGAATTGGCCCAGTGGCTTTGGAGGAGAAGACCAAAACATGGTGTTGACGGACGACGTCTGACGGACGCCGGACGACGGACGACAGACGACGGACGACGGACGGGAAGCGATGAGATTAGCTCAGCTTGACTTTGTCAAGATGAGCTAAAAATATTGAAAATTCTGACAGTTTCGATATTCAATGATGGGTTCAGTTTGGTTTTTCAGTATCCCCATTATATCGGTATCAGCTCAGTTTTTCGGTATACTGCCCATCTCTAACTTTAACCCTTAAGGGGCTGGACATGTGTCCTGAATTCCCTCCAGCCTATTTGGCCAGTGGCTTAGCAGTGATTTCTAGTCAAGTCTTGGCTGCCTGTTAAGGTAGCCAAGACTTGACTAGAAACCACTGCCTAGGTAATTTGTCTATTATCAGAGGGACCGCCTCATGATGGAATGTTAAGATCACCTGTTCTTTGGTCGTAAAAGTTGAAAATAGGCCTTTAAGAGTTAAGGGTGGTAGTTTGAGAGCTGATGTTTTCTGCTGATGTTCCAGCAATCCATTTGTGTGGAGATCAGTGGTCTGAAAACAAAAGAAGCTAACTCACTGAGCATCTTCATTGGACTGTTTATCAGTTCTTGGTAGTGATGGACTACTTGATCCATGGGATGGGACAACATATTCTTTCTTGACAGGTGTTGATCCAAAGAATGTATCAGCAGTTTGATCAGTAGGTCCATTTACTTCAGACGACCTTGGTGGTGTTGGTCTAGTAGGAGCATGTGCCCTGACACGTTTCGGTCGAGATTTTGTTACATGTTCTAATTTCTGTATGTTATCCACTTCTATTACTGAATCGATTGCATCCAAAGACACTGGTGCTTCAGTTTTCCTAGGTTCTGAAAAAGTACAAAAAGCATTTATTTTATTCTTCCACCAAAAAATAAATGTCAGATCAACACAAGATATTATACGATACTGTGAACTGACCGTATCATGGTCTGAGATTTGCAGCTCAGATAATTCAACTGAGACACAAAGCATCGAGGCTGAACACAAACATTAGAACATGTCACCGTCAAATTCATCACAATAACATATATGTTCCAATAAGACCCATAGCTCAAAACCCACATCGTGAAATGAACAAGCCAACTTGAATGAACATGGCAACTTTATCGATAACAAATTTAGTAAATAAACCTCTTTTGTCCTCTACGATGTCACTGGACAACAAAAAAATCAATAACTTAGAAAAAGGTTGAGGTAACTCCATCTCAGTTCAATTCATGAACTTATAAGTGGGTTGTGAGAATACATTTATAGAATGATCACTGGCTTAAAAAATATGATTTTATAGGCAATATGCACTTTGAATCTCCTCCTACTGTTATCATCTTTTCAAATATATCACTTGGTGACTTCAGATGGTAACATATGCCACTGGAGACGAAAACATAGAAAAAACTAAATGAGCTCTTATCCAATCAGAGGGCGAGTATATTAGTCTTATTGGAACAAACGATTATGTTATTTAACAAGAGGCCCCACAGGGCCTGAAGTGCTCACCTTGAACAGAACACAACAGAGTCCAAGAATGAGTCTACATTAAGCAATCCATCTCCATAGGATACATTGTCAATCCTTGAGCCCCTCAGGAGTGACAAAAATAGTCCAAGCATCATGCCTTTTTTTCAGTTGATCATAATGTAAAATGTGGAGCTTCCCTATGAAGCCCCTTGATACAACCTATGTGGATTAATCTTAGTTACACACCTCTAGAGGGTATTAAATACAAAATTTCTAATTCTTCAGCTACATGGCCAATTCTGGCTCCCATAGGGAGCCCAAATATTAATCCAGGCTCTCGATTTGAACAAAGTTGAATCTGACCTCCCCGGAGATGTTGTATACCAAATATGAAAGCATTCTGACTGTTGGATCTGAAGAAGAAAATTTTTAAAGAAATTTCTTCATATTGCATTAAGTTAAAATTTGGGCTACCATTGCGAGCCCAAGTTACAATTTGGGCTACCATAGTGGGCCCAAATATTAACCTACAGACCCGATTTGAACAAATTTGAATCTGACCCCCCCCCCCCCCCCCTCCCCCCCCCCCCCTAGAGATGTTGTATACCAAATATGAAGGAATGAAGGAATTCTAACTAGTGGATTTTTAAAGACATTTCCTCATATTGTACGAAGTTAAAATTTGGGCTACATAGGAAGCCCAAAAATTAACCCAGGGAACCAATTTGAACAAACTTGAATCTGACTCCACTAGAGATGTTGTAAACCAAATATGAAATATGATGAGGTGAATCTGAAGAAGAAGATTTTTGAAGAAATTCCCTCATATTGTACTAAGTTAAATTTCAGGTTCCCATATGGAGTCCAAATATTAACCCAGGCATTCAAATTGAACAAAATTGAATCTGACCTCCCTAGAGAAGTTGTATACCAAATATGAAAGCATTCCGACTGGTGGATCTGAAGAAGAATTTTTAAGAAATTTCCTCATATTGCACGATGTTAAAATTTGGGCAACCATAACGAGCCCAAATATATACCTAGGGACCTGATTTGAACAAACTTGAATATGACCCCACCCCCCCCACCCCCCCCCCCCCCCCCCAAGATGTTGTATACCAAGTATGAAAGCATTCTGACTAGTGGATCTGAAGAAGAAGATTTTAAAAAATTATCCCCCATATTGAAATAAGTTAAAATTTGGGCTTCCATAGGAAGCCCAAATATTAACCTAGGGACTTGGTTTGAAAAATCTTGAATCTGACCCTCATAACAATGATATATATCAAACATTAAAAGATTCTGACTGGTGGTTCTAAAGAAGAAGATTTTTAAAATATATTGTCCTGGGTTGAAATTCAGGCTCCTGTATTGAGCCTAAATATGAACCAATGGGCTTTATTTTAACAAACTTGTATCTGACCCCTCTATGAATGCTGTATACTGAATATCAAAAGATTCTGACCACTGGTTCTGGAGAAAAGATTTTTCTAAATTTTTGCAAATATGCGGACTCTGCATTTTTTCGATGCCCTCTGCAGAACACCCTAACATAACCGATGGCAATTTTTCTTTACCATTCAATTCTACTGGTCCTAAGGATGCTTGATACAAAATAACAGTTCTCTGTTCAGTGTGGTTTGGGAAATATGGGTGTTTGAAAATATTCTATTTTCAGCTCCTGTGGTTCCCAAAATTTTTTTGTGCCCGAGTACTTATGGCCCAATAATACCACATACCAAATTTGGTTCAAATCGGACCATCAATTCAGAACATAGAAATTTTGGGCGGGGCCAAAAATTTTACCCCTGCCATTAAAAAGCAAATATTGCTTTACAAACTTCGTTTTAACAAACTTCAATCTACACCTCAAAAGGAAGCTCCATAACAAATATCAAGTCATTGTCCCTACTGGTTCATGAGAAGAAAATTTTAAAAAATATTTTAGAGCATTTTCCCCCACCCCCTCCCTATGGGGGTGGGCATATTGAGTCGAACAAAAATGCAATGCCCCCTCGGGACCATCACTCACACAAACTTTCACTTGAATTGGCCAAGAGGTCTTGGAGGAGAAGACCAAAACATGCTGTTGACGGACAATGGACCGACAGATGGATGGACAGATGACGGACAAAGGGCGATGAGATTAGCTCAGCTTGACTTTGTCAAGGTAAGCTAAAAACCATATTTTTCACTATTGGTAGAATTGACAAATCACAGCGAAAATTGTACCAATGAACACAAAAATTTACTTGCTAAAATGTTTTGAAAGTGAAAGATATTTACTACTTAATGGTGAAAAGTTGCTGTCATTGTTATTTGTGGTGTTTAATTAATATCCATTTTCATTTCTGTGTAGTTTTCAGTGAAAAGCTGAGGGAACTATATTGTTTTGTAGATGTCTAATTTTGTCGCTGACAGCAGCTCGTTGGCTATCCACTGATAGTTTTTAATCTGAAATGTTTGTTGCATTTGTAATAAAAAAAAATATATTTGGTTATCAAGCAATTCATTTTTTAAATCAATGAGGGGGTTTTTATTTTTTATTTTTCAAAACTGGAAGAGTGATAAATTAATTTTTGTTGGAAAAATTTGCTTACAAGTTCTTCTTGCCTTGTTAAAATTTATGGGAGAGTGCCTATGAATTGTAACAAGGCTAAGCCATTCACGCTAATAATTTCACTTCCAACACTCAGTTAATGAATAAATATGGAATACATTTGTATTTGTTTATATTTAAGCATGGGGTTCTCAAATGGAAGCTTAATTATTTTTCATGCATTTTCTTCGGAGCATTTGTAACACATCACAGATGAAATGGTAAAATATGCTTTCTCCAAGTCTGGAGTTCGAAGTTTTTTTATTTCAAACCCAATCATTGGAATCACTGATCTATTCATGATTTTTACTATTGGTTACTTATGCCACTGAAAACTTGTCTATCATCAAACTCACAATTTTTTTTTTTTTTTGGTGAAAAAGTGAATATATTATATTTCCTTGTACTCTATTCATTATTTTGATACATAATATACCTTTATTTACTTCTTTTATCAGTATTTTGGACATTGGAGACAATTTCAAAAAATTTTCAAAAGTTTTGTAGGATGATCCCTTAACTCTGATAAACTGTTATCAAAATTTCAACCAGCATATTTTTCCCACAATGCAATTAGGAAGTGAACTAATTCATTCTTGTTTGACAGAGCCCATTGTGCTCTGTCAAACAAGACTGATTTGGTTGAATTCTAGGGTGGATTATGGAAAAAAAATTTCTGTTTGGAATTTCTATATTTTGGAATCAGTGTTCACAGGGTTAACTATTTTTTCATAAGAATCTGGGTATCCAGTTAACAGGGTTTCAAAATACAGAGTATAAATTGCTGATGGCTTAAAATACTGCATGCTGTAAATAATCAAATGAACATGAAGAAACATTACTGACAGTTTTTCATCTGTGTATTTTTATACAATGCTAAAAAGAAGGTAGTTAGTCAAACATTAACCAAAGCCAAAATTCAAGCTTCAAATATGCATAAGAATACTAAAAATAATATACAGATATTAGTCATAATATAGTAATCACAAAAAAATTTATAAAAATTTGGTTTGTGTGTCTCAACAGCTTTCATCATCTACAGCAGAAACAAACAAGACAAATGCAGAAATTGACAGACAAATGGAACAAAAGAGAAATGGATAGATCCACAGACTGGTAAATATTATTCATATTGCATATTATTTTTTTACAATTAATTTTGAAATATTAATTATTATGAATGCCTAACTAACAAATTGGCCAATTACACATGTTCTAGTTTAAAACACCACTACCATACAAAATTCAAGCTTTAGGCCCCACAAAGTAGATCTTCTGTTTCTCAGGCCATTTTAGGTAAAATTGCTTGCGGCGAGCATTTTTTATTTTATTTTTTATTTTTGTAATTATTTCTTTGCCATCAAAAGTTTATGTTGTTGGTTTGTTTTATGTTTGAGGCGTCATAATCTACAGAATACCATGGGTGGTAGTGTATTTCATCCCTTAAGTGCAAGAAGGCTTTGCAATGCTAAAGCATTGCAAAGCCTTGTTGCACTCAAGGGACAAATTTATCAATTTTATTAACTTGGATAAAATATCAGACATAAACCATTTAATTTTTATTTTTTTAAGTTTTCATTGGTTATAAAAAGGAGCATGTGGCAGCCAAATGGTTATAAAAAGAGAGTATGTGGCAGCCAAAATGACCATGCAGAAGGGTATGAGAAACAGATTTTTAACTTTTTTATGCCTTAAATTTGTTTTCTTCTCAAACATAGTTTATTACCACAGATTACAAAGGGCTTTCCAATTTATTTCACCAAGGGATCACAAACGAAGGTGTTCGGACAGAGCTTCAGATGAGCATGTATTTATGTGCATTCACAAAATAAATCCTCTTGCATAATTTACCTGTTTTTTTTATTATGTTCTGAATCCATGTAGCAAACTGTTTTAACCCCATATTCTGTATACAGCTTAATGTGTATTTTATTGTTACAACCTAGGCCCCTGCAAATCCTAATTTTTGGCTTGAATTGAATACCGAATCAAATCTTAAGGAAGATTCTAATCCAAATCGAATCTGAATTTAATCCAAATCGAATCCAACCTTGTGTTAAACACCTAGTAAAGTCAGTGAACTGCACAATTTTTCGTGACGTCAATGGAAAACGAATGTAATATTGGGTGTGCTCGTGCAAATATATCATTATATAAGATGGTTGATAGGTAATCTAACCCTTAAAGCACTGAACAATTTTCCTGACATTCTACCATACTGCAATCAGTAAGTTTAATGGGTTGGCAGTAGATTCTGGTCAAGTCTAGGCTGCCTGCATTGCAGCCAAGGCCTGACCTGAAATCACAGTCAAAGCGCTTTTACTATTGTCTGAACTTATTTATTATTTATTGGTGTTTAACTGGTAGAGAGCTAAGTTATTTCTGGTCTTCAAAATTTGTTCATGTGACTTTGCCTTGTTACAATTTATGGGACAGTGCCAAGAGGCACACTCCCATAAATTGTAACAAGGCAAACCTATATAGACTAAGTAATTTCACTTCTAAGATAATATGAAGCATATCCACAGAATATGAGATGTTTAGGCTGGGGTACCTGTCCTTCAAATTAAAGCCCTGATAGTGGCTTCTAGCACTCAACCAGTTAAGGTCACATATTTCTGCACAACAACTAATCATGACCACAAGATGGAGATAAAGTCAAGTTTAGTCAATCGTTTATACCCATGTTTCCCATTTTAGAGGACTTCCACCCCAAGCAATGGTAAGTGGGACCTATTTTACCAGTAAAACAAACCTTGTTTACCACAGTAAACAAGCACTGCTTCATTTCTCGGGGTTGCCACAGGGGACGCTATTGTCTGAAAGGCTAACTGAAGACTGTTCGCTAAGGCACTTGTTCCACTGCAAGTAAAGTTCTCAACATCAGAATTCTTCCTTCTCATGATAAAAACAGAAGTTTCACTTGGAATTTGCTTTTACACACATTGTATTTAATAATAAAAAAAAAAATAGACTGATGCATGCCCCCACACAGTGCATGGAAACAGGAGGTTGAAGAGCAAACTGTTATGTATATATATACTCGTAGATGTACTCTGTCTGTAAGACACATATGATGCCCCCGCAAAGTCTAAAATACACACAAACCACATACCATACAGGTGAAATTCTACAAAAAATTGACCAAGTTCAACAACTTGTAATTTTGTGAAATACTGAAGCAAATCAAAATCCTGAAAATATGCACATCTCTGGTATATGTACAAACATCCTGCGAAATAAAAAAAGTCCTAGCTTGAAAACTGTGAGTGGAGTTAGCAGGACAAACAATGTACCCTTGATGTGGACAGATGGACAGTGGATCGCAGACAGATAGATAGACAGATGGACAGGCATAAAACAATATGTGCCCGACTATTCATCACGGTGGCATAAAAAAAACCTTGACTCATTGATAAGTAAACTATTATTCTCACCTTCAAAGAGTTTCAGATCATCTGCAAAAATATAAAAATTGAAAAATACATTAGCTCTCAAATAGTATGAAATTCAATTTCTCCAAAAAATATTCTATCCTGGAGCCACCAACGATATTTCAATATTTCTTTCAAAAGTTTTGATTATCCACCCCTTGAAATATATCCATTACAAATGGAGTGTGTGAAGCAGTATATATATAGAGGATATCTAATGTTTTCTTGTGAATACCGGGATTTATCTCATGAGTAAGTGAGAGAATTCATATTTTCACGAGCAGCTTGCTTAGATTTTCTTTTTATTATACCCCTTTCATTTGAAGCTTCAACTGAAACGATCCAAACCGATGCCCATACCACGCAAGAAATCTGTTTACACAATCAGCTGATCGCTGTTTCCGCTGACACAGATCACATTGGATGTTTTGTACATCCACACAAAATAGTTTTCGGGATTGTTGGCGAAATGACACAATTTTTAGCTACAAACAAATTCAGTAACATAAAATTTCTACTTCATTTTCGCTTCAATAATAATTCTTCAACATTGAATTGAAATAATTCAACAATTTAATTATGAAACAGTGAAATACCGAAAAGTATCAGCGCTTCGACCCGAAAAGTTAAAAAAATTTATAGTAATTTATATATTTTTTATACTTACCACTGACCCAGACTTAGCTGGTGCTAACTCTAAAATATCTAGGGCCAAACGCAAATTTTACCCCCAATCCCCAAAATTTGCATCTAAAACCGAAAATTACATGTCCTATATGGTCCTCCATACTTTTACTCCACTGCGCATGCACAGTGTCAAGGAGGCCTCGGAATTGGCGCAATTATCATTCTTACAACCAGTGCCTGGTAAGCATTATGTACTCAGTGGGGAGGTATGAGTTCCCAACTCATGGGAGGGCCATCCCCGTCTGGGTCATTGGTAAGTATAAAAAATATATAAATTACTATACATTTTTTAACATTTTTATACTGTACCAATGACCCAGACTTAGCTGAATAGTAAAAAGGTTGGAAGGCCTAGGACATAAGGAAAATCCAATAGACTCAATTACATGTAACAGAACTATCCCCTGAAGGAGAAAATGAGAGATAGGCTTTACATGTATCTTTCTTATTTGTATCAAAAAGAAAGACACAACACCATTCTGTAATAGAGCGCAATAACATCAATGATCTCTATTAACATCTAGTATAACCCTTTATACTAATACTTTTTAAAGGAAAGCCAATAAATAAGTCCAGCAAAATGAGACTCTATATACTCATTTAAAAGTGTCCGAGGATTGTATTTTAACGTCTGATTAATACATGATATATACAAATGTCTCACACTGAGCAACACTTAAAAAAATATTACATAGATGAGTAAACATTAGCTTTACTTTAAAACCATCCCGATACCGACTCGGAATTACTGACTCCAAGGGAGGTATTCCCTTGCTTTACACTATAAAGCAGGTGACCTAAGGAAACACCCACCCCCCCCCCCCCTTTCCCCTTGCCCTGGATCAAATACTCCAGAGCGAAAAGGGCAGCAGGACAGAGTCACTACCGGAACCGAAAGTCTACATATATATAGTTGCCACTGTTTAGTGGACGACACTCTGAGTGAAAAATAACGGACCTAAACAATGCAGATCTGCAGAAAAGGACTCAATATTTCTCAGATACAAATTCGAGAAAGTGGAGGGCTAAGAACAATATGCAGCCCTCATTAGATCTGTAATAGCAACATTATTAGCGTACGCCCACGATGTAGAAAGAACTCTTACTTCATGAGCTTAAAACTAAAGCACAGACTGCGGATTGAAGATATTATCATAAGCAGTACTGATAGTAAATTGAATCCATCTGACCACAGAATGGACCGAAATGTGGAGGAAGCTTCCACGGCATGTCCCACAAGATGCCTGAGTAGATTAATCCATGGTCTTAGTGGAGCTAGAAATGCTACCAACAGAATTTTGCATTGAGATTTATAACTTGAGCAATATCTGCTGAATCAACGGCATACGCATATCCTATTATTCTGTCTCTCGAGATCGATAGAGCGTCTACTGCAAACGCTCGAAGATCCAAACATTGTGACACATACGTCTGCAACTGATTGTTGAGATGGGTCACGATCATATGCCGCTCTCCTTGGTAGCAAATCTGACTGAATACTCGTTTGTTGAAAGTCCATTCTGGCATCAACAAGCGGCCCCTCCGTAAAGGGAGTCCGCTAATAAGTTCAAACGACCCGGAATATGACGGACCGATAGGAGAACTTGAAGTACAAACAGAAAGATTCCTTCCGTTAACATGAATAACAGAATGGAATGAGTGTCTCCCTAGTTCCGAAAATACGCTAATAGTGTCGAATTGTCAGACAGAATTAGCACATGAGCATTCTGAATAACGTTCATCCAATAACGTAGCGCAAGCCAAAATGACATCATTCATAATGTGCTTGATTAGGAACTACGGATCCCAAAGACCCTGGCCCTTCTAATCCGAATAATCTGATACGACCCAACCTGTTTGACTGGCATCCGTCAAAACTGTAAAACTCGGATCCGGCAATTGCAGTGGAACTCCCTGAGTTAACCACTGAAAACCTGCCTAAGTCTGAATCTCTTATTCACTTGATTGACAAGAAGATGTCCGTATCGAGCAAAAAAATCTTCACCCTCCAATTCTAGATCAGAAGAAATTGGAGAGGACAGTGCATAACCGCCCCATCGGAATAAAATCACGGCAGCTCCGCACAAACGTATCAGTCTCATGAGATCTCTCACTGAGACCTAGTCTACTGTAATCTACTCCCAATTAATTGAGAAACTCGACAGTCTTCCGCACACTGGTACACAATAGAGGTTAATACCATTACCTCCTGGTCCTGCAAGGCTTGCGGAAGGAGAAGCCATGTCCTCCACGGCCCGCACCTCGCCCCGTCGACCTAGGGGTGTCTGACCGGATGTCTTGGCCAGAATTACGGCCCCCTACCTGAGTCGCTACCCTGACGCTCTCTAGAGTAAGACCTAGAGGACACATAGGAACCTCTATAGGAACCTCTCTTGGACGTATTCGTCCCAAAAGTGCCTGTCCTACTTTTCTCTGCTGAATCCGACGATATGGAAGCGGATTTGAATAGCAGAGAGTCTGAAGCTTTCTTAGATAAATGATCATAGACTGCGGAAAGCTTGCCATCGAAGAAAACTCTCCGGAGACCAGAGCGACTCTGAGAGAGTTTTTCACCTTACTATCCGCAAGCATGGATGTAGCCAGGGCCGCGTCACGTCTAACCAACTCCATATTGCCACTAAAAGGGTGGAGTTTACGTGAGGCCCTTGAAAGAACTCTTAAGGAGGTTGTATATCCTAGAATTCTTTTTCCTTTGAGATGTAATGATAACACTCTGGTAAGGTGATCTGCGTACGATGATGCATCTAAGCTAACCCTGCTAGACGATATTGTCGTTTCCAACATCGTGGTTGGAATTGACATTGACGACTATATAAACAATACTAGGTCCTGGCCTGGTCGTCTAGACGCAGAGAACTCTCAGAATGCTCTGTCCTGCCATTTCAAAATATTCCTTGAATTGATGAAAGGCAGATGTAGAGCATTTGCCGATAAGAAACCTGACCTGCCCATTAGGTAGCAAGTTATATAAATATAGCATCATTCAACAGATCAAATGTCCGTGAGACATATCTGGACAATGTCGGAAACTGAGGGATGATGTCCCTAAACCGATAAGAATTCTGAGTCCAGTGGCGCTATCAGTCTCTTATCCGGCAACGCAGCAATTTTGGTCCGGAGGAACAACGTCAGAAGATAATGCCGGATGCACTCTACGGCAATTATGTTGTTCCGGAAGGGAAAATACAACTCATTGGTATCCCTTTCGCCATCCTGTCGGACCACTAGTAATTCTTGGTCGTCCGTGCCTGAACCTGCAGCAGAACGTACCAACCCAGCTTCCTCGGATAATTCTTAATCCGACAGTGTTACTGTCGGGTGCTGGGATGCTGCGATAATTTGTGCTATCTGCGATAGCACGCCCGTAACAAAGGCCTATGGAGCTGCGGTCTTACAGAATTTAGCCGCTAGAAGCTCCTTGGACGTTGACTCCTGCATATTTCTTATATGCGAACGTCCGGAGTATGAAGGCCTCGTATCCTTGGCTACCGGATGGCGTGACCTGGTCACCATAGAATCCCTGGTCGGTGATGTTGATTGAATATGACTGGTCACGTAGCCAAGGTGCGGTCGCATGTGCGGCCGTGAGGATGAGGAAGCCAAAAGAGCAGTCTCTCTGGACTGTCTATTTAACGGAGCGTCCCGAGCGGTGGACGTATGCCCCGACTGTTTTGTACCACAACATCTGTGCCCAGATGTTGTAGTACGAGAGAGGGACCTCTCTTCCTCGCAGCCCGGATGGACCTGGACGAGCTAGGAACCGGACTAATAGGCTTCCTCCATACCATCCTCGTATCCATCATCACTGGGTGTGCACAATGTATTTTATAGTGCTCGCATCACCCAAATTTCCTTCCTGGACCACAACGGACGAACCCGGGTGCTGAGCCATTCGGTGAATGGTCGCGACACCGGGCGAGCTAGCGGATGTCAAAGCCATCGATCCTACTAGGGAACTCCAGGCAATTGACACATCTACATGAGCACTTTTGCCGCTAAATCTTCATTTGACTGTGATGACTGAAGCACACTTTACGAAGACATCACGGTAACAACACCTTGTTCAAGTTACTCTATGAGACCTGTGGAGCCACGGTCCTACGTAAATTATCCGCTGGAAGCTCCCGGGACGTTCATTCCTGCATTTATATAATATGCGAACTTCCCAGCTGGAAAGGTCTCGTATCCTTGGCTAGCAGATGGAGTGACCTGGTCGAGGTGTATTCCTTGGTCGGCGAAGCAGGAGCACCAGGGACGTTCAATCCTGCATTTATATAATATGCGAACGTCCCCTGGAAATCTGTGGTCACATAGCCAAGGTGCGGTCATGTGTGTTGAAAAGAATGAGGTAGCCAATATAACAGTCACGTCAGACTGTCATGCGACGGAGCGTCCAGAGCAGGAGGAGTGGTCATAAGCTCCGACTAAGCGAACAAACATACAACAACATCGCGGCGCAGATGTTGATGCAAGAGAGAGGGGGCCTCTCTCGCTCGTGGTCCGGGTGGACCTGAACGAGCTAGCTACCGGACTGACAGGCTTCCTCCGTACTATCCTCGGATCCGTCGTTGCTGGGTGTGCACATCTGATGTTTTATAGTGCTCGCATCATCCAATCTGCTTCCCTGGACCGCGACGGACAAACCTGGGTGCTGAGCCATTCTTTCCTGTGAATGGTCGCGACACCGGGCGGACTAGCGGGCGATCAATGCCTTCGATCGAACTAGCGAACTCCCGACAATTGTCGTAATACCTTGAGCATTTCCCACTAGCCCTAATATTGCAACGACGGAGACACACTTGTTGAAGACATCACGGAAATATCACTCTGAATTCTGAAAAAGAAACTGATAATATTGAGTGACCCTCCGGAGAGAGGACCGTAATGGTCCCCTCACCACTAACAAAATACCGTGACACACGTCTCCAACATTGTCATATCAATCAACACACACTGAGCAAGAATTAGTGCGAATACATTGACTATAAGAAACACAATGAACCTGTGAATTAGAGGAAGATATCCTCGCATTACAATAGAAGAATATTTTTTCAACATGAAAAAATATACACAGTCATATTACTCGCACTAACCCTTGAAATAAATATACATAATATATTATAATCCATTATAACATTTCAAAAGAAAATAATTTAAAAAAAAAAAATTTTTGAAAAAATTTTCAGAAGAGCCCAAGTTCCCAATGGGAACAATGAGCCCAAATGGATCCCAAAAAAGCACAAAAGAGTGGACAAAAATTTTAAAAACATTTCAAAAAATTAATGTAACACTTACGGACAATATTAATGTATCTTGCTATGAACTGAACTAAGCAGAGAAGTAATCACTATAAGAAGTAACCGTTGTCAACATAAACAAAAAGTGTAAACAAACCGGAAACATGACTACAGGCACTGATAAACATGGCCCGAAATCAGTTACCAATTTAAATACTATCTGATGCAAAACAGAGACTTCCAGAGAAGAAACTGCAGAACATCAGATGGTAGATGCAGACCAAAACGCCTAACCACCCAAGGGTGAGGACATAAACATGGGGAAAAAACAGAAAATAATTCTCTTTCCAGGCCAAAACTCCGAAGAAATTTTAGTAATAAACATTACAAAAAATATGCCAAAAGCATGGGAGAATAGCTAGGGGGGAATAAAGGAAAGGGAGAGAGGAAACACTGATTAAACAATGGAACATTCATAGCAAGAATGACCACAACAAGGTCATGCCTTGAAAATAGGTAACATGAATAATTTCGTAAAATAATTATAAGTTACAGCCCTGAACATTTGTTTCCACTGTTTTTTCCTCTCCTCCTTCTATTTCCTCCTTACCGTATTTCATCTAAATTTTCGGACGCCAAAAAATAATTAAATTTTCCAGCGTCCGAAAACTTCGAAAATGGCCAAAATACATGTGGACAGCAAATGTGGGTGGAAATTTTGAAAAAACACACTGCACCGGTTAATAAATTTATTGTGCACGAACTACCGGGGGTACCTCGGAAATGGGAAAGATAAAATAGCTGTTCAATACGGCGACTTGAATCTTTAGCATAAATGAATAAAATGAACATACCAAATGAATTAAAAATTCCGATTGTCTGTTGTGTTTTTATTTACTTTCCCAATAAATCCCTGAGAAGAAATCACGTTTGATCTAGCCTACCGGTACTTGAAAAGTTTTGATGTTTCCACGAATTATGTTGAACAGTAATTAAGCCATGTGCTTGTGTTGTTACTGTTGGATAAAAAACCTGAGCGGGCTTCAGTGTTTTCAAAACGGACCAATGTAGCCATTCAAAGGGAATGAAGTGCGAACAATTTTTGAGTGGTGTGTATATTGGCTTAATTGTTTGTTCAGTTGAAACTGTTCACTATTGATGGAAAAGTGTGCCGGTAAACTTGAAAGAAATGGCATTATCTTCGTGTGGTGCTGCTAATACATAAATACAGGGCGAATACTGAAGTCAGCATTCAATCACCAGCATTTGATATCACAAGAACTCGAGATGGAAAAATTCCTAGTGAAATACCAAACAGCAGAAGAAGCCAGACCAACAGTACAACTGACACCCTACAAGCCTTCAGAAAAGAGACCAGTCGGACGTCCAGCTAAAAGAAAGAGAACAGATTCTGATGAAACAGCTGTAAAACCGCAGCCAGCAAAGAAACACCACAAAGAGATTTCAACGGTTGAAACTGATGCCATTAAAGATAGCAATCACCATCCAACTGTCGCAAGGGGACACTATAAAAATTATAATATGAAGGAGAAGAAGGAAGCAGTTGAAGTAGTTAAGTTGATTGGCCTACGGCAAGCCACCCTGAAACTGAAAATACCGAAATCAACACTCAGTGACTGGAAAAAGATAAATTTTGATGAAGAAGGAAGAGACAGATCAACAGGTCATTTATCTAAGAGTGGGAGACCTGTTACATATGGACATTGCTTGTCAACTTTTTATTGACCCCAAGAAAATCATGTCTGTAGAGACTGCCATGTCTGAAATTTTTAATTCAGACGATGAAGATGACCTGACTGAGGCAGGTATTTTAAATGAGCGTAACTGATGTACCGGTAATATGAAATGTAACTTATTTGTTCTTGTATTGAAAATTATTGTATTCTTGTATGATCTTGTTATGTATTCTTGTATATTTTTGTATGTACGTGTATATTGTAGAATTTTGTATTTCATTTTATCAGTTGTATTAGAATATATTTGTGAATTTTATTCAGTCGTTAGTTATTTTTGCCACCCAACTCGGACCCTGTGCCCGTCCCCTCATACTAATTAATGACATACAAGTTTAGATTATTGACCCGGTGCCCACCCCCACAATGCTGTCCATGTTAACCACGAAAGTACTGCCCCCCCCCCCCACCCCCCCAAATGTGGAACGCAAAATGCAAAAGAAAGACCAATACGAATTATGAGTTTTATTCAGTCCCCCCCCCCCTCCCTCCGCTGTGTGGAAACCAGTTACTATTGTTTAGAAGGACGACTTAATGACATACAAGTCTTTTGATTATTGATTTAGAAATACCCCCCCCCCCCCCCCCCTCCAATGTGCAACGCAGATGCTACAATTTATAAAAGCGAATACAAAATAATAATTTTAATGACTGGTATTTGCACCACAGTTCCCGTATTTCCTATTTTTTGTTTTTGGAAGCGTGCCCTCCCCACGAGCACTGCTGATGTCGGAGAAAAATAATATCGAAACCCGATCCGGTCTGATAGTGTTCGGGTCCATGTTTTAATTTTTTGTGAAACCCTGCAACAGCACGTGTTGACCTCATTGTCGTTTGTTCTATTTTTAATGTTGGAAAATTTTGTTGTTGTTCAGTGCACTGAATATGTTTATTCGAAGCAATAATTATCCTGTTCTGTTGCTTGTGCATGGTTTATACTGCATTATATGGATTTATTTATGGGACCCTTTCATCATTGTCATCATTTAAGGTCAGTTCACCATAACATTTGTGGGGTTTTCTTTTTCCAAATCTCGAAGGAGTCGAATGAAAGCACACTTTTTGAAAACAAAAATTTGATTGGTCAGTTCGTCAGACATGTCAGTTTGATAAGGAAAACAATACTTACCTGTCAATAAATAAAGAACAAGTTTGCAAATAGCATTGTTTTAATAATTCTATTTCGATTGTACAATATAGTGTACATACAATACATACAATACATGTTTTTAACATAAAACAAACAAAGAAAGATGAAATATTCAACTGAAAAGAAAATCATTGTCATTTTGGATTTATGATTACTGGGATTTTCCCACCACATCAGTCCGGGACGATCTTTGAGTGGGTGTCCGAAAATTTCAAGGCTTAAAAAAAATTATTTTTCGATGAAAAAATGGTGTCCGAAAATTTAGATGAAATACGGTATATCCACCATTTCTCTCATAATTATGTGTCTGGCATCCTTAAAACTGAGATTTACAAGCACAAATAACAGTGAAGTGCAACTGTATTGAGGGCCAAACACAGAATGATAATTGCGCCAATTTTGAGACCTCCTTGACACTGCACATGCGCAGTGGAGTAAAAGTATGGAGGACCATATAGGACATGTAATTTTTGGTTTTAGATGCAAATTTTGGGGATTGGGAGGTAAAATTTGCATTTGGCCCCAGATATTTTAGAGTTAGCACCAGCTAAGTCTGGGTCATTGGTACAGTATAAAAATATTTCGATCGCGCATTAATACATTTTGGCATTCCATCGTGATCTGCCGCGTCTGTTATACTCACTGGTGGAGCGAGAACTTTTGTTTTGTGCTTGTGAAAATTCATTTGTAAATTTCAAGTTCACACGAAATGTTAATCACCGTGGTGTTTGATCTCACTAGTGAGGGGAGAACGCAATTTATTTTTAACCATTTCCTATTATAATTAGACGTTACGAGTGTAATAAAAAGCGATTTTACACTTCCGTTTAACCCTTAAGGGCCTGAAGATTTTTATATATTTTTGCTACACTTTGACAGTCTTCATCCTGGGGCTTTGCAGTTGTTTTTAGGCAAGTCTTGGCTGCCTATATAGGCAACTTAGAATGTAATTTGTGAGTGAACCTAGATACTGCATATTGGGGCACCTGTTCCGTTGCAGTAAAGGTGATCAAAGTTGGAATTAGGCCCTTAACACTTTACCCAATGCAGATGATATCAAAATTTATTATTTTAAATATCATTTTTTAAATTTTTTCCCAAAATTTCACCAAAACCATATCATGTGACCCCTCTTTGGAATGGGCTCGACGAATTCGTTCCAAAGAGGGGTCACATGATATGGGCTCGACGAATTCGTTCCAAAGAGGGGTCACATGATATGGTTTTGTTGAAATTTTTCGAAAAATAATACTTTTTCAGCTGCTGAATTTGCATATTACGTGGGTAAAATATCAGACATAAACCATTTAATCTTTATTTTTTTAAGTTTGCATTGGTCATTCGGCATTGGCAGCCAAAAGAACCATGTGGGAGGGTCTGAAAGACAGATTTTTAACTTTTTTAGGTCTAAGTATCAAACTCTCCAACATACTATCCTAGCACATGGCGAGTTAGCATTGGTTGAAGGCAAGTGAACTATTGACATGCTGTGTGCCTTACAACACAATGCCACTGTGCTTCCGCAAGAGAAATTGGAACTAAGTGTCTGGCCCAAGGACACAATACAGATGATAATCATATTGTTCAGGGTTGTCCTGTCAACCATTTTGATTTGAACTCCAATGCACTAAAGCAATTCCCCAATTACATGTTATCTATCAATGTTGTACGGCAAATTTAGTTCAAATTGATGCAGCTTTTGTCAAGACTGAAGTAAAGAGATTGTATATTGTTTGTCTCATGTTGATTGTAATAGTGTGGCCATCAAAGATTCTGTCCAGGAAGAAATTGGTAACGAAATTGTTTGACGCAGGAAAGTCCCTATAACAACATATCTAAAATTGCCAAAAATCCTCTTGGGGAATTTTTTTTTTGTCCAAGATGGCCACTAAAGTATGTAAATATCTTGAAATGGAAACCTTTTACAACAAATGTCTCATAAGAAGACAGAATTTGTGTTTATATTGACTGGCATATATTTTTGTAGAAGATGTCAGTGCTTGGCAAACTACAAGTACAAAACCAAAGATGGCTGCCAGTAGGTTGCCAAGACTCCATGCAGTCAACCAATTTTGAAATATCAATAAACCTTGATAAAGAATTATTAGTTAGGATTGAAGACATAGTCAGCTTATTGTTGCTGTGTCTGGAAGAAAAAAAAGGACAGGGATAGAGAAAAACCCAGATGGCAACCAATATGGCCGTCTAAGTCATCAACCAGCATCACAAAAAAAATTACAAGTAGAATAACACTAGAATTTCTATGGTAAGGACTAGTACCAAGTTAATGCCAATCGAAGGTTGCCTCCAATGCCAGGACACATTATCCCAATGGCAAAATACCAGGAATAAATGCAATATAATTAGCCATTTCCGACACCATTATCATTTTGCATTCTCTCAAATAGACATATCATCTGAATTGCGGCACACCTCTCCCCTACAATCTTGGTTACACACTTCAGGAAATTCTTTCACCACAAACACAAATTTCAGCAAACTGGTAATAAATTAGCAAAAAATCGCTATTTACCAGAACTCTCGCATCCCTGAAAGTCAAGTTTAGCCAATCATTCATGCCCAAGTATGCTGCCCACTTTTGAGGACTTCCACCCAGGATACTGGTTAATGGGTGCTTTATTACCCAAAACTAGAACTTGTTTACCATAGTAAACAAACACTGCTTTACTTCCTGAGGCTCATATAGGGATACTATAGTACATCCGCCATGGACTGGTCACATTCCATGGAGTGGCCAATATTTCCATGGTCACAATAATATTAGGTTTCAAACACTAATTATAGGAACAACCATGAAAAATGTAATTAATGAAGCACCAGGTTCAACCCAGTGCCTCACTGAATAAAATTTTGCTGATGATGATTTTCGACACCTGGTAAATGCATGCATAGACATCACTGCCCATGCATGGATTATGACTTGTTCACGGAGAAATTGGAATGTACAGTACGTGGAGAGTGGATTGTAACTAAATCACCCACGGAGTGGAGTTATCACCCAAGCTATAACTTTCAATTTTTGTACATATCGACAAAAAACACAAGCAATGTTTCAGCCAATGGACCACCGGGTTTAACCAGGAGGGCCATTGGCTGAAACTTTGCTTCTGCTGGTTATGCTTTGCAACAAATTTGCAATTATTGCTCGGGTGGAATCTACACTCTGTGGGTGATTTAGTGATAATATACTCTCCACGTACTGTAACACTGATAAATTTTAAAAACACTTTCATAAAATATATTTCACACAATTATATTGTTAGTATTTTGTCCATCTTTGCCAATTTGTAAAGTGAGTTTTTGTCAGGAAAGGCTTTTATATATACAGGATGTTTGTCTGTACCTCAGTTTCAAAGTTGTTTTTTTTTATTTTGCTGTGTATTATTTGCACAGACAAGCAATAAAACCTCTCGGTAATAATCCAAACTTTTTTTTTACTCTGTTTAAGGCCACTTTCTGATCTATGGCAATAGTATGGCTACAACACAGGTATGAAGTTTTGACAATCATTCAAACCTTTAGAATCCTAAATTGAAATCCATTTGTTAAAAAAAATGACTCAAAAATTACTGTTAAAAGTTTTAAAGAAAAACTTGTCACAAAAAGTACATAGAACAAAGAAGAAAAAAAAGTATGAATTTTAAAATCTCATGCACTGTGAATCATGCTGAGTAATGGTTACATGCATTGGTCTAGAAGTGGGTTAAGATTTAACTCATTAAACAATAACTTTCCTTGAAATCCATATTTCAGAAATTTGTCTGCATGGTTGCTATGACGGATCATAATTCTAATGGATAGCAATATCGTATCAAAATAATCCACTGTTTGTTTGGACATTTTTTTTTAATAATTTCAGTTCAAACTTGCAAAAAGTTTATAATTGACATGGAAGAAAAATGCCTATTTATTTATTTGTTGGTGTTTAAGGTCACATATTCCTGCACAATGGCTAATCATGACCATGACAGTTTTATGGGTGGAGGAAGCCAGAGTATCCGGAGAGAACCACCAAGCAATGTCAAGCAACTGTCAGCTCCCCAACATACCAACTCCACACAAGCAGGGTTAGCATTGGTTGAAGACACCATCGATGTGCAGTATGCTTTAGGACACAACGCCACCGTGCCCCCACGTGGGCAATGGGGGTGAAGTGTCTTGCCCAAGGACACAACGTGGTTGCCACAGGTGGGATTCAAACCGTGGGCCTCTCGGCTTGCAGCCTGCACCTCTACCTACTGAGCCTCCACACCCCCAGAAAAAAGCCTACTTCTTAACCCTTTACGAAACAAATCCTCTCCATCCACCCATGTATTATAGCAACTGAGCAGGTGAAAAAAAAAAAATCAAAATATTCTAACAAAACCATATCATGTGACCTCTCATTGGAACAAGCTCATCGAGCTTGTTCCAATAAGGGGTCACATGATATGGTTTTGTTAAAAATTTTCACTTTTGAATAAGATCATATTCAAATTAATAAATTTAGATATCGGGCGCATTGGGTACTATGTTGAGCACTTTATATCTCCTATTCCAAAAGACAAGACAGTTCCAATTAATGCAGACTTATAATTCAATTTTAGACTCTTGAATTTTTTAATTATTGCCACAAAATATGACGAAAAACTTCAAGTGAACTGAAGTTAATAAATCATTGGCAAAAGGACTGTTCTGATTGACATTTATTGTAGTTGCAAATTTAAATAACTGGAACTGGTTTGACAGGTCTTGGTGCACTCTGTCAAACAAGATATAATTGGTTAAAATATTATCATTCAAGAGATTTTCAGGTAAAAAAGGATTGATGGGGCAGATTTTCAATGATAAGGGTGGTGCCTGAGAAACAAGAACTGTTTTTAATAGCCTAATACAACAATAACATGAATCTGGAAGGTGTTACGTTCTACTATCAGCCCACTAAGAATAAACAGTCAGGCATATAATTGGAAGGTTGATAAGATGAGCAGCCCATCCGATTCATGTTATTACTATTATTACCACTTATTATAACACTGGTAGCCCATATCATGTTTATCATGTCACTATTCATTCCACAATAACCACAGAAATGCCATATTTGCACATTATATACATAAAGTGGGGCGTAATAAGTAATATGGCCTAATCAGTCATGACATACCATCCCCAAACTGACCGAGAGCTGAGCCACAGGCCAATGCATCTCCACAGTTGTATACTGCCTCACAACATACCAAATTTTGTTGAACACCATCCACTCACTGCTGAGATGGATGGACAGATGGACAGATGGATGGATGGATGGATGGATGGATGGATGGATGGATGGATGGATGGATGGATGGATGGATGGATGGATGGATGCCTGTAATCCAGTATACCTCCAATGTCTTTGAGAATGGAGGTATAATTACAGATTTATAGTGCAGGGCTAAGTTAATAGATACTGAACTTAATGAAGATACAAAATTACTTTTTGTATAACAGGACTTAAAATTTGTCCTGATTCATGAGAATCGGTCTGCCTTCTCGTGAACCCCTGCTGCAAGAATAAATTTTCAGTTACTTAAATATTTTAAAATCTGAGAGTACCATACTGTTACATTGTTAGTGCAACAAGTACATTTTCCATTTTAAAAAAATCTCAGATTTTTATATTTACAAGAGTTTAACCATCTGGGGACGTTCCAATTTCCAAGTTTCTTGTCTTACTTGTACATGTGGAACACATGTTCCAACATGCAGGTTTTCAAGTGTTCTTGCTGATGGAAGTTATAGTACATTGGCAGTGGTTTCTAGTGAAGTCTTGGCTGCGTATAGGCAGCGGAAAGTTTACCCGACACCACTGCTTCGTCAAAGTATTAACCTGTTTCGAGGAAGCAAAAATTAAGAAGTACTGTCCAGTCTTTTAAGGACACTTTCAGAATCTATGATGAGAAACAAATGAACATTTTGTGAGAATCAAAGTTGATTCTCACTGTTTTTCATGTGAGAATCATTTGCAAGGAATGATTCAGATTCTCGCAGGAATTTTAAGCACTGCATAATCCAATTTTTGGGTTTAGTGCAGTCCTTCGTGTGAGGAAATTTTACGGGTGCAAAAAAGTGCACTCGCAAATTGTGTTGCGAGTGCAAATCGCACTCGCAAAATTTCCCAAAAGTTCACAACTATGCATGTTTGGGGCAGATGTGTTTAAACACAGCTAATCATGATATTTAGATTGCTACTTGCTGATTACTCTGAATACTTCAATGGACTGTAACGTTGATAGAGTCACTGTTGGCATCTGGAAAACGTAACCAATTCAGAAAAGACAAACAGCAAAAACACCGACGATAAAATTTCTCGCTTGTACACAAGTCTTTGAAGAAAGGGAAACAAGGTGAAATTATTTGGTACAAGCGATTCGGTTGGCCGTAGCAGACGATTTCACTACTGACTGGCCAATTGTACTTTCGGTTTCGTTTGCTGGATGAATTGGGATGTAGAATGACATGCGCAGTGAATAAAGGAAACTGGAAATGTTTCAGTTTTCACTGACAATATCGATTCAGACCTCTTGCAGAGCGGATGGTGATATGGGGGGGGGGGGGGGGGGGGGGGGGGATATAACAGCAGTTTTGTTTTTGTTTTACCATTAGCCAATGGACAATAACGAAATAGATGTCCATTCTGACTTGAAGCGTGGCAATGCTAGTGAGTTGAGAGCAATTTAATTGAAGTTGAACTGTTTGATGATGGGCGCGATTTTTTGTGCTCGTTTTTTTTAAATTACAGGCGCTTGCGAGCGGGAGCGCAATAGCCCCTTCTCACGCAAAGGACTGTTAGTGCTGAATGGACAAGGTTGTTACATTATTGGTAAAGTGTCCAAATGATATAGTTGTGAAAAACTATCCAGAATTTAGAGTCGGTGATATACCATAAGTAACGTTCGGTATTGGTATCACACCAATACTGATTTACTGTGCAGAGGGAATCTTAAAATAACAAGATTTCAGCACTGAAAATATATTCCCGACATTAGCTAAAAAAATAAAGATCAGACAGCAGAACACTTTTCAAAATTGCTGATGGGAGGAGCCCATGGTCTATGTATTTCACAGGCACTCATCACGGGTCATTTGATGTAACAATAAATCTGAACTTTATTGCTACATCAAATGATCGGTGGAGAGTATCTGCGTTGTTTCCACCATGAGTCTGTAAGTTTAATATGAGCATTCTAATTTTCTTGACTACTGTAAAAAGGTGACCTGCAACTGGGCAGTACACCAAAAATACCAATCAATATTTGCAATGGTTTTGGTAGGTTATTCACACCAAATACTGTACTGTTACCAAGGTAAATCATCGTAAAAATACTGATAGATACCGAACCTGAAGTTTCAATACCATCCAGCCCTCCCAGAATTCATAGCAAAATGCATGCCACAAAATACAGACACGAAATATAGTAAGACAAATCAAAGTCATAACATGCCAGAAGATGCAATAGAGAACAAAGATCTGTACACATTGACGACCTAAGTCGGCAAAACAAAGAAAGTACTCAAAATTTTATGATCTGAGTACTTCATTTTGGTGCAGAGATGTTAGTATATACATTCCGAGTGCACTTTCAGAGTGTATACCTTTCGGTTTATCAACTTTGATTGTAATCCCAGCTGACTTAAGAACAACATTTGAGTTTTCATTTTTGGATTCATTCAGTGTTTCTTTGACAAACTTCCGTGCTTTGGCCCTCTCAACATGATTATCTGAGGCACTGTCCAATGATGCAGCTCTCTGTGACAGAGCTACATGTATCTGCTCTTTATCTATCAATAAATCAAACAGCACAATTTATTACAAATTAAAATATTTTCCCGCCCGAAGTATAGAAGAATCCACATTTGTTTGATTGTTTTGTTAGACATGGCCTACATAATAATGTTGATATGTTCCAATAAGGCTACAATCCTCTCCCTCTGATTGACCGAAAGCTTGCTTAGTTTTTTTCTATGTTTACCTCTCCAATAGCATATGTTACCGTCTGACACTGCTGACGCTATAATTGAGGTTGTTCATTTCTCAATTCCTCCATCAACTAAGTGACTTGCAACTTGCTTCATTTTTCCAGATTTTTCACACATGCAGAAGCCGATATTCCAAATGAAGTCTTGTTCAAATTACAAATCAGTTTACAATTTGACCTGAGAAGGTGTGTGATCTGGACCCTTATCTGATTTACTGATTATATTTGCTTAATTACATTGGGGGGTACACAAGGTTTATTTACTAATCTCATCGTCATTGAAAGTTGCCTTGTTCATTTCACGATGTGGGTTTTGAGCTATTGGAACATATACGTTATTGTGATGAATTGATGTTAACATGGTCTGAGGTTTGCAGCTTCAAGCTTATTTTCAACTGAGACGCGAGCTGAGACCATGTTACTGTTAATTCATCACAATAATTTAGAACGTTTATAAAAATGAATGAATTTGCAGTATACTCATCCCCGACAACATACACATCCCCTACATTATACTCAACCCTACAGTACACTCACATACTCATCCCCTACAGTATATTTAATTACTCATTCCCAACAATATATTCATATACTCATACCCTACAGTATACTCATTCCTACAGTACACTCACATACTCATCCCCTACAGTATGTTCATATACTCATCCCTACAGTATATTGAATTACTCATCCCCTACAATATATTCATATACTCATCCCCTATAGTATACTCATTCCCTACAGTACACTCATCCTCTACAGTGTACTCATCCCCTACAGTATACTCATCTCCTACAGTACACTCATCCTCCAGTGTACTCATCCCCTACAGTGTACTCATCCCCCACTGTGTACTCATCCTATACAGTGTACTCATCCTCCACAGTGTACTCATCCCCTACAGTACACTCATCCTCTACAGTGTACTCATCCCCTACAGTATACTCATCTCCTACAGTACACTCATCATCCACAGTGTACTCATCCCCTGCAGTGTACTCATCCCCACAGTGTACTCATCCTCTACAGTGTACTCATCCTCCACAGTGTACTCATCCCCACAGTGTACTCATCCCCTACAGTACACTCATCCTCTACAGTGTACTCATCCCCTACAGTATACTCATCTCCTACAGTACACTCATCCTCCACAGTGTACTCATCCTCCACAGTGTACTCATCCCCTACAGCATAGTCATCACCTACAGTATACTCATCCTCCACAGTGTACTCATCCCCTACACTATACTCATCCCCTACAGTACACTCATCCTCCACAAGTGCACTCATCCCCCTAGAGTACACTTGTCCCCTACAGTACACTCATCCTCCACAGTACACTCATCCCCCACAGTGTACTCATCCCCAACAGTATATTCATATACTCATCCCCTTCAGTATATTTAATTACTCATTCCCTACAATATATTCATATACTCATCCCCTATAAATACTCATTCCCTACAGTACACTCATCCTCCACAGTGTACTCATCCCCTACAGGATACGCATCCCCTACAGTACACTCATCCTCCAGTGTACTCATCCCCTACAGTATACTAATCCCCTACAGTATACTTATCCCCTACAGTACACTCATCCTCCACAAGTGTACTCATCCACTGCAGTACACTTATCCCCTACAGTATACCCATCACCTACAGTGTACTCATCCCCTTCACACTACTCATCCCCTACAGTATACTCATCCCCTACAGTACACTCATCCTCCAGAGTGTACTCATCCCCTACAGTATACTCATCCTCCACAGTGTACTCATCCCCTACAGTATACTCATCCCCTACAGTGCACTCATCCCCTTCACAATACTCATCCCCTACAGTATACTCATCCCCATACAGTACACTTATCGTCCACAGTGTAGTCATCCCCTACAATACACTCATCCTCCACAGTGTATTCATCCTCTACAGTATACTCATACCCTACAGTGTACTCATCCCCTTCACAATACTCATACCCTACAGTACACTCATCCTCCACAGTATACTCATCCCCTACTAGGCTTGCTGTTATTATGCAAAAAGTCGACTAAACGTCGGTCGTGCCGAATGATCGACTTTAAATTTGAAAGTCGACTTTTTTTACCCCCGCATGTATTACGACACCACTGCCTTGCCAGAACATGATCACGCTCTATATATGGGAACTTTTCTGGATGTATAAACGACAGTGGTAGACCAAATGGAGGTAAAGGAGGGCGGCCTCAGGCTCCCCCGCCTCCCTCAAATAAATCGGCATTTTTCTAAGTCCGATTCGGAAATGTTTGTGGTAATTACCTTCCACTTTAATGATTTTTTTTTTTAAAAATATGAAAGTTATTTTCAAGTATTACTCCGCTCGTCATGTCAACAACATGTCCTTATTTTAAACAACATTGTTTCCAATAACCATTCTTTGCTCATAAATCTTTTATTTTGAACACGAAATGAAACTTGCTGCGTTTGATGAAATTTGCATAGCGATTTTCAATCATGGGTCAAGAACAGAAAAGTCAAGATGAAGTTGTCATTTTGTTGTCTCCCTTTGGTCAGCAATCAGGGTGTATTACGGTTTAATGGTATGGCAGATGATCGACCAACTTAACAGAATATGGTCAACGAAACGTTCATTCCGGCATTCACCAAGCCTTATAATGTGGGAATGATGGAGCATTGACAACGTCTCCATGTTATTTGAAATGAACATGGCCACACGCCTGGTTATACCTACAATTAGGACCATTCTGCCATCTCGTTTTAGTTGACCCTTTGATAAAACAAGAGGCCCCAGGAGGCCTGAGAGCACTCATCTGACATGGTAATTTTAAAAAAAATAAACCAAAAAAACTCATTTCTGGATTTTGGTACAAAATTTTCTTAGTCCCACCCGGATTCCAAATGTTCAGTGTAAACAAAATTTTTTTTTGTCTTAAAATTGACTGAAATGCATAAAAAAAACAAAAAACTAATTTCTAAGTCCGGACTGGGACCCCAAATTTTTGGCCTAAAGATGGACTCAGGGACTTGGCTTGAACAAACGTGAATCTTACCTCCCTAAGGACACTGTATACCAAATATCAAAAGATTCTGAGTGGTGGATGTGAAGGAGAAGATTTTTAAAGAATATACCTCGAATTGAACTAAGTTATAATCGGGCTCCCACAGGGAGCCCAAATATGAACTCAGGGACTTGGCTTCAACAAACTTGAATCTCGCCCCCCTAAGGATGCTGCATACCAACTATCAAAGGATTCTGATTGTGGATCTGAAGAAGAAGGTTTTTAAAGAATATGCCTCATATTGCACTAATTTGAACATTTGGGCTCCCATAGGGAATCCAAATATGGACTGAGGAATTTGATTTCAACAAATATGTGAATCAATGTTCCAAAGATGTTATATGTAAAATATGAAAGCTTTTGGAGCAGTGGTTTGGAAGAAAATGATTCTTTAATTTTTTCCAATTGCCCATCGTGTTAAAAAATGATGACTCAGCATTTTTTCAAAGTCCTGAAAAAGTACTTTATGAAAAAACCGATGGCAATTTTTTTTAACCATTCCTTTCTGTTGGTCCCAAGGAAGCCTTACACCATATAAAAATTCTCAGTGCCATGCAGTTTTGGAGATATGGGCATTTTCGTTTTTTTCTATTTTTGGCTCCTGAGGTTCCCACGGGGTTGCAGAAAAGTATTTTTTTTGCATAAGTCAAGTACTTATGACCCAATAATACCTCACATAAAATTTGGTTCAAATCAGCCCCTCAGTTCGGAAAATAGAAATTTTGAGTGGGGCAAAAATTCTTGCCCCTCCCCCAACGATGGCAACTATTACCCGTCAAACTTCTCTTGAACAAACTTGAGTCTACACCTCAAGTGGAAGCTGCATACCATATATCAAGTCTCTGCTATGGATGGTTCATGAGAAGATTTTCAAAAAATTTGAGCATATTGGCCCCACCCCCCCCCCCCCCTCCTCAATATGAGCAGAAACCTAATTTGAAGAAAAACCCAAATGCCCCTATATAACCACTACTCATGTCAAATTTCATTGAGCTGCAGCCAGTGGCTTGGGAGAAAATGACCCAAACACCACCTTCACGACGTACGACAGATGACGGACAAAAAGTGATCAGAAAAGCTCACCCTGACTTTCAGTCAGGTGAGGTAATAAAACCAATGGCAATTTTTTTTACCATTCCTTTCTGCCTGTCCTAAGAAAGCTTCACATCATATAAAAATTCTCAGTGCCGTGTAGTTTTAGAGATATGGGCATTTTAAAAAAATTTTATTTTTGGCTCCTGCAGTTCCCGTGAGGCGACAGAAAAAAAATTTGGCATAAATTAGGTACTTATGACCCAATAAGCCCTCATATCAAATTTGGTTCAAATCGACCTCTTGGTTTGGAAAATAGAAATTTTGGTATAATTTAGGCTCCCACATCGAGCCCAAATATGAACCCAGGGACTTGGCTTTAACAAACTTAACTCTCAGCACCCTAAGAATGCTGTACACCAAATATCAAAAGATTCTGACCGGTGGATGCGAAGAAGATTTTAAAAGAATATACCTCAAATTAAATTCAAGGACTTGGCTTGAACAAACTTGAATCTTGCATAATAAAAACCTATATCAATGGCAATATCCCGGCACCCCAATTTCGGCACCACTTTTTTGAAAAACATATGGCCTTCGGCACCCCCTTTTTTCCAAAATGAGCATAAGAGTCGTATTAAAAATCCCTCATTGAGGGATTTTTAATACGACTCTTATCCTCATTTCAGAAAAATGGGGTGCCGAAGGCCATATGATTTTCAAAAAAGGGGGTGCCGAAATTGGGGTGCCGTGATATTGCCATTGATATAGGTTTTTATTATGCAGAAGGGAGATAACTCTGTATGATTAAGTACAGGTTATGGGAAATCAAGGAATCTAATCGGTTAATTATAATTTATATAAATGATCTAGATAAATGAAACAACAAGAGTACTCGGAATAAGGTAGGAACTACTGGTATTACGTACCACCTTACCAGTAACAGGATGATACAAAGCATTTGGTAGGTTAATACTATGAACGGTTAGGATGGGACCTATAGGGGACTATATCAACCATACTCTGCTGCCGTTCTGTATTACCAGGCATTGACCCCACCCCAGAATACCGCTCAATAAGATGAAGCATCTGGTGGATCAGTAGTACCAAGGGCCAGCAAGAGACCTACAAGGATATGTACAGCCTATGCTATACTACTGTTCTAAACTACCAAGCATTTCCCCCACCCCCACAAAATCACTAGGTCTACCATAACGTACTACATATACCAGCCATATAATAAAACAAAGCAATCGGTTGGTTAATAGTACCAAGCACTAACAGGGGCCTATAGGTGTATATACCGCCATACTATAGTACCGTTCTAAACTACCAGGCAGTACCCCTACCCACAATACCCCTATGCCTAGCATTGCATACTACCTATACCAGTCATAGGATAACATAAAGCATCAGGTGGATTAATAGTACTAAGGGCCAGCAAGATACCTATACGGATATGTACAGCCTATATAGTATCCTCAGATAAGTATCGAATAAAAGGTATCATCGATAGGCATCCTCGAATAATACAATACCAGGCCATGGGTATCCTCTAATACTGAGATGAGGCTAAGAGTCGTAGTAAATTATACCTCATTGAGGGATTTTTAATGGTCCTCATAACCTCAAAATTCAATGAGGCTATGAGGGATAATAAATGAGGACTCATTGAGGGCTTTTACATAGCCCTCATGGCCTCATACAACAAAAAAGGGATTCCACAGTCACATGCGTTTTCCAAAATGGGATTCCATAGGATATACCTGTTAAATACTGAAATGAGGCTAAGAGTTGTAGAAAATTATACCTCACTGAGGGATTTTTCAAGGTCCTCATAACCTCAAAATTCAATGAGGCTATGAGGGATAATAAATGAGGACTCATTGAGGGCTTTTACATAGCCCTCATGGCCTCATACGACAAAAAAGGGATTCCATAGCCACAGGTGTTTTGCAAAATTATGGGATTCCATGGGATATGGCGATTGGATATAGTCTTTCGTTATACCCAAGGGAGATAACCCTGCATACAGATTATGGGAAATCAAGCAAAATCTGATTGGTTAGTTATAATCTAGATAAATGAAACAACAAGAGTACTTAGAATAGGGTCAGAACTAACAAGAATAGACCAGAAATTGCTAAATATAGCAATAATAATCTTCTACGCTACTGGAGTATACTCTAGAATAAAGGAACATGGCCAGATAAACGATAACTATTGCATATATAGATAGAAGCAGAGAATTCTGGAAGAATTCGAAATAATACAAGTTGTCGGGTTGTTTGTGGTAATTATCCAGGAAAGTCGTTCCAGAAAATACTCCGATTCAATCGAACATACCCTCCGAACATACCCCTGTCCTATTGTAGGCCTTAGGTAACATAGCAATCACATGCTACTATAGAAACCAAGATGGCGGCCTCCAGTATACAAAATGGACGACGGAAACACGTATCACCCTAACAACACGTGCTGCGCATGCGCACTAACAACAC
Organism: Pictodentalium vernedei; assembly: GCA_031216915.1. Classification (NCBI taxonomy): domain Eukaryota; kingdom Metazoa; phylum Mollusca; class Scaphopoda; order Dentaliida; family Dentaliidae; genus Pictodentalium; species Pictodentalium vernedei. Next base: position 647,821,489 of record CM062295.1, read on the forward strand.
GTATCACTATGGAGATGACGTCACAACATGGCCGCTCATGCGGGTTACCATGACAACTCAACATGGCGCCACTGGGTCATGTGACTATGACGTCACTTCCGAGGTCCGGCACCGAGGTCCGGCCAATAAGGCCGTCCGGGTACATGCTATACTACTTACTTGATATCATCTATTTATCAACAGGTTTTCTAGATAGTCATAGTAAAAGCATAATAATCTTTGAGCCCACCTTAATAGTGTATTTCATGTTATTTTCAATATTAGACTCAAAACCAAATAAAGAAGACATGTGTACACAAAGAGATTGGCTTTCTAATCTTATTCTCAATCGACTATTATATGAAACACGACAGCAACAGCGTGTACTACTGTATTTATTTTTTTATTGGTGTTTAAGGTCACATATTTATGCACAATGGCTAATCATGACCGTGACAGTTTTACGGGTAGAGGAAGACAGAGTACCCGGAGAGAACCACTAAGCAATGGCGAGCAACTGTCGGCTCCCCCAACATACTAACTCCACAAAAGCAGGGTTAGCATTGGTTGAAGACAAGTGCACCATCGACGTGCAGTACGCCTTAGTATACAACGCCACCGTGCCCCCACGTGGGCAATGGAGATGAAGTGTCTTGCCCAAGGACACAACGCGGTTGCCACAGCATGTACTACTGAGATCTCAAAATGAAAACACTGCTTTCACAATGTTCAAGTTTCTGACAAACTAAAAACATGAACAAAAATAACCCAAATAAATTATTTTGAAAAACATCATGCATATTCCGTACAGAAAAAGGACTGAAAAACAACACATACTAAATGACAACTTGCGAGGTGTTTCTTGTGTGGGTGATTCATCAAGGTCTGATTTCGAAGATATCTCTAAAAGGTTAAGAAAATTTAATTACACAAAACCATTTACCATACCATCATTACAAATTTGATTTGTTAAATGCATATAGCCTACAGGTTAGAGAGAAAACTCTAGATAATTGAATAAAAAATCTTGCAATATGTTGAGAAAACCCTCAACACTCACTGAATTCTTGTTGTTTATAGAAGTATTTGGCCTTAGTATATCAAATGCAGGCATTTAATCTATAATATCTTGTTTGACAGAGCTCTATGAGCTCTGTCAAACAAGATATAATAGAATAAATGATCACTGATAAACAAGAAAATGACAAATTTCTGTTAACTGAATACTCCTGTTAATTGAAAATATTCACAGGAAAAGGAGTTATTCCATTAACAAGGTTCTGATTTATCTCTGAAAGGTTAAGAAAAATTAATTACTGTAATCACCACTGTGGAGACCAATTCCTCTGCCTCAGACAAATAGAGATGGTATACAAAATAGGGAATACAAATATATTTATTTACTTATTTATGTTGAATTTCATTATCAGCTCCTATGGCAATATCATGGCTGCTAAACAACTTATTCATTTTTTAGGGTCAGACATATAACACAATTGGACAGATGGAGAAAAACTGCAATCATGTATAAAATAAAATTTATTTTTTAATTTGAGCTTACCTATTGTTGATTGTGGTCTGTACTTCCTTTTGTGGAGAGTATCTTTCTTACGAGACAAGGTAGGTGAGCTCTAAAATAGAGTAAGAAAAATAAACATTAGGGTTCTTCAAGTGCCCATGCTGATCATTCTGACCAATAATAATAGAGCTTATTACTGAAGTGTCTTCCATTAAGTGAACAAATGCTAATGTCTAATATATACTATTTGATGGGGGTGGGTGGGGTGGGTGGCTCAGTTGGTAGAGGTGCAGGCTGCAAGCCGAGAGGTCCTTGGCTCAAATCCCACCTGCGGCAACCGCGTTGTGTCTTGGCCTTGGGCAAGACACTTCACCCCCATTGCCCACGTGGGGGCACGGTGACGCTGTGTACTAAGGCGTACTGCACGTTGATGGTGCACCAGTCTTCAACCAATTCTAACCCTGCTTGCGTGGAGTTGGTATGTTGGGGAGCTGACAGTTGCTCGCCGTTGCTCGGTGGTTCTCTCTGGGTACTCCGGCTTCCTCCACCCGTAAAACTGTCACGGTCATGGTTAGCCATTGTGCAGAAATATGTGACCTTAAACATCAATAAATAAATAAATAATATACTATTTGATGTGATTTCGACAGCTTTTTCCAATTGTGTAAAACAAGAAGTATCACTGGGGTAACACATGCAACACCCCTCCACCCCAGACCACTATATGGAACAGACCTTAATTTAATAATTGAGTTAAGTTTGAGGATTGTGGCCAAAACAGTTTCTGAGTGATGACTAAGATATGTCATGTGATCTTCAACATAAGTACTGAAGTATCAACTCAACTCTGAACACGTACAAGCCAGTATTATGCACTACCAACCTTCTGACTGTCCTTAACATTTGTATAAAGTTTGATAATTGTGGTCTCCTTCATTTCTGAGTTATGGCCGAGACACAAATATTGCCTGATTTGATTGAAAGTGACCTTGAAATGTGACACTGACCTTGAAGTTAAGGATATCGCTGTGGTATGTGGCACATCCTTCCACCATCCTTTATAATTGTGTAAAGTTTAATGATTATAGCCACAATAGTTTATAAATGAGACATGATTGGAGATTTTCAACATATGGAAACAAAAGTTGTCCTTCTCACCTTGAAGATGTGCAAGCAACTGTTACATGCAACACAATTTAACTTTTGTATGAAGTATGATAACTGTAGTTTGATTCAATTCTGAGTTATGTCTGAGACAAATATTGAGTGATTTTAAGTGTTGCCTTGATATTTGACATTGTTATTTATTTATTTATTTATTTATTTATTTATTTATTTATTTATTTATTTATTTATTTATTTATTTATTTATTTATTTATTTATGTTTAAGGTCACAACTTTCTGCACAATGGCTAATCATTGAGATAAAGTCAAATTTAGTCAAACATTTATACCGATGTGGCCTATTTTAGAAGTTTTTAGAAGTTTTCCACCCATGCATGGGTGACTAGGTTCTCTTTTACCAATAAAACAGATGTTATCTGCGACAGTCAACAAGCACTGCTTCACTTCCCTGGGTTCCCATGAAGTAATATGTGCCTTGAAGGTACGGACCTGCTATTGCATGACACATCCTACCATTGTACTTGTATGAGGTTTGATATATGTAGCCCAATAGTTTCTGAGCTATGCCCGAGACGATTTGTGACCTTGAACATACAGAGGTCAAGTTTGAACTTGAAGATGTGCAAGCCACTATTATACGTAACATACCTTTTGCCTGTCCAAACAATTTGTATAAGTTTGATAATTGTACGTTGATTCATTTCTGAGATATGTCAGAGACACAAATATTGACCGATTTTTAGTGTGAACTTGAAATACAATGATGACTCCACTTTATCAGTCATGAAATAAATATTGGAAGAAATGGAGTGTATCAAAACAAAATTTTTATCCCGCAAGTAAGATTAACTATTTTTTGGAGTTCATTCCAATTGGTCACTACTCTGTAAAGCTATTATTATTAGTAACTAATGTTTAACCCTTTGCCCAACGAAGCGCCTGCATCCGCCTGCGTAATATGCACATTCAGCAGTTGTAAAAAAATTTATTTTTCAAAAAATTTCAACAAAACCATATCATGTGACCTCTCATTGGAACGAGCTCATCGAGCTCGTTACAACGTGGGGTCACATGATATAGTTTTGTTGAAATTTTTTGAAAAATTGAAAAAAAATATTTAAAATAATAAATTTTGATACATGTATTGTCAGTGTTGGGTGAACGGTTAAAATGACTTTCTGCATCTCTGACTCTACATAAAGTCAAATTCAGTCAATCAGTTAAACCTATGTTGCTCACTTTAGAGGACTTCCACCCTGGGTGTTGGTTACCTGTCCTATATTACCAGTAAAACAGAACTTAATTATCTACCCAGGGTTATTAAAAAATTAAATATCAGAGTTATTCTGGAAAAGATATTTGGAAAAATTTTTCCAACTTCTGTTGAAGGGGTTATAATACACATATAACATCTTGACACGTGAAACTGCGCTTCAACTAGTGTATTTTAATATCACTATTTCCTTCCTGGAACAAATTATTCTGTCATTAACTGGTAGAGTGCTAAATTACTTTTCAAAGGTCATTTGCAGTATTTTTTAAAGAAATGTCACACTATTAGCAAAAGGAGCCTTTATTTTGCAAGATGTTGCTCATAATTGTTTTGTTGCAATTTATTGGAGAGTACCATTTGGCACTCTCCAATAAATTGTAACAAGACACTTTTATATTAATATATATCACATGAAACGTCGTTAATTTCGACGTAACAATCCATTTGTTATTTCCTGATTATCAACTAGTGTCTAATCAGCGCATGGTCCCATAGAAGCAGCATTGTATTCTTGTGCGTAGTTCACATGAAGTCAATTACGACAAAATGTGCAAGTAAAGCGCATTCATGACGTCATGGTGTAAAGCGTCTGAGCCAAACTGATTGTCGGTTGTTTTGGGAGAATTTAGCGACAATGAATTAAATAAAAAGTGTAAAAAACAGTTGAAAATTCATGTGATATACAGAATGTTTAACTTGTGATGTTTGGATACACGATTTTTTAAAACTTGTTTGATGAATTCGATTCACAACTCGCCTAAAGGTTGTGAATCAAATTCATCAAACTCGTTTCAAAAAGTCTTATATCCAAACATCACTCGTTTGAGATCCTCTATTTTTCTTCCACTGCTGAGCCAACAACAAATTAGTGCAAACAGAGTAAAGCCACTATAGTGGCTGTCAGCACTTTTCAGTAGTAGTCCAGTCAATTAAGTTAAATTATACCCAAACCCCCAAGAAATTGCTATACAAATGTTTGCATTGTTTTAAGGCGGAAATTAGTATGCTAAATAACATATTAAAAATCCCCATTAACTCTTTGCATGCTGCTGGCAGATATTCCTGCCCAGCACATAGTTTCTCTTGTCACTGATATAAGTATAATTTGGGCATATTTAAACTTATTTTAACCTGTAAATTGAATGGATTTTTTCACCGATGATTTCTTGTTATATTTAGATTAATTTTTCATCAACATTAGTCATGGCTGCTTTCCAGCAGCCATGACTAGATTTGATGAAAAAATATCTTGAAAATACTCAGTGGGTTAAGATTTAATCCCAACATGTAAAAATTGTTATTTTGAGGGTAAACATTGAAAAATTCAATAAAATCAGTAAAAATTGGAATTTTCTCAATACTCATTAAAAGAGTTGAAACAACAATAATTTCCATGGTAATTATATCAAAATAACCAGTGACCATCCACCTGTTCCAAAGTCCTTGCGAAAGAAGATAAGATGTAACTGTGCCACAGGTTGTGAGACATGAAGGTGTAGTTGAAAAAAAAACAAGACTCATCTGTTCAAAAGCTTGTGGGAAATGCCAGGAAAATAATAACTATTGCAATGTCAGTGCAGATAATCTTTAAATCTGATTTCGCATTGTGGCAGAACCATCTATCAGATCTTCAGATTACTTGCACTGACATTGCAGCAGTTATCATTTTATATTTATTATTTATATATGACATTGATATATAACTGTAATTTTTAAATCATTTTTACCCCCAAATCACAATTTTTAGCTCAACTTCACAACGTCAAGTATGAGCTATTGGGATAAATTGTGATCTGTCGTCTGTCCGTACATCCATCCCGTCAGTCAGTCGATCTGTACATTTCTTTGTCCGCCCACAATTCCTGTAGCACATCTTACAGGCTGCAGCTCTCACCCGATCACTTTCAAATGTCGAACGTGGCCTTGGGGCAATGTCTAGATGAGAGCCATCAAATTTTTTTGAAAAACATGGCCGACGGCAGCTATCTTAGATTTAACCCTTTACCCAACGTAACGGCCAAAACCGGCCAGCGCTATTCTCAAAAATCGCCAATTAATTTTCAAAATATTTTCATTTTTTGTCTCAAAAACATAGGTTATGACCCCTCGTTGGAACGAGCTCGTCGAGCTCGTTCCAACGAGGGGTCATAACCTATGTTTTTGAGACAAAAAATGAAAAAAATTTAGTTATTCAAGAATTTTTTTGGCAAGTGTCGTCTGCTTTTCATGTTAGGTAAAGGGTTAACATATAAATTTTCAACAATTCTATTGGCACACCCTACAGGCCACATCTCTCACTCAATCTTTTTCAAATTTCCAATGTAGCTTTGGTGTGATGTCGAGATGGGAGCTATCCAATTTTTCTGAAATTTGTTTTAAAACATGGCTGCCAGCAGGTATATTAGATTTTGCACATATTCATTTTTTATTTATTGGTGTTTAAGGTCACATATTTTTGCACAATGACTAAACATGACCACAACACAAGTAGCAACTCAAGACCAGGGGTGAGCGTTAATAAGCGATGTTGCCCATTTTAGAGAGGGTTTGCACCTCCCATCCATTGGTGACTGGGTCCTATTTTACCAGTAAAACAGAGCCTGTTATTTGGCACATAAATTGTCGAAAATTCCATTGACACACCCTACAGGCTGCATCTCTCACCCGATCAGTTCCAAATTTCATATGTGGCTTTTGGGTAATGTCTTGTTGGGAGCTATTGAATTTTTCCGAATTTTGTTGAAAAACATGACCGGCAGTGGTCATCTTAGATTTGGCATATTAACTGTCAACAATGCCATTGGCACGGCCAACAGGACACATCTGTCATCTGATCTTTCTCAAATTTCATGCAGCTTTGGTGTGATGTCTAGATGGGAGCTATCAAAATTTTTCCAAATTTTGTTGAAAAACATGGCAGCCAGCAGCAATCTTGGATTTGGCACTTAAATTGTCTACAATTTCATTAGTACACCCTACAGGTCAGATCCCTCACCTGATCTTTTTCAGATTTCATATGTAGCTTTGATGTGATTTTTTTCTGTATAAACCTTATCAAATGAGTTGGCATTACTGAAGTTTTCAGTTTAGTTTTGTCCCATCTTGGACAAGTTGACCTGCAGTGTCATTCACACTTTTAACTTGCAACCATTTATTTGGAGTTTAAGAGAAGTTACTTACTGATTTAGAGTATAATACGATGACAGAGTTTGTGCTTGAATCTATTTAAACGAGTAGTGATGAAATTCCAATTTTCGTACATTTTATTTACTTTTTCAAAATTTTCACCCCAAAATCACTCATTTTCTTGTGTTCAATAATTGGGATTCCAAGTATGATATTATTGTACACGGTTATTTTCATCTAAGTACCATGGAAATTATTGTTGTTTGAACTCTTTCAATGAGCAAATTCCAGGTTTCGCTGTTTATTTGACTATTTTTATTTTCTCGCGAAGAAATAAGTCATCAAAAACATAATTTCCCGTTGTGGGATTTTTGGGGATGTTTAGTATGTTGTTATTTAGACATATATGTTTTGTTCAAAAGCAAAATCTTTTGTATAGCAATTTCTTGTGGGTTAAGTATCAGATTGATTGGACTATAGAGCCCTGCTAGTGGCTTCTAACACTCAACCAGTTAATGCCTGTAAGAGTAGATGTGGTTGCAGGGAAGTAGACACAATGGTGGGGGGTGGGGGGGGGGGTGGAATCAGTTGGATTTCTAACTGGGGTTGGGGAGCATGACACAAATTTTTCAGATGCAATCGTCCAGAATATATCAGTTGATCGAATAGGCACACAGAAGCTTTGCTTTTTCTACCAACTGAAATATAACAGATGAGAATCTAAACAAAGGCAATGTTTGAGAGCTAGACCGTTATAGGCCATAACAGCATAAAATCTCTTCCAGAATTACATTGGTGCTCTGAGAACATGGGCTACCTATAGAGGCAACCAAGATGCATTGCAGTATAAGAGCCCTGTAATTATTCGAAATTTGAGTTGAATCTCAAACCGATTGTGTGATTCAATTTAGTTTAAACAATATTTATTAATGAAAACAATGTAGTTGCAAGCAATATGATTTACAATAAAGGAAAGAAACAATTATAATTATGAAGCAGTGAATGCAGCATATAGAAACATCACAAGGTAAATCACAAAAATGAAGAAATTCGACAGAAAGCTTGATGCTAATGTTGGTCATCTCCCTAGATTCAATTGATTTTCAAATCTGGGACATCAAATATTTTCCAATCCTTTGATGGGTGTGTTCCAAAACACTCAGAATGGTGTGCAGAAACATATTATTCCCATGGTTGCATACAATATTTGTCCAGTGCATGAAATCAATCTGACCTAAAGAAACAACATGGACGCAATGGTGACTGCATGCAAAATCGGAAGGGTTAACAGGACAAGTGGAGTGGGGAATGGATGGTGCATTGGAAGAACCGAACCATACTTATTATTCTGCTGTAGGCCTATACTCCAATTTTTGCATCTCTCGGAAATAATGACTAGAATTCCTGCCATTAATATCAAGGGAACAAAAACTGGAGTGTAATCCTACAGAGAAATAATAAATGTGGATCCATTCCTCCAACAAATGTTTTTATTATCTGCTCAAGTTTAAGTTATGCACATTTTTCCCATAATGCAAATAGGAATTCACCAACTTTATCAGTGTGCAGAGGGTTAAAGTCGGATAAAGGCATTTAGCATCCTGCAAACCATTCGAGATTAGAACTGAAACTCCGGTCAAAAGCTTTCACTTGGCTTCAGACAATCAAACTTACACGTGGGTTCCACTTGCACATTGAACAAAATACATTACACCAGAAAATCATTAAATGGAGAATGCAGATGGGGAGGGGGAGGGTGGGGTGGGGGGAGGGAGGGAAGGGGGTGTGATGGGATCATTAAATTTGAAACAGATGGCAAAATTTTTGTTAAATTATGTTGCCAACATCTTCTGCAGCTATTTGAGTGTTTTAATGGATACATGACAGATGACATTCCCATTTTATCGGTTATCCCCTAGCACTTGGGTAGTGCAACAGAATTTTCTCCAATCACTCTGTTTTTCTCTTGTTTAACTATGAATTTAACCAATTATATCTTGTTTGACAGAGCTCACTGAGCTCTGTCAAACAAGGTATATTTGGTTAAATATCAAATTGCATTATGGGAAATATTTGCTGCAGAAAAGATTGCCATTTTGACATCAGAGTGCAGTAGGTTAAACATGTCTTTAATTTTTCACCCACAAAGATTAAACAGGACTGATTACGCCTACGTTATTAGGTTTGGAGATTTTAGGTTGAATTTGAAACTTTTAAGCTGATTTCATTCAAGATTCAACTCAACCATAAATGAAGGATTAGCCTAAAGTTGAGTCTACTCCCAACCAGGTGGCTGAAGATTGACAACTGACGTAATGGTGAAGAAAAAAAGGAGGTAATAACCAAAGCAGTTTTTTCCAGCCAAGTGTCGTCTGCCCAAATAGATAGACAACAATTAACTAGAAACAGATGTAGATCAACAAGTCTTGACAATTTCTTCAAGCCTCAGCAGTTGTCTCAAGTATTCAGGCAGACAACACTTGACAAGAAAGAATGGCAGGAAAACATTGTTTTCACGTTTTTTGATGTTCAATACAGTGACCATCCAAGGGGTAATCTGACGGAGAAGTCAGTTCTCCCTCTAGAGACTCTAGTGAAATCAAAACAGGAAGAAGTGACTCAGAAGGGAAACATTAATAGACTTTTGAATGCTTGCTCAACAGTAGTTTTCTCACATGTAAATAACACACTGAAGCTAAGAGTGAAAGAGAAAAAAGCATGTTTATATGTGTCAAATCAGAAAAAAAAAAAATCTTCCAAAAAATGCCAGTAGCAATATAATTATTGCAAAGTATAGATCAACTTGTATAAGTAATGTAATGTAGTTCTGAGTAGTTCCATGCAATTCTAGTGTTTAGGAGGACCCTTTTCTGGAGCAAGTACACTTTGAAACTAAATAGAGTACAAACACCCTATAATGTTAACAAGATTTTCATTTTTTACACTTTAGATGTGAAGTAAAAGTGAGATTTTCCCCCAAAAGTTATTGTTTTCTAGAAAAATGTCCCCTTCAATGGTTCATAGTTTGAAAAAAAAGTTGTTTTGAAAAAAAGTTCAAAGAGAAAATCACATTATCTTCTGCCAGGTTTCCACTGTAACTTGTAAGCATAAACATGTTGGGTTTGACCGATAACTTGACGTCATTTATTCTTTTTTATTTTTAATAATGAATATCAGCACCAACATCATCAAATACTTTCAGTAAAATATCTGTTTGGTGGTTATTTGACAAAATCTTACGTGAAATTGACCCAATTTCAAGGCAGACTGAATGTTTCAAGGCAACTTCAGAATCACTTTTTATTGAAGACATAGCAAAGTTTGTTGATCCAGGGCAACATCTTTGCCCCAGTTGCCTGTTCAGCTGGTCTCTGCTTCAGTGAATTCAGTGGTATTGTCCACGCCTCTATGAGTTAAGTGTTTGCAAGATGATACATACACAGAATGTCACAATGTGTGAATGCATTTGTCAATATGGTACGAGAGATTTAACGAGAGGCAGCCTCGAGTTGTATTCTTCCAAGATGGCATGAGTGCCATACTGACGAATGTATTTACACTTTGTGGCATTCTGTGTTTATTACATGCCTCAATGACTTAGAATCCATTAATTTAAAAATTCAAACATCCCACATATCTGATTGCTTGAAATAAAAACCAAAATAAAACTGAGGTGGCATTGGCAAACATGTGACAGATTGATAACGCAAACAGAAAAATACAAATACATACAGATTATCACGATAATGTGCATGTCCTGTGATTTGTATCAGATTCGAGGTGGTGTCCAGAATCGGTTTTGCCGGCGAGTTGTGATCCCATTTTTGGACACCTCCGAGAATCTGATACAAATCACAGGACATGCACATTATCATGATAATTCATTTATCTAACAATTCTGTCACATAAACAGATTAAATCTTAACCCTTTACCCAACGTAACGGCCAAAACCAGCCAATGCTATTCTCAAAAAATCGCCAATTAATTTTCATTATTTTTTTATTTTTTGTCTCAAAAACATAGGTTATGACCCCTCATTGGAACGAGCTCGTCGAGCTCATTCCAATGAGTGGTTATAACCTATGTTTTTGAGACAAAAAATGAAAAAAACTAGTTATTCAAGAATTTTTTTGGCAAGTGTCATCTCCTTTTCATGTTAAGTAAAGGGTTAAATTATTTTTAAACATTTTTGGCACATAATGTTCGGTTGATCACTGAAACGTACATAGAATGTATCTATGTGCCTGTTATGACAGCCCATAGCGCTACTGGAAACGAGTCGTCTATATGATACGGAATCAGAATGAGTCGTCTATATGATACGGAATTGGGACACATAATGTGATACGTACCGTTTCTCGTGGTTTTCAGGACAAAATCTATATGATTGTTAGATAAAATTTGTTTCCAAATAGGTTATTTGTTCATACTTTTAAGAAATTAGCGGATGTTATCTGAGAGATACTTGCTTTAAAGTCAAAACTTGAGTGATATAAAATCACTCCCCATTCATAGAATAAGTTTTTGTTAAATTTGGTGGATTTGAACAAAGACATTTTCCAATTGACATGTCATCACAGCTTCCAGGCATCATTTCCATTGCCCGACTACGAAAATGGGCAAGTTTAGTTCTTTTGATGGATCCATGATGTCAGGTGGAAAAATAGCCTGTCAACAGATTACTGTATGGAACACATGTTCCGTATGGATTTGTAAATATGGAAATGGAATAACAGACATGTAATGAAAGTGTCAATGACACTGTAGCTCAACTTGACAAACTTGGAACTTGGTAAGGTATAAATGAAATGGCAAAATTGAAGATCATTGGTACCGATGTTATTTTATTTGCCAGTGGCAACATTTTTTGACAGAAACTGAAGAAAATCGATAGCTCCCATCTAGAGGCCTCCCCAAACAAGCATGCCAGGTTTCAAAGCAATCTGATCATAAATGGGCCCTGTAGGGTGTGCCAAAGGGAAATATTGTGGTTTGACTAAACTAAGTTCTAAGAACGTTGGCCGCGGCAACATTTTTTGACGGAAATTGAAGAAAATCGATAGCTCCCATCTAGAGGTCACCCCAAACAAGCATGCCAGGTTTCAAAGCAATCCGATCATAAATGTACCCTGTAGGGTGTGCCAAAAGGAAATATCGAGTCTTCTGACTAAACTATGTTCTAAGAACGTTGGCCGCGGCAACATTTTTTGACAGAAATTGAAGAAAATCGATAGCTCCCATCTAGAGGTCTCTCCAAACAAGCATACCAGGTTTCAAAGCAATCTGATCATAAATGTGCCCTGTAGGGTGAGCCAAAGGGAAATATTGAGGTCTGACTAAACTAAGTTTTACGAACGTTGGCCGTGGCAACATTTTTTGCCGGAAGTTGAAGAAAATCGATAGCTCCCATCTAGAGGTCACCCTAAATAAGCATAACAGGTTTCAAAGCAATCAAATCATAAATGTGCCCTGTAGGGTGTGCCAAAGGGAAATATTGTGGTTTGGCTAAACTAAGTTCTAAGAACGTTGGCCGCGGCAACATTTTTTGACGGAAATTGAAGAAAATCGATAGCTCCCATCTAGAGGTCACCTCAAACAAGCATACCAAGTTTCAAAGTAATCTGATCATAAATGCGACCTGTGAGGTGTGCCAAAGGAAATTGTGGACGTACGTACGCCAACGGACGAGAAGTGATGGCAATAGCTCAGCTTGACTTTGTCAAGTTGAGCTAATAATGAATAACTAGAGTGATGTCACGCATGCAGCCCGACTGTCCCAGCAATGGCAATGCTTAGACACAAAATAGTCTGAGCCATTTTTTGTTATCCGTTTACCTAACGAATCTGCCGTATCTGCACTTGTGATATACAACTAGAGAAGAACCTGTAATCGCTCACCTGGACTACATATAAAAATGTGATTTCCCATTGGCTTTCCATGGTAACCATGAGTTGCAATTGTGGCCATGTTTGCAACATTACATCAACATTACATGAGGAGCATTGGTAGAAGTGTCCCAGTCCTCAATCACGTGAAATTTGAATCCATCAAACAGAATCATAGAATGTCTCTGGTGGCCATATTTTCCAACCAACGGGAACAAAAAGAGAATCGTTTGTAGAGGGCCTCCTATAGACCATTTGTGCCAAGTTTTGGTTCATGTCGGCTCAGTAGTTCCAGAGAGAAGATGAAAATGTGATTTCCCAAAGGGTTTTTCTATATTAATTATAAACCACAATTGTGGCCATGTTTGCAACACGATCAACATTTATATTATTTATTTATTGGTGCTTTACACCACATCAGCAGCCTAGGCTATATCATGGCGATGAAAGTATGTATTTCAAAAAGACCATTGATTGAAATATGAAATGAAAGGAATAAGAGGTTTAAAAATGATGAGTGTGAAACATAATGAGAAAGTGAGACCAGTTGTACAAAAAAAAGCTGTGTAAATCAACCTATGAATTAAATATGGATAGATGAAATTTAAAAAGGTAAAAATAATTTAAAATTTATTAAAAAGGTTGATTACTTTCAAGAATGAGATGACTTTTTGCAGGCTCGTAAGATAAGATAAATCTCTCAAAGATCTGACTGTAAAATACTGCTCTCTAACATGATTAAAATCAGTACAATTCAAAAGAATGTGTTCCACTGACAACACCTGCTGGCAGGGAACACACTCTGGTCGCATATTACCCTCTAACAAAAAGGGATGTGTAAGTCGTGTATGACCAATATGACATTGCGTCAAAACTGCAAGATCCTTTCTACAAAGGTTACCAGACGGGTAGTGATCTGAAATAGTTGGTCGGAAGCGATGAAGCTTGTTATTTGACGCTCCATCCCATTCCGCCTGCCACATAGATTTGATGTAACTACTAATATGAGGCTTAAAATCACTGAAAGGGATCTTAAAATCAGTGAGAGATTTTGTTAAAGCCTGTTTTGCTGCACTGTCTACTCTGGTGTTACCAGCGATACCTACATGTCCGGGGTAACCAGCAAAACACGATATCATATTGGTCAGACATGAGAGTTGTTAACTTCTCACGAAGTTCCAAAATGAGAGAGTTCTTCAACCTGGGGTTGAGTAAAGAAAGTAGAGAGGAAAGAGAGTCGGAAAAAATAATCGACTTCTTTTCCTGCATATTCTCGATGTGTTCCAGCACAAGTTGTATAGCTTTAACTTCAGCTGTGAAAATAGAACTCTGATTCGGTTTTCTGATTGAGGTGATATGATCACCAGTAACAGCAGCTGATGATACTTTGTCACCATCTTTAGATCCATCTGTATAGATCGTTGTATATGTACTATACTTGGACTTTATTTCGGCATATTTTTGTTTGAACTGCAAGGACTTGGTATCAGATTTTTGGGTAGAAGCAAGGTCCAAAATAATTGTAGGTTTTTTAGGATGCCAAGGAGGAATATGTGATTTACGGTTTTCTTTTATAGAATCAGAATCAATTTTGGCAGACTCCATGTGGGGTTGGATTCTAATTCCCAATGGAGGAATATGTTTCTGGTAGCGGTTAAAAAATTCAACATTTTGAGGGTCTGAAACACAATTATAAGCAGGATTTGAATGATTGGCCAAAAGTTTAGACACATATTGGAGAGATAATTTAATTCTGCACTTCTCAAGAGAAGGCTCCTCTGCTTCAACAAGCATCGAGTCTATTGGGGATGTTCGAAAAGCCCCTAGACTAATTCTAATACTGCTATTATGAATTGCATTAAGTGGTTTGAGATATGATTTCCTTGCAGAACCGTAGACTATACAACCGTAATCTAATTTTGATCGAACAAGTGATCTCTATACAGATGGAGCAAAGTTTTTTGGTCAGCACCCCAATCAGTGCTACCAACAACTCTCAGCAGGCCCAGCACTTTCTTACATTTAACTTGTAGTTGTTTTATGTGGGAAGTGAAATTCAGTTTGTTGTCAAACAACAAACCTAAGAATTTCACTTCCTTAACAACATTAATAGGACTTCCATCAACTTTTAACTCCGGATCGAGGTGATGTTTCCGAAGTTCACAAAAATGAACACAGTTCGTTTTTGACTTTGAAAATTTAAAACCATTTTCTGTGACCCATTTCTGAATCCTATTCAAACACAGCTGAAGTTTGCGCTCGATAGCATTCATATTTTCACTGCTATAACAAATTAAAAAATCATTGACACACAATGAATAATCTACCATATTCTCAATTGCATCGATGATACTATTAATTTTAACCGAAAACAGGGTAATGGATAAAATACTACCCTGAGGATCCCCCAATTCCTGCTTGTGAGGATCAGATAACGTTGACCCAACACGAACCTGAAACTGGCGGTCCTTTAAAAAGTTTTCAATAAAAAGAGGCATACGCTCTCTCAACCCCATGTTAAAAAGATCTTTTAAAACCCCATACAGCCACGTTGTATCATATGCCTTCTCTAGATCAAAGAAGATGGCGACATGTTCTTTTCTAGCAAAGGCATTTCAAATGTTTCAAGTCTGACCAAATGATCCACAGAACTCCTCTGGCTTCTGAATCCACACTGAACATCCGCAAGCATATTCTTCAATTCCAGAAACCAGACAAGTCGGTCATTGATTATCCTCTCCATGGTTTTGCACCGACAACTGGTTAAGGCAATAGACCTATAATTACTAGGATTGCTGTGATCTTTATCAGGCTTAGGAATAGGAATTATAGTTGCTTTATGCCAGGATGGTGAAAACTGGCCAGTCACCCAAATGCCATTAAAAATTGATAATAAAAGTTCTAGTGATGTTTGTGGCAGATGCTTTAAAAGTTTGTAATGTATGTCATCGGGACCAGTGGCAGTATCCTTTGCTCTATGCAAAGAGTTACGTAACTCTTCCATAGAGAAAGGTTCATTGTAATCCTCTAAATTGTTGTAGGTAAATTTGATCTTTTGTTTTTCTTGTTGTTTTTTAATTTTTAGAAACTCAGGATTACAATTTTCAGAGGAATATTTCGAAAATGTGGAGGCCAAAGTGTTTGAAATTTCTGTTTTAGATGTAATTAAGGTGTTGTTTTCCTTCAGGTGTTGTACAGTTGATTTTGTTTCTTTTCCTTTAATCTTTTTAATCATTTTCCAAATTTTAGTGATGGGGGGTGTTTTGGTTAATGTTAGAAACGTAAGATTCCCAAGAACTTTTCTTTTTTTTGTTTTAAAAGTCGTCTTGTTTTTGCCCGAAGTTTGTCTAAATTATATGTGGTTGGTGACTTGTTAAATTCCGTTTCAGCTTTCTTACGATCCTTTATAGCCTTTTTACATTCATTATCAAACCATGGTTTGGTGAAACGTTTTGGATTTGCCGAGGTTTTAGCGATGACTGTGTTTGCAATGTCAAGCAGCTCGTTTGTAAAATGTTCTAATTGGTCAGCACTATCCTGAAATTTCTCCCGTGTGAGGCGTCCAGAACAAAAAAAATGAGAAAGTGTCTCAGTCAGCCTTTTTAAAGTTCCACTGGGGCACCCTCTTATTGTCCGCCGGAACTACACTCTCCAGCACTACGGGAAAGTGGTCACTCCCGCACAAGTCATCTTCTACCTTCCAAGAATAATCGAGGAAGACAGAAGGGCATGCAACTGTAAGATCAATTGATGTATACGAACCAGATGCGGGGTGCAGATAAGTGTCTGAACCATCATTAAACAAACACAGATCATATTCTGTAATGAACTCTTCTACAATTTTACCTTTTGCATCTTCCTGACTGCAGGAATTACCCCAAATAGGGCCATGCACGTTAAAATCGCCCAACAAAATATATGGAGTTGGAAGTTGTTGGACTAGTAACTCAAGATCATTCAATTGTAGGGTTTTACTTGGTGAAACGTAAATAGAACATAATGTGATTGTCTTGTCTAAGGTTAGGCGTACCACTACAGCCTGTAAATTTGATTGCAAAGATACAGAACTGTGAATAATGTTGTTTCTAACCAAGACGGCCGTTCCACGAATATGAAGATCAGTTTCATCTGCCCTGGCATTATATGATGTATAATGCTTAAAAGCTGAATGATCGAGAGTTTCAGGTTTCTTTAAAAGAGTTTCCTGCAGGCAAAAAGCTGCAGGTTGATATTTTTGGCTTAGAAGACCCAGTTCGTTAAAATTGGCTCTAAAACCTTGACAATTCCACTGTATTATGTTATGTTTGAGTGTACTATGCATGTTTGGTTGGTGAATTTGAAGGTGGTCGTATGGGTGAAATTGCCCCCGTTGTTCTTTTTGGTGAAGTTTTGCGTGGGGACCTTCCCTGCAATGATGGAAGGGGATTATTTGAAAATGTTTCCGTGAGACATTCGTCCACAGATATTTCCTCGAGAGCCTCAAATATATTTCTAGTGACAATATCTCTAGAAAATTTGGGAATTCGATCTGAAAGACTTTTCTTTTCTGCTTTTCTGACTTTGATTCTGACTCTGACGTTGACTAGATTGTGGATGGTCACTTGACGTTTCACTAACCTTTGTGCCCTTGTTTTTATTTTCTGTTGTTTTAGTTTGAGTAGATGAGCTATTCGTATTTGTTGTTTGTATAATGCTAAATGGATTTATAGATTTGGGTTCTGTATTATTAAGCCATGTGAGATCTGTTTGACATTGCACTGATTTTGTTGTTGTAGTAGTAGAATGTTTAATAACATTTGCATAAGATGATGGTGGTAAATCCATCCCGGCATTGATATAACGAATTCGGGGGCCTCCTTAAAACTAATCTGCTTTTCACATTTTACTTTTTGTATTAGTTTTTCTTTTTTCCATACAGGGCAATCCCTAGATGATGACATCTGATTGCCCTGACAGTTGACACATTTATAGTCTGCAGTATTACAAGGATCTTCATGGTTGAGACCACATTTAAAGCAGATTTTCTTGCCACGACAAGAATCCTGGCCATGTCCAAACTTCTGGCACTTGAAACATCGCAGTGAATTTGGGATGTACAAATCCACTCTGACGTTCAAGTAACCAATCTTAATTGACTTTGGAGGTCTTGTACCATCAAAGGTGCAGATGTAAGAGTTTGTTTTAATTTTGTTTCCTTGGTTTGTTGATTTCAATTCGTTTTACAGAGGTGATTCCTTGAGGTTTTAATTCACATGTAATTTCATTTTCTTCCACGTCAGCTAGTTCAGGAGTTCTTATAACTCCCTTGCTACTGTTTAAAGTTTTAAGATAACTTGCTTTAATACTAATGTCAATTAATTTTGTAGTATGTAAAAGATTAAATGTTTGAACTTGTCTGGAACACTGGATTAATAAATCTCCAGAGCATAGTTTCTTTATATCCTTTACAGTTCCTGCTATACCTTTGATGGCCTTATCAAGAGCAAAGGGGTTTAGATTACTTAGTTTATTATTTTCATCAGTTGAATGCAGTAGAATGAATTTTGGAAGGTTGTCTTCAGGTGGAATCAGTGATTTAATAAGTTCTTCATCAGAGTCAGAATCTCGTAGTCCAGTATCTAAAAACAGTCATTTTATTTTTGGTTGTTGAGTAGCCATGTTCAATATTTTAAACGTTCACTGCCCAGGCTCCCACCCACCACGGAGTCCAACAAGGGGTAGGGTTACTGCCATGCAGTGAACCCACCGGGTTGCCGGTATTCCCACATACCTGGTATGGGGCAGTATACTCAGTCGTTGTTGATGCTGAGGCATACCACCGACTGATTGACCCGTGTGTGGAAGTGCCAAGTCTTCAGATGGTGGTCATCCAACCAATCACCACACAAATCACCCTAATCAAATTTGCCATGTATAAATTAAACAGACAGTGCAGCAAAACTAAGTATTTGATAAAATAAAACATTTAAAACAGTACACACTGGCAATTATGGTGTGTGATGAAAAGAAATGACTGATTGAATGACCACTTAATGCCCCCCCCCCCCCCCCCCCGACGTGACACCCAGTACTTTTTGGGGTGGGGGCTCCCGATTGGCCAGAACGGACCATCCGACCATCCTTCTACTCCCAAAGTTGGGGGCCAAAACAATGTATTGAACAGGTACCTCCATGATGGAGAACAGGGCTAAAGCAGTGTTTACGACCTGATCTCCATCATGGAGATTTGTCCTAACCTGAACCCAGTCTGTTCTCAACTGTCAGGATTCCTTCCCCCGAGGCCTTCAAGTCACACCTCACGGGAGAACAAGGTGCCTGCAAGATGGCATAAGCAGGGTTGACCATTTTGATCCAGGGTTGCGCATTCATATATTCCGCAGCAAACCAGCTCAATTGAGCAAACCTGCTAATTAAAGAACCAGCAAACCTGCCCAACTGAGCAGGCCGTCCTCTATCCGCCACCTGAGGACCGGCCTAGTAGGGGACGGTCAAACCCCCCTAGGACGATCAACATTAAATGAGGATCGTTGGTAGAGGGTGTCCCAGTCATCAACCATGCAAAGTTTCAAAACATTTGGCCCTGTGGTTTCAGAGGAGAAGATTTTTCAAAATTAAAAAATGCTTCTGGCAGCCACGTTTTCAATGCACGGTAACAAAAATGAGGAGCATTTGTAGAAGATCTCCCCTTGACTATCCCTGCCAGGTTTGGTTCACATCTGCTCAGAAGTTCCAGAGAAGAAAATGAAAATGTGATTTCCCATGGGGTTTCTATAGTAACTTTACATCCTGATCAACATTAAATGAGGATTGTTGGTAGAAGGGATACCAGTCATCATTTATGTGAAGTATCAAAACATTAGGCCTGGCAGTTTCAGAGGAGAAGATTTTTTAAAATCCACCAATCAGAATCAAAGAATGCCTCTGAAAGCCATGTTTTTCAACCCACGGAAACAAAATGACGACCGTTTGTAGAGGATCTCCCATAGACCATCCCTGCCATGTTTGGTTCACTTCGGCTCAGTAGTTCCAGAGAAGAAGATGAAAATGTGATTTCCCATAGGGTTTCTATAATAACTGTAAGCCACAATTGTGGCCATGTTTGTAACCCGATCAACATTAAATGAGAATTGTTGGTAGAGGGGGGTCCCAGTCATCATTTATATGAAGTTTCAAAACATTTGGCCTGGTATTTTCTGAGAAGATTTCTGAAAATCACCAACCAGAATCAAAGAATGCCTCTGAAAGCCATGTTTTTCATCTGACGGGAACAAAATGAGGAACATTTGTAGAGGACCTTCGATAGACCACTCCTGCCAAGTTCGGTTCACGCCGACTCAGCGGTTACAGAGAAGTTGAAAATGTGAAAAGTTTACGGATGCCGGATGCCAAGTGATGAGAAAAGCTCAAATGGCCTTTTAGGCCAGATGAGCTAAAAATGAGATGGAAACAGGGAATTTGTTTTCACATTTTAGAAACAGGGGGTTATATGCCCCAGGGTAAGGTGAGTGGGGATAGTGGGAAAATTCTGCTTTTGAGGCTGCTGGGTGGCTGAAAATGACTGGCATTGGCATTTATTTATGCTATTTTGCTGGTTGAAGTCTTGCCTTTGACAATAAATTATTTCACCCACATTCGGATTGTATATTTCTGCTTAGTCAGATAGTGTTGTATGTTTTTAGTGGATTTGGGAAATGTAATACATGTTATGGATTAGATAACTAAGTTACAGAATATTTGCATTTGAAGGGAGCGCATGGCATGTCATTTTTGGAAATGCCTGGAAAACTGCCTGGGGGTAAGATATCCTAGGATATCTTCCCCCTCAATACTGGATATCCCCCCTCCACAATATTTTCATCTAATTTTGTTTCTTTTACTATTATTCCACAATATTTGATTACATTTAAATGGGTGAAGGGGAAGATAATCATATTTTGATATGAACTTAAAAGGAAATATATAAATGTATGTATTCAAGAGTTTGAACAACTTTTTTAGTGTTACTGTGAAGAAAATTCAGTAAATAAATGTTATGTTATTATAAGCTGTTTGATTTTTATTTTTTTTGGTGGTGGTGTGTGTGTGTGTGTGTGTGTGTGTGGGGGGGGGGGGGGGGGGGAGAGGGGGGGTATCCAGCTGGGGATGGGAGAGATATCCTAGGATAACTTCCCCTTGGGGGGAGGTATCCAGGGGGGGAGACATTGTGGCAAAACGGGAATAGGAATTCCTGTGTTCCCAGTCCCGAAAGCCAGTCAAGACACCCAGGAAATCTATAGCATGGAACCAGGAATCATGCATGGCACTGTTTGTACTGAACTGAAGTTTTCAAAATTGAAAAACTGCCCCAACATAACTTTGTAAGATTTTGACAATCACACTTCTCGAAGAACATTTTTCACCAACACTCAATCAGTTCCAGAGGATTCCTCTCTTCAGCACCAAGATTTTCATTCGCATCAAAGTTCAAATTCATCTTCATTTTCTGAATCTCTAGTACCACTCACTATTCACTACCTCCTTCAACATCAACACTTTCTTGCTTTAAGCACAGGAGACTGGTGATGGCAGTGAAGAGGGAGCTGATGCCTGGAGGTAGAGGTGGTAAAACTAGTGATTCTGAAAATGATGAGTTGTAAGCAGGTTTGGGTTCTCACACTCCTCTTAGGAAAATAACTTTTGAGTATGAAGATGGCAGATTGTCAATAAAATATGTTCATTTTCACGAAAATAAATTTGTTTTGATACTCTCGGAAATTCTTGATACCGTGGAGCCCACTTAATTGGATATCTCTTAATTGTATATCCCGGTTAATTGAATATAATTTCCCAACACAAAACCATTTACCATACCTCCAGTACAAAGTTGACCTGTTAATTGAATGTAGGTTATATAGTAAACACCTGTTAAATAAATAAAAATCTTGTAAAATGTTGAGAAATTACCCTGACTCTCACCATTTTTCCTTTGGTTATAGACCTATTTGGCCTCAGTACATCCAATATAGGCATTTATTCTATTATATCTTGTTTTACAGAGCTCATAGAGCTCTATCAAACAAGATAGAATAGAATAAATGCTAAGTTTATCTCTAGAGTACAGGAAACTGACACAATCCCTGTTAATTGAATACTCCTGTTAATTGAATAATTTCCATTGGCAAAGTTGCTATTCAATTAACAGGGTTCCACTGTATCATCCTGGACATGTCTATTCTACAATATAAATAACAACATACAAGAGGCCTCTCGGCCAAGATAGCTCGGCCCAGGGCAACTACTTTCAGGGGCAGCCATATACAGGGTAACATCCCCAATCTCTGATTCTGATAACCCTTTACCCAACATGGATAGCAGACAACATCATCATTTTTTGTCTCAAAAACATAGCTTATGGCCCCTCACTGGAACAAGTTTATTGAGCTTGTTCAATGAAGGCTCATTAGCTTTGTTTATTAGACAAAAATTGAAGACATAATAAAATTTGGCAAATACAATGGTGTTACTTTGACCAGGTAGTCAGTCTGTGACCTTAATGTTGATGGATACAGACCTTATTGTGATTGATGGCACACTGCCTAGTGACAATACATACTGTTATAAAGTTTTGTTAAAAAATATCCAGTGGTAGAGAAATTATGGCTCGGACAAACAAAATGTTGACGTTTTCCTGAGTGTTACCTTTACCATGTCGTCTGTGATCTTGACCTTGATGGATACAGACCTTATTGTGATTGATGGCACACTGCCTATTGACAATACATACTGTTAAAAAGTTTTGTTAAAAAATATCCAGTGGTAAAGAAATTATGGCTCAGACAAACAACATGTTGACGTCGGACGACAGACAATTCGATATCAGAAAAGCTCTGCTGACTTTGTCAGGTGGAGCTAATAAACTCTGTTGCAAATAGCCCAAGAGGAGCTAGTGTGTTTTTTTGCAATGAAATGTAAGAGGAATGTACAGAACAGTTTCTCCCCAGTGGCGTCAACGCAGGTCAGGAAAAACCACAGATAAAAACCCTGTGGGACAAAAAAAAAACAAAAAAACCTATGTGCGAGTGTTGACTACAGGGTAAACTGTAGAACATAGCTTCTCTTCGATTGCTTACTGAATGCAAAACAGATAAAAAAATTGCAGCAAGAATTTAATGTTGACCCATTGAGAAAACTGGTTAAAGTAAATACACTAAACTAGGCTCTATTCAAATTCCCAAACCGTAACTCTGTATTCATTGGCCCTGCTAATTATTGACTGGTCAATGAACTTAGTATTGTTTCTTCTACTAATTCTCACTGATTATTTCCTATGATGCCTAAACAAGAGTTTCACACTATACTATCGAAAAATGTGAAACTAAAATTTGAGATTCCTGGTTTTGAGTGTAATTTCATTCCCATTCAGACATGTTAACTCTCCCAGAATGCCCGGGATTCTCCCGGAATTAGCTATCCCCTCCCGCCCTCCCGCCCGGGAGTCAATTTGGACCAAAAATCTCCCGGAAAGTCGACATACCAGACAAAAACTGAATCCACCAGCTTTTGCTCATGTTTCCGTAGTCCATTCCAGAATACATGGTTTATTCTGGGCATGCGCAGACAACTCGGATTACCAATCTGGTTGTTTTCTTTGCAAACAGTCATTCTGGAATATCATTCCGAATCATTCTGAGTAAACCACCTCGCGAGCAGGTTTAGATGGTTTACCTTTTATTCCTGACATGCGCAATTATCAACAAATAGTGGAAAATATTTTCCTGTTCGTTGTATTCTCCAAAACGTTTGAGTGATCAAGACAATAACAAATATGTTAGGTACATGGAATTCAGCAAAATATTTAAACATAGTACATACCCACAAATATTTGATGAAAATAAAGAGAAAGAACTATGGAGTTAGTTCAATTAAACAACAGGGCCGTTGACCCTCCCCCAAATTGAATGATTTTTTTTAACCCTGGAATTCATTTTTTTGCGAAGCGACCACTCTTGACCGCTCATAACTGACTCATTTATTTCCCCTTGACCTGAAACCCTGATTATTGTGATAGAACATTACATCTGGATGTGAAATCCTAAAATTATGAACATTGAGGGGGGAGGGGGGGGGGGGGGGGGGCAACCAACTTGATTACAAGGCTCAAATCCAACAGACGCAAAAATTCTGAAAACTGAAGATCTGGAAATTTTCTCCACCCACCCCCACCAGTTAGAAATTTGAGGGGTGTGACCACACCCCGCCCCATTTTAACGCTCCAGCCAAGCTGCGCGGGTTTGCCTCCCCCACCTTCTCCCTGGTGAGATCGAATATTGTTACTGAACCTTAACGCGGCGGTGCAATCATGACCTTCTTGTTCACGGGAACTCTGTGGTGAGAGTGCACAGACAGGCTTTGCTGGTTCTCAGTATACTCACATAACCAACAAATAGTGGACACCAAATACTGAATTTTTTTTTTTAAATTCTCGCTCAAATAACGTCGACGAGCAGAGTTGAATGGACAATGGCGAGAACCTGTCCCCAATCTCCCGGTGTCTGGGCCAGTGGCATAGCCAGGGGGGGAGGGGGGGGGGGGGGGGGCTGGAGGCTCAGGTTAACCTAAAGCTTTAGCATCCCCCACCTAAATAAAAAAAAAAATATTGACCCCAATGCTCTCCAATATAGGGCTACACAGGTTACAATTGCCTCATATTCGATCTTGGAGCACTAAATTTTGCAAAATTTTCTCAGAGAAGGCCTTGTCCAAACTAGGCCCCCGGATGCTAGCTTGGACCAGGCAAGGACCCCCGAAAACCCCACAACATTACAAATATCATGGTATGCCCCAGCCCCCACAAAAAATGGCTAGAAATGGATACCACACACCCCCCCCCCCCCCCTCCCCCTCAATTATTGAATCCAGGCTACGCCCCTGAACAAATAGGAGTCGAAATAATAATAAAACTCAAGTGCTCTGTCCATCGTTTCTTTGTAATTTTTTTTGTTTCTTTTTAATCTGGTCATATTGACCTACGTATCCATAGGAGAGCTATGCTGTTTTATACAGATGCGGCACTGCGATGAGCAAAAACAGCATCTATGTTGTTATTGACAACATCATCAAAAAAATTGCGAGCGCCACTTCCTCAAATTCCATTCTGGTTTACATTCAAAGTGCAATTTGCTGTTTCCTCGCGATTACTATTCTGTATCTTCACTGCGCATGTCACACTATTCCATGTAATCCGGAATAGACAACGGAAACATAAGCTTTGTTTACAAATACAAAAGCATGTGCTCTACTCTCAATGGCAAGGTCATTAAGTTTGTGTGAAACGTCACCACTTACGTAAGAACTGATGACCAATTCTCATTTCTGTCAATGGCCGTGTTGTGATTATTGCAACACGTTTGACAGGCGGATTAAATGAATTTGATATGCAAGATAATTGCTGAAATTGATTATATATTAAAGGCACACCTTTGCTTGTATACAGGTAGCAGTCAAATCGAAAAATAAATTCCATACGTATAAAATCTTGTCCAATCGAAAAATGTGCAAAAATAGGTACAAATTTATTGTGCATTTTGGATTTCACTTTCAGATAATTATAGCCAATTTTGGAGACAAACGGCTCAAACATATGAGTTGCTGTAATTTTCAATATATTGGGAAAAGTTAAAAAATTTATAGTAATTTATATATTTTTTATACTTACCAATGACCCAGACTTAGCTGGTGCTAACTCCACAAAAACCAGGGCCAAACACAAATTTTGCCCCCCAATCCCCAAAATTTGCATCCAAAACAAAAAGAAATCATGTCCTAAAGGACCTCCATAGTACGACTCTACTGCGCATGCGCAGTGACGCAGTCGTCCCGAAATTGGCGCCAAATATCATTCTTACTGGCAGTGCCTGGTCAGCGCTATGTACTCAGCGGGGAGGCAAGAGTTCCCAACTCAGGGAGGGCCATCCCCGTCTGGGTCATTGGTAAGTATAAAAAATATATAAATTACTATAAATTTTTTAACATTTTTATACTGTACCAATGACCCAGACTTAGCTGAATAGTAAACAGGCTGGAGGGCCTAGGACATAGAGGAAAATCCAATAAGCTCAATTATAAAATAAAGAGATAACCCCTTAAGGAGAAAAGGAGTATTAGGCTTTACATGTATCTTTCTTATTTAATATTTAAATTAGAAAGATACACTACCCTTAATAATTGAGCACAATAACATTCATGTTCTCTATTAATATCCAGTATAACCTTTATACTAATTATTATTAAAACAAGCCAATAAATAAAGTAGTCCAGAGAATTGAGACTCTTTATAATCATTTAAAAGTGTCCGAGTATTGTATATTAAAGCCCGTTTGACACTTGACATATACAAATGCTTCACACCGAGCTACACTTTAAAAATAAGACATGAATGAAATTAAACATTAATATTACACTTTAAAACCATCCCGGAAGCGACTCAGAAATACTGTCTTGGAGGAGGCATTCCCTTGCTTTTCACTATAAAGCAGGTGACCTAAGGGAACACCCGCCCCCCCCCCCCCCTTCCCCTTGCCCTGGGTCAAATAGCCCAGAGCGAAGAGGGCAGCCGGACGGAGTCACTGCCGGAACAGAAAGCCTGCATAACTATAGTTGCAACTGTTTAGTGGACGACATTCTGAGCAACAGATAACGGACCTAAACAATGCAGGTCTCCAGAAATGGACTCAATATTTCTGAGATAAAAATTAGTAAATGTGGATGGCTGAGACCAATAAGCAGCCTTCATTAAATCTGTAATAGCAACACTATTAGCATAAGCCCAGGAAGTAGAAAGAGCTCTTACTTCATGAGCAGAAATCTTAAGCACAGACTGCTGAGAAGAAGATAAATCTTCATACGCAGTACGGATAGTTAACTGAATCCATCTAGCAATAGAATGGACTGAAATGTCCTTTCTATTAGGCATCAAAGACAGAAAGAAACGTTTCCGACCCTTTCTGATGAACTGAGATCTCTGTTTATAGATACGTAGTGCTCTAACAGGACAGAGTAAAGGCCTACGCCCGTCTGAAGACGGAAGAGCCTTAATAACAATAGGTTCCGGATATTTATTAGGAGCCTGATTCTTAGCTAAAAAACCGACGTTAGTAGTGAAGGTGATAGTGTTCCCAACACTACGATAATGAGAATCATCCACCGATAGTGCATGAAGCTCACTGACTCTTCTGGCAGAAGAGAAAGCTAAGAGAAAAGCTGTCTTATAAGATAAGAATTTGAAATCTACTGTCCCAAGAGGTTCAAATGGCTTTTCCTTCAATTTAAGGAGAACCCAAGCTAAATTCCACTTAGGAATTAATCTAAGAGTTCTGGGTCTATTTATCGAAAAGTTTCTAACCAATTTCGATAAAGAGACATTAGATCCAATTTGTAAACTATCATGATGTGCATAGGTATCAGATAACATAGATCTATAACCCTTTATAGTAACCGGTTGCAGTTTGATTTCGTCAAACAAGTATACTAGAAAGTTAGCAATGTCTGGTATAGAGGGATCAAATATATCAACAGAATGATCCCTACACCAACGACGGAAAACCTTCCACTTAGCCGCATAGTTTAGCGAAGAGGAGGTCCTCCTACAGTTAGAAATCGCGTCCACTGCTCGTCCTGTAAAGTGCTTGCCATGCAAGAAGGACCGCACAACGGAAAAACGTGAAGGTTGAGACCTTGCGGGTTGTGATGCAGTTGGCGCGATTTCCCCTGCCAAAGAAGATCCTCTCGTGGAGGGAGCTTCCGCGGTAGGTCCCACAACAGACACCTGAGTAGATTTATCCACGGTCTCTGTGGCGACAGAGATGCTACCAACAGAATCTTGCATTGAGATTGTTTTATCTTTAGCAATACTTGTTGAATTAACGGCGCTGGAGGATACGCATATCCTATCATTCCGTCCCAAGGGATCGATAGAGCGTCTACAGCAAATGCTCTTGGATCCGGACACGGGGACACATACGTCTGCAACTGATTGTTGAGATGTGTCGCAAATAAGTCTATCATTGGCCGTTCCCATTGGTAGCAAATCTGATTGAATACTTGTTTGTTGAGAGTCCACTCCGACGGCAACAAGCGACCCTTTCGAGAAAGGGAGTCTGCTAGCACATTCAGACGACTCGGTATGTGACGGACCGAAAGAAGAACGTGATGTTCCAACGCAAACAGAAGGATTCTTTCCGTTAGATTGAACAACGGAACTGAATGAGTGCCTCCCTGATTCCGTATATACGCCACTACTGTCGTATTGTCGGATAGGATTTGGACATGAGCATCGTGAATAATGTCCATCCAGTGACGTAACGCAAGCCAAATTGACATCATTTCCTTGATGTTTATGTGCTTGCACAGGAATTGCGGATCCCAAAGACCCTGGCATCTCGAATCCGTTGGGATTAATGATGCACCCCAACCTGTTTGACTGGCATCCGTCATAATGGTAAAACTCGGATCCGGCAACTGCAGCGGAACTCCTTGAGTTAACCACTGAATGTTTGCCCAAGTCTGAATCTCTTGTTTCACTTGATCTGACAAGAGAACGTCTACATCGAGCGAATGAATTTTCACACTCCAATTCTGAGTCAAGAAAATTTGAAGAGGCCGTGTGCGTAGCCGTCCCATCGGAATGAGATCCGCAGCGGCTCCGCACAGACCTATCAGTCTCATAAATTCTCTCGCTGTGACTTTGTCTGTATTTAGACAATAGCGAGCGTAACAACTGACTAATTTCGCTCTGGTTAACGGCAGACGAACGAGATTGTTGTGCGTCTCGAAGCTCATTCCCAGATGAGTGAATGACTTGGACGGCACCAGATCCGACTTCTCCTCGTTTACTATGAAACCGAGACGTCGGAGCAATAGAAGAAGATTCTGAACATCGTTCTGAAGCGTTAACTCGTTGCCGTACCTCTGAAGAATGTCGTCCAGGTAGGCCGACGTTACCGCAGACGAATGAGCTCGGAAGTAAATCATTACCGAGTTCATTACTCGAGTGAAAGCCCAGGGTGCTAGATTCAATCCGAAGCACATGGCCCGGAACTGATACACCACTCCTAGGACTGCGAAGCGTAGATACTTTCGGAATGTCGGATGTACCATGACGTGAAAGTACGCATCTTTGAGATCTATGCTCGTTGCATAATCGTTCACCCGAATACTCGCTCTGACCGATCGAATCGTCTCCATATAAAACTTCGGAGCGATGATCAGCTTGTTTATCCAGCTCAAATCTATGACTGGACGGAACGAGCCGTCTGGTTTCGGAACCAGAAACAGATGGCTGTAGAATCCCAGCGATTCCTGGTTTTCTACGACCTCTACCGCGTTCTTCATTAAAAGAGACTGCACCTCTGATAGCAGAGCGTCTCTTTTCTGAGGGTTTGACGGAAGATGAGTCCACTTTGGACTTCGAGTTAATGGAGGCTTTCGTTTGAAGGATATCTTTAGACCTTCCGAAGTCACTCCTCTCACCCAAGGGTCGTCCGTAATCGACGCCCACTCTTGAGAAAAACTCGACAACCTTCCGCCAACCGGAACGCGATAGAGGTTTGAGCCATCACCTCCTGGATCTGCGAGGCCTGCGGTAGGAGAAACCACGTCTTCCACGACCCGCACCTCGCCTCGTCGACCTCGGGGCGTCCGACCGATTGTCCCGGCCTGAAGGACGTCCCGAACGAGAGTCGCTATCCTGACGGTCTCTCGAATAAGAGCTAGAGGACGCACCGGAACCTCTATAGGAACCTCTCTTGGGCGGATAAGACCCAGAAGTGCCCGCCTTATTCGTGTCTGCTGAATCCGACCTTTTAGGAGCGGATCTAAACAACAGAGAATCACTAGCTTTCTTTTTAATATTATCATAAATAGCGGAAAGCTTGCCGTCAAAGAGAAGATCTCCTGAGACCGAAGCGACTCTAAGAGAGTTCTTCACCTTAGAATCCACTAGTGTGGATGTAGACAGGGCTGCGTCACGTCTAACCAACTCCAGATTAGCCACTGAAAGGGCGGAGTTACACGTGGAATAAGCTACTGCCCTTGAAAGAAGTCTTAAGGAGGATTGTATATCCTGAAACTCTTCCCCTTGAAGACGCAGTGATAACGCCTTCGTAAGGTGATCTGCGTAAGATAAGGCATCTAAATTGGCTCTGTTAGACGCAATAGCTGTTTCCAACACTGCGGTTGGAATAGAAGCTGACGACGGTAATGATAGCTCTAAGTCTTCCGCCTCGTCGTCCATACGCAGAGGAACTCTCGGTATACCCTGACCTGCCGTGTCGAATTTATTCCTTGCATTAATGAAAGGCAGGTTGAGAGTATTTGCGGACAAGAAGCCTGCTTTCCCTGTCCTGGAAGCAAGTTTAAAAATAGCGTCGTTCAATAATTCAAATGTTCTTGCAACATTATTGGACTGCGACGGAAACTCGGGAGCGATGTCCCTGAACCGCTCGAAAAAATCAGAGTCCAATGACGCTATAATTCTCCTGTCCGGAAGCGCAGCAGTCTGGCCCGACGGAACAACTTGAGGAAGAAAGTGCCGGATGAAGTCTACGGCAGCTTTGTGTTGTTCCGAAAGGGATAGCTCCAATTCATCCGTATCCCTTTCACCATCCGGTCGGACCTCCCGATGTTCCCGGTCGTCCGCCCCCGATGCTTCGGCGGAGCGTACCGACCCAGCGCCGTCGGATAATTCTCGATCCGACACCGTCTCTGTCGGCTGCTGGGATGCTGCGATAAGCTGTGCTATCTGCACTAGAATGTCCGACGTCGAGACCTGCGGAGGAGCGGTCTTTCGCTGCTTTGCCGAGGGCAGCTCCGCATCGGATGGCTCCCGCATACTTTTCCTATGCGAACGTCCGGAGTCCATCGGTCTCGAGTCCCTGGCTGCCGGATGGTGTGACCTGGTCGCCGAATAATCCTTCCTCGGCGAAGCTGGCAAGATATCGGAGGTCACGCAGCCAAGGTGCGGTCGTGTGCGCCGGCGAGAAGAGGAAGCCTTAACAGTCTCTGCGGACTGCTTATACAACGGAGCGTCCCGAGCGACGGACGTATGCTCCGCTAAAGACACATTTTGTACCACAACATCTGGTCCCAGATGTTGTTGTACGAGAGAGGGGCCTCTCTCGCTCGCGGCCCGGCTGGACCTGGACGAGCTAGGAACCGGACTAAAAGGCTTCCTCCGTTCTCGTTCACTATCCGCCGTCACTGGGTGTGCATCTATTATTTTTATAGTGCTCGCATCACCCAAAATTTCCTCTTGGACCGCATCGGACGAACCCGGCTGCCGAACCATTCGGTGAATGGACGCTACACCGGGCGAGCTAGCGGACGACATTTGTCTAATCTCCATGAGCACTTTTGCCGCTAGCTCTGTATTTAATTGTGACGACGGACGCACACTTGAAGAAGATAACATGGAAACATCACCCTGTTCTGGTTCCTCTGAAATAGAAACTGAGAGAGTAGAGTGACCTTGTGGAGAAAGAGCCGGCATCGCTCTTTCTCCAGAAACAACATATCGTGACACACGTTTCCAATGTTTCTCATCCCAATGTTCACATACAGGACAGGGATTAATGCGAGAACACTGACTACAATTTATGCAATAATCATGAAAGTCAGAGGAAGATTTCTTCCTATTACAATTTGAACAAGTTCCTTTCATTGTGAAGGAACAACAATAAGTCCTAGTTACTCGCAAAAACCCCTGACACAAAGATACATAATAACATGATCCATTAATAAATGAAAAAACAATTGCAAAACAAAATAATTTTGAAAAAATATTTTTTCAGAGAAGCCCAAGTTGCTGAAAAGTAACGTTGAGCCCCGATGGATCCGATGGCAAAGTGTGGTCAAAAATTTTAAAATTATATAAAATAATTAATGAGACACTTTCGGATAATATAAATGTATCTTATAATGAGATAAACTACCTCAAAGGCAAACAGCCCCCCTCAAAAAAGGCTGTTGCCAATGAAAACAAACAGTGTAAACACAGAAGAAAACATGACTCCAGGCACTGAAAAAACTGGCCCGGAATCAGTCCTCAATTACACTCTATCTGATGCAAAACAGAGACTCCCAGGGGAGAATCTGCAGAACATCAGATGGAAGATGCAGAACACAAACGTTATACACCCATGGGTGAAAACGTAACTATGGGGAAAATAACAGAAAACATTCTGTAACCAAGCAACTCTCCCAGGGAAATTTTAGAAATGAAACTTCTCAAAAATATGCCAAAAGCATGGGAGAATTGCAAGGGGGGACTTTAGAAGGTTAGGGGAGAGGAAACACTGAATAAGCAGTGCAACAATTAGCAAGAATGACAACAAGAGGCGTTTGCCTCGAAAATAGGCAACTTAACATAATTTTAACAAAAAATTTTAAGTACAGCCCTGATTATTTTTTGCCACTTCTTTTTTCCTCTCCTCCTTCTATCCTCCTTAGAATCACATTTTCTCCAAGAATTACGTGTCTGGCATCCTTTAAACTGAGATTTACAAGCACAAAGATCAGTGAGATGTTGACTGATGAAGGGCCAAACAGAGAATGATATTTGGCGCCAATTTCGGGACGACTGCGTCACTGCGCATGCGCAGTAGAGTCGTACTATGGAGGTCCTTTAGGACATGATTTCTTTTTGTTTTGGATGCAAATTTTGGGGATTGGGGGGCAAAATTTGTGTTTGGCCCTGGTTTTTGTGGAGTTAGCACCAGCTAAGTCTGGGTCATTGGTACAGTATAAAAATATTTCCGATTCGCAATTTTATAAAGCAGGCTATGAAAAAAATTATGTTTTTGGTGAAAAAAATCTCTAAAAAGTTGGTAATTTACGGCACTTGCACGTTTTTTCATTCGTAGTGATAAATGGACAACAAAATATCCCCGAGATGTTTCGTCCTGGGCTGGCTGTGGCATAATTTTCACGTTTCACTGAAAAATGATCACCCCATTCCAAATCCCCTTCGTAAATGACCAACCACTTCCAGTGAGTAACCGGTGTGGTTAGGTGGGGCGCTGGGCTTTGGAAGATCGAATTACCACAACAACCGGGCTCTGGGGTGTGCCTAAACACCAGAGATCGTCGCAGGTTACCGCAGGTCGCCGCAAGTACCCATAATTACCCAAATGGATCCAAAACTTTCATAACTGATATAGTGCTGAAAAGGTCGAAAATATCTCCAAACATTTTGTACATAAAACCATTGAAATATGGATGTCATTGAAACAAGCTCAGATATTGGCACATGACCACATCCATATTTCTGATTTCTGTTTTTCTCTATATTTCTATGGTTTGGCTTTTGAAAGGACAAATTGTTCAAATAAAACACATTAGGGTGGAATGTTTAGTGTGTGTGTGTGTGGGGGGGGGGGGGGTGTAACATGGAAATTATTGATGTGCTGCCCACGTGCAAAAATCTCACTGACAAGCATCCGAGTCTCACTGGGAGCTCATCAAAATCTCACGGACTGTCACCTCCAGAGGTTAACAGGTCTGGGTCACTCACCACCAGTTAGTAGAACGTTGACGTATGTTCCTTTGATGTATTGTTGTTAGGCTGTTTCCTGTTATGTGTGTGTGGGGGGGGGGGGGAGGGGGTATTTGGTATTAATTTATATTTAAAATTGATCGATCCACACATGGTTTCTACGCGCAAAAAAAAATCTCCCTGAAAATCATGTCATCTCCCTGAAAATTTTCTTCAATCTCCCTGAAAAAAATTTTGGGAGGTTAACATGTCTGTTCCCATTCCCATTACTATAGTAAACCTGGAATATATTAAACCCTGGTACTGACTGTGAAAACACAGATGCAATGCTATACAGCTCTTGGAAAATTTGGCTCTGAGGTCCTAATCATGCCATAGTGTCACAAGTGTATGCATTATAATTTTAGAGTAGGACTGAAGCAAGGTGATGTCAGTGAAAAATTGACTTGATACTTTGTAAAAAGGTGAATAAGTGAAAAGGTGTTTGTGCGAGCCACTGATAATGACAGGCTATTTATCTGCAGACTTGCCCACATGATATTCAATAAATTTTGTGATGTCATTATATAAAATGAGTTACTACTACAGTGGAGCCCACTTAATTGGATATCTCTTAATTGTATATCCCTGTTAATTGAATATAATTTTCAAACACAAAACCATTTAACATACCTTCAGTAGAAAATTTGATCTGTTAATTGCATATGGGTTGTAGAGTAAACTCCTGTTAATTGTATATAAATTTTTGTAATATGTCAAAAAAATTACTGTGACACATACCAAATTCCCTTATTTATCAACCTTTTGCCCTCACTACATCCAATACAGGCATTTATTCTATTATATCTTATTTGACAGAGCTCTAAGAGCTCTGTCAAACAAGATATAATAGAATAAATGCTCAGTTTACCTCCAGAGCACAGGAAACTGATCAAATCCGTTAATTGTATACTCCTGTTACTTGAATAATTTTCACGGGCAAAATGCATATTCATTTAAGAAGATTCTACTGTATAAACTAATTATATAGAACAGTCTATGCTATAAAAAAATGAAGCTGATTATAAAAAGTCAAAGGATTTGTCAGTTAACAAGTTTTTCAGACAAAATTTAAAAACAAAAACACTTTTCTTTTCAAACTGTTTTTGCTTGAATAGTAACTGTACCCCAATAAAGCCTTGAATAGTACTGTCTAAATGAAAGCCTACAAAAATCTGCCTG
Source organism: Pictodentalium vernedei (assembly GCA_031216915.1). Classification (NCBI taxonomy): domain Eukaryota; kingdom Metazoa; phylum Mollusca; class Scaphopoda; order Dentaliida; family Dentaliidae; genus Pictodentalium; species Pictodentalium vernedei. The sequence goes on from CM062295.1 coordinate 647,856,147, forward strand.
CTAACTCAATCAGCAAGCATGTTCACATGATCCACAGCGATTACAAAGCAAATGAGAATCATGCATTTCTATTTATTTATTAGTGTTTAACTCCTTACCAACGATGACTAGATTTGATGAAAAATATTTTAAAACACTCAGCTGGTCGAAAGAGAACCCATTTAGCCTATATCTTAATTTTGTGGGTTTTTTTTTTAAAATTAATTTCTACTTGTTACACATGTTCAAACTATATATCGTACAGATAAATTATTTTCTTCACAAAATCTGAACTTATACAAAAATAGCAAAAGACAAAAATAATCACTCAGAATAATCATTAAAAAATGAAAATCTATCCAGTGGAAAATGCAAAAGCAGTTGTACAAACTTTGGAACTTTTTCCATTTTCTTGCTTCCAAAATATAGTTATGTATAATTCTTAACCCTTTACCTAACACGAAAAGCAGACGCCACATGCAAACAAAATTCTTGAATAACTTATTTTTTTCATTTTTTGTCTAAAAAAACATAGGTTATGATCCCTCTTTGGAACGAGCTCGTTCCAAATGAGGGGTCACAACCTATGTTTTTGAGACAAAAAAAGAAAAAAATAATGAATATTAATTGCCGATTTTGGGGAATAGCTCTGGCCGGTTTCGGTCATTACGTTGGGTAAAAGGTTAATTATATATATAATTGAGACATAAGCTTAGTCCAATGAGTAGTCATAAGCTATGTGTTGGCAGCACCCCACACCCCCTCCCCTCCCCCCCAAAAAACAAGAAGGATGTCTAATCCTGTCTACTCACCTATATTCATACTTGATACAGTCTGAACAATGTGAAATTGGTAATCAAGAGACAGGCAAACAAAATCTACAAAGTACTTGATCTAAAGAAAAACTCTCATACTGTGAAAATAGGTAGAAGTACAATATATACTGAGTCAAAAAAGAAAGTATAATAGAAACAAATGTGACAAAAATAGCATAAAGAATGAAATATAATAGTTCTAATGTTGCATGTTTGTGGATAAGAAGTCGTGCAAAGAGTTTAATGACATGTTGTTGTTGTCCACCCAACCGTATACAATTTTGATACGGATTTCAAAATGGCACGTGCTACCCGAGAATGTCAAATTGAATGGGCGACCAACGATTTTCTTTGTGTTATGTTCTGCTAGAGAGCCTGGATTATTGAGAAAACGTGCTACTTTTTGTCTTCCGACATTTTAAAAAATGTCAAGGTTAACCAAAAATCAGAGGTTGTGTGCCACTGCTATGCATGAGGCTGGAATATCTCCAGATGAGCTCGCTGCTTAGTTCGGAGTCACAGTGGCCACTATTTACCATCTCATTGGAAGGTATAGGACCACTGGATCCACTGCCGTCTGACTGCATTCAGGTCGACCAAGAGTTACAACCCCTGCACAAGATGACACATCAGGACGTCTCACTTGCAGGATCGCTTCCTTCCAGCACCGGGACAGCAGGAATTACTCCTGGTAGAAGTAACAATAGAATCAGTGCACAAACTGTCTGCAACAGACTCGATGAACACGGCATCGAAAGTAGGGGTCCATACCACGGACAATCCTTACCCATTTCATCGTGCCGTCAGAATGGAATGGGTACATCAAAATGTCCGCAGGACTCAGCAGTGTTGGAGCATTTTTCTTATAGTGATGAATCACAATTTTGTTTACGGCATGCTGATGGTAGGGCATGAGTGTATCACCGACGAGGAGAATGGTTTTCTGATGCTTGCGTGCGGGAATGTGACCGTTTTGGCGGGGGTAGTGTAATGGTTTTGGCAGGAATTTCCTTGCAGTTGATCTTCATCGATGGTAATCTGAATGGATAGCGATATAGAGACGAAATTCTTAATGCTGTTTTTGTCCCACTGTTCAACACTAATGTTGGATTGCAGTTATTGCAGCAAGACAATGCCCGATGTCACATATCTGTAATGACTTTCTTGAGGAGCAGAGCATCAAACTTCTTCCCTGGCCCCCACTTTCGTCAGATTTGTCGCCATTCGAGCATCTTTGGGATCAATTGGACAGTCGGGTATAACTTCATTATCTTCAGACATTGGGCGATTTACGTAATGTTTTAAGGCAGGAGTGTAACAAATACCACAAGATGACATCCAGAGACTTATCAGGTCCATGCGCCGTCGATGTCTTGCCATCCAAGAGACAAACGGTGGACATACACACTATTGACTGCATGTGTGTGAACATTTCATGCCGTATCTGAATTGTGACGTCCTGACGTGATGACCTGTGGACTGTGCTAAAGGTTTTCGGGCTTCTTGACCCTGTAGCCGTCACAGTTGCCCAAACACATCCAAAAGGGGATGTTCTCATCTAGACATTATATGAAGTCAAACTACCAGGTTACAATGAAATCCCTTCATAAATATGACCTGTGGACTGTGCTAAATGTTTTCGGGCTCGGGCTGCCATCATGGTTGAATGATCGCAACCAAAAGGGGACATTCTCATCTGGGCATCATCTGGAGTGATCCTACGAAGTTACAATGAAATCCCTTCATAAATATGACCTGTAGACTGTGCTCAAGGTTTTCGGGCTTCGGGCCCCTGTAGCCGTCACAGTTGACCAATCACGACCAACAGGGGATGTCATCATCTAGGCATTATATGGAGTCAACCTAACAAGTTACAATAAAATTTTAAAATAAATACGACATACAGACTATGCTAAAGGTTTTTGGGCTCAGGCAGCCTTCAAGGCTGAATGATCGCGACCAAAAGGGGAAGTTCTCATCTAGACATTATTTGGAGTCATCTTACCAAGGTACAATGAAATCCCTTCATCATTATGACCTGTAGACTGTGCTAAAGGTTTTTGGGCTTAGGGCCCTTGTAGCCGTCACAGTTGACCCATTGTGTCCAAAAGGGGATGTTCTCATCTAGACATTACATGAAGTCAACCTACCAAGTTACAATGAAATCCCTTCATAAATATGACCTGTAGACTGTGCTAAAAGTTTTCAGGCTTGGGGCTTGGGAAGCCATTATGGTTGAATGATCGCAATCAAAAGGGGACATTCTCAACTGGGCATCATCTGGAGTGATCCTACGAAGTTACAATGAAATCCCTTAATAAATATGACCTGTAGACTGTGCTCAAGGTTTTCGGGCTTCGGGCACCTGTAGCCGTCACAGTTGACCAGTCACGACCAAAAGGGAATGTCATCATCTCGGCATTATATGGAGTCAACCTAACAAGTTACAATGAAATCCTTACATAAATATGACCTATAGACTATGCTAAAGGTTTTTGGGCTCGGGCAGCCATCAAGGCTGAATGATCGCGACCAAAAGGGGATGTTCTCATTTAGACATTATTTGGAGTCATCCTACCAAGTTACAATGAAATCCCTTCATAAATATGACCTGTAGACTGTGCTAAAGGTTTTTGGGCTTCGGGCCCCTGTAGCCATCACAGTTGCCCAATCACATCCAAAAGGGGACGTTCTCATCTAGACATTATATGAAGTCAACCTACCAAGTTACAATGAAATCCCTCAATAAATATGACCTGTAGACTGTGCTAAAGATTTTCAGGTTTTGGGCTCGGGCAGTCGTCACAGTTGACAGATCGCGACCAAAGGGGAATTTCTCATCTAGACATCATCCGGAGTCATCCTACCAAGTTAAATGAAATCTCTCCATATTAAATATGACCTGCAGACTGTGATAAAAGTTTTTGGGTTTCGGGATTGGGCAGTCATCATGGTTGACAGATCATGACCAAAAGGGGATGTTCTCATCTAGGAATTATACAGTGGCATCCTACCAAGTTACAATGAAATCCCTTCATAAATATAAATACGACTTGTAGACTGTGCTAATGGTTTTCGGGTTTTGGGCTCGGGCAGCCATTCTGGTTGACCGATCGCGACCAAAAGGGGACGTTCTCATCTAGACATGATCCCAAAGCTGCATATGAAATTTCGTGATGATCAGATAAGAGCTACGGGTTGTAGCCTGCGCTAAAGGAAAATGTGAACAGACTCACAGACTAACAGACTTCTACACGCATGATGGCAATAGCTTATCTTGACTTTGTCAAGTTAAGCTAAAAACCAAGTTTTACTGCAAAAGTTTATTAAAATTGAGAAAAAACCCACAATATGAAGGTTAATCACTGTGGTGGCCAAGGTGCATCCCAAACTCTTATCCATTAAATACTAATGCCTTGATGGGTACTTGACTTTGGGACAAATACTTTAACACAAACTCTTACAACACTGGATAGTGAAATTTTCAAAGTCCAAAAAACATTAAAATGTGTGAAACAAAAAGTATAAAAATTTTCTTAAATTTTGTAGTAATGAAGAGTTAATGGATCTGAAGGTCATAAGAAGACAAATAAACACAAAACAAGTTTGTTAACCCTCTGCACTCTGATGACAAAATTCAGAAATTTCAAGCAGTTATTCCCCATAATGCAACTCAGAACTAGATTGAATTGGTTAAATTTCTAGTTGCATTATGGGAAAAAAACTACAACTTCAAATTTTGATCTTTTGACATCAATGTGCAAAAGGTTAAAGCAACATAACATGTACAGAATGTGGAGAGTGGATTGTAACTAAATCACCCGCAGAGTGGAGTTATCACGCAAACTATAACCTATAATTCAAATTTTATACATATTGACAAAAAACACAAGCAATGTTTCAGCCAATGGACCTCCGGGTTTAAACCAGAGGTCCATTGGCTGAAACTTTGCTGGTGCTGGTTATGCTTTGCAACAAATTTGCAATTATTGCTTGGGGTGGAATCTCCACTCTGTGGGTGATTTAGTGATAATACACTCTCCACGTACTGTACACAATATGACCTTAACACAAATTCTTACAACTTCAAAAATAAGTAAGTTTTTACCCTCAAAATTTGAAAAAAAATCCTGGTATGTAATACCATTGGGAAGGTCGCTTCCTACCCACAAATGAAATATCAAAGCCCTAGAGTCATTAGACCTTGAGAAAATGACCTAAACACACTCTCTTATAAAATTGGACACATACGACTGACGTGGCCACAATCATGGACACTGCCATATCCATCATAATAGCTCATCACTTCGAGTAAGAGAGCTAAAACAATATTCAACCAAAACTTATTGTACAGTTTTCTGAATCTTGTTAAGTAAAAAGTTAACACTTTACCTAATGCAACTTCCAAATCCAGCCAGAGCTATTCAGGAAATCATAATTCAACTTCTCTTTTGTTTCTTAACTGACCAGTAGAGTGCTGGAAGCCCATATTTGGGCTTTATTCCGAAGTGTCAGTACCACAACTTAAAGGCTTCATATTCAGTGGATGTTCTACATACAGTAAAACCTGTCTTGAGAGACCACATCTGCCAGGCACCGATTGGTTTTACTTTAAAATGGACCTGGTATGGGAGACCACCTGTCTTGAGAGACCACTGTGACCTGGTACCAACTTGTATTTTTATGCCATAATAGACCTGTCTTGAGAGACCGCCCTTTTGAAGACTGAAACCATGACAAAAACTTTTTACCTGTTCTGGAATTGGAGAATCCATTGTGGTTATACTAACATAATTAAAAGTATTAAAAGCTCTAAATTGGGTTTCAATTGCTAACTCATTAAAGATTGAGATGTTTTTGTAAGACCAATGTGAAAAGATTAGGATTATTGCTGAATAAACAATTTCATACAAACCTGAAATGTGACAGATAGGAATAAAAATAAATTTGTGTTGAAAATCTTTTTGTAACAAATTGAAATGGACTGTTATAAAAATTATAAAAATAAATTAGTGTTGAAAATCTTCAATGAAGATTTTCAACACTAATTAATTTTTATAACAGTCCATTTCAATTTGTTAAAAACTTCTTAAAAAAGAACAACTACAAAGTAATTACAAAAATCCATTCTTCTCCATTTCTGAATTTTGTGGTTGGTTATTCACTGACTTGAGAAAACCTGAAACCTGTTATGAGAGATCACCTGTCTTGAGAGACCACTTTTGTGTGGCCCAAAGAGCGGTCTCTCAAGACAGGTTCTACTGTATCACCTTGTGAAATTATTCAGTCTGTGAAGATTTGTCTTGTTACAATATAAGGGAGAGTGCCTATCAGCACTCTATCATTTAACTGATAGAGTGCTAAATTATTCTTGGTCGACAGAATTTATTCACATGTCTTTGCCTTGTTAAATTATAAATAAATTATAACAAGACAAATGCATACAGACTAAATAATTTTGCTTCAAGTGTAATAGGAATCACATCCTCGGAATATGAAGCCTTTAATTTGCAGTACCTGTGAGTCAGAATAAAGCCCAAATATGTGTTAATTTGGTGCTACAAAACATAGCTTATGATCTCTCATTGGAACATGCCCATCAAGTTCATTCCAATGAAGACTCATAAGCTATATTTTTGGAACACAAAATTAAGAAAGTAATAAAATATGAATTGTGAATTTCTGAATAGCTCTGAGTTTTTTTAGTCAAGAAATTAAAATTTTGGATTAATAAAGTTTTTACAGGTTTCAGCTATGCTGGGTAGAGGGTTAAGCACTAAACAGCTAAATGGTGGAAAGATGAAAAAAAATTATTTTAAATTGTTAACTGACAATATTTTTTATGAGGATCTGATAATTATGATTTCTATGCAGACTCTAATTTGGTTATGAACTAATTGCTGTGTATATGTCTCAAGCTGGCAAGTACTACTTACTGTAAAAACATCCAAAAGAGAGTAATAAGTCTAAACACAAAGAAAAAAACAAAAAAACATGTTAAACACAGATTAAAAAGCACATAAAACATATATTCTTGGTACAAAAGCAGAGAAGTCAAGGTACCGCAGCTACCAACATAACCGGTATCAGGATGGGTCCTGCCAAAACCAGTACTGGGACAAATCAACAATTGGGTGACATGTCGCAATCAGATGGGAGAAATTCACATTTAAACCACCCCAGTCCCCAAGATCGCAAGACAAACATGGCATCATGCCAATTATTCTGCATCAACATCAAAGTAATCATAAAGCACAAAGGTCGAGCTTTATGATACATTGATGTCGCCACAGAATAATTTCTTTGAAGTAGCTGATGATGCCTCTTTCATCTTTGATGACACGCTTGAAAGGTCAAAATAGTTGGCCTTATCGAGGTCGTGGTGCAAACAGAACATGCACATTTAGAGTATTTTGATATGTTCATTCACAAATAAGTTGAAATTATGTCATGTAAGTGAAGTGTGCCACATGCGATTATCAGCCCAGTTATCCTCATTCAATTAGGAATTTACAATAAAATAATTTTGTGCCAGTACTGGTGGGACAAAAGTGTCAGTTCTGGTACTGGTTGGAGCATGAGGGAACCGGTGGTAACCAAGCCTGAAAATAAGCAGACTGTCATCTTCAAAACAAGGTCCCCAGAGGGTGAATTTGGTGATGCTACCCTGCTCAGGGTAGCATCAGAAAATTTACCCTCTGTGAACCTCAGTCTGAATCAAGGTCTCAAGCCAAAACAGAAAGATGTACCTAGAGAATTGGCCCACTGTGTGGGATAGCATCAGCAAATTCACCCTCTGGGGACCTCGTTTTGCAAATGACAGGATGCTTATATTCAGGCTAGGTGGTAACGGTACCAGTACCAGTTGATATGTCTGCACAAAAGGAATCCAGTACGAAAATGTTACACTTTGAATGTTTTGGTTCAGTTGCTGTTACATTAGCAAGCGGAGACATTTACTCACATTGAAATCATCTAGCATAGAAACACATCGCTAAACATAGAAGACAAAATACATATATCAATCACTGTTAGTAACAATAAAACAAGTTAGGCCCCACAAAGTAGATATTCTGTTTCTCAGGACATTTTTTGCAGCACTGCATGTGGGTGGGTGTTTTTTATTTTATTTTTTATTTTTGTAATTACCTCTTTCCATCAAAAGTTCATATTCTTGGGTTTGTTTTATGTTTTAGACCTCATAATGTACAGAATAGCATGGGTGGTGAAGTATTTCATCCCTTGAGTGTAAGAAGGCTTTGCAATGCTAAAGCATTGCAAAGCCTTGTTGCACCTTGGGGACAAATTTATCAATTTTATTAACCCTTTGAACTCTAGTGGTATCTTCCATGTCTGTTCAATGGCAGCAATTGGAAGAGTCCATATTCATTATTTGGGATAGACCAATCAGTATTTTCAACGTGCAGCCTTGGGCTGCATGTTAAAAATACTGATTGGTCTACCACACAATATTTACTGAACAGCCATCCTATATAATGGCATTATGACGTATCATGTTCCTGGCCAGAAAATCAGCCGCTGGGGTTCAAAGGGTTAACTTGGGTGAAATATCAGACATAAACCATTTAATTTTTATATTTTTAAGTTTGCAATGGTTATAAAAAGAGAGCTTGTGGCAGCCAAAATGACCACCTGGAAGGGCCTGAGAAACAGATTTTTAACTTTTTTAGGCCTTATCTGTACTTTATCCTGTTACCTAATATTAAGGCCATGCATGCCAGGCCAGCACTTTTCACAAAACTTAAAATTAAACAAGAGGCCCCAGGGGGCCTGAGGGCGCTCACCTGACATGGTAGCCTAAATAGCAACCCAGAGAATTGATTTCCACAAGTTGCATCTGCTCCTCCTAAGAAAAGCTGAAACCAAATATCCAAATATTCTGACCAGTGGATCTAAAAAAAGATTTTTAAAGAATATTCCTCATACTGAACTAAGTCATAATTCGGGCTCCCACAGGAAGCCCATATATGAACCCAGGGACTTGGCTCTAACAAACCTGAATCTCACACCCCTAAGGATTCTGCACACCAAATATCAAAACATTCCGACTGCTGGATCTGAAGAAGAAGATTTTTAAAGAAAATTCCTCATTTTGAACCAAGTTACAATTCGAGCTCCCACAATCAGCCCAAATATGGACCTAGGGACATGGCTTGAACAAACTTGAATCTTACCCCCCTAAGGATGCTGCATAAAAAATATCAAAAGCATTCATCTTCGGATCTGAAGATTTTTAAATAAAATTCCTCATTTTGAACTAAGTTGTCATTCAGGCTCCCATAGTGAGCCTAAATATGAACCAAGGGACTTGGCTTGAACAAACTTGAATCTCAGCCCCCTAAGGTTGCTCCATGCCAAATATCAAAACATTCCAACTGCTGAATCTGAAGAAGAAGATTTTTAAAGAAAAATTCCTCATATTGACTAAGTTATAATTTGGGCTCCCACAGGGAGCCCAAATATGGACCCATGGACTTGGCTTTAACACACTTGAATCCCCCCTCCCCCCAAGGATGCTACTCACCACATATCAAACCATTCCGACTGCTGGATCTGAAGAAGAAGATTTTTTAAGAAAATTCCTCATTTCGAACAAAGTTACAATTCAAGCTCCCACATTGAGCCCAAATATGGACCTAGGGACATGGCTTGAACAAACTTGAATCTCACCCCCCTAAGGATGCTGCATACCAAATATCACAAGATTCTGCCTGCTGGATCTTGAGAAGAAGATTTTCAAAGAAATTTGCCTGAAATGCACTAAGTTCGAATTTGGGCTTCTATAGTGAGCCCAAATATGAATCCAGGTGGCCGATTTGAACAAACTGGAATCAGATCCACCCCACAATGTTGCATACCAAATATCAAAAGATTCTGCCTGCAGGATCTGGAGAAGAAGATTTTTGAAGAAATTTGCCTGAAATGCACTAAGTTCAAATTCGAGCTTCTATAGTGAGCCCAAATATGAATCTAGGGAGCCGATTTGAACAAAATAGAATCAGATCCACCCCACAATGTTGCATACCAAATATCAAAAGATTCTGTCTGCTGGATCTGGAGAAGAAGATTTTTTAAGAAATTTGCCTGAAATGCACTAAGTTCAAATTTTGGCTCCTATACTGAGCCCAAATATAAACCCAAGGGGCCGATTTGAACAAACTTGAATCAGATCCACCCCACAATGTTGCATACCCAATATCAAAAGATTCTGCCTGCTGGATCTTGAGAAGAAGATTTTCAAAGAAATTTGCCTGAAATGCACTAAGTTCAAATTTGGGCTCCTATACAGAGCCCAAATATAAACCCAAGGGGCCGATTTGAACAAACTTGAATCAGATCCACCCCACAATGTTGCATACCAAATATCAAAAGATTCTGCCTGCTGGATCTGGAGAAGAAGATTTTCAAAGAAATTTGCCTGAAATGCAGTAAGTTCAAATTTGGGCTCCTATACTGAGCCCAAATATAAACCCAGGGGGCCGATTTGAACAAACTTGAATCAGATCCACCCCACAATGTTGCATACCAAATATCAAAAGATTCTGCCTGCTGGATCTGGAGAAGAAGATTTTTTAAGAAATTTGCCTGAAATGCACTAAGTTCGAAATCGGGCTCCTATACTGAGCCCAAATATGAACCCAGGGGGCCGATTTGAACAAACCTGAATCAGATCCACCCTCCAATGTAGCATACCAAATATCAAAAGATTCTGCCTGTTGGATCTGGAGAAGAAGATTTTTTAATGTTTTTCCCATTGCCTACAGTGTTAAAAAGTGCTGACTCAGCACTTTTTCAATGTCCCGAAACTGTACCCTATGATAAAACCGATGGCAATTTTTTTTTACCAATTCTTTCTGTTGGTCCTAAGGAAGCTTCACACCAAATAAAAATTCTCGGTGCCGTGCAGTTTTGGAGATATGGGCGTTTTAATTTTTTTCTATTTTTAGCTCCTGCGGTTCCCATGGGGCTATGGGAAAAAAAAATCAGCATAAATTAGGTACTTATGACCCAATAAGCCCTCACATAAAATTTGGTTCAAATCAGCTTCTCGGTTTGGAAAATAGAAATTTTGGGCGGGGCCAAAAATTTTGCCCCTCCCATAACGACGCCAAGTATAGCCCCACAAACTTCTCTTGAACAAATCTGAGTCTACACCTCAAAAGGAAGCTGCACACCAAATATCAAGTCTCTGCTACTGCTGGTTCATGAGAAGAAGATTTTTTAAGATTTCAGCACACTTTTTGGGTGTGGCCCTACCCACGGGCGGGGCAACTTGATTTGAACAAAATCAAATTGCGATGTCATAACAAACTATTATCTCAAATATCAATTAAATTGGTTCAGCGGTTTGGGAGGAGAAGACGCAAACACCATGTTCACGGACGACGGACGACGGACGCAGGACGACGGGCGGTGAGTGATCACTATAGCTCTCCTGACTGAAAGTCAGGTGAGCTAAAAAAGAATTTCAGGCCTTAAAATTTGTCCTCATTTGCCAGAATCAGATCTGACTCTCGCAAGTCATGATGCGAGAATCAATTTTCATTTCTTGAATAATTTTGAATTTGAGAGTGCTGTTATACCTTTGTCAGTGCAATCGGTACATAAATATTCCATAGAAAACAACAAACCTCATATTCATATATTTAATAGAGTTTAACCCTTAAGGAAGTAGTTCCAAGTTGGTCATGTTTTCTTGTCTTACATGTAGAATATGCTTTAATATCCAGGCTTTTGAAGGTCTTTCTGATGGATGTTACAGTATCCTAACAGTGCTTTCTAGTAAAGACTTGGCTGCCAATGTCGGCCTAAAATATTTTTTCTTCTTAAAATTGACCGAAACGCATAAAAAAAACAAAAAAAAAATTTTCCGGATTTTAGTCCAAAATTTCTAAGTCGGAAACGGGACCCCAAATTTTCAGCCTAAATATGAACCCAGGGACTTGGCTTGAATGTACTTGAATCTCACCCCCCTAAGGATGCTGCATACCAAATATGAAAAGATTCTTATTGGTAGATCTGAAGAAGATTTTTTTAAAATATTCCTCACACTGCAATAATTTAAACATTTGGGCTCCCATAGAGATCCCAAATATGGGCCCAGGGAATTGATTTCAATAAACATGTGAAACAATCTTCCAAAGATGTCATATGTGAAATTTGAAAGCTTTTGGAGCAGTGGTTTGGGAGAAAATTAGTCTTATATGTTTTTCCCATTACCCACAGTGTTAAAAAATGCTGACTCAGCACTTTTTCAAAAGTCCCAGAAAAGTAAACCATGATAAAACCGATAGCAATTTTTTTTTATCATTCCATTCTGTTGGTCCTAAGGAAGCTTCACACCAAATAAGAATTCTCAGTGCCGTGCAGTTTTGGAGATATGGGCGTTTTAATTTTTGTCTGTTTTTAGCTCCTGCGGTTCCCATGGGGTGTCGGGAAAAATTCTTTTTGCATAAATTAAGTACTTATGACCCAATAAGCCCTCATATCAAATTTGGTCCAAATCTGCCTCTCGGTTTGGAAAATGAAAAAATTTAAAGTAATTTATATATTTTTTATACTTACCAATGACCCGGACTTAGCTGGTGCTAACCCAAAAATATCTAGGGCCAAACACAAACTTGGCCCCCAATCACCAAAATTTGCATGCAAAACAGAAAATTAAAAGTCCTATCTGGCCCTCCACACATTTACCCTCCGCGCATGCGCAGACACCAGGAAGTCACCGAATCTGGCGCCAACCATCATTCTTTGTAAAAAAGATAATAATAATTCAGCGCGGAGGTATGAGTGCCCAGTACTGCCCACTCATGGGAGGGCCATTCCCGTCTGGGTCATTGGTAAGTATAAAAAATATATAAATTACTTTAAATTTTTTCATATTTTTATACTGTAACCAATGACCCAGACTTAGCTGAATCTTAAAAAGATGGAGGGCCTAGAACTTCCGAAATAGTAGATCAACATAAATCAAATCCTTCAATCCATGATGAAGAAATTACAATAATTAGAGATTTACATGTATGTCTCTTTATATCATAATAGAAGAGACATATCCTAATATGGATCACAATTATGTAAATCCTAAATGCGAGCATGAAATCATGTTAATTAAGATGTAACAATAAACAATTTTTAAGACTAGTGTCGACTGAGCCCTAAAAATTAGAATGGCATATTGAGAATGAGAGAAAATTGCCCATAAACCTACGCCAAACAATAATACTACAGCTGATCGCCGAATATATTATGGACAAAACATCTTCCTTAATAGTTATATACCCAATAAGCCAGAGAAGTGGACAAAATGCCCCCCCCCCCACCCCTTTTTTTTAACATATCTTCAAAAGAAAGAGGGGAGAACTCTGGAATCAATAATAAGAACTCGGAAACGATATAAATAAATATGCCACTTCATAAGCCAAGTCTATGGCGATGATTTTGGTAAATAACATTATCCGCTACAAAATATGCACTGCAGACAGCGTATACAGGTACGACAAAATCAGTGAAATAATAATATAACATACACATACAAAAGTGAGATATGATGAACAATCTCTGCAGAGAAAACACGCTTCAAGATCATTCACAGGAGGCCTCTGTAATATTAAATCCGGTAAGAACGCTCTCCAACATGTACTATTTGGTATCTATAACTATAAACACGTGAGAATATGCGATTTGAGAACCGACAAAAGAGAGACCAGGATCTAGAAATGGAGGTAGGTATGATTAACCCGCTACTAATGCAACAGAACTGCATATATGCCAATGAGGGCGCCATCCAACACAACCCAAACGCATAGTATGTATGTATTAAGATATAAATACGCGACAATGTTTGAGTGTGTGGTGGGGTGGGGGGGGGGGGGGGGGGAATTCGACTTCATGTCAAAACCTCCTCACCCACATTAATCATTGCTGGTACAGACAGCAATAATATAGTGACCACAAAGCTCTTTCACATCTGACATACTCCGTAATGCCAATTACAGAAGATGATAAGAAATTGAATTACTTCTTCCCGCAGGAAGTTAAATATGGTGTCGTCTACACAATCGAAGACCTGGGACACCCCTGTAGACTTAACCGAAAAGAGATCTTATTATCCTGCTCTTTGTCCGGATGAAGTCAGCGTCTAAGCTAGCCGTTTCTCATAATTACTCGCAGTATTGTAATTTACTGGAACAAGTTCAAGGAAACGATAATGTATAGTATCCATATCATCCATGAGTTGTTCCGAAAGGGAAAGTACCGTATCCCTTCCATCATTCGTCAAAATCAGTTAGAATCACGGTCACCAGCATCTGAACAGGCAGATGACTGGACCGATCAAGCACCATTCATCAGCTCAGGTTTTGAGACTGACGTTGAGTGCTTCTGCCTTAGCAGGAATACTGCGATTAGCTGCGCAATGTGCGACAGCAATTCCATTATGGAGGCCTGATGAGCAGCAGTCATGAATTGCTTGTCTGCCGGTTGCTCCTTAGCCAAGGTGCGGTCGGGAGTGATTGGTAGATGCTAAAGAAGCCAAACTGTAGCCATCCCTGGCTAAGAAATGAACTAAGCATACCGGACAATAGCTATGTACGTAAGCTCTGACTGACGCAAGTTCCTACCAACAACACCCAGCCCCAGATGTTGTTAAAATAGAGAGAGGGGTCTCCCTCTTGCTCGTGGTCCGGAGAGACCCAAACGAGGGTACCTCAGAACTTGCCGGCTTCTTCCTTCCATCAACACAGGGTGAGCATGAATGGATTAAACAGTGCTCACTACACCCTTATTCCCTCTCAACAGCTACGGACATGCCTGGCATTACATCACTAGTCTACGTGATAGATCTGCCGGTTGAACTAGCTGGAGACAAGGGACCTAAACCTCTTTTGAAGCCTACCCTTGTCTAATATCATTGAGCACTTTTCCACTAGCACTGAATACAATGCACATGCGACACATCCGGTGTCACGGTCCTCATATTCAATATTAACCGCTTCACCGGCGTCAGGGAACTGAAACCACTCCTCGCGGTTTATAGCCCTGTGCAATATAAAGATCACTTTGTCCGTTATGTAGAGGAAACCATAAGACTAGCCGACCCCGGCTACCTATTTGACGGGACGTCCCGGACAGAAGGCATGGACGTATACTCCGACTGACGCAAGTACCTACCAACAACATCTTCCCCAGATGATGCTGTAAGAGAGGCCTCTCTCTTCCTCGCAGTCCTGGGTGACCTGGACGAGCGTACCTCAGAACTTGACGATTTCCTCCTTCCATCGTCGCTGGGTGAGCATGGTTGCATATCATAGTGTTCGCTCCACCCTATATCATCTCCTAGCCCAGATCTGATACACCTGGCGTCACAGTTCTCAGAGGTCTGAGTAACCACTTCACCCGGTCGAGCTAGCTGGCGACAACGGACTTGTGTGGTCGTGTGTGCTTTTCGAACGTAGAGGAAGCTGTAAGACTAGCCGACCCCGGCAGTCTATGGAAGGAGCATCCCGGACAGGAAAGCATGGACGAAACTACAACTCACACAAGTTCCTACCAACAACCTCTGACCCCAGATGTTGCTCATTATCACGGAAGCCCTGGACGAGCATTCCTCAGAACTTGTCTGCTTCCTCCTTCCCGTGCTTCCTCCTTTCCGTCATCGCAGGGTGAGCATGTTCGTATTTTATAGAGCTCGCTACTAGAGCTGGGAGGTTAACCGAAAAACAACTCGGTTTCAGTTATGAAAAAATAACTGACAACCGAGACCAACGATAAACTGAAAAACCGACTTTCTCGGTTATTTGAATGTCACGTGAGAATTACGTTTTTACGTGTTTTTTTTTTAAACAATGGCGGCAATTACGGTCGAGAAGAGCCTCATATGGAAACACTTTATCAAAACTGATAAAACTCCCCCCCCCCCCCCCCCCCCCCACCCCTATGTTCTGTTAGCTGAAATTAGCTCAACTATTAACCCAATTTCCGCTAGTGACTCATTGTGTAAGCTACAAATTATTTTTAATTAACTTCGGCAGAGACCGCAAGACTTCGTCCTTAAAGTTCGTTTATATTATTTCCAAGTGTCAATGACTCAACAAAGTTTTTACACACTCAGGGAGAGTTTATTCAATCATTATTTAGTTCATACAACTTAATTTTTTTCTGTTATTTTGGTTTAGAATCTGTTTAATAAAAAAAACGAAGCCGAAACCGTAACCCAACTCTTTTATTAAAAAACGAGTTGTAACCGAAACCGACCCAAAATTCAATAACCTCCCAGCTCTACTCGCTACACCCTTATTCCTCTTCTCGACCGCAACGGACATACCCGGCGTCACACCATTAGACTATGTGATAGATCTGCCGGTTGAGCTAGCTGGAGACAAGGGACGTAAACCGCTTTTGAAGCCTAGCCCTTGTCTAATATCATTGAGCACTTTTCCGCTAGCTCTATAATGCGATGATGGAAGCACACTCCCTGACGGCGTCACGAAACCACACCATGTTCTTGTTCCACTGTAAATAGAAACTAAAAAACTATAGTGACCTTTTCACAAGAGGACCAGCAGTGTCCACTCGCCTAACACAAAGCATGACACCCATCATCCAATGGAACAAGAATTAGTGGTAGTACATCAACTATACTCAAGACAACGACCAAGTAAATAGAGGAAAGGCTTCCTCCATTTGCCCTTCTATTAGATAAATATTATTACCTAAATTCTAATATATGTCATTGTACCACCACCAAATCTCAATATAATATAAGATAACATTAAAATACAATCGATGAAATAAATATATCCAAAAGAAAAATTCTTTCAAAAATAAAATGAAAATTTTTGAAAAAATTTTTCTTATATAAGAGCCCAAGTTCCCAAAGGGAACGATGAGCCCAAAAAAGCCTAAGTGTGGACAAAATTATAAAAAATCTGCTGTAAAATAAACTACCACACTATCAGAATATTTAATGTTACTTACAATTGTCGTTCCTAAACAAAAATAGGAAACTACCTAGAGCATTGTAAAAGTAAACAAAAACTGGAAACAAGACCCTAGGCAACACGGCCTGAAGTCAGTAACAGAAACAAGACTATCCAATGTAAAGCAAGATCTTCATCAGAAGAAAAAACGATACATTGGATGTATGATGCATGGCCAAAACGCCCAAGCACACCAAGGGTGAGGACGTAACCATGGGGATATACAGAATAATCTTCTGTATAATACGTTAAACTTCTAATAAATTTTTATAAAAAATTTCAATAAAAGAAGCCAAAAAGCTTGGGAGCTTAACTGGGGGGGATCAAGGGAAGGTAGGGAAGGAATACTAAATAAACAGTGGATAGATCATAATCAATCAGTGATAACGTCAGGTCCATGTCCCGAAATTAGGGAACATGAACTAATTTTTATATTATAAAATTACAGCCCTGAACATTCCAAACCACCGTTTCTTCCTTCCTTCATCCAGTTGTGTTGTTGGATCCACCAATCAACCATTGATTTGTGTCTGGCATCATTATTAATTGAGATTTAAAAAGCACAAATGTCAGTTTGATGTTATCTGACAAGGGCCAAACAAAGAATGATGTTTGCGCCAGAGTTGGTGACTTCCTGGCGTCTGCGCATGCGTGGAGGGTAAATGTATGGAGGGCCAGATAGGACTTCTAATTTTTGGTTTTGCATGCAAATTTGGGGGATTGGGGGGCAAAATTTGTGTTTGGCCCTAGATATTTTTGGGTTAGCACCAGCTAGTCTGGGTCATTGGTTACAGTATAAAAATATTGGGATGTAAAATTCAAGTACTTTCAAAGACTTCAAGAATCTGTGCAAACCTTGCAGTGGTCCAGAGGAAGAAGATTAATATGTTAAGTTAACAAGACACCAGATGATGGATGCCAAAGGATGGCAGGTGACTAAAAAAAAGAAAATGATGACCGCCCCCCCCCCCCTAAACCAACCTTGATCCTACTTATAGAAGACTGACCCATTAAACCAGCATTGTTCCTTCTTAGAGAAGACTGACTCCTTAAACAGATTGTGATCCTACTTAGAGAAGACTGATCCCTTAAATCAACCTTGATCCAACTTTGAGAAGACTGACCCCTTAGACCAACCTCGATCCTACTTAGAGAAGACTGACCCGTTAAACCAACCTTGAGCCTACTTACAGAAGACTTACGCCATAAACAAACCTTGATCCTACTTAGAGAAGACTGACCCATTAAACCAACCTTGAGCCTACTTACAGTATGATGTGGAGAGTGGATTGTAACTAAATCACCCACGGAGTGGAGTTATCACCCAAATTGTAACTTTCAAATTTTGTACATATCGACTAAAAACACAAGCAATGTTTCAGCCAATGGAACTCCGGGTTTAACCCGGAGGTCCATTGGCTGAAACTTTGCTTGTGCTTGTTATGCTTTGCAACAAATTTGCAATTATTGCTTGGGTGGAATCTCCACTCTGCAGGTGATTTAGTGATAATACACTCTCCACGTATTGTAGAGAAGACTTACTCCCATAAACCAACCTCGATCCTACTTGGAGAAGACCCGTCCTTTTAAACCAATGCTGATCCTATTTTGAGAAGACTGACCCTCCAAATGAACGTTGATCCTACTTAGAGAAGACTGACCCACTAAACCAATATTGAACCTATTTACAGAAGACTGACCCTCTAAACCAACACTGATCCTACTTGAGAAGACTGACCCTCTAAACCAATATTGAACCTATTTACAGAAGACTAACCCTCTAAACCAACACTGATCCTACTTGAGAAGACTGACCCTCTAAACCAATATTGAACCTATTTACAGAAGACTGACCCTCTAAACCAACAGTGATCCTACTTAGAGAAGACTGACCCTCTAAACCAACAGTGATCCTACTTAGAGAAGACTGACCCTCTAAACCAACAGTGATCCTACTTAGAGAAGACAGACCCCTTACCCCATTGATGTCTAAATATCCAAATTTCAACACACAAATATTTCTCATAATATAAATAGGAAAATAACCAATTCAATTCTATTGAACTCTGTCAAACCAGATTGACTTGCATAAATTTCTAGTTGTTGAATGAAATTTGGTATTTTGACAGAGGGTTAAACCAACCTTCATCCTAATTTGAGAAGACTGACCACTTACACCAACTTTGACCCCACTTAGGGATCACCCAGAATAATGAATATGAATACTTACAGCAGGTGATTTGGATTTCTCATCTGATTTTGCTCTTAATTCTTTCTCAGCATTACTTTCATTCTTTTCTGTTTTCTCTTCTTTTCTATTATCTTTGAACTGACCACTCTTTGTTAAGTTAAGATGGTTTGTCTAAAAAACATGAACCAACCAATTTAAAAAGTCACAGCCAATATCAAAAAGGCAAATAAATTATTTTAAATTTTTAAATACAAATGCTAAAATATTTAACTGAAGACTCTCTTGTAAATTAATATCATAATCATTGAAGCTGAATGTGACAAATTAACACTTAACTGGTTGCGAGCTGGAGCCCATATTTGGGCTCCATTTTAAAGTGCAGGTACTGCAACTTAAAGGCTTCATATTCTGATGATGTGATTCATATTATCTTTGAAGTGAATTATTTCATCTGTATAGATTTACCGTGCTACAATATGTGAGTACATGTAGGCACTCTCCCATAAATTGTAACAATCAAAGACATGGGAACAAAGTCTGACAAGCAAAAATAATGTTGCACTCTACCAGTTAAGGGACAGTAGAATTTTTGGAAAAACAGTGTTCCTTGATTTCTAATTCGTATGGCCCAGCAGCGACTTCTATTGAAATCTTGGCAGCCTGCATAGTAGGCCTGCTGTTTAAAAATTTTGGGTAACCTATTTATCGTTCATCGGGTTTGAGCTTTGATAACATATTGTTTGTTCCCCTGTACTTGATTCAGATAACCCATTAGGTAACCTAAATATATATGTATCAGAACTATGCTGATATATGAACTGTTGTACCATAGCCAAGTTTTTGCTCCTATGGGCGATTTCCTGGTGAATACACATGATTCCTTAGGAACAATAATGAGGCTGTGTTGCAGCAGATCAGACACAAATTAGTTGCAATTATAACCAAATCTTAGCATGGACTAGCATGCTGCATAAGAGTATGGCATCCATAATCACTATTTGTGGCAGAGACATGAATTATTGCCATTTCCCGATTTTGTATATATACTACATCATCTTAAGATGATCAACAATTTAAAATGATGTTGAGCATCAACCAATCATAAGCATAAGCTTTTGAATCTGCCCGAATTATAGCTGCTCTGTTGGCCAATAATTGGCCAACAGAGCAGCTATACTTCAGGCAGAAGCAAACACCTGTGCAGCTGATAATTGGTTGATGCTCAAAATCATTCCACCATTCATTTGTACTAGAACATTCAACTTGTCGAAAATTTCATGTGAACCGTCGACAATTTGGCGTGACCCATTTTTTGTCCATGTGTATTTCATTTCAGGTAAACCCTACATGACACAAATGGCCGTTCACCTCAAATCAACAGGCATGTATAGAAAATACGTTGACTAGAAGCCACTGGAAATATAATCTGATTAATTCTGCAACTCTGTCTCCTGACTATATATTAGAGCACCTGTTTTGAGGCCATGTTTGCCAAATTTGCAGCTAGACCTTTAAAACGTAACATGCAGAGTATTTTAGAAGAATTTTTATCAACCTACATATCTAGTAGGAAGCAGCTTTAACTTATTTTGATGAAAGTTTCATGAAAATTTAACATAACAAATCATTGTTCAAAAAGTCGATTCATTTCACAGGTAAAAATATGGTTAATAAAATTGTACTTATTTTCAGGCCTGAAAAAAAGCAGTCTGACATTTGCAGAATGAGGTCCCTGAAGGGTGAATTGTGATGATGCTATCCCATACAGTGGGCCAATTTATCCTCTGGGAACCTCTTTCTGTTTAGTTTTGAGACCCTGATTCAGACTGAGGTCAGGGTAGCATCACTAAATTCACCCCCTGGGGACCTCATTTTGCAAATGACAGTCTGCTTATTTTCTGGCTTACTTATTTTGTGGCAAGAGATTTCCTGACGAGGATGAGAATATCTGCCAGCAGCATTAAAGGAGTTAACTGCTAGAGTGCTAAATTATTTTTGGTCATTAAAATTTGTCGACATGTCTTTGACTTGTTAAAATTTATGGGAGAGTGCCCATGAATTGTTACAAGGCAAATCCTTAAAGACCAAATAATTTCATTTCAAGGTTAATATGAAGTACATCCACTGAATATGCAGTCTTTAAGATGTGTTATCTGCACTTCAGATTAAAGCCCAAATATGGGTTTCCAGCACTCTACTAGCTGACAGCAGCAAGCAGGGAGTTAATCTATATGTGGAGCAACTATCAAACTGGTTTTCAAAATACTTGGAAATCTTCCCCTGGTGTTTTCCTTCCCTGCTATCAAATACAAATTGCATCATGAGACAGAACACTTAACTGTTAACTGAATAGCCACTTTGCAAGTTCATAGTGGCACAGTATCTACTGGCTCTTTGTCCTAATGTCATACTCTAATAAAAACATTGCTAAAATGAGTCAGCTGTCCTTTTGTTCACGGGACTTTGTCTTTAACTGGTAGAGTGTTAAATTATTTATTTTTCGTCATCAAAATTTGTTCACATGTCTTGGCATTGTTGCAATTTATGGGAGAGTGCCTACAAAACAATACAAACTAAATAATTGCATGTCCAAGATAATATAAAATATATACACAGTATGCTGCCTTTATGTTGTGAGACCTACACTTTAAAGTAAAGCCCAAATATGGGCTTTCAGCACTCTTCCAGTTAACTTCAAGAAAAATATGTGAATAACATTCATGGCTATTCCAGTTTGAGTTATCATTGCTGTGGGCAAGGCCACAGAATGTTCTCAAACAGAATACTAGAATCGTAAAACCTATACTGAATGTTCCGAGTACAAAGTTCAATTACATCAGTTGTAATTTACAATGCCTGCAACTGGATGTCACATGAATTTGTTACCGTTTATAAAAAAAAAATTTCTGGCTTAGCTGTCACTGTCCGATTCATGGTTGCCTATAGTTTTAGAAACCCCACCTGGTAAATTATCTGTTCAAACCATCATGTACCCCTAACCAGTAATCACTGGTATTTAGTTGAGATTAGCAGCGATTGGCCTGAGAACACAATTTGAAAAAGGGTATCAAGCAGGCCAAGCAAAATGCATATTCCCCATATTGCACTATGTTGAACTTTGGGTTCTAATATGAACTCAGAGACCCAATTTGAATAAACTTATATCTGCCTCCTAATGATGCTGTATACCAAATATGAGATCAGTCTGATTGGTGGATCTGAAGAACAGATTTTTAAAGAATTTTGCTAAGGTTGCACTTATTAATATTCGGTCTCCCACAAACCTAAGAACTTGGTTTGAACAAATTTGCATCTGGCCCCACCTAAGAGTAATGACAGCCAAATATGAAAAGTTTCTGCCTGGTGGAGCTGAAGAAGATTTCCAAATAATTTTTCACATATTCTCATATTGGACTAAATTAAAAATTGGGTTCCCATAAGGAACCAAAATATGAACCAACAGACTTGATTTGAACAAAATTGAATCTGGCCCCTATAAGGTTGATGTAAACCAATATAAAAACATTTGGTGTAGCACTGAGCCGAATTTTGGGCTCATATGGGGAACCTACATATGAACCCATTAACTTGATCTGAACAAACTTAAATCTGAGCTCCCTAAGATATTGCCACAAGGAACCCAAATACTAACTCACAGGCCTGATTTGAACAAACTTAAATCTGCTCCCATAAGGATGCTGTATACCAAAACTGAGAAGATTCTGAGTAGTGGATCCGAAGAAAAATTATTTCTAAAGCATTTTCCTAAGAGAGTACTAAGTTAAATTTTGGTTTCCTATAAGGAGTCCAAATATGAACACAGGGAATTAATTTGAACAAACTTCAATTTGAACCCGATAAGAATGCTGTATATAAAATATCAAAAGATTCTGACTTGTGGATCTGAAGAAGATTTTTAAAGGATTTTCTTCATATTGCACAAAGTTAAAATTTGGGCTCCCATAGAGAGTCGACTTATGAAACATGATCTGCACAAACATGAACTGCCCCCCCCCCCCAAGGATGTTGTATACCAAATATCAAATGAAAGTGTCAATGACACTGTAGCTTAACTTGTCTGTGTGTTGTGTTTGATAAAAAGGATAATGTTCAATGTTTATGAAAGGATTATGAAATAAGACAAGAATTGTGATAATTGGGAATACGTTAATTTCTGTTCCCTGTATGCTATGTTTTCAATAAAAACTAGAAAGTGTTTTAGCACACTAAAACAGATGTCTCCCCTTCCTTTTGAGGTCAGAGGTCAAGGTCACATGCAGTTCATCAAGGTAGCAGACATGCGTTTTCATTGTGACACATCCACATGTCAAAAAAAAAAATTCTGGTCTAGACAATTACTCCCTATTTAGAGTACATAAATTTGACCTTGAGGTCAAGGTCACATGAAGGTCATAACATGTGGTCTCACTGGGATACATCCACATGCCAATCATCTATGTCCTAGGTCAAAAAACAAAAAATTATTCCCTATTTGAAGTACATAAATTTGACCTTGAGGTCAGAGGTCAAGGTCACATGTAGTTCATCAAGGTAGAGGACATGCGGTTTCATGGTGACACATCCACATGTCCAAAAAAAAATCTGGTCTGGACAATTACTCCCTATTTAAAGTACATAAATTTGACCTTGAGGTCAAGGTCACATGAAGGTCATGATTACATGCGACAGGCGGTCTAATTGTGATATATCCACATGTCAAATATCTAAGTCCTATGTCAAAAAACAAAAAAGTTCTGGTCTGGATAATTACTCCCCATTTAAAGTACATAAATTTGACCTTGAGGTCAAGGTCACATGAAAGTCACGACATGCGGTCTCATGGTGACACAACCACATGTCAAATAACCAAGTCCTAGGTCAAAAAACAAAAAAATTCTGGTCTGGACAATTACTCCCTATTTGAAGTACATAAATTTGACCTTGAGATCAAGGTCACATGAAAGTCACTACATGCGGTCTCATGGTGACACAACCACATGTCAAATAACCAAGTCCTAGGTCAAAAAACAAAAAAATTCTGGTCTGGACAATTAGTCTCTATTTGAAGTACATAAATTTGACCTTGAGGTCAAGGTCACATGAAGGTCACGACATGCAGTGTCATGGTGACACATCCACATGTCAAATAACCAAGTTCTAGGTAAAAAAACAAAAAAAAAATTCTGGTCTGGACAATTACTCCCTATCTGAAGTACATAAATTTGACCTTGAGGTCAAGGTCACATGAAGGTCACGACATGCGGTCTCATGGTGACACATCCACATGACAAATAACCAAGTCCTAGGTCAAAAAACAAAAAAATTCTGGTCTGGACAATTACTCCCTATTTGAAGTACATAAATTTGACCTTGAGGTCAAGGTCACATGAAGGTCACAACATGCGGTCTTATGGTGACACATCCACATGTCAAATAACCAAGTACTAGGTCAAAAAAACAAAAAAATTCTGGTGTGGACAATTACTCCCTATTTGAAGTACATAAATTTGACCTTGAGATCAAGGTCACATGAAGGTCACGACATGCGGTCTAACGGTGACACATCCACATGTCAAATAACCAAGTCCTAGGTCAAAAAACAAAACAATTCTGGTCTGGACAATTACTCCCTATTTGAAGTACATAAATTTGACCTTGAGGTCAAGGTCACATGAAGGTCACAACATGCGGTCTCATGGTGACACATCCACATGTCAAATAACCAAGTCCTAGGTCAAAAAACAAAAAAAATTCTGGTCTGGACAATTACTCCCTATTTGAAGTACATAAATTTGACCTTGAGGTCAAGGTCACATGAAGGTCACAATGGTATGCGACACACCGGCTCATGGTGATACATCCACAAGCCAAATATTTAGGGCCTGGCTCAAAAGACAAACAAGTTTTGGTCGGGACAAAGTTTCCTTGAAAAAAGCACAAATCTGACCTTCAGATCAAAGGTCAAGGTCACATGAAGGTCACAATGGTATGCTACACACCGGCTCATGGTGATACATCCACATCCCAAATATCTAAAGCCTGACTCGAAATACAAAAAAGTTCTGGTCCAGACAGTTTACCTTAAAAAAGTGCATAAATCTGACCTTCAGGTCAAAGGTCAAGGTCACATGAAGGTCACTATGGTACACTGCACACCGGTTCATGGTGATACATCCACATGCCAAGTATCTAAGGTGTAGGTCAAAAGACAAAAAAGTTATGGCCCGGACAAAGTTTGTGTGATGTTTCCCTTAAAAAAACACATAAATCTGACCTTCAGGTCAAAGGTCAAGGTCACATGAAGGTCACTATAGTACAATGCACACCGGCTCATGGTGATACATCCACATGCCAAGTATCTAAGGTGTAGGTCAAAAGACAAAAAAGTTATGGCCCGGACAAAGTTTGTATGAGAAGAAGAAGAAGAAAAGAAGAAGAAGAAGAAGAAGAATATGCACTAAAACAATATGTCTCTCTTCTGGGAAGGGGAGACATAATAATATGAGGTGCAGACTGTACTAAAGAATTGAGGGGTGGGTTAATGTGGCCCTCACAGTTAATGTATGTGGCCCTCACAGTTAATGTATGTCAAAGAAAGTTACCAAGTTACAGTGAAATTATTCCAAAATGAGTCATCCTTTCAAGTTACAATGAAATCCTTTCATAAATACGGCCTGTAGACTGTGCTAAAGGTTTTTGGACTTTGGGCCTGAGTAGCCATCATGGTTGACCAATCACAACCAAAAGGGGATGTCCTCATCTAGACATTATACTGAGTCATCCTACCAAGTTACAATGAAATCTCTTCATAACTATGACCTGTAGTCTGTGCTAAAGTTTTTCGGGTTTTGGGCTCGGGCAGCCGTCATGGTTGAATGATCATAACCAAAAGGGGACGTTCTCATCTGGGCATTATCTGGAGTCATCCTACCAAGTTACAATGAAATCCCTTCATAAATATGACCTGTAGACTGTGCTAAAGGTTTTTGGGCTTCAGGCACCTGTAGCAGTCACAGTTGACCAATTGCGACCAAAAGGGGACGTTATCATCTAGGCTTTATATGGAGTCAACCTACTAAGTTACAATGAAATCACTTCCTATATACGACCTGTAGACTGTGCAAAAGGTTTTCAGGTTTTGTGCTCGGCAGCAGTCAGGGCAGAATGATCATGACCAAATAGGGACATTCTCATCTAGACATTATCTGGAGTCATCCTACCAAGTTAAAATGAAATCCCTTCATACATATGACCTGTATACTGTGCTAAAGGTTTTCGGGCTTTGGGCCCCTGTAGCCGTCACAGTTGACCAATCACGACCAAAAGGGGACATTCTCATCTAGACAATATATGGAGTCAACCTACCAAGTTACAATGAAATCCCTCCATAAATACGACATGTAGACTGTGCTAAAGGTTTTCGGGTTTCGAGCTTGGGCAGCCATCACGGTTGATGGATCATGACCAAAGGGGGACGCTCTCATCTAGATATTATCCAGAGGCATCCTACCAAGTTACAATGAAATACCTTCATAAATACGACCTGTAGACTGTGCTAATGGTTTTCGGTTTGTGGGCTCAGGCAGCCATCACAGTAGACCGATCATGACCAAAAGGGGACGTTCTCATCTAGACATGACCTCAAACATGCATATGAAATTTCATGCCAATCGGACAAAAACTACGGGGTGTAGCATGTGCTAAAGGAAAATGTAAACAGACTCACAGACTAACAGACTTCCGCACGCGTGATGGCAATAGCTTATCTTAACTTTTGTCAAGTTAAGCTAATAATTCTGATTGGAAGTTATGAAGAAATTTTTTTTTTTTTTTAAAAGTCCCGACGGCCTCATGATCCAACCGAGTGGGATTTTTTTTAGCCCACTCAGTTCTACTGGACTTTAGGATGCTGTATACCAAATAATAATTCTTTGTTCTGTGCCGTTTTTGAACTAGGAACATTTTAATTTTTTTCTATTTTTAGCTTCTGGGGTTGCCACAGGTGCAGAAATTTTTTCAGACATAAATGAAGTATATGTCCCCCCAATTCAGTGGAACCCGGTTAACTGAATAGCCACTTTGCCAATGAAAGTTATTCAATTAACATGAGTATTCAAATATCAGGGATTGTGTTACTTTCCTGTATTCTAGAGATAAACTTAGCATTTATTTTATTATATCTTGGTTGACAGAGCTCCATGAGCTCTGTCAAACAAGATATAATAGTAGATTAAATGCCTATATTTGATGTACTGAGGCCAAATAGGTTTATACACAAAGGAAACCTGGGGAGAGACAGGGTAATTTCTTGACAGTTACAAGATTTTTTATTCTATTAACAGGAATTTACTCTGTAACCTATATTCAATTAACAGGTCAAATTTGTACTGGATGTATCGTAAATGGCTTTGTGTGGGAAAATTATATTCAATTAACAGGGTTATTCAGTCAAGAGGTATCCAATTAAGTGGGCTCCACTGTACTACTGTATACCCAATTTGGTGCAAATTGGGCCATCAGTTCAAGAAATGAAAATGTGGGGCAGGGCCAGAAATATTGCACCTCCCAGCACATGCCCAAATATTGCCCGAGAAACTTTCTTTGGCCACTCTTGAATCTTGAACATACAAGGAAGTTGAATATCAAATTTCAAAGTTTGTGACTGGTAGTTTATGAGAAGAACTTATTAGAAGAACTTCAGGTTTTACTTGCACTGCCTCCAGCCCATTCTTTTGAACAAATCTAGAAGGTTATCCCTCATCGAAAAATTATGCCAAGTTTGGTTGGGTATGGTCCAGTGGTTTCGGAGAAGACTAATATGCAAAGTTAATAGCCGACAGGCACAAGAAACAGATTTTGATCTTTTTAGGCCTAATTTTGATCTTTTGCGTTTACTGACCAATGTCTTGTGGTGTTTTGATAAAGACTCAATCACTTCATCCACAACTTTGTCTGACAAATAGGCAGCTACCGCTAAATCAATTTCACTGGAAAAGAGAAAAAAAAGATAAAATTAAAAACATGTCATTTGCATTTACAAGAAAAAAGCAAAAATAATCCAAAGTATGTAAAATTATTTTGAATGAGTAAATTAATTGTTTGTCCGGAATAAAACAGCTTTGTTTACTCTCAGCCTGTTGGAGGTTAATTTTCCTGGCCTGAAGATAAGCAGTCTGACATTTGCAGAATGAGGTCTCCAGAGGGTGAAATTGGTGATGCTATCCCATACAGTGGGCCAATTTATCCTCTGGGTACCTCTTTCTGTTTAGTTATGAGACCCTGATTCAGATTGAGGTTCACAGAGGGTAAATTTAGTGATGCTACCCTGCTGGGCAGGGTAGCATCACTAAATTCACCCTCCTGGGACCTCATTTTGTAGATGTCAGTATGTTTATTTTCTGACTTGGCCAGTGGAGTCATATTTTGAACAGAAGTATAATCCAGGCTCTTGTTTACCCTTTAACCAATCTTAGGCTCACAACCATTCAGTGCTATTCAAAGAAATTAGTATTCAAATTTATCTTTTCAAATTTTCCCTGAACAACATAGCTTATAACTCCTCATTGGAACAAGCTACTATGAGGGGTCATAAGATATGTTCTAAGGCAAACAATGACCTTTTTTTAAATGCTTTAGCATTGCAAAACATTCTTGCACTTAATGCAAATTTAAAAACATAAAAATTAAATGGTTTATGTCTGATATTTTACGCACGTTAATAAAATTGATAAATTTGTCCCTTGAGAACGTGGCTTTGCAATGCTTTAGCATTGCAAAGCCTTCTTGTACTCAAGGGACAAAATACACCCCCACCCATGCTATTCTGTAGATTATGAGGCCTAAAACATAAAACAAACAAAGAATATAAACTTTTGAAATAATGACAATAATAAATGAAAGTGTCAGTGACACTGTAGCTCAACTTGTGTAAGACATGTACATGTACAGTATGTGACACAGCAATGACACACATCTAGGTAATGACCTGATAACAAAGGTACATGTAAAGTATTGTAAAGGTCTGTACATAAATACTGACCGTAGCCTGTAACAAATGTATAGGTAAAGTATTGTAATGATAGTTAGATGCTAAACTGGAAAAAAAAACCTTCATGGGGTTGATGTTACAATGGGGATCCTTGTATGGTGCACCATAAGCCAAATGTTTGCAACTGTTTTGGCCTGTTTGATTCAAACCCTTCTAAGGTTGATTCACACTAATTAATAAATATTTGTCCAGTCCTTCTTAAAATATAGATATTTGAATTTTATATCTTTCACTCATAGGGTTCCCACAGGTGAGGAGGTTTTATTTTTCTCATTGGAAATAGAAAATCGGGTTCTGCTAATAATGTTTACCCACCCCAAACAACACCAAATATTAACACAGGAACTTGGCTTCAACACATTTGAATATGCACATACTTGGGATGCTGAATTCAAGAAACATTATTTTGTCTGGTGTTTTTGGAAAAGATTTTTAATTATCTTCCTTTTTGAGTCCCCGAGTGGGTCTGACTGAACCCAAAAATATTTGTTCTCATACCAGTGATAATGAAGGCACCCAATAAATTTATAGCAAACATTACTGACATAAATGAAAGTGTCAATGACACTGTAGCTTAACTTGTCTGTGAGTTGTGTTTGATGAAAAGGATAATATTCAATGTTTATGAAAGGATTATGAAATAAGACAAGAATTGTGATAATTGGGAATATGTTAATTTCTGTTCCCTGTATGCTATGTTTTCAATAAAAATAATATGAAGTGTAGACTGCACTAAAGAATTGAGGGGTGAGTTAATGTGGCCCTCATAGTTAATGTATGTGGCCCACACAGTTAAGTTACAGTGAAATTGTTCCAAAACGAGTCATCCTATCAAGTTACAATGAAATCCCTTCATAAATATGGCCTGTAGACTCTGCTGAAGGTTTTCGGCTTCAGACCAGTGTAGCCATTATGGCTGACCGATCACAACCAAAAGGGGATGTCCTCATCTAGACATTATAATGAGTCATCCTACCAAGTTACAATGAAATCTCTTCATAAATATGACGTGTAGTTTGTGCTAAAGTTTTGGGGGTTTTGGGCTCGGGCAACCATCATGGTTGAATGATCGTGACCAACAGGGGACGTTCTCATCTGGGCATTATCTGGAGTCATCCTACCAAGTTACAATGAAATCCCACCATAAATATGAATTGTAGACTGTGTTAAAGGTTTTCGGGCTTTGGGCCCCTGTAGCCGTCACAGGTGAGCAATCATGACTAAAAGGGGACATTATCATCTGGACAGTATATGCAGTCACCCTTCCAAGTTACAATGAAATCCCTCCATAAATATGACCTATCGACTGTGCTAAAGATTTTCGGGTTTTGGGCTTAGGCAGCCATCACAGCTGAATGATCACAACCAAAAGGGGACATTTTCATCTAGACATTATCTGGAGTCATCCTACCAAGTTACAATGAAATCTCTTCATAAATATGACCTGTAGACTGTGCTAAAGGTTTTTGGGCTTCGGGCTCCTGTAGCGATCACAGTTACCCAATAGCGACCAAAAGGGGATGTTCTCATCTAGACATTATATGATATATGAAGTCAACCTACCAAGTTACAATGAAATTCCTCCATAAATACGACCTGTGGACTGTGCTAAAGGTTTTCAGGTTTTGGGCTCGGGCAGTCGTCACGGTTGACAG
Source organism: Pictodentalium vernedei (assembly GCA_031216915.1). Taxonomy (NCBI): domain Eukaryota; kingdom Metazoa; phylum Mollusca; class Scaphopoda; order Dentaliida; family Dentaliidae; genus Pictodentalium; species Pictodentalium vernedei. The sequence continues at coordinate 647,886,836 of CM062295.1, forward strand.
ATGGCGATCAAATTGGGAAGTTCTCATCTTGACATCATACGGAGTCATCCTACCAGTCCACAGTGAACCAAATACACATAATTTCAAACTCTCACTTCCACACGACGTACTCTTTGTAGTCTATGTATTATTCTTTTAAGTGAACGCTACGTCATTGTAACTGATAGGGTGAGAAATGAACAATATACATACATGGTGCCTCTCAAGTCGCACATGTTGGGCATGCATGTGTGTATCGTTGGATGGTGGGGGTGAAACTTAAAACATGTAATGAAAAAATCTACAGAGTAGTACTTTTAGAATCGATCCTATAGGCTATACCTTCATTTAGGCACTTCACCCCGATTGTCCACATGGGGGCACCATGACGCCGTATACTAAGGCGTACTGCACGTCGATGGTGCACATGTCTTCAACCAATCTAACCTGCCTGTGCTGCTGTGCAGAGTTACGATGTTGGGGAGCTGGCAGCTGCTCGTCGTTGCTCGGTGGTTCTCTCCGGGTACTCCGGCTTCCTCCACCCGTAAAACTGTCGCGGTCATGATTAGCCATTGTGCATAAGTATGTGACCTTAAACACCAATAAATAAATAAATAAATAAATAAATAAATAAATAAATAAATAAATACCTTCATTTAATTTATGGTGTTTGTACTACGTGAAATCCTGTATGCTGTGCATGCACGGTAACAACACTAAATTCGGTCCCGTTTTAAAGGCAACCACCATTATGAAAGGGCCCCAGTCTCTATCTAGTGGGGGGGTAGGGGGGGTGGGGAGGGACAAAAGATTTTCAGCAACGCCACTGGTAGCCTGTGCTAAAGGAAAATGTGAACAGACTCACAGACTAACAGACTTCCACACGGGTGATGGCAATAGGTTATCTTGACTTTGTCAAGTTAAGCTAAAAATAAAATAAAATAAAAAACCGCCCGCCCATATGCAATTTTTAAAAAAATGGTCTGAGAAATGGAAGATATACTTTGTGGGGCCTTATTCATGTTTGTTGAATATGTTCCGATATATATCTTTGTCTTGGACCAACAATTTTCCAAATGTTGCCCTGGTGGCTCAAGAGACAGTCTAAATCCACAACTGAAAATCAAGATCCATACTTTGACCTGCTGTATCACTTCATCATGTGTATCTATATTAAAAGTAAACTACCTTAATTTATTGTGAATATCTGTTGCAACATCTTCTAATGCTACTGATGTGTAATTCTTTGGTAAAGTACTTTTTTCGTTGGAGCCACTTTCAAGATCACTCAGTAAATTCTGAAAAGAAACAATTACTTATAGGTAGTATGATATTATGATGGGTGTATAAATATAGAATATACCCATAGTAGCTTGGTGTACCAAATGTTCACCACGAGTGGTGAAGTGGTGTTAAGCGCGAGCCTTCGGCACGTGGTTAACACCACTTCACCACGAGTGGGAACATTTGGTACACCAAGCTACTTTGGGTATATTTTTTTTCCATGATCGACAGATTATTAAGAGTAGCTATTATTTTTTCTAGATTTTACTGAACAGCAGATGTGCATACGAGTGAATCAATTTTTGTTTGCACGAGCATTGGTGGGCAGTACTTCCACTGTCAATTTTATCACCGAAATGAAATGAAAAAAAGAAACTGAGCCTTTTTCGTTTTAATAAAATAATAACATACTATTTTGAGTTATGCATGCTTTATTAACATGAGACAATGCATGTTTGTTAATTTTTGGCATCTTATGAGGTAAACCCATTTAAAAACGTAACAAATAATTGCCACTTCCATTTCACTCTTCGCGAGACGAAGTGCGATAAATTTAGACAAGTTTGCATTCAGGTCGACATCACCAAAGGTCAACGTGGATGTATTTCTACTGTAGGTGTAAATATTTTTCTACTGAAATCCCATTACTGGCGTGTTCATCACGGTGGGTGTGTAAAGCTAAAAATTATGTCATAGGCTTTTCATGTATAGTAGAATAGGTAATCATGGTATAAATAAGAGCACCTAATGAGTGGTAATATTTAGAGGTTATTACTTGGTTAGTTTCTTGCTGGTTGAGATATCAGCCTGAGGTAACTTCATATCAGCCTGAAACCGAAGGTCAAAGGCCGATGTAAAATTACCGAGGGCTGATACCCTTGCCAATTTGACACTTACCAAGTAATAACTTCTGTATTTATTAACTGGTAGAGTGCTGGAAGCCCATATTTGGGCTTTATTCTGAAGTGTCGGTACCACAACTTAAAGGCTTCATATTCAGTGGATGTTCTTCATATCACCTTTGAAGTGAAATTATTTAGTCTGTTTGGATTTGCCTTGTTACAATTTATGGGAGAGTGTCTATTGACACTCTCCCATAAATTGTAACAAGGTAAAGTTATGTGAACAAATTTTGATGACTGTAAATAATTCCGCACTCTACCAATTAGACCAAACCAAATAATTACAAAATGTTCTCTTATCTAATAGTTTTCTAACAGAATTATTGTTTCTCGTTTCTTTCAAAGTCCGAAGTTTCCTCTTCTCCTATTTGAGCTACCCGAATGGGAAGCCATGATGTTTCAATAGCTGAACTATCTCTTCTCCCACTTCCACAAATTTCTGCTTACAACTCTGAATTTTGCACTGAATATTCTGTACAATTTTCTTCTTTCTTCTCTTCATTCACCCCATCCCCACTCATTTCCGTCATTAATTCCTCATCATTCAAACACTCTATATCAAACCATTCTATTATGCCCAGTAACACCAGTTTTCGAGATTGTGTTCAACAAGTAATGGTTTCGATGAAAACAATTTGCTTACGTACAGTAACGATGAATCAAAGGGAACAACTCTGCCTTGATTCATATCAGCCGAGATCGGCAACATATCGTGCAGATTTGAAGACTTATCAGCAGAGGTTGATAACGGGCAATTCTGGGAAAGAAAATCATATCTAATGAATAAGAAATATTTCTTATTCTATTCTTCTAACTTAGCTTAACCCTTTGCACTCTGATGTCAAAATGACAATGTTTTCAGCAGCAATTATTTCCCATAATGCAGTTTGATATTTAACCAAATATACCTTGTTTGACAGAGCTCAGTGAGCTCTGTCAAACAAGATATAATTGAATAAATTTAAAGTTGAACAAGAGAAAAACAGAGTGAACTGAGAAAATTCTGTCACACTAGTTAGGGGTTAAGCAGTGTTACAAACTTTGTTACTACAGCCTTACTTGACTGCTCTGCTTCCAGATGCTGGACATTGTCACGCAACTCTTAATTCTTTGAACCCTTACTCCCCTATACAGCCAGCTTTCACACCCTGGCTTTCCTGGGGAATATGACTAAAATGTTAAAAAATTTATAGTAATTTATATATTTTTTATACTTACCAATGACCCAGACATAGCTGGTGCTAACTCTTAAAATATAGGGCCAAACACAAATTTTGCCCCCCAATCCCCAAAATTTGCATCTAAAACTAAAGAAAACATGTCCTGAGAGGCCCTCCACACTTCGCCCCTACTGCGCATGCGCAGTGTCAAGGACGTTCCGAAATTGGCGCCATTTATCATTCTAATAACCAGTGCCTGGTAAGCGCTATGTACTCAGCGGGGAGGCAAGAGTTCCCAACTCCTGGGAGGGCCATCCCCGTCTGGGTCATTGGTAAGTATAAAAAATATATAAATTACTATAAATTTTTTAACATTTTTATACTGTACCAATGACCCAGACATAGCTGAATAGTAAAAAGGCTGGAGGGCCAAGGACATAGAGCAAAATGGAATACGCTCAATAAAATAAAATAGAGTCATCCCCTGTAGGGAAAAGAAGTAATAGGCCTTACATGTATCTTTCTTATTTATGATAAATTAGAAAGATACAACACCTTCCAAAAATTGAGCTTCATACATCCATGTACTCTATTAATATCCAATAATCCTTATACTAATAATTTTTAAAGTAAGCCAATAATAAAGTAAGTCTAGAGAATAGAGACTCTTATACTCCTAAAAGTGTGTGAGAATTGCATAATCATGTCCGTTGACATATGCAATATTCAAAAGCTATACTTTAAAAACTAAGACTTGAATGAATTTTATAAACTTAAACTTCTCCTAAACAACCATCCCAATAACAGCTCAGAATTACTAACTCCGGAGGAGGTATCCCCTTGTTTTCATAGTAAAAACAGGTGACCCAAGGGAACACCCTCCCCCCCCCCCCCCCTTTTTCTTGCCCTGGGTCAAATAGCCCAGAGCGAAGAGGGCAGCCGAACGGAGACACTGCCGAAACAGACAGCCTACCTAGCTATAGTAGCAACTGTTAAGTGAATGACATTCTGAGCAGTAGATAATAGACCTAACAATAGAGGCCTCCAGAAATGGACTCGATATTTCTGAGATAAAATTCATGAATGGATGGCTGAGCGCAATGAGCAGCCTTCAAAAATCTATAATAGAACACTATTAATGTAAGCCCAAGAAGTAGAAGAACTCTTACTTCATGAGCCGAAATCTTAAGCACAACTGCTAAGCCAATGATATACCATAAGCAGTACGCTAGTTAATAGAATCCATTAACAATAAAATGGAGCGTAACGTCCTTCTACTAGACATCAAAGACAGAAGAAGCTTACGCCCTTGTAATAAACAGATATCTGTTTATAAATACATAAACTGTACCCGGAAAGAGTAAAGGCCTATGCCCATACAAAGACGGAAGGACCTTAAAATAATAGGTTCCGGATAATAGGAGCCTAACTCTTATGCAACAATCCAACCTAAATAGTAACGGAAGTATTGATTCCGAAACTATGAAAGTGAAAATCATCCATCGATAGTGCATGAAACTCACTGACTCTACAGTAAAAGAGAAACCAACAGAATTACTGTCTAAAAGGTCAGAATTTGAAAACTACTGTTTCCAGAGGCTCAAATGATTACTTAGCTAAATAAGAACCTGAAGTTAAAATCCGTATAGGAATTTAATCTAAAGATTCTAAGTCTATTTATCAAAAAGTTACTAACTGACTTAGATAAAGAGACAAAAGACTCAATTGTAAACTATCGTAGAGTGCATAGGTATGAGGTAACATAAACCTATAACCTAAATAACAACAGGCTGCAGTAGATCTTGTGAAACAAGTATACTAAAAAATAGCAATGAGTAGTATGGAGGGATCAACAATATGAACATAATGATCCCTACACCACGACGGAAGAGCCTCCACTTTAGTCGCATAGAATAGCGAAGAAGAGGATCTCCTATAGTAAAAAATCGCGTCCAAAGCTCGTCCAGTATAGTGCTTACAATGCAATACGGACCACACAACGGAATACATGAAGGTTGCGACCTTGCTGGTTGTGATAAAGATGACACGATTTACCAGTGAAAAAAGATCCTCACATAGAGGAAGATTTCACGTTAAGATCCACAGTAGACAAGAGAGTAAATTACTCATGATCTCTGTGAAGATAGAGATGCTATCAACAGAAATGTATTGTGGTTGTTTATCTTAGCAATACCTGCTAAAAACAACAGCGCCGGAGGATACGCGTATCCTATCATTCTGTCCTATAGATCAATAGAGCGTTAACAGTATTAGCTCAGAGATCTGGACAAGCCAACACATACGTCTGCAATAGATTAGCCAGCTGTGTCATAAATAAAACATCATTGGGCGCTCCCATAGATAGCAAATCTGATTGAATACTTGTTTGTTGAGAGTCCATTCTGACAGCAACAAGCAACCCGTAAGAGAACGGGAGTGCGATAAAACAATCAGACGACCCAGAATATGACGGACCAAAACTGAACTTGGTGTACTATAACCAACAGACGGATTCTTTCCATTAAATTGAATAACGGAAACGAAAGAGTGCCTCCCTGGTTCCGGAGATACGCCACTACTGTCGAATTAAAGGACAGGAATTTGGGCATGCGTTTCTGAATAATGTTCATGCAATGACATAAAGCAAGCCTAAAAAACATTATTCCGCGGAAGTTAACTGATAGCTAAAAGACTGCGGAACCCAAAGACCCTGGCACTTCGAATCCGTAGGGATCAGTATATATCCCAATCTGTTTGACTGGCAACCGTCATAACAGCCACACTCGGGTCCGGCAACTGCGGCGGCACTCTCTGAGTCAACCACCGAATGTTTGCCCCAGTCTGAATCTCTTGTAACACTAGATAGACAAGAGAATGTATAAATCAAGCAATTCATGGATTGCCGGAAAGTTGCCGTCGAAGAGAAGCTCCTCCGAGAACGAAGCGACTCTGAGAGAGTTCTTAACCTACTATCCACGCGTGGATGTAGCTAGGGCTGCATCACGTCTAACCAACTCCAATCAGCCACTGAAGGGCGGAGTTATACGTGAACAAACTACTGCCCTCAAAAGAAATTACATTGAGAATAATATCCCGTAAATCTTTTCTTGAAGACGTAATGATAACGCCTCAGTAAGGCGGATTACGTATAATAAAGCGTCTAAGTTAAGTCTAATATACATAATGTCGTTCCCAACATTGAGATTGGAAAAGACATAAACGGTGAAAAAGAATATATGCAGTCTTTAATCACACCGTCTAGACGCATATGAACTCTCGGTATGCCCTGCTCTGCCAAAATAAACTATATGTAAAAAAAGATAAAATGGCAGAAATGAGCCACGCGGACAAGAAACTAAACTATCATGCTTAGTAGCCGTCTTGTATATATATATAAATATATAGCGTCGAAAAATAAAACATGTTGTAATGACAATATTGGACTGCGTCGGTAAGTCAGGGACAAAGTCCCTGTACCGATCGCAAAATCCGAGTCCAATGACGCTATAAGTCTCTTATCCAAGATCGCAGCAATGAAGTCCGAAAAATAATCACTGGAAGAAATGCCAGAAGATATGAAAGGCATCTTCCGATACTACTAAAGGGAAAACTCGAAATCTTTTGAATCCCTTTCGCCATCCTGTCGGACCCTATAAAGCGTTCGGTCGTCCGTAGCTTGATGCAACCGCGGACCGCACCGACCCAGCGCCGTCGGATAATTCCTGATTCGACCGAGAAACCGTCAATTGCTGGGATGCTGCGAAACAACTGTGCTAACTCGGATAGCACGTCCGTCACTGAGGCCTGAGGAGCAGCGGTCTTACGATGCATTGCCGCAGGAAGCTCCGAGATCGTTACCCCGTGCATACTTCCAATATGCGAGCGAACGGAGTGTATAGGCCTCGTGTCCCTTGGCTACCGGATGGCGCGACCTATTCGCTGTGGAATCACTGAATGCCGAAACTGATCGGATACTCGAGGTCACGTAGCCAATGTGCGGTCGTGTGCCCTGCTGTGAGGATGAGGAAGCATTAAAGACAGTCTCTCGGACTGTCAATATAACGGAGCGTCCCGAGCAACGGACATATGCTCCGAATGTAAAATATCTGAACCACAACATGCGGTCCCCTATGTTGTTGGCTTCCTCCGATCTGTCCTCAATCTGCCGTCACTGGGTGAGTACTAAAGTAATTAAAGTGCTCGCATCACCCAAATCTCCTTCCTAGACCGCAACGGACGAACCCGGCAGCCGAACCATTCGATGAATGTACGCTACACCGGGTGAGCTAGCGAATGTCACTCCGTAAGCGATAGACATATTCCATGAGCACTTATTGCCGCTAACTCTTCATTAACTATGACGACAGAGGCACACTTTTGAAAGACATCTCCATAACTCTTCGAACAAGAAACCAGAAATGCTTGGATAGCAAGCATAAAATAATAATATATATAGCGTCGTTCAATAATTCGAAAGTTTGTGTGACATTATTGGACTATGTCGGAACTGAGGGACGATGTCCCTGAACCGAACCAAAAATTTCTAAGTCCACCGACGCTATCAGTTTCTTATCCGGCATCGCAGCATATGTTGTTCCGAAAGGGAAAGCTTGAAATCCACCGAATCCCTTTCGGTATCCCGTCGGACCGGATGAAACTTTCGGACGTCCGTACCCGCTTCCGCGGAGCGTCCCGACCCAGCATCGTCGGATAAAATATATGCGACAGATTCAGTTGATGCTGGGATGCTGCGATAAACTGTGCTATTAAGGAAAGCACGTCCGTTCCCGAGGCCTGTGCAGTAGCGGACTTACGATGCATTGCCGCTGGAAGCTCCGTGTACGTTGACTCCCGCATACTTCCTATGCGAACGTCCGGAGTCTGCAGGCCTCGAGTCCCCGGCTACCGACCCAGCGCTGTCGGATAATTCTCGATCCGACACCGTTCTGTCGGCTGCTGGGATGCTGCGATACGCTGTGCTATGTGCACAAGAATGTCCGGCGTCGAGACCTGCGGAGGCGCAGTCTATCGCTGCTTCGCCGAGGGCAGCTCCGCATCAGATGGCTCCCGCATACTTTTCCTATGCGAACGTCCGGAGTCCATCGGTCTCGAATCCCTGGCTGCCGGATGGTGTGACCTGGTCGCCGAAGAATCCTTGATCGGCGAAGCTGGTAATATATCGGCGGTCACGCAGCCAAGGTGCGGTCGTGTGCGCTGACGAGAAGAGGAAGCCTTAGCAGTCTCAGCGGACTGCCTATACAACGGAGCGTCCCGAGCGACGGACGTATGCTCCGCTAACGACACATTTGTACCACAACATCTGGGGCCAGATGTTGTTGAACGAGAGAGGGGCCTCTCTCGCTTGCCGTCCGGATGGACCGGAACGAGCTATGAACCGGACTAAAAGGCTTCCTCCGTTCTCCCTCCGATCCGCCGTCACTGGGTGTGCATTAAGTTAATTTTATAGTGCTCGCATCACCCCAAAATTCCTTCTAGACCGCAACGGACGAACCCGGCTGCCGAACCATTCGGTGAATGGACGCTACACCGGGCGAGCTAGCGGACGTCAAAGGCCGTCGAACCTACTAGGGTCCTCTTAGGCAATTGGCGTATTACATGAGCACTTTTCCGCTAGCCCTTCATTAATTGTGACGACGGAGGCACACTGTTGGAAGACATCACAGATACATCACCCTAATCTTGATCGTCTGAAATAGAAATTGATAAAGTAGAGTGACCCTGCGGGGAAAGGACCGGAGTGTCCAAATCCCCAACAACATACCGTGACATACGCTTCCCATATTGTCATCGAAATCATACGATACAGAACCGGAGTTAATGCGAGTACACTGACCACATATAGAATGATAATAAGGTCAGAGGAAGACTTCCTCTTAAAACAATTGATCAATATCCTTTCAATGTGAAAAGAAAACAAGTCCTGGTACTCGCACTAACCCCTGGCAATCAAAATACATAATAATAATATGATCCATTAATATAGAAAAAATAATTGAAATCAAAATATTTTGAAAAAATATTTTTTCAGAACAGCCCAAGTTTCTGAAAAGTAACGTTGAGCCCCAATGGATCCCAAGCCTAAGTGTGGACAAAAATTTTAAAAATATTTTAAACAATTTATTCAACACTTACGAACAATAATAATGTATCTAGTTATGATTGAAATAACATAAAGATATTATTATTTAGAAATCCCCCCCTCACACAGAGGGCTGTTGTAAATGTAAACAATGAGTGTAAAAACACTAAAATAAGACTCCAGGCACCCAGGCCCGAAATCAGTTACCAAAAATACACCATCTGATGCAAAACAGAGACTTCCAGGGAAGAAACTGCAGAACATCAGATGGTAGATGCAGAACACAACGCCTAACCACCCGTAGGTGAAGACGTAAACATGGGGAAAGAACAGAATTCATTCTGTTATTCAGCTAAACTCCCAAGAAATTTTAGTAATAATAATTACAGAAATTATGCCAAAAGCATGGGAGAATAGCAAGGGGGAACTTAAAGGACAGGGAGAGAGGAAAAACACTTGTAAAAACAGTGTAATTAAATAATCAGAATGACAACAAAATGGCTGCTGCCTTGAAAATAGGTAACTTAACATAATTTCATTAAAAAATTTTAAGTTACAGCCCTGATAATATTCTGTCACACATTCATTTCCTCTCCTCCTTTTCTATCCTCCTTAGAATCACCATTTCACTAATATTTATGTGTCTGGCATCATTTAAACTGAGATTTAAAAGCACAAAGATCAGTCAGATGTTAACTGATGAAGGGCCAAACTTAGAATGATAAATGGCGCCAATTTCGGAACGTCCTTGACACTGCGCATGCGCAGTAGGGGCGAAGTGTGGAGGGCCTCTCAGGACATGTTTTCTTTAGTTTTAGATGCAAATTTTGGGGATTGGGGGGCAAAATTTGTGTTTGGCCCTATATTTTAAGAGTTAGCACCAGCTATGTCTGGGTCATTGGTACAGTATAAAAATATAGACATTGATCAATTTTTTAATTTTTGGCTGTTATAGGTTCATTATCAGAATCATCATTTGGGGCATTCTTTATCTCAAAATCATCCATCTCCCCTGCAATGCCCCCATCTGTGGGCACTATCTCACCCCCTTCCGCAGGACTGATGTTGATCCAGACCAGACCCATGGTACCACTTGGTCCATCTCTAATAGTTTCTTGCCCATCATGAGAATCATTAATTATGTCAGAACTTGAAATATCCTTTTCTGTTTCAAATTCACTATCAGTCCCGTATTATCATCTTTCACATCTCCTGTATTCAAATCCATAATCTATCTCAATACTTCATTGTGAAGGAAAATACAAAATAAAACCATGTGTTGACTACTGAGTAAGACTTCTGAGCAATCTCCCCTTCATCAGTAATTTTAAATTTGACGGAAAAGATGGAATATTATCAGGCAATATCCAGATCATATCTAATAAACAAGAAGTATTTCTTATTTTATTCTTCTAACTTAGCTTAACTGGTAGAATGCTAAATTACTTTTCAAATGTAATTTGTAAGGCTAAAGAAAATTAATCTTTTGATTCTCAGGCACTGGCATCTTCGTTTTTTCGGCCCACGTTCGACATTTTTATTTCGGTAGCAAAATTCAAATATACAAAACCACCATGTGATTTTAGCGGTATCACATCGCGATTTGCGATGCATTATGTCGCCGGTATTTATTGATACAGTATTGTTATTCTCTTCGCAAAATGCGACACGATTCTCATATGTATGTACAAAATAAATATTTAACTGGTTGAGGACTAGATTATATTTAGTGCTCTGAATTTATTCATCAACAATTATTCTATTACAAATTATTGGAGAGTGTCCACAGGCACCATGCCAACAGGCACTCTCCAATAATTTGTAATAGAACAAATTTGTATAAACAAACTATTATTTACATTTAACTGAATACAAAACATGGGTAAGGAAAATGTTACTTTTGCACTGGTACTCTCATTTTTTTGAAAGGTCTGATTCTGGCTTAACCAGTTAAAACTCTCCTTATTATTTTTAATCTCCATTTCAGTTGTTCTATATTGATTTTGTGTAGTATGCAGGGACCGACCTGGGCATGCGCCAGTGCGCATTTGGTTCTGAAACATCAGGACCTGGCTCTTAAACCTCAGAAATAGGCTTCTCAGTTGGCGCGTAACTTCTCAGATCATATTTTGATATTCTTTCGATGGATAATCGAGAGAGACACTCTTACAAATATTATATATATGATTATCATTTATCATTGTTGTAGAGTGCTTAAGTTAATACTTCAAGTCTTAATTACCAAGCATTAATCTTCACTGTGGTTTCTGATCAAGTCTTGGCTGCCTAAATAGGCAGCCAAGACTTGATCAGAAACCACAGTGAGGATTAATGTTTGATATAGTGTACTAAATGAAAATGATGAGAGTTATTACATACTTGCAGTGTGTGTTACAAACAGCAGTGTGACTCCGTAAATTGAAATCTGGTGCATGAATTGAAAAAATAGGCTCCGAGGCTAGAGCGTATTTTAAATAGTCCTGATCGGTCCCTGAGTATGATCACTGTTACAGTGAAAACTATCAGTGAAATCAACATGGAAGCTCTCGTATTTAATTTTAGGTTCTCACAACTGGATTTTAGACATCAGTGACCATTATCAGGAATAAAAAATAAAAATAAAAACCGCCCTCCCTCATTCGTTTTATAAAAAAAAAAGTGCCTGAGAATCAATTTTTTAATTTTCTTTGGCCTAACATGAGTATTTTTTTTCAAAGATACAATGCTGCCAGCAAGGGAAGCCTTAGTTTAGCAAGAGTTTGTTCATCAGTAACTTTGGTTACTATTTATTGGAGAGTGCCTTTGGATACCAAGCATAGTGTATATAGCACCTTTCTCAATGTCTGTATTGTATTGGCTTGCGTTGAATACACACAGTAATCATGGTTGAAATTATTGCAAAAGACATCCACATCCTGAGTTGAAAAAAATTAGTAACATATCTTACTTTATCAGCCAATATAGCAACACACTGTTCTTTAGCACACTTCAACATTTCCTCTGTATTTCTCTGAAAAAATAATTAAAATTTAACAAAATATAACTTTTCAAACTAGTTCCTGGTCATCTCCATACTATCACAGAATAAAATACACTTGAAAAATAAACATTCTGCATCCCAGGTTTATTTACCTCCTTGTAAGTGATTCACCTTTTTCTGGGTCAATTATTACACTTGGAAATTAATTAAGTGCATCCCCATAATGTGAACAAGACAGACAGTTTTTGACTATCCACTTCATACTTAAGACGAGAATTAAATGTGAAGTTTTCATCCAAAAGTGCTGTTTTCTTGAAAAATTGCCCTCTATTAAGATTCTTTGTAAGAAAAAATTAAAAAATTTAAAGTAATTTATATATTTTTTATACTTACCAATGGCCCAGACTTAGCTGGTGCTAACTCTAAAATATTCAGGGCCAAACACAAATTTTGCCCCCCAAATCCCCCAAATTTGCATCCAAAATCAAAAAACTGATGTCCCATATGGTCCTCCATACTTTTACCTACTGTGCATGCGCAGTGTCAAGGAAGTACCGAAATTGGTGCCAAGCCTCATTCTTACAATCAGTGCCTACTAAATATTATATAATCAGCGGGGAGGTATGAATTCCCAACTCATGGGAGGGCCATCCCTGTCTGGGCCATTGTAAGTATAAAAAATATATAAATTACTTTAAATGTTTTCATATTTTTATACTGTAACGAATGGCCCAGACATAGCTGAATAAAAAAAAGGCTGGAGGGCCTAGGACATAAAGGAAAATCCAATAGGCTCAATTATGTATAAAGGAATATCCCCTCGAGGAGAAAAGGAGAGAAAGGATTTACATATGTCTTTCTTATTTATTAAATAAGAAAGACAGAATACCAATCAATAATTGAGCATAATAACATCAATGATCTCTATTAATATCCAGTATAACCCATTATACTAATTCCTTAAAGGAAAGCCAATAAATAAAGATAGTCCAGAGAATGATACTCTTTATACTCATTTAAAAGTGTGTGAGGATTGTATATTAACGCTTGTATGACACGTGACATATACAAATGCTTCACACCGAGCTACACTTTAAAAAATATTACATAAATGAGATAGACATTAGCTTTACACTTTAAAACCATCCCAGGAGGAGGTATTCCCTTGCTTTTCACTATAAAGCCAGTGACATAAGGGAACACCATTCCCCCCCCCCCCCCCCCTTTCCCCTTGCTCTGGGTCAAATCACCACAGAACGAAGAGGGCAGCAGGACAGAGTCACTGCTGGAACAGAAAACCTACATAACTATAGCTGTATCTGTTTAATGGATGACATTCTGAGCAACAGATAACAGACCTAAACATCTAAGGTCGCCAGAAATAGACTCTATATTTCTGAGGTAAAAGTTAGTGAAAGTAGAAGGCTGTGTCCAGTAAGCAGCCTTCATGAGATCTGTAATAGCAATACTGTTAGAATAAGTCTAAGATGTTGACAGCGCTCTAACTTCATGCACTGAAATCTTAAGCACTGACTGCTGATTGGAAGATAAACTCTCATAAGTATAACGAATAGCTAAGTGAATCCATCTTGCAATAGAATGAACAGAAATGTCCCTTCTATTTGGATTTAAAGACAGAAAGAAGCATTTTCGTCCCTTTCTGATAAACTCTGATCTGCGTTTATAAATATGCATAGCTCTAACTCGACACAGCAAAGGTCTACGACCATCTGAGGACGGAAGAGCCTTAATGATAATAGGCTCAGGATATTTATTAGGAGCCTGATTATTAGCCAAAAATCCCACATTAGTAGTTAAAGTAATAGCATTACCAATACTACGATAATGAGAATCATCAATAGACAAACCATGAAGCTCACTGACTCTTCTTGCGGAAGCAAAGGCTAAGAGAATAGCTGTTTTATATGACAAGAATTTGATGTCTACAGTGTTCAAAGGTTCAAAAGGAGCTTCTTTAAGCTTCAACAGAACCCAAGCTAAATTCCATTTAGGAATTAACCTAAGAGTTCTAGACCTATTTATCGAAAAGTTTTTCGCTAACTTAGATAAAGAGATATTTGATCCAATTTCTAAGCTATCATGATGAGCATAATTTGAGTTCGTCAAAAAAATAGACCAGAAAATTAGCAATGTCTGGAATGGAAGGATCAAAAACATCAATCGATTGATCCCTACACCAACGAGAGAAAACCTTCCACTTTGCCACATAATTCAGCGAAAAGGAGGCCCTCCTACAGTTAGAAATTGCGTCCACTGCTCGTCCTGTAAAGCACTTCCCATGCAAGAAGGACCACACAACGGAAATACGTGAAGGTTGAAACCTTGCGGGTTGTGATGCAGTGTGCGAGATTTCCCCTGAAAGAGAAGGTCCTCCCATGGAGGAAGCTTCCAAGGAACGTCCCATAACAGACAGATAGATTTATCCATGGCTTCTGAGACGACAGAGATGCTACCAACTACCAGCAGTATCTTGCAGTGCAATTGTTTGATCTTTAGCAAGACCTTTGAATCAATGGAGTTGGAGGATATACATATCCTATCATTCCGTCCCAAGAAATTGAGAGAGCGTCTAGTGCATACGCTAGAGGATCTGGGCATGGCGACACATACGTCTGCAACTGATTGTTGAGGTGTGTCGCGAACAAGTCTATCATTGGTCAATCCCATTGGTAGCAAATCTGATTGAATACTTGCTTGTTGAGAGTCCATTCCGACGGAAACATGCGACCTTTATGAGACGACCCAGAATATGACAGACCAAAAGAAGAACGTGATGTTCTAAAACATACAGAAGAATTCTTTCCGTTAGATCGAATAACAGAATCGAATGAGTGCCTCCTTGGTTCCGAATGTATGCTATTACCGACGAATTGTCCGACAATATCTGAACATGCGAATTGTGAATAATGTTCATCCAATGACATAGCGCTCGCCATATTGACATCATTTCTTTGATGTTTATGTGCTTGTTCAGGAACACCGGGTCCCAAGGACCCTGGCACTTCGAATCTGTTGGGCTCAATGTCGTGCCCCAACCTGCTTGACTCGCATCCGTCATAACTGTAAAAGCCGGATCCGGCAGATGCAGCGTAACTCAGTCAACCACTGAATGTCTGCCCAAATCTGAATCCTTTGTTTTTATTTGGTCCGATAACACGGTGAAAAATATCTGGAGTGGATGTGTACGTAAGGGGCCCATCAGAATTAGATCTGCTGCCGCTCCACACAACCCAATCAGTCGCATGAACTCTCTCGCTGTTACTACGTCTGAGTGTAGACAAAAGCGAGCATAACAACTGACTAACTTCGCTCTGGGTAACGGAAGATGAACCAGATTGTTGTGAGTCTCGAAGCTCATTCCCAAGTGAATGAACGACTTGGATGGAGCTAGATCCGACTTCTTTTCATTTACAATGAAACCGAGACGTCAGAGCAATTGAATCAGACTCTGAACATCGTTCTGAAGAACCGTCTTGTTGCCGTATCTCTGAAGAATGTCGTCCAAGTAGGCTGACGTTACCGCAGATGAATGAGCTTGAAAATATGCCATTACCGAGTTCATTATTCGAGTGAATGCCCAGGGTGCTAGACTGAGTCCGAAGCATATGGCTCAGAACTGATAAAGAACCCCTAGAACGGCGAACAGTTGATACTTTCTGAATGCCTGATTTACTATAACATGAAAGTACGCATCTTAATAGATCTATGCTTGATGCATAATCGTCCACCCGAATGCTCGCCCTTACTGATCGAATGGTCTCCTTATAGAACTTTGGAGCCACGATCAGTTTGTTTATCCAGCTCAAATCTATAATTGGACGGAACGAGCCATCTGGCTTTGGTACCAAGAACAGGTGACTGTAAAAACCCAGGAATTCCTGGTTTTCCATGACCTCTATTGCATTCTACTCCAAAAGAGATTGCATCTCTGATAGAAGAGAATCTCTTTTTTGAAGATTTGACAGAAGCCGAGTCCAGCACGGACTTCGTGTTAATGGAGGTTTTTCTCGGTAAGATAGCCTTAGACCATCCGAGATAACTCCTCTTACCCATTGGTCGTCTGTAATTGACAACCAATTCATCAAAAACTTTGTCAGCCTTCTGCCCACATGACCGCAACAGAGGTCCTGACCATCACCTCCTGGACCTGCGAGGCCTACCGGAAGAGAAACTACATCCTCCCCATCCAGTGCCTCGACCTGCCGACCTTGGGACGTCTGACCAGTTGTCTCGGCCAGAACCACATCCACTGCCTGAGTCGCTACTTTGAGGGTCTCTAGAGTAAGAACTTGAGGACTTCTTATATCCTTTAGACAAGCTTCCCTTGGACGAACTTGAAGTAGAAGCTCCTGCTTTATTCTTTTCTGCTGAGTCAGGTTTTTTAGAAACAGACTTTAGAAGCAGAGTATCCAAAGCTTTCTTCTGATCATAGATTAAAGAAAGCTTACCATCAAAGAGAAGGTCACCGGAAACCGGAGCGACTTGAAGAGAGTTTTTCACCTTAGAATCCACCATAGTGGATGAAGCCAGGGCTGCATCACATCTAATCAACTCTAAATTAGCCACTGATAAGGCAGAGTTATACGTTGAATAAGCTATAGCCCTAGAAAGAACTCTTAAAGAGGTATGTGCGTCCTCAAATTCTTCCCCACAGAGACATTATGCTAACGCTCTAGAAAGGTGATCTGCATATGACAAGGCATCTATGTTCGCTCTGTTAGAAGAAATCGTAGTCTCCATAGTACTAGAGTGAATAGAAAAAGACGCAGGAAGAGACAAGTCTAAGTCCTCAGCCTGATCGTCCAAAAGCAGAGGAGCTCTCGAGATGCCCGGATCTGCCATTGTAAATCCATTTCTACTATTAATAAATGGCAGATCCAGAGCACATAAGGATAAGAAACTGTATTTCCTCGAACCCGAGGTTAAATTGAATATATCGTCATTAAGCAAGACAAATGTCTGAGAGACATTGCTGGACTGCACCAGATAATCAGGAACATCTTCCTTAACCCGGCCAAAAAAGTCAGAATCCAATGATGCTATCAGTCTCTTATCTTTGGTCACAGCAATCTGATCCGACGGAACAACATCTGGGAGGTGTTGACGGATAAACTCCATTGCCATGTTGTTCCAAAAGGGAAAAATCCAGCTCCGTAATTTCCCTTTCACCATCTGACTGGATCGGATGAGAATCTCGGTCGTCCCTGTCTGACCGCGCAGAGGAATGAACCGGCCCAGCTTCATCCGACAGTTCCTGATCAGAAACTGTTGTAGAATGTTCCTGAGGTTGCTGGGATGCTGCGATGAGCTGCGCTATTTGCGACAGCAAGTCCATCACGGAGGCCTGTAGAGTCGCGGATCTCTGATGTTTAGCCGCTGGACGCTCCTGGGACGGCGTGTCCGACATAATCTTCTTATGCGAACGTCCCGACTGATGAGGCCTTGTGTCCCTGGCTGTTGGATGGAGTGACCTTGACGACATCGAATTCTTCATTGGCGATGCAGGTTGGATCTCTGTGGTCACATAGCTAAGGTGCGGTCATGTGTGCTGATGCGATGAAGAAGAAGCCATTAGACTAGCCGACCCCGGTAGCCTATATGACGGAGCATCCCAGACAGGAGGTGAGGACGTATGCTCCGACTGACAAAAGTTCTGAACAACAACCTCCGGCCCCAGATGTTGGTGAAAGAGAGAGGGACCTCTCTTGCTCGCGGTCCGGGATGACCTGAACGAGCCCACCACAGAACTGACTGGCTTCCTCTGTTCCGTCGTTGCAGGGTGCGCGTAATCCAAGATTATAGTGCTCACAACACACTTTTTCCTCTCCTCAACCGCAACGGACATACCCTGCATCACACCACCCATATTCTGAGTGATAGATCCACCGGTTGAGCTAGCTGGCGACAAGGACGTAAATCCCATATTCTGAGATCTAGGCCCTTGTCTGATTTCACTGAGCACTTTTGCCGCTAGCTTTTCGTTAATTTGCGATAATGGCAGCACACTTCCAGATAATATCATGGAAACATTACCATGTTCTTGTTCCTCTGAAAAAGAAACTGAAAAACTAGAGTGACCCTGTGGTGAGAGAACAGGCATCGATCTCTCACAACTAACAACATACCGTGACACATGTCTCCAACATTTGTCATCCCAATTGGTACAAACAGAACAAGAGTTAGTTTGAGTATAATGACTACAGCAAACACAATGAGCATGAGAATCTGAGGAAGACTTCCTCGATTTACAATTTGAACAATATTCTTTCATTTTATCAGAAATATTCAAGCCGTAGTACTCGCACTAACACTCAAAATAATACAAAGATACATAATAATACAATCCATTAAACAAAATTTCGAAAAATAATTCATGAAAAAAAAAAAAAAAAATTGGAAAAATTTTTACATGAGCCCAAGTTTCCAAAGGGAACGATGAGCACAAATGGATCCCCAAAAAGCCTAAGTGTGGACAAATTTTTTTCTTTAAAGTAGAAAATTAATGTTACACTTTTGGAGTATAATAATGTACAGTAGAACCTGTCTTGAAAGACCGCCCTTTGGGCCACACAAAAGTGGTCTCTCAAGACAGGTGGTCTCTCATAACAGGTTTTCTCAAGTCAGTGAATAACCAACCACAAAATTCAGAAATGGAGAAAAGTTAAAAAATTTATAGTAATTTATATATTTTTTATACTTACCAATGACCCAGACATAGCTGGTGCTAACTCTTAAAAATATAGGGCCAAACACAAATTTTGCCCCCCAATCCCCAAAATTTGCATCTAAAACCAAAGAAAACATGTCCTGAATGGCCCTCCATACTTCACCTCTACTGCGCATGCGCAGTGTCAAGGACGTCCCGAAATTGGCGCCATTAATCATTCTTATAACCAGTGCCTGGTAAGCGCTATGTACTCAGCGGGGAGGTATGAGTTCCCAACTCCTGGGAGGGCCATCCCCGTCTGGGTCATTGGTAAGTATAAAAAATATACAAATTACTATAAATTTTTTAACATTTTTATACTGTACCAATGACCCAGACATAGCTGAATAGTAAAAAGGCTGGAGGGCCTAGGACATAGAGGGAATTCCAATAAGCTCAATTAAATAAAATAGAGTCATCCCCTCGAGGGGAAAAGGAGTATTAGGCCTTACATGTATCTTTCTTATTTATGATAAATTAGAAAGACACAACACCTTCCATAATTGAGCATCATAACATCTATGTACTCTATTAATATCCAGTATAATCCTTATACTAATAATTTTTAAAGTAAGCCAATAAATAAAGTTAGTCTAGAGAATAGAGACTCTTTATACTCCTTAAAAGTGTCTGAGGATTGTATAATAACGCCCGTTTAACACGTGATATATTCAAAAGCTATACTTTAAAAACTATGACTTGAATGAATTTTTAAAACATAAACTTATCACTTAAAAACCATCCCAGTAACAGCTCAGAATTACTAACTCCAGAGGAGGTATCCCCTTGTTTTCATAATAAAACAGGTGACCCAAGGGAACACCGTCCCCCCCCCCCCCCCTTCTCCTTGCCCTGGGTCAAATAGCCCAGAGCGAAGAGGGCAGCAGGACGGAGTCACTGCCGAGACAGAAAGCCTACCTAGCTATAGTAGCAACTGTTAATTGAATGACATTCTGAGCAGTAGATAATAGACCTAACAATGGAGGCCTCTAGAAATGGACTCAATATTTCTGAGATAAAAATTCATGAATGTGGATGGCTGAGCCCAATGTGCAGCCTTCAAAAATCTATAATAGCGACACTATTAATGTAAGCCCAAGATGTAGAAAGAGCTCTTACTTCATGAGCCGAAATCTCAAGCACAAACTGCTGAGTTAATGATATACCATAAGCAGTACCGATAGTTAATTGAATCCATTAGCAATAGAATGGAGCGTAATGTCCTTCTATTAGGCATCAAAGACAGAAGAAGCTTACGTCCTTTCTAATAAACTGATATCTGTTTATAAATACGTAAACTCTAACCGGACAGAGTAAAGGCCTATGCCCATACGAAGACGGAAGGACCTTAATAACAATAGGTTCCGGATATTTATTAGGAGCCTGATTCTTAACCAAAAATCCAACATTAGTAGTAAAGGAAATAGTGTTTCCGATACTACGAAAGTGAGAATCGTCCACCGATAGTGCATGAAGCTCACTGACTCTTCAGTAGAAGAGAAGACTAAGAGAATAACTGTCTTAAAAGGTCAGAATCTGAAAACTACTGTTTCCAGAGGCTCAAATGATTACTTAGCTAAATAAGAACCGAAGCTAAATTCCATACAGGAATTTAATCTAAGGATTCTAGGTCTATTTATCGAAAAGTTTCTAACTGACTTAGATAAAGAAACATAAGACTCAATTGTAAACTATCATAGAGTGCATAGGTATGAGATAACATAGACCTATAACCTTAATAGTAACAGGCTGCAGCTGATCTTGTCAAACAAGTATACTAGAAAGTTGCAATGTCTAGTATGGAGGGATAAAAAATATCAACATAATGATCCCTACACCAACGATGGAAGAGCCTCCACTTTAGCCGCATAGTATAGCAAAGAAGAGGTTCTCCTACAGTAAGAAATCGCGTCCATAACTCATCCTGTACAATGCTTGCCGTGCAAGAAAGACCACACAATGGAATACATGAAGGTTGAGACTTTACGGGTTGTGATGGAGTTGACACGATTTCCCCAGCGAAAGAAGATCCTCTCATGGAGGAAGTTTTCGCGGTAAGTCCCACAGTAGACACCTGAGTAAATTTACCCACGGTCTCTGTGAAGACAGAGATGCTATCAACAGAATTGTATTGTGGATGTTTATCTTAGCAATACTTGCTGAATCAACAGCTCTGGAGGATACGCATATCCTATCATTCCGTCCTATTAGATCAACAGAGCGTTAACAACATAAGCTCAGGGATCCGGACATGGAAACACATACGTCTGCAATTGAATAGTGAGTTGTGTCGCAAATAAATTATCATTGGGCGCTCCCATTGATAGCAAATCTGATTGAATACTTGTTTGATGAGAGTCCATTCTGACGGCAACAAGCGACTCTTACAGAATTGAATAACAGAATCGAATGAGTGCCTCCCTGGTTCCGGAGATACGCAACAACTGTTGTATTAACGAACAGGATTTGGACATGCATTTCTGAATAATGTTCATTCAATGACATAGTACAAGCCTAAATAACATCATTTCCTGGAAGTTAAGTGCTTGCCTAGAAACTGCGGAACCCAAAGACCCTGGCACTTCGAATCCATTGGGATCAATATTGTACCCCAACCTGTTTGACTGGCATCCGTCATAATCATAAAACTCGGATCCGGCAACTACAGTGGCACTCTCTGAGTCAACCACCGAATGTTTGCCCCAGTCTGAATCTCTTGCTACACTTGATAGACAAGAGAATGTGTATATCGAGCAATTCATAGATTGCTGAAAAGTTGCCGTCGAAGAGAAGCTTCTCCGAGACCGAAGCGACTCTGAGAGAGTTCTTCACCTTACTATCCACGCGCGTGGATGTAACTAGGGCTGCGTCACGTCTAACAAACTCCAGGTTGCCACTGAAGGGCGGAGTTATACGTGGAAAAACTACTGCCCTTGAAAGAAATCACATTGAGGATCATATCCTGGAATTCTTTCTCTTGAAGACGTAATGATAATGCCTCAGTAAGGTGGTCTACGTATGATAAAGCGTCTAAGTTAAGCCTATTAGACAACATTGTCGTTTCCAACATCATGGTTGGAATTGACATAGACGGCGAAAAAGATAATTCCCAGTCTTCAGCACCGCCGTCTAGACGCATATGAACTCTCGGTATGCCCTGTTCTGCCGATATAAATTATTTCCTAGAATTGAAAAAAGGCAGAATAGAGCATTGCGGACAAGAAACTAGACTATCATGCTTGGTAGCAAGCTTATATATAGCGTCGTTAAATAATTCGAATGTTCTAAAGACATTATTGGACTGTGTCGGTAAGTCAGGGACAATGTCCCTGAACCGATCAAAAACTCCGTGTCCAATGACGCTATTAGTCTCTTATCCAGCATCGCAGCAATGTAGTCCGACGGAACAACCTATGGAAGATAATGCCGGAAGAAATGTATGGCAGCTTCTGTTGTTCCGAAAGGGAAAGCTCGAAATTGCCGAATCCCTTTCGCCATCCTGTCGGACCCTATAAAGTGTTCGGTCGTCCGAACCTGATGCAACAGCGGAGCGCACCGACCCAGCGCCGTCGGATTATTCCTGATCCGACCGAGAATTGTCGTTTGCTGGGATGCTGCGATAAACTGTGCTATTTTGGATAGCACGTCCGTCACTGAGGCCTATGGAGAAGCGGTCTTACTATGCATTGCCGCTGGAAGCTCCGTGTTCGTTACCCCGTGCATACTTCTATTATGCGAGTGAACGGAGTGTATAGGCCTCGTGTCCCTTGGCTACCGGATGGCGTGACCTGTTTGCCGTGGAATCACTGAATGACAAAGCTTGCCAGATACTCAAGGTCACGTAGACAATGTGCGGTCATGTGCGCTGCTGTGAGGATGAGGAAGCATTATCGACAGTCTCTCGGACTGTCAATATAACGGAACGTCCCAAGCGACGGACAAATGCTCCGAATGCGAAATGTCTGTACCACAACATCCGGTCCCATATGTTGTTGTACGAGAGAGGGACCTCTCTCGCTCGCAGCCCGGACGGACCTGGACGAGCTAGGAACCGAACTAACAGGCTTCCTCCGATTTGTCTTCTAATCCGTCGTCACTGGGTGTGTACTAAAATCTATTATAGTGCTCGCATCACCCAAATCTCCTTCCTAGACCGCAACGGACGAACCCGACTGCCGAACCATTCGATGAATGGACGCTACACTGGGTGAGCTAGCGAATGTCAACTCCGTCGATCCTACTAGGGACCTCATAGGCGATTGACGTATTCCATGAGCACTTATTGCCGTTAGCTCTTCATTAACTATGACGACAGAGGCACACTTTGAAAGACATCTCAGTAACTTTGCGAACAAGAAACCAGACATGCTTGTTAATAGCAAGCATATAATAATATATATAGCGTCTTTCAATAATTCGAAAGTTGTGTGACATTATTGGACTGTGTCGGAACTGAGGGACGATGTCCCTGAACCGAACCAAAAAATTTCTGTGTCCACCGACGCTATCAGTTTCTTATCCAGCATCGCAGCATTCTGGTCTGACGAAAGAACCTCTAGAAGATAAAGTCAGATGACATGCACATCAGCTTATGTTGTTCCGAAAGGGAAAGCTCGAAATTCTCCGAATCCCTTTCGGTATCCCGTCGGACCGGATGAAATTCTCGGACGTACGTACCTGCTTCGGCGGAGCGTCCCGACCCAGCGTCGTCGGATAATACATAATGCGACAGAGATTCTGTCGTTGCTGGGATGCTTGTTTGTTGGTTTGTTGGTGGGGGTTAACGTCACATATTTATGCACCATGGCTAATCGTGACACAACATGGAGATGAAGTCAAGTTTAGTCAATCGTTGATCTACATGTTGCCCATTTTAGAGGACTTTCACCCCAAGCATTGGTGACTGAGTCCTATTTTACTAGTAAAGCAGAACTGGTTTACCACAGTAAACAAGTGCTGCCTACTTCCCTGGGTTCCCACGGGGATGCTGGAATGCTGCGATAAGCTGTGCTATTTGGGATAGCACGTCCGTCAATGAGGCCTGTGCAGTAGCGGTCTTACGATGCTTTGCCGCTGGAAGCTCCGTGTACGTTGACTCCCGCACACTTTCTTATGCGAACGTCCGAAGTCTGCAGGCCTTGTGTCCCTGGCTACCAGATGGTGTGACCTGGTCGCCGATGATTCTCTGATTGGCGAAGCTGACTGGATATCCGAGGTCACGTAGCCAAGAGCGGTCGTGTGCGCTACCATGAGGATGAGGAAGCCTTATTGACAGTCTCTCCAGACTGACTATATATCGGAGCGTCCCGAGCGGCGGACGTATGCTCCGAATGCGAAACACTTTGTACCACAACAACTGGGGCCAGATGTTGTTGTACGAGAGAGAGGCCTCTCTCGCTCGCAGTCCGGATGGAGCTGGACGAGCTAGGAACTGGACTAAAAGGCTTCCTCCGTTCTCTCCTCTAATCCGCCGTCACTGGGTGTGCATTAGATTGATTTATAGTGCTCGCATCACCCAAAACTCCTTCTAGACCGCAACGGACGAACCCGGCTGCCGAACCATTCGATGAATGGACGCTACACCGGGCGAGCTAGCGGACGTCAAAGGCCATCGAACCTACTAGGGTCCTCTTAGGCAATTGGCGTATTTACATGAGCACTTTTCCGCTAGCTCTTCATTAATTGTGACGACGGAGGCACACTTTTGGAAGACATCACGGATACATCACCCTGATCATGATCATCTGAAATAGAGATTGATAAAGTAGAGTGACCCTGCGGGGAAAGGATCGGAATGGCCAATTCCCCACTAACATACCGTGACACACGCTTCCCATGTTGTCATCGAAATTAACACATACAGAACAGGAGTTAGTGCGAGTACGCTGGCTACATTATACAATGATTATGAAAGTCAGAGGAAGATTTCCTCTTATTACAATTGAACAATATCCTTTCATTGTGAAAAGAAAACAAAGTCCTAGTACTCGCACCAACCCCTGACAATCAAAATACATAATAACATGATCCATTAACATAGAAAAAATAATTGAAATCAAAAAATTTTGAAAAAATATTTTTTCAGAACAGCCCAAGTTTCTGAAAAGTAACGTTGAGCCCCAATGGATCCCAAGCCTAAGTGTGGACAAAAATTCTAAAAATATTTTAAACAATTTATGCAACACTTACGAACAATAATAATGTATCTAGTTATGATTAAATTAACATCAAGATATTATTTTCAAGAAATCCCCCCTCACACAGAGGGCTGTTGGAAATGTAAACAAAAAGTGTACAAGAGGCCCCAGGGGGCCTGAGGGCGCTCACCTGACATGGTAGCCTAAATATCAACCCAGAGAATTGATTTCCACAAGTTGCATCTGCTCCTCCTAAGAAAAGCTAAAACCAAATATCCAAATATTCTAACCAGTGGATCTAAAAAAAGATTTTTAAAGAATATTCCTCATATTGAACTAAGTCATAATTCGGGCTCCCACAGGGAGCCCATACATGAACCCAGGGACTTGGCTTTAACAAACCTGAATCTCACATCCCTAAGGATTCTGCACACCAAATATCAAAACATTCCGATTGCTGGATCTGAAGAAGAAGATTTTTAAAGAAAATTCCTCATTTTGAACCAAGTTACAATTCGAGCTCCCACAATCAGCCCAAATATGGACCTAGGGACATGGCTTGAACAAACTTGAATCTTACCCCCCTAAGGATGCTGCATAAAAAATATCAAAAGCATTCATCTGCTGGATCTGAAGATTTTTAAAGAAAATTCCTCATTTTGAACTAAGTTGTCATTCAGGCTCCCACAGTGAGCCCAAATATGAACCAAGGGACTTGGCTTGAACAAACTTGAATCTCAGCCCCCTAAGGTTGCTCCATGCCAAATATCAAAACATTCCAACTGCTGAATCTGAAGAAGAAGATTTTTAAAGAAAAATTCCTCATACTGACTAAGTTATAATTTGGGCTCCCACAGGGAGCCCAAATATGGACCCATGGACTTGGCTTTAACACACTTGAATCCCCCCTCCCCCCCAAGGATGCTACTCACCATATATCAAACCATTCCGACTGCTGGATCTGAAGAAGAAGATTTTTTAAGAAAATTCCTCATTTCGAACAAAGTTACAATTCAAGCTCCCACAGTGAGCCCAAATATGGACCTAGGGACATGGCTTGAACAAACTTGAGTCTCACCCCCAGAAGGATGCTGCATACCAAATATCACAAGATTCTGCCTGCTGGATCTTGAGAAGAAGATTTTCAAAGAAATTTGCCTGAAATGCACTAAGTTCGAATTTGGGCTTCTATAGTGAGCCCAAATATGAATCCAGGTGGCCGATTTGAACAAACTGGAATCAGATCCACCCCACAATGTTGCATACCAAATATCAAAAGATTCTGCCTGCAGGATCTGGAGAAGAAGATTTTTGAAGAAATTTGCCTGAAATGCACTAAGTTCGAATTCGAGCTTCTATAGTGAGCCCAAATATGAATCTAGGGAGCCGATTTGAACAAAATAGAATCAGATCCACCCCACAATGTTGCATACCAAATATCCAAAGATTCTGCCTGCTGGATGTGGAGAAGAAGATTTTTTAAGAAATTTGCCTGAAAAGCACGAAGTTCAAATTTGGGCTCCTATACTGAGCCCAAATATAAACCCAGGGAGCCGATTTGAACAAACTTGAATCAGATCCACCCCACAATGTTGCATACCCAATATCAAAAGATTCTGCCGGCTGGATCTTGAGAAGAAGATTTTCAAAGAAATTTGCCTGAAATGCACTAAGTTCAAATTTGGGCTCCTATACTGAGCCCAAATATAAACCCAAGGGGCTGATTTGAACAAACTTGAATCAGATCCACCCCACAATGTTGCATACCAAATATCAAAAGATTCTGCCTGCTGGATCTGGAGAAGAAGATTTTCAAAGAAATTTGCCTGAAATGCAATAAGTTCAAATTTGGGCTCCTATACTGAGCCCAAATATAAACCCAGGGGGCCGATTTGAACAAACTTGAATCAGATCCACCCCACAATGTTGCATACCAAATATCAACACATTCTGCCTGCTGGATCTGGAGAAGAAGATTTTTTAAGAAATTTGCCTGAAATGCACTAAGTTCGAAATCGGGCTCCTATACTGAGCCCAAATATGAACCCAGGGGGCCGATTTGAACAAACTTGAATCAGATCCACCCTCCAATGTTGCATACCAAATATCAAAAGATTCTGCCTGCTGGATCTGGAGAAGAAGATTTTTTAATGTTTTTCCCATTGCCTACAGTGTTAAAAAGTGCTGACTCAGCACTTTTTCAAAGTCCCGAAACTGTACCCTATGATAAAACCGATGGCAATTTTTTTTTACCAATTCTTTCTGTTGGTCCTAAGGAAGCTTCACACCAAATAAAAATTCTCGGTGCTGTGCAGTTTTGGAGATATGGGCGTTTTAATTTTTTTCTATTTTTAGCTCCTGCGTTCCCATGGGGCTATGGGAAAAAAAAAATCAGCATAAATTAGGTACTTATGACCCAATAAGCCCTCACATAAAATTTGGTCCAAATCAGCCTCTCGGTTTGGAAAATAGAAATTTTGGGTGGGGCCCAAAATTTCGCCCCTCCCATAACGATGCCAAGTATAGCCCCACAAACTTCTCTTGAACAAATCTGAGTCTACACCTCAATAGGAAGTTGCACACCAAATATCAAGTCTCTGCTACTGCTGGTTCATGAGAAGAAGATTTTTTAAGATTTCAGCACACTTTTTGGGTGTGGCCCTACCCACGGGCGAGGCAACTTGATTTGAACAAAATCAAATTGCGATGTCATAACAAACTATTATCTCAAATATCAATTAAATTGGTTCAGCGGTTTGGGAGAAGAAGATGCAAACACCATGTTCACGGACGACGGACGACGGACGCAGGACGACGGACGGTGAGTGATCACTATAGCTCTCCTGACTGAAAGTCAGGTGAGCTAAAAAACACCAGATCAAGACTCCAGGCACCCTGGCCCGAAATCAGTTACCAATAATACACTATCTGATGCAAAACAGAGACTTCCAGGGAAGAAACTGCAGAACATCAGATGGTAGATGCAGAACACTACGCCTAACCACCCATAGATGAAGACGTAAACATGGGGGAAAAGAACAGAATTCATTCTGTTATCCAGCTAAAACTCCCAAGAAATTTTAGTAATAATATTTCAGAAAATATGCCAAAAGCATGGGAGAATAGCAAGAGGGGACTTAAAGAAAAGGGAGAAAGGAAAACACTGAACAAGCAGTGTAACTTGATAACAAGAATGACAACAACAGGCTGTTGCCTCGAAAATAGGTAACTTAACATAATTTCATTCAAAAATTTTAAGTTACAGCCCTGATAATTTTCTGTCACTCATTTTTCCTCTCCTCCTTCTATATCCTCCTTAGAATCACCATTTCTCTAATATTTATGTGTCTGGCATCATTTAAACTGAGATTTACAAGCACAAAGATCAGTCAGATGTTAACTGATGAAGGGCCAAACAAAGAATGATTAATGGCGCCAATTTCGGGACGTCCTTGACACTGCGCATGCGCAGTAGAGGTGAAGTATGGAGGGCCATTCAGGACATGTTTTCTTTGGTTTTAGATGCAAATTTTGGGGATTGGGGGGCAAAATTTGTGTTTGGCCCTATATTTTTAAGAGTTAGCACCAGCTATGTCTGGGTCATTGGTACAGTATGAAAATATGGATTTTTGTAATTACTTTGTAGTTGTTCTTTTTTATGAAGTTTTTGTAACAAATTGAAATGGACTGTTATAAAAATTATAAAAATAAATTAGTGTTGAAAATCTTCCTTGAAAAATAAATTTTTATTCCTATCTGTCACATTTCAGATATGTATGAAATTGTTTATTCACCAATAATCCTAATGTTTTCACAGAGGTCTTATAAAAAAAACATCTCAATCTGTAATGAGTTAGCAATTGAAACCCAATTAAGAGCTTTTAATACTTTTAATTATGTTAGTATAACCACAATGTATTTTCCAATTCCAGAACAGGTAAAAAGTTTTTGTCATGGTTTCAGTATTCAAAGCGGCGGTCTCTCAAGACAGGTCCATTATGGCATAAAAATACAAGTTGGTCCCAGGTCACAGTGGTCGCTCAAGACAGGTGGTCTCTCAAGACAGGTGGTCTCCCATAGCAGGTCCATTATAGAGTAAAACCAATCGGTGCCTGGTAGATGTGGTCTCTCAAGACATGTGGTCTCTCAAGACAGTGGTCTCTCAAGACAGGTTTTACTGTATCTAATTACAGACCTAACATCACAGAAGACAAGGAATTACTGATAGAAAGTAACTGTTGTCAAGGGAGCGTGGTGGCTCAGTAGGTAGAGGTGCAGGCTGCAAGCCGAGATGTCTTCGGTTCGAATCCCACCTGCGGCAACCGCGTTGTGTCCTTGGGCAAGACACTTCATCTCCATTGCCCGCAGAGGGGAGGGGGGGGGGGCATGATGACGCCATGCTCTAAGGCGTACTGCACGTCGATGGTATGCATGTCTTCAACCAATCTTACCCTGCCTGTGTTGCAGTGCGGAGTTACAATGTTGCGGAGCTGGCAGCTGCTCGTCGTTGCTCGGTGGTTCTCTCCGGGTACTACGGCTTCCTCCACCCGTAAAACTGTCACAGTTATGATTAGCCATTGTGCATAAATATGTGACCTTAAACATCAATAAATAAATAAATAAATAAATAAATAAATAAATAAATAAATAAATAAATAAATAACCGTTGTCAATGTAAACAAAAATCTATAAAAACCGGAAACAAGACTCCAGGCACTGAACAACACGGCCCAAAGTCCGTAACAGGTTCTTAAACAACTATCCGATGTAAGACAAAATCTTCATCAGAAGAAACTGCGATACATAGGATGGTATATGCAAGACCAAAAAACGCCTAAACACCCCAAGGGTGAGGATGTAACCATGGGGTCAAACAGACTAAACATTCTGGAACCAAGTTAAACTCCCAAGAAATTTTCAAAAAAAAAATTTCCAAAAAGGTTAAAAAAGCATGGGTGCTTAACTAGGGGGGGTTTCAAGGAAGAAGAGGGAGGAGATACTTAACAAACAGTGGCAATATCATAGCAAGAATGAAAACATCAGGCCCAAGTCCCGAAATTAGGGAACATGAAATAATTTATAATGAAAATTATAAGTTACAGCCCTGAATACATCAAACCACTGTTTCTTCCTCTCATCCTCTTAATGCATCCTTGGATCCACCATATTCATCATTAGTTTGTGTCTGGCATCATATGAACTGAGATTTACAAGCACAGAAGTCAGAGAGATGTTACTGACAGATTTATTTTTTATTTATTTATTGGTGTTTAAGGTCAGATATTTCCGTACAATGGCTAATCATGACCATGACAGTTTTACGGTGGAGGAAGCTGGAGTACCCAGAGAGAACCACCGAGCAATGGCGAGCAACTGTCAGCTCCCCAACATACCAACTCCACAGACGCAGGGTTAGCATTGGTTGAAGACAGGTGCACCATCGACGTGCAGTACGCCTTAGTACACAATGCCACCGTGCCCCCATGTGGGCAATGGGGGTGAAGTGTCTTGCCCAAGGACACAACGTGGTTGCCACAGGTGGGATTCAAACCGAGGACCTCTCGGCTTGCAGCGTGCTCCTCTACCTACTCAGCCACCATGCCCCTGTTACTGACAGAAGGGCCAAACAAAGAATGAGGCTTGGCGCCAATTTTGGTAATTCCTTGACACTGCTCATGCGCAGTAGGTAAAAGTATGGAGGACCATATAGGACATCAGTTTTTTTTATTTTTGATGCAAATTTTGGGGATTTGGTGGGCAAAATTTGTGTTTGGCCCTGAATATTTTAGAGTTAGCACCAGCTAAGTTTGGGACATTGGTTACAGTATAAAAATATAGTTATTTTGAAAGAATGTTTGAATACAAAATCACATTGCCTTTTACCTGTTGTCACCTATTTTCACTGTAAGGAAAACATGTGGGTTTGATTTGTTCATATGTGTTTTTTATTTGTTGATTTGATTTTTAGTTACTGAGCAGAAAATTAACTCTAACATCAATTAATACTTTAAATGAAACATTTTTTAGGCTGAAAAAAAAATATCTTGTTTCACCCTCACTACTTCATGCTCGGGAAAGATTTTTTTTTTTAATTCAGAAAAAAAAATAATCAATTTATTTTTACATGTCAAACTTGAAACATTTAGTCTTTATTACAAGTATTACTTTCCAACAATCATTTCCTGCATCAAAAAGTGAAGAATATTTAATATTATTTTGAGGGTCAATATGGTCATTAATGACAGGTATGAATCATTTTCAATTTGTCTTTCACACATTCAGAACTGTTCACAATAAATATATGTATAGTTTTTATCCTTATTAAAATTTACGCAGGCAATGAAGACACACACAAACAACTTCTCAAGAGAAAAAAACAGATTTGAAATAAAATAACTCTGAAACAGGCCATAAGAAATTACATATAGTCTTCCATAACTAGATCTGACCAATAAAAGTCATGAGCAAATGAAATGTCTGTATTTCTGTAATTATTTTAGATGTATGTTTTGTTTATGATGAAAGAAAAAGGGGAACACTCGCAGTTCAAAAATCACATGTTCAACAAAGATGGTTTCTCTTCTATAGTAATCACTTGTGTCAGGCCCACGATTGCTCACTTTCATGGGTGGTCTGTTCACTTAAACTGATGCTGACAAGATATTATATATTGGGTGAACAAATTCTTACATACAGACTGGGAGACAAAGATCTATCAGTATCCAGTTTGCGGAATCTTTACAAGGACTCCAGAGCAGATATTACCATGATGTGTAATGTGTATGACAATGGTGGGAACACAATCAATTCTATTTGATATTTTATTTCTGCATAAAATAAAAGTAGATCAATGAATTTTGTTGGTTTTTGTCTTCAAATTTAAGGTGAGAATTGTTATGGAAAACACGTTTGGAAATGGGAAAGACCAATGATAAAATACTGCCAACATGCATCTGTTTTTGAACCATCATCTGCAAAATATAGTGTTTTTGTTTTTTTTATCACTTTTCATGGTTATTTTTCAAAATTTTGTGGTTAATTCACCTAATTTCAAGGTAAAGTAAAGTGCCTGTATTGGATGTATTGATGCCAAATAGGTCAATAAGCTAGGAGAATTTTGGTAATTGTCAGAGCAATTTCTCAACTTAATACAATTAACTGGCATTCACTCCAGAAATTATATGCAACTAATGGGTCAAATTTGTACTAATTTTACGGTAAATAATTTTTGTGCCTGGCAGTTATAATCAACAAGAGCTGGGCCACAGACTGGTACATACCCCCACCATTGCATACCGCCTCGCCACACACTGAATTTCGTTGAAATCCATCCACTCACAGTTGAGATATGGATCCAGATGGACAGACACATGTAATCCAGTATACCCTCGCCAATCTCTTCATGAGAGGGGATATTATTAGGTGGGTTCTTCAATTATGAAATATAAAATCTGGTGAACTTCACTCTACCTTGATGCAAATCAAATTTAGTGCACAAGAAATATAACACAGGGAATAATAATAATTTAATAAAAATTTATTTAGCCTAATATTCCATTAATGAAAGTGTCAATGACACTGTAGCTCAACTTGTTAAGACATGTACATGTATAGTATGTGACACAGCAATGACAAACATCTAGGTAATGACCTGATAACAAAGGTACATATAAAGTATTGTAATGGTCTGTACATAAATACTGACCGTAGCCTGTAACAAATGTATAGGTAAAGCATTGTAAAGGTGGGTGACAGTCAGATGCTAAACTAGAACAGAAATCTTCGAGTCTCAGAGTGGGTCTGACTGAACTCCAAAATATTTGTTCTCATAGCACAATGATAACAAAGGCACCCCAAAACACACTCGTTCCTTTCCCAAGGTGAAAACAAAGGTACCCAAGAAGTTTCGTGAAGATCAGTTCATAAATACGAGCTGTATAGAAGTTGTCACAAAAAACTGATTGGACCTAATTTTCGGTACAAAATGGCCACTGGCAGCCATCTTGAATTTTAGACCGCACCCAGAAACACTCATTTTCATCCAAAGGTGATAACAAAGGTACCCAAGAAGTTTCGTGAAGATCGGTTGATAAATACAGCCTCGAGCCGTATTGACATGTGCACTTCAGTATATCAGTAGCACTGAATAAATCAAAGTTCATCTAATTTGCATAATTTCTGCATGAGAAAAAAACCTGTACTATATGTGATGTATTCCATGTTAGTAAACATTCATACAAAAATTTATTCAAATCAGAACTTTCATACAGAAATTCTGTACAAAAGACTGATTGCACTAATTTTGGTATAAAATGGCTGCTGGTGGCCATCTTGAATTTTGGACCACACCCCAAAACACTCGTTCTCATCCCACGGTGATAACAAAGGTACCCAAGAAGTTTCGTAAAGATCGGTTCATAAATACGGCCTCTAGCCTTAGCCGTATAGAAGTTGTGTACAAACAAGAGGCCCCACGGGGCCTGAAGCGCTCATCTTGTACAGAACACAATTTAAACAGAGTCCAAGAATGAGTCTACATTAAGCAAGCCATCTCCATAGGCTACACTGTCAATCCTTGAGTCCCTCAGGAGTGACAAAAATAATCCGGGCATCATGCCTTTTCTTCAGTTGATCATAAGTAAAATGTAGAGCTCCCCTATGAAGCCCCTTGATATAACCTATGTAGATTAATCTTAGTACCTCTAGAGGGTACTGAATACAAAATTTTTAATTCTTCAGCAAAATGGCCAATTCCGGCTCCCATAGAGAGCGCAAATATTAACCCAGGCTCTTGATTTGAACACAGTAAAATCTGACTTCCCTAGAGATGTTGTGTACCGAATATGAAAGCATTCTGACTGTTGGATCTGAAGAAGAGAAATTGTAAAGAAATTTCTTCGAACTGCACTAAGTTCAAATTTGGGCTACCATAGCGAGCCCAAAT
Source organism: Pictodentalium vernedei (assembly GCA_031216915.1). Taxonomy (NCBI): domain Eukaryota; kingdom Metazoa; phylum Mollusca; class Scaphopoda; order Dentaliida; family Dentaliidae; genus Pictodentalium; species Pictodentalium vernedei. The sequence goes on from CM062295.1 coordinate 647,921,049, forward strand.
ATTGACCTATGGATCTGATTTGAACAGACTTGAATCTGACCCCCCTAGAGATGTTGTATACCAAATGTGAAAGCATTCTGACAAGTGAATCTGAAGAAGATTTTTGAAGAAATTCCCTCATATTGTACTAAGTTAAATTTCCTGTTCCCATATGGAGCCCAAATATTAACCTAGGCACTCGAATTGAAAAACCTGGAATCTGACCCCCCTAGAGATGTTGTGTACCAAATATAAAAGCATTCCGACTGGTGGATTTGAAGAAGAAGATTTTTAAAGAAATTTTCTCATATTGCACTAAGTAAAAATTTGGGCTACCATAGTGAGCCCAAATATATACCTAGGGATTTGATTTGAACAAACTTGAATCTGACCCCCAAAGAGATGTTGCATACCAAATATCAAAGCATTCTGACTGATGGATCTGAAGAAGAAGAATTTTTTTAAATTACCCTCCATATTGAATAAAGATAAAATTTGGGCTTCCGTAGGAAGCCCAAATATTAACCTAGGGACTTGGTTTGAACAATCTAGAATCTGACCCTCATAACAATGATGTATACCAAATATTAAAAGATTCTGACTGGTGGTTCTGAAGAAGAAGATTTTTAAAGAATATTCCCCATATTACCCTATGTTAAAACTTCGGGCTCCTGTAGAGAGCCCAAATATGAACCAATGAGCTTTATTTCAACAAACTTTTATCTGACCCCCCTATGAATGCTGTATACCAAATATCAAAAGATTCTGATGATTGGTTCTGGAGAAAAGATTTTTTTTAATTTTTGCAAATATGCTGACTCAGCATTTTTTCGATGCCCATTACAGAACACCCTAACATAACCGATGGCAATTTTTTTTACCATTCAATTCTACTGGTCATAAGGATACTTCATACCAAATAAAAGCTCTCTGTTCCGTGGGGTTTGGGAAATATGGGCGTTTGAAAATATTTCTATTTTTAGCTCCCAGGGTTCCCATGGGGATGCGGGAATTTTTTTTTTGCATGGGTCAAGTACTTATGACCCAATACTACCACAAACCAAATTTGGTTCATACCGGACCATCGGTTCAGAAAATAGAAATTTTGGGCAGGGTCAAAAATCTTACCCCTCCTATTACAAAGCCAAATATTACCTCACGAACTTCGTTTGAACAAACTTGACTCTACACCTCATATGGAAGCTCCATAGCAAATATCAAGTCATTGTACACACTGGTTCTTGAGAAGAAGATTTTTAAAATATTTTGGAGCATTTTCCCCCACTCCCTCCCTATGGGGCTGGGCATGCTGAGTTGAACAAAAATGAAATGCCCCTTTGGGACCATCACTCACACAAACTTTCACTTGAATTGGCCCAGTGGCTTTGGAGGAGAAGACCAAAACATGGTGTTGACGGACGACGGACGACAGACGATGGACGACGGACGGACGACGGACGGGAAGCGATGAGATTAGCTCAGCTTGACTTTGTCAAGATGAGCTAAAAACTGATTAGACCTAATTTCGGTACAAAATGGCCACTGGCAGCCATCTTGAATTTTGGACCGCACCCAGAAACACTCGTTCTAACCCAAGGTGATAACAAAGGTACCCAAGATGTTTCGTGAAGATCGGTTCATAAATACAGATTCTAGCCCGAGCCGTATTGACATGTGTACTTACTGTGTGTAAGTAGCACTGAAAAAATCAAAGTTCATCTAATTTTCATAATTTCTGCATGAAAAAAAAACGCGTATTATATGTGATGTATCCCATGGTACTAAACATTCACACAAAAAATTATTTAAATCAGCGCTTTCATATGGAAGTTCTGTGCAAAAATCTCTTTGACCTAATTTTGCACAAAATGGCTGCCATCGGCCATGTTGAATTTCCGACCGGACCCCAAAACACTCATTCTCGTCCCATGGTGATACCAAAGGTACCCAAGAAGTTTCGTAAAGATCGGTTCATAAATACGGCCTCTAGCCTGAGTCATATTGAATTGTTGATAGACAGACGGACGACTGGCCATGGCACAAGCTCAAATTTGGCTTTGCCAAAGTTGAGCTAAAAATGCTCTTTGGCTGTACATAACGCTGCATAGACATAAAACACACTAAACGAAAACAAATCTAAAAGAAACACAGAGAGTTATAAAAGATTAATAAAAGACTGCTGGAAACTTTGATTTTAAAGTAGAAACTGAATTAGCCTGCTTAATATCATGGGGACCGCATATGGAAAATGCCCTATCACCAGCAGTAAGCAGCTTGACACTAGGCTGTTTCAAGCTTAATATGCCGGATGGATGAAGTGCTCTAGAGGGTTAATAGTATTTGAGCAGATCTAACCGATAAGTTGGGGCCAACCAGTTCAGGCATTTATAAACCAACAAAAGCACTTTAAAATCAATTCTTTGTTTAATAGGGAGCCATTGCAATCTAAAAATGAAAGTGTCAATGACACTGTAGCTCAACTTGACAAACTTGAACTTGGTAAGTTATAAATGAAATGGCAAAATTGAAGATCATTGGGACCAATGTCAGTTTTTTTGCCAGTGGCAACATTTTTTGACAGAAACCGAAGAAAATCGATAGCTCCCATCTAGAGGTCACCGTAAATAAGCATACCAGGTTTCAAAGCAATCTAATCATAAATGAGCCCTGTAGGGTGAGCCAAAGGGAAATATTGTGGTCTGACTAAACTAAGTTCTAAGAATGTTGGCCGCGGCAACATTTTTTGACAGAAATTGAAGAAAATTGATAGCTCCCATCTAGAGGTCACCCCAAACAAGCATGCCAGGTTTCAAAGCAATCCGATCATAAATGTACCCTGTAGGGTGTGCCAAAGGGAAATATCGAGTCTTCTGACTAAACCAAGTTCTAAGAACGTTGGCCGCGGCAACATTTTTTGATGGAAATTGAAGAAAAATGATAGGTCCCATCTAGAGGTCTCCCCAAACAAGCATACCAGGTTTCAAAGCAATCAAATCATAAATGTGCCCTGTAGGGTGTGCCAAAGGGAAATATTGTGGTCTGACTAAACTGAGTTCTAAAAACGTTGGCCGCGGCAACATTTTTTGATGGAAATTGAGGAAAATCGATAGCTCCCATCTAGATGTCACCCCAAACAAGCATGCCAGGTTTCAAAGCAATCCGATCATAAATGTACCCTGTAGGGTGTGCCAAAGGGAAATATTGAGTCTTCTAACTAAACTAAGTTCTAAGAACGTTGGCCGCGGCAACATTTTTTGACAGAAATTGAAGAAAATCGATAGGTCCCATCTAGAGGTCTCCCCAAACAAGCATACCAGGTTTCAAAGCAATCTGATCATAAATGGGCCCTGTAGGGTGTGCCAAAGGGAAATATTGAGGTCTGACTGAACTAAGTTCTACAAACGTTGGCCGTGGCAACATTTTTTGCCGGAAATTGAAGAAAATCGATAGCTCCCATCTAGAGGTCACCCTAAATAAGCATACCAGGTTTCAAAGCAATCAAATCATAAATGTGTCCTGTAGGGTGTGCCAAAGGGAAATATTGTGGTTTGACTAAACTAAGTTCTAAGAACGTTGGCCGTGGCAACATTTTTTGACAGAAATTGAAGAAAATCGATAGCTCCCATCTAGAGGTCACCCCAAACTAGCATGCCAGGTTTCAAAACAATCCGATCATAAATGTACCCTGTAGGGTGTGCCAAAGGGAAATATTGAGTCTTCTGACTAAACTAAGTTCTAAGAACGTTGGCCGCGGCAACATTTTTTGACAGAACTTGAAGAAAATCGATAGCTCCCATCTAGAGGTCTCCCCAAACAAGCATACCAGGTTTCAAAGCAATCTGATCGTAAATGTACCCTGTAGGGTGTGCCAAAGGGAAATATTAAGGTCTGACTAAACTAAGTTCTACGAACATTGGCCGTGGCAACATTTTTTGCCGGAAATTGAAGAAAATCGATAGCTCCCATCTAGAGGTCACCCTAAATAAGCGTATCAGGTTTCAAAGCAATCAAATCATAAATGTGCCCTGTAGGGTGTGCCAAAGGGAAATATTGTGGTTTGACTAAACTAAGTTCTAAGAACGTTGGCCGCGGCAACATTTTTTGCCGGAAATTGAAGAAAATCGATAGCTCTCATCTAGAGGTCACCCCAAACAAGCATACAAAGTTTCAAAGTAATCTGATCATAAATGCGACCTGTGAGGTGTGCCAAAGGAAATTGTGGATGTACGTACTAACGTACTAATGTACTAACATACTAACGTACGTACGTACGCCGACGGACGAGAAGTGATGGCAATAGCTCAGCTTGACTTTGTCAAGTTGAGCTAAAAAACTGGAGTGATATGGCATGATTTTGTAGTTTTTGTAATGAGGTGGGCAGCGCAGGGAAGATTTGATATCATTTTTATCATATCACTGTTTAAACTGTTAGTGGATCAAAGTTTGATAAATGTTATGACATTCTCAACAACACACAAATAAGGTTGTGATGTCTTAGTACACATGTTATGATGTACGGTGATACTGAATGGAATTTTCTCAACCTTCCAAGAAACATTTTTAATCTTACTTTAATTTGTTTATCTACAGTTTCCTTGAGGTCATCAGCCATTTGTCTCAGAAAGGTCTGCACCAGATTATTTTCTCCTTGTTTATGTGCCAGATCTTGCAATCGAGGCAATAACTGCAAATATATTGAGTGAAAGTTAAAAAATTTATAGTAATTTCTATATTTTTTATACTTACCAATGACCCAGACATAGCTGGTGCTAACTCTTAAAATATAGGGCCAAACACAAATTTTGCCCCCCAATCCCCAAAATTTGCATCTAAAACCAAAGAAAACATGTCCTGAAAGGCCCTCCACACTTCACCTCTACTGCGCATGCGCAGTGTCAAGGACGTTCCAAAATTGGCGCCATTAATCATTCTAAAAACCAGTGCCTGGTAAGCGCTATGTACTCAGCGGGGAGGCAAGAGTTCCCAACTCCTGGGAGGGCCATCCCCGTCTGGGTCATTGGTAAGTATAAAAAATATAGAAATTACTATAAATTTTTTAACATTTTTATACTGTACCAATGACCCAGACATAGCTGAATAGTAAAAAGGCTGGAGGGCCAAGGACATAGAGCAAAATGGAATACGCTCAATAATATAAAATAGAGTCATCTCCTGTAGGGAAAAAGAAGTAATAGGCCTTACATGTATCTTTCTTATTTATGATAAATTAGAAAGATACAACACCTTCCAAAATTGAGCTTCATACATCCATGTACTCTATTAATATCCAATATAATCCTTATACTAATAATTTTTAAAGTAAGCCAATAAATAAAGTAAGTCTAGAGAATAGAGACTCCTATACTCCTAAAAGTGTCTGAGGATTGCATAATCATGTCCGTTGACATATGCAATAATCAAAAGCTATACTTTAAAAACTAAGACTTGAATGAATTTTAAAAACCTAAACTTCTCACTAAACAACCATCCCAATAACAGCTCAGAATTACTAACTCCGGAGGAGGTATCCCCTTGTTTTCATAGTAAAACAGGTGACCCAAGGGAACACCCTCCCCCCCCCCCCCCTTTTCTTGCCCTGGGTCAAATAGCCCAGAGCGAAGAGGGCAGCAGAACGGAGACACTGCCGAAACAGACAGCCTACCTAGCTATAGTAGCAACTGTTAAGTGAATGACATTCTGAGCAGTAGATAATAGACCTAACAATAGAGGCCTCCAGAAATAGACTCGATATTTCTGAGATAAAAATTCATGAATGTGGATGGCTGAGCGCAATGAGCAGCCTTCAAAAATCTATAATAGCGACACTATTAATGTAAGCCCAAGATGTAGAAGAACTCTTACTTCATGAGCCGAAATCGTAAGCACAACTGCTAAGTCAATGATATACCATAAGCAGTACCGATAGTTAATACAATCCATTAACAATAGAATGGAGCGTAACGTCCTTCTACTAGGCATCAAAGACAGAAGAAGCTTACGCCCAAAGTAATAAACAGATATCTGTTTATAAATACATAAACTCTACCCGGAAAGAGTAAAGGCCTATGCCCGTACGAAGACGGAAGGACCTTAATAACAATAGGTTCCGGATATTAGGAGCCTAACTCTTATGCAAAAATCCAACCTAAATAGTAACGGAATAGTGATTCCGAAACTACGAAAGTGAAAATCATCCATCGATAGTGCATGAAACTCACTGACTCTACAGTAAAAGAGAAACCAACAGAATTACTGTCTAAAAGGTCAGAATTTGAAAACTACTGTTTCCAGAGGGTCAAATGATTACTTAGCTAAATAAGAACCGAAGTTAAAATCCATATAGGAATTTAATCTAAAGATTCTAAGTCTATTTATCAAAAAGTAACTAACTGACTTAGATAAAGAGACATAAGACTCAATTGTAACTATCCTAGAGTGCATAGGTATGAGGTAACATAAACCTATAACCTTAATAAAAACAGGCTGCAGTAGATCTTGTGAAACAAGTATACTAAAAAATTGCAAAGAGTAGTATGGAGGGATCACCAATATGAACATAATGGTCCGTACACCAACGACGGAAGAGCCTCCACTTTAGCCGCATAGAATAGCGAAGAAGAGGATCTCCTATAGTAAGAAATCGCGTCCAAAGCTCGTCCAGTACAATGCTTACAATGTAATACGGACCACACAACGGAATACATGAAGGTTGCGACCTTGCGGGTTGTGATAAAGATGACACGATTTACCCAGTGAAAAAAGATCCTCACATTGAGGAAGATTTCACGTTAAGACCCACAGTAGACAAGAGAGTAAATTACCCATGATCTCTGTGAAGATAGAGATGCTATCAACAGAAATGTAGTGTGGTTGTTTATCTTAGCAATACCTGCTGAAACAACAGCGCCGGAGGATACGCGTATCCTATCATGCCGTCCTATAGATCAATAGAGCGTTAACAACATTAGCTCAGAGATCTGGACAAGCCAACACATACGTCTGCAATTGATTATCAAGCTGTGTCGTAAATAAATCATCATTGGGCGCTCCCATAGATAGCAAATCTAATTGAATACTTGTTTGTTGAGAGTCCATTCTGACAGCAACAAGCGACCCCTAAGTGAACGGGAGTCCGGTAAAACAATCAGACGACCCGGAATATGATGGACCAAAACAGAACTTGGTGTACTATAACCAATAGACGGATTCTTTCCATTAAATTGAATAACGGAAATGAAAGAGTGCCTCCCTGGTTCCGGAGATACGCCACTACTGTCGAATTAACGGACAGGATTTGGGCATGCGTTCCTGAATAATGTTCATGCAATGACATAAAGCAAGCCTAAAAAACATTATTCCGCGGAAGAAAATTGGTTGCTAAGAGACTGCGGAACCCAAAGACCCTGGCACTTCGAATCCGTTGGGATCAGTATTATATCCCAATCTGTTTGACTGGCAACCGTCATAACAGCAACACTCGGGTCCGGCAACTGCGGTGGCACTCTCTGAGTCAACCACCGAATGTTTGCCCCAGTCTGAATCTCTTGTAACACTAGATAGACAAGAGAACGTGTAAATCGAGCAATTCATGGATTGCCGAAAAGTTGCCGTCGAAGAGAAGCTCCTCTGAGAACGAAGCGACTCTGAGAGAGTTCTTAACCTTACTATCCACGCGTGTGGATGTAGCTAGGGCTGCGTCACGTCTAACCAACTCCAATCAGCCACTGAAGGGCGGAGTTATACGTGAACAAACTACTGCCCTCAAAAGAAATTACATTGAGAATAATATCCCGTAAATCTTTTCTTGAAGACGTAATGATAACGCCTCAGTAAGGCGGATTACGTATGATAAAGCGTCTAAGTTAAGTCTACTATACATCATGTCGTTTCCAACATTGAAGTTGGAAAAGACATAAACGGCGAAAAAGAATATTTCCAGTCTATAACCACACCGTCTAGACGCATATGAACTCTCGGTATGCCCTGCTCTGCCAAAATAAACTATTCGTATAAATGATAAAACGGCAGAAATGAGCAACGCAGACAAGAAACTAAACTATCATGCTTGGTAGCAGGTTTGTATGCATATATAGCGTCGAAAAATAAAACACATGTTGTAATGACATTATTGGACTGCGTTGGTAAGTCAGGGACACTGTCCCTGAACCGATCGAAAAATCTGAGTCCAATGACGCTATAAGTCTCTTATCCAAGATCGCAGCAATGAAGTCCGAAATAACAATCACTGGAAGATAATGCCAGAAGATATGAAAGGCAGCTTCCGATACTACTAAAGGGAAAACTCAAAATCTTTCGAATCCCTTTCGCCATCCTGTCGGACCCTATAAAGGGTTCGGTCGTCCGTACCTGATGCAACCGCGGACCGCACCGACCCAGCGCCATCAGATAATTCCTGATTCGACCAAGAAACTGTCAATTGCTGGGATGTTGCGAAACAACTGTGCCAACTCGGATAGCACGTCCGTCACTGAGGCCTGAGGAGAAGCGGTCCTACAATGCATTGCCGCTGGAAGCTCCGTGATCGTTACCCCATGCATACTACCAATATGCGAGCGAACGGAGTGTATAGGCCTCGTGTCCCTTGGCTACCGGATGGCGCAACCTATTCGCCATGGAATCAATGAATGACGAAACTGATCGGATACTCGAGGTCACGTAGCCAATGTGCGGTCGTGTGCCCTGCTGTGAGGATGAGGAGGCATTAAGGACAGTCTCTCGGACTGTCAATATAACGGAGCGTCCCGACCGACAGACATATGCTCCGAATGTAAAATATCTGAACCACAACATGCGGTCCCCTATGTTGTTGGACGAGAGAGGGACCTCTCTCGCTCACAGCCCGGACGGACCTGGACAAGCCAGGAACCGGACTAACAGGCTTCCTCCGATCTGTCCTCAATCTGCCGTCACTGGGTGAGTACTAAAGTAATTAAAGTGTTCGCATCACCCAAATCTCCTTCCTAGACCGCAACGGACGAACCTGGCAGCCGAACCATTCGATGAATGTACGCTACACCGGGTGAGCTAGCGAATGTCACTCCGTAGGCGATAGACATATTCCATGAGCACTTATTGCCGCTAGCTCTTCATTAACTATGACGACAGAGGCACACTTTTGAAAGACATCTCCGTAACTTTGCGAACAAGAAACCAGAAATGCTTGGTTATAGCAAGCATATAATAATAATATATATAGCGTCGTTCAATAATTCTAAAGTTTGTGTGACATTGTTGGACTATGTCGGAACTGAGGGACGATGTCCCTGAACCGAACCAAAAATTTCTAAGTCCACCGACGCTATCAGTTTCTTATCCGGCATCGCAGCATTCTGGTCCGACGAAAGAAGCTGTAGAAGACCAAGTCAGATGACATACACAACAGCATATGTTGTTCCGAAAGGGAAAGCTCGAAATCCTCCAAAACCCTTTCGGTATCCCGTCGGACCGGATGAAATTTTCGGACGTCCGTACCCGCTACCGCAGAGCGTCCCGACCCAGCATCGTCGGATAAAAAATATGCGACAGATTCAGTTGATGCTGGGATGCTACGATAAACTGTGCTATTTAGGAAAGCACGTCCGTTCCCGAGGCCTGTGCAGGAGCGGTCTTACGATGCATTGCCGCCGGAAGCTCCGTGTACGTTGACTCCCGCACACTTCCTATGCGAACGTCCGAAGTCTGCAGGCCTCGTGTCCCTGGCTACCGGATGGTGTGACCTGGTCGCCGATGATTCTCTGACTGGCGAAGCTGACTGGATATCTGTGGTCACGAAGCCAAGAGCGGTCGTGTGCGCAACTATGAGAATGAGGAAGCCTTATTGACAGTCTACTCCGGACTGACTATATGTCGGAGCGTCCCGAGCGACGGACGTATGCTCCGAATGCGAAACATTTGTACCACAACATCTGGGGCCAGATGTTGTTGAACGAGAGAGGGGCCTCTCTCGCTTGCCGTCCGGATGGACCGGAATGAGCTATGAACCGGACTAAAAGGCTTCCTCCGTTCTCCCTCCGATCCGCCGTCACTGGGTGTGCATTAGGTTGATTTATAGTGCTCGCATCACCCCAAAATTCCTTCTAGACCGCAACGGACGAACCCGGCTGCCGAACCATTCGGTGAATGGACGCTACACCGGGCGAGCTAGCGGACGTCAAAGGCCGTCGAACCTACTAGGGTCCTCTTAGGCAATTGGAGTATTTACATGAGCACTTTCCCGCTAGCCCTTCATTAATTGTGACGACGGAGGCACACTGTTGGAAGACATCACAGATACATCACCCTAATCTTGATCGTCTGAAATAGAAATTGATAAAGTAGAGTGACCGTGCGGGGAAAGGACCGGAGTGTCCAATTCCCCAATAACATACCGTGACATACGTTTCCCATATTGTCATCGAAATCATACGATACAGAACAGGAGTTAATGCGAGTACACTGACCACATATAGAATGATTATAAAGTCAGAGGAAGACTTCCTCTTATTACAATTGAACAATATCCTTTCAATGTGAAAAGAAAACAAGTCCTGGTACTCGCACTAACCCCTGGCAATCAAAATACATAATAATAATATGATCCATTAATATAGAAAAAATAATTGAAATCAAAATATTTTGAAAAAATATTTTTTCAGAACAGCCCAAGTTTCTGAAAAGTAACGTTGAGCCCCAATGGATCCCAAGCCTAAGTGTGGACAAAAAATTTTAAAAATATTTTAAACAATTTATTCAACACTTACGAACAATAATAATGTATCTAGTTATGATTAAAATAACATGAAGATATTGTTTTCCAGAAACCCCCCCTCACACAGAGGGCTGTTGTAAATGTAAACAATGAGTGTAAAAACACTAAAATAAGACTCCAGGCACCCAGGCCCGAAATCAGTTACCAAAAATACACTATCTGATGCAAAACAGAGACTTCCAGGGAAGAAACTGCAGAACATCAGATGGTAGATGCAGAACACAACGCCTAAACACCCGTAGGTGAAGACGTAAACATGGGGAAAAGAACAGAATTCATTCTGTTATTCAGCTAAAACTCCCAAGAAAATTTAGTAATAATAATTACAAAAACTATGCCAAAAGCATGGGAGAATAGCAAGGGGGGACTTAAAGGACAGGGAGAGAGGAAAACACTTAAAAAACAGTGTAACTAAATAATCAGAATGACAACAAAATGGCTGCTGCCTTGAAAATAGGTAACTTAACATAATTTCATTAAAAAATTTTAAGTTACAGCCCTGATAATATTCTGTCACACATTTTTTCCTCTCCTCCTTCTCTATCCTCCTTAGAATCACCATTTCACTAATATTTATGTGTCTGGTATCATTTAAACTGAGATTTACAAGCACAAAGATCAGTCAGATGTTAACTGATGAAGGGCCAAACTTAGAATGATTAATGGCGCCAATTTCGGAACGTCCTTGACACTGCGCATGCGCAGTAGAGGCGAAGTGTGGTTCGCCTTTCAGGACATGTTTTCTTTGGTTTTAGATGCAAATTTTGGGGATTGGGGGGCAAAATTTGTGTTTGGCCCTATATTTTAAGAGTTAGCACCAGCTATGTCTGAGTCATTGGTACAGTATAAAAATATCAGTAAAATACTTATAAAACACCCAAAAATAAAAAAAGAAAGAATACAATATCAAATTGCTATAAAAAGCTGGCTATTACTAAGTCATAAATAGGGCGGCAACACTTCAAAATACGAAATGTTCCTGCCAAGAACATCCAAACAAATATACTTTCCTACTTTTATTTTCATTTTTGAATTAGCTTGACTAATTTACAATCAACTGGTGAATAAAGAATTGATTTATTATCTCAAGACTGAACTTAGATAACTCTAAAACTCGAATGGCTACCAAACCATATAAGATCTAATAAAGACAAATTTTTTACATACACTTGAGTTGATTTTCTGTCATTCGTGTACAAATTGTCATTCAGTAAAAATCAACAGAGGGATTACCAGAACATCACTGACTTCATCCTTAAGGGGTCGGACAAGTGTTCTGAATTCCCACAAGCCCATAACCTCTATAAGTCCAGTGGCTAAGCAGTGATTTCTTGTAAAGTCTTGGTTAGAAACCACTCCTACCTACTTTGTCTGTTGTCAACAAGCCCTCCTCATGATGGCATGTTAAGGGCACCTGTTCTGAGGTTGTAAATATACATTATCATGACCATGTGCATGTCCTGTAATTTGTAACAGATTCGAGGTTGTGTTTATAATCAGATCACAACGAGCCCGTAAGGGCGAGTTGTGGTCCGATTGTAAACACAACCAAGAATCTGATACAAATTACAGGACATGCATTTGGTCATGATAAAACATTTATCTAACAATCCCATTACATAAAGTCAGTTTTTCCATTTTTCAGTTTAAATTGGGTTGGAATTGGTAAAAGTTAAAAAATTTATAGTAATTTATATATTTTTTATACTTACCAATGACCCAGACATAGCTGGTGCTAACTCTTAAAATATAGGGCCAAACACAAATTTTGCCCCCCAATCCCCAAAATTTGCATCTAAAACTAAAGAAAACATGTCCTGAAAGGCCCTCCACACTTCGCCCCTACTGCGCATGCGCAGTGTCAAGGACGTTCCGAAATTGGCGCCATTTATCATTCTAATAACCAGTGCCTGGTAAGCGCTATGTACTCAGCGGGGAGGCAAGAGTTCCCAACTCCTGGGAGGGCCATCCCCGTCTGGGTCATTGGTAAGTATAAAAAATATATAAATTACTATAAATTTTTTAACATTTTTATACTGTACCAATGACCCAGACATAGCTGAATAGTAAAAAGGCTGGAGGGCCAAGGACATAGAGCAAAATGGAATACGCTCAATAAAATAAAATAGAGTCATCCCCTGTAGGGAAAAGAAGTAATAGGCCTTACATGTATTTTTCTTATTTATGATAAATTAGAAAGATACAACACCTTCCAAAATTGAGCTTCATACATCCATGTACTCTATTAATATCCAATATAATCCTTATACTAATAATTTTTAAAGTAAGCCAATAATAAAGTAAGTCTAGAGAATAGAGACTCTTATACTCCTAAAAGTGTCTGAGAATTGCATAATCATGTCCGTTGACATATGCAATATTCAAAAGCTATACTTTAAAAACTAAGACTTGAATGAATTTTAAAAACTTAAACTTCTCACTAAACAACCATCCCAATAACAGCTCAGAATTACTAACTCCGGAGGAGGTATCCCCTTGTTTTCATAGTAAAACAGGTGACCCAAGGGAACACCCTCCCCCCCCCCCCTTTTTCTTGCCCTGGGTCAAATAGCCCAGAGCGAAGAGGGCAGCCGAACGGAGACACTGCCGAAACAGACAGCCTACCTAGCTATAGTAGCAACTGTTAAGTGAATGACATTCTCAGCAGTAGATAATAGACCTAACAAAAGAGGCCTCCAGAAATTGACTCGATATTTCTAAGATAAAATTCATGAATGTGGATGGCTGAGCGCAATGAGCGGCCTTCAAAAATCTATAATAACGACACTATTAATGTAAGCCCAAGAAGTAGAAGAACTCTTACTTCATGAGCCGAAATCTTAAGCACAACTGCTAAGTCAATGATATACCATAAGCAGTACCGATAGTTAATAGAATCCATTAACAATAAAATGGAGCGTAACGTCCTTCTACTAGACATCAAAGACAGAAGAAGCTTACGCCCTTGTAATAAACAGATATCTGTTTATAAATACATAAACTGTACCCGGAAAGAGTAAAGGCCTATGCCCATACGAAGACGGAAGGACCTTAAAATAATAGGTTCCGGATAATAGGAGCCTAACTCTTATGCAACAATCCAACCTAAATAGTAACGGAAGTATTGATTCCGAAACTATGAAAGTGAAAATCATCCATCGATAGTGCATGAAACTCACTGACTCTACAGTAAAAGAGAAACCAACAGAATTACTGTCTAAAAGGTCAGAATTTGAAAACTACTGTTTCCAGAGGCTCAAATGATTACTTAACTAAATAAGAACCGAAGTTAAAATCCGTATAGGAATTTAATCTAAAGATTCTAAGTCTATTTATCAAAAAGTTACTAACTGACTTAGATAAAGAGACAAAAGACTCAATTGTAAACTATCGTAGAGTGCATAGGTATGAGGTAACATAAACCTATAACCTAAATAATAACAGGCTGCAGTAGATCTTGTGAAACAAGTATACTAAAAAATAGCAATGAGTAGTATGGAGGGATCAAGAATATGAACATAATGATCCCCACACCACGACGGAAGAGCCTCCACTTTAGTCGCATAGAATAGCGAAGAAGAGGATCTCCTATAGTAAGAAATCGCGTCCAAAGCTCGTCCAGTACAGTGCTTACAATGCAATACGGACCACACAACGGAATACATGAAGGTTGCGACCTTGCTGGTTGTGATAAAGATGACACGATTTACCCAGTGAAAAAAGATCCTCACATAGAGGAAGATTTCACGTTAAGACCCACAGTAGACAAGAGAGTAAATTACTCATGATCTCTGTGAAGATAGAGATGCTATCAACAGAAATGTATTGTGGTTGTTTATCTTAGCAATACCTGCTAAAACAACAGCGCCGGAGGATACGCGTATCCTATCATTCCGTCCTATAGATCAATAGAGCGTTAACACTATTAGCTCAGAGATCTGGACAAGCCAACACATACGTCTGCAATTGATTAGCAAGCTGTGTCATAAATAAATCATCATTGGGCACTCCCATAGATAGCAAATCTGATTGAATACTTGTTTGTTGAGAGTCCATTCTGACAGCAACAAGCGACCCGTAAGAGAACGGGAGTCCGGTAAAACAATCAGACGACCCGGAATATGACGGACCAAAACTGAACTTGGTGTACTATAACCAAAAGACGGATTCTTTCCATTAAATTGAATAACGGAAACGAAAGAGTGCCTCCCTGGTTCCGGAGATACGCCACTACTGTCGAATTAAAGGACAGGAATTTGGGCATGCGTTTCTGAATAATGTTCATGCAATGACATAAAGCAAGCCTAAAAAACATTATTCCGCGGAAGTTAAACTGATTGCTAAAAGACTGCGGAACCCAAAGACCCTGGCACTTCGAATCCGTAGGGATCAGTATATATCCCAATCTGTTTGACTGGCAACCGTCATAACAGCCACACTCGGGTCCGGCAACTGCGGCGGCACTCTCTGAGTCAACCACCGAATGTTTGCCCCAGTCTGAATCTCTTGTAACACTAGATAGACAAGAGAACGTATAAATCGAGCAATTCATGGATTGCCGGAAAGTTGCCGTCGAAGAGAAGCTCCTCCGAGAACGAAGCGACTCTGAGAGAGTTCTTAACCTTACTATCCACGCGTGTGGATGTAGCTAGGGCTGCGTCACGTCTAACCAACTCCAATCAGCCACTGAAGGGCGGAGTTATACGTGAACAAACTACTGCCCTCAAAAGAAATTACATTGAGAATAATATCCCGTAAATCTTTTCTTGAAGACGTAATGATAACGCCTCAGTAAGGCGGATTACGTATAATAAAGCGTCTAAGTTAAGTCTACTATACATAATGTCGTTCCCAACATTGAAATTGGAAAAGACATAAACGGCGAAAAAGAATATATGCAGTCTTTAATCACACCGTCTAGATGCATATGAACTCTCGGTATGCCCTGCTCTGCCAAAATAAACTATTTGTAAAAATGATAAAATGGCAGAAATGAGCAACGCGGACAAGAAACTAAACTATCATGCTTAGTAGCAGGCTTGTATATATATATATATATATAGCGTCGAAAAATAAAACACATGTTGTAATGACAATATTGGACTGCGTCGGTAAGTCAGGGACAATGTCCCTGTACCGATCGAAAAAACCGAGTCCAATGACGCTATAAGTCTCTTATCCAAGATCGCAGCAATGAAGTCCGAAATAATAATCACAGGAAGATAATGCCAGAAGATATAAAAGGCATCTTCCGATACTACTAAAGGGAAAACTCGAAATCTTTCGAAACCCTTTCGCCATCCTGTCGGACCCTATAAAGCGTTCGGTCGTCCGTAGCTGATGCAACCGCGGACCGCACCGACCCAGCGCCGTCGGATAATTCCTGATTCGACCGAGAAACTGTCAATTGCTGGGATGCTGCGAAATAACTGTGCTAACTCGGATAGCACGTCCGTCACTGAGGCCTGAGGAGAAGCGGTCTTACGATGCATTGCCGCTGGAAGCTCCGTGATCGTTACCCCATGCATACTTCCAATATGCGAGCGAACGGAGTGTATAGGCCTCGTGTCCCTTGGCTACCGGATGGCGCGACCTATTCGCCGTGGAATCACTGAATGCCGAAACTGATCGGATACTCGAGGTCACGTAGCCAATGTGCGGTCGTGTGCCCTGCTGTGAGGATGAGGAAGCATTAAAGACAGTCTCTCGGACTGTCAATATAACGGAGCGTCCCGAGCAACGGACATATGCTCCGAATGTAAAATATCTGAACCACAACATGCGGTCCCCTATGTTGTTGGGCGAGAGAGGAACCTCTCTCGCTCACAGCCCGGACGGACCTGAACAAGCCAGGAACCGGACTAACAGGCTTCCTCCGATCTGTCCTCAATCTGCCGTCACTGGGTGAGTACTAAAGTAATTAAAGTGCTCGCATCACCCAAATCTCCTTCGTAGACCGCAACGGACGAACCTGGCAGCCGAACCATTCGATGAATGTACGCTACACCGGGTGACCTAGCGAATGTCACTCCGTAAGCGATAGACATATTCCATGAGCACTTATTGCCGCTAACTCTTCATTAACTATGACGACAGAGGCACACTTTTGAAAGACATCTCCATAACTCTTCGAACAAGAAACCAGAAATGCTTGGATAGCAAGCATAAAATAATAATATATATAGCGTCGTTCAATAATTCGAAAGTTTGTGTGACATTATTGGACTATGTCGGAACTGAGGGACGATGTCCCTGAACCGAACCAAAAATTTCTAAGTCCACCGACGCTATCAGTTTCTTATCCGGCATCGCAGCATATGTTGTTCCGAAAGGGAAAGCTTGAAATCCTCCGAATCCCTTTCGGTATCCCGTCGGACCGGATGAAACTTTCGGACGTCCGTACCCGCTTCCGCGGAGCGTCCCGACCCAGCATCGTCGGATAAAATATATGCGACAGATTCAGTTGATGCTGGGATGCTGCGATAAACTGTGCTATTAAGGAAAGCACATCCGTTCCCGAGGCCTGTGCAGTAGCGGACTTACGATGCATTGCCGCCGGAAGCTCCGTGTACGTTGACTCCCGCACACTTCCTATGCGAACGTCCGGAGTCTGCAGGCCTCGTGTCCCCGGCTACCGACCCAGCGCCGTCGGATAATTCTCGATCCGACACCGTTGCTGTCGGCTGCTGGGATGCTGCGATAAGCTGTGCTATGTGCACAAGAATGTCCGGCGTCGAGATCTGCGGAGGCGCAGTCTATCGCTGCTTCGCCGAGGGCAGCTCCGCATCAGATGGCTCCCGCATACTTTTCCTATGCGAACGTCCGGAGTCCATCGGTCTCGAATCCCTGGCTGCCGGATGGTGTGACCTGGTCGCCGAAGAATCCTTGATCGGCGAAGCTGGTAATATATCGGCGGTCACGCAGCCAAGGTGCGGTCGTGTGCGCTGACGAGAAGAGGAAGCCTTAGCAGTCTCAGCGGACTGCCTATACAACGGAGCGTCCCGAGCGACGGACGTATGCTCCGCTAGCGACACATTTTGTACCACAACATCTGGGGCCAGATGTTGTTGAACGAGAGAGGGGCCTCTCTCGCTTGCCGTCCGGATGGACCGGAACGAGCTATGAACCGGACTAAAAGGCTTCCTCCGTTCTCCCTCCGATCCGCCGTCACTGGGTGTGCATTAAGTTAATTTTATAGTGCTCGCATCACCCCAAAATTCCTTCTAGACCGCAACGGACGAACCCGGCTGCCGAACCATTCGGTGAATGGACGCTACACCGGGCGAGCTAGCGGACGTCAAAGGCCGTCGAACCTACTAGGGTCCTCTTAGGCAATTGGCGTATTACATGAGCACTTTTCCGCTAGCCCTTCATTAATTGTGACGACGGAGGCACACTGTTGGAAGACATCACAGATACATCACCCTAATCTTGATCGTCTGAAATAGAAATTGATAAAGTAGAGTGACCCTGCGGGGAAAGGACCGGAGTGTCCAAATCCCCAACAACATACCGTGACATACGCTTCCCATATTGTCATCGAAATCATACGATACAGAACAGGAGTTAATGCGAGTACACTGACCACATATAGAATGATAATAAGGTCAGAGGAAGACTTCCTCTTAAAACAATTGATCAATATCCTTTCAATGTGAAAAGAAAACAAGTCCTGGTACTCGCACTAACCCCTGGCAATCAAAATACATAATAATAATATGATCCATTAATATAGAAAAAATAATTGAAATCAAAATATTTTGAAAAAATATTTTTTCAGAACAGCCCAAGTTTCTGAAAAGTAACGTTGAGCCCCAATGAATCCCAAGCCTAAGTGTGGACAAAAAATTTTAAAAATATTTTAAACAATTTATTCAACACTTACGAACAATAATAATGTATCTAGTTATGATTAAAATAACATAAAGATATTATTATTTAGAAATCCCCCCCTCACACAGAGGGCTGTTGTAAATGTAAACAATGAGTGTAAAAACACTAAAATAAGACTCCAGGCACCCAGGCCCGAAATCAGTTACCAAAAATACACTATCTGATGCAAAACAGAGACTTCCAGGGAAGAAACTGCAGAACATCAGATGGTAGATGCAGAACACAACGCCTAACCACCCGTAGGTGAAGACGTAAACATGGGGAAAGAACAGAATTCATTCTGTTATTCAGCTAAAACTCCCAAGAAATTTTAGTAATAATAATTACAGAAACTATGCCAAAAGCATGGGAGAATAGCAAGGGGGAACTTAAAGGACAGGGAGAGAGGAAAACACTTGAAAAAACAGTGTAACTAAATAATCAGAATGACAACAAAATGGCTGCTGCCTTGAAAATAGGTAACTTAACATAATTTCATTAAAAAATTTTAAGTTACAGCCCTGATAATATTCTGTCACACATTCTTTTCCTCTCCTCCTTTTCTATCCTCCTTAGAATCACCATTTCACTAATATTTATGTGTCTGGCATCATTTAAACTGAGATTTAAAAGCACAAAGATCAGTCAGATGTTAACTGATGAAGGGCCAAACTTAGAATGAGAAATGGCGCCAATTTCGGAACGTCCTTGACACTGCGCATGCGCAGTAGGGGCGAAGTGTGGAGGACCTTTCAGGACATGTTTTCTTTAGTTTTAGATGCAAATTTTGGGGATTGGGGGGCAAAATTTGTGTTTGGCCCTATATTTTAAGAGTTAGCACCAGCTATGTCTGGGTCATTGGTACAGTATAAAAATATTTTGAATTTCATATTTTAATGCGTAATAACAATGCATATAATATTATTTGTCATAGCGCAGTGTTTACCAGAAGTTGAATCTATATGATATGGAATCAGAATGAGTCGTCTATATGATACGGAAACAGAACACATTATGTGATATGTACGTTTCTCATGGTTTTCAGGCCAAAATCTATATGATTGTTAGATAAAAGACAGAAAAAGGCCTTTAAGGGTTAACTGGTGGAGTGCTAGAAGCCACTATTAGGGCTTTCCAAAAAAAATAAGAGTACCAGAGCAAATGCCAATATTTTCCTCTCTCATGTTCATATTCAGTCAAATGCAAATGATAATTTGTAATAAAACAAATATTGGTTAAAAAATTTCAACCACCAAAAATAATCTACCCTAAACCAGTTAAACTTTAACTCCTTGCATGCTGTTGGCAGATATTCCCACAAGGACACCAATACTCTTGCCAACAGAAAGAGTAAAATTTGGCTTCTGTTCAACTGGTTAAGGGCTATATTATTTTTTGTGGTCAAGATTTGTTCATCAAAATTTGTTTTATTACAGATTATCGGAGAGTGCCAATAATTTGTAATAAAACAAATTTATATAAACAAAATATTATTTGAGCTTTAATGAATGTGAAACATGAGCAAGGAAAATGTTGGCTTTTGCTCTGGTACCCTCATTTTTTTGAAAGCCCTGATAGTGGCTTCGAGCACTCAACCAGCTAACAGAATGCATAGCTTCAAACTGGACCAATCATATCACGAATCATAGCTGGGATTCATTTGTTCAAATATTTCATCAAATCCAGTCATTGCTGCTTCACAGCAACCATGACAGAATTTCATAAAAAAAATTCAAGAAAATACTCGGCAGGTTAAAAGTTAAGGGCTTAGGGATTTTTATACATTTTTGATACACTTTCTGTGGCTTTGTAGTTGTGTCTATTCAAGTCTTGATTGACTATATAGGCAACTAAGATTTGCTTATGAACAACTGCCAAGGTATTTGGAATGTAACTGACAAGTTTACCCAAACACTTTATGTTGGAGCATCTGTTTTGTTGCGGAATAAGTGATCAAAGTCAGATTTCAGCCTTTTACCTTCTACACACTGATGTTAAATACCTAAACTTCAATTAGCAAAGTGTTCCCATAATTTAACAAGGAATTTAACACCTTCCATGCTGCTGGCGGATATTCCTGCCCAGGGCAAAATATCTCTTGCCACTGAAACATGTATAATTTGGGCAAATTTAATCAAATTTTCCCCCTGTAAATTGAATGGATTTTTCACCAGTGATTTCTTTAATTGAAAAATTTAGAAGAATTTTTCATCAAATCTAGTCATGGCTGCTTTACAGCAGCCATGACTAGATCTGATGAAAAATACCTTGAAAAAAATGGGTTAAGAGTTAAATCTTGTTGGACAGAGATCAATCAGCCCTGTCAAAGATTGATTTAGTTAAATTACTAGCTGCATTATGGGGAAATGTTGCGGCTTAAAATTTCAGTATTTTTACATCCATATGCAGAGGGTTAAGGGTTAATTAAAAGATTTTAAGATTCCAGCAGAGTTACTGGTCATGGACGATAGTGGGAGATAAGCTAACCCTTTACCTAACATGCTGACATAAAAAAAGTAAATCTTTCAATATTTTACGTCCCAGAATAGCTTATGACCAAGGGTGCCAGAAGCAGGGACAGTTCACTCTTGCCCTGAGACTAGGGGACAGCTTGTGCCTTTTTTCACCAAAAGTGCACACAAGTTGAAAAGACTACTTTCCAAGAAGTGTAACTGAGAAAGCCTCAAGTATTCATTTCTAACATAGTTTACGTGTGCCAATGCCAATGGGGGAATCAGGTATAATAACGGAGGCTGGTTGATAATAATCAAACAAAGAATTATACAATCAGCATGGTAATTTCTAAAGTTTTTTATATATATACTATCTCTTGATTGGAACAGGTGCCAACTGCAATGCATTAGTATTGCATGTGACACCTTGTCCACTCAATGGACAATATACAGTGGAACCCTGTTAATTGAATAGCCACTTTGCCAATGAGAATTATTCAATTAACAGGAATAGTCAATTAACAGGGATTGTCACTTTCCTGCATTCTAGAAATAAACTTAGTATTTATTCTACTATATCTTGTTTGACAAAGCTCCATGAGTTCTGTCAAACAAGATATAATAGATTAAATGCCTGTACTGGATGTACTGAGGCCAAATAGGTCTATAAACAAAGGAAACCTGGCGATAGTCAGGATAATTTCTCGACAGGTTACAAGATTTTTTGTAATGGAGGTATGGTAAATGGTTTTGTGTTGAGAAATTATATTCACTTAACAGTGATATACAATTAAGAGATAACCAATTAAGTGGGCTCCACTGTATAATGTCAATACTATTGAGTATCACATTAAAACTTAGGATTCATTTGTAAACGCCAGGTCTAAACTCATACCCGGGATCAAGTGTCCTTTCTGATACCTTTGCTTCCCCTTGCCCTTGGATGCTTTCAGCACCCTCGTGTATGACCCCGTTTATTGGAATGAGCTTATTCCATTGAGGGGTCAATAAGCTATGTTTTGAAGGAGAAAATTGAAAAAATAAAATTTTAATTTTCTTTACAAATAGTGCTGCCTTAATATAGTCACTACATTAAGTAAAAGAGTTAGGGTATACATTTATGATCCATTGTTGGAAGAAGACAATTTACCCTTTACCTAATGCACACAATTTCAAAGTTCATTATTTTCATAATTTATTTTTCAAATTTTCCCCAAAATTTCAACATATCCAGATCATGCGACCTCTCACTGGAACAAGCTCAATGAACTTACTGCAATGGTGGGGTGGGGGAGGGGGTCACATGATATGATTTTATTGAATTTTCTTTTTTTAAATATTTTGTTTTGGCTACTTAATTTGTAAGTTATGAGGGTGGATGTGGCTGATTTGTTAGGAAAAGAGTTTAGCTAATTACAATTAGAGGCTATATTAATGACCTTTTAGAAGTAAAAATGAAGTCTTCATGTTATTATGTAAAGGTGAGAGGCCTATCCGAAAGATCTGGAAGAGAAAGTAAAAGGATTAACCCTTAATGGCCAAAATCGGCAAGCGCTATTTACAAAAATCACCATACAATTTCCATTATCTTTTCATTTTTTTGTCTCAAAAACATAGGTTATGACCTCTCTTTGGAATGAGCTTGCCACGCTCGTTCCAATGAGGGGTCATAACCTATGTTTTTGAGACAAAAAATGAAAACAAGTTAACAAATTTATAGTAATTTATATATTTTTTATACTTACCAATGACCCAGACATAGCTGGTGCTAATTCTCAAAATCTAGGGCCAAACACAAATTTTGCCCCCCAATCCCCAAAATTTGCATCTAAAACCGAAAATAACATGTCCTAAATGGTCCTCCATACTTTTCCTCCACCGCAGTGTCAAGGAGGTCTCGAAATTGGCGCCAATTATCATTCTTACAAGCAGTGCCTGGTCAGCACTATGTACTCAGCGGGGAGGTACGAGTTCCCAACTCCTGGGAGGGCCATCCCCATCTGGGTCATTGGTAAGTATAAAAAATATATAAATTACTATAAATTTTTTAACATTTTTATACTGTACCAATGACCCAGACATAGGTGAATAGAAAAAAGGCTGGAGGGCCTAGGACATAGAGGAAAATCCAATAAGCTCAACTATATATAATAGAGTTATCCCCTCGAGAAGAAAAGGAGGATTAGGCTTTACATGTATCTTTCTTATTTATGACAAATTAGAAAGACACAACACCTTTCATAATTGAGCATAATAACATCCATGTTCTCTATAAACATCCAGTATAACCCTTTATACTAATTATTTTTAAAGTAAGCCAATAAATAAAGTAAGTCCAGAGAATTGAGACTCTTTATACTCATTAAAAGTGTCCGAGGATTGTATATTAATGCCCTTTTGACACGTGACATATACATATGCTTCACACCGAGCTACACTTTAAAAATATGACATGAATGAATTTAAACATTAGCTTTACACTTTAAAACCATCCCGGTACCGACTCAGAATTACTGACTCCGGAGGAGGTATCCCCTTGCTTTTCACTATAAAGCAGGTGACCTAAGGGAACACCCTCCCTCCCCCCCTTCCCCTTGCTCTGGGTCAAATACCCCAGAGCGAAGAGGGCTGCAGGACAGAGTCACTGCCGGAACAGAAAGCCTGCATAACTATAGTTGCAACTGTTTAGTGGAAGACATTCTGAGCAACAGATAACAGACCTAAACAATACAGGTCTCCAAAAATGGACTCAATATTTCTGAGATAAAAATTTGTGAATGTGGATGGCTGAGACCAATAAGCAGCCTTCATTAAATCTGTAATTGCAAAACTATTTGCGTAAGCCCAAGATATAGAAAGAGCTCTTACTTCATGAGCCGAAATCTTCAGCACAGACTGCTGAGTTGAAGATAGATTATCATAAGCAGTACGGATAGTTAATTGAATCCATCTAGCAATAGAATGGACCATAATGTCCTTTCTATTAGGCATCAGAGACAAAAAGAAGCGTTTTCGTCCCTTTCTGATAAACTGAAATCTTCATTTATAAATACGTAAAGCTCGAACCGGACAGAGTAAAGGCCTATGCCTGTCTGAAGACGGAAGGGCCTTAATAACAATAGGTTCCGGATATTTATTAGGAGCCTGATTCTTAGTCAAAAATCCAACATTAGTAGTAAAGGTAATAGTGTTCCCGACACTACGATAGTGAGAATCGTCCACAGATAGTGCATGAAGCTCACTGACTCTTCTAGCAGAAGAGAAAGCTAAGAGAAATGCTGTCTTATAAGATAAGAATTTGAAGTCCACCGTCTCAAGAGGCTCAAATGGCTTTTCTTTTAGTTTAAGAAGAACCCAAGCTAAATTCCATTTAGGAATTAATCTAAGGGTTCTGGTCTATTTATCGAGAAGTTTCTAACTAATTTAGATAAAGAGACATTAGATTCAATTTGTAAACTATCATGGTGTGCATAGGTATCAGATAACATAGACCTATAACCTTTAATAGTAACAGGCTGCAGTTTGATCTCATCAAACAAGTATACTAGAAAGTTTGCAATGTCTGGAATGGAGGGATCAAAAATGTCAACAGAATGATCCCTACACCAACGACAAAAGACCTTCCACTTAGCCGCAAAGTTTAGCGAAGAGGAGGTCCGCCTACAGTTAGAAATTGCGTCCACTGCTCGTCCTGTAAAATGCTTGCCGTGCAAGAAGGACCGCACAACGGAAATACTTGAAGGTTGAGACCTTGCGGGTTGTGATGTAGTTGATGCGATTTCCCCTGCGAAAGAAGATCCTCTCGTGGAGGAAGCTTCCGTGGTATGTCCCACAGCAGACACCTGAGTACATTTATCCACGGTCTCTGTGGAGACAGAGATGCTACCAACAGAATTTTGCATTGAGATTGTTTTATCTTTAGCAATATCTGCTGAATCAACGGTGCTGGAGGATACGCATATCCTATCATTCCGTCCCACGAGATCGATAAGAGCGTCTACTGCATATGCTTGAGGATCCGGACATGGTGACACATACGTCTACAACTGATTGTTGAGCTGTGTCGCAAATAAGTCTATCATTGGCCGCTCCCATTGGTAGCAAATCTGATTGAATACCTGTTTGTTGAGAGTCCATTCTGATGGCAACAAGCGACCCTTCCGTGAAAGGGAGTCTGCTAATACATTCAGACGACCCGAAATATGACGGACCGAAAGTAGAACTTGGTGTTCTAGTACAAACAGAAGGATTCTTTCCGTTAAAATGAATAACGGAACGGAATGAGTGCCTCCCTGGTTCCGAATATACGGTACTACTGTCGTATTGTCCGACAGGATTTGGACATATGCTTTCTGAATAATGTTCATCCAATGACGTAGTGCAAGCCAAATTGACATCATTTCTTTGATGTTTATGTGCTTGCCTAGAAACTGCGGATCCCAAAGACCCTGGCACTTCGAATCCGTTGGGATCAATGTTGCACCCCAACCTGTTTGACTGGCAACTCCTAGGACTGCGAAGCGTAGATACTTTCTGAATGTCGGATTTACCATGACGTGAAAGTACGCATCCTTGAGATCTATGCTTGTAGCATGGTCGTTCACCCGAAATACTCGCTCTGACTGATCGAATTGTCTCCATATAGAACTTCGGAGCGACGATCAGCTTGTTTATCCAGCTCAGATCTATGACTGGACGGAACGAGCCGTCTGGTTTTGGAACCAGAAACAGATGGCTGTAGAAACCTGGTGATTCCTGGTCTTCTACGACCTCTACCGCGTTCTTCTCCAGAAGAGACTGTACTTCTGATAGAAGAGCGTCTCTTTTCTGCGGATTTGACGGAAGCTGAGTTCATTTGGACTTCGAGTTAATGGAGGCTTTCGTTTGAAGGATATTCTTAGTCCTTCCGAAATTACCCCTCGAACCCAGGGGGTCGTCCTCGACAATCTTCTGCCTACCGGAACACGATAGAAGTTCATACCATCACCTCCTGGACCTGCGAGGCTTGCGGAAGGAGAAACTACGTCCTCCACGACCTGCACCTCGCCCCATCAACCTAGGGACGTCTGACCGATTATCTCGGCCAGAATAACGTCCCCTACGTGAGTCGCTGCCTTGACGGTCTCTAGAATAAGACCTAGAGGACGCATAGGAACCTCTATAGGAACTTCCCTTAGGCGTACTTGTCCCAGAAGTGCCTGTCTTACTCTTTTCTGCTGTATCCGACTTTTTAGAAGCGGATTTGAATAGCAGAGAATCCGAAGCTTTCTTGGTTATCTGATCATAGATTGCTGAAAGCTTTCCGTCAAAGAGAAGCTCTCTGGAGACCGAAGCGACTCTGAGAGAATTTTTCACCTTACCATCCACGCGCGTGGATGTAGCTAGGGCCGCGTCACGTCTAACCAACTCCAGGTTTGCCACTGAAAGGGCGGAGTTATACGTGGAATAAGCTATTGCCCTTGAAAGAACTCTTAATGAGGATTGTATATCCTGGAATTCTTTCCCTTGAAGACGTAATGATAACGCTTTAGTAAGGTGATCTGCGTATGATAAAGCGTCTAAGTTAACTCTATTAGACATAATTGTTGTTTCCAACGTCATGGTTGAAACTGACATAGACGACGGTATAGACAATTCTAGGTCTTCAGCCTGGTCGTCTAGACACAGAGGAACTCTCGGTATGCCCTGTCCTGCCATTTCGAATTTATTCCTTGAATTGATGAAAGGCAGATGTAGAGCATTTGGGGACAAGAAACCAAACTTGCTCGTTTTGGTAGCAAGCTTATATATAGCGTCATTCAATAATTCAAATGTTCTTGTGACATTACTGGACTGTGTCGGAAACTCAGGGACGATGTCCCTAAA
This sequence comes from Pictodentalium vernedei, assembly GCA_031216915.1. Classification (NCBI taxonomy): domain Eukaryota; kingdom Metazoa; phylum Mollusca; class Scaphopoda; order Dentaliida; family Dentaliidae; genus Pictodentalium; species Pictodentalium vernedei. The sequence goes on from CM062295.1 coordinate 647,947,986, forward strand.
CCAATCAAAAAATTCTGTGTCCAGTGACGCTATCAGTCTCTTATCTGGCATCGCAGCATTCTGGTCCGACGGAACAACCTCTGGAAAATAATGCCAGATAAAATCTACGGCAGCTTTATGTTGTTCCGAAAGGGAAAGCTCCAGATCCACTGAATCCCTTTCGCCATCCTGTCGGACCCTATGAAGTTCTCGGTCGTCCGTACCTGATGCTTCAGCGGAGCGTACCGACCCAGCATCGTCGGATAATTCCTGATCCGACAAGAGATTCTGTCGTCTGCTGGGATGCTGTGATAAGTTGTGCTATTTGTGATAGCACGTCCATCACTGAGGCCCGTGGAGCAGCGGTCTTACGTTGCTTTGCCGCTGGAAGCTCCCTGGACGTTGACTCCTGCATACTTCTTTTATGCGAACGTCCGGAGTCTACAGGTCTCGTGTCCCTGGCTACCGGATGGCGTGACCTGGTCGCCGTGGAATCCCTGATCGGCGAAGCTGGCTGGATATCCGTGGTCACGTAGCCAAGGTGTGGTCGTGTACACTGCCGTGAGGATGAGGAAGCCATATTGACAGTCTCTCCGGACTGTCTATATAACGGAGCATCCCGAGTGGCGGACATATGCTCCGAATGCGAAACGTTTTGTACCACAACATCTGGTCCCAGATGTTGTTGTACGAGAGAGGGACCTCTCTCGCTCGCAGCCCAGATGGACCTGGACGAGCTAGGAACCGGACTAATAGGCTTCTTCTGTTCTATCCTCTGATCCGTCGTCACTGGGTGTGCACTTTGTGTTATTATAGTGCTCGCATCACCCAAATCTCCTTCCTGGACCGCAACGGACGAACCCGGCTGCTGAGCCATTCGATGAATGGTCGCTACACCGGGCGAGCTAGCGGACGCCAATGCCGTCGATCCTACTAGGGACCTCTTAGGCAATTGACGTATTTCCATGAGCACTTTTGCCGCTAGCTCTTCATTTAACTGTGACGACAGAGGCACACTTTTGGAAGACATCACAGAAACATCAGCCTGTTCTTGTTCCTCTGAAAAAGAAATTGAAAAACTAGAGTGACCCTGCGGAGAAAGGCCCGGCATGGCCTTTTCCCCGCTAACAACATACCGTGACACACGTTTCCAATGTTTGTCATCCCAATTGACACACACTGAGCAGGAGTTAGTGCGAGTACACTGACTACAATTAATACAATGATTATGAAAGTCAGAGGAAGATTTCCTCTTATTACAATTTGAACAATATCCTTTCATTGTGAAAAGAACACAAACAGTCCTAGTACTCGCACCAACCCCTGAAAACAAAGATACATAATAACATGATCCATTAACACAAAGAAAAAATAATTGAAATCAAAAAAATTTTTGGAAAAATATTTTTTCAGAAAAGCCCAAGTTTCTGAAAGTAACGTTGAGCCCCAATGGATCCCAAGAAAGCCTAAGTGTGGACAAAATTTTCAAAATATTTCCAAAAAATTAATGCAACACTTACGTATAATAATAATGTATCTTGTTATGATTAAACTAATACAAAGACAAGAAATCACTCTCAACAGAAACCACTGTCAATGTAAACAAGAAGTGTATAAAAAACGGAAACATGACTCCAGGCACTGATAAACATGACCCGAAATCAGTTACCAATTACAACACTATCTGATGCAAAACAGAGATTTCCCAGGAAGAAACTGCAAAACATCAGATGGTAGTTGCAGAACACAACACCTAAACACCCATGGGTGAGGACGTAAACATGGGGAAAAAACATAATTCATTCTGTTACCAAGCTAAAACTCCCAAGAAATTTTAGTAATAATATTACAGAAAACATGCCAAAAGCCTGGGAGAATAGCAAGGGGGGACTAAAGGAAAGGGAGAGAGGAAACACTGAACAAGCAGTGTAACTTTATAGCAAGAATGACAACAACAGGCCATTGCCTTGAAATTAGGTAACATAACATAATTTCATAAAAAAAAATTTTAAGTTACAGCCCTGATTATTTCCTGCCACTGATTTTTCCTCTCCTCCTTCTATTTCCTCTTTAGATCCACCATTTTTCTAATATTTATGTGTCTGGCATCATTTAAACTGAGATTTACAAGCACAAATATCAGTCAGATGCGAACTGATGAAGGGCCAAACAAAGAATGATAATTGGCGCCAATTTCGAGACCTCCTTGACACTGCGCATGCGCAGTGGAGGAAAAGTATGGAGGACCATTTAGGACATGTTATTTTCGGTTTTAGATGCAAATTTTGGGGATTGGGGAGCAAAATTTGTGTTTGGCCCTAGATTTAGAGAATTAGCACCAGCTATGTCTGGGTCATTGGTACAGTATAAAAATTTAGTTATTCAAAAATTTTGTTTGCAAGTGTCGTCTGCTTTTTATGTTAGGTGAAGGGCTAAAAGTCAAATGCCCTGAGAAATCTGTTAAATCAATATTGCAAAGGTAGTACCACTCACATGTTTAGAATTATCTGCATCCTTTACAATACTTTTTGCGGCATCCATGTCAGAGGTAAATTCACTGCTGGATCCTACACTTAATGCATTTAAAGTGTCCTGCACTTGTACCACAAGTCTGTCAACCATCTGGAAATAAAAAACAGTCAATCAATGAATAGAACAGGACCCTGCGAAGATTTGATTCAATTTCGAATCTCAAGTTGCCATTTTGTTTGATTTAAAATTGGCTACCCGATTCATTTCCTTTCGAATCTTTTCATGTGAATGTTAAAAAATTTATAGTAATTTATATATTTTTTATACTTACCAATGACCCAGACATAGCTGGTGCTAACTCTTAAAAGTTAAAAAATTTATAGTAATTTATATATTTTTTATACTTACCAATGACCCAGACTTAGCTGGTGCTAACTCTAACAAAACCAGGGCCAAACACAAATTTTGCCCCCCAATCCCCAAAATTTGCATCCAAAACAAAAAGAAATCATGTCCTAAAGGACCTCCATACTACGCCTTCACTGCGCATGCGCAGTGACGCAGACGTCCCGAAATTGGCGCCAATTATCATTCTTACTGGCAGTGCCTGGTCAGTGCTATGTACTCAGCGGGGAGGCAAGAGTTCCCAACTCCAGGGAGGGTCATCCCCGTCTGGGTCATTGGTAAGTATAAAAAATATATAAATTACTATAAATTTTTTAACATTTTTATACTCTACCAATGACCCAGACTTAGCTGAATAGTAAACAGGCTGGAGGGCCTAGGACATAGAGGAAAATCCAATAAGCTCAACTATATAGTAAAGAGGTAACCCCTTAAGGAGAAAAGGAGTATTAGGCTTTACATGTATCTTTCTTATTTAATATTAAATTAGAAAGATACACTACCCTTAATAATTGAGCACAATAACATTCATGTTCTCTATTAACATCCAGTATATCCCTTATACTAATTATTTTTAAAGCAAGCCAATAAATAAAGTAGTCCAGAGAATTGAGACTCTTTATAGTCATTTAAAAGTGTCCGAGTATTGTATATTAAAGCCCGTTTGACACTTGACATATACAAATGCTTCACACCGAGCTACACTTTAAAAATAAGACATGAATGAATTTTAACATTAATATTACACTTTAAAACCATCCCGGAAGCGACTCAGAAATACTGACTTGGAGGAGGCATTCCCTTGCTTTTCACTATAAAGTAGGTGACCTAAGGGAACACCCCCCCCCCCCCCCCCTTCCCCTTGCCCTGGGTCAAATAGCCCAGAGCAAAGAGGGCAGCCGGAGGGAGTCACTGCCAGAACAGAAAGCCTGCATAACTATAGTTGCAACTGTTTAGTGGACGACATTCTGAGCAACAGATAACGGACCTAAACAATGCAGGTCTCCAGAAATGGACTCAATATTTCTGAGATAAAAATTCGTAAATGTGGATGGCCGAGACCAATAAGCAGCCTTCATTAAATCTGTAATAGCAACACTATTAGCATAAGCCCAGGAAGTAGAAAGAGCTCTTACTTCATGAGCAGAAATCTTAAGCACAGACTGCTGAGAAGAAGATAAATCTTCATAAGCAGTACGGATAGTTAATTGAATCCATCTAGCAATAGAATGGACCGAAATGTCCTTTCTATTAGGCATTAAAGACAGAAAGAAACGTTTCCGTCCCTTTCTGATAAACTGAGATCTCTGTTTATAGATACGTAATGCTCTAACAGGACAGAGTAAAGGCCTACACCCGTCTGAAGACGGAAGAGCCTTAATAACAATAGGTTCCGGATATTTATTAGGAGCCTGATTCTTAGCTAAAAAACCCACATTAGTAGTGAAGGTGATAGTGTTCCCAACACTACGATAGTGAGAATCATCCACCGACAGTGCATGAAGCTCACTGACTCTTCTAGCAGAAGAGAAAGCTAAGAGAAAAGCTGTCTTATAAGGTAAGAATTTGAAATCTACTGTCCCAAGAGGTTCAAATGGCTTTTCCTTCAATTTAAGGAGAACCCAAGCTAAATTCCACTTAGGAATTAATCTAAGAGTTCTGGGTCTATTTATCGAAAAGTTTCTAACCAACTTAGATAAAGAGACATTAGATCCAATTTGTAAACTATCATGATGTGCATAGGTATCAGATAACATAGATCTATAACCCTTTATAGTAACAGGCTGCAGTTTGATTTCGTCAAACAAGTATACTAGAAAGTTTGCAATGTCTGGTATAGAGGGATCGAATATATCTACAGAATGATCCCTACACCAACGACGAAAAACCTTCCACATAGCCGCATCGTTTAGCGAAGAGGAGGTCCTCCTACAGTTAGAAATCGCGTCCACTGCTCGTCCTGTAAAGTGTTTGCCATGCAAGAAGGACCGCACAACGTAAAAACGTGAAGGTTGAGACCTTGCGGGTTGTGATGGAGTTGGCGCGATTTCCCCTGCGAAAGAAGATCCTCCCGTGGAGGAAGCTTTCGCGGTAGGTCCCACAACAGACACCTGAGTAGATTTATCCACGGTCTCTGTGGCGACAGAGATGCTACCAACAGAATCTTGCATTGAGATTGTTTTATCTTTAGCAATACTTGTTGAATTAACGGCGCTGGAGGATACGCATATCCTATCATTCCGTCCCAAGGGATCGACAGAGCATCTACTGCAAATGCTCTTGGATCCGGACACGGAGACACATACGTCTGCAACTGATTGTTGAGATGTGTCGCAAATAAGTCTATCATTGGCCGTTCCCATTGGTAGCAAATCTGATTGAATACTTGTTTGTTGAGAGTCCACTCCGACGGCAACAAGTGACCCTTTCGTGAAAGGGAGTCTGCTAGCACATTCAGACGACCCGGTATGTGACGGACCGAAAGAAGAACGTGATGTTCTAGCGCAAACAGAAGGATTCTTTCCGTTAGATTGAACAACGGAACTGAATGAGTGCCTCCCTGATTCCGTATATACGCCACTACTGTCGTATTGTCGGATAGGATTTGGACATGAGCATTGTGAATAATGTCCATCCAGTGACGTAACGCAAGCCAAATTGACATCATTTCCTTGATGTTTATGTGCTTGCACAGGAATTGCGGATCCCAAAGACCCTGGCATCTCGAATCCGTTGGGATTAATGATGCACCCCAACCTGTTTGACTGGCATCCGTCATAATGGTAAAACTCGGATCCGGCAACTGCAGCGGAACTCCCTGAGTTAACCACTGAATGTTTGCCCAAGTCTGAATCTCTTGTTTCACTTGATCTGACAAGAGAACGTCTACATCGAGCGAATGAATTTTCACACTCCAATTCTGAGTCAAGAAAATTTGAAGAGAACGTGTGCGTAACCGCCCCATCGGAATAAGATCCGCGGCGGCTCCGCACAGACCTATCAGTCTCATAAATTCTCTCGCCGTGACTTTGTCTGCGTGCAGACAATAGTGAGCGTAACAACTGACTAATTTCGCTCTGGTTAACGGCAGACGAATGAGATTGTTGTGCGTCTCGAAGCTCATTCCCAGATGAGTGAATGACTTGGACGGCACCAGATCCGACTTCTCCTCGTTTACTATAAAACCGAGACGTCGGAGCAATAGAAGAAGATTCTGAACATCGTTCTGAAGCGTTAACTCGTTGCCGTACCTCTGAAGAATGTCGTCCAGGTAGGCCGACGTTACCGCAGACGAATGAGCTCGGAAATAGATCATTACCGAGTTCATTACCTGAGTGAAAGCCCAGGGTGCTAGATTCAATCCGAAGCACATCGCCCGGAATTGATACACCACTCCTAGGACTGCGATGCGTAGGTACTTTCGGAATGTCGGATGTACCATGACGTGAAAGTACGCATCCTTGAGATCTATGCTCGTTGCATAATCGTTCACCCGAATACTCGCTCTGACCGATCGAATCGTCTCCATATAAAACTTCGGAGCGACGATCAGCTTGTTTATCCAGCTCAAATCTATGACTGGACGGAACGAGCCATCTGGTTTCGGAACCAGAAACAGATGGCTGTAGAATCCCGGAGATTCCTGGTTTTCTACGACCTCTACCGCGTTCTTCATTAAAAGAGACTGCACCTCTGATAACAGAGCGTCTCTTTTCTGCGGATTCGACGGAAGATGAGTCCACTTTGGACTTCGAGTTAATGGAGGCTTTCGTTTGAAGGATATCTTTAGACCTTCCGAAGTCACTCCTCTCACCCAAGGGTCGTCCGTAATCGACGCCCATTCTTGTGAAAAGCTCGACAACCTTCCGCCAACCGGTACGTGATAGAGGTTTAAGCCATCACCTCCTGGACCTGCGAGGCCTGCGGTAGGAGAAACCACGTCCTCCACGGCCCGCACCTCGCCCTGTCGACCTCGGGGCGTCCGACCGATTGTCCCGGCCTGAAGGACGTCCCGAACGAGAGTTGCTACCCTGACGGTCTCTCGAATAAGACCAAGAGGACGCACCGGAACCTCTATAGGAACCTCTCTTGGGCGCATTAGACCCAGAAGTGCCTGTCTTATTCGTGTCTGCTGTATCCGACTTCTTAGGAGCAGATTTGAACAACAGAGAATCTTTAGCTTTCTTTGTAATTTTATCATAAATAGCAGAAAGCTTGCCGTCAAAGAGAAGTTCTCCTGAGACCGAAGCGACTCTAAGAGAGTTCTTCACCTTAGTATCCACTAGTGTGGATGTAGCTAGGGCTGCGTCACGTCTAACCAACTCCAGATTTGCCACTGAAAGGGCGGAGTTACACGTGGAATAAGCTACTGCCCTTGAAAGGAGTCTTAAAGAGGATTGTATATCCTGAAACTCTTTCCCCTGAAGGCGCAGTGATAACGCCTTAGTAAGGTGATCTGCGTAAGATAAGGCATCTAAATTGGCTCTGTTAGACGCAATAGCTGTTTCCAACACCGCGGTTGGAATAGAAGCCGACGACGGTAATGATAGCTCTAAGTCTTCCGCCTCGTCGTCCATACGCAGAGGAACTCTCGGTATACCCTGTCCTGCCGTATCGAATTTATTCCTTGCATTAATGAAAGGCAGGTTGAGAGTATTAGCGGACAAGAAACCTGCTTTCCCCGTCCTGGAAGCAAGTTTAAATATAGCGTCGTTCAATAATTCAAATGTTCTTGCAACATTATTGGACTGCGACGGAAACTCGGGAGCGATGTCCCTGAACCGCTCAAAAAATTCAGAGTCCAATGACGCTATAATTCTCTTGTCCGGAACCGCAGCAGTCTGGCCCGACGGAACAACCTGAGGGAGAAAGTGCCGGATGAAGTCCACGGCAGCTTTATGTTGTTCCGAAAGGGATAGCTCCAAGTCATCCGTATCCCTTTCACCATCCGGTCGGACCTCATGATGTTCCCGGTCGTCCGCCTCCGATGCTTCGGCGGAGCGTACCGACCCAGCGCCGTCGGATAATTCTCGATCCGACACCGTTTCTGTCGGCTGCTGGGATGCTGCGATAAGCTGTGCTATCTGCACAAGAATGTCCGGCGTCGAGACCTGCGGAGGCGCAGTCTTTCGCTGCTTCGCCAAGGGCAGCTCCGCATCAGATGGCTCCCACATACTTTTCCTATGCGAATGTCCGGAGTCCATCGGTCTCGAATCCCTGGCTGCCGGATGGTGTGACCTGGTTGCCGAAGAATCCTTGATCGTCGAAGCTGGTAATATATCGGCGGTCACGCAGCCAAGGTGCGGTCGTGTGCGCTGACGAGAAGAGGAAGCCTTAACAGTCTCCGCGGACTGCTTATACAATGGAGCGTCCCGAGCGACGGACGTATGCTCCGCTAAAGACACATTTTGTACCACAACATCTGGTCCCAGATGTTGTTGTACGAGAGAGGGGCCTCTCTCGCTCGCGGCTCGGCTGGACCTGGACGAGCTAGGAACCGGACTCAAAGGCTTCCTCCATTCTCGCTCACTATCCGCCGTCACTGGGTGTGCATCTATTATGTTTATAGTGCTCGCATCACCCAAAATTTCCTCCTGGACCGCATCGGACGTACCCGGCTGCCGAACCATTCGGTGAATGGACGCTACACCGGGCGAGCTAGCGGACGACATTTGTCTAATCTCCATGAGCACTTTTGCCGCTAGCTCTGAATTCATTTGTGACGACGGACGCACACTTGTAGAAGATAACATGGAAACATCACCCTGTTCTGGTTCCTCTGAAATAGAAACTGAGAGAGTAGAGTGACCTTGCGGAGAAAGAGCCGGCATAGCCCTTTCTCCAGAAACAACATATCGTGACACACGTTTCCAATGTTTCTCATCCCAATATTCACATATAGGACAGGGATTAATGCGAGAACACTGACTACAATTAATACAATGATCATGAAAGTCAGAGGAAGATTTCTTCCTATTACAATTTGAACAATGTCCCTTCATTGTGAAAGAACAACAATAAGTCCTAGTTACTCGCAAAAACCCCTGACACAAAGATACATAATAACATGATCCATTAATAAATGAAAAAACAATTGCAAATCAAAATAATTTTGAAAAAATATTTTTTCAGCGAAGCCCAAGTTGCTGAAAAGTAACGTTGAGCCCCGATGGATCCGATGGCAAAGTGTGGTCAAAAATTTTTAATTTATATTAAATAATTAATGAGACACTTACGGATAATATAAATGTATCTTATAGTGAGATAAACTACAGCAAAGGCAAACAGCCCCCCTCAAAAAAGGCTGTTGCCAATGTAAACAAACAGTGTAAAAACACCAGAAAACATAACTCCAGGCACTGAAAAAACTGGCCCGGAATCAGTAATCAAATTACACTCTATCTGATGCAAAACAGAGACTCCCAGGGGAGAATCTGCAGAACATCAGATGGAAGATGCAGAACACAAACGTTATACACCCATGGGTGAAAACGTAACTATGGGGAAAATAACAGAAAACATTCTGTAACCAAGCAACTCTCCCAGGAAATTTTAGAAATGAAATTTCTCAAAAATATGCCAAAAGCATGGGAGAATTGCAAGGGGGGACTTTAGAAGGCTAGGGGAGAGGAAACACTGAATAAGCAGTGCAACATTTAGCAAGAATGACAACAAGAGGCCCATGCCTCGAAAATAGGCAACTTAACATAATTTCATCAAAAAATTTTAAGTACAGCCCTGATTATTTTTTGTCACTTCTTTTTCCTCTCCTCCTTCTATCCTCCTTAGAATCACATTTTCTCCAAAAATTACGTGTCTGGCATCCTTTAAACTGAGATTTACAAGCACAAAGATCAGTGAGATGTTGACTGATGAAGGGCCAAACAGAGAATGATAATTGGCGCCAATTTCGGGACGTCTGCGTCACTGCGCATGCGCAGTGGAGGCGTAGTATGGAGGTCCTTTAGGACATGATTTCTTTTTGTTTTGGATGCAAATTTGGGGGATTGGGGGGCAAAATTTGTGTTTGGCCCTGGTTTTGTTAGACTTAGCACCAGCTAAGTCTGGGTCATTGGTACAGTATAAAAATATATAGGGCCAAACACAAATTTTGCCCCCCAATCCCCAAAATTTGCATCTAAAACCAAAGAAAACATGTCCTGAATGGCCCTCCATACTTCACCTCTACTGCGCATGCGCAGTGTCAAGGACGTCCCGAAATTGGCGCCATTAATCATTCTTATAACCAGTGCCTGGTAAGCGCTATGTACTCAGTGGGGAGGTATGGGTTCCCAACTCCTGGGAGGGCCATCCCCGTCTGGGTCATTGGTAAGTATAAAAAATATATAAATTACTATAAATTTTTTAACATTTTTATACTGTACCAATGACCCAGACATAGCTGAATAGTAAAAAGGCTGGAGGGCCCAGGACATAGAGGAAATTCCAATAAGCTCAAATATATAAAATAGAGTCTTCCCCTCAAGGGGAAAAGGAGTATTAGGCCTTACATGTATCTTTCTTATTTATGATAAATTAGAAAGACACAACACCTTCCATAATTGAGCATCATAACATCCATGTACTCTATTAATATCCAGTATAATCCTTATACTAATAATTTTTAAAGTAAGCCAATAAATAAAGTTAGTCAAGAGAATAGAGACTCTTTATACTCCTAAAAAGTGTCTGAGGATTGTATAATAACGCCCGTTGACACGTGATATGTTCAAAAGCTATACTTTAAAAACTATGATCTGAATGAATTTTTAAAACATAAACTTATCACTTAAAAACCATCCCAGTAACAGCTCAGAATTACTAACTCCGGAGGAGGTATCCCCTTGTTTTCATAATAAAACAGGTGACCCAAGGGAACACCCTCCCCCCCCCCCCCCCCCCTTCTCTTTGCTCTGGGTCAAATAGCCCAGAGCGAAGAGGGCAGCAGGACGGAGTCACTACCTGAACAGAAAACCTGCCTAGCTATAGTAGCAACTGTTAAGTGAATGACATTCTGAGCAGTAGATAATAGACCTAACAATGGAGGCCTCCAGAAATGGACTCAATATTTCTGAGATAAAAATTCATGAATGTGGATGGCGGAGCCCAATGTGCAGCCTTCATAAAATCTATAATAGCGACACTATTAATGTAAGCCCAAGATGTAGAAAGAGCTCTTACTTCATGAGCCGAAATCTCAAGCACAAACTGCTGAGTTAATGATATACCATAAGCAGTACCGATAGTTAATTGAATCCATTAGCAATAGAATGGAGCGTAATGTCCTTCTACTAGGCATCAAAGACAGAAGAAGCTTACGTCCTTACTAATAAACCGATATCTGTTAAAAATACGTAAACTCTAACCGGACAGAGTAAAGGCCTATGCCCGTACGAAGACGGAAGGACCTTAATAACAACAGGTTCCGGATATTTATTAGGAGCCTGATTCATAACCAAAAATCCAACATTAGTAGTAAAGGAAATAGTGTTTCCGATACTACGAAGGTGAGAATCGTCCACCGATAATGCATGACACTCACTGACTCTTCAGTAGAAGAAAAGACTAAGAGAATTACTGTCTTAAAAGGTCAGAATTTGAAAACTACTGTTTCCAAAGGCTCAAATGATTACTTTGTTAAATAAGAACTGAAGCTAAATTCCGTATAGGAATTTAATCTAAGGATTCTAGGTCTATTTATCAAAAGTTTCTAACTGACTTAGATAAAGAGACATAAGACTCAATTGTAAACTATCATAGAGTGCATAGGTATGAGATAACATAGACCTATAACGTTAATAATAACAGGCTGCAGTTGATCTTGTCAAACAAGTATACTAGAAAGTTGCAGTGTCTAGTATGGAGGGATCAAAAATATCAACATAATGATCCCTACACCAACGACGGAAGAGCCTCTACTTTAGCTGCATAGTATAGCGAAGAAGAGGTTCTCCTACAGTAAGAAATCGCGTCCATAGCTGGTACTGTACAATGCTTGCCGTGCAAGAAGGACCACACAACGGAATACGTGAAGGTTGAGACCTTGCGGGTTGTGATGAAGTTGACACGAATTTCCCCAGCGAAAGAAGATCCTCTCATGGAGGAAGTTTTCGCGGTAAGTCCCACAGTAGACACCTGAGTAAATTTACCCACGGTCTCTGTGAAGACAGAGATGCTATCAACAGAATTGTATTGTGGATGTTATCTTAGCAATACTTGCTGAATCAACAGCGCTGGAGGATACACGTATCCTATCATTCCGTCCTATTAGATCAATAGAGCGTTAACAACATAAGCTCAGGGATCCGGACATGGAAACACAGACGTCTGCAATTGAATAGTGAGTTGTGTCGCAAATAAATTATCATTGGGCGCTCCCATTGATAGCAAATCTGATTGAATACTTGTTTGTTGAGAGTCCATTCTGAGGGCAACAAGCGACCCTTACGTGACCCGGAATATGACGGACCGAAGCAGAACTTGGTGTACTATAACAAATAGAAGGATTCTTTCCGTTAAATTGAATAACGGAATCGAATGAGTGCCTCCCTGGTTCCGGAGATACGCAACTACTGTCGAATTAACAGACAGGATTTGGACATGCGTTTCTGAATTATGTTCATCCAATGACATAGTGCAAGCGAAAATAACATCATTTCCTGGAAGTTAAGTGCTTGTCTAGAAACTGCAGAACCCAAAGACCCTGGCACTTCGAATCCGTTGGGAACAATATTGTACCCCAACCTGTTTGACTGGCATCCGTCATAATCATAAAACTCGGATCTGGCAACTGCAGTGGTACTCTCTGAGTCAACCACCGAATGTTTGCCCCAGTCTGAATCTCTTGCTACACTTGATAGACAAGAGACTGTGTATATCGAGCAATTCATAGATTGCTGAAAAGTTGCCGTCGAAGAGAAGCTTCTCCGAGACCGAAGCGACTCTGAGAGAGTTCTTCACCTTACTATCCACGCGCGTGGATGTAGCCAGGGCTGCGTCACGTCTAACCAACTCCAGGTTGCCACTGAAGGGCGGAGTTATAAGTGGAAAAACTACTGCCCTTGAAAGAAATCACATTGAGGATCATATCCTGGAATTCTTTCTCTTGAAGACGTAATGATAACGCCTCAGTAAGTTGGTCTACGTATGATAAAGCGCCTAAGTTAAGTCTATTAGACATCATTGTCGTTTCCAACATCGTGGTTGGAATTGACATAGGCGAAAAAGATAATTCCCAGTCTTCAGCACCGCCGTCTAGACGCATATGAACTCTCGGTATGCCCTGTTCTGCCAATATAAATTATTTCCTAGAATTGAAAAAAGGCAGAATAGAGCATTGCGGACAAGAAACTAGACTATCATGCTTGGTAGCAAGCTTATAAATAGCGTTGTTAAATAATTCGAATGTTCTAAAGACATTATTGGACTGTGTCGGTAAGTCAGGGACAATGTCCCTGAACCGAACAAAAACTCCGTGTCCAATGACGCTATTAGTCTCTTATCCAGCATCGCAGCAATGTAGTCCGACGGAACAACCTCTGGAAGATAATGCCGAAAGAAATGTATGGCAGCTTCTGTTGTTCCGAAAGGGAAAGCTCAAAATCATCTGAATCCCTTTCACCATTCTGTCGGACCCTATAAAGTGTTCGGTCGTCCGAACCTGATGCAACAGCGGAGCGCACCGACCCAGCGCCGTCGGATTATTCCCGATCCCACCGAGAATTTGTCATTTGCTGGGATGCTGCGATAAACTGTGCTTTTTTGGATAGCACGTCCGTCACTGAGGCCTGTGGAGAAGCGGTCTTATGATGCATTGCCGCTGGAAGCTCCGTGTTCATTACCCCGTGCATACTTCTATTATGCGAGCGAACGGAGGGTATAGGCCTTGTGTCCCTTGGCTACCGGATCGCGTGACCTGTTCGCCGTGGAATCACTGAATGACGAAGCTGGCCGGATACTCGAGGTCACGTAGCCAATGTGCGGTCGTGTGCGCTGCTGTGAGGATGAGGAAGCATTATCGACAGTCTCTTGGACTGCCAACATAACGGAGCGTCCCAAGTGACGGACATATGCTCCGAATGAGAAATATCTGTACCACAACATCCGGTCCCATATGTTGTTGTACGAGAGAGGGACCTCTCTCGCTCGCAGCCCGGACGGACCTGGACGAGCTAGGAACCGGACTAACAGGCTTCCTCCGATCTGTCCTCTAATCCGTCGTCACTGGGTGTGTACTAAAGTCTATTATAGTGTTCGCATCACCCAAATCTCCTTCCTAGACCGCAACGGACGAACCCGACTGCCGAACCATTCGATGAATGGACGCTACACCGGGTGAGCTAGCGAATGTCAACTCCGTCGATCCTACTAGGGACCTCTTAGGCGATTGACGTATTCCATGAGCACTTATTGCCGCTAGCTCTTCATTAACTATGATGACAGAGGCACACTTTTGAAAGACATCTCAGTTACTTTGCGAACAAGAAACCAGACATGCTTGTTAATAGCAAGCATAAAATAATATATATAGAGTCGTTCAATAATTCGAAAGTTTGTGTGACATTATTGGACTGTGTTGGAACTGAGGGACGGTGTCCCTGAACCGAACCAAAAATTTCTGTGTCCACCGATGCTATCAGTTTCTTATCCGGCATCGCAGCATTCTGGTCCGACGAAAGAACCTCAAGAAGATAAAGTCAGATGACATACACAGCAGCTCATGTTGTTCCGAAAGGGAAAGCTTGAAATCCACCGAAGCCCTTTCGGCATCCCGTCGGACCGGATGAAATTTTCGGACGTCCGTGCCTGCTTCCGCGGAGCGTCCCGACCCAGCCTCATCGGATAATATATAATGCGACAGAGATTCTGTCATTGCTGGGATGCTGCGATAAGCTGTGCTATTTGGGATAGCACGTCCGTCACCGAGGCCTGTGCAGTAGCGGTCTTACGATGCTTTGCCGCTGGAAGCTCCGTGTACGTTGACTCCCGCATACTTTTTTATGCGAACGTCCGGAGTCTGCAGGCCTCGTGTCCCTGGCTACCGGATGGTGTGACCTGGTCGCCGATGATTCTCTGATTGGCGAAGCTGACTGGATATCCAAGGTCACGTAGCCAAGAGCGGTCGTGTGCGCTACCATGAGGATGAGGAAGCCTTATTGACAGTCTCTCCGGACTGACTATATATCGGAGCGTCCCGAGCGGCGGACGTAAGCTCCGAATGCGAAACATTTTGTACCACAACATCTGGGGCCAGATGTTGTTGTACGAGAGAGGGGCCTCTCTCGCTCGCAGTCCGGATGGACCTGGACGAGCTAGGAACCGGACTAAAAGGCTTCCTCCGTTCT
Source organism: Pictodentalium vernedei (assembly GCA_031216915.1). Classification (NCBI taxonomy): domain Eukaryota; kingdom Metazoa; phylum Mollusca; class Scaphopoda; order Dentaliida; family Dentaliidae; genus Pictodentalium; species Pictodentalium vernedei. The sequence continues at coordinate 647,963,186 of CM062295.1, forward strand.
CTCCTCTAATCCGCCGTCACTGGGTGTGCATTTGGTTGATTTATAGTGCTCGCATCACCCAAAACTTCTTCTAGACCGCAATGGACGAACCCAGCTGCCGAACCATTCGATGAATGGACGCTACACTGGGCGAGCTAGCGGACGTCAAAGGCCGTCGAACCTACTGGGGTCCTCTTAGGCAATTGACGTATTTACATGAGCACTTTTCCGCTAGCTCTTCATTAATTGTGATGACGGAGGCACACTTTTGGAAGACATCACGGATACATCACCCTGTTCTTGATCGTCTGAAATAGAGATTGATAAAGTAGAGTGACCCTGCGGGGAAAGGACCGGAATGGCCAATTCCCCACTAACATACCGTGACACACGCTTCCCATGTTGTCATCGAAATTAACACATACAGAACAGGAGTTAGTGCGAGTACACTGACTACATATACCATGATTATGAAAGTCAGAGGAAGACTTCCTCTTATTACAATTGAACAATATCCTTTCATTGTGAAAAGAAAACAAAGTCCTAGTACTCGCACCAACCCCTGACAATCAAAATACATAATAACATGATCCATTAACATAGAGAAAATAATTGAAATCAAAAAATTTTGAAAAAATATTTTTTCAGAACAGCCCAAGTTTCTGAATAGTAACGTTGAGCCCAATGGATCCCAAGCCTAAGTGTGGACAAAAATTCTAAAAATATTTTAAACAATTTATGCAACACTTACGAACAATAATAATGTATCTAGTTATGAATGAATAAACATGAAGATATTATTTTCAAGAAATCCCCCCTCACACAGAGGGCTGTTGTAAATGTAAACAATAAGTGTAAAAACACCAGAAGAAGACTCCAGGCACCCTGGCCCGAAATCAGTTACCAATAATACACTATCTGATGCAAAACAGAGACTTCCAGGGAAGAAACTGCAGAACATCAGATGGTAGATGCAGAACACTACGCCTAACCACCCATAGGTGAAGACGTAAACATGGGGAAAAGAACAGAATTCATTCTGTTATCTTGCTAAAACTCCCAAGAAATTTTAGTAATAATATTACAGAAAATATGCCAAAAGCATGGAAGAATAGCAAGAGGGGACTTAAAGGAAAGGGAGAGAGGAAAACACTGAACAAGCAGTGTAACTTGATAACAAGAATGACCACAACAGGCTGTTGCCTCGAAAATAGGTAACTTAACATAATTTCATTAAAAAAAATTTTAAGTTACAGCCCTGATAATTTTCTGTCACTCATTTTTCCTCTCCTCCTTCTATATCCTCCTTAGAATCACCATTTCTCTAATATTTATGTGTCTGGCATCATTTAAACTGAGATTTACAAGCACAAAGATCAGTCAGATGTTAACTGATGAAGGGCCAAACAAAGAATGATTAATGGCGCCAATTTCGGGACGTCCTTGACACTGCGAATGCGCAGTAGAGGTGAAGTATGGAGGGCCATTCAGGACATGTTTTCTTTGGTTTTAGATGCAAATTTTGGGGATTGAGGGGCAAAATTTGTGTTTGGCCCTATATTTTTAAAAGTTAGCACCAGCTATGTCTGGGTCATTGGTACAGTATAAAAATATAGCATTGTGTCAGTCATCTTTGTCATCTCACAAAACCCACAGTTGAGATACAAACTGTATATAAATAATGCCGAAAATAAAGACGCAGTGTAATTTTCACTATATTACCCCTTTACCCAATATATGGGATATCAAAATTTATCATTTTTAATAATTGCTTTTAAAAGGTTTTCACAACATTTCAATATATTTATTTATTTATTGGTGTTTAAGGTCACATACTTATGCACAACAGCTAATCATGACCGTGACAGTTTTACAGGCGGTGGAAGTCGGAGTACCTGGAGAGAACCACAGAGCATCGATGGGCAACTGTCAGCTCCTCAACATTCTAACTCTGTTCAAGCTACGCTCAAGCAGGGTTACAGCGGTTGAAGACACGTGCACTGTCGACGTGCAGTATGCCATAATACATGGCGTCAGAAGTTCATATTCTTGGTTTATTTTATGTTTTAGGCCTCATAATCTACAGAATAGCAAGGGTGGTGGTGTATTTCGTTCAAAGCCTTGTTGCACTCAAGGAACAAATTTATCAATTTTATTAACTTGTGTAAAATATCAGACATAAACAATTTAATTTTTATTTTTTCAAGTTTGCATTGGTCATAAAAAGAGAGCACGCGGCAGCCAATAGGACCATGCAGGAGGGCCTGAGAAACAGATTTTTAATTTTATTAAGCCTAAATGTCTAATTCTGAGCATGACAAAAATATTGGCTTCAGAACAGACAGATGACCAACATACATCTATTGTTTTATTTATTTATTTGTTTATTTATTGCTGTTTAAGGCCACACATTTCTGTACAATTGCTAATCAAAACTGTAACATGAAGATCACGTCAAGTTTAGTCAATCGCTTATCCCTTTACCCAATGCAGACAATATCAAAATATATTATTTTAAATATCATTTTTTAAAATTTTTCCAAAAATTCCAACCAAACCATATCATGTGACCCCTCAGTGGAACAAGCATGACAAGCTAGTTCCAAAGAGGGGGTCACATAATATGGTTTTGTTGAAATATTTTGAAAAATAATATTTTTAGCGAGGGGCTGAATTGGCATATTATGTGGGAGGAGGTGGCCGATTCATTGGGTAAAGGGTTAAACCCTAAACATAAGTGGCTCAGTATGAGGAGTCTATATTTGGTCTTTTTGAAAATGCATGGGTGCCGCAAAAAAGTTATCAAATTCAAAGCATGTCCTTTATACTCAGGTGCAATCAAATTCTATTTTGTTTAGGCCATACAAAGTAGATCTGTTTCACAGGCCATTATTTGTAAAACTGCATGCGGGCGAGCGTTTTTTTTTATTTTATTTTTAATTACTTCTTTGCCATCAAAAGTTCATGTTCTTGGTTCAAGTTTTAGGTCTCATAATCTAAAGAATAGCACAGATGGTGGTGTATTTCATCCCTTGAGTGCAAGAAGGCTTTGCCATGCTAAAGCATTGCAAAGCCTTCTTGCACTCAAGGGACAAATTCATCAAATTTTTTAACATGGGTAAAATATCAGACATGAAGCATTTAATTTTTATTTTTTTGAAGTTTAAATTGGTTATAAAAAGAGAGCATGCGGCGGCCAAAAGCCATGCGGGAGGGCCTGAGAAACAGATTTTTTTATTTTTTTAGGCCTTACATCGATTTATTTTGTTACAATTTATAACACAATGAGGTAAATGTTCAAAACAAATTATTAACTGATGGTTCGCATCTTTTCAGCTGACTTAAAGTCCCACACCTAGGGATGTGGCTAGAGGTTTTCGATTAGGGGGAGGGGTGTTGGATAGTGAATTTGCAACTGGGGGAGGGACCGGAGGGGAGGTTCCCTACCCCTAGTTGGAAATTCACTACCGAGAAATATTTCCAAAATGAAGCCATGAAAGGGGGCATAAAATTGAATCTAGTAATTGAAATGCCAACACATTTATGATAGCATTATCAAGTTATTATTATTTGGTATTATTCTGGGAATTGATTATGTGCTAAACAAATGCTCAAGCTGATATGAGAACTTTGAGCAATTCACACTCCCCGAACATTAAATCAGATCTTTTGCAGGAATGATCAACTTTCGATGTTTCATAATTTTGTAACTGCGAATGATGGAATTAACTCTGTATAACGATTTTACATGATGTGATTTTCTTGAAGAGCATTTCGAGGATTTTTTATTACGATAAGTAACGTACTATGGAAATCTTGTACCGATTGACATCATGCATACTTATGAAGCTCGATATTGCATACATTGTAGTTGTAAATAGTAACAGTTGGAATTTTTGCCGATTTGAAACAGAGTTGTAATTTTGGCATTAAAGGAGACATCAGCATCACCGAAGAAGCTCTAAAATCAAGATAGACAGAATTTCCAACTACACATGACTTGTCCTCCGAATTTCCAACTACAGGAAATTTTTGCCAGGATTAGTGGGGGGTTAACCCTCCCCCCCCCCCCTCGAACACACACATAGTGCACACACACAGTCGCCCTGTTGCTATGTCCCTGCCCACACCAAATGTGGTTATGCACAGAAAGGAATTCAAAAATGAATTTTGAGAGAACTATAGGATGAGGTTGCATCAAACATAATGTCAAAGAGCTTTTTTTGCACTGAATGCTTAACCCTTTTCTCAACAGACATGCTATCAAAATTTACTTTAATTATATCTGTTTCTTAATATTTTCAACAAATTTCAACAAAGCTTACCAAGCTCGTTCCAATGAGGGGTCACATGATATGGTTTTGTTGAAAGTTTTTGTAATCTTTTTTTTTAACTCTTCAATTCGTAAATTATGCAGGCGGATGCGGCTGATTCGTTAGATAAAATGATAACAGGAAGATTTCCTTTTGTTGGCTGCTTAACCCTTTACAAATTGACATCATAAAATATTCCTTGTGAGTGATGATGTGTTTACTAATTGATTATTGGGGTTTAACTACACTTTCAACATACAGGGTCATATTGTGTCAGATGATGTGTTCACTATGAATGATGAAACATTTAAAAAATAATAGTATTGTCGATTGAGTTCTATGCGCTTTGTCAGACATGATAACTAGTACTTAAAATTTGTACAAGAATCAGAACTGATTCATGCAAATGATTTTCGCAAAGAAAACAATGAGAATCAACTATGATTCACAGAAAGTTCAGTGGATTCTTGTCAAGGATTCTGAAAGTGTTCTTGAAAGCAAAGCGAATTCTAATTTTTTGCTCCCTCATAATACAGTAACAGAAACTCTCCAAAACTGGAACTAGGCCCTGAAGGGTTAAACTCTAGTAAATGCATAAGTGCAAGGTTTGTGTTTCACTATAGAATTAGGGTTTAATATATTCCCTGGTTTTTTAGGAACCAGGAACGGGAATGACATTACTCTCAGAACTAGTAACGGGTAATATCAAGCAAATTTACGAGGGTAACATGATGCATTTATTTTAATGATAACAAGCGTATTTCAGTGGCAATCTCCCTTCTCAAAAGGGAAAGTTCTTTTCCTAAAGTAAGTATGAAAACCCAAACCCATCTTAATCTTAATATCATCTTTATATCCAGAATCACTCACATTATCACCTCTACCTTCTACAAAATACACCACCCCCACCCTCTTCACTGCCATCACCAGTCTCCTCTGCTGAAAGCAGAGGAGACTGGTGATGGCTGTGAAGGTGTTGATGTTGGAGGAGGTACTGAATAGTGATACTAGTGATTCTGAAAATAAAGATGAATTGGAACTTTGATGCGGATGAAAAAAATCTTGCTGTTGAAATGGAGGGGGTGGGGGGTCCTCCAGAACTGGTTGAAAGCTACAGTGATTTGTTGAAAAAGGTTCGTTATGGATCAGGACTGTAGAAATTTCAGTCGTGGAAGGGCTGACAAAATCCTATAAAGTTTCAATTCATAAAACTTCAGTTCAATACACAAACACTGCCATGCTTCATTCCTGGTTCCGTGCTGTAGATTTCTCGGGTATTGGGCCGGCTTTTAGAACCGGGAACCCGGGAATTCCTATTCCCGGGATTAAACCCTATATGGAATATGTACTGGTTGCATATACAAGAGTATAAGAGTAATCCCTAATTCTAAATTATTTATGAACTGAAAATTTATTCTTGCAGCAGAAGCTCCCAAGAATCAAAACGACTTCTCGGGAATCAAGAAAAACTTTTAAGGCCAGATATCATTAGTTAATTAAAGATTATTCTGATATCAGAGTAGGCAGGATTAAATTGATAACAGCTGATTGCAGCAATGCTATTAATTTAGTTTCTGGGGTTTTTTCTCGCTAATGTAAAACCCCATAGACGATGAGTTTTGTTACGTTTACTTTAAATTTTCGAAAAGAATATCCACTAAAAAAAAATAACAACTGCCCTCCCGTCAAAGTTGCCAGTGTCTGAGACACAATACATTTTTTTTTTTTGGAAGGCCTTATGGTGCCAGATAAACATAACTGAGAGGCTGATTATGGGATATAGGTCAACTTTCTTCACTAAACACAATACCTATACTTTATAAATTTTCAGAGTGCCACAAACAAACACAGCTCAAAATAATTGTCTTGCACAAACCTGTTGTGTTGAACTGATAAGAAATCCTTGCTGTAACCTATAGGCTTGATCGGAAGCAAATTTTCTAGGACTGTGATTTCTCTGTAGAAGAGACTCAATCTGAAAGATAAAATTTTTGTAAAATTAGATAGCTGTACAAACAGTAGAATCTAAATCTAACACTTTTGGGGCATACATCCTTCAAATCTACTGGACAGAACAGGATGAGCAATATTCCCAACAGAAATTATGGTGGTGGATGTGTCAATCAATATAGTGACATCCTGTGTGTTCTACTTTCCTAATTTAATTTGGGAAATACAGTGGGACGATGGGGGACTGTTAATTCTCTATAGGCTTGATCACAGGCTCATTTACAGTTCATTTCACTTAACTCTTATGGGCCGAATTCCAACTTTGATAACTTTTTACAGATGCTCCAACACGTATTGTTTGGGTAAACTCAAAACTTGTTTTTTAAGTACCTTGTCAGTTGTTTCTAGGCAAGTCTTGGCTGCCTCTGTAGGCAGCCAAGGCTTGACTAAAAACAACTGCAAAGCCACAGGAGGTAGACTTTCAGTCTTGGCTGCCTCTGTAGGCGGCCAAGGCCTGACTAAAAACAACTGCAAAGCCACAGGAGGTAGACTTTCAAAGCATAGCAAAAATGTATAAAAATCTCCAGGCCCTTATTTATTTATTGGTGTTTAAGGTCACATATTTCTGCACAATGGCTAATCATGACCACAACTGTTTTATGGGTGGAGGAAGCCGGAGTACCTGGAGAGAACCACCAAGCAATGGCAAGCAACTGTCAGCTCCTCAACATACTAACTCCACACAAGCAGGGTTAGCATTGGTTGAAGACAGGTGCACCATTGACATGCAGTACGCCTTGGTACACAATGCCACCATGTGGGCAGTGGGGGTAAAGTGTCTTGCCCAAGGTCACAAATCGGTTGCCGCAGGTGGGATTCGTACCGAGGACCTCTCGACTTGCAGCCTGCACCTCTACCTACTGAGCCACCATGCCTCCCTTCAGGCCCTTTAGGGTTAAGTTAGTCAGTTTATAGAATAAATCACTTAAATATTTAATAACAATGAACATATGTTGCACAATATTTACATTGAAAATTGCATATCTAATCAATAATAAAATTAAGTTTGCACAAAAAATACAAAAGTTAAAATAAAATGAACAAAATGTAAACAAAATTTACATTGAAAATAGCACATCTGATGTGATAAAAATAAATATTGATAAAGACAAACACAAATAGATACATAATGTCACAGCTTATTTGCAATTGTCCCTTGATTGTGTCAAGGTGCCATCAACAATGCTTTACGCTTTGACATTGTAGATGGCACCTTGATCCATCCAAGGGGTTAAATATAGATATATTGCATTTAATATTTCTCTTCTTTATCCTTTCTGAAGAAACGATACTGTAACAAATACACAGTAGTAACAAGTACAAGGGAGATGACTTACATAAGCTTTAAACTTCCTGTCGAATCCCTCTTTTACAGAGTAATTAATTTCCTTGTCTTTACCTGTTTCGAGTATAATACTAGTACTGTATCTTGTGTTGTTCTGATTTTTGTTACTCAACTGTTATTGTGAAATGTATTTGCTTATCAACTATTGAATAAATATTGTTTAAACTAAGTACACATGTGAAAAGTACACATTGTAAAATTTGGAACTGTAAATATGTAACCCCTGCTCAATTGATTTTAGAGGATTATAAATTTCATATAAAAAATATATAAATTCCATATAAAAAAGGAATTCATTTGAAGGCTTCTATTTATATTTTTAAATAAGCTCAACAAATAAAACAAGAAGTCTGCATCGTGCTACAAATCCCCTCGCACCCCCAAACTGGGGATGGAGAGGATAGGTGGGTTTTTTCCCCACATAAAATCATTCTAAATCTGGCAAAACCCATCTTGGAGCATCTTAGGGGTTATATCAGTCAATCATTTTTTTCTGCATGTAAATCCTTCAAAATGCATTTTGGGACAAAGAAAAAAAAAGGCCTAATTGACACAGGGGTTGGGGAGGTTATAGGAGTCAAATGTTTCCGGCATGTCATCACTCTAAATCCTTCAAAATGCATTTTGGAGCAAAGAAAAAAAATTGCCTAATTGGCAAATTTGTTAACTATTGTTTAAGTTATGCCATAAACAAGCATTACACGATACTTTTTATTAAACATAGGCAATAATTCCCATAATTTTCATCGGATATCACTGGTCATCGAACTTGACATAGACACTGTTGCTATAGAGACACATAACAAAAAGAATCGAAATCCGTTAACTATTGTTCAAGTTATGCCATAAACAAAGTTTGGCCAGACAGATATATGCATAGAGACAGATGGATGGACAGAGCTCTTCACTATATCCCTCCCTTGCAGAAGGGTAATAATACTAAAACCTTACAGGCAAAATTATGGCTTACATTAAATATTTTTCAGTTAGAATTTAACTTGTGGAGTGCTGAATTATTTCTCAAAGGTGATTTGTGACACAAGTACTATTTTTAACATGTTACTAACAAAAGTAGCCTTTGTTCATAATTATTTTTTTACAATCTATTGGAGAGTACTTACAAGTCTCCAATAAATTGTAACAAAACATTTTTATATGGACATATTTTTTTTGCTACTGCAGCGTTTTTTTACATTGTTCAATAGAGCCATGTTAGGGGCTTATACCACTCAACCAGTTAAACTTACAGAAAACATTTATGGATACTGTATTTGAAGGGATCACACTTTTGAAGATTCTTAGGCAAAATTAATTAATAATGAACAATACCTTCTGTAAAGCTGCTTCGGTTCTCTCTGGGTGGAGTCGGAGGGCACTTGTTGCATCACTTATTGGTACTGGCATTTTTCGAACAGTATAGTTCCTGAGAAAAGAAGAGGCTTCAATAATGTCTGGCCAGCATTCACAATTAACACTTTTAATAACTATTAAGCTATTTTAATTACCCAATTTCTTGCATCTAATTTAACCCTTTATCTAACAAGAAAAGCAGATGACACTTGCGAACAGAATTCCTGAATAACTAATTTTTTTCATTTTTTGTCTCAAAAACATAGGTTATGACCCCCCCCCCCCCCCCTGACTGGAACAAGCTCGATGAGCTCATTCCAAAGAGGGGTCATAACCTCTTTTTGAGACAAAAAATGAAAAAATAATGAAAATTAATTGGCGATTTTGTGAATAGTGCTGACCGGTTTTGGCCATTACGTTGGGTAAAGGGTTAAGACTAAAGCTTCCTTCATGGTTAACTGATTGATTATGAGAAGCAGACATTGAGTTTTGTTTAGGAGTTCTGGTTTAGCTTTTAAAAAAATTCATATTCTGCAGATGTTCTCCATAATCTGCAAGAAGAAAAAAAATACCTTGCCCATATCAATGTGTTATCACAATTTATTGCAGTGCACCTGTAGACAATAAAATATAATAAGGCTAATTCAAATGAAACAATTTAACTCTACACCTTGCATGAACAGGAGACAACACCTCAAAAAAAGATCTTGAAGAACTAAAAATTTTCACATTTTGCCTTGAACACACAACATATGACTTGGTCAATGAAATCTAATTCCACAGAGACATATTTTTGGCCACAAACACACAGCTTATAGATGGTCAATGAAATGAGCTCAACATACACAGAATGACACCTGTATGTAAATGGGTTAATCGATATAGCACAAGTGCTAGTGTGGAAGGATAAAATGAGAGGCCACAGGCCTCGAGTTTTATCCTTCCGCAATGGCACAAGTGCCATATCGATTACCCCATTCACACGCTTGTGTCATTGTGTTTATTGCATGCCTTCATGTCTATAAAAACAAATATTAGAAGGACACTCAGCTATTCATTTGACAACTATCAACAAAAACAACACGTTATCGCCAACCAAATTTGTGAGGGGAACAAGTGTTACTATTTCGTCCGCTGATTTCCAATGTGTTCTATGTGCCTACCGACTCATAGAACACATTAAAACTTAGAAGGGGGGGGGGAGGGGGGCAGGAGGGGGGGGGGGGGTTCAGCCATCGCTGGCGATTCAAATTATAATTGCGTTACACAATTTGTAGAAAATTCCAGTGAAATTTTGCTTCTATTTAAAAATAGTCTGTCAATGATTCCATTCCGCACATGTGTGCAGAACAGATTTTCATTTTCCTCATGGTTTAGTGTTGCTGTAGATGGTGATTACATAGAACAGGTGTGTAATAAAAGCTTGTTCCAATGACAAGTCAAAGGCCATGTTTCTGAAGCAAAAACTGAAAAAGTAATAAAGTTGAATAATAATTTATTTGAAAAGTGCTAGATTGTTTTGAATTCTATGTTAGGTCAAGATTACCCCCCCCCCTCCCCCAATAATAATCATTTACTGTAATGTTATTAGCCAAGGGACAATTTTCCACCAGTTCCAGTGCATCACAGTTTGTTAACTATGTCAGTGATAGGAGGCCATGGGGAGGTTCTTTGACAACATGCAGTCCACAAAATTGTAACAAAACAATCCATATAAGTGATGGGGCTCTCAGTGGGCAGATATGGTGTGATATAAGGCGAAGTGAGATCAATATTAGGCAGATATGGTGTGATATAAGGCGAAATGAAATCAATATTAGGCGAGGCCTATCTGTTTATAATCCTATCTGTCACACATCAGGTATGTATGAAATTGTTTATTCAGCAATAATCCTAATCTTTTCACATGGGTCTTATAAAAACATCTCAATCTTTAATGAGTTATGTAACTGAATAGCAATTGAAACCCAATTAAGAGCTTTTAATACTTTTAATTATGTTAATATAATAACCACAATGGATTTTCCAATTCCAGAACAGGTGAAAAGTTTTGTCATGGTTTCAGTCTTCGAAGGGGCGGTCTCTCAAAACAGGTCCATTATAGCATAAAAATACAAGTTGGGACCAAGTTTTACTATATATTCAACAGGGACACCAACATTTCATTCTACTCATAAAATATGTGAAATCTACCATTTGGGCAAGAGATTATTTATTTATCCATTGGGGTTTAAAGACACTTTTGACAGCAAAGGGTCACCTTGTGGAGGACAGTTTTACAGGTGGAGGAAGCAGGAGTACCCGGAGAGAACTACCTAGCAATGGTTAGCAACAGTCAGACTACCCAATGTATTAACTATGCACAATCAATAGTTGAAAACAAGTGCACCATTGACATACAGTGTGCCTTAGTACACAATGACACCGTGCCTTCATGTGGGAAGTGACAAGGCAGATTTTCAATAACAAGGGAGGAGCCCGAGAAACAAGAAATGTTTTAAAAAGCTTAAACTGTAGTATACTGGGTAGCTCATCTCAGTCTTTTCATGAACACCAGAAAACATTTCAGTACAGTAAAACCTGTCTTGAGAGACCACTGTCTTGAGAGACCACCTGTCTTGAGAGACCACATCTGCCAGGCACTGATTGGTTTTACTCTATAGTGGACCTGCTATGGGAGACCACCTGTCTTGAGAGACCACCTGTCTTGAGGGACCACTGTGACCTGGTACCAACTTGTATTTCTATGCCATAATAGACCTGTCTTGGGAGGCCGCCCCTTTGAAGACTGAAACCATGACAAAAACTTTTTACCTGTTGTGGAATTGGAAAATCCAATGTGGTTATACTAACATAATTAAAAGTATTAAAAGCTCTTAATTGGGTTTCAATTGCTAACTCGTTAAAGATTGAGATGTTTTTATAAGACCCCTGTGAAAAGATTAGGATTATTGCTGAATAAACAATTTCATACATGCCTGAAATGTGACAGATAGGAATAAAAATAAATTTGTGTTGAAAATCTTTTTGTAACAAAATATAGAACCTCAGTGAGCACGCTCACATACCCCACGCGCCCCGATATTTCAAGCTCTAATCATTTTTTAAAAATAAACATAGATTCTAGGAATACTGCAGAAAACAGTGTTCTGTAGTTTCAACGGTATTGAAAGAATTCAAGCAGAGAAAAAGCCCTAAAAACTGTAATTTTGATGAACTTTTCAAAGTCTATGGGGCCGTAATTTTGGTAAAAATCAGTGGAGCGGAACAAAACCCAAACTTGTTCTGTAGGCCACCATGTTAGACTAACATATCAAAAATCAGCTCAATATCTGGAAGTGTGTAGGAAAAAATTCCGGAAAACTGTAATTTTGATGAACTTTTCAAAGTTCAAGGGCCGTAATTTTGGTAAAAATCAGTGGAGCGGAACAAAATGCAAACTTGATCTGTAGGCCACCATGTCAGACTAACATACCAAACATCAGCTCAATATCTGGAAGCGTGTAGAAAAAAAGTCCGGAAAACTGTAATTTTAATGCATTTTTCAGAGTCCAAGGGTTGTAATTTCGGTAAAAATCAGTGGAGCGGAACAAAACACAAACTTGTTCTGTAGGCCACCATGTTAGACTAATATACCAAAAATCATCTCAATATCTGGAAGCGTGTAGGAAAAAAGACTGCAAAACTGTAATTTTGATGAACTTTTCAAAGTTCAAGGGCCGTAATTTCGGTAAAAATCAGTGGAGCGGAACAAAATGCAAACTTGATCTGTAGGCCACCATGTTAGACTAACATACCCAATATCTGGAAGCGTGTAGAAAAAAAGTCCTGAAACTTAAAAAATTTATAGTAATTTATATATTTTTTATACTTACCAATGACCCAGACATAGCTGGTGCTAACTCTTAAAATATAGGGCCAAACACAAATTTTGCCCCCCAATCCCCAAAATTTGCATCTAAAACCAAAGAAAACATGTCCTGAATGGCCCTCCATACTTCACCTCTACTGCGCATGTGCAGTGTCAAGGACGTCCCGAAATTGGCGCCATTAATCATTCTTATAACCAGTGCCTGGTAAGCGCTATGTACTCAGCGGGGAGGTATGAGTTCCCAACTCCTGGGAGGGCCATCCCCGTCTGGGTCATTGGTAAGTATAAAAAATATAGAAATTACTATAAATTTTTTAAGATTTTTATACTGTACCAATGACCCAGACATAGCTGAATAGTAAAAAGGCTGGAGGGCCCAGGACATAGAGGAAAATCCAATAAGCTCAACTATATAAATAGAGTCATCTCCTGTAGGAGAAAAGGAGAAATAGGCTTCACGTGTATCTTTCTTATTTATGACAAATTAGAAAGACACAATACCTTTTATAATTGAGCATGATAACATCCATGTTCTCTATTAATATCCAGTATAATTCGTATACTAATTATATTTAAAGTAAGCCAATAAATAAAGTTAGTCCAAAGAATTGAGACTCTTTATACTCTTTAAAGAAAAGTCCGAGGATAGTATAATAACATCCGTTTGACACATGACATATACAAATGCTATACTTTAAAACTATGACATGAATGAATTAAAAACATAACTTTCACTTAAGAAACCATCCCAGTAACAGCTCAGAAATACTAACTCCGGAGGAGGTATCCCCTTGTTTTCATAATAAAAACAGGTGACCCAAGGGAACACCCTCCCCCCACCCTTTTTCTTGCCCTGCGTCAAATAGCCCAGAGCGAAGAGGGCAGCAAGACGGAGTCACTGCCGGAACATAAAGCCTACATAGCTATAGTTGCAATTGTTAAGTGATCGACTTTCTGAGCAGCTGATAATGGACCTAAACAATGCAGGTCTCCAGAAATGGATACAATATTTCTGAGATAAAAATTCATGAATGTGGATGGTTGAGACCAATATGCAGCCTATTAATCTATAATAGCAAAACTATACGTCAGCCCAAGATGTAGAAGAGCTCTTACTTCATGAGCCGAAATCTTAAGCACAGACTGCTGAGTTAAGGATAGATTATCCTAAGCAGTACCGATAGTTAACTGAATGCATTAAGTAATAGAATGGACCGTAATGACCCTTCTATTAGGCATCAGAGCCAGAAGAAGCTTTACGTCCTACTGATAAACTGAGATCTGTTAATAAATACATAAAGGTCTATCCGGACAGAGTAAAGGCCTATGCCCGTTCGAAGACGGAAGGACCTAAAAAACCAAAGGTTCCGGATATCATTAGGAGCCTGATTCTTAACCAAAAATACACCATTAGTAGTAAAGGTAATAGAGTTCCCGATACTACGAAAGTGAGAGTCGTCCACCGATAGTACATGAAGCTCACTGACTCTTCAGCAGAAGAGAAGGCTAAGAGAATCGCTGCCTTAAAAGACCAGAATTGAAACTGCTGTCTCAAGGATTCAAATGGTTGCTTTAGTTAATAAGAACCCAAGCTAAATTCCAAATAGGAATTAATCTAACGATTCTAGGTCTCTTATCGAAAAGTTTCAACTAACTTAGATAAAGAGACATTAGGATCCATTGTAAACTATCATGGTGTGCATAGGTATCAGATAACATAGACCTATAACCTATAACAGTAACTGGCTGCAGTTGATCTCGTCAAACAAGTATACTAGAAAGTTTGCAATATCTGGTATGTAGGAATCAAAAATATCAACATAAAGATCCCTACACCAATGACGGAAGACCCTCCACTTTAGCCGCATAGTATAGCGAAAAGGAGGTCCTTCTACAGTTAGGAATCGTGTCCACTGCTGGTCCTATACAGTGCTTACTATGCAAGGAGGACCGCACAATGGAATACGTGAAGGTTGAGACCTTGCGGGTTGTGATAGAGTTCACACGATTTCCCCAGCGAAAAAAGATCCTCTCCTGGAGGAAGTTTCCGCGGTAAGTCCCACAGTAGACATCTAAGTAAATTTATCCACCGTCTCTGTGGGACAGGGATGCTACCAACAGAATTGTATTGTGAATGAATAATTCTAGCAATACTTGCTGAATCAACAGCGATGGAGGATACGCATATCCTATCATAGCGTCCTACTAGATCGATAGAGCGTTAACTACATATGCTCAGGGATCCGGACACGGTGACACATACGTCTACAATTGATTGGAGAGTTGTGTCGCAAATAATTATCACTGGGCGCTCCCATTGATAGCAAATCTGATTGAATACTTGTTTGTTGATAGTCCATTCCGACGGCAACAAACGACCCTTACGTGAAAGGGAGTCTGCTAATACGATCCGACGACCAAGAATATGACGAACCAAAACAGAACTTGGTGTTCTATAACAAACAGAAGGATTCTTTACATTAAAATTAATAACGGAACCGAATGAGTGCCTCCCTGGTTCCGGATATACGCAACTACTGTCGTATTATCGGACAGGATTGAACATGCGTTTCTGAATAAAATTCATCCAATGACGTAGTGCAAGCCAACATAATATTCTTCCTTGGAAGTAAGGAGCTTGCCTAAAAACTGCGGAACCCAAAGACCCTGGCACTTCGAATCCGTTGGGATCAAAATTGTGTCCCAACCTGTTTGACTGACATCCGTCATAATCGAAAAACTCGGATCCGGCAACTACAGTGGAACTCTCTGAGTCAACCACCGAATGTATGCCCACGCCTGAATCTCTTGTTACACCTGATAAACAAGAGAACGTGTATATCGAGCAATTCAAGATTGCTGAAAGGTTGCCGTCGAAGAGAAGCTTCTCGAGACCGAAGCGACTCTGAGAGAGTTCTTCACCTTACTATCCATGCATGTGGATGTAGCTAGGGCTGCGTCACATCTAACCAACTCCAGATTGCCACTGAAGGGCGGAGTTATACGTGGAAAAACTACTGCCCCTGAAAGAAATCTCATTGAGGATTACATCCTGGAATTCTTTCTGTTGAAGACATAATGATAAACGTCTCAGTAAAGTGGTGTACGTACGATAAAGCGTCTAAGTTAAGTCTATTATACATCATTGTCGTTTCCAACATCGTGGTTGGAATTGACATAGACGGCGAAAAAGATAATTAGCAGTCTTCAGTCTTGCCGTCTTAGACGCAAAGGAACTCTCGGTAAGCCCAGTTCTGCCAATAAACAATTATTTCCTCGAATTCACGAAAGGCAGAATAGAGCATTGCGGACAAGAAACTATACTAGCATGTTGATAGTAAGCTTATATATATATAGCGTCGTTCAATAATTCAAATGTTCTAAGACATTATTGGACTGCGTCGGCAACTCAGGGACAATGTCCCTGAACCGATCCAAAACTCCGTGTCCAATGACGCTATAGTCTCTTATCCAGCATCGCAGCAATGTAGTCCGACGGAACAACCTCTGGGAGATAATGCCGGAAGAAATGTATGGCAGCTTCTGTTGTTCCGAAAGGGAAAGCTCGAAAACATCCGAATCCCTTTCGCCATCCTGTCGGACCCTATGAAATATTCGGTCGTCCGTACCTGATGCAACAGCGGAGCGTACCGACCCAGCGCTGTCGGATTATTCCTGATCCGACCGAGAATCTGTCGTTTGCTGGGATGCTACGATAAGCTGTGCTATTTTGGATAGCACGTCCGTCACTGAGACCTGTGGAGAAGCGGTCTTTCAATGCATTGCCGCTGGAAGCTCCGTATTCGTTACCCCGTGCATACTTCTATTATGCAAGCGACCGGAGTGTGCAGGCCTCGTGTTCCTTGGCTACCAGATGGCGTGACCTGTTCGCCATGGAATCACTGAATGTCGAAGCTGGCCGGATATTCAAGGTCACGTAGCCAATGTGCGGTCTTGTGCGCTGCTGTGAGGATGAGGAAGCATTATCGACAGTCACTCGGACTGTCTATATAACGGAGCGTCCGGAGAGGCGGACATAAGCTCCAAAGGTGAAATGTCTGTACCACAACATCCGGTCCCATATGTTGTTGCACGAGAGAGGGACCTCTCTTGCTCGCCGCCCGGACGGACCGGACGAGCTAGGAACCGGACTAGCAGGCTTCCTCCGATCTCTCCTCTAATCCGTCGTCACTGGGTGTGTACTAAAGTCTATTATAGTGCTCGCATCACCCAAATCTCCATCCTAGACCGCAACGGACGAACCCGACTGCTGAACCATTCGATGAATGGACGCTACACCGGGTGAGCTAGCGAATGTCAACTCCATCGATCCTACTAGGGACCTCTTAGGAGATTGACGTAATCCATGAGCACTAATTGCCGCTAGCTCTTCATTAACTATGACGACAGAGGCACACTTTTGAAAAACATCTCAGTAATTTTGCGAACAAGAAACCAGATATGCTTGTACATAGCAAGCATATAACAAATATATATAGCGTCGTTCAATAAATCGAACGTATCTGAGACATTATTGGACTGTGTCGGAACTGAGGGACGATGTCCCTGAACCGAACCAAAAATTTCTAAGTCCACCGACGCTATCAGTTTCTTATCCGGTATCGCAGCATTCTGGTTTGACGAAGAACCTCTAGAAGAAGAAGTCGGATGACATATACAGCAGCTTATGTTGTTCCGAAAGGGAAAGCTCAAAAACCTCCGAATCCCTTTCGGCATCCCGTCGGACCGAATGAAATTCTCGGACGTCCGCACCTGATGCTTCCGCGGAGCGTCCCGACCCAGCGCCGTCGGATATTATATTATGCGACAGAGATTCTGTCGCTGCTGGGATGCTGCGATAAGTTGTGCTATTTGGGATAGCACGTCCGTCACCGAGGCCTGTGCAGAAGCGGTCTTACGATGCTTTGCCGCTGGAAGCTCCGTGTACGTTGACTCCCGCATACTTCCTTATGCGAACGTCCGGAGTCTGCAGGCCTCGTGTCCCTGGCTATCGGATGGCGTGACCTGGTCGCCGAGGATTCTCTGATTGGCGAAGTTGACTGGATATCGGAGGTCACGTAGCCAAGGTGCGGTCGTGTGCGCTGACATGAGAATGAGGAAGCCTTATTGACAGTCTCTCCGGACTGTCTATATAACGGAGCGTCCCGAGCGGAGGACGTATGCTCCGAATGTGATACATTTTGTACCACAACATCTGGGGCCAGATGTTGATGTACGAGAGAGGGGCCTCTCTCGCTCGCAGCCCGGATGGGCCTGGACGAGCTATGAACCGGACTAAAAGGCTTCCTCCGTTCTCCCCTCTAATCTGCCGTCACTGGGTGTGCACATGGATGTTTATAGTGCTCGCATCACCCAAAACTCCTTACTAGACCGCAACGGACGAACCCGGCTGCCGAACCATTCGATGAATGTACGCTACACCGGGCGAGCTAGCGGACGTCAAAGGCCGTCGAACCTACTAGGGTCCTCTTAGGCAATTGACGTATTACCTGAGCACTTTTCCGCTAGCTCTACATAATTGTGACGACAGAGGCACACTTTTTGGAAGACATCACAGATACATCACCCTGATCATGATCGTCTGAAATAGAGATTGATAAAGTAGAGTGACCCTGCGGGGAAAGGACCGGAATGGCCAATTCCCCACTAACATACCGTGACAAACGCTTCCCATGTTGTCATCATAATCAACACATACAGAACAGGAGTTAGTGCGAGTACACTGACTACATATACAATGATTATGAAAGTCAGAGGAAGATTTCCTCTTATTACAATTGAACAATATCCTTTCAATGTGAAAAGAAAACAAAGTCCTAGTACTCGCACCAACCCCTGACAATCAAAATACATAATAACAAGATCCATTAACATAGAAAAAATAACTGAATCAAAAAACTTTTGAAAAAATATTTTTTCAGAACAGCCCAAGTTTCTGAAAAGTAACGTTGAGCCCCAATGGATCCCAAGCCTAAGTGTGGACAAAAATTCTAAAAATATTTTAACCAATTCTTACGAACAATAATAATGTGTCTAGTTATAATTAAATTAACATCAAGATATTATTTTCAAGAAATCCCCCATCACACAGAGGGCTGTTGGAAATGTAAACAATAAGTGTAAAAACACTAGATCAAGACTCCAGGCACCCTGGCCCGAAATCAGTTACCAATAATACACTATCTGATGCAAAACAGAGACTTCCAGGGAAGAAACTGCAGAACATCAGATGGTAGATGCAGAACACTACGCCTAACCACCCATAGGTGAAGACGTAAACAAGGGGAAAAGAACAGAATACATTCTGTTATCCAGCTAAAACTCCCAAGAAATTTTAGTAATAATATTACAGAAAATATGCCAAAAGCATGGGAGAATAGCAAGAGGGGACTTAAAGGAAAGGGAGAGAGGAAAACACTGAATAAGCAGTGTAATCTTGATAACAAGAATGACCACAACAGGCAGTTGCCTCGAAAATAGGTAACTTAACATAATTTGATCAAAACAAAATTTTAAGTTACAGCCCTGATTATTTTCTGTCACTCATTTTTCCTCTCCTCCTTCTATATCCTCCTTTGAATCACCATTTCACTAATATTTATGTGTCTGGCATCATTTCAACTGAGATTTACAAGCACAAAGATCAGTCAGATGTTAACTGATGAAGGACCAAACTAAGAATGATTAATGGCGCCAATTTCGGGACGTCCTTGACACTGCGCATGCGCAGTAGAGGTGAAGTATGGAGGGCCATTCAGGACATGTTTTCTTTGGTTTTAGATGTAAATTTGGGGGATTGGGGGGCAAAATTTGTGTTTGGCCCTATATTTTAAGAGTTAGCACCAGCTATGTCTGGGTCATTGGTACAGTATAAAAATACTGTAATTTTGATGAACTTTTCAAAGTTCAAGGGCCGTAATTTCAGTAAAAATCAGTGGAGCGGAACAAAATACAAACTTGATCTGTAGGCCACCATGTTAGACTAACATACCCAAAAACAGCTCAATATCTGGAAGCGTGTAGAAAAAATGTCTGGAAAACTGTAATTTTGATGAACTTTTCAAAGTTCAAGGGCCGTAATTTCGGTAAAAATCAGTGGAGCGGAACAAAATGCAAACTTGATCTGTAGGCCACCATGCTAGACTCACATACCAAAAATCAGCTCAATATCTGGAAGCGTGTAGAAAAAAAGTCCGGAAAACTGTAATTTTGATGAATTTTTCAGAGTCCAAGGGCCATAATTTCGGTAAAAATCAGTGGAGCGGAAATAAATGCAAACTTGATCTGTAGGCTACCATGTTAGACTCACATACCAAAAATCAGCTCAATATCTGGAAGCATGTAGAAAACAAGTCCGGAAAACAAGTAGGACTGACGGACTGACCAGTCAAAAACATTATACCCCAGCAACTTCGTTGCGTGGGGTATAATTAAAATGGACTGTTATAAAAATTATAAAAATAAATTGGTGTTGAAAATCTTCAATGAAGATTTTCAACACTAATTTATTTTTATAATTTTTATAACAGTCCATTTCAATTTGTTTCAAAAACTTCATAAAAAAGAACAACTACAAAGTAATTACAAAAATTCATTCTTCTCCATTTCTGAATTTGTGGTTGGTTATTCACAGACTTGAGAAGACCTAAAACCTGTTATGAGAGACCACCTGTCTTGAGAGACCACTTTTGTGTGGCCCAAAGGGCGGTCTCTCAAGACAGGTTCTACTGTATTAATAATTCACTCATGTCAAAATATCGGAAGTTTCAAGTATAAATTCTTTTTCCATAATGCAGCTAGTTAAACCATAATGTTTCAGCTCTGTTAAAGTAGACTGAAATGATCAAATAGTGAGAAAATTTTGCAGCTTAAAATTTTGATATTTTGACATCCAATGTACAGGGGTTTAATTTGTCTTTTCTCAAACTGAAAAAAATCTGAAGAAGAGTTTGAGGAAAAAAAAGAGTTTTTCTGAAAAATATTAAGGAAACCTTTTTCATGTCACCTTCATTCTTTTTAAATTTTATTTTTAAAACTAACTTACAATTCTGGAAACTGAAACTTACTTTTCCAATGCTTCTGCAATATCTTCAAATCCCTGAGCAGTTGTACCATTTCTGTCCCATAAAATAGTTTTTATTTTGGTGTTAATTTGTAATGCTTTAGCTAACATTCGAGCTCCATAGTCACCCATCATGTTGCCACTGGAATGAAAAATAGACTATTATCTTCATATGAATAAAAAAAGGATCTATAATGATTCCCGACTTGATATCTCAAATGAGTTCATTAAAAATCATCTGAGCTGAGGTTTACCTCGGCTCAGATGAATTTTAGTGAAAGAGGTCAGAAATTTTCATATCAAATCATGAAGTTAAGATTCTTTTTAATGTGTACTTTATCACATAATGACTTAAAAACAGAAAAGATTAATTCAATTTTACTTCCAAAATTATCTCTTTAACATACAGTCAAAACTCGTCAACTCAAAGTCGAATATCTCGATTAACCAGGATAACTCAAAGTTGGCCTCCAGTCTCAGCCATGTATATTAGTGTTAAAAAAATGCCGATAGGATCACCGATCGAATGTCGAGTTGTGACAGCACAAAAGTGGTTTTAATCATTATCAACTTATCGTCCGGAAACCAATTGTTTACAATTTACTATGTGAAGGGTCACTGTGACCTTGACCTTTGACCTAGTGATACCGAAAATAAATAGGGCTCTTTCTTGCACCAATGCCAAGCTACCTACATCAATGCCAACCTACCTATGAAGTTTCATGAACATAGGTGGAACCATTGTCAAATTATCATCTGGAAACCAATTATGATTTATTACGTTCAAGATCACTGTGACCTTGGCCTTTGACCAAGTGAGTCTAAAATAAATAGGGGTCTTCCACTCACCTAGGCCAACCTACCTATGAAGTTTCATGAATGTGGGTCAAACCATTATCAAGTTATCGTCAGGAAACCAATTGTTTACGATTTACTATGCTGAAGGTCACTGTGACCTTGACCTTTCACCTAGCAAGTCCAAAATAAATAGGGTTCTTCCTCTCAATGATGCCAACCTACCTATGAAGTTTCTTGAATGTGGGTCGAAATTTACTATGCGAAGGGTCACTGTGACCTTGACCTTTGACACCGATCCAATGTCGAGTTGTGACAGCACAAAAGTGGGTTTAATCATTATCAACTTATCATCCGGAAACAAATTGTTTACAATTTACTATGTGAAGGGTCACTGTGACCTTGACCTTTGACCTAGTGATTCCGAAATAAATAGGGCTCTTTCTTGCACCAATGACAACCTACCTATGAAGGTTCATGAACGTAGGTGAAACCATTCTCAAATTATCATCTTGAAACCAATTGTTTACGATTTTTTATGTTCAAGGTCACTGTGACCTTGGCCTTTGACCTAGTGAGTCCAAAATAAATAGGGGCCTTCCACTCACCTAGGCCAACATACCTAAGAAGTTTCATGAATGTGGGTCAAGCCATTATCAAATTATCGTCTGGAAACCAATTGTTTACGATTTACTATGCTGAAGGTCACTGTCACCTTGACCTTTCACCTAGCAAGTCCAAAATGAATAAGGTTCTTCCTCTCACTGATGCCAACCTACCTATGAAGCTTCATGAATGTGGGTCAAAACATTATCAAGTTATCATCAGGAAACCAATTGTTTACGATTTACTATGTTGAAGGTCACTGTGACCTTGACCTTTCACCAAGCGAGTCTAAAATAAATAGGGTTCTTCCTCTCACTGATGCCAACCTAACTATGAAGTTTCATGAACATGGGTCGAACCATTATCAAGTTATCATCCAGAAACCAACTGTTTTGATGTATTATGTTCAGGATCACTGTGACCTTGACCTTTGACCTAGTGAGTCCAAAATAAATAGGGTTCTTCCACTCACAAAGGCCAACCTACACAAGAAGTTTCATGAATGTGGGTTGAACCATAGTCAAGTTATCATCCGGAAACCAATTGTTTACAATTTACTATGTTCAAGGTCACTGTGACCTTGACCTTTGACCAAGCAAGTCCAAAATTAATAGGGGTCTTCCTCTCACCTATACCAACCTACCTAAGAAGTTTCATGAACATGGGTTGAACCATTATCAAGTTATCATCCGGAAACCAATTGTTTATGCCCGCCCACCTGCCCGCCATTAATCACACTATAAGTCAAGTATGACTTCGCCACAACTCGACTAATAAACTTGGTAAGTCGAATACAGATATCTTGAATAACGGGGATAGCTCAAAGTAATTACCTGGTCCCAATAAAGTAAATCTGTAGAAAGTAAACTGGGATAATTCAAAGTCTGTACATCATCACGGCATGTATCAGTTTTTGTCTGTCATATTTACTTGGTTTATGATGTTTAGCCTTTAGGCCACACAAAGTAGATCTTCTGTTTCTCAGGCCATTATATGTAAAATTGCATGCAGGAGAGCGTTTTTTTTATTTTATCTTTTATTTTTGTAATTATTTTTTTGTCATCAAAAATTCATGTCCTTGGTTTATGTTTTAGGCCTCATAATCTATGGAATAGCATGGGTGATGGTGTATTTCGTCCCTTGAGTGCAAGAAGACTTTGCAATGCTAAAGCATTTTTTCAAAGCCTTCTTGCACTCAAGGGACAAGTTTATCGGTTTTTTTAACTTGGGTAAAATATCAGACATAAACTATTTCATTTTTTTATTTTTTTTTAAGTTTACATTGGTTATAAAAAAGAGAGAATGTGGCAACCAAAAGGACCATGCGGGAAGGCCTGAGAAACAGATTTTTAATTTTGTTAGGCCTCAGTTATCTATTTTTTTATCTATTATTTGGCCATATTCACATTGATCCACATTCTCATTATTGGTCACATTCCTTGTCTGTTTGTACTAATATTGAAACTAATATTGTTAGCTGAAATGAATGCCTGAAGCATTTGAAAACACTGCACACAATTCCCCTCGCTGGATAAGATCATCTAAACCTAATCACCCCAAAACAGCCAAATGTGGATAACTCGAACACCCAGATAACTCAAAGTATACTGTAGGTCCCGTGAACTTCGAGTTAATGAGTTTCGACTGTATAAGCAATTTAAGGGGCAAATTTGGGCTGAAGGTATGGTAAATGGTTTGTTGTATGAAAAGTCTATGTAATTAACAGGATTATTCAATTAAGTGGGATCCACTGAACCAAAATTTACTAATCTTTTTGTTAATTAAAACACATTCTCTGACATATGGTTTTGTACACAAAATGTATCCTTTAAATTTGCGCAAAAAATAATATTTCATGCACCTGGTCAATGCACATTCACACAACGTACAATCTCTGTGGTCTGTATAACTATTAACAAAAAAAAAATTAAAAAATGCCTATAGGATCACCGATCCAATGTCGAGTTGTGACAGCACAAAAGTGGGTTTACTCATTATCAACTTATCATGGGGAAACCAATTGTTTACAATTTACTATATGAAGGGTCACTGTCATCTTTACCTTTGACCTACTGATTCGAAAATAAAATATGGTTCTTCCTCTCATCAAGGCCAACCTACCTATGAAGATTCATGATTGTGGGTTGAAGCATTATCAAGTTATCGTGCAGAAACCAATTGTTTACGATTTACTATGTTCAGGGTCACTGTGACCTTGACCTTTGACCTAGCACATCTAATATAGATAGGTTCTTCCTCCCACCAAGGCCAACCTACAAATGAAGTTTCATGAATGTGGGTCAAATCATTATCAGGTTATCATCCAGAAACCAACTGTTTTGATTACTATGTTCAGGGCCACTGTGACCTTGACCTTTAACCTAGCAAGTCCAAAATAAATAGGGTTCTTCCTCTCACCAAGGCCAACCTACATATGAAATTTCTTGAATGTGGGTTCAACCATAGTCAAGTTATCATCTGGAAACCAATTGTTTACGATCTAGTATGTTCAAGGTCACTGTGACCTTAACCGTTGACCTAGTGAGTCCAAAATAAATAGGGTTCTTCCTCTCACCGAGGCCAACCTACCTATGAAGTTTCATGAACATAGGTCAAACCATTATCAAGTTATCATCCGGAAACCAATTGTTTATGCTTGCTCGCCCACCCAACCGCCTGCCCACCATTCATCAAACTATAAGGTGACTTCATCACAACTCGACTAAAAATGGAATTCAATCCCACAAAAGCTGTTATGTCTGATAGTATGAAATAAAAAAAAAACAATGCTTGTGTAGAAAATTAATTGAAAGTGATGGTTTAATCCTTTAGCGAACATAAAGGTCAAATCTCACTATTAAAAATAACTTGGTGTATTTTTTTTTTTTAATGTTTGCATCAAGAGCATAGCTTATGCACCCCCCCCCCCCCCCATACACACAACATCACTGGAATAAGCTTGTTTAACCCTCAACACATTGATATTGAAATATCAGTATTTCAAGCTACCAATAATTCCCATAATGGAACATTAACCAATTAAATTTTATATCATGGAGACCTGTCAAACAAGACTGAATTGGATAAATACCTACTTACCAAATAGGAAACATTTTCAACTTGAAATTTGGATATTTTGACACCAGAATCTTATGTGTTAAAAAATAGATCACTAAGAGGTGCAACATTAAAAGTTAGTTACAGTTTGTTAGTGTCCAAATGTGGTATATATGGTGTCAGTCAATTCCATATTGGGCGAGAGTGATTAGTTACCTAATACAGTGGAACCCTGTTTATTGAATAGCCTCTTTACCAATGAAAATCATTCAATTAACAGGAGCATTCAATTAACAGGGATTGTGTAACTTTCCTGTATTCTAGAGATAAACTTAGCATTTATTCTATTATATCTTGATTGACAGAGCTCCATGAGCTCTGTCAAACAAGATATAATTGATTAAATGCCTGCACTGGATGTACTGAGGCCAAATAGGTCTATAAACAAAGGAAAACTGGGGAGAGTCAGGGTAATTTCTCGACAGATCACAAAATTTTTTATTCAATTAACAGGAGTTTACTCTACAACCTATATTCAATTAACAGGACAAATTTGTACTGCAGGTATGGTAAATAGTTTTGTGTTGGGAAATTATATTCAATTAACAGGGTTATTCAGTTAAGAGATATCCAATTAAGTGGGCTCGACTGTATGGTATATATGGTATAAAATCATTCCTTATTGGGCGAGACGAAAGCATCAATGGTCAATGGTTCGATCATGACTAGTGATATCTTCATTGTATCCTTAGGCAAGGAACTTAATCCTGATTGCCCATGTGAGGACACAGTGGTGGTGCTTAGGCATAGTGCACATCAATGGTGCACTTGCCTTCAACCAATGTTAACCCTGCTTGTGCGGAGTTAGAAAATTGGAGTCTGGTAGTTGCTCACTGTTGCTGGGTAGTTCTTTCTGGCTTCCTCAACCTGAAAAACTGTTCAACACGAGGTGACCCTAAACCCCAAGAAATAAATAAAAATCTGGCAAGAGGATCACAGATCCACAAGTCGAGTTTTAACATTAAATTTCATGAAAAGTCAGAAAAGCAAGTTATTTGTCACAAAAGCAACTTTTGCCAACTGTGATAACTACAGTTTTCATGCCCCCACTCTTAAAAAAACTTTTATTTCAGGCAGTTCCTACCATTGCCCTATTCTCACTCTACACCAGAACACTCAAAACCAATTTGTCGAAAAAAAATCTGTTTATAGTAACAGTGACCTAGGTCGTGGGGCTACAGACCCCCAAATCAATAGGTGTCTCCTTTCCTCTGGAGTAACCTTTGGTGTAAATTCAGTGAAGGTGTGACAAATAGAGCTAAAGTTATTGCCCGGAAACCAATTTGTCGAAAAAATTCTATTTATAGTAACAGTGACCTTGACTTTGGGGCATCAGACACCAAAATCAATAGGCGTCTTCCCTTCCTATAGGGTAACCTCTGGTATAAGTTTGGTAAAGGTGCGTCAAATAGAACTAAAGTTATTGCCCGGAAACCAATTTGTCATAAAATATTTATTTTATAGTAACAGTGACCTTGACCTTGGAGTCCCAGACTCCGAAATCAATAGGTGTCTTCCCTTCCTATATGGTAACCTCTAGTATAAGTTTGGTAAAGGTGCATCAAATAGAACTAAAGTTATTGCCCAGAAACCAATTTGTCACAAAATATTCTATTGATAGTAACAGTGACCTTGACCTTGGGGCACGAGACTCTGAAATCGATAGGTGTCTTCCTTTCCTATAGGGTAACCTCTGGTAAAATTCTGGTAAAGGTGCATCAAATAGAACTAAAGTTATTGCCTGGAAACCAATTGTTTACGCCCGCCACCTGCCCGCCACTTCATCAAACTATAAGTCGAGTTTGACTTCGTCAAAACTTGACTAAAAAATAAATAAATATTGGTCAAGAGCTTTGCTCTCGCCCAATATGGAATTAATTGATAAAGGTTTCAAAGGGGGCACGGTGGTGTTGTGCTAACCGGTTCTCGTCAGATCACCGAAGTTAAGCAACCTCGAGCCCGGTTAGTCCTTGCTTGGGTGACTATCTGAGCGATCGATTCTGACTCCCGCATTGTTTCCTTGGGCAAGGCACTTCAGCCCGCTTGTCCACATGAGGGCACGATGATGCCATGTACTAAGGCACACTGCACATTGATGGTGCGCATGTCTTCAACCAATCTAACCCAGCCTGTGCTGCAGTACGGAGTTACGATGTTGGGGAGCTGGCAGATGCTCGTCGTTGCTCAGAGGTTCTTTCCAGGTACTCCGGCTTCCTCCACCTGTAAAACTGTCACCGACTTGATATGACCTTGGCTGTTAATGTGTCATTACATCCTGATAACAAATAAATAAATAAATAAATTAGGTTTCAAACAAAATGTGTAAAAAATATATCTTAGCGACTACTTTCCTCCATACACTCAAGTATTAACTGCAGTGAATAATAAAAGATGATATTCTTACTTGTTTAGCATGAAATTGTTAACATTTGTCATATTAATATCGTTAACATTTTGAAAGCTGAATGATTAACCTTTAAGTCTTCAGACTAATTTTTATGATAATAACTACTGTATATAAACATATACATAGCTGCCTGTGACTTACGAGAGTTTCTTAATTATTGTTGCCTGCTTGTACAGGCAGTCAACAATGATGTAAAAACATTATCAATGTAAATGCAGCCTAGTGGTAGAGTTCTCAAGGAAGACTACACTTATGGGGGTAACTTTTTCAAAGCAATATAGGAGGGGCTGTTTGGGGCTGTATGGGGATTTGGGGGTTAAAGGGGAGATTACTCTGAATGTCAGCCTTATATAGATTTTGGATGAAACACTCACATCTATAGATGGTATACAGTTTGCATGTAATGTTATAAAATTAATGAAATTCTCAGAAACTTATAGGATGTGGATATTGCAACAGATGAAGATAATGAAAAAAGATAAACAATGGCAATAAATGCAATAAAATTTGAATTAACAAACCTTAAGTCAATACTGGTAAGTGTATTGTTGCTGCCTATTGCATTAATGATTGCTGCGGTATCACTTTTCAATTTACTGTCTACAATTGATAATGATTCAACAGCCTGTAACACAATAAATAAATCTATATACATACGGTCACTCTACAACATATCACATATGTAAGAAGCACTTTTTCCAGAAGTGACAAGAGGTTTGTCCTGACCTTAGAATATACTTCTGAACAGGAGCATCGCAAAAATGACTAATTTGGGGAGGTGGGCTGGGCTGGGGGGGGGGGGGGGGGGGCTAACCTGATTAGTTACAAAAGTGCAGGGGGGGGGGGGGGGGGGGGGGGCTAACCTGATTAGTTCCAAATGTGGTTGCTTAAATAAATATTCCAACTATACCACAGTATTCCAACTACATCATTAAGGAATGCCATCGGCAGAGGTTTGCCTGGATGATGTACAGTGGAACCCTGTTAATTGAATAGCCACTTTGCCAAGGAAAATTATTCAATTAACCAGAGTAACCAGAGTATTCAATTAACAGGGATAGTGTCACTTTCCTGTATTCTAGAGATAAACTTAGCATTTATTCTATCTTGTTTGACAAAGCAGCTCCATGAGATCTGTCAAACAAGATATAATTGATTGAATGCTTGTTTTGGATGTACTGAGGCCAAATGGGTCTATAAACAAAGGAAACTGTGGCGGCGAATCAGCGTAATTTCTTGACAGGTTACAAGATTTTTAGCTGCGACGAGCAGCTCTATATGTGGCAATGTTGGTCTGTCTGTCCGTTGGTCGGTCTGTCGGTCGGTCGGTCTGTCTGTCACCAACAAGTTTAAAAAAAATATAACTCCTAAAATACTTGATGGAATGACAAAATTGTCCAATCTCAAACCTAACATACTGTCAATGAGGGAGAGGTGGGAGAATCACACGAGGCATATAGCTCTGCACATGCCCCATTAAGACAATATGTGAGGTTTCTAGGCTTCAGGTAGAATTCTAGCATGTTTATAGCAATTTAATTCAGTTACATTTTGATAAATTAGATTATTAGATAACTTTTAAACTACAATTTCACTTTTGTGTTCGAAAATAAAAATTATGACCCTTCATTAGAAGTCCACAAATGACAAGTAACTATATACGTTTTGAAAGAAAAAAAATAGTTAAAACCCACCCCAAAATTCCAAAATTTCAGAACAACTATACAAAATTATCGAACAAAAAAATAAATGTTCATAATAATTCAGTGGCAAAGCAAAATTAACTTTTTAGACAAATATTGTGTTAAAACCGTCAAGCCTCATTAACCCTTTACTCAAAGCAGACGATATCAGAATTTTTACCCAAAACAGACGATATCAGAATTTATTATTTAATTATCAATTTTTAAAATTGTTCAAAAAATTTCAACAAAACCATATCATGACGATGTGCTCGTTCCAAAGAGGGGGTCACATGATATGGTTTTGTTGAATTTTTTTTTTAAAAATAGTATTTTTTCAGCTGCTGAATTGGCATATTACGTGGGCGGATGTGGCCAATTCGTTGGGTAAAGAGTTAAAACAAATCTCTATGCAAAACATTTTTTAACTGGTGGAGTGCTGGATCATATTTGTTTACATGTCTTTGCCTTGTTACAATTTATGGGAGAGTGCCCACACAGGAGACCTGAAGACAGAAGAGTTCAAGAAGGTTCTACTCTCGACACTACATGAATTCAGTTCTGGAATATTCCACTTTATTTTTAGTTACTTGCCCAAACAGATGAGTGACCATTCCATACATACATAGAATGACACACGTGTGTGAATGGGTTAATCGATATGGCACAAGTGCCAGTGCAAAAGGATAGAAGGAGAGGCTGCAGGCCTCAACTTTTATCCTTCCGCGATGGCTCAAGTGCCATATCAATTAACCCATTCACACATGTGTGTTGTTCTGTGTTTATTAAACGCCGTCATGTCTATAAAAACAATTATTAGAAGGACACTCAGCAATTCATTTGACAACTATCAACAAAAAGAACACATTTTATCACCAACCAAATTTGCAAGGGGAACCTGTGTTATCATCTCGTCCCCTGAGTTCCAATGTGTTCTATGTACCTAGTGGCACATAGAACACACTGGAACTCAGGAGACGATTTCTAGCTATCACTAACGACTCAAATTGTAATTGAGGTGCAAGATTTGTAGAAAATTCCAGTGAAATTTCACTTCTATTTAACCCTTTACCCAACGCAGACGATTTCAAAATTTATTATTTTAATTATCATTTTTTAATTTTTTTCAAGAAATTTCAACAAAACCATATCATGTGACCCCTCTTTGGAACAAGCTTGATGAGCTCGTTCCAAAGAGGGCTCACATGATATGGTTTTGTTAAAATTTTTCGAAAAATATTTTTCAGCTGCTGAATTTGCATATTACGAGGGCCGATGCAGGCGATTTGTTGGGTAAAGGGTTAAAAATAGTCTGACAATGATTTCCGTTCTGCACATATGTGTGGAACATATTTTCATTTTCCGCATGGTTTAGTGTTGCTGTAGATGCGGATTACATAGAACATGCATGTAATAAAATACTCAAGTGGAGACTGACAATATTTACTGTTGTAAGAAGGTGAAATATCTACAGCCTGAAGAGCACTGAGATTCGATTTGAGAGTCGATTCAATTTGAAATCATCTGCCTAATTCGATAGGGATTTGATTGGACCAGATATTTTGAGCATTGGAACAGAATTCACACCAGGCTTGTGACTTTCGGTAAAATAGAAGAATTTGAGCCAAAAAGCAGTGAATGAACCTCATACAAAGAGTGCCTTGACCATATTTTCATTGCAAATGGCATCACAGATGCAAACTGCCAAAGAGCAATATTTCTCTCAACGATGGGTGGAACAGCCTATGGTGTTCTGAGAAATTCTGCCCCTAATAAGCCAGCCTATAAGCTTTACGATGAATTGTGTGAACTATTTCAGCAACATCAAGGCCAATGTATCGGCACAATTGTTCAACGCTTCAAGTTTAATTCAAGGTCATAAAAACTCTCCAAGTCTGTAGAGCTGTACGTTTCAGAATTGTGGAAATTGTCAGAACACTGTTCCAATGTTGAAAGACCATTTGTTGTGTGCTGTGAGTGATTTTATTCAAAAGAAATTATCAGAGACCGATCTAACGTTTGATAACTTTCATAAGGCATTGAAAATTGGTGTTGGAAACAGTTTCAAAGGACAAGAAAGACATACAGAGTGACCTGTGCATGTTTTTAACAAAACCACCCCACTTCAAATCAAAATGAATGGACAGCTGACAAAAATAAAGACACACAAAATTTATGTTTCAGTTGTTTAAATTCACATTCTGCGGAAACAAGGCATTAGACCCGGACAGAGGAGCTTTAGTGCTGCGAGATGAAAACCAAAGTTTAACCTTTACCTAACAAATCGGCCACACCCATTTGCATAATTGGCAAATTAAGCAGTTAAAAAAATTGTTTACACAAAACCATATCATGTCACCCCTTATTTGAATGAGCTTGTCAAGCTCATTCCAATGAAAGGAGTCACTTGATAGGGTTTTAATGAAAAGTTTTGAAAATTTTGGAAAAAAAAACAATAATTAAAATAATAAATATTGATATGGCCCCACAAAGTAAATCTTCTGTTTCTCAGGCCATTTTTTGGTGAAATTGCATGTGGGCAGGCAGTTTTTTATTTTACTTTTTATTTTTGTAATTATATCTTTGCCATCAAAAGTTTGTGTTCTTGGTTTGTTTTATGTTTTAGGCCTCATAATCAATGGAATAACATGGGTGGTGGCTAAAGTATTGCAAAGCCTTATTGTACTCAAGGGACAAATTTATCAATTTTATTAACTTGGGAAAAATATCAGACATAAACCATTTAATTTTTATTTTTTTTAAAGTTTCATTGGATATAAAAAGAGAGGATGCGGCAGCCAAAAGAACCACGCTGGGGGGCCTGAGAAAAAGATTATCAACTTTTTCAGGCCTATCCTGTGCATTGATTAGAGGGTCAACAGGTGAAAAGTAATACACTATAAGGAGCCTGGAAAATTCTTAAAACAACTACATATGGTCATCCCCCAAATTTATCACCATAATAAATTCCCAAAAAAGTGCGAGACAAAACTTATCACACCAAAACACTAAATAGAAGTGAGACATTAGAAGTCCAAAATTTGTTTGAAGTTACTAAATCAGCTCCAACTGATGTATCACACTTAAAAGGCAGAATAAATTAACTCTTTACCCAAAATATTTTCACCAAAGATAACAGCAGGCAATACTAAAATGTTCATCATGTCTCTTTCTATTTTAAGAACAAGGATAATGACATTTCTTTTAACCCTTAACCCTTTGCGACTTTAATTATCCTGACATTCAAACGTCAGTGGGAATTCAGTTTCATCAACGTTTTGCAAAATGCGACGTCAAACGTCGGAAAATACAAATGACAAGATATTTTTCACATTAGTGAGTATCTGATTGAGGGCTAGATTATTTTTGGTGGTCTGAATTTGTTATTCAAAACTTGTTTTATTACAAATTATTGGAGTGTGCCTACAGGCACTCTCCAATAATTTGTAAAAACAAAATATTATTTGTGTTTGACTGAATATGAAATATGAGCAAGGAAAGTGTTAGCTTTTGATCTAGTATACTCATTTTTTGAAAGCCCTGAGATAGTGGCTTCTAGCACTCAACCAGTTAAGAAGTCTTGACAGCAAGATTATATTAGTATTTTTAAGCTGCGATAACATTTGGCTCAACGGTTGTCACTGAACACTACTCGGGAGAAAATAGGAATTTGAGGTTAAAACTTTAAAAAATCGAAAAATAATAACAAAACAAATCACCATAAAGTATCAACGTGCTGTTTAATTTCGTACGTAATAACACATACAAAAGTATCAAAGGGTTAAAAGCCTATTTCCGACTTTTATGTCCTCAGAACAGGCCCCCTTAACATGCCATCATGAGTAGATCATGCTGACAATAAACAAATTACATAGGCAGTGGCTTTTAGTCAAGTCTTGGCTGCCTTAACAGGCAGCCAAGACTTGACTAAAAATCATTAAGCTACTGGACGTGAACAGGCTGTGGTCAGGGGTGAATCAGGACAACTGTCCAGTCTCTTAAGGGTTAACCCACTTTGACAAGCTTTGTGACCTCATAACAGGTGCCATAACCAACAATAATTAGAATGTTCTGCGAATAGTAGTAAAATTCCCTAGCAGTGGTTTCTAGGAAAGCTGTGGCTCCTCTAATAGGTAGCCAGTGGTCACGATTAGACATTGTACAGAAATCTGTGATCTTATACATCAATAACTATAGGTAGTCAAGGTGTCACTACTAATCACTAGACTCTTGGGCTGTGAGTTCAAGGAAATTGCAAAAATTGTCCAGACCCGTAAGGGCTACTGAAATTATCATAGGCTGCCGTGTAATACAGTGTTAAAAAGGAGGTAAACAGGATCTGTAAAAAGAGGAATGCTGCAGTCACATGGATGAAGGTCCGATGGAGCACATTTTCTCACGTGGCTAACTGTTATTTATTCTATTACCAGAATACAATTAACACGTAAAAAATTTTATTATATGACTATGTAATTTAACTGCTATATATCACTAATGTTTGATGATCTTTTCCTGGTCCCTGGAAAATTCACAATGTGGAATCCGATTCCGTATCCCTATAGTATGATGGACTATTTATAGGTGCATTCAAATTTGCATAATTAGCTGTTCAGGACACAGAGACTACTTTACTATTGTCATGATCTCCGTCCGTACGACCGTACCTCCGTACGTCCATACGACCGTACGTCCGTACGTCCGTACTTCCGGTTTTGTAATTCGAAACGCTGTAACTTTCTACAGTTGTTCGATAGGGTCTGTGCAACCCAAAAATACAACTTTTAAATTTTTGTGCCACCAGGTGGCTTCTGTGGAGCCACTTAAAAAATGCGTTATTTTTTCACTTTTTTGCTGAATAGTCCCAACCTATGTAATTCGGAGTTCTAAAATTACACTAGGGTGTTGCTAAATGATCTGTAGATATGTAGGAAGGTTTCGGATTTTTCGGGTGCCACGTGGCTGTGCCACCGTAGCCACTTTTGTGTTTTCTTAGACCGTTTCCGGCAAAAGGCTCGTAGGATATGTAATTCGAAATGCTAAATCCATGCTCAGATGTTGCAGTAGGGTCTACAGATGCGCACGAAGGTTTCGGATTTTTCGGGTGCCACGTGGCTGTGCCACCGTAGCCACTTTTGTGTTTTCTTAGACCGTTTCTGGCGAAAGGCTCCTAGGGTATGTAATTTGAAATGCTAAAACCATGCTCACATGTTGCAGTGGGGTCTGTAGATGCGCACGAAGGTTTCGGATTTTCCAGGTGCCACGTGGCTGTGCCACCATTGCCACTTTTGTGTTTTCTTAGACAGTTTCCGGTGAAAGGCTCCTAGGGTATGTAATTCGAAACGCTAAAACCATGCTCAAATGTTGCAGTGGGGTCTGTAGATGCGCACGAAGGTTTCCGATTTTTCGGGTGCCACGTGGCTGTGCCACCGTTGCCACTTTTGTGTTTTCTTAGACCGTTTCCGGCGAAAGGCTCCTAGGGAATGTAATTTGAAACACTAAAACCATGCTCAAATGTTGCAGTGGGGTCTGTAGATGTGTACGAAGGTTTCGGATTTTTCAGGTGCCACATGGCTGTGCCACCATTGCCACTTTTGTGTTTTCTTAGCCTGTTTGCGGCAAAAGGCTCCTAGGGTATGTAATTTGAAATGCTAAAACCATGCTCAAATGTTGCAGTAGGGTCTGTAGATGCACACGAAGGTTTCGGATTTTTCAGGTGGTATGTGGCTGTGCCACCGTTGCCACTTTTGTGTTTTCTTAGACCGTTTCCGGCGAAAGGCTCCTAGGGTATGTAATTCGAAACGCTAAAACCATGCTCAAATGTTGCAGTGGGGTCTGTAGATGCGCCCAAAGGTTTCGGATTTTTCAGGTGCCACGTGGCTGTGCTACCGTTGCCACTTTTGTGTTTTCTTAGACCGTTTCCGACGAAAGGCTCCTAGGGTATGTAATTCGAAATGCTAAAACCATGCTCAAATGTTGCAGTGGGGTCTGTAGATGCGCACAAAGGTTTCGGATTTTTCAACTGCCATGTGGCTGCGCCACCATTGCCACTTTCGTGTTTTTTTAGACCGTTTCCGTCGAAAGGCTCCTAGGGTATGTAATTCGAAACACTAAAACCATGCTCAAATGTTGCAGTGGGGTCTGTAGATGCGCACGAAGGTTTCCGATTTTTCAGGTGCCACGTGGCTGTGCCACTATTGCCACTTTCGTGTTTTCTTAGACCGTTTCCGGCGAAAGGCTCCTAGGGTATGTAATTCGAAACGCTAAAACCATGCTCAAATGTTGCAGTAGGGTCTCTAGATGTGCACGAAGGTTTCAGATTTTTTAGGTGCCACGTGGCTGTGCCACCGTTGCCACTTTTGTGTTTTCTTAGACTGTTTCCGGCAAAAGGCTCCTAGGGTATGTAATTCGAAACGCTAAAACCATGCTCAAATGTTGCAGTAGGGTCTGTAGATGTGCACGAAGGTTTTGGATTTTTCAGGTGCCACGTGGCTGTGCTACCGTTGCCACTTTTGTGTTTTCTCAGACCGTTTCCGGCGAAAGGCTCCTAGGGTATGTAATTCGAAATGCTAAAACCATGCTCAAGTGTTGCAGTGGGGTCTGTAGATGCGCACGGAGGTTTCAGATTTTTTAGGTGCCACGTGGCTGCGACACCATTGCCACTTTCGTGTTTTCTTAGACCATTTCCGGCGAAAGGCTGCAAGGGTATGTAATTCGAAATGCTAAAACCATGCTCAAATGTTGCAGTAGGGTCTGTAGATGTGCACGAAGGTTTCCGATTTTTCAGGTGCCACGTGGCTGTGCCACCGTTGCCACTTTTGTGTTTTCTTAGACCGTTTCCGGCAAAAGGCTCCTATGGTATGTAATTCGAAACGCTAAAACCATGCTCAAATGTTGCAGTGGGGTCTGTAGATGCGCACAAAGGTTTTGGATTTTTCAGGTGCCACGTGGCTGTGCCACCGTTGCCACTTTTGTGTTTTCTTAGACCGTTTCCGACGAAAGGCTCCTGGGGTATGTAATTCGAAATGCTAAAACCATGCTCAAATGTTCCAGTGGGGTCTGTAGATGTGCACGAAGGTTTCAGATTTTTCAGCTGCCTAGTGGCTGGGCTGTTGCCACTTTCATGTTTTCTTAGACCGTTTCCGGCAAAAGGCTCCTAGGGTATGTAATTCGAAATCCTAAAACCATGCTCAAATGTTGCAGTAGGGTCTGTAGATGCGCACGAAGGTTTTGGATTTCTGGGGTGCCACGTGGCTGTGCTACCGTTGCCTCTTTCATGTTCTCTTAGAACATTTCCGGCGAAAGGCTCCTACAGTATGTATTTCGAAATGGTAAAACCATGCTCAAATGTTGCAGTAGGGTCTGTAGATGTGCACAAAGATTTCGGATTTTTCAGGTACCACGTGGCTGTGCCACCATTGCCACTTTCGTGTTTTCTTAGACCGTTTCCGGCGAAAGGCTCCTAGAGTATGTAATTCAAAACGCTAAAACCATGCTGAGATGTTGCTGTAGAGTCTGTAAATGCGTAGGAAGGTTTTGGATTTTTTGGGTGCTAAGTGACTGTGTCACCGTTGCCACTTTTGTGTTTTCTTAGACCGTTTCTGGCGAAAGGCTCCTAGGGTATGTAATTCGAAATGCTAAACGCATGCTTAAATGTCGCAGTAAGGTCTGTAGATGCGTACAAAGGTTTCAGATTTTTCAGATGCCACGTGGCAGAGCCACCGTTTTTCTTTGGTGTTTTCTTAGATCATTTCCGGCGAAAAGCTCCCAGAGTATGTAATTTGAAATGCTAAAACTATGCTCAAAGTTGCAGTAGGGTCTGTAGATGTGCACGAAGGTTTCGGATTTTTGGGGTGCCACCGTTGCCACTTTCATGTTTTCTTAGACCGTTTCCGGCGAAAGGCTCCCAGGGTACATGTATGTAATTCGAAACGCTAAAACCATGCCCAAATGTTGCAGTGGAGTCTGTAGGTGCGCACGAAGCTGTGTCACCTGTGCCACTCAAAGTCAAGGATGCAAATGCGGGGATACACTATAGTGTGCTTTGCACACAAGTGACACCATCTAGTTTTTATCATATTCATGATAGTTTTTATCGCATTCATGCACATCGGGGGATTCCCCAGAACTGTGCACCTGTTACAAAAATAAGTGTAAACAAAAATAGTTCTTTTTTACTTCAATCCAATTTACCAAAAAAAGGTTGGGGAAATTGTTAATGCTAGCATTGGCATGTGATATTGAACTAAAAGTCATATAATAAAACTTTTATTGCTACATATCTCGTTGAGGTCAGATGGCCAGATCAAACTCGCTGCCTGCGGCGGCTCGTTTGATCCAGCAATCTGACCTCCTTAACTCGATGTGATACGACGACCCAGATCACTTCAGTGTAGTGACAATATGTATGTATGAGAGTTCAGGTAAGAGGCTTAGCATTTTGTCAATCATTTTCAGTTAACTGGTTGAGTGCTAAATTATTTTTCTAAGTTGATTTGTAACATGTGTATTTTTTTTCCAAGATATCAGGCTACCATCTAAGGAAGCCTTCGCTGAGTAAGATTTTGTTCATAATTATTTTGTTACAATTTATTGGAGGGTGGATGATAAATAAATTTTAATAAATCAATATTTTATAAACATTTTTTTCTTACTGCTGCGAAAATAACAAACAAATGCAAACAGTGTAAAGCCACTCAAGTGGCTTTCAGCACTTTTCAATAGAGCCATGTCAGTGGCTTCTAGCACTCAACCAGTTCATAAGTCATACCATGAAGCAGTATTTCTTTATCAGCAAAAAATATGGCAATGTAATGAGAGTGTGTCCTTTTTCTCCTGCATTTACTCTTTAGATTTTTTTTTTTTTTTTTTTTTTTTTTTTATGAGGGTTTAACGACACATTAACAGCCAGGGTCATATCATGTTGGTGACAGTTTTACAGGTGGAGGAAGCCAGAGTACCTGGAGAGAACCACCGAGCAATGACGAGGAGCTGCCAGCTCTCCAACATTGTAACTCTCAACTCTGCACAGGCAGGGTTAGATTGGTTGAAGACATGCACACCATCGACGTGCAGTACGCCTTAGTACACAGCGTCATCGTGCCTCCATGTAGGCAATTAGGGTTAAGTGCCTTGCCCAAGGACACAACGCGGGAGCACGAATCAGTACTCTTTAGATAATGTACTAGCAAAAACCAGCTAGTGCAATTCTCAATGAAAGTGTCATCGACACTGTAGCTTAACTTGACTGTGTAGTGTTTGATGAAAAGGATAATGTTCCAATGTTTAGGCCACACAAAGCAGATCTTCTGTTTCTCAGGCCATTATTTGTAAAGTTTCATGCGGGCGAGCAGGTTTTTATTTTATTTTTTTATTTCTGTAGTTATTTCTTTTCCACCAAAAGTTCACGTCCTTAATATGCTTTAGGCCTCATAATCTACGGAGAAGCACGGGTGGTGGTGTATTTCGTCCCTTGAGAGCAAGAAGGCCATGCAATGCTAAAGCATTGCAAAGCCTTCTTGTACTCAAGGGACAAATTTATCAATTTTTTTTAACTTTGGTAAAATATCAGACATAAACCATTTAATTTTTTTTTTTTTTTAAGTTTGCATTTGTTATAAAAAGAGAGCATGCGGCAGCCAAAAGGACCATGTGGGAGGGCCTCAGAAACAGATTTTTTATTTTTTTAGGCCTTAGGACAAGAACTGTGATAAATGAGAATATGTTAATTTCTGTTCCCTGTAGACTAGGTTTTCAATAAGAATAATTTGAGTGTAGACTGAACTAAAGAATTGAGACCTGGGATGAGGTGGCCCTAACAGTTAACGTATGTCAACCAAAGTAACCAAGTTACAGTAAAATCATTCCAAACCGAGTCATCCTACCAAGTTACAATGAAATCTCTTCATAAATATAACTTGTAGACTTTGCTAAATGAATCTATTTCACGTTACGGTTCAGCGTAACAGTTGGCCGAAGTTATCATACCAAGATACAATGAAATCCCTTCATAAAAACAACCTGTAAGCAATGCTAAAGGAATCTAGATCAAGTCACCATGCGGCGGTAATGGCTGACCGATTATGACCAAAATGACAGTCTCATCTAGACTGTGCAGCTGTCACAGTTCTCCGATCACAGCCAAAATAGGACGTTCTCATCTAGATATTATACAGAGTAATCCCACCTAGTTACAATGAAATCCCTTCATAAATACGACCTGTAGACTGTGCTAAAGGTTTTCGGGCTTCGGGCCTGCATAGCCATCACAGTTGACCAATTACGACGAAAAGGAGATGTTCCCATCTAAACATTACACGGAGTCATCCTACCAAGTTACAATGAAATCCCTTCAGCAATATGACCTGTAGAATATGCTAAAGGCTTTTATGCTCTTGCAGACATCATGGTTGACCGATCACGACCAAAAGGGGACGTTTTCATCTAGACATTATACAGAGTCATCCTACCAAGTTACAAAGAAATCTCTTCATAAATACAACTGAAGACTGTGCTAAAGGTTTTCGTGTTTTGGGGTCTCGCAGCCATAATGACTGACCAATCATGACCAAAAGGGGACATTCTCATCTAGACATGACCTCAAACCTGCATATGAAATTTCGTGATCGGACAAGAACTACGGGGTATTGCCTGGGCCAAAGAAAAGGTGAACAAACATCCAGACTCACAGACTTCTGCACGCGTGATGGCAAGACCTTATCTTGACTTTGTCAAGTTGAGCTAAAAATCATCATTTACATTTTATTTTTCCCATTTTTGCCTCAAAAAACATGGCTTATCAACCTTCACTGGAATGAACTTGTCCCATAAGTTATGTCTCTGAGATAAAATTAACATTTTTGGTTAGGCCTAAAAAAGTTCAAAATCTGTTTCTCAAGTCCTCCCACATTGTCTTTTTGGCTGCCACATGCTCTCTTTTTAAAACCAATACAAACTTGAAAAAATAAAAATTAAATGGTTTATATCTGATATTTTACCCAAGTTAATAAAATTGATAAATTTGTTCTTTGGGTGCAACAAGGCTTTGCAATGCTTTAGCATTGCAAAGCCTTCTTGCACTCAAGGGACGAAATACACCACTACCCAGGCTATTCTGTAGATTATGAGGCCTAAAACATAAAACAAACCAAGAGTATGAACTTTAAATGGCAAAGAAGTAATTACAAAAAATAAAAAATAAAATAAAAAAACACCCGCCCACATGCAATTTTACAAAAAATGGCCTGAGAAACAGTAGATCTACTTTGTGGAGCCTTATTTAAGAAATTATTTTCCAACTGTCATCTGTTCATGGGTTAACATTCTTTGTCACTTAAGCAAAATGTAAAGCTGATGAAGTATATAAATTAATCCTTTATCTAACAGATCAGCTGCATCTGTCTGCATACATTTACAAATTGAGCGGTTGAAAAAATATTTTAAAAATGAAAGTGTCAATGACACGGTAGCTCAACTTGTCAAGACAAAGACATGCACATGTATAGTATGTGACACAGCAATGACAAACATCTAGGTAATGACCTGATAACAAAGGTACATATAAAGGATTGTAATGGTCTGTACATAAATACTGACCGTTGCCTGTAACAAATGTATAGGTAAAGTATTGTAAAGGTGGGTGACAGTCAGATGCTAAACTAGAAAAGAAAACTTTGAGTCCCAGAGTGGGTCTGACTGAACCCCAAAATATTTGTTCTCATAGCACAGTGATAACAAAGGCACCCCAAAACACACTCGTTCCTGTCCCAAGGTGAAAACAAAGGTACCCAAGAAGTTTTGTGAAGATCAATTCATAAATACGAGCTGTATAGAACTTGTGACAAAAAACTGATTGGACCTAATTTTGGTACAAAATGGCCACTGGCAGCCATCTTGAATTTTGACCGTACCCAGAAACACTCATTCTCGTCCCAAGGTGATAACAAAGGTACCCCAAGAAGTTTTGTGAAGATCGGTTCATAAATACAGCCTCTACCCTGAGCCGTATTGACATGTGTGCTCACATTGTGCAAGTAGCACTGAATAAGTCAAAGTTCATCTAATTTGCATAATTTCTGCACGAAAAAAAAACCCTTAGAATATGTGATGTATTCCATGTTACTAAACATTCATACAAAAATTTATTCAAATCAGACCTTTCATACAGAAGTTCTGTACAAAAGACTGATTGCACTAATTTTGGTACAAAACGGCCGCTGGTGGCCATATTGAATTTCAGACCACACCCAAAAACACTCGCTCTCATCCCACGGTGATAACAAAGTTACCCAACAAGGTTCGTAAAGATTGGTTCATAAATATGGCCTCTAGTCTGAGCTGTATAGAAGTTGTGTACAAAAAACTGATTAGACTTAATTTCGGTACAAAATGGCCACTGGCAGCCATCTTGAATTTTAGACCGCACCCAGAAACACTCGTTTTCGTCCCAAGGTGATAACAAAGGTACCCAAGACATTTCGTGAAGATCAGTTCATAAATACAGACTCAAGTCTGAGCCGTATTGACATGTGTACTTAATGTGTGTAAGTCGCACTGAAATATCAAAGTTCATCTAATTTGCATAATTTCTGCACGAGAAAAAAACCCGTATTATATGTGATGTATCCCATGGTACTAAACATTCACACAAAAAATTATTCAAATCAGCGCTTTCATATGGAAGTTCTGTGCAAAAATCTGATTGCACCTAATTTTGTACAAAATGGCTGCCATCGGCCATCTTGAATTTCGGACCGGACCCAAAAACACTCGTTCTCGTCCCACGGTGATACCAAAGGTACCCGAGAAGTTTCGTAAAGATCGGTTCATAAATACGGCCTCTAGCCTGAGCCGTATTGGCATTTGCACTTACAGTGCTGAAATTAACACCAAAAAACATCAAAATTAGTCTAATTTGCACAATTTACGCACGAGAAAAAAACCCGTATTATATGTGATGTACCCCATGGTACTAAACATTCATACAAAAAATTATTCAAATCAGAGCTTTCATATGGAAGTTCTGTACAAAAAACAGATTTCTGCATCATCGGTACAAAATGGCGTCTGGCAGCCATCTTGAATTTCGGACCGCACCCAAAAACACTCATTCTCGTCCCACGGTCATAACAAAGGTACCCAAGAAGTTTCGTAAAGATCGGTTCATAAATACGACCTCTAGCCCGAGCAATAGCCAATTGTTGACGTACGGACAGACAGATGGACAGATGGATGGACGGACAGACGGACAGATGGACGGACGGACAGACGGACAGACGGACGGACGAACAGATGGACAGATGGACGACGGGCCATGACAATAGCTCAAATTTGACTTCGTCAAAGTTGAGCTAAAAATGTTAACATGACCATATAATGTGACACCCATCATAGGAACGAGCTTGTCAAGCTCATTCCTATGATGAAACACATGATATGGTTTTGTTGAATGTTTTTTTAAATTTGACCAAAAAAATAATTAAAATAATAAATGTTGGTATCTTGTGTGTTGGGTAAAGGGTTAAGAGGTCTGTGTCCTTTCTATGAGAATAGTAAAAGGTGTTACAATTATTCACAAATTTATCAACAACTTCTGGTCATTTT
Source organism: Pictodentalium vernedei (assembly GCA_031216915.1). NCBI lineage: Eukaryota > Metazoa > Mollusca > Scaphopoda > Dentaliida > Dentaliidae > Pictodentalium > Pictodentalium vernedei. The sequence continues at coordinate 648,006,343 of CM062295.1, forward strand.
ATTAGTCAAGAGACTGTATACATAGTACTTACAGAGTTCTCTTCTTGTATATAACACACAACAGTATCTAAAATACCTGATAAATATCTGGAAAGAAAACAAAAAAATTGTGAATAGAAAGAACTTTTCAGTGTCAAAACAATTTTAACCCTCTACAGTGTTGTCAAAATACCAAAATTTCAAACAGCAAATCCTTTCCATAATGCAACTAGGAGTTTAACTAATTCTGTCTTGTTTGACAGAACTCATTGAGCTCTGACAAACAAGACTGAATTGATTAAATTCCTAGTTGCATTATGGGAAGGATTTGATGTTTGAAATTTTGGTATTTTGACGACAGTGTGCAGAGGGTTAATGTGACTCCTTTACAAATATTCTAGAGTCATGCATTGAGATAGTGCCCAGGTGCACTGAAATTGCACACACATGAATTTAGAATACAGAAATTAAGAATAAATCTAATAACAAACATGAAATAATTCAATTAAAAATTAAAAATTATGGATTTGGGGCAAGCCAGAAAATAAGCAGACTGTCATCTGCAAAATGAGGGTCCCAGAGGGTGAATTTGGAGATGCTGCTCTGCATAGCAGGGTAGCATCACTAAATTTATCCTCTGGGACCTCAAACTGTATCAAGGTATCAAACATAAATAGAAAGAGGTACCCAGAGGATAAATTGGCCCACTGTATGGGATAGCATCAGCAAATTCACCATCTGGGGACCTCATTTTGCAAATGACAGATTGCTTATTTTCAGGCAACTTGAAAAACATGGAAATGTAAATGTTGCTAATAGTCATGTCAGAAAAGTTTCATAGAAATCAGTCCATGAATGTAGAATTTTGCACATACATACATCTGGAATGATGATATAACAGACCCGCATGCTTTGACGTTTTGGTATTTTGACATCAGGGGGATAAAATGTAGACAGAAACAAGAGCAACACAAAGCATGGAATATGCGTCCCGACGGTGTTATAAAAGAGTAGGTAATTCTCTCGGGGCATAACCAAATCAAAAGTAAGCTTCCTCTAAACACCAATAATGTATCAACAACAACAAAAATGAAAGTGTCAATGACACTGTAGCTCAACTTGTCAAGACATGTACATGTATAGTATGTGACACAGCAATGACAAACATCCAGGTAATGACCTGATAACAAAGGTACATATAAAGTATTGTAACGGTCTGTACATAAATACTGACCGTAGCCTGTAACAAATGTATAGGTAAAGGATTGTAAAGGTGGGTGACAGTCAGATGCTAAACTAGAAAAAAATCTTTGAGTCCCAGAGTGGGTCTGACTGAACCCCAAAATATTTGTTCTCATAGCACAGTGATAACAAAGGCACCCCAAAACATACTCATTCCTGTCCCAAGGTGAAAATAAAGGTACCCAAGAAGTTTCGTGAAGATCAGTTCATAAATATGAGCTGTATAGAAGTTGTGACAAAAAACTGATTGGACCTAATTTAGGTACAAAATGGCCACATAATTTCTGCACGAGAAAAAAAACCGTATTATATGTGATGTATCCCATGGTACTAAACATTCACACAAAAAATTATTCAAATCAGCGCTTTCATATGGAAGTTCTGTGCAAAAATCTGATTGCACCTAATTTTGTACAAAATGGCTGCAGTCGGCCATCTTGAATTTCGGACCGGACCCCAAAACACTCGTTCTCGTCCCACGGTAATACCAAAGGTACCCAAGAAGTTTCGTAAAGATCGGTTCATAAATACGGCCTCTAGCCCGAGCCGTATTGGCATTTGCACTTACAGTGCTGAAAGTAACACCAAAAAACATCAAAATTAGTCTAATTTGCACAATTTACGCACGAGAAAAAAACCCGTATTATATTATTCAAATCAGAGCTTTCATATGGAAGTTCTGTACAAAAAACAGATTTCTGCATCGTCGGTACAAAATGGCGGCTGGCAGCCATCTTGAATTTCGGACCACACCCAAAAACACTCCTTCTCGTCCCACGGTCATACCCAAGAAGTTTCGTAAAGATCGGTTCATAAATACGGCCTCTAGCCTGAGCCGTATCCAATTGTTGACGTATGGACAGAGGGACAGATCGACAGACGGACGACGGGCCATGACAAAAAGCTAAAATTTGGCTGTGCCAAAGTTGAGCTAAAAACTGAAAATTTGAAATAAATCGGTCAAGGCACACTAAAGTTATCGTCCTGAAACGAAAAGTTGGGCTAAATTCCCATAAAGGGCCATAACTCTACTGCAAATGGGCTGCTAGAAACGGAAATCGAACCCATCCTGTAGTTTTTCATACTAAATCCACATGCCAAATATAACTCAGCTCAAACCATTACAACTAAAGTTATCGTCCAGAAACTAAATGTGTCCATGGACGGACAGACAGACAGACGGGTGGAGAGACCATTCACATAATACGTCCCGTTTTTCAAACGGGTGTATAAAATCAACATCTGAAAAATTTGGTGTCAATCCGTCAAGGCGTTTGGCTTTAAATGAACGGAAACCAATTTTTTTTCAAAAATTGTGTTTTCAAAGGGCCATAACTGTGCAGCAGAAGGACTGAGAAACACCAATATCGAACTTGACCTGTATTTTATTGCTACAAACAATATATGAAAGTTTGATGTCGATCCGTCAAGGCGTTCGACTTTAAATGAAGGGAAACCAATTTTTTCCAAAGATTGTGTTTTCAAAGAGCCATAACTCTGCAGTGGATGGACTGAGAAACACCAATATCGACCTTGACCTGTATTTCATTGTTAAAAACAACATCTGAAAAATTTGGTGCCAATCCGTCAAAGCGTTCAGCTTTAAATGAACGGAAACCAATTTTTTTAGAAAAATTATGTTTTCAAAGGGCCATATCTCTGCAGCAGATGGACTGAGAAACACCAATATCGAACTTGACCTGTATTTTAATGCTAAAAACAACTTCTGAAAGTTTGATGTCGATCCGTCAAGACGTTCAACTTTAAATGAACGGAAACTAAATTGTTTACGGATGGACAGACGGACGGACAGACAGACAGACAGACTGATAACATAAACAGGCTATAAAAAATCAGTTAGGCCATACTAAAGTTATAATCCGGAAAACACAAAATTCACAAATTCAAGAGGAATAACTCTGGAAAGGTACAAGCGATTTTGGCCGAAAGTGTACTTGAGTTGTGCTTTGTGGTCATAAACAAAATCTGAGAATTTGAAACAAATTAGTCAAGGCAAACTAAAGTTATCATCCGGAAACCACATAAATCACAAATTTGCAATCATTCAAGGGGAATAACTATGGAACGGTAGATGCGATTATGGCCAAAGGTGAACTTGAGCTGTGCTTTGTGGTCAAAAACAAAATCTGAGAATTTGAAAAAAATCGGTCAAGGCAAACTAAAGTTATCATTTGGAAACCACAAAATCCACAAATTTGCAATCATTCAAGGGGAATAACTCTGGAAAGGTATATGCGATTGTGGTCAAAAGTGAACTTAAGCTGTATTTTGTGGTCAAAAATAAAAAACTGAAAATTTGAAATAAATCGGTCAAGGCAAACTAAAGTTATCGTCCGGAAACGAAAAGTTGGGCTAAATTCCCATAAAGGGCCATAACTCTACTGCAAATGGGCCGCTAGAAACGGAATTTGAACCCATCCTGTATTTTGTCATACTAAATCCACATGCCAAATTTATCTAAGCTCAATCCATTACAACTAAAGTTATCGTCCAGAAACGAAATGTGTCCATGGACGGACAGACAAACAGACGGGTGGTGAGACCATTCACATAATACGTCCCGTTTTTCAAACGGGTGCATAAAATCAACATCTGAAAAATTTGGTGTCAATCCGTCAAGGCGTTCGGCTTTAAATGAACGGAAACCAATTTTTTTTCAAAAATTGTGTTTTCAAAGGGCCATAACTGTGCAGCAGATGGACTGAGAAACACCAATATCGAACTTGACCTGAATTTTATTGCTACAAACAACATCTGAAAGTTTGATGTTGATCCGTCAAGGTGTTCGACTTTAAATGAAGGGAAACCAATTTTTTTCGAAAGATTGTGTTTTCAAAGAGCCATAACTCTGCAGCGGATGGACTGAGAAACACCAATATCAAACTTGACCTGTATTTCATTGCTAAAAACAACATCTGAAAAATTTGGTGTCAATTTGTCAAGGTGTTCAGCTTTAAATGAACGGAAACCAATTTTTTTAGAAAAATTGTGTTTTCAAAGGGCCATATCTCTGCAGCAGATGGACTGAGAAACACCAATATCGAACTTGACCTGTATTTTAATGCTAAAAACAACTTCTGAAAGTTTGATGTCGATCCGTTAAGGAGTTCAACTTTAAATGAACGGAAACCAAATTGTTTACGGACAGTCAGACGGACAGATGGATATATTCTATATTCAGGACAGACATACGGATGCACATTCATACAGATGGACGCTCCATCATTTCGGGTTTATGGGCTACCAAAAAACATTTTGTATGTCCAAAACCTTATTTTACCCAGAACCCCACCCCTTCCACCCTAGAACTTATATTTAACCCTAACCCCACCCCTCCACCCCAAAACCACCCCCTAACCCTAACCCTACCCCACCCTGACCCTAAACCCTAAAAGCCCACCCCAGACCCTAACCCCCACCCACCCCTGGGGCCTAACCCCCAACCTTAAGCTCTACTCTGGGGCTACCCCTAACCCCCACCCCACCCCACCCCTGACCCAACCCCACCCTAGCCAAACCAATAGGATTAGGAGCTATTTTTTGGTTTAGGGGCTACTAAAACTAACCCCCCCCCCTGACCCCCCCCCCCCTGACCCCATAACTTATTAGGTAGCCCCTAATAATAATATCCCCTAAACCCCCAATGTTGACCCGGATAGACAGACGGACAGACGGAAAGATGGACAGACGGACAGACTGATAACATAATATGAACGTTTTTTAAAAACGGGCGTATAAAAATGATTTGAGTCAGCATTCATTAGTTATTGGACAGAAACCACATTCAATATGGCCACTATGGTGGCCATATTGAATTTGCTAGTTGGACCAAAATCGAAAGGAAGCTTCCTCTAGACACCGATAAAGTATAACCAAAAACTGAAATTGATTTGAGTCAGTATTCATTTGTTATTGGACAGAAACCAAATTCAAGATGGCCACCATAATGAATTGGCCACTTGTGGCCATTTTTGATTAGCTAACAGGTCCAAAATCGAAAGGAAGCTTCCTCTAGACATCAATAAAGCATAATTAAAAAATGAAAATAATTTGAGTCAGCCTTCTCGAGTTATTGGATGGAAACCAAATTCAATATGGATGCCATGGCGTCATACTGAATTGGCTAGCTGGAACAAAATTGAAAGGAAGCATTGTCTAGCCATCCACAAGTTAACCATAACATAATGAGTTGATCAAAATAAGCGGTTCATTAGTTATTTGACAGAAACCAAAAGTTAATGCCAGATGATGGATGGACATGGCGAAAACATAATGCTCCCAAGAGAATCTCTCAGAAGCATAAAACAATGGTTCAGCATTGGAGGTGTTGAAGGTTTTAAGTCTGACATAGCATTTTTATTCACACAATTTTTCTATGTGGCCAATATTTCGAGGTTTTCATTTTCATGTCAGCCAAGATATCAGCTCAAGGTAACTTCGTATCATCCAGAGAATGAAAGTCGAAGGTTGATGTGAAGTAACAAAGGGCTGATATCTCGACCGATAGGAAACTAACCCAAGTACAAGCCAGAAAATAAGCAGACTGTCATCTGCAAAATGAGGTCCCCAGATGGTTAATTTAGTGATGCTACCCTGCTGAGCAGGGTAGCATCTCTAAATTTACCCTCTGTGAACCTCAATCTGAATCAGGGTCTCAAAACTAAAGAGAAAGAGGTACCCAGAGGATAAATTGGCCCACTGTATGGTATAGCAGCATCAAATTCACACTCTGGGGACCTCATTCTGCAAATGTCAAACTGCTTATTTTCAGGCCTGCCCAAGTAATGATCTCTTTATAAATTAAACCCAAACGAATAAGAACAAAATGTTCTCAGATCTGTTACAGTTTTCCAACATTGTTATTGTTTCTCAATCCTTTCACAAAGTCTGAAGTTTCGTGTCCTCCAAGTTCAGCTATCTGAACATCTCCGCTTCCCAATGGGGAAGCCATGATATTTGGAAAGCTAAACTATCTCTTTTCCCACTTCGATGAATCCCTGCTTACAACTCTGAATCTTAAGTTTTTGTTGAATTTACTGTACAACTCTCTTCTTTTTTCTCTTCCTCCACACAATCTCCACTAATTGCTGTCATTAATTCGTCATTCAAATATGATAAATTTTAAGTAATTTGTTTATTTTTTATACTTTGCAATAACCCAGACTAGCTGGTGCTAACTCACATTAATCCAGGGCCAAACACAAATTTTGCCCCCCAATCCCCCAAATTTGCATGCAAAACCAAAATGAAAGTGTCAATGACACTGTAGCTCAGCTTGTTCAAGACATGTACATGTATAGTATGTGACACAGCAATGACAAACATCTAGGTGATGACATGATGACAAAGGTACATGTAAAGTATTGTAACGGTCTGTACATAAATGCTGACCATAGCCTCTAACAAATATATAGGTAAAAAATTGTAAAGGTGGGGTGACAGTTAGATGCTAAACTTGAAAAGAAATCTTTGAGTCCCAGAGTAGGTGTGACTGAACCCCAAAATATTTGTTCTCATAGCACAGTGTTAACAAAGGCACTCAAAAACATTCGTTCCTGTCACAAGGTGATAACAAATGTACCCCAAGAAGTTTCGTGAAGATCAGTTCATAAATACAGACTCTAGCCCGAACCGTATTGACATGTGCACTTACTGTGTATAAGTAGCACTGAACAAAGCAAAGTTCATCTAATTTGCATAATTTCTGCACGAGAAAAAAACCTGTATTATATGCGATGTATTCCATGTTACTAAACATTCCTACAAAAATTTATTCAAATCGGAACTTTCATACAGAAGTTCTGTACAAAAAAACCGATATGTTATATGTGATGTATCCCATGGTACTAAACATTCACACAAAAAATTATTCAAATCAGCGCTTTCATATGGAAGTTCATCCCAAAGACCCTGGCACTTCAAGTCTGCGGGCCTTTGGGTCGTGCCCCAGCCCATCTGACGCGCATCCGTCATAATCGTGAAAGCCAGATCCGGCAGTTGAAGCAGAACTCCCTGAGTTAATCACTGAAGATCTGCTCAAATCTGAACCTTTTGTTTTACTAGGTCCATTAAAACAGTACTGGTTTCGAGCAAATGCATCTTCACACTCCAGTTCTGGGTAAAGTATACCTGGAGGGGACACATGCGAAGGTGGCCCATCGGAATAAGATTCGCTGCCGCTCCGCACAGCCCCATCAGTTGCTGTTATTGCGTCTGAGTTCAGACAAAAGCGAGCATAACAACTGACTAATTTCACTCTGGGTAACAGAAGATGAACCAGATTGTTGTGAGTCTCGAAGCTCATTCCCAAGTGAGTGAGTGACTTGGACGGAGCCAGATCCGACTTTTTCTCGATTACTATGAAACAGAGTCATTGTAGCAATTGTAGCAGACTCTGAACATCATTCTGAAGATAATTCTGTTGCCGTATCTCTGAAGAATGTCGTCCAATTGGATCCACCAATTTTACCATTAATTTGTGTCTGGCATCCTCAAACAAGTACACCGCCAGCGGTGATTCAATATATGAAGAAATTGCACTTGTGAAAAAAGTTTTAGTTGAACAAAAGCTCAATAATTCCTTCAAAAATAATTGTACATTCCTGGCTTACGACCCATTAAACTTGAATATATTGTTTTCAAGTTATTGGGTGGAGAATCAAAAGTCACCAAAACTCCCAGATGGTTGCCATGCAGCCATATTGGACATGCCAGAATGCTGGTTATCGAAAGGAACCATCCTCTAGTCATGACTTATCAACCATAAAAAACAGTATCTGTTGGATGTATTGTTTTCAAGTTATAGCATGGACAAATAAAATATAACGGACGGATGGATGGACACAGACGGATGGACATTGATGCTGATTATTGAAAGGAACCATCCTCTAGTCATGACTAATCAACCATAAAAAGCAGTATCTGTTGGATGTATTGTTTTCAAGTTATCGCGTGGGCAAACAAAAGTTAACGGATGGACAGACAGACAGACAGACAGACAGACAGACAGACAGACAGACAGACAGACAGACAGACAGACAGACAGACAGACAGACAGACAGATAGAACAGACAGACAGACAGACAGACAGACAGACAGACAGACACGGATGGACACATTGATGCTGGTTATCGAAAGGAACCATCCTCTTGTCATGACTAATCAACCATAAAAAAAAAGTATCTGTTGGATTATCAAATGGACAATCAAAAGTCCCTGAAAATTCAAGATGGCTGCCATGGCTGCCATATTGGACATGCCAGAATGCTGGATATCGAAAGGAACCATCCTCTAGTCATGATTAATCAACCATAAAAAAGTAGCATCTGTTGAATTTATAGTTTTCAAATTATCGCGTGGACAATCAAAAGTCCCCAAAAATCCAAGATGGCTGCCGTGGTGCCATATTGAATATGCCAGAATGCTGGTTATCGAAAGGAACCATCCTCTAGTCATGACTAATCAACCATAAAAAAACCCAGTATTTGTTGGATGTAATGTTTTCAAGTTATGGCGTGAACAAACAAAAGCTAACGGATGGATGGACAGACAGGCAGATGGACATTGCCATACCATAATACGTCAATGGGAACAACTCTGACTCATATGAGCAGCCGTATAAAAAGGAGATTTAAAAGCACAGACGTCAGTTCATTGTTGCTGACTTTAGGGCCAAACAAAGAATGATGTCTTGCGCCAATTTTGGTACCTTCCTGGATACTGTGCATGTGCAGATCTCAAATGTATGGAGGACCTTCCAGAACTTGATTTTTTTGGTTTTGCATGCAAATTTTGGGGATTGGGGGGGAAAATTTGTGTTTGGCCCTGGATTAATTTGAGTTAGCACCAGCTAGTCTGGGCCATTGGCTGTCGTATAAAAATACTTCATTTCAAACAGCTGCATAACAGAACCCCAGTTTTCTCAATTGCAATCAACGAGTTGCAGTTTTGATGTAAACAAATTGCTTGCGCCTAGTAACATCAATGGGAATAATTCTGGCTTAGTTCAGATCGGCTGAGATCAGTGTCATATCAGCAAATTTTGAAGTCATATCAGCCGAGCTTGATAATGGGCAATTCTGGGAAAGAAATTCATATCTAACACATATGTAAATGTAATAATCTTTAAATGGGAAAATACACAATCTAAAAGTTTATTACTGATTATTGGTAAACATGGAATTATAAACTAGTGCCCTCTAAATCACACATTTTTGATTCAAATTGAATCTTGAATCGAATCATGTCTATTATTTGAAATAGAATCAAACCTCAAATCGAATCAGTGGCATCTTGAAGATGACCAATGGGAGTTGGAGTATGATAAACATGATTTGTTCCAACTGTGCTAGCTCAAGTCCCAACAGATAAAATAATCCAACTACATCATCAAGGCATGCCTTCGTCGAAGGCATGCCTTGATGATGTAGTTGGAGTATTACTTTGTGAGGATTATAGTTCAACGTTGACATTGCTTGAAAACCTTAAATTTGTATTTAACATGGTAGGGACTAGTGATATTGGAATTTGCATGGCTGGTGGCATGAGTGAAGATGTTATTTATTTTAATGTATCGGAAGATACACTCTAGTCTTTTATTTCCACATTTATTATGTACGATTTCCATCAGAGCTGTACATTTTGTGAGACGATGAAGATAACTGACACCAATCTATATTCCTTTGAAAAAGATTCGAGAGGAAACGAATCAGGGAGCCGATTTCAAATCACATCGAATATCTACTTAAGACCCAAGATGAAATCGAATCTCGAAGCTTCACAGGGCTCTATTGTTAGCCCACAAATGTTCTTTGACTGATAATGAAAAAAGTTGATATTCATGTCAAATGATAAAATCTTGTTAAAATAAAGAACACTGTCAAAAAAGTATGTTTGTTTCATTAATACAGATGCTTAATTTGAAGCAAGATTAGCCAGGCCAATTGGTTGAAATATAAATTAAAGTTTTATGTCAAAGATTCAAGTATTTGTCATGCTCAGTAAGGTTTTCAAGTTAAATAATATATAATATATAACGGAGGTTAGCCTAAGTTGAAAGGTTGTTGTGTTGCTAAGTTGAGCTTTACTGAGTCAAACTAGTTTCGAACTGTTTCATTCTTTATCAGTGGCATGAAAGCCAGAGGTCACCATTGCTCACACCCTTTTATACCCCCACGAGAGGGTGTCATGTCCCGATAAAGTGAGGGCATGAATGGGTCATCCTGAGGTCACATGGTGGATGCAGCCATCCGGGGTGGCTTCATCCCCTCCAAGTCAAAAGGTCAAACTGGCACCCCCGAACTGAACCTGAACTTATGACCCTTGACCTGTGTCGGAGATCATGGGAGGTATGGGCCCCGAATGGAGTATTTGCCTGGACTTGTCACTAGGACCGTTTTGGTCGGGGTAATGCGTACTGTGGGGGGGGGGGGAGGGAATATTTTTGGTACTTAGTCGCCTACCTTGTCAATCCTGAGGCTCTGGCACATTTGTGTAGAATCTCCGTGGACGGTGATGTTGTTGGGACATCGACGGCACCAGTTGATGCTCTCTCAGTAGCCTGAGTGCTGGAGTCCACCAACGTCGTTGTCCAAGAAGCCTGATGTTTTTTCAGGTATTCCTTGCTTACGAATTGTTTGTGGCAATTCGAACAAAATACCCGACCCACCTCCATGTGGGCTGTGGGTTTTTGCTTTTCCAGGCTCTGCTGATAAGCCTGGAGCAAAGGTTGAAAACAAACTCCATTTTTTGGTATGTGTGTGTGCACTGTAAATGTGAATGGTGATGTTACGAGCGGCATTTCCTCCCTTGCTACTGTTATTCCCCTAAAAGGTCATGTCCAGGTTAAAGTTTTGGAAGAGTTGCCTCCCCTCTTATTGTGAACAGGAGTGTGGTGCGTGGTTGTCGCCCCTGTTAGTGTGTGCAGGTCAACTGGGTTACAGTGGCTCTCGCAAGAGTGAATTGTAAAAGGGTAAATTTTTGAGGTATCAGGGACTTCGTGCTTCATTTACCTTTTGACCTGCGGCAAATGCAAAATACAATATGTCGGTGAAACGAAACATGCATTTTGTATCCATATCTTGGAACATTTAAGGGATATCAGAAACAAACTTGATAAACCAGTCAGTAAACACAATAATGAACCGGACCTCTCATCCAGCAATATGGAATTCCGTATTATTGACGTACTTCCGAGTGACTCTGACCTCGACCAAAACACATGAATCAGGCATGATAAAGAACTACATTGGATTTTTATCTTGAAAACCATACATCCTTATGGTTTGAATTGGCTTGACTTTTAGTCTTTATATTATAAATAGTCAGCAGGGTTTTCAGCTCATTCCCTCTAAATTTTCACCAAAACCAAAATCTTTATTTATTTAGTGGTTATTTTATGACTATACAGTGGAGCCCACTTAACTGGATACCTCTTAACTGAATAACCTGGTAAATGGATATAATTTCCAAACACAAAATCATTTACCATACCTCCAGAACAAATTTGACCTGTTTATTGAATCTAGGTTATAGAGTAAACTCCTGTTAATTGAATAAAAAATCTTATAGCCTGTCTAGAAATTACCCTGACACACCCCAGTTTTCCTTTGTTTATAGACCTATTTGGCATCAGTACATCCAATACAGGTATTTAATCTATTATATCTTGTTTGACAGAGCTCATTGAATAGAATAGTGCTAAGTTTATCTCTAGAATACAGGAGAGTGACACAACCCCTGTTAATTGAATACTCCTGTTAATTGAATAATTCCCATTGGCAAAGTGGCTATTCAATTAACAGGGTAACACAGTATCACGACCACAATATAAGTATAAATTCAAGTTTAGTCAATGTTTATACATATGCTACCCACATTAGAGGACTTCTACCCCAGGGCAGTAGTCATCGGGTCATATTTTAATTGTGAAACAGAACTTGTTTACTACAGTGAACAAGGACTGCTCCAAAATATGGGATTCCCCTGGTGAATCATATGCATAACCTTAAAAGGAGTTTTAAAATTCTTACTTGCACAAAAAGGTTCACAAAAACACGAAGATTATTAATTTGAGATAGGCTCTGGCATTGCTAAAGGGGAGGTTGGCTTGGTGTGACATCTCCCCCAATAATTTTCCCAATCGGAACATTTTCATCTCGATGAAAGTCTTGGATATTGATGCCCTCTTGCTCGTTGTCAGCATATACTTTCTTACAAGACTAGATAATGTATTTGAACATATGTCACACACACAGTCAGCCATACATACACAGAATGACATGCGTGTGGATGGGTTAATCGATATGGCATGAGTGCCAGTGTGGAAGGATAAAACGAGATGATGCAGGCCTCGAGGTTTATTGCTCATGCTGGCACAAGTGGCATATCGATTAACCCATTCACATACACATGTTGTTCTGTGTTTATTGCATGCCTTCACGTCTGTAAAACCAATTATTAGTACACTCAGCAATTCATTTGACAACTGCCAACAAAAAGAACACATTTTAGCGCCTACCAAATTTGCAAGGGTAACCTGTGTTACTATTTCATCCCCTGAGTTCCAATGTGTTCTATGTGCCTACTGGCATATAGAACATGTTGGAGCTTAGGGAGACGATTTTGAGCCATCGCTAGGGATTCAAATTGCAATTGTGGTGCACAATTTGTAGAAACTTCCAGTGAAATTTCGCTTCTATTTAAAAATAGTCTGTTGATGATTTATATGTGCGGAACAGGTTTTCATTTTCTGAATGGTTTCGTGTTGATGTAGATGGCGTTTTCATAGAACAGGCACGTAACAAAAATGAATGCCTCTGGTACTCGATTCGAACTGTTTGGGGCCCAGTACGACCAATTTGGAGTACCAGTATGTAACATTGTTAATCCCTAGCACTCTGGTAGTGCAACAGAATTTTTCTCCAATCACTCTGTTTTTCTCTTGTGTAACTATGAATTTACCCAATTATATCTTGTTTGACAGAGCTCACTGAGCTCTGTCAAACAAGGTATATTTGGTTAAATAACAAACTTCATTATGGGAAATATTTGCTGCTGAAAACTTTGCCATTTTGTCATAAGAGTGCAGAGGGTTAACTAAATAAGAAGTTGCTTCACAATTACTGTATATTTCATACAGTAGAACCTGTCTTGAGAGACCACCCTTTCGGCCACACAAAAGTGGTTTCTCAAGACAGGTGGTCTCACATAACAGGTTTCAGGTTTTCTCAAGTCAGTGAATAACCAACCACAAAATTCAGAAATGGAGAAGAATGGATTTTTGTAATTACTTTGTCAGTGGCCGAGTGGTGTGCATGGTTCAGTATAGTTTCTCTAGGCAGTTGGTGCTGAAGGAAACTCTCTTGGCATGGGTTCGAATCCCCGCCATGCCAATGTAAATAAATAAATAATTTGCTCTGAATAAGTTGTGCCAAGTGTACTCTTCCTAGAGAACTCTACCGTTAGGAAGCATTTATCTTGACAGTGTTTTTACATCATTGTTGGCACCCTGAGCATGCCGTGAACAATGATGTAGAAACATTGTTAGATCATATGCTGCTGTTGCATACATGTATATACAGGCATTATTAATATAAAATTAATCTGAGGACCTACAGGGTTAACTATATTTATTTATTTATTGATGTTTAAGGTCACATATTTATGCACAATGGCTAATCATGACCGTGACAGTTTTACGGGTGGAGGAAGCCGGAGTATCCGGAGAGAACCACCGAGCAACGACGAGCAGCTGCCAGCTCCCCAACATCGTAACTCCGCACTGCAGCACAGGCAGGGTTAGATTGGTTGAAGACATGCGTACCATCGATGTGCAGTACACCTTAGTACACGGCGTCATCGTGCCCCCACGCGGGCAATGGAGAGGAAGTGTCTTGCCCAAGGACACAACGCAGTTGCCGCAGGTGGGATTCGAACCGAGGACCTCTCGGCTTGCAGCCTGCACCTCTACCTACTGAGCCACCATGCTCCCGGGTTAACTATAACCCTGACTGGTATTCCAACTAATGAACACTGATTATGTGGTTGGAATGTGTGATTAGTCAGAACTTGAGCCATCACAGTCAATAAAAATCAGGTTTACACCCACCCACCCACCCACACTCATTCAACTTCATGCAGACATGGCAGGCCTTTAGATTACCCCATTTCACACCATTTTCAGGAGTGCCCAAATTAGAGACGGTGTGAAGAAGAAAAATATAGAAATTCTCTGTGCCTCTTCTTCATTTGAGAATAATTTCCGTCAAAATATGATCATAGAAACACAAAGAAAGGCATAACAATAAAACGTAACTGGATAAGGCTGTTATTTCTGGTTTTAATGTGCACAAATTAGGGAAAAATGGTGTGCCCAAAATAAATGAATTTAAAGGTCTGTATGAGCAATGAAAAACTGAGGCAATGAAATAACTTACTTTGATTTAATACCACTAAAATTTCTACCAATGGCTAAATGCTTTATAGATTGGTTTTGTGAAACCCAATTCATAATACTGGATATCTCTTGATCAAAATCTGAAAGAAAAACAGGAAGATTGAATTGATTCTCATGCAATTTGTTTTTTTCAAATCAGGGAGGGTAGGTTTTATTTTCAATTTTAATTTTTGGCTTGCATATAATGAGCATGGATCTAGGGGGATTTCTGCTATATTTTAACCCTTTACCGAACATGAAAAGCAGACGAAACATGCAAACAAAATTCTTGAGTAACTAATTTTTTCATTTTTTTTCTCAAAAACATAGGTTATGATGAGCTCGTTAAAAAGAGGGGTCATAACCTATGTTTTTGAGACAAAAAAAAGAATAAAATAATGAAAATTAGTTGGCGATTTTTGTGAATAGCACTGGCCAGTTTAGGCCATTACGTTTGGTAAAGAGTTAAAAGAGAGAATTTACAGAAAGTGAGTAATTCTACAAATTAACTCCGTTCATTTTAACCCTCAAGGGCCTAATTCCAACTTTGATAACTTTTTACTGAAACACAACAGGTGCCAAAATATGCTGTCTCTTGGGAAATTTGCAAATTGCATGTACCTTCCTTGACCGTCATTTCTAGGCAAGTCTTGGCTGCCTATATAGGCAGTCAAGACTTGCCTACAAACAATTGCAAAGCCACAGGATGTAAATTGTCTTTAATTATGCTTTCAAATTTCAGTTACATATATCAATGAAAGTGTCAATGACACTGTAGCTCAACTTGACAAACTTGAACTTGGTAAGTTATAAATGAAATGGCAAAATTGAAGATCATTGGTACCAATGTTATTTGATGAAATTTCAACATAACAGCGTTGTGTATGTAAACAAAACCAGCATCCTTTCTTAATTCTATGGCATCCGAGTTTTTGATGGAAATGAAAAGAAAATCAATAGCTCCTATCTTTGTCACCCTGCATAACCATACAAAGTTTCAAAACAACCCGATAATGAATGTGCCCTCTGAGGCATGCCAAAGGAAGATGTTAATGCACAAATGCACTAAATAGAAGGTCATTGCTTTGTGGCAATGTTTTTTGTTTTTTTTGTTTTTTTTTGGGGGGGGGGGGGGGGGTTATGGAAATTCATAAATATACCCTACAGAGAGCGCAAAAGGGATAAGTTGATACACAAATGCAGTAAGTTCAAAGGCTGGTGATAATGATAATAACTTTTTATGGAAATTAAAAAACAGCTCACATCTAGAGGCAAGGTGTGTCAAATGGAAATATTGATGCTAAGTGCAAGTTTTTACTAAGTTCATCGAAGATCATTGCCAGTGGCAACATTTTTTGACGGAAATCGAAGAAAGTCATCTAGAGGTAACCCCAAACAAGCATACAAAGTTTCAAACCAATCTGATCATAAATGTGCCCTGTAGGGCATGCCAAAGGAATATATTGATGCCTGACTAAACTTAGTTCAAAGATCGTTGCAAGTGGCAACATTTTTTGATGGACAGAATTGGAAGAAAATCGATAGCTCCAATCTAGAGGTCACCCCAAACAAGCATGCCAGGTTTCAAAGCAATCCGAACATAAATGTGCCCTGTAGGTGTGCCAAAGGGAAGTATTGAGGTCTGACTAAACTAAGTTCTAAGAATGTTCGCCGCGGCAACATTTTTCTATGGAAATGGAAGAAAATCGATAGCTCCCATCTAGAGGTCTCCCCAAACAAGCATACCAGGTTTCAAAGCAATCGGATCATAAATGTGCCCTGTAGGATGTGCCAAATGGAAATATTGAGGTCTGACTAAACTAAGTTCTAAGAACGTTGGCCGTGGCAACATTTTTTGTGGGAAATGGAAGAAAATTGATAGCTCCTATCTAGAGGTCACCCCAAACAAGCACACCAGGTATCAAAGCAATTCAATCATAAATGTGCCCTGTAAGGTGTGCCAAATGGAAATATTGTGGTCTGACTAAACTAAGTTCAAAGAACGTTGGTTGCGGCAACATTTTTTGACAGAAATTGAAGAAAATCGATACCTCCCATCTAGAGGTCATCCTAAACAAGCATGCCAGGTTTTAAAGCAATCCAATCATAAATGTGCCCTGCAGGGTGTGCCAAAGGGAAATATTGAGGTCTGACTAAACTAAGTTCTAAGAACATTGTTGACAGAAATTGAGGAAAATCGATAGCTCCCATCTAGAGGTCACCCCAAACAAGCATACCAAGTTTCAAAGCGATCTGATCATAAATGTGACCTGTGGGGTGTGCCAAAGGAAATTGTGGAGTTACATACGTACGTACGTACGTACGTACGTACGTACGTACATATGCCGACTGACGAGCAGTGATGGCAATAGCTCAGCTTGACTTTGTCAAGTTGAGCTAATAAAAAATGTAAAAAGTTTTGAGTTTCCCGATTTTGTAGTGATATTGGAAGATACTGCACAGGGATAAAAACATCCAATGGAGGGGGTGGGTCTGGGGGTGGAGGATCAATTTCTGCAAGGGATTGCTTGGGAATGTTTTGTTATTCTTCCTAATGAAATTTTCAAAAAACTACAAAGTGTAATGTAGCAAAAACCTGTTAACTCATGGCACACTGACATTGAAATACCAAATTTGATGGGCCAGCTGTGGATCATTGGTTAGAACACTGGACTTTAAACCAAACCAAAAGGTCAATGCTTCAATCCTGACCCATGCCATCAGTACTGTGTTCTTAGTTAAGACACTTGATCCCGATTGTTCATGTGGTGTCTTCAAGTCATGTTAGGTAGAAGTGTAAACACTATTTGTTACCTTGAGAATATAAACAAGAGCACCGCTGAGCATTGCATCATATGCCCGTGAACTGTTCAAATTGTACCATTTTAACACATTTGCAATTTTTTTAGAGTGCGAGAAATTTATACTGGCATATATATATATGTTACGGTCAGACTTTGAAATCAGTGATTTTGTGAAATGACTAAATTTTTTCAGTCATTTGAGAAAAAAGACTAACAAGTTTGAAGCCAATCGAAAAACAAATACTAAAGTTATCATCCGGAAACCAAATATTTGACGAAGAATTCTAAGTCCAACAGGGGCCATAATTCAGGCAAAAATTGTTCAGACCGACCCCATATTCGAACTTGACCTGTATTTTGTTGTGATTAAACCACATACCAAGTTTGGAGCCGATCGGAAAACAAATACTAAAGTTATCATCCGGAAACCAAATATTTGACAAATTCTAAGTCCAACAGGGGCCATAATTCAGGCAAAAATTGTTCAGACCGACCCCATATTCGAACTTGACCTGTATTTTGTTGTGATTAAACCACATACCAAATTTGGAGCCGATCGGAAAACAAATACTAAAGTTATCATCCGGAAACCAAATATTTGACGAATTCTAAGTCCAACAGGAGTCATAATTCAGGCAAAAAATGTTCGGACCGACCCCATATTCGAACTTGACCTGTATTTTGTTGTGATTAAACCACATACCAAATTTGGAGCCGATCGGAAAACAAATACTAAAGTTATCATCCGGAAACCAAATATTTGACGAATTCTATGTCCAACAGGAGCCATAATTCAGGCGAAAAATGTTCGGACCGACCCCATATTCGAACTTGACCTGTATTTTGTTGTGGTTAAACCACATACCAAATTTGGAGCCGATCGGAAAACAAATACTAAAGTTATTGTTCGGAAACCAAACGGATGGACGGACGGACGGACGGACGGACGGACAGACGGACAGACAGACGGACAGACAGACGGACGGACAACGCCATACTATAATACGTCCCGTTTTTCAAACGGGCGTATAAAAAAAGTTACAAATCGTTGACACTCAAATTTCAATACATCAGCCCAGATAATGAAAAAAGGACCTTAACTCTTTCAACATGAGAGGGCACCTTTCCAGTCCAGGAACACGATATGTCATAATTTCATTAAGTAGGATGGCTACTAAGTGAACGTGTGTGGTAGAGCAATTAATATTTTCAACGGGCAGCCTGAAGGCTGCACATTGAAAATATTAATTGCTCCACCCCCCGAAATAATGGATATGGACTCTTCCAATTTCTGCCACTTAACTGGCATGGAAGATACCACTAGTGTTCAAAAGGTTAATATATTTATTTATTTATTTACTTATTGGTGTTTAAGGTAACATATTTTTGCACAGTGGCTAATCATGTCAACATGAGTATCAACTCAAGACCAGGGATGAGCATTAATAAGCCATGTTGCCCATTTTAGAGAGGGTTTGTACCTCCCAAGCATTGGTGACTGGGTCATATTTTACCAGTAAAACAGAGCCTGTTTACCGCAGTGAACAGGCACTGCTTCACTTCCCAGGGTACCCAGGGGCGGGGGGTCAAAAGGTTAATAAAAACTTACTATTATTGCTAATATCTAGACTAGTAATATTCTTCATTTCTCCAACACAGATCTCAAGATTATGAGCACCTAGAGTGCCCAAGTCATTGCTACTTATGTCTAGATGTAAGTTAGTTATACTATTGTTTCCAATAACTCCCAACAGCAGTTCTCTGAAAATAAAAACAGGTAAACAACAATATAGTAGAAACCTGTTAACCCTTTACCTAATGAATTGGAAGCATCTGCCCAAATAATTTACAATTAAGTTGTTGAAAGAATATATTTTTTCCAAAAGTTTCAACAAAACCATATCATGTGACCCCCTCATTAGAACGAGCGTGCCAAGCTTGTTCCAATGGGAATCACATGATATGGTTTTGTCGAGGTTTTTTGAAAAATTAAACCAAGAGGTGTACCTGTTCCATATGGGCCTGTCCATACCCCCCACTGCCATGATTATTCAAAGATGAAGTGGGGCACAACTCTGGCAACAACTATAATGGTAGGTGCACAGGTTCCCAAGGTAGTAAACATCCATACCAAGTTTCAAAGGAATCAACCCATAAACATCTGAGAAATTCTCCGGACAAAATTTTAGGCCTGCTGTTTCAAGTTGAAAAAGGGGCATAATTCTGACAAAAATAATCTGAATGGTACTATAATCGCGGGGGCACAGGTTCCCATGGTGCTGAACATTTGTACCAAGTTTCAAGCAGATTGGTACATAAATGTCAGGACAAAATTATGTCTATGGATGGACGTCCTTACAAATGGCTACTTATGTGGCTATTTTATGGACATGTTAGGTGTCTAACCTAAAACACATGTCCAACATAACAAAACAAGTTTTGGAGGGGGGAATTTTTTTTTTTTTGGGGGGGGGGGGGGGGATCAGCTAACCCTAAACCTACCCTTTACTGACCCTAACCCTACCCACCCCACCCCTAACCCTAAGCTAACCCTAAACTAATTCTAGCCACATAACTCTAACACCCCACCCTAAACCCCACCCCAGAAAGCCCTAACCCTACTCTACATTTATCCAACCCCCCCCCCCCCCCCCCCCCACACACATACACAATAAGAGATTCTGTTACGTGGCTAGCCACGTAACAGACTTTAACCACATAAGAATCCTGTTTTACTAACTCGTAGCCACATAAGTAGTCATTTGTGTGTGCAGATGGAAGGTATGGTGGATGGACGGATGGATGGATGGACAGATGGACGGACGGACGGACATCCAAATAAATGGGTACTTAGGTGACTATTTTTACGAGACTACAATAAAATGCATGTCCATTATACTAAAACAAGTGATTTTGGGAAAATTTTTTGGGGTGGTAGCAAACCCTGACCCTACCCTTTACTGACCCTAACCCTACACCCCCACCCTCTATTCTAAACCCCCACCCTAGACTAATAAAAGTTAAAAAATTTATAGTAATTTATATATTTTTTATACTTACCAATGACCCAGACTTAGCTGGTGCTAACTCTAACAAAACCAGGGCCAAACACAAATTTTGCCCCCCAATCCCCAAAATTTGCATCCAAAACAAAAAGAAATCATGTCCTAAAGGACCTCCATACTACGCCTCTACTGCGCATGCGCAGTGACGCAGACGTCCCGAAATTGGCGCCAAATATCATTCTTACTGGCAGTGCCTGGTCAGCGCTATGTACTCAGCGGGGAGGCAAGAGTTCTCAACTCCAGGGAGGGCCATCCCCGTCTGGGTCATTGGTAAGTATAAAAAATATATAAATTACTATAAATTTTTTAACATTTTTATACTGTACCAATGACCCAGACTTAGCTGAATAGTAAACAGGCTGGAGGGCCTAGGACATAGAGGAAAATCCAATAAGCTCAACTATATAGTAAAGAGGTAACCCCTTAAGGAGAAAAGGAGTATTAGGCTTTACATGTATCTTTCTTATTTAATATTAAATTAGAAAGATACACTACCC
This sequence comes from Pictodentalium vernedei, assembly GCA_031216915.1. NCBI lineage: Eukaryota > Metazoa > Mollusca > Scaphopoda > Dentaliida > Dentaliidae > Pictodentalium > Pictodentalium vernedei. The sequence continues at coordinate 648,027,386 of CM062295.1, forward strand.
TTAATAATTGAGCACAATAACATTCATGTTCTCTATTAACATCCAGTATAACCCTTATACTAATTATTTTTAAAGTAAGCCAATAAATAAAGTAGTCCAGAGAATTGAGACTCTTTATAGTCATTTAAAAGTGTCCGAGTATTGTATATTAAAGCCCGTTTGACACTTGACATATACAAATGCTTCACACCGAGCTACACTTTAAAAATAAGACATGAATGAATTTTAACATTAATATTACACTTTAAAACCATCCCAGAAGCGACTCAGAAATACTGACTTGGAGGAGGCACTCCCTTGCTTTTCACTATAAAGCAGGTGACCTAAGGGAACACCCCCCCCCCCCCCCCTTCCCCTTGCCCTGGGTCAAATAGCCCAGAGCGAAGAGGGCAGCCGGACGGAGTCACTGCCGGAACAGAAAGCCTGCATAACTATAGTTGCAACTGTTTAGTGGACGACATTCTGAGCAACAGATAACGGACCTAAACAATGCAGGTCTCCAGAAATGGACTCAATATTTCTGAGATAAAAATTCGTAAATGTGGATGGCTGAGACCAATAAGCAGCCTTCATTAAATCTGTAATAGCAACACTATTAGCATAAGCCCAGGAAGTAGAAAGAGCTCTTACTTCATGAGCAGAAATCTTAAGCACAGACTGCTGAGAAGAAGATAAATCTTCATAAGCAGCACGGATAGTTAATTGAATCCATCTAGCAATAGAATGGACTGAAATGTCCTTTCTATTAGGCATCAAAGACAGAAAGAAACGTTTCCGTCCCTTTCTGATAAACTGAGATCTCTGTTTATAGATACGTAATGCTCTAACAGGACAGAGTAAAGGCCTACGCCCGTCTGAAGACGGAAGAGCCTTAATAACAATAGGTTCCGGATATTTATTAGGAGCCTGATTCTTAGCTAAAAAACCCACATTAGTAGTGAAGGTGATAGTGTTCCCAACACTACGATAATGAGAATCATCCACCGATAGTGCATGAAGCTCACTGACTCTTCTAGCAGAAGAGAAAGCTAAGAGAAAAGCTGTCTTATAAGATAAGAATTTGAAATCTACTGTCCCAAGAGGTTCAAATGGCTTTTCCTTCAATTTAAGAAGAACCCAAGCTAAATTCCACTTAGGAATTAATCTAAGAGTTCTGGGTCTATTTATCGAAAAGTTTCTAACCAACTTAGATAAAGAGACATTAGATCCAATTTGTAAACTATCATGATGTGCATAGATATCAGATAACATAGATCTATAACCCTTTATAGTAACAGGCTGCAGTTTGATTTCGTCAAACAAGTATACTAGAAAGTTTGCAATGTCTGGTAAAGAGGGATCGAATATATCTACAGAATGATCCCTACACCAACGACGAAAAACCTTCCACTTAGCCGCATAGTTTAGCGAAGAGGAGGTCCTCCTACAGTTAGAAATCGCGTCCACTGCTCGTCCTGTAAAGTGCTTGCCATGCAAGAAGGACCGCACAACGGAAAAACGTGAAGGTTGAGACCTTGCGGGTTGTGATGGAGTTGGCGCGATTTCCCCTGCGAAAGAAGATCCTCCCGTGGAGGAAGCTTCCGCGGTAGGTCCCACCACAGACACCTGAGTAGATTTATCCACGGTCTCTGTGGCGACAGAGATGCTACCAACAGAATCTTGCAATGAGATTGTTTTATCTTTAGCAATACTTGTTGAATTAACGGCGCTGGAGGATACGCATATCCTATCATTCCGTCCCAAGGGATCGACAGAGCGTCTACTTCAAATGCTCTTGGATCCGGACACGGAGACACATACGTCTGCAACTGATTGTTGAGATGTGTCGCAAATAAGTCTATCATTGGCCGTTCCCATTGGTAGCAAATCTGATTGAATACTTGTTTGTTGAGAGTCCACTCCGACGGCAACAAGCGACTCTTTCGTGAAAGGGAGTCTGCTAGCACATTCAGACGACCCGGTATGTGACGGACCGGAAGAAGAACGTGATGTTCTAGCGCAAACAGAAGGATTCTTTCCGTTAGATTGAACAACGGAACTGAATGAGTGCCTCCATGATTCCGTATATACGCCACTACTGTCGTATTGTCGGATAGGATTTGGACATGAGAATCGTGAATAATGTCCATCCAGTGACGTAACGCAAGCCAAATTGACATCATTTCCTTGATGTTTATGTGCTTGCACAGGAATTGCGGATCCCAAAGACCCTGGCATCTCGAATCCGTTGGGATTAATGATGCACCCCAACCTGTTTGACTGGCATCCGTCATAACGGTAAAACTCGGATCCGGCAACTGCAGCGGAACTCCCAGAGTTAACCACTGAATGTTTGCCCAAGTCTGAATCTCTTGTTTCACTTGATCTGACAAGAGAACGTCTACATCGAGCGAATGAATTTTCACACTCCAATTCTGAGTCAAGAAAATTTGAAGAGGACGTGTGCATAACCGCCCCATCGGAATGAGATCTGCTGCGGCTCCGCACAGACCTATCAGTCTCATAAATTCTCTCGCCGTGACTTTGTCTGCGTGCAGACAATAGCGAGCGTAACAACTGACTAATTTCGCTCTGGTTAACGGCAGATGAACGAGATTGTTGTGCGTCTCGAAGCTCATTCCCAGATGAGTGAATGACTTGGACGGCAGCAGATCCGACTTCTCCTCGTTTACTATAAAACCGAGACGTCGGAGCAATAGAAGAAGATTCTGAACATCGTTCTGAAGCGTTAACTCGTTGCCGTACCTCTGAAGAATGTCGTCCAGGTAGGCCAACGTTACCGCAGACGAATGAGCTCGGAAGTAGATCATTACCGAGTTCATTACCCGAGTGAAAGCCCAGGGTGCTAAATTCAATCCGAAGCACATCGCCCGGAATTGATACCCCACTCCTAGGACTGCGAAGCGTAGATACTTTCGGAATGTCGGATGTACCATGACGTGAAAGTACGCATCTTTGAGATCTATGCTCGTTGCATAATCGTTCACCCGAATACTCGCTCTGACCGATCGAATCGTCTCCATATAAAACTTCGGAGCGACGATCAGCTTGTTTATCCAGCTCAAATCTATGACTGGACGGAACGAGCCGTCTGGTTTCGGAACCAGAAACAGATGGCTGTAGAATCCCGGAGATTCCTGGTTTTCTACGACCTCTACCGCGTTCTTCATTAAAAGAGACTGCACCTCTGATAACAGAGCGTCTCTTTTCTGCGGATCTGACGGAAGATGAGTCCACTTTGGACTTCGAGTTAATGGAGGCTTTCGTTTGAAGGATATCTTTAGACCTTCCGAAGTCACTCCTCTCACCCAAGGGTCGTCCGTAATCGACGCCCATTCTTGTGAAAAGCTCGACAACCTTCCGCCAACCGGAACGCGATAGAGGTTTAAGCCATCACCTCCTGGACCTGCGAGGCCTGCGGTAGGAGAAACCACGTCTTCCACGGCCCGCACCTCGCCCCGTCGACCTCGGGGCGTCCGACCGATTGTCCCGGCCTGAAGGACGTCCCGAACGAGAGTCGCTATCCTGACGGTCTCTCGAATAAGACCAAGAGGACGCACCGGAACCTCTATAGGAACCTCTCTTGGGCGCATTAGACCCAGAAGTGCCTGTCTTATTCGTGTCTGCTGTATCCGACTTCTTAGGAGCAGATTTGAACAACAGAGAATCCTTAGCTTTCTTTGTAATTTTATCATAAATAGCGGAAAGCTTGCCGTCAAAGAGAAGTTCTCCTGAGACCGAAGCGACTCTAAGAGAGTTCTTCACCTTAGAATCCACTAGTGTGGATGTAGCTAGGGCTGCGTCACGTCTAACCAACTCCAGATTTGCCACTGAAAGGGCGGAGTTACACGTGGAATAAGCTACTGCCCTTGAAAGAAGTCTTAAAGAGGATTGTATATCCTGAAACTCTTTCCCCTGAAGGCGCAGTGATAACGCCTTAGTAAGGTGATCTGCGTAAGATAAGGCATCTAAATTGGCTCTGTTAGACGCAATAGCTGTTTCCAACACCGCGGTTGGAATAGAAGCTGACGACGGTAATGATAGCTCTAAGTCTTCCGCCTCGTCGTCCATACGCAGAGGAACTCTCGGTATACCCTGTCCTGCCGTATCGAATTTATTCCTTGCATTAATGAAAGGCAGGTTGAGAGTATTAGCGGACAAGAAACCTGCTTTCCCCGTCCTGGAAGCAAGTTTAAATATAGCGTCGTTCAATAATTCAAATGTTCTTGCAACATTATTGGACTGCGACGGAAACTCGGGAGCGATGTCCCTGAACCGCTCAAAAAATTCAGAGTCCAATGACGCTATAATTCTCTTGTCCGGAACCGCAGCAGTCTGGCCCGACGGAACAACTTGAGGGAGAAAGTGCCGAATGAAGTCCACAGCAGCTTTATGTTGTTCCGAAAGGGATAGCTCCAAGTCATCCGTATCCCTTTCACCATCCGGTCGGACCTCATGATGTTCCCGATCGTCCGCCCCCAATGCTTCGGCGGAGCGTACCGACCCAGCGCCGTCGGATAATTCTCGATCCGACACCGTTTCTGTGGGCTGCTGGGATGCTGCGATAAGCTGTGCTATCTGCACAAGAATGTCCGGCGTCAAGACCTGCGGAGGCGCAGTCTTTCGCTGCTTCGCCGAGGGCAGCTCCGCATCAGATGGCTCCCGCATACTTTTCCTATGCGAACGTCCAGAGTCCATCGGTCTCGAATCCCTGGCTGCCGGATGGTGTGACCTGGTCGCCGAAGAATCCTTGATCGGCGAAGCTGGTAATATATCGGCGGTCACGCAGCCAAGGTGCGGTCATGTGCGCTGACGAGAAGAGGAAGCCTTAACAGTCTCTGCGGACTGCTTATACAACAGAGCGTCCCGAGCGACGGACGTATGCTCCGCTAAAGACACATTTTGTACCACAACATCTGGTCCCAGATGTTGTTGTACGAGAGAAGGGCCTCTCTCGCTCGCGGCCCGGCTGGACCTGGACGAGCTAGGAACCGGACTCAAAGGCTTCCTCCGTTCTCGCTTACCATCCGCCGTCACTGGGTGTGCATCTATTATGTTTATAGTGCTCGCATCACCCAAAACTTCCTCTTGGACTGCATCGGACGAACCCGGCTGCCGAACCATTCGGTGAATGGATGCTACACCGGGCGAGCTAGCGGACGACATTTGTCAAATCTCCATGGGCACTTTTGCCGCTAGCTCTGAATTCATTTGTGACGACGGACGCACACTTGTAGAAGATAACATGGAAACATCACCCTGTTCTGGTTCCTCTGAAATAGAAACTGAGAGAGTAGAGTGACCTTGCAGAGAAAGAGCCGGCATCGCCCTTTCTCCAGAAACAACATATCGTGACACATGTTTCCAATGTTTCTCATCCCAATATTCACATATAGGACAGGGATTAATGCGAGAACACTGACTACAATTAATACAATGATCATGAAAGTCAGAGGAAGATTTCTTCCTATTACAATTTGAACAATGTCCCTTCATTGTGAAAGAACAACAATAAGTCCTAGTCACTCGCAAAAACCCCTGACACAAAGATACATAATAACATGATCCATTAATAAATGAAAAAACAATTGCAAATCAAAATAATTTTGAAAAAATATTTTTTCAGCGAAGCCCAAGTTGCTGAAAAGTAACGTTGAGCCCCGATGGATCTGATGGCAAAGTGTGGTCAAAAATTTTAAATTTATATTAAATAATTAATGAGACACTTACGGATAATATAAATGTATCTTATAGTGAGATAAACTACAGCAAAGGCAAACAGCCCCCCTCAAAAAAGGCTGTTGCCAATGTAAACAACAGTGTAAAAACACCAGAAAACATGACTCCAGGCACTGAAAAAACTGGCCCGGAATCAGTCATCAAATTACACTCTATCTGATGCAAAACAGAGACTCCCAGGGGAGAATCTGCAGAACATCAGATGGAAGATGCAGAACACAAACGTTATACACCCATGGGTGAAAACGTAACTATGGGGAAAATAACAGAAAACATTCTGTAACCAAGCAACTCTCCCAGGAAATTTTAGAAATGAAATTTCTCAAAAATATGCCAAAAGCATGGGAGAATTGCAAGGGGGGACTTTAGAAGGCTAGGGGAGAGGAAACACTGAATAAGCAGTGCAACATTTAGCAAGAATGACAACAAGAGGCCCATGCCTCGAAAATAGGCAACTTAACATAATTTCATCAAAAAATTTTAAGTACAGCCCTGATTATTTTTTGTCACTTCTTTTTCCTCTCCTCCTTCTATCCTCCTTAGAATCACATTTTCTCCAAAAATTACGTGTCTGGCATCCTTTAAACTGAGATTTACAAGCACAAAGATCAGTGAGATGGTGACTGATGAAGGGCCAAACAGAGAATGATATTTGGCGCCAATTTCGGGACGTCTGCGTCACTGCGCATGCGCAGTAGAGGCGTAGTATGGAGGTCCTTTAGGACATGATTTCTTTTTGTTTTGGATGCAAATTTTGGGGATTGGGGGGCAAAATTTGTGTTTGGCCCTGGTTTTGTTAGAGTTAGCACCAGCTAAGTCTGGGTCATTGGTACAGTATAAAAATATGGCTATTTTTTTAGGGTACGTTATCATAAAATGCATGTCCATTCTATTAAAACAACTTTTTGGGAAAAAAAATTTTGGGGTAGTAGCAAACCCTAACCCTACCCTTTACTGACCCTAACCCCACCCCACCCCAACTCTAAACCCCACCCTAGAAAATTGGGATTTACTTGTGGGACTAGCCACCTAAATCGTGGTAGTCACCTAACCTCCGTTTATACTGATAATTAGCCCCCTAAGTAGTCATTTATGAGTGCGGAGGGACGGACGGATGGATGGTCGGACGGGCAGGCGGACAGACAGAGGATGGATGGATGGATGGAGAGACAGACAGATGGATTAAAAAACAAGGTGATTGCAGTACACTCTCCCACAACTCATTGCGGGTGGGGGGGGGGGGGGGTATAAAAACAATAAAATACTAAATTTTGATATTGTGTGCGCTGGGTAAAGAGTTAACTGCAAATCAGCACTTCCAGTGAAAATATATTCAAATAACCCTTCAGTCAACATAACGGCCATATCCACCCATACAAATTTTATTATTTTTTCAATTTCTGCCTCCAAAACATATATTTTGACCCCTTATAAGAAAACAATTTCAGCTCATTCCAATGAAGGGGAATAAGGTATGTTTTTGAGACAAAAATTAAAAATTTCTGTAAGTGAAAATTATTTTTGCAAGCATCAGCATAGTCAGGTTAGTTAAAGGTTTAAATATAATTTGGTCAGTTCTTTATTATCTGGTGATAAACTTAGCCTTTTATCCAAGATAATTATATTGTTTGGTAAAATTTTTGCTGATAGTGTACTCAAAATATATTTCACTGTATAGATGACTTAAAAGATAAAAAAAATGAAGACAAAAAACGATAGCAAGATGCTATAAGCCAAACACTCACTTTAAGGCTTCTGGAGGTAGCTTATTTGAAGACAAATCCAGATGTTCCAATGCTATAGCATTGCTGATGAATTGTTTCCAAGTCTGTGGGACAATAACATCTTTCATCTTCTTGGATGTGTATACATTTCTTGAAAGTAACAGGACTTTCAAGTTTGAACAGCAGCCTCGTAATAAAGCACCACATATCTGTATAATACATAATGAAGTACTGATAAGGACAAATAAAAAAATACATTTGGTTCTTGAGCAATTAATTTTTCAAATCAATGAGAGTTAGTGGCTATTATTTTTTAGGTTTTTTTTTTAAATGCTTCAATGCTGGAAGCCTATATTTGGGCTTCATTCCTTAGTGTAGGTTTCTAGTAGGTAGACGCTGGTTTCTAGTGAAGTCTTGGCTGCCTGTTAAGATATGTTTTTGAGACAAAAAATTAAATTTTTTTTAGACTTTGATTTGAGATAATTGTGAATAGAGCTGACAGTTTTGGCTAATATGTTAGGTAAGGCCCTCCCGCATGATCATTTTGTCTGCCGTATGCTCTCTTTTTATAACCAAAGCAAACTTAAAATATAAATATGAAATGGTTTATGTCTGATATTTTACCCAAGTTAATAAAATTAAGCATTGTAAGTCTTCTTACATTCAAGGGACAAAATACGCCACCACTCATTATATTCTGTAGATTATGAGATCTAAAATATAAAACAAGCCAAGAATATGAACTTTTGATGGCAAAGAAAGAATTACAAAAATAAAAAGTAGAATAAAAAACAACCCACCCGAATGCAATTTTACAAAAATGGCCTGAGAAACAGTCAATCTACTTTTTGGGTCCTAAAGGGTTAAGAATTGGAATAGACACTGCAGAGAAAAAGTTATAATCATCTTCTCAAAATAAAAAGATTTAAATTTTATGCAGGTAGTGGATCAATAGCAGCATTGTGTAAATTATCAGTTTTGTAAGTCAAAAAACAAAACAGAAAAAGTTGGTATCACGAGAAAAGAAAAATAACAGCTTTCAAAATGGAACCAGTTTATACTGCTGTAATGGTCACATTTTCATTTATAAACCCAAAATAGAACTAAAAAACCTGAGTGTTTTTTAGACAAAATCAAAACAGGAACTGAAAATGGATTAAAATTTCAAAACTGGGCAGCTTGTATCCATGGTCTTAAGATTATCAATTTATTTATTATTTATTTATTTATTGGTGTTTAAGGTCACAAATTTATGCACAATGGCTAATCATGACAGTGACAGTTTTACGGGTGGAGGAAGCCAGAGTACCCGGAGAGAACCACCGAGCAACGACGAGCAGCTGCCAGCCCCCCCCCCCCCCCCCAACATCATAACTCTGCACTGCAGCACAGGTAGGGTTAAATTGGTTGAAGACATGCACCATCGATGTGAAGTACGCCTTAGTACACAGCATCATCGTGCCCCCACACGGGCAATGGAGATGAAGTGTCTTGCCCAAGGACACAACGCGGTTGCCGCAGGTGGGATTCGAACCGAGGACCTCTCGGCTAAGATTATCAATGTAATCATACATTACAAAATAGAGGAAAATGAAAGTGTCAATGACACTGTAGCTTAACTTGTGTGTTGTGTTTGATGAAAAGGATAATGTTCAATGTTTATGAAAGGATTATGAAATAAGACAAGAATTGTGATAATTGGGAATATGTTCATTTCTGTTCCCTGTGTGCTATAATTATGATAAAAATAATATTAGGTGTACACTGTACTAAAGAGCTGAGGGGTGGGTTAATATGACCTCACAGTTAATGTATGTGGCCCTCACAGTTAACGTATATCAACAAAAGCTACCAAGTTACAGTGAAATTATTCCAAAACGAGTCATCCTATCAAGTTACATTAAAATCCCCTCATAAATATGGCCTGTAGACTGTGCTAAAGGTTTTCAGGTTTCGGGGCCCTGTAGCCGTCAGATTCCCAATTGCGTCCAACGGGGACGTTCTCATCTAGACATTATATGAAGTCAATCTACCAAGTTACAATGAAATCCCTTAATAAATGTGACCTGTAGACTGTGCTAAAGGTCTTTGGGCTTTGGGCTCAGGCAGCCATCATGGCTGAATGATCGCAACCAAAAGGGGACATTCTCATCTGGACACTATTTGGAGTCATCCTACCAAGCTACAATGAAATCCCTTCATAATTATGACCTGTAGACTGTTCTAAAGGTTTTTGGGCTTTGGGCCCCTGAAGCCGTCACAGTTGCCCAATCGTGTCCAAAAGGGGACGTTCTCATCTAGACATTATATGAAGTCAGCCTACCAAGTTACAATGAAATCCCTTCATAAATATGACCTGTAGACTGTGCTAAATGTTTTTGGGCTTCGGGCTCGGGCAGCCATCATGGTTGAATGATCGCAACCAAAGGGGACAATCTCATCTGGGCATCATCTGGAGTGATCCTGCGAAGTGACAATGAAATACCTTCATAAATATGACCTGTAGACTGTACTCAAGGTTTTCGGGCTTCGGGCACCTGTAGCCATCACAGTTGACCAATCACGACCAAAAGGGGATGTCATCATCTAGGCATTATATGGAGTCAACCTAATAGGTTACAATGAAATCCTTCCATAAATATGACCTTTTACCTATACTAAAGGTTTTTGGGCTTGGGCACCCATCAAGGCTGAATGATCACGATCAAAATGGGACATTCTCATTGGAACATTATTTGGAGTCATCCTACCAAGTTACAATGAAATCCCCTCATAAATATGACCTGTGGACTGTGCTAAAGGTTTTCGGGCTACGGGCACCGTTAGCCGTCACAGTAGCCCAATCATGTCCAAAAGGGAACGTTCTCATCTAGACATTATATGAAGTTAACCTACCAAGTTACAATGAAATCCCTTCATAAATATGACCTGTAGACTGTGCTAAAGGTTTTCGGGCTCGGGCAGCCATAATGGTTGAATGATCGCAACCAAAGGGGACAATCTCATCTGGGCATCATCTGGAGTGATCCTGCGAAGTTACAATGAAATCCCTTCAAAAATATGACCTGTAGACTGTGCTCAAGGTTTTCGGGCTTCGGGCACCTGTAGCCATCACAGTTGACCAATCACGACCAAAAGGGGATGTCATCATCTAGGCATTATATGGAGTAAACCTAACAGGTTACAAGGAAATCCTTCTATAAATATAACCTTTTGCCTATGCTAAAGGTTTTTGGGCTCGGGCACCCATCAAGGCTGAATGATCACGGCCAAAATGGGATGTTCTCATCTAGACATTATTTGGAGTCATCCTACCAAGTTACAATGAAATCCCTTCATAAATATGATCTGTAGACAGTGCAAAAGGTTTTTGGGCTTTGGGCACCTTTAGCCGTCAAAGATGCCCAATCATGTCCAAAAGGGGACATTCTCATCTAGACATTATATGAAGTAAACCACCTACCAAGTTACAATGAAATCCCTTCATAAATATGACCTGTAGACTGTGCTTAAGGTTTTCGGGCTTCGGGCTTGGGCAGCCATCATGGTTGAATGATCGCAACCGTAGAAGACAATCTCATCTGGGCATCATCTGGAGTGATCCTGCGAAGTTACAATGAAATCCCTTCATAAATATAACCTGTAGACTGTGCTCAAGGTTTTCGGGCTTCGGGCACCTGTAGCCATCACAGTTGACCAATCACGACCAAAAGGGGATGTCATCATCTGGGCATTATATGGAGTCAACCTTACAGGTTACAATGAAATCCTTCTATAAATATAACCTTTTGCCTATTCTAAAGGTATTTGGGCTCGGGCACCCATCAAGGCTGAATGATCATGTCCAAAATGGGACGTTCTCATCTAGACATTATTTGGAGTCATCCTACCAAGTTACAATGAAATCCCCTCATAAATATGACCTGTAGACTGTGCTAAATGTTTTCAGGCTTCGGGCTCGGGCAGCCATCATGGCTGAATGATCGCAACCATAGGGGACAATCTCATCTGGGCATCATCTGGAGTGATCCTAAGAAGTTACAATGAAATCCCTTCATAAATATGACCTGTAGACTGTGCTCAAGGTTTTCGGGCTTCGGACACTAGTAGCCATCACAACTGACCAATCACGACCAAAAGGGGATGTCATCATCTAGGCATTACATGGAGTCAACCTAACAGGTTACAATGAAATCCTTCCATAAATATGACCTTTTGCCTATGCTAAAGGTTTTTGGGCTCGGGCACCCATCAAGGCTGCATGATCGTGATCAAAATGGGACGTTCTCATCTAGTCATTATTTGGAGTCATCCTACCAAGTTACAATGAAAACCCTTCATAAACATGACCTCTAGACTGTGCTAAAGGTTTTCGGGCTTTGGGCCCCTGTAGCCGTCACAGTTGCCCAATCACGCCCAAAAGGTGACTTTCTCATCTAAACATTGTATGAAGTCAACCCACCAAGTTACAATGAAATTCCTCAATAAATATGACCTGTAGACTGTGCTAAAGGTTTTTGGGTTTTGGGCTCGGGCAGTCGTCACGGTTGGCAGATCATGCCCAAATGGGGAAATTCTCATCTAGACATCATAAGGAGTCATCCTACCAAGTTACAATGAAATCCCTCCACATTAAACATGACCTGCAGACTGTGCTAACAGTTTTTGGGTTTCGGGCTTGGGCAGCCATCACGATTGATAGATCATGCCCAAAAGGGGACATTCTCATCTAGGCATTATACAGAGACATCCTATCAAGTTACAATGAAATCCCTTCATAAATACGACCCGTAGACTGTGCTAATGGTTTTCGGGTTTTGGGCTCGGGCAGCCATACCGGTTACCCGATCGCGACCAAAAGGGGACGTTCTCATCTTGACATGACCCCAAACCTGCATATGAAATTTCGTGACGATCAGACAAGAACTGCGGGGTGTAGCCCGTGCTAAAGGAAAATGTGAACAGACTCACAGACGAACAGACTCACAGACTAACAGACTTCCGCCTGCGTGATGGCAATAGCTTATCTTGACTATATCAAGTTAAGCTAACTAGTCTGGGCGAGAGAGACATTTTATTAATTAATTAATTGGGTTTTAACCCTTTGAGACTAATTATCCTGATGTTTAAACGTCACTGGGAATTCAGTTTCTTCAGCATTTTTCAATGTTATTCAAAACTTGTTTTATTACAAATTATTGGAGAGTGCCCAGAGGCACTCTCCAATAATTTGTAATAAAATAAATTTAAAAAAAACAAAATATTGTTTGACTGAATATGAAATATAAGCAAGGAAAGTGTTGGCTTTTGCTCTGGTGTCCTCATTTTTTGAAAGCCCTGATACTGGCTTCTTGAACTCAACCAGTTAAGAAGTCTTGACAGCAGGATTATATTAGTATTTTAAGTTGTGATAACATTTGGTTCAATGGTTGTCACTGAGCACTATTCGGGAGAAAATAGGAATTGAGGTTAAAACTTTAAAAAATCGGAAAATAATAACAAAACAAATGACCACAAAGTATCAACGTGCTGTTTGATTATATATGTCATAAGGCGTAAAAAAGTATCAGAGGGTTAAGGTTATTTTCAGCATCTATGGCCATATAATGACCACAGTACAAGTACAAAGTGTAGCCAAACATTTATACCTATGTTGCCCACATTGGGTCTCACAATCCTGGAATCATTTACCAGGTCCTGCTACAAGAGTGTAACATAAATTGTTTTCCTCAAGAAAAGTCAATGCTGCCAACATCCCAGCCTTCCCAATGAGAAAGAGATCAACCAACTGAAAAAATGCAATTACTTACCATATCAAGCACACAGTCGGTTCCAGACAGGTCCAAAATTTCTATTGCATTCGGCTGAGCCAGAAAAGAATATAAGTTCTGAAAAGTGAAGAAAAAAAATTTTCTTTTCAAGATCAACAGTATTAGATATATTATCAAGCCTGAATATAAGCAATCTGTCATTTGCAAAGTGGGGTCCCCAGAGGGTGAATTTGCTGATGCTATCCCATACCGTGGGCCAATTTATCCTCTAGGTACATCTTTCTGTTTTGGCTCAAGACCTCGATTCAGACTGAGGTTCACAGAGAGTAAATTTTGTGATGCTACCCTCCTGTGCAGGGTAGCATCACCAAATTTCCCCTTTGGGGACCTCATTTTGCAGATGATAGTGTGCTTGTTTTCAGGCATGTATATTATCCCTAAGAAAATTTAATTCATCATTCAAATCAGATTAAAAAACCTGCAAACAATTGCTCCAACAAAAGTTTATTTACTTTTATGAATTTGATTCAATTTACAATGGATAATTTTGGTTAAAGGTGCCCAAATTATACTTAATGTGGTGGCAAGAGATTTCCACAGGAGTATCCCCAGCAGCATGCAGGGAGTTAAAGGTCACAAGTTATAGTTTGGGAAAAAAAGGAAATTCAGAGGTTATTACTTGGTTAGTTTCATATTGGCTGAGATATCAGCCAGAGATAATTTCATATCAGCCTGAGACCTAAGGTCTGAACTAATCAAGTTATAACCTCTTTATTTATTAAACCAAAACAAATAATTACATCACATTATATTCTATTGAAGTTCTTCATATTCTCTTAGAATTCAATTTTTTTGTTCATATAGATTTATCTTAGTCACAATTTATTGGAGAGTGCCTGTAGCGAACTCACCAATAAATTGTAACAATTCAAACTGATATGAACAAATTCTAATAATGAAAATTAAATCTGAACTCTACCAATAAAATTACAATTAACCCTTTACCCAACGCAGACGATTTCAAAATTTATTATTTTAAATATCATTTTTTCAATGTTTTCAAAAAATTTCAACAAAACCATATCATGTGACCCCTCTTTGGAACGAGCCCGACGAGCTCGTTCCAAAGAGGAGTCACATGATATAGTTTTGTTGAAATTGTTCGAAAAATAATACTTTTTCAGCTGCTGAATTTGCATATTACGCGGGCGGATGCGGGTGATTCCTTGGGTAAAGGGTTAAGCCTAAAAAATTTAAAACTCTGTTTCTCAAGCCCTCTCGCATGGTCATTTTGGCTGTCGCATGCTCTCTTTTTATTACCAAAGCAAACTTAGAAAAATAACAAGAGGGATGTTACATCCCAACGCTCACCTACATTCGCGCTTGATAATGTCGTTCCAATGTAACATGCCTAATATTTAGTTAATATAAATCATTAACTAGGCATCAAATGATTAATGTGGTTTATGTGATGGCTTTGGAAAGTCTATATTTCTGCATTTATTATATATCAATTCAACATAAAATCATTGGATATAAAAGCATTTTTTTCTTTTAGAAATGTTTATGATTAAGAATATGAATCGTGAGGCCAGATATTAAATCATAAATAAGAATTAGGAAAGGCTTTCATAAATCACTGAAATTGTAAGTACATTCATTGGTTAAAGAGGAGTTGCGGAAAAACATTCATTCAAGGCTTTCATAAATCACTGAAATTGTAAGTACATTCATTGGTTAAAGAGGAGTTGCGGAAAAACATTCATTCAAGAAAGTGACTATAAGTCCCAACAAAAATACATCACATCAACAACTAAAATAAGCCTTAATGTTACTAGGAACAAGTATGAGAAAGTATTAAAAAAAAAAAGTTAAAAAAAATTTTTTTAAAGAAAGTGAATATAAGTCCCAAAAATCCCCCTCACCTTAACACAAACTTTTAGAACTTAAAATTGAGTAAGTCAGACAAAAACGTGAACATTGTGACTGAAAAAAAGAAAAGAAATCAGTTAAATTTCTGCATACAGTAGGGTTAATATCTACAGTTGTTATTGAAATGAGAAAATAAACAGTAATGAGAGATGAAGGCACCACAATCTGCACAAAAGCTGACTTTAACACAAATTCTTACAACACCTAAACGCTAATTCTTACAACAAGTTTTGGCAGAAAATCAGCCTCAAATTCCTCAAATATGCATGTAATGAGGGTTAAACATTCCTGCAATGGAGTTCAGTAACCCAAGCGTAGAATATTAATCGCCTGGAAACAAACAAAGAAACACAACTCACCTAAACACAAAGTTTACAAAGTTTTACAACTTAAAATTTACTAAGTCCGAGAAAAACATGAAAATTTTGACTGAAAAAAAAGAAAATTTCCATTAAATTTCTGCATACAGTAGGGTTAATACCTACAGTTGTTAATGAAATATGAAAATCAACAGTAATGAGAAATTAAAGTAGCACAAGCTCCACAAAAGCTGATTTTAACGCAAATTCTTACAACACCTAAACGCAAATTCTTACAACAACTTTTGGCAGAAAAGTTTAGGTGAAATTTGGAAAAAAGTTGTAGTATCAGGGTTAAATACTGTTCCGATAGTCCCCTACAACCTACATATGCAATATCAAAGGCCTGAGCCCACTGATCTTTGAGAACTCAGCTTAACACCTCACCTAAACACAAACTTTTAGAACTTAAAATTTACTAAGTCCGAGAAAAACATGAAAATTTTGACTGAAAAAAAAAAAAAATTCAGTTAAATTTCTGCATACAGTCGGGTTAATACCTACAGTTGTTATTGAAATATGAAAATCAACAGTAATGAGAAGTTAAAGCACCACAATTTGCACAAAAGCTGACTTTAACACAAATTCTTACAACACCTAAACGCTAATTCTTACAACAAGTTTTGGCAGAAAATCAGCCTCAAATTCCTCAAATATGCATGTAATGAAGGTTAAATATTACTGCAATGGAGTTCAGTAACCCAAGTGTAGAATATTAATCACCTGGAAAGACACATAGAAACACAACTCACTTAAACACAAAGTTTTACAACTTAAAATTTACTAAGTCCGAGAAAAACATGAAAATTTTGAGTGAAAAAAAAGAAAATTTTCGTTAAATTTCTGCATACAGTAGGGTTAATACCTACAGTTGTTATTGAAATATGAAAATCAACAGTAATGAGAAGTTAAACCAGCACAATCTGCACAAAAGCTGACTTTAACACAAATTCTTACAACACCAAAACGCAAATTCTTACAACAACTTTTGGCAGAAAATTTTAGCTGAAATTTGGAAAAAAGTCGTAGTTTCAGGGTTAAATACTGTTCTAATAGTCCCCTAGAACCTACATGTGCAATATCAAAGGCCTGAGCCCACTGATGCTTCAGAAATTCACCTTAACATAAACTCTTACAATATTGGACATGCCGGACGCCGACGCTGACGCCCGAGGTTATCACAATAGCTCACCACATCTTACAGATGTAGGTGAGCTAAAAATTGAAGGGCTTATGTCTGTCCATTTTACCCAAACTAATAAAATTTATAAATTTGTTCCTTGAGTACAAGAAGACCTTGCAACGCTTTAGCATTGCAAAGCCTTCTTGCACTCAAGGGATAACATACAGCACCACCCATGCTGTTCTTCAGATTATGAGGTCTAAAACATGAAACAAACCAAGAACATCAACTTTGGGTGGCAAAGAAATAATTACAAAAATAAAAAATAAAATAAAAAAACGCTCGCCCGCCTGCATGGAATTTTACAAAAAATATGTCATGAGACACAGATTTATTTTGTGGGGTATTAGGTATACTTAACTGAGAAATAACATTATTTTAATCCTTCACCCAATGTAATGGTCAAAACCGGCCAGTGCTATTCACAAAAACCACCATTCAATTTTTATTATTTTTTAAAATGTCTTTGTCTCAAAAACATAGCTTATGACACCTCATTGGAACAAACTCATTGGGTTCGTACCAATGAGGGGATCATAAGCTATGTTTTTGAGGTAAAAAAAATGCGAATAAATAGTTATTCAAGAATTTTATTAGCAAGTGTCGTCTGCTTTTTGTGTTTGGTAAAGGGTTAATGGCCTAAATAACATTTCTTGAGATGACTTACTGTGATATCTTCCTGTTTGACAGGGTTGTCTGCTAACTTGAGAGTCTTGAGAGTTGAATGGACTAACTGAGTAATCTGTAGTGTATCACCGAGTTTACTGAGACCTTTTCCAGTCAATCCAGTCTTAGATAAATCCAGATATGACAATCCTTTACAAAGTTTATTAATAGCACCAGACAAATGAATAACACCTGGAAAAAAAAAGATACAAATAACGATAGGGTGCAAGCTTGCTAATAAGCAGCCTGTCATGGTGATTGATAGGAACAATCTGCATGTGTGACAGGCTCCATTTCAGTTCAATTTCTCCGAAATGAATATGAGTCAACTTAAAAAAGAAAGAAAGTGTGTGACCCACAGATTCGTCGGGCACACACATCATCCAATATATACTCTCCCAAAAAAGAAAGTGTGCATGCTAAAAAATAGCACTAAAAAAAAGATATATATCATTTTCATTCATGGAAATTTTATTTAATCACAGATGAATCAATTTGTGATCAACACGAGAAATTTCATTACGCTACGACAAAGACTCTTGGTGCCATGGAGAGTCAAAGACACTAAGGGTCAAACACAAAAGTCACACACTCAATATCTGGTATGACCTCCGTCTGCATCGACTACTGCTGTGCATCTACGCCTCATGGAAGCAAACAAGTTAGCATGGAAGTGTTGTGGGATGTTGTTTCATATTCTGATAAGCTGTCTTTGGAGTTCCACAAGCGTTGACGGTGCATGGGGAAGCCGGCGTAGCTGACGTTTCATTTCATCCCATACGTGCTCAATGGGTGAGATATCGGGCAAATTTGCGGGCCAGGGAAGAACATCCACTTGTTGTTGCTGCAGATACTGTTGAACAACACGAGCTGCATGGGGTCGGGCGTTGTCCTGCTGTAGAATGACGCCGGGGCCGTGAGGTTGCAGAAATGGGACAACAACAGGTGTTAGCACTGCATCACGATATCTGGCTGCATTGAGATTGCCATCAATAATGACCAGCTCAGTTCTGTTACGGGCAGTGATGCCATCCCACACCATGAGAGACCCTCCCCCATAACGGTTTCGCTCCATGACACGTGGATCTGCGTAGCGTTCGTTTCGACGTCTGTACACTCTCTGGTGGCCATCTGATGATGAAAGATGGAAACGACATTCATCTGTGAATAAAACACATCACCACCAGTGTAAGGGATGCCTGAGATATTGTCTACACCACTGCAGTCGAGCACGACGATGACGTAACGTCAAAATCGGACGAATTGCAGGTCTTCAAGGACGTAAGCCGTATTCTCTCAGCCAGTTGATTACTGTTTGAGGATGTATCCGTCTCAGGTTAGGGATGTTCCTGGCTGTCATCGTTGCCGTTTGTTGCTGGTTCCGGAGATGGACGACACGGATATACCGATCTTGTGCAGGGGTGGTAACTCGGGGTCTCCTGGAGTGGGGTCGGTCTCGAACGTCATCATGTTGTGCATGTCGATGGACTAGCCTGTCTACAGTGTTACGGTGGCAGTTCAAATGCTGGGCAACCTCTCTGTGTGTTCTGCCAGCTCTAATCATACCCAGGGCAAGGAGACGTTGATTCATTGTCAATCTGGGCATGCTAATGTGGAGTCGTTTTAACAGCAGTGCAAGTTTGAATGTGAACGATAGGAAGGCCTTACTTTAGTGATTAAATACCCAAGGATTCACACTGCTGCATGAATTTTCAGACTCTCCACGTGCAAAACATGCCTTTTCACAAACGTGCAGCACGTCATTTAACGTTAATGCAATTTTAACGGGGAAAGCTGTTTTCTTGTTCAATATAACTTATTCATGAACAGGTTAACACTCTTTACACCTACGAAATTATTTTTTTGGAGTTTGATCAATTTCTGCAATGCACACTTTCTTTTTTGGGCGAGTATATATAAAGAGCTAAAGGAAAGGTTTGAACAGTGCCCCATTATGCTCCCCACTTACAAAGGGGGTAAAACCTGTCGTTAAAAATTCCATGTAGACTTGAGTTTTAATGTCAAAGCTTGCAACCACTAAAAGCCGAAATAAATGGGATGGTAACTGGACTTATAGTAGAGTTGGTGCATGGTGTTCAACCGATTACTAAAAATGATTGCTGACTGATTACTGGTTATTTCAGCTCACAAGCGGCCGATTTTGATGCCAATTCCAATTGTAATACCTTGCCCTACCAGACAAGTCGAGGCTTGCAAGAACTAGATTAAACTGAACATTTTTCAGAGTGTTAAACTTTGTTGACTGGGGTCGCAGTAAAATTACCAGTTGCACCCACCTGGCAGTAAACATGGCTCTGAGAGTCACGTTTACCACTAAAGTGCATGCGACTGGTAATTTTACTGCTACCTGAGCCAATGGAGGGCAACCTTCACTTTTTCAGTATGAATTGTCGATTGCCACCAGTTTGTTCATTTGTAAGCTTTACATGTTGCTTAACTTGTATATCCCGTAAAGGGGTGTCTAGAGAGATTAAGAATACACATTGTGGTTGTTTCTCAACTTTATTGAATGGTATCATTGACATCATTTCAGATTAATTTGTAAACTGACTAAAAAGTCCGAGAGGGCCTATAGGATAAGTAATCCCTCTATTATTGCCTGACCGGTTTCGATTGATTGGTGATCTTCATCAGAGGCGTTGGGCTCAATGTCCTCTGTCCTTATATACAGTTTGTTGGTGAATGACTTGGCGAATGCACTTGGTAGATGCGCTTGGCGAATGACGTGGCGAATGCATTGGCGAATTACAGTTGTTGTGGCGAATGCATTGCATGTGCGTTCAATAGCAAGGGAAATAACTCTATCTTGTGTTTGTTGGGTATTTGTGTTGTAGAGTTGTTCCCCTTGTTGTGTTGAGGGTTAGTGAATCATTTCAGATTAACAATTGAACAACTGCAGAAGATAATAAAATGTGGTTAATGAATCATCACAAAATGCTTGACAACAATCGGGTCGAAAAGATGTTCCAGGAGCCGTTACCATTGTCATCCAACTGCCCATAATCGGCCGATTGTGGTGACCGATTCCGATCATCGGTTGAACACTAGACCTGAACCTCTCTCATTTTGTGTTGAATCGAATCTCTCGAATCTAATCAGGCAGATGATAAACAAGAGGCCCCAGGGGGCCTGAGGGCGCTCACCTGACATGGTAGTCTAAATATCAAACCAGGGACTTGATTTGAATAAGCTGCATACGCCCCTCCTAAGAAAAGCATATACCAACTAGATGAAGCAGTTGTACCCACACAATACACAGGATTTTCCTTCTATTTTCAGTTCCTGCACTTTTACGTCTCAAAATTGAGATAAACACATAAAAAACAGATTTCTTTTTATTTTTGTTCGGACATTTTTTTTTTTTCTTAAAGTCTCACCCGGCCCCCAAATTTTCAGTGTAAAAAAAAAAAAATTTTTTTGTCTTAAAATTGACCAAAACACATAAAAAACAAAAAAACTAATTTCCTGATTTTGGTCCAAATTTTCTAAGTTCCACCCGGCCCCCAAATTTTCAGTGTAAAAAAAAATAATTTTTTTTTTGTCTTAAAACTGACCAAAACACATAAAAAACAAAAAGTTAAAAAATTTATAGTAATTTATATATTTTTTATACTTACCAATGACCCAGACTTAGCTGGTGCTAACTCTAACAAAACCAGGGCCAAACACAAATTTTGCCCCCCAATCCCCAAAATTTGCATCCAAAACAAAAAGAAATCATGTCCTAAAGGACCTCCATACTACGCCTCTACTGCGCATGCGCAGTGACGCAGTCGTCCCGAAATTGGCGCCAATTATCATTCTTACTGGCAGTGCCTGGTCAGCGCTATGTACTCAGTGGGGAGGCAAGAGTTCCCAACTCCAGGGAGGGCCATCCCCGTCTGGGTCATTGGTAAGTATAAAAAATATATAAATTACTATAAATTTTTTAACATTTTTATACTGTACCAATGACCCAGACTTAGCTGAATAGTAAGCAGGCTGGAGGGCCTAGGACATAGAGGAAAATCCAATAAGATCAACTATATAGTAAAGAGGTAACCCCTTAAGGAGAAAAGGAGTATTAGGCTTTACATGTATCTTTCTTATTTAATATTAAATTAGAAAGATACACTACCCTTAATAATTGAGCACAATAACATTCATGTTCTCTATTAACATCCAGTATAACCCTTATACTAATTATTTTTAAAGCAAGCCAATAATTAAAGTAGTCCAGAGAATTGAGACTCTTTATAATCATTTAAAAGTGTCCGAGTATTGTATATTAAAGCCCGTTTGACACTTGACATATACAAATGCTTCACACCGAGCTACACTTTAAAAATAAGACATGAATGAATTTAAACATTAATATTACACTTTAAAACCATCCCGGAAGCGACTCAGAAATACTGACTTGGAGGAGGCATTCCCTTGCTTTTCACTATAAAGCAGGTGACCTAAGGGAACACCCCCCCCCCCCCCCCCCCTTCCCCTTGCACTGGGTCAAATAGCCCAGAGCGAAGAGGGCAGCCGGACGGAGTCACTGCC
This sequence comes from Pictodentalium vernedei, assembly GCA_031216915.1. Taxonomy (NCBI): domain Eukaryota; kingdom Metazoa; phylum Mollusca; class Scaphopoda; order Dentaliida; family Dentaliidae; genus Pictodentalium; species Pictodentalium vernedei. Next base: position 648,049,314 of record CM062295.1, read on the forward strand.
GGAACAGAAAGCCTGCATAACTATAGTTGCAACTGTTTAGTGGACGACATTCTGAGCAACAGATAACGGACCTAAACAATGCAGGTCTCCAGAAATGGACTCAATATTTCTGAGATAAAAATTCGTAAATGTGGATGGCTGAGACCAATAAGCAGCCTTCATTAAATCTGTAATAGCAACACTATTAGCATAAGCCCAGGAAGTAGAAAGAGCTCTTACTTCATGAGCAGAAATCTTAAGCACAGACTGCTGAGAAGAAGATAAATCTTCATAAGCAGTACAGATAGTTAACTGAATCCATCTAGCAATAGAATGGACTGAAATGTCCTTTCTATTAGGCATCAAAGACAGAAAGAAACGTTTCCGTCCCTTTCTGATAAACTGAGATCTCTGTTTATAGATACGTAGTGCTCTAACAGGACAGAGTAAAGGCCTACGCCCGTCTGAAGACGGAAGAGCCTTAATAACAATAGGTTCCGGATATTTATTAGGAGCCTGATTCTTAGCTAAAAAACCCACATTAGTAGTGAAGGTGATAGTGTTCCCAACACTACGATAATGAGAATCATCCACCGATAGTGCATGAAGCTCACTGACTCTTCTGGCAGAAGAGAAAGCTAAGAGAAAAGCTGTCTTATAAGATAAGAATTTGAAATCTACTGTCCCAAGAGGTTCAAATGGCTTTTCCTTCAATTTAAGGAGAACCCAAGCTAAATTCCACTTAGGAATTAATCTAAGAGTTCTGGGTCTATTTATCGAAAAGTTTCTAACCAACTTCGATAAAGAGACATTAGATCCAATTTGTAAACTATCATGATGTGCATAGGTATCAGATAACATAGATCTATAACCCTTTATAGTAACAGGCTGCAGTTTGATTTCGTCAAACAAGTATACTAGAAAGTTTGCAATGTCTGGTATAGAGGGATCAAATATATCTACAGAATGATCCCTACACCAACGACGAAAAACCTTCCACTTAGCCGCATAGTTTAGCGAAGAGGAGGTCCTCCTACAGTTAGAAATCGCGTCCACTGCTCGTCCTGTAAAGTGCTTGCCATGCAAAAAGGACCGCACAACGGAAAAACGTGAAGGTTGAGACCTTGCGGGTTGTGATGGAGTTGGCGCGATTTCCCCTGCGAAAGAAGATCCTCTCGTGGAGGAAGCTTCCGCGGTAGGTCCCACAACAGACACCTGAGTAGATTTATCCACGGTCTCTGTGGCGACAGAGATGCTACCAACAGAATCTTGCATTGAGATTGTTTTATCTTTAGCAATACTTGTTGAATTAACGGCGCTGGAGGATACGCATATCCTATCATTCCGTCCCAAGGGATCGACAGAGCGTCTACTGCAAATGCTCTTGGATCCAGACACGGAGACACATACGTCTGCAACTGATTGTTGAGATGTGTCGCAAATAAGTCTATCATTGGCCGTTCCCATTGGTAGCAAATCTGATTGAATACTTGTTTGTTGAGAGTCCACTCCGACGGCAACAAGCGACCCTTTCGTGAAAGGGAGTCTGCTAGCACATTCAGACGACCCGGTATGTGACGGACCGAAAGAAGAACGTGATGTTCTAACGCAAACAGAAGGATTCTTTCCGTTAGATTGAACAACGGAACTGAATGAGTGCCTCCCTGATTCCGTATATACGCCACTACTGTTGTATTGTCGGATAGGATTTGGACATGAGCATCGTGAATAATGTCCATCCAGTGACGTAACGCAAGCCAAATTGACATCATTTCCTTGATGTTTATGTGCTTGCACAGGAATTGCGGATCCCAAAGACCCTGGCATCTCGAATCCGTTGGGATTAATGATGCACCCCAACCTGTTTGACTGGCATCCGTCATAACGGTAAAACTCGGATCCGGCAACTGCAGCGGAACTCCTTGAGTTAACCACTGAATGTTTGCCCAAGTCTGAATCTCTTGTTTCACTTGATCTGACAAGAGAACGTCTACATCGAGCGAATGAATTTTCACACTCCAATTCTGAGTCAGGAAAATTTGAAGAGGACGTGTGCGTAGCCGCCCCATCGGAATGAGATCCGCGGCAGCTCCGCACAGACCTATCAGTCTCATAAATTCTCTCGCCGTGACTTTGTCTGCGTGCAGACAATAGCGAGCGTAACAACTGACTAATTTCGCTCTGGTTAACGGCAGACGAACGAGATTGTTGTGCGTCTCGAAGCTCATTCCCAGATGAGTGAATGACTTGGACGGCACCAGATCCGACTTCTCCTCGTTTACTATAAAACCGAGACGTCGGAGCAATAGAAGAAGATTCTGAACATCGTTCTGAAGCGTTAACTCGTTGCCGTACCTCTGAAGAATGTCGTCCAGGTAGGCCGACGTTACCGCAGACGAATGAGCTCGGAAGTAGATCATTACCGAGTTCATTACCCGAGTGAAAGCCCAGGGTGCTAGATTCAATCCGAAGCACATCGCCCGGAATTGATACACCACTCCCAGGACTGCAAAGCGTAGATACTTTCGGAATGTCGGATGTACCATGACGTGAAAGTACGCATCTTTGAGATCTATGCTCGTTGCATAATCGTTCACCCGAATACTCGCTCTGACCGATCGAATCGTCTCCATATAAAACTTCGGAGCGACGATCAGCTTGTTTATCCAGCTCAAATCTATGACTGGACGGAACGAGCCGTCTGGTTTCGGAACCAGAAACAGATGGCTGTAGAATCCCAGAGAATCCTGGTTTTCTACGACCTCTACCGCGTTCTTCATTAAAAGAGACTGCACCTCTGATAACAGAGCGTCTCTTTTCTGTGGATTTGACGGAAGATGAGTCCACTTTGGACTTCGAGTTAATGGAGGCTTTCGTTTGAAGGATATCTTTAGACCTTCCGAAGTCACTCCTCTCACCCAAGGGTCGTCCGTAATCGACGCCCACTCTTGTGAAAAACTCGACAACCTTCCGCCAACCGGAACGCGATAGAGGTTTAAGCCATCACCTCCTGGACCTGCGAGGCCTGCGGTAGGAGAAACCACGTCTTCCACGACCCGCACCTCGCCTCGTCGACCTCGGGGCGTCCGACCGATTGTCCCGGCCTGAAGGACGTCCCGAACGAGAGTCGCTATCCTGACGGTCTCTCGAATAAGACCAAGAGGACGCACCGGAACCTCTATAGGAACCTCTATTGGGCGCATTAGACCCAGAAGTGCCTGTCTTATTCGTGTCTGCTGTATCCGACTTTTTAGGAGCCGATCTGAACAACAGAGAATCATTAGCTTTCTTTTTAATTTTATCATAAATAGCGGAAAGCTTGCCGTCAAAGAGAAGTTCTCCTGAGACCGAAGCGACTCTAAGAGAGTTCTTCACCTTAGAATCCACTAGTGTGGATGTAGCTAGGGCTGCGTCACGTCTAACCAACTCCAGATTTGCCACTGAATGGACGGAGTTACACGTGGAATAAGCTACTGCCCTTGAAAGAAGTCTTAAAGAGGATTGTATATCCTGAAACTCTTCCCCTTGAAGGCGCAGTGATAACGCCTTAGTAAGGTGATCTGCGTAAGATAAGGCATCTAAATTGGCTCTGTTAGACGCAATAGCTGTTTCCAACACCGCGGTTGGAATAGAAGCTGACGACGGTAATGATAGCTCTAAGTCTTCCGCCTCGTCGTCCATACGCAGAGGAACTCTCGGTATACCCTGTCCTGCCGTATCGAATTTATTCCTTGCATTAATGAAAGGCAGGTTGAGAGTATTAGCGGACAAGAAACCTGCTTTCCCCGTCCTGGAAGCAAGTTTAAATATAGCGTCGTTCAATAATTCAAATGTTCTAGCAACATTATTGGACTGCGACGGAAACTCGGGAGCGATGTCCCTGAACCGCTCAAAAAATTCAGAGTCCAATGACGCTATAATTCTCTTGTCCGGAAGCGCAGCAGTCTGGCCCGACGGAACAACTTGAGGGAGAAAGTGCCGGATGAAGTCCACGGCAGCTTTATGTTGTTCCGAAAGGGATAGCTCCAAGTCATCCGTATTCCTTTCACCATCCGGTCGGACCTCACGATGTTCCCGGTCGTCCGCCCCCGATGCTTCGGCGGAGCGTACTGACCCAGCGCCGTCGGATAATTCTCGATCCGACACCGTTTCTGTCGGCTGCTGGGATGCTGCGATAAGCTGTGCTATCTGCACAAGAATGTCCGGCGTCGAGACCTGTGGAGGCGCAGTCTTTCGCTGCTTCGCCGAGGGCAGCTCCGCATCAGATGGCTCCCGCATACTTTTCCTATGCGAACGTCCGGAGTCCATCGGTCTCGAATCCCTGGCTGCCGGATGGTGTGACCTGGTCGCCGAAGAATCCTTCATCGGCGAAGCTGGTAATATATCGGCGGTCACGCAGCCAAGGTGTGGCCGTGTGCGCTGACGAGAAGAGGAAGCCTTAACAGTCTCTGCGGACTGCTTATACAACGGAGCGTCCCGAGCGACGGACGTATGCTCCGCTAAAGACACATTTTGTACCACAACATCTGGTCCCAGATGTTGTTGTACGAGAGAGGGACCTCTCTCGCTCGCGGCCCGGCTGGACCTGGACGAGCTAGGAACCGGACTAAAAGGCTTCCTCCGTTCTCGCTTACTATCCGCCGTCACTGGGTGTGCATCTATTATGTTTATAGTGCTCGCATCACCCAAAATTTCCTCTTGGACCGCATCGGACGAACCCGGCTGCCGAACCATTCGGTGAATGGACGCTACACCGGGCGAGCTAGCGGACGACATTTGTCTAATCTCCATGAGCACTTTTGCCGCTAGCTCTGAATTCATTTGTGACGACGGACGCATACTAGAAGAAGATAACATGGAAACATCACCCTGTTCTGGTTCCTCTGAAATAGAAACTGAGAGAGTAGAGTGACCTTGTGGAGAAAGAGCCGGCATCGCTCTTTCTCCAGAAACAACATATCGTGACACACGTTTCCAATGTTTCTGATCCCAATGTTCACATATAGGACAGGGATTAATGCGAGAACACTGACTACAATTAATACAATGATCATGAAAGTCAGAGGAAGATTTCTTCCTATTACAATTTGAACAACGTCCCTTCATTGTGAAAGAACAACAATAAGTCCTAGTTACTCGCAAAAACCCCTGACACAAAGATACATAATAACATGATCCATTAATAAATGAAAAAACAATTGCAAAACAAAATAATTTTGAAAAAATATTTTTTCAGAGAAGCCTAAGTTGCTGAAAAGTAACGTTGAGCCCCGATGGATCCGATGGCAAAGTGTGGTCAAAAATTTCAAATTTATATAAAATAATTAATGAGACACTTTCGGATAATATAAATGTATCTTATAATGAGATAAACTACCACAAAGGCAAACAGCCCCCCTCAAAAAAGGCTGTTGCCAATGAAAACAAACAGTGTAAACACACTAGAAAACATGACTCCAGGCACTGAAAAAACTGGCCCGGAATCAGTCATCAATTACACTCTATCTGATGCAAAACAGAGACTCCCAGGGGAGAATCTGTAGAACATCAGATGGAAGATGCAGAACACAAACGTTATACACCCATGGGTGAAAACGTAACTATGGGGAAAATAACAGAAAACATTCTGTAACCAAGCAACTCTCCCAGGAAATTTTAGAAATGAAATTTCTCAAAAATATGCCAAAAGCATGGGAGAATTGCAAGGGGGGACTTTAGAAGGCTAGGGGAGAGGAAACACTGAATAAGCAGTGCAACAATTAGCAAGAATGACAACAAGAGGCCCATGCCTCGAAAATAAGCAACTTAACATAATTTCATCAAAAAATTTTAAGTACAGCCCTGATTATTTTTTGCCACTTCTTTTTCCTCTCCTCCTTCTATCCTCCTTAGAATCACATTTTCTCCAAAAATTACGTGTCTGGCATCCTTTAAACTGAGATTTACAAGCACAAAGATCAGTGAGATGTTGACTGATGAAGGGCCAAACAGAGAATGATAATTGGCGCCAATTTCGGGACGACTGCGTCACTGCGCATGCGCAGTAGAGGCGTAGTATGGAGGTCCTTTAGGACATGATTTCTTTTTGTTTTGGATGCAAATTTTGGGGATTGGGGGGCAAAATTTGTGTTTGGCCCTGGTTTTGTTAGAGTTAGCACCAGCTAAGTCTGGGTCATTGGTACAGTATAAAAATACTAATTTCTGGATTTTGGTCCAAATTTTCTAAGTTCCACCCGGCCCCCAAATTTTCAGAGTAAAAAAAAAAAAATTTTTTTTGTCTTAAAATTGACCGAAATGCATGAAAAAAACACAAAAAAAATTTCCAGATTTTGGTCCCAAATTTTCAAGTCGGGAACGGGACCCCAAATTTTCAGCCTACATATGAACCCAGGGACTTGGCTTGAACAAACTTAAATCTCACCCCCCAAGGATGCTGCATACCAAATATCAAAAGATTCTTATTGGTAGATCTGAAGAAGAAGATTTTTAAAGAATATTCCTCATACTGCACTAATTTAAACATCTGGGCTCCCATAGAGAGCCCGCATATGGACCCAGCGAATTGATTTCAATAAACATGTGAAACAATCTTCCAAAGATGTTATATGTGAAATTTGAAAGCTTTTGGAGCAGTGGTTTGGGAAAAAAGTAGTCTTAAATGTTTTTCCCATTACCCACAGTGTTAAAAAATGCTGACTCAGCACTTTTTCAAAGTCCCAAAAAGTACCCCATGATAAAACCGATAGCAATTTTTTTTACCATTCCATTCTGTTGGTTCTAAGGAAGCTTCACACAAAATAAAAATTCTCAGTGCCATGCAGTTTTGGAGATATGAGCGTTTTAAATTTTTTCTATTTTTAGCTCCTGTGGCTCCCATGGGGTGACGGGAAAATTTTTTTGGGCATAAATCAACTACTTATGTCCCAATAAAATCTCATATCAAATTTAGTTCAAATCAGCCTCTTGGTTTGGAAAGTTAAAAAATTTATAGTAATTTATATATTTTTTATACTTACCAATGACCCAGACATAGCTGGTGCTAACTCTTAAAATATAGGGCCAAACACAAATTTTGCCCCCCAATCCCCAAAATTTGCATCTAAAACTAAAGAAAACATGTCCTGAGAGGCCCTCCACACTTCGCCCCTACTGCGCATGCGCAGTGTCAAGGACGTTCCGAAATTGGCGCCATTTATCATTCTAATAACCAGTGCCTGGTAAGCGCTATGTACTCAGTGGGGAGGCAAGAGTTCCCAACTCCTGGGAGGGCCATCCCCGTCTGGGTCATTGGTAAGTATAAAAAATATATAAATTACTATAAATTTTTTAACATTTTTATACTGTACCAATGACCCAGACATAGCTGAATAGTAAAAAGGCTGGAGGGCCAAGGACATAGAGCAAAATGGAATACGCTCAATAAAATAAAATAGAGTCATCCCCTGTAGGGAAAAGAAGTAATAGGCCTTACATGTATCTTTCTTATTTATGATAAATTAAAAAGATACAACACCTTCCAAAAATTGAGCTTCATACATCCATGTACTCTATTAATATCCAATAATCCTTATACTAATAATTTTTAAAGTAAGCCAATAATAAAGTAAGACTAGAGAATAGAGCCTCTTATACTCCTAAAAGTGTGTGAGAATTGCATAATCATGTCCGTTGACATATGCAATATTCAAAAGCTATACTTTAAAAACTAAGACTTGAATGAATTTTATAAACTTAAACTTCTCACTGAACAACCATCCCAATAACAGCTCAGAATTACTAACTCCGGAGGAGGTATCCCCTTGTTTTCATAGTAAAAACAGGTGACCCAAGGGAACACCCTCCCCCCCCCCCCCCCCTTTTTCTTGCCCTGGGTCAAATAGCCCAGAGCGAAGAGGGCAGCCGAACGGAAACACTGCCGAAACAGACAGCCTACCTAGCTATAGTAGCAACTGTTAAGTGAATGACATTCTGAGCAGTAGATAATAGACCTAACAATAGAGGCCTCCAGAAATGGACTCGATATTTCTGAGATAAAATTCATGAATGGATGGCTGAGCGCAATGAGCAGCCTTCAAAAATCTATAGGAGCAACACTATTAATGTAAGTCCAAGAAGTAGAAGAACTCTTACTTCATGAGCCGAAATCTTAAGCACAACTGCTAAGCCAATGATATACCATAAGCAGTACGCTAGTTAATAGAATCCATTAACAATAAAATGGAGCGTAATGTCCTTCTACTAGACATCAAAAACAGAAGAAGCTTACGCCCTTGTAATAAACAGATATCTGTTTATAAATACATAAACTGTACCCGGAAAGAGTAAAGGCCTATGCCCATACGAAGACGGAAGGACCTTAAAATAATAGGTTCCGGATAATAGGAGCCTAACTCTTATGCAACAATCCAACCTAAATAGTAACGGAAGTATTGATTCCGAAACTATGAAAGTGAAAATCATGCATCGATAGTGCATGAAACTCACTGACTCTACAGTAAAAGAGAAACCAACAGAATTACTGTCTAAAAGGTCAGAATTGAAAACTACTGTTTCCAGAGGCTCAAATGATTACTTAGCTAAATAAGAACCTGAAGTTAAAATCCGTATAGGAATTTAATCTAAAGATTCTAAGTCTATTTATCAAAAAGTTACTAACTGACTTAGATAAAGAGACAAAAGACTCAATTGTAAACTATCGTAGAGTGCATAGGTATGAGGTAACATAAACCTATAACCTAAATAACCACAGGCTGCAGTAGATCTTGTGAAACAAGTATACTAAAAAATAGCAATGAGTAGTATGGAGGGATCAACCATATGAACATAATGATCCCTACACCACAACGGAAGAGCCTCCACTTTAGTCGCATAGAATAGCGAAGAAGAGGATCTCCTATAGTAAGAAATCGCGTCCAAAGCTCGTCCAGTACAGTGCTTACAATGCAATACGGACCACACAACGGAATACATGAAGGTTGCGACCTTGCTGGTTGTGATAAAGATGACACGATTTACCCAGTGAAAAAAGATCCTCACATAGAGGAAGATTTCACGTTAAGATCCACAGTAGACAAGAGAGTAAATTACTCATGATCTCTGTGAAGATAGAGATGCTATCAACAGAAATGTATTGTGGTTGTTTATCTTAGCAATACCTGCTAAAAACAACAGCGCCGGAGGATACGCGTATCCTATCATTCCGTCCTATAGATCAATAGAGCGTTAACAGTATTAGCTCAGAGATCTGGACAAGCCAACACATACGTCTGCAATTGATTAGCAAGCTGTGTCATAAATAAAACATCATTGGGCGCTCCCATAGATAGCAAATCTGATTGAATACTTGTTTGTTGAGAGTCCATTCTGACAGCAACAAGCGACCCGTAAGAGAACGGGAGTGCGATAAAACAATCAGACGACCCGGAATATGACGGACCAAAACTGAACTTGGTGTACTATAACCAACAGACGGATTCTTTCCATTAAATTGAATAACGGAAACGAAAGAGTGCCTCCCTGGTTCCGGAGATACGCCACTACTGTCGAATTAAAGGACAGGAATTTGGGCATGCGTTTCTGAATAATGTTCATGCAATGACATAAAGCAAGCCTAAAAAACATTATTCCGCGGAAGTTAAACTAATAGCTAAAAGACTGCGGAACCCAAAGACCCTGGCACTTCGAATCCGTAGGGATCAGTATATATCCCAATCCGTTTGACTGGCAACCGTCATAACAGCCACACTCGGGTCCGGCAACTGCGGCGGCACTCTCTGAGTCAACCACCGAATGTTTGCCCCAGTCTGAATCTCTTGTAACACTAGATAGACAAGAGAATGTATAAATCAAGCAATTCATGGATTGCCGGAAAGTTGCCGTCGAAGAGAAGCTCCTCCGAGAACGAAGCGACTCTGAGAGAGTTCTTAACCTACTATCCACGCGTGGATGTGGCTAGGGCTGCATCACGTCTAACCAACTCCAATCAGCCAATGAAGGGCGGAGTTATACGTGAACAAACTACTGCCCTCAAAAGAAATTACATTGAGAATAATATCCCGTAAATCTTTTCTAGAAGACGTAATGATAACGCCTCAGTAAGGCGGATTACGTATAATAAAGCGTCTAAGTTAAGTCTACTATACATAATGTCGTTCCTAACATTGAAATTGGAAAAGACATAAACGGCGAAAAAGAATATATGCAGTCTTTAATCACACCGTCTAGACGCATATGAACTCTCGGTATGCCCTGCTCTGCCAAAATAAACTATATGTAAAAAAGATAAAATGGCAGAATGAGCCACGCGGACAAGAAACTAAACTATCATGCTTAGTAGCAGGCCTGTATATATATATAAATATATAGCGTCGAAAAATAAAACACATGTTGTAATGACAATATTGGACTGCGTCGGTAAGTCAGGGACAAAGTCCCTGTACCGATCGAAAAATCCGAGTCCAATGACGCTATAAGTCTCTTATCCAAGATCGCAGCAATGAAGTCCGAAAAATAATCACTGGAAGAAATGCCAGAAGATATGAAAGGCATCTTCCGATACTACTAAAGGGAAAACTCGAAATCTTTCGAATCCCTTTCGCCATCCTGTCGGACCCTATAAGCGTTCGGTCGTCCGTAGCTTGATGCAACCGCGGACCGCACCGACCCAGCGCCGTCGGATAATTCCTGATTCGACCGAGAAACCGTCAATTGCTGGGATGCTGCGAAACAACTGTGCTAACTCGGATAGCACGTCCGTCACTGAGGCCTGAGGAGCAGCGGTCTTACGATGCATTGCCGCAGGAAGCTCCGAGATCGTTACCCCGTGCATACTTCCAATATGCGAGCGAACGGAGTGTATAGGCCTCGTGTCCCTTGGCTACCGGATGGCGCGACCTATTCGCTGTGGAATCACTGAATGCCGAAACTGATCGGATACTCGAGGTCACGTAGCCAATGTGCGGTCGTGTGCCCTGCTGTGAGGATGAGGAAGCATTAAAGACAGTCTCTCGGACTGTCAATATAACGGAGCGTCCCGAGCAACGGACATATGCTCCGAATGTAAAATATCTGAACCACAACATGCGGTCCCCTATGTTGTTGGCTTCCTCCGATCTGTCCTCAATCTGCCATCACTGGGTGAGTACTAAAGTAATTAAAGTGCTCGCATCACCCAAATCTCCTTCCTAGACCGCAACGGACGAACCCGGCAGCCGAACCATTCGATGAATGTACGCTACACCGGGTGAGCTAGCGAATGTCACTCCGTAAGCGATAGACATATCCATGAGCACTTATTGCCGCTAACTCTTCATTAACTATGACGACAGAGGCACACTTTTGAAAGACATCTCCATAACTCTTCGAACAAGAAACCAGAAATGCTTGGATAGCAAGCATAAAATAATAATATATATAGCGTCGTTCAATAATTCGAAAGTTTGTGTGACATTATTGGACTATGTCGGAACTGAGGGACGATGTCCCTGAACCGAACCAAAAATTTCTAAGTCCACCGACGCTATCAGTTTCTTATCCGGCATCGCAGCATATGTTGTTCCGAAAGGGAAAGCTTGAAATCCACCGAATCCCTTTCGGTATCCCGTCGGACCGGATGAAACTTTCGGACGTCCGTACCCGCTTCCGCGGAGCGTCCCAACCCAGCATCGTCGGATAAAATATATGCGACAGATTCAGTTGATGCTGGGATGCTGCGATAAACTGTGCTATTAAGGAAAGCACGTCCGTTCCCGAGGCCTGTGCAGTAGCGGACTTGCGATGCATTGCCGCTGGAAGCTCCGTGTACGTTGACTCCCGCATACTTCCTATGCGAACGTCCGGAGTCTGCAGGCCTCGAGTCCCCGGCTACCGACCCAGCGCTGTCGGATAATTCTCGATCCGACACCGTTTCTGTCGGCTGCTGGGATGCTGCGATAAGCTGTGCTATGTGCACAAGAATGTCCGGCGTCGAGACCTGCGGAGGCGCAGTCTATCGCTGCTTCGCCGAGGGCAGCTCCGCATCAGATGGCTCCCGCATACTTTTCCTATGCGAACGTCCGGAGTCCATCGGTCTCGAATCCCTAGCTGCCGGATGGTGTGACCTGGTCACCGAAGAATCCTTGATCGGCGAAGCTGGTAATATATCGGCGGTCACGCAGCCAAGGTGCGGCCGTGTGCGCTGACGAGAAGAGGAAGCCTTAGCAGTCTCAGCGGACTGCCTGTACAACGGAGCGTCCCGAGCGACGGACGTATGCTCCGCTAACGACACATTTGTACCACAACATCTGGGGCCAGATGTTGTTGTACGAGAGAGGGGCCTCTCTCGCTTGCCGTCCGGATGGACCGGAACGAGCTATGAACCGGACTAAAAGGCTTCCTCCGTTCTCCCTCCGATCCGCCGTCACTGGGTGTGCATTAAGTTAATTTTATAGTGCTCGCATCACCCCAAAATTCCTTCTAGACCACAACGGACGAACCCGGCTGCCAAACCATTCGGTGAATGGACGCTACACCGGGCGAGCTAGCGGACGTCAAAGGCCGTTGAACCTACTAGGGTCCTCTTAAGCAATTGGCGTATTACATGAGCACTTTTCCGCTAGCCCTTCATTAATTGTGACGACGGAGGCACACTGTTGGAAGACATCACAGATACATCACCCTAATCTTGATCGTCTGAAATAGAAATTGATAAAGTAGAGTGACCCTGCGGGGAAAGGACCGGAGTGTCCAAATCCCCAACAACATACCGTGACATACGCTTCCCATATTGTCATCGAAATCATACGATACAGAACCGGAGTTAATGCGAGTACACTGACCACATATAGAATGATAATAAAGTCAGAGGAAGACTTCCTCTTAAAACAATTGATCAATATCCTTTCAATGTGAAAAGAAAACAAGTCCTGGTACTCGCACTAACCCCTGGCAATCAAAATACATAATAATAATATGATCCATTAATATAGAAAAAATAATTGAAATCAAAATATTTTGAAAAAATATTTTTTCAGAACAGCCCAAGTTTCTGAAAAGTAATGTTGAGCCCCAATGGATCCCAAGCCTAAGTGTGGACAAAAATTTTAAAAATATTTTAAACAATTTATTCAACACTTACGAACAATAATAATGTATCTAGTTATGATTGAAATAACATAAAGATATTATTATTTAGAAATCCCCCCCTCACACAGAGGGCTGTTGTAAATGTAAACAATGAGTGTAAAAACACTAAAATAAGACTCCAGGCACCCAGGCCCGAAATCAGTTACCAAAAATACACCATCTGATGCAAAACAGAGACTTCCAGGGAAGAAACTGCAGAACATCAGATGGTAGATGCAGAACACAACGCCTAACCACCCGTAGGTGAAGACGTAAACATGGGGAAAGAACAGAATTCATTCTGTTATTCAGCTAAACTCCCAAGAAATTTTAGTAATAATAATTACAGAAATTATGCCAAAAGCATGGGAGAATAGCAAGGGGGAACTTAAAGGACAGGGAGAGAGGAAAAACACTTGAAAAAACAGTGCAACTAAATAATCAGAATGACAACAAAATGGCTGCTGCCTTGAAAATAGGTAACTTAACATAATTTCATTAAAAAATTTTAAGTTACAGCCCTGATAATATTCTGTCACACATTCTTTTCCTCTCCTCCTTTTCTATCCTCCTTAGAATCACCATTTCACTAATATTTATGTGTCTGGCATCATTTAAACTGAGATTTAAAAGCACAAAGATCAGTCAGATGTTAACTGATGAAGGGCCAAACTTAGAATGATAAATGGCGCCAATTTCGGAACGTCCTTGACACTGCGCATGCGCAGTAGGGGCGAAGTGTGGAGGGCCTCTCAGGACATGTTTTCTTTAGTTTTAGATGCAAATTTTGGGGATTGGGGGGCAAAATTTGTGTTTGGCCCTATATTTTAAGAGTTAGCACCAGCTATGTCTGGGTCATTGGTACAGTATAAAAATATAGAAAATTTGGGCATGGCAAAAATTCTTGCCCCTCCCATAATGATGGCAAATACAGCCCCTAGAACTTCTCTTGAACAAATCTGAGTCTACGCCCCAAAAGGAAGCTGCACACCTAATATCAAGTCTCTGCTACTGCTGGTTCATGAGAAGAAGATTTTTTAAGGTTTAGGCTCACTTTTGGGGCGTGGCCCTACCAAGGGGCGGGTCAACTTGATTTGAACAAATTTAAATTGACATAGGATAGGGAACATGCACAGCAGATTTGATTCAATTTGGTTGAGTAGTTTGTGAGAAGAAGTCGATAATGTAAAGTTATCGCCGGACGATGGACGGACGGACAATGAATGACGGATGGAAAGTGATTAGTAAAGCTCCCCTTGAGCTTTGCTCAGGTGAGCTAAAAAACAAATCAAATCTCAAAGCTTTTAAAGTAGGCAAACAATTGGAAACTGTACCTTCTTATAACCATAGAATCAGGCCAGAAAATAAGCAAACTGTCATCTGCAAAACGAGGTTCCAAGAGGCTGAATTTAGTGATGCTACCCTGCATAGCAGGGTAGCATCACTAAATTTACCCTCTGTGAACGTCAATCTGAATCAGGGTCTCAAACTAAACAGAAAGAGGTGCCCAGAGGATAAATTGGCCACTGTATGCGATAGCATCATCAAATTTACCCTCTGGGGACCTCATTCTGCAAATGTCAGACTGCTTATTTCCAGGCCTGCATAGAATATGTCAAATATTGTAATGTCTCCACTCAAGTATTGTATTTTCAGCTATTTGACTCAACCCATGAGGTATACATTTCACCTGAGACTTGTTCTCTATCTTGGGGAGTCAAAAAATGTGGAATATCACAGAAATGGAATCGATCGAGTTTCTGAAATGGAACCTTCTTGACCTTTTCTTCTATCAGTAGGAGCAACTGATGGAAATACAATTTGAGCATGAGACACGATTCAACATGAAATCTTTTGTCTGATTTTATTCAAGATTTTATTTAAGCCAAAAAGCAAGACTGGCTGGAATTTGAGTCACTGTTTCTGATAATTTGCTATGCCAAGCCTCCAATTCAAACAGTTTGGCAGTAATTCTACTTACAGTTCAGTCGCCGTGGACTGGTCGAAATCCATGTGTGGGCATCAGCAAAATATTAATTAATGAAGCACCAGGTTGTACCAACAGCCTCATTTATTAAATTTTCCATGAGTATTCCTATAATTAAGGTTTTGAATCTTAATACTATTGCGATGGGTGGAAATATTACCCACTCGTGGAAAGCGAGCAGCCCACAATGGCTGCAATGTAAGTCTTGACCTTACAAAAGAAGACAATGATTTCTGAATGGATTGTGACTAAGCCAAGATTAATTTGCAATCTCTGTTAACTTTCATTGGCCCAACCACGTATTAAATCTCCATATACCATACATGTTGGCGGAGATAACGTTTTTGTCCCGTTTGAAACACAATACATGTACAAGCATAGTGGAAATAAATTTGTGGATGCATTTCTCACGCTCTGCAATCACTTGGACCAAATTCATGAATTTTTTGTTTTGTTTTTATAAACGCAGTAGACAACAGATAGAAATACATCCCTTGGGTCATTAAGGAAATGAGTCAACAGTACTTTTTGACATATCGTCCCCTGAGTTCCAATGTGTTCTATGTGCCTATAGGCACATAGAACACATTGGTACTCAGGGGATGAATTATTTGCTCTTATTTTATTTTTCTCAAGTTGTTTCATTTTAATTATTCGACTATTTAATTTATCAAAAATAAAAATAAATAATAAATAAAAAAATGATCGAATTATAGGAAATCTGATGATAATTGTGATTATTTTCAGGTTGTTTGGTTAAATTTTTATATCGAGGCAAGCAAAAGCAGAAAGCTTTCGTTTAAACCATATACCGGCAATGTTTCATGTGCTCTTATACCCTGGATGTTGCATGTTCTCATACACCTTGGATGTTGGGTGCACCTTTGCCAAGGCTATTTGTCCAAGGCATTCTGACCAATCAAAAGACAGAATTTATCAGGATATAGGGACAAGGTCATTTGGTCCAACAGGGTAGAATTTTCCAAGTTAAAAAAGAACTGCAAGAACATTGAGTTTTAGATGCTATATTCATTTGTTTTTCTTAACCCTTTCAACAATGGTGGTATCTTCCATGCCAGTTAAATGGCAGAAATTGGAAGAGTCCATATCCACAATAAAGGGGTAGAACAATTAATATTTTCAACGTGCAACCTTCAGAAATTATGACGTATCGTGTTCCTGGACCGGAAAAGCGGCCTGTCGTGTTGAAGAGTTAATTTGGTCTTGATTTCACAATACCTTATTTATGAAATCTCGACCTACCTGTAAAGCAACTAGTTCAAGAACTGATGATTGTGAAAAGGACACCTTTTGTGAACAGTACTGCTCAAAGAGAATTTGATTATTGTCTCAAAGACTTCTTCAAGGTGAAGTAGGGTACCCACTCTTCAATCACAAAGCTTTTTACAGCTGACTTCAGAGTTATGGAATAACTGAAAACCTAGATAGCAACATACATTACAAAGAATAACAGTAGAGTCCATTTCACTGGATATCTCTTAAAAATGAATAGGCCTATTTATTGAATATAACTCCCAAACACAAAACCATTTACCATACCTTCAGTACAAATCTGACCTGTTAATTGCATATAGAGCAAAATTCTTTTAATGAAATAAATGAAAGTGTGAATAACACTGTAGCTTAATTTGACTGTATTTATGAAAGTATTATGAAACAAGAAAGCGCTGCTAATGCCCCCGACTGCAAAAATTTTTCTAAGTTGAAAGAGTGAAAAAGGGCCATAACTCTGAAACAAATGTGTGGAAGAAACTTGCAATATACAGGTATTGTAACCACATGACACTCTAGCACCACACCAAATATCATTCAAAACAGAGTGCCTGTGGCTGAGATACAAGGGAAAATGTTTGTATGGAAGGGAATTTAGAAATTTCCAAGTCAAAAAAGGGCCATAACTCTGGAGAAAATGTGTGGAAGAAACTCACGCTAGGCAAATATCGATACCCAGATGTTACTCTATCACTCTACCAAATATAATTCAAAATGGAGTAGCTGTAGCTGAGCTACACGGGAAAATGTTCGGACAAAAGGAATTTTGAATTTTCTAAGTTGAAAAAGGACCGTAACTCTGGAAAAAATATGTGGATGACACTCACACTACACAGGTATCGTTACCTCATGATGCTCTATCACATCACCACATATCATTCAAATCAGAGTAGCAATGGCTGAGAAACAAGGGGAAATGTTGGTACAGATGAATGGACAAAAGGATAGATGGACGAACAGACAGGTGAACAGATGGACGCAGGTCTCCACTAGATACTCTTTCGACTTTTCAAGTTGGGATCATAATAAGACAAGAATTGTAGTAATTGAGAATATGTTAATATCTGTTCCCTACATGCTATGTTTTCAATTAGAATAATTTGAGGTGTAGATTTTACTGAAGTATTGAGGCCTGGGTTGATGTGGCCCTAACAGTTAACGTATGTCAACCAAGGTTACCAAGTTACAGTAAAATCATTCCAAAACGAGTCATCCTACTAAGTTGCAATAAAATCCCTTCATAAATATGACTCGCAAATTTTTCTAAAGGAATCTAGGACATGTAACCTCATCTAGATAGGACAGTCTCATCCAGATATCATACCAAGTTAAGTTATCCTACCAAGTTACAATGAAATCCCTTAAAAAAACAACCTGTAGACAGCGCTAAAGGAATCTAGGTCACGTGACCAGGTGACGGTAATGGCTGGCCAATCACAACCAAAATAGTAAAGTCTCATCTAGACATCATACTGAGTTATCCTTCCAAGTTACAATAAAATGGCTTCATAAATATGAACTGTGGACTGTGCTGAACAAATCTAGGTCATGTGTGTGTGTGGCAGTCACAGATGACTGATCACAGTCAAAATACGACGTTCTCATCAAGACGTTATACAGAGTCATCCTACCACCACTTTACAATGAAATCCCTTCATAAATGCAACCTGTTGACTGTGGTAAAGGAAACTAGGTAAAGTGCCCCTGTGGCCGTCACGGTTCACTGAACCGGACTAAAATAGTCTGTTCTCATCTAGACATTATACAGAGTCACCCTACCAAGTCACAATGAAATCCCTTCATAAATACAACCTGTAGACTGTGCTAAAGATTTTGGGTATGTGCAGTCATTACGGTTGACCGATCGCGACCAAAAGGGGACGTTCTCATCTAGACATGACCTCGAACCAGCTTATGAAATTTTGTGATGATCGGACAAGAACTACAGGGTGTAGCCTGTGCTAAAGAGAATGTGAACAGACCCAAAGACTTTCACACATGTGATGGCAATAGCTTATCTTGACTTTGTCAAGTTAAGTTAAAAAACTTTCAATATATTGAGAAATTACCTTGACAATCACTGAATTCCCCTTGTATATCAACTTATTTGACCTCAGTACATCCAATACAGACATTTAATCTATTATATCTTATTTGACAGAGCTCTTTGAGCTCTGTCAAACAAGATATAAAAGAATAAATGCTCAGATTAACTCCAGAAGGTTACCATATCCCTGTTAATTGAATACTCCTGGTAACTGAAATAATTCTCACTGGCAAAGTTGTTTCAATTAACAGAGTTCCACTGTATTATAAAGTCTCAAAACCTTAAATCTGTTCTGCTGAACTGAAGAACAAATAAGTCTTAGATTATCTTAGAAACACACAAGGAGTTCTACACAGCACATGTATTCTAGAGAGATGTAATTCTGCATTCCATATTTCAAACATACCTCTGTCTTCGATAAGATTATGCGAGAGATCTATTTTTGTAAGTTGTGAGGAACTATTGGATAAAATTGCAGTTGTCAGTTTTTGTACAAAATCTCTGAAAAAGAAAATGCAATTATGTTTATTAATGTACATTTTGTAAATTCAAAGTTGAATGTAACAAATGTAACCCGAAGGAGGGGGAGCCAGAGGAAGGGGGGGGGGACACATGCCTCCCCCTTTTTACAGCAATTATAGGTCCTCGAACAACATTTTCCGACATAACGTACACAACCACTATGGCCTTTACACATCAATATATACATATCCATACACATATGATTCATATGTACGTATTTCTTTTATTACACACCCATTTAAAATTAAGGTTTGTTCACGACATTCTAGGATGTGTGATAAAAGTAAACTTTTATTGCACACGTGTGGGATACAGATTTCTGCACTTTTTTAATGTAAGAATAGAACCAGTCATATTTCTGGGGATACAGTACATGGGCCCGTTTCGATGCAATGGGTCATTTATTTTGATGTTGTAAAGTGGATGTTTGCGGTCTATAGTATTTGAGTTTATATTGTTTCTGAAGAAACTCATGCCCTATACACTGACCGACCATCAAAAGAAACTTTCTAATTTATTTTCTCAACGTGAACAATACTGATTAACTATTGATTAAATAACCCGATGGGTTAAAGTATGACAAGGAAATGACTGGCATGCAGTTCAAACTAAAGAACAATGTCGAGAGAATATGAAAGCGTCTATGAGTGACGTCATTTCTAATGAATGACGTTGCGAAAGCAAGTTTCTAGGTCACCAAATCGAAATACAAAACAAATTGCCTGTCGATATTCACTTGAATTTGTATGGATTCTGTACCCCTGTTGAAGGCTATAACACGAACTTTAATAAATTTTGAGCTGGCATAGTGAACAATACGATCATTTCTCTTGGACAATAAGGATATAAATTTAATTTACATGGGATGATTTGACAATGGCTATGGTAATCTTGACTAAAATCTTAACCTGTCTGTCAGTCAGTCGAGTAACTGCAGTCGCATGGAATTTGGAAGTCAGATAAACATGAGTTTTTTTTAATAATTTCTCATTGATGGATTTTCCAAATTTATACCTATTGTTTCTTGTGAATGTGTGGTAACTTTTTTGGTGGGGATCACATCAACCATTCAGAATTCGTGCTGTAAAATTTAGGCATAAAAAGACGGTAAACTGTATTTCAGATGAACAGTGTTTCATCGATCGAAGTGGTGACGCATAACAATTTGCAAGTTGAAACTATGAATGAAAGTTAAATCAGTGTACGAAATAACAATAAGACAGGTCTCCTGCTTGTGAAGAATGATTTGGATTTTTGTCTTATTTTATTTCCTTTACGTCGCAGAAGGATAGGTTAATTCTCACTTAGTATTACCGTAAAAGGCCTGTTTTAGAAATTTGCGAAGGTGTGTAATAAATACAGAACCGCACAAGCGTTTGAATGGGTTAATGTTTATCGCACTCGTTTGGTTTGGCGCAGAATACCACTTGAGGCTTCGCCTCTCGTGGTATTATTGCGCCCAACCAAACTCGTGCGATAAACATTAATCCATTCAAACGCTTGTGCGGTTCTGTCTATTTCTTGTTTACTTTCACTCTGCGATTTTGCAAAATATAAATTTGTATTCAATGGCAAAGAACTAATTTAATTCAATTCAATCCAAAGTATGCGAATTGGGTGGACACCATATAGGTTGTAGTGTATACCAAAAGGAGAGATATATAAAGACGAACGCTACTCTTAATCAAAAGCGAAAAAATTAAATCCACTACCAATAACATAATCTGTAACACCCGAAGACAGCCAGTGCTACACAAAGATAGCCGATGCCACACGATTCAATATTGACTGGTCAATATCCAATATCATAAAATAATGACAAAAAGGTTGAGGTTGCTGAGGTTAGTGTCTTAAATAGGGTGGGAACAAGAGTGAGGAGGGGTAGCGTATATAAATTTATATATTTTGCATGAATACACTGCCCTACCACCATTGACCCCTCCTCCATTCAAGCAATCAGATGCGAATGTATGGACAAAAAAAACCCACCCCACTCTTCTCCCCACACCACATCCGTGACAATGACCACAAAATCCCTTGGTCTCAGACAAAAGCTAACTAAATCACGCACTTTCCAGTCTACCTCCAGATAAAAAGACCCCTCATCAGAATGAGCCCATTGACCACATTCCAAAGATGAAGGATATGCTATATTTTTAAGGCAAAAACAGTTCCTATTCCTATTATACAGGCAAGGCCTAAAAAAATTAAAAATCTGTTTCTCAGGTCCTCCCACATCGTACTTTTGGCTGCTGCTGCATGCTCTCTTTTCAACACCAACGTAAACTTAAAAAAATAAAAATTAGATGGTTTATGTCTGATATTTTAACAAGGTTATTAAAACTGATACATTTGTCCCTTGAGTGCAAGAAGGCTTTGCAATGCTTTAGCACTGAAAAGCCTTCTTGCTCTCAAGGGACGGAATACACCACCACCCATGCTATTCCGTAGATTATGAGTACTAAAACATAAACCAAGAATATGAAGTTTTGATGGCAAAGAAATAATTTCGGAAATAAAAAATAAAATAAAAAACTGCTCGTCTGCATGCAGTTTTACAAATAATGGCCTGAGAAACAGAAGATCTACTTTGTGTGGCCTAAACAAGAATTTGTTGACCATAGTAAAAAAGCACTGCTTCACTTTCTGGAGTTCCTACCAGGAGAACAAAAGCGGATGGAGTATTCTCAAACAGATATAGTTATATACTCACACTCTGACACCTGTATTGGATAAGCTGAGGTCCTCAAGCACACAGTTTCTTTTCATCACTTTAATAACTTCTGATGCAGCTTCAGAGGTCTAACATGAAATTTGAGAAAACAAAATTCATAACTATTTTAGTCATGAAGATAATAATCTTTTCAAAGCCTGAAAAAGGGCTGTATTTGAGTGCTAAAACTACACAGGGTTAACTTTTAGGGGGGTTGCTTGTCAATATGGGCCATAAAAATGAAAAAATTTAAAGTAATTTATATATTTTTTATACTTACCAATGGCCCAGACTTAGCTGGACCTAACTCAAAAATATCTAGGGCTACACACAAATTTTGCACCCCAATCTCCAAAATTTGCATGCAAAACCGAAATCCTAACTGCCCTCCATACATTTACTCTCCACGCATGCACAGACACCAGGAAGTCACCGAAAATGGCGCCAACATCATTCTTTGTAAAAAAGATTAAAATATAATAATTCAGTGGGGAGGTATGAGTGCCCAGTACTGACCACTCATGGGAGGGCCATTCCCGTCTGGGCCATTGGTCAGAATAAAAAAAATATAAATTGCTTTCAATTTTTTCATATTTTTATACTGTATACCAATGGTCCAGACTTAGCTGAATTGTAAAAAGGTAGAGGGCCTAGAACTTCCGAAATATAGTCAAATCCTTCAATCCATGATGAAGAAAATTAGAATAATTAGAATTTACATGTATGTCTCTTATACCATAATAGAGGAGACATAACCTAATATGGATCCCAATTATGTAAATCCTAAATATGAGCATGAAATCATGCTCATTAGGATGTAACAAGTTCACAAATTTTTAAGGCTAGTCTGGACTAAGCCCTAAAAATTAGGATGGCATATTTGAGAATGAGAGAAAATTGCCCATAAACCTACGCCATACAATAATAATACAGCTGAACGCTGAATACAGTATGGACAAAACAGCTTCCTTCATAGTTACATACCCAATAAGCCAGAGAGGTGGAGAAAATTACCCCCCCCCCCCCCTTTTTTTAACATATTTTCAAAAGAAAGAGGGGAGAGCTCTGGAATCAATAAGCGGTACCAGGAAACAATATAAAAAAATAACGATCAGGCACTCAGGAATTAATTTATGAATAATAAATGGTGCTTAATGCCACTTCACAAGCCAAGGCTATAGCGACGATTTTGGTAAATAACATTATCCGCTACTAAATATGCACTGATATCTTATATCATTGAGCACTTTTGCCGCTAGCTCTGAATACAATGCACATGAGACACATCCGGTGTCACAGTACTCATATTCAATATTAACTGCTTCACCGGCGACAGGGATCTGAAACCACTCACCGTGGTTTATAGCCCTGTGCAATATTAAGAGCACTTTAGCCGTTATGTAGAGGAAGCCGTAAGACTAGCCGACCCCGGCTGCCTATCCGACGGGATGTCCCGGACAGGAGGCATGGACATAAACTCCAACTGACGCAAATTCCTACCAACAACATCTGTCCCCAGATGATGCTGTAAGAGAGAGAGACCTCTCTCTTGCTCACAGCCCTGGCTGACCTGGACGACCGTACCTCAGAACTTGCCAGGTTCCTCCTTCTGTCGTCGCTGGGTGAGCATGGTAGTATATTATAGTGCTCGCTCCATCCTATATCACCTCCTAGCCCATAGCGGACACACCCGGCATCACAGTTGTCAGAGGCCTGAGTAACTGCTTCCCCGGTCGAGCTAGCTGGCGACAACAAACTTCATGCGGTCATGTGTACTTTTCGAACGTCGAGGAAGCTATAAGACTAGCTGACCCCGGAAGCCTATTAGAAGGAGTGTCCCGGACAGGAAGACATGGACGTAAGCTCCAACTGACGCAAGTTCCTACCAACAACCTCTGACCCCATATGTTGTTATAAGAGAGAGGGGCCTCTCTCTTGCTCGCGATCACGGTAGACCTGGACGAGCATACCTCAGAACTGGTCTGCTTCCTCCTTACCATCGTCACAGGGTGAGCATGTTCAGATTTTTATAGTGCTCGCTGCACCCTTGTTCCTCTTCTCAACTGCTATGGACATACCCGGCGTCACACCACCCATATTCTGTGTGATAGATCTGCCGGGTGAGCTAGCTGGAGACAAGGTCGTAAACCCTATATTCTAAGGCCTAGACCCTTGTCTTATATCATATATATAAGCACTTTTCCGCTAGCTCTAATAGTATAATACGACGACGGAAGCACACTCTCAGACGGCGTCATGAACCACACCATGTTCTTGTTCCTCTGTAAATAGAAACTAAAAAACTATAGTGACATTTTGGTGAGAGGACCAGCAGTGTCCCCTCGCAGCGAGAGAACCAGTAGTGTCCACTCGCCTAACAACAAACCATGACACCAGTCATCAACATTGTCAAAATCTGACACATGGTGCAAGAATTAGAGGTAGTACATCGACTAAAGCAAGACACGACCATGTAAATAGAGGAAAGGCTTCCTCTTATTTGACCTGCTATAGAGAAAAATTATGACCTAAAATCTAACATAGGTCAATTGTACTACCACCAAATCCACATAAGATAACATTAAAATACGATCGATGAAATAAATACATTCAAAAGAAAAATTCTTTCAAAAAATAAAAAAAAATTTTGAAAAAATTTTTCTTTTATAAGAGCCCAAGTTCCCAAAGGGAACGATGAGCCCAAAGAGCCTAAGTGTGGACAAAATTATAACAATATGCCATAAAATTAACTACCACACTATCAGAATATTTAATGTTACTTACAACTGTCATTCCTTAAATAATAGGAAACTACCTAGAGCTTTGTCAATGAAAACAACTTTAAACCGAAAACAAGACCCCAGGCAACACGGCCCGGAGTCAGTAACAGAAACAAGACTATCCGATGTAAAGCAAGATCTTCATCAGAAGAAAAAACGATACATCGGATGTATGATGCATGGCCAAAATGCCCAAACACCCCAAGGGTGAAGACGTAACCATGGGAATGTACAGAATAATCTTCTGTATAATACGTTAAAACTCCCAAGAAATTTTATAAAAAAAATTTCAATAGAACAAGCCAAAAATCTTGGGAGTTTTACTAGGGGGATCAAGGAAAGGTAGGGAAGGAATACTAAACAAACAGTGGACAGATCATTATCAATCAATGATGACGTCAGGCCCATGTCCCGAAATTGGGGAACATGAACTAATTTTTATAATTAATATAAAATTACAGCCCTGAACGTTTCAAACCACCGTTTCTTCCTTCCTTCATCCAGTTGTGTCCTTGGATCCACCAAAATAACCATTGATTTGTGTCTGGCATCATTAAAACTGAGATTTAAAAGCACAGATGTCAGTTTATTGTTATCTGACTGAAGGGCCAAACAAAGAATGATGTTGGCACCAGTTTCGGTGACTTCCTGGCATTTGCCCATGCGCAGAGAGTAAATATATGGAGGGCCAGATAGGACTTCTAATTTTCGGTTTTGCATGTACATTTTGGGGATTGGGGGGCAAAATTTGTGTTTGTTCCCTAGATATTTTTTGAGTTAGCACCAGCTAAGTCTGGGCCATTGGTATACAGTATAAAAATATCTTCTGATGTGTTGGTCGATCGCTGAAATGGGCTGGTGAGTTGTAAAGTGGGTGCGTCTCTCTATTGGACTGTGGTTTCACAGGGGAATTTTTCTGTCCTTCTGCCACTGCCCCCACACAAGCAGAGTAGTCTGCAGTTGATGATATGCACACCACTGATGTGCAATAAACCTCAGCACACAGCACCATGCTCTCAGTTGGGGAGTTGGGATTAAATGTCTTGCCCATGGAAGCAACGTAGATAAGCATCAGGATAGAACTTAAAACCTTTCTATGTGAAGTGCAATGCACTAACTAATGTGCCATCTCACTCCCATATTTGATTTTATCTGTATACATACTAAGTAACCAGTTCTTACATATGTATTCCAAACTACTGATACCTCAAAGAGAGCTTCACAAGGATCAGCGTCACCTGCAAGTATTATTTCAGTGGTGACAATTCTCACATTATCCCTTTACCGAGCATAACGGCCAAAACAGGCCAGCACAATTAACTTGAATGTGTGTTGTGTTTGATGAAAAGGATAATGTTCAAAGTTTATGAAAGGATTATGATATACAAGAATTGTGATCATTGAGAATATGTTAATTTCTGTTCCATGTATGCTATGTTTTCAATAAAAATAATTTGAGGTGTAGACTGTACTAAAGACTTGTGGGGTGGGTTAATGTGGCCCTCACAGTTAATGTATGTCAACCAAAGTTACCAAGTTATAGTGAAATTATTCCAAAATGAGTCATCCTATCAAGTTACAATGAAATCCCTTCATAAATATGGCCTGTAGTCTGTGCTAAAGGTTTTTGGGTTTTGGGCTCAGGCAGCCATCACGGTTGAATGATCGTGACCAAAAGGGAATGTACTCAACTAGACATTATATGAAGTCATCCTACCAAGTTACAATAAAATCCCTTCATAAATATGACCTGTAGACTGTGCTGAAGGTTTTCGGGCCCCTGTAGCCATCACAGTTGACCGATCATGACCAAAAGGGGACATTCTCATCTAGACATTATATGGAATCATCCTACCAAGTTACAATGAAATTCCTCCATAAATACGACCTCTAGACTGTGAAAAGGTTTTCTGGTTTTGGGATCGGGAAGCCATCACAGTTGACAGATCGCGACCAAATGGGGAAGTTCTCATCTAGACATCATACAGTGTCATCCTACCAAGTTACAATGATATTTATTTATTTATTTATTTATTTATTTATTTATTTATTTATTTATTTAGTGGTGTTTAAGGTCACATATTTCTGCACAATGGCTAATCATGACCATGACAGTTTTACAGGTGGAAGAAGCCGGAGTACCCGGATAGAACCACCGAGCAACGGTGAGCAACTGTCAGCTCCCCAACATACTAACTCCACACAAGCAGGGTTAGCAGTGGTTGAAGACAAGTGCACCATCGACGTGCAGTACGCCTTAGTACACAGCGCCACCGTGCCCCCATGAGGGCAATGTGGGTGAAGTGTCTTGCCCAAGGACACACAATGCAGTTGCCGCAGGTGGGATTCGAACCGAGGACCTCTCGGCTTGCAGCCTGCACCTCTACCTACTGAGCCACCGCGCCCCCAGTTACAATGAAATCCCTCCGTATTAAATATGACCTGTAGACTGTGCTAAAAGTTTTTGAGTTTTGAGCTTGAGCAGCCGTCACGGTGGACAGATCATGACCAAAAGTGGACGTTCTCATCTAGATATTATACAGAGTCATCCTACCAAGTTACCATGAAATCCCTTCAAAAATACGACCTGTAGACTGTGCTGAAGGTTTTAGGATTTTGTGCTCAGGCAGCCATCACAGTTGCTGATGGCGTCAAAAAGGGGACGTTCTCATCTTGACATAACCTCAAATCTGCATATGAAATTTTATGACGATCGGACAAGAACTACAGGGTGTAGGCTGTGCTAAAGGAAAATGTGAACAGACTCACAGACTAACAGACTTCTCCACGCGTGACTGTAATAGCTTAACTTGACTTTATCAAGTTAAGCTAACAAAAATCACCATTCAATTATCATTTATTGTCTCAAAACATAGATTATGACCCCTTACTGGAACAAGCTCATTGAGCTCATTTCAATGATGTGGCATAAGCTATGTTTTTGAAGCAAAAAATTAGTTATTCAAGAATTCTTTTTGCAAGTTTCATTTGACTTTCATGCTAGATGAAGGGTCAACTGCTAGAGTACCAAAATTATTTTTCAAAAGTGTTTTGTAACATTAGGATTTTTTTTCCAAACAGAGTGTGCTACCAGCAAGAGGAGCCTTAATTTAGCAAGACTTAGTATATATTTATTAGTGTTTACAGTCACATATTTCTGCAAAATAACTAGTCGTGACTTAGGTTTAATCCCGGGAATGCGAATTCTCAGGTTTCCGGTTTTGAAAGCTGGCCACAATACCTGGGAAATCTACAGCATGGAACTGGGAATGAAGTGTGGCAGTGTTTGTGTACTGAACTGAAGTTTTCTGAATTGAAACTTTGTAGGATTTTGTCAGCCCTTCCATGCCTGAAATTTTTACAGTCCTGAATCCTGACAAGCCATCTTCAACAAATCACTGTAGCTCTCAAGCAGTTCTGGAGGACCACCACCCCCACCACCCATTTGAACAGCAACATCTTCTTTACCCGCTTCAAAGTTCAAACTCGTCTTCATTTTCAGAATCCCCAGTATCACTATTTACTAACTCCTCCAACATCAACACCGTCCTCACAGCCATCACTGGTCTCCTCTGCTTAAATCAGAGGGAGACCAATGACAACAGTGAAAAGGGTGTTGATCCTGGGGAAGGTAGAGGTGATAATGTGAGTGATTCTGAAAATAAGGACAAGACTGAAGCGAGATTGGGGTTTCATACTTATCTTAATAAAAGAACTTTTCTGTTTGGATATGGGAGATTGCCAATAAAATATGCTTATTATCACTGAAATAAATGCGTCAAGTTACCCTCGTAAATTTGCTTGATATTACTTGAGAAATTTCCCATTTTCCAGTTCTGAGGGTAATTTCATTCCCGTTCCCTGTTTCGAGAAAACCAAGGCATATATTAAACCCTAAACATGGCCACAACATGGAGATAAAGGATCATATGGTTTGGGGAGCATGTCCCTTTCGACCCTCTTTAGCTGTAGAATTTTGAAGTGTCAGACTGTGGTAAAGGAGGAGAAGTTGTGGGTTGTTTGCGGCGCTTATGTCTTTTCTGCTTTTTTTTCAGAGGTGGAGGTTTGGAAGGAGAGACAGTGGTTGTTGGTGTTGTTGGTGGGCTGCCTAATGGTGATTGGTGAGTTTTGTAGGGTCTCGTCCTGGCTGAGTCTGGAGTGGTTGTGGGTGATTGCTGAGGCTTTTGTTGTTGTAGTTGTAGGTTTCTGGCGTCTATTAGTTTTTTGGTTTCTTCGACTGGTTGGAGGAATAGCTGGTAATTCCTGTCCATCTCTTGCTTGTGAAGGTCCCCTTGTAGCTTGTTTTCCCGTAAGATGTTCTCCAGCCTGTCGTCTGCGTCCTGGCATTTTGGTTTAGAAGGAAGACGCGAGTGGGGATCAGGAAGAGGCGAGAGGGCAGCTTCCATTTCCACCTCAGTCTCCACAGACTCTTCCACATCTGACAACACCGGCTGGGAAGCCGGCATTTGGATGCGGCTGTCTGTGGGAGTGGGAGGGGAAGTGGTGGCCGCCTCTGGCTCTTTCTTTTCCTCACCATTCTCTTTCTTCATCCCCAAGAATGCCTCCAAGCATCGGGCATCCCTCCGCTTGGTGGACGGGCTCTTTCTTCTCGGTTTCCTTCTCTTTTCAGGGCCTCCAGACCCCCTTGGGTGAGGACCAGCGTGAGAGGGGATCCTCTCACTAAAGGTACTACCTCTACCCTTGAGGGGTGGTTCAATCTTTTCTTCTGTGGAGAATTCCAGTGTCAGATAGACGTTCTCGCCCTTCTCCTGGATAGTCCTGGTTATGGGACGAGAGACACCCAGAGCTGAAATGGTGTTTTGCAGCCTTGCTGGTAGTTCCAGTGCTCTCATGATGTTGTTGCTGAGGTGCTCACACTGAGAAGTCAGAAGTGTGAATGGAGATAAAGCCAAGTTTAGACAATCATTTATACCCATCATATGCAGATAAGATGAGAGAGAAAATCATCATAGCAATTGCATGACTTTGTACATAAATAGTTGTTTTATTACAATTTAAATTAAACATTAATTTTTTTGGACTACTGGACAAACAGCAAGCTAATGTTTTCAGTGTAATGCCACTAAATTGGCTTTCAGCACTTTGCATTAGAGCTGTGACAATGGCTTCATACATTAAACCAATTAAAAACAGACAAATACCCCAGCTTATAAAAACACATTTTGACCACAATGGGCCAACCAATCATCTAAATATGTTTTTCAAAAACTGTTCATGATATTTTTTAAAAAGTCCAATTTTCAAGCAAAGCACTTCCCAAGGGCCTGAAATTTCAATTTAAAAAATCAAGCACTTTTCAGCACATTCAAGCTCTGTATGATTCCTGGAAGCCAAGGTCAAGGAAATGAGTTCACCAAATTGTAAACTACACCAGGAGTTCTGAAACAGTTGAATAACAACAAAGAAAACACTGAATGTAAACTTTGTGTGACACATCTTTCTTTCCTAATGAATATCTTACCAATTTAATATTGGAACAATTCAACTTTGTAAACCAAGTATTATGCTCTAAAGCTGAAATAATAGGCACCAAATCCCTGTAAAAGAACAAAGTATAGATAAAAAGTGTACATTATTCAATTATGATGTGATATGAACCTAAAAAACTTATATTGACCGAGGCGTCAATATAAGTTTTTTAGGTTCATATCACATCATATTTACCACCACAAAAGTCCATAACTGTTTTATTATATACACCATCTTAAAAAAAAAAAAAATCTTCTATTTGTCAATTAAAAGTTCAATTATATCAACCAGAAATACTTTTCTTTAATAATAAAATAGTTATCATCTGCAGAATAAAATAAAAATAAACAATGTTACAGAGATTACATCAAGTGAAATAGAACTAGAGAGGGAATTTCCAAAAGCTATATTTAGAAAGTTGATATTCACTGGAAAACTGGTGTACATGGATTTTTGAGTCCCAGTCACATGTATAAGATCCAGGCAATAGAAATGTGGTTATTTATAAAGTATATAATAATACTTTTAACTCTTTACCTAACATAGTAGTCATAATTGGCCAGAGCTTTTCGCAAAAATCGCTAATCAAATTTTATTATTTTTTTCAAACTTCTGTCTCAAAAACATAGTTTATGACCCCCTCATTAGGATGGGCTCAAAGAGCTTGTTCCGATGAGGGTTGAAAAGCAATGTTTTTAAAGCAAAACAAGAAATGCCACAGGAGTAACTCATGCCCCCCCCCCCCCCCCCCCATCAACCGCCCTTTAAAAAACTCTAAGTGGAATTGACCTTAATGATGGGACATGATGAAGTGTGCCCGTGAAGTGTGACCCTAACTTAGGAGTGGGGAAACCAGCTGTAGTGTGTGACACATCCTCCCAGAGGCCATTATAATTGCGTAAAGTTTGATGATTGTAGCCCCAATAGTTGTGAGTTATGTCAGAGACAAGATTTGTTTCCTTGAAGATCAAAAAAGTACAAAACTAGAGGGGTGTCATTTGTGTGCAAAGCACACTATAGTTTTTCCCCGCATTTGCATTTGTGATTATTGTCGGGGCCGAATCAAAAACCCAAAACCTTTATGCACATCTACAGATGCTATTGATTAACATGAACACACAAACATTCATACAAAAATATATTCAAATCAGAACTTTCATACAGAAGTTCTGCACAAAAGACTGATTGCACTAATTTTGGTACAAAATGGCTGCTGGTGGCCATCTTGAATTTTGGACCACACCCAAAAACACTCGTTCTCATCCCACGGTGATAACAAAGGTACCCAAGAAGTTTCGTAAAGATCGGTTCATAAATACGGCCTCTAGCCTGAGCCGTATACAGAAGTTGTGTACAAAAAACTGATTAGACCTAATTTCGGTACAAAATGGCCACTGGCAGCCATCTTGAATTTTGGACTGCACCCAGAAACACTCGTTCTCGTCCCAAGGTGATAACAAAGGTACCCAAGACGTTTTGTGAAGATCGGTTCATAAATACAGACTCTAGCTCGAGCCGTATTGACATGTGTACTTACTGTGTGTAAGTAGCACTGAAAAAATCAAAGTTCATCTAATTTGCATAATTTCTGCACGAGAAAAAAACCCGTATTATATGTGATGTATCCCATGGTACTAAACATTCACACAAAAAATTATTCAAATCAGCGCTTTCATATGGAAGTTCTGTGCAAAAATCTGATTGCACCAAATTTTGTACAAAATGGCTGCCATCGGCCATCTTGAATTTCGGACCGGACCCAAAAACACTCGTTCTCATCCCACGGTGATAACAAAGGTACCCAAGGAATTTCGTAAAGATCGGTTCATAAATACGGCCTCTAGCTCGAGTCGTATTGGCATTTGCACTTACCGTGCTGAAAGTAACACCAAAAAACATCAAAGTTAGTCTAATTTGCATAATTTACACACGAGAAAAAAACCTGTATTATATGTGATGTATCCCATGGTACTAAACATTCATACAAAAAATTATTCAAATCATAGCTTTCATATGGAAGTTCTGTACAAAAAACAGATTTCTGCATCGTCGGTACAAAATGGCGGCTGGCAGCCATCTTGAATTTCGGACCAAACCCCAAAACACTCGTTCTCGTCCCACTGTCATAACAAAGGTACCCAAGAAGTTTCGTAAAGATCGGTTCATAAATATGGCCTCTAGCGCGAGCCATAGCAGCCTGGCACTTACAGCTCTGAAAGTAACACTAAATAAATCAAAGTCAGTCTAATTTGCATAATTTACGCACGAGAAAAAAACCCGTATTATATGTGATGTATCCCATGGTACTAAACATTTATACAAAACTTTATTCAAATCAGAACTTTCATACAGAAGTTCTGTACAAAAAGCTGATTTTTGCATCATCGGTACAAAATGGCCACTGGCAGCCATCTTGAATTTCGGACCACACCTAAAAACACTCGTTCCCGTCCCAGGGTCATAACAAAAGTACACAAGAAGTTTCGTAAAGATCGGTTCATAAATACGACCTCTAACCCGAGCCATAGCCAATTGTTGACGTGCGGACAGACGGATAGACGGCCAGACGGACAGACGGACGGACGGATGGACAGACAGACGGACGGACGGATGGACGACGGACGATGGGCCATGACAATAGCTCAAATTTGACTTCGTCAAAGTTGAGCTAAAAAATGGTGCCCCTTGCACCCCTCGGGCCAAATAAAAAATCCAAAACCTTTATGCACATCTGCAGACCCTATTGATTAACATGAACACACTTTTAGTGTTTCGAATTGAAACCCCTAGGAGTTTTTCACTGGAAACCATTCCTCTAATGACAAAAGTGGTGGCCCTTGCGCCCCCGAGGGCCAAATCAAAAATCCAAAACCTTTATGCACATCTACAGACCCAATGAATGAACATGAACACACTTTCAATGTTTCGAATTGAAACCCCTAGGAGTTTTTCTCCGGAAACCATTCTTCTAACGACAAAAATGGTGCCCCTTGAACCCCTCGAAGCCGAATCAAAAATCCAAAACCTTTATGCACATCTACAGACCCAATTGATTAACATGAACACACTTCCAGTGTTTCGAATTGAAACCCTGGGAGTTTTTTTTTCCGGAGACCATTCCTCTAACGACAAAAATGGTGCCCCTTGCGCCCTCCGAAGCTGAATCAAAAATACAAAACCTTTATGCACATCTACAGGCCCTATTGATTAACATGAACACACTTTCAGTGTTTCGAATTGAAACCCCTAGGAGTTTTTCTCTGGAAACCATTCCTCTAACGACAAAAATGGTGCCCCTTGCGCCCCTTGGGGCCGAATAAAAAATCCAAAACCTTTATGCACATCTACAGACCCTATTACTGAAGATGAACACACTTTCAATGTTTCGAATTGAAACCCCTAGGAGTTTTTCGCCGGAAACCATTCCTCTAACAACAAAAATGGTGCCCCCTGTGCCCCTCGAAGCCGAATAAAAAAAATCCAAAGCCTTTATGCACATCTACAGACCCTATTAATGAAGATGAATGAACTTTCAGTGTTTCGAATTGAAACCGCTAGGAGTTTTTCGCCGGAAACCACTCCTCTAACGACAAAAATGGAGCCCCTTCCGCCCCTCGAAGCTGAATAAAAAATCCCAAACCTTTATGCACATCTACAGACCCTATTGATTAACATGAACACACTTTCAGTGTTTCAAATTGAAACCCCTAGGAGTTTTTCTCAGGAAACCATTCCTCTAACGACAAAAATGGTGCCCCTCCCACCCCTCGGGGCCAAATAAAAAATCCAAAACCTTTATGCACATCTACAGACCCTATTGATTAACATGAACACACTTTTAGTGTTTCGAATTGAAACCCTTAGGAGTTTTTCTCCGGAAACCATTCCTCTAATGACAGAAATGGTGCCCCTTGCACCCCTCGGGGCCGAATCAAAAATCCAAAACCTTTATGCACATCTACAGACCCTACTAATGAACACGAACACACTTTCAGTGTTTCGAATTGAAACTCCTAGCAGTTTTTCGCCGGAAACCATTCCTCTAACAACAAAAATGGAGCCCCTTGCGCCCCTCGGGGTTGAATCAAAAATCCAAAACCTTTATGCACATCTACAGACCCTACTAATGAACATGAATACACTTTCAGTGTTTCGAATTGAAACTCCTAGCAGTTTTTCTCTGGAAACCATTCCTCTAACGACAAAAATGGTGCCCCTTGTGCCCCTCGGGGCCGAATCAAAAATCCAAAACCTGTATGCACATCTACAGACCCTATGAATGAACATGAACACACTTTCAATGTTTCAAATTGAAACCCCCAGGAGTTTTTCACCGGAAACCATTCCTCTAACGACAAAAATGGAGCCCCTTCCGCCCCTCGAAGCTGAATAAAAAATCCCAAACCTTTATGCACATCTACAAACCCTATTGATTAACATGAACACACTTTCAGTGTTTCAAATTGAAACCCCTAGGAGTTTTTCTCCGGAAACCATTCCTCTAACGACAAAAATGGTGCCCCTTCCGCCCCTCGGTGCCGAATAAAAAATCCAAAACCTTTATGCACATCTACAGACCCTATTGATTAACATGAACACACTTTTAGTGTTTCGAATTTAAACCCCTAGGAGTTTTTCTCCGGAAACCATTCCTCTAACGACAAAAATGGAGCCCCTTGCGCCCCTCAGGGTCGAATCAAAAATCCAAAACCTTTATGCACATCTACAGACCCTACTAATGAACATGAATACACTTTCAGTGTTTTGAATTGAAACTCCTAGCAGTTTTTCTCTGGAAACCATTCCTCTAACGACAAAAATGGTGCCCCTTGTGCCCCTCGGGGCCGAATCAAAAATCCAAAACCTGTATGCACATCTACAGACCCTATGAATGAACATGAACACACTTTCAATGTTTCAAATTGAAACCCCCAGGAGTTTTTCACCGGAAACCATTCCTCTTAACGACAAAAGTGGTGCCCCTTCCACCCCTCGGGGCCGAATCAAAAATCCAAAACCTTTATGCACATCTACAGACCCTATGAACGAACATGAACACACTTTCAATGTTTCGAATTGAAACCCCTAGGAGTTTTTCGCCGGAAACCATTCCGCTAACGACAAAAGTGGTGCCCCTTACGCCCACGAGGGCCGAATCAAAAATCCAAAACGTTTATGCACATCTACAGACCCTATGAATTAACATGAACACACTTTCAATGTTTTGAAATGAAACCCTTAGAGGAGTTTTTTGCCGGAAACCATTCCCGGACGGACAGTCAGACGGACAGACGGACGGAGACAACCAATATATCCCCGCAATTTTTCAAATGCGGGGATAATAACCCTGATCTTGAGGATATGAGAGCAACTATGAAACACAGCACACCTTTTGACTGCTCATAACATTTGTATGATGGTCTATAATTGTAGATTCATTCGTTTCTAACTTTAGGCTGAAACACAAATTTTCACTGCTTTTGTGTGTGACCTTGAAATGTGACCTTCACCTTGAAGTTACAGAGCCAGCTATGGTGTGACACATCTACCCACTGTCCTTTATAATTGTAGCTCCAATAGTTTCTGTGTTATGCCCAAGACAATTTGTGACCTGGAACATATGAATGTCAAGTATGTCCTTGACCCTGAAGATGCTGAATCAACTATAATATATGACACACCTCCATATTGCAGTTAACATTTGTATGCCATTAGGTAATTGTAGTCTGATTCATTTCCAAATTATGTCTGAGATAAGGATGCTGACAAGTTTCAAGTATGACCTTGAATTTACTGATCCAACTATGTTCTGTGACACATCCTTCCATCGTCTTTTATTATTGTGTGAAGTTTGATGATTGTAGCTCCAATAGTTTCTGAGCAATACATAAAACATGATTTGTGACCTTGAGCATATGGAGATCACGTGTGATAATTGATAATTGTAGTTTGATTTGTTTCTGAGTTATGTCTGAGACATGAATATTTACCAATTTTAAATGTGAACTTGAAGTGTGACCATGACCTTACAGTAACGGACCTGGCTATGGTATCTGACACATCCTCACATTGTCCTTTACAATTGTGTGAAGTTTGATGATTTGAGTTATTGGCTTAGACACAAATGCAGACAGACTCACAAACACACACTTCAATCACTATATGCCATCTGAGCTAATTCGGAATTTGGGGCATAAAAAGAATATTTTCATTTATTGAAGGTGAAGTGTTAAATATTTTCTCGATTTATATCATGAATGAGTTAACAAATCAAACTTAGGCCAAAAAAAAGGGTTTTGGTTCTTAGGCACCGCCGTGTTGGAAACATACCCCCGCATTGAATCTTTTTATGGAGGTTCGAGATTTTTCCAAAAGTCGACAATGCACCGCCAATCTCAGACGTTCATTGCAGTATAACAAAAATAACATATATGTCCGTGTATAGGTTGCCCCTGTGTATACGTCGCACCCCCTACTCAAGCTTGGAATTCCTCCCTTTTGCCTTTTGTATAGGTCGCACACCCATTTTCAAGTATATGCAGTCAACAAGAATTAGTTGCAAGTTTATATGTTTTGCCAATTTGGGATGCAACGGAAATAGGTAAGTTTTCACGAGTTACCACGTGTTGAATAAGATAAAAGGATAAAGGAAAATTATTATTAAAGATTTAAAAAATACTTGCATTTTATTTGTTTTTCATTGTTTGTTTATTACCCCAATGTCTTCATCCCTGTCGAGAAAATCCAACACTCGTTTGTGCCCGAGACTTCATAGTTTCAGAATCAGAGCACCATTTGTGCCATAACCTGCACAGTTGTTGTGTATATGTTGGTTTTTCCGAAACGTGACAGGAAAAACCAATATAAATACAACAACTGCACACGTTACAGCGCAAATTGTTCTACATAAGCATTGTTGGTGCTATTGAAACTGAGGTAAAACGAACAGTAAAAACCCTCCCGACTTGCTATAAAATGCCAGGTACGATTACATTAATATGTCGATGCACAATTGAACTTAATCTGTAGCTTCCCACATTTGCCCCCCCCCACCCCCTCCAGCCTGCACTGGGGTCGCCTGGACCTGTCCATTGTACTCCTAACGGGGTGAGCCGCCACTGCAATTGACATGCATTAAATAGTTGCCTTGAGCATTGAAACATCTATTTAATGGTCTATCAATAACGTTACAATCACATTATTTTCCCACAAGGGCGAATCCAGTCATCGGCGCACTTGGTATGCGCCTTCCCCCTACCCCTGAAAAGTGCTGATATCATGCCCAAAAGGCTTCATATTCTGTGAAAGTGCTTCATATTCAATTAGATGCAAAACTATTTTGTCTGAATAAGGTCCAAAAAAAAAAATCTGTTTCTTAGGCCCTCCACATGAGCCTTTTGGCTGCCGCATGGTCTCTTTTTATAACCAATGTAAACCCCCCAAAAAATTAAAATTAAATGGTTTATGTCCGATATTTTACCCAAGTTAAAAAAATTGATAAATTTGTCCCTTGAGTGCAAGAGGGTTTTGGAATGGTTTAGCATTGCAAAGCCTACTTGCTCTCAAGGGACAAAATACACCACCACCCATCCTATTCCGTATATTATGAGGCCTAAAACGTAAACCAAGAACATGAACTTTTGATGGCAAAGAAATAATTACAGAAATAAAAAATAAAATAAAAAAATGCTCGCTTGCATGCAATTTTACAAATAATGGCCTGAGAAACAGAAGATCTACTTTGTGTGGCCTAAGTTTGAACTGTTACAGTTTATTGGAAAGTGCCTGTAGGCACTCTCCAATAAACTGTAAGAAAACATATCAATATGAACAAATTCTGACTGCCAAAAGTAATCTAGTATTTATTTATTTATTAGGGTTTAACACATTAACAGCCAAGGTCATATCGTGTTAGTGACAGTTTTACAGGTGAAGGAAGCCAGAGTACCCGGAGGGAACCCCCGAGCAACGACGAGCAGCTGCCAGCTCCCCAACATCGTAACTCCGCACTGCAGCAGAAGCAGGGTTAGCTTGGTTAACACATGTGCAACATCGATGTGCAGTAAGCCTTAGTACACGGCGTCATCGTGCCCCCATGTGACAAATGGGTGAAGTGCCTTGCCCAAGGACACAACGTGGGAGTCTGAATCGATCGCTCAGACGATCACCCATCCAAGGACTTACCGAGCTCGACGTTGCTTAACTTCGGTAATCAGATGAGAACCGGTTACCACAACGCCACCGCACCCCCAGTAATCTAGTACTCCAACAGTTAATAAGCTTTAAGCCTTTACCCAACACAGACGATAACAAATTTATTATTTTAAATATAATTTTTTTAAATGTTTAAAAAAATTTCAACAAAACCATATCATGTGACCCTCATTGGAATGAGCTCAATGAGCTCGTTCCAATGAGGGTCACATGATATGGTTTTGTTGAAATATTTTGAAAAATTTAATTTTTTCAACTGCTCAATTTGCATATTACGCGTGCGGATGCGGATGATTTGTTAGGTAAAGGGTTAAAACAGATAGATGCAACTTATCACAAATGAGAAGAATGTAAAACTTCAACTAAAGTAAAAATCTGATCTGCTGAACTTTCAATATGACACTCAAAATGAGATGAGCTTTACATTCACAACAGATCATAAAGGCATTTCTTTGTGTATCAGGGTTCGTACACTCAAACTTCGTTGAAATTCCAGCACTTTTTCAGTATATTTTCAGTGTCCACTGAGAATTCTCCAGTACTGTATTCAAAGTTTTTTACTGCTGAATGGGATTATTTAACGTTACATATCTCTGCTCAGTGGTGACTGCAAAGTTCTTGACTACACAACTACTTAAACTTGTGATAACAAAGGTATATATCATATTTCAGAAGATGTAGAAGTAATGAACAGGGCTTCAAAATTCAGTGATAAACTGAAGCCACCTGTGCGATGCCTAGTACCAAACATTCTCTATGCCAAACAACTTCAAAATTTATCATATCGAAAAGAGTTTGTTTGGTGTGGTAAATTAGTGTGGGGTAGCGAAAATTACATTTCATGTATATTTCCAGTATTAACTAATTTGAGATCATTTCTCCGGTATTTTTCCAGTACTGGAAATGCAAAACCATTTTCCCAGTATTTTCTAGTTTTCCAAAATGGCATACAAAGCCTGGAGTATAGTGGTGTGAATTTGAACACTTCATAATCATGGGTAATCAGTTCTTGTAAACTTTCCAATTTAAGAATTAAAAACATAGAGAGTTATCGCTTGACTAGACTGGTTACATGAAATAATTCATGAGAAGTGAGGGATGTTGTACAAACATGAGTGCACGAATGCGCACAAGTGTTTTACAATATAGTCCCTCGCCTCAAATGAATAATTTCATGTTACCAGTCCAGTCAAGTGATTACTCTGTTTATTACTTTTCATTATTAATGATAATTATATTATTTAACACTTTACATAACATAACAGACAGCGCTATTCTCAAAAATCGCCAATTAATTTTCATTATTTTTTCATTTTTTGTCTCTAAAACATAGGTTATAACTTATGTTTTTTAGACAAAAAATGAAAATAATAGCTATTCAAGAATTTCTTTTGCATGTGTCGTCTGCTTTTCATATTAGGTAAAGGGTTAAAAAAAACTATGAAGTCCCCATGAGACCCATGCAAAGCATCTTCGTTTGCAGGCACGGATACATGACACAATTGTTGATTGCATACTTCACTTGTGAAGTTATCGTTTATAAACCCAGAAATCCCTGTAAATCACACTTTGGAAAATAATGAATGACATTCTTTACTTCACATTACAAGAAGATGACACTGATATTAACCTGGGGACTCGATTTG
The DNA here is from genome assembly GCA_031216915.1 of Pictodentalium vernedei. Classification (NCBI taxonomy): domain Eukaryota; kingdom Metazoa; phylum Mollusca; class Scaphopoda; order Dentaliida; family Dentaliidae; genus Pictodentalium; species Pictodentalium vernedei. The sequence goes on from CM062295.1 coordinate 648,089,086, forward strand.
AACAAACGGTGGACAGAAAGTGATCACTTAAGTTCCACCTGACTTTCAGTCAGGTGAGGTAATAAATCTATGTGGGATAACTAAATTTTTTGATTTGAACATTCTAAATTTATGCAAATAAGGGAATATTATAATCAAAGATAAACAAGCTTTCCACACATACCTGCCGTTCAAATGATCAAAATCTCGAAGATTTAGCTCTCTAGAATCTTGTGATAAATAAATTGTATCCACATCCTGAAAATATTTAACAAGAGAAATAATAAGACCAGAGGATCAAGTGAGCCTAAAACGCTCACCTGGATCACGTTGCCCAGAAGGAGATTATTATTATCCCTGATGGATGAGGGTGTCAACCACTCCCATCAGGGATTATTTTTCTCCCCTCCCTCCCCCGACCAAAACACTCTGACGTCATCAAAAGTAATCCAGGGGCAAGTGCAGCTATATTGAACAATTTTGTTGCCCATTTCTGAAAAAAACTGATTTGTTTGTCCAAAAAAGCGCACAAAAGTTATAAAAATACCACAAGTATATACCACGAAATTAAATTCCAACGTCGGCAATACAGTGGTTAAAGATTTGTAACGAAATGAACATTGGCACATTCTGATGACGTCAGTTGGGGGCGTGCATCAATCAATCAATGGACGCTGTAGTGATAGGAATTAAGTTAAGAAATTGAACAAACTGTATACAATATACTGTTATTATTAACATCAAGTACAACAAACAGCAATACTTTGAACACCAACGAAAAATAAGATAGGGTCACGTGGGTCATGTGAGATAGATATCTATCTCACATGGCCTTCTCACATAAGACACACATATCTTGCATTGGAAGTGGGGTGGGGGGGGGGGTGGGGGGGGTGGGGGGAGAAAAAAGTGGGTGTGAGGAAGGAAGCAAAAGAGAAATAGGGGTATTAGGGTAAAGGGATAAAAAAAAATATATGTTGGCAAAAAGAAAGTGTATTGCAATGATTATCACTAAAAATGCTCTGAAGAAGGATCAAGCCTGGAAATAAGCAGACTGTCATATGCAGAATGAGGTCCCCAGAGGGTGAATTTGGTGATACTATCCTGCACAGCAGGATAGCATTCAGGGCTTCATTTAATCCGAAAATTTTGATTAGCAGTTGATCCAAAAGCACTTGAAACTAATAAATCTTGAATAGCAAAATTCAGAAATTGGAGAGCAAAGTGCTATGCTAATCCAGTTAAATCGAGCCCTGGCATTATGAAATTTACCTCAATCTGAATCAAGGTCTCAGGCCTAAACACACAGAGGAACCCATGGGATAAATTTGGGGATTCTAGCAAACTGTATGGGATTGTATGAGCAAATTCTCCCACTGGGGACCTCATTCTGTAAATGACAGATTGCTTCTGTCCAGGCTTGAGAAGGATGTCTGTTTTTCAATTACTGCTCTGGCTCTCACTCCAGGCATACATCCTATGCTACGCTTAAAATTATGTTGAAAAACGACAAAAGCACTTCCTCCTTAAAAGACATCCTAGGCTCGTTAGAATTTTCAGTTGAAATTTAATGAAATATTTAGTGTTCCTGAAAGCCATCAGTTGTGTTACAGCACTGAAGTGGGAATAAGCCCACATTCGGTAATAAGCACACCACCCTACTTTTCAAAATGCCATTTCATGGTGCCTTCCTCAGAGATAAGCCCATCCCCCTACTTTAGAAAAAAAAATTAAAAATAGGCCGATGAAATCGTCCGATGTGTACCCATACGCGCAACTAGTAGAAAGCTGTATGACAGAGGGCCACCACGGATGCCGACATTATGTACACCATACATGGTATGGGTACATATAGAAATGGATTGGAGGAGTTCCTAATTTGATGGATAAAGGGTTAATATCTCCGAATCAAATTATCAGATTTACATAAAAAACTATACAGCACAGCACATCAGTAACCTGAACATATATATGAAGTAACATGACAATCGGAATGATATTTTTGGAGTTATCACATGCCAAAGGGATTGGAGGAATTTTCAATTTGAAGGATAAAGGGTTAATATCTCAGGATCAAATTATCAGATTTACGCCAAAAACTATACAGCTCGGCACATCAGTAACCTGAACACAAATATAAAGTAACTTGACAATCCAAGCAATATTTTTCAAGTTATCGAATGCCAAAGGGATTGGAGGAATTTTCAATTTGAAGGATAAAGGGCCAATATTTCAGGATCAAAATAACAGATTTACACCAAAAACTACACAGCTCGGCACATCAGTAACCTGAACACAAATATAAAGTAACTTGACAATCCAAGCAATATTTTTCAAGTTATCGAATGCCAAAGGGATTGGAGGAATTTTCAATTTGAAGGATAAAGGGTTAATATCTCAGGATCGGAATTTGGGGGGTCCACTTTGAAAATAGGCACGTTTTGTTTTAATTATGAAGTCCATTAAATGTGTTGGGAATAATATCACCTAACATAATCACAACTAATCTCACAAGCTTGAAATGCTTGCGAATTAAAGATCAAACTAATTGTGAATACATTTTTTCTTCACAGATGTCAGCGTGTGACGCTTTATTATTTATTTTTATAATTATGAAGTCCATTAAACGTGTTAGGAATAAGCCAGTTATACAAGCCATGTGAATTGTTTTCAAATTGATATGTATAGAATTGAAGGCAGATATGCTGAGTTCATAACAGCATAAAAGTGAACATGGAAGCAAGTAAAATAAGCACGTCTGGGATTTGTACCCGATACACAATGAAGACAAAAATCAAAGTGGTAGAATGGCACAGAAATAATGGTAAAAACCAGCAAAAAACTGCCAAGCATTTCAACATAGATAGAAAGCAGGTCTGGGTTTGGGACAGGGTCTTTGATAAGTTCAAGTTAAACACATATGGGAAGGACTTGAAAAAGAAATCAACCAACCTTGGAATGGAGACAATGTCAGCTGAAGTCGATCAAGGTGTGTTCGACTGGTTGTGCAAGATGCAAGAAGAAGGCAGATGAGTGACAAACTTTATGATCCAGTCCAAAGCAAGGTAATCTTTGGTAATGAATCGCCACAAGGGTAATATTAAAGGAATAGCTGTGAATTGTCGCTTTGAATTTGTACTGTTTTGTTGTGTTTAAAATATTACTAGGGGGTTGATAACGAACGTTTCACTTCAGAAAAATAAAATAAAATAAAAACATAGGTAAATCTTCACTGAATGGAGCTCCGGGTTTGATTGGGAAAATTCACCTGTGATTTTTATTTCATTTCTTTGGTAATGAATCACCACAAGGGTAATATTAAGGGAATAGTTGTGAATGGCAAAATGGGGGTGGGGGGGGGGGAGGGTAGTGGGGTTGATAATGAGCATTTCACTTCAGAAAATTAAAATAAAATAAAAAACACAGGTAAATCTTCACTGAATGGAGCTCCGAGTTTGATCAGGAAAATTCACTTGTGCGTTTTATTTCATTTCATGAATTGCCACAAGGGTAATATTAAGGGAATAACTATGAATTGTCGCTTTTGAATTTGTACTGTTTTGTTGTGTTTAAAATGAACTGATATTGCTGTGACTGGGACGTTTCAGAGGGGGACATGATTGATGGAGATGCTTGATAAAATGTTATAGTTTCAACCATTGTCGCTTTAAATTTGCTCTGTCTTGTGTTTAAAATATATTTGTTTCTATATTGTCACGTTGTTCATTTAGTATCAAGTCAAAATAAAATTGTAACAGGTGCTATCTAATTAGTTTTCGTTTGTTTCATTTTCCACCCCGGATGAAAGTCGTCTCTGGAAACTTACCTGTAAATCTAAATGGCTCATCTCGGATATATAGTTTGAGTTTGAAAACTTGGTTTCGGTTTTCCCCATAACCTCTGATGCAAATCCTGGAAAACTTCCTGCTTTTGATTTGGAATTAAACAGACAACAACACGTGGATTTTGTAAATATTTTTTATTTATTGCTGATAAATTCAATTATATGTATGTTTTTCGGCCCTGCAAGGTTTCTGCAACCGAGATGTTACTGACCGCTTCATGTGCCTACATCAAATAGGAACTGTTGGACATGAACAATACAGGAAAATTCTCCTAACTTTGTTCCAATTTGTGGGTCAAAATTCTCCTGCAGACACAACTTCCCCGAAAATAAGCCCACCTATATTGTTTCGCCTTTTTTTATTGCACGCACCCCCCTGGGATTATTCCTGCATCATATGGTAAGATATGGAGTGAAATGGCATTTAACAAGGATATGATTAAAACAGTTTTTTTTTAAACAAATTATGGCTATAGCCAGGCCTGAAAATAAGCTGTCTGACATTTGTAGAATGAGGTCCCCAGAGGGTTAATTTAATGATGCTATCCCATACAGTGCGCCAATTTATCCTCTGGGTACTTCTTTCTGTTTAGTTTTGTAACCTTTATTCAGATTGAGGTTCAAAGAGGGTAAATTTAGTGATGCTACCCTGCTATGCAGGGTAGCATCACTAAATTCACCCTCTGGGGACCTCATTTTGCACATGACAGTCTGCTTATTTTCTGGCTTGGTTATAGCACTAAGTTAAAGTTTGAGCCCCAAAAAGTAACCCAGGGCTTGATTCGATCAAACTTGTATACCAAATATCCAAAGACTGGTGGATCTGACTGAATAATAAGATTTTTAACGAAAGTTTGTAACACCAAGCTAAGTTTAAAATTCACGCCCCCAAAAGGAGTGCAAATATGAACATGGGAACATCATTTGAACAAACTTGAATCTGATCCCCATAAGCATGCTGTTTACCAAATATCAAAAATCTGACAGAGAAGTTTTTTAAAGAATTATTCCCATACTGAACTAAGTCCATAGGGAGCCCAAATATGAACCCTGGGACTTACTTTGAACAAAACTGAATGTGATCCCCTTCCTCACCCCCGAAATGCAGAGTACCAAATATATGAAAGGTTTCTGCCTTGTGGATCTAAAGAGGAAGATTTTTTTTAAATTCCTCATATTGCACTAAGCTGAAATTCAGTTTCCCATAAAGAGCCCAAATCCGAACCCAGGGACTTAATTTGAACAAACTTGAATCTAGACCCTATAAGGATGCTGTAAGCCAAATATCCAAAGATTTTGACTGGTGGATCTGAAGAAGATGTTTAAAGAACATTCCTCATACTTAACTCAGTTAAAATTCTGGCTCCCATAGGAGTCCAAATATGAACCTGGGAACTTAATTTGAACAAACTTAAATTTGACCCTCCCCCAAGGATGCTGAATGTCAAACATGAAAAGATTCTGCCTGATGGATCTGAATATTAGAACAATATTCTTCATATTCCACCAAGTTAAATATGAACACAAGTATCTGATTGGAAAAAAAATTGGAATCTGCTCCTCCTAAGGATGCTGAATACTGAACCAAGCCCATAATATGAACTCTGGGACTTGATTTGAACAAAATGGGATCCGACCCTCCCTCCACCCCCCCCCCCCCCCCCCCTTCCTCTCCAAGGGCTGCATACCAAATATCGAAGATTCTTACTGCAACTGGTGTATCTGAAGAAGATTTTTGAAGAATATACCTTATATTGTGCTCAGGATGCTGTGTACTAAATATTAAAAGATTCTGACTGGTGGATTTGGAGAAGAAGGTTTTTAAAGATGTTTTCCCCAATTGTACGAAGAAATAATTGCACTTCCTAAATTATAAGTTATGGGACGTTTACTTGGCAGATACAGTATCACATGAGGTGAAGTGAGAACAATATCAGGCAAGGCTTTAGCCAAGCCTAACATTGTTCTCGATGAGCCTCATGTGACTCTATATCTGCCAACTAAATGTCCTGCAACATATTTACGGAGTGTTTGAAAACCATTTCCAATGTCGATGTCAGCATACTTAATTAATATGGGCTTACATTTTGATGATTATTGTTGATGTATTTCTCAGTCCCCGCTCATTGGTTATGACCGCTCTTTGGTGAATCTATCCGGCTGGTGTAATATATATGAAAGTGTCAATGACACTGTAGCTTGTGTGTTGTATTTGATGAAAAGGATAATGTTCAATGTTTATGAAAGGATTATGAAATATAACAAGAATTGTGATAATTGGGAATATGTTGATTTTTGGTCCCTGTATGCTATGTTTTTGATAAAAATATGAGGTGTACACTGTACTAAAGAGCTGAGGGGTGGGTTAATATGACCTCCCAGTTAATGTATGTGGCCTTCACAGTAAACGTATATTAACGAAAGTTACCAAGTTACAGAGAAATTATTCCAAAACAAGTCATCCTATCAAGTTACATTGAAATCCCTTCATAAATATGGCCTGTAGACTGTGCTAAAGGTTTTCGGGCTTAAGGCCCCTATAGCCGTCAGTTTCCTAATTGCATCCAAAGGGGACGTTCTCATCTAGACATTATATGAAGTCAACCTACCAGGTTACAATGAAATCCCTTCATAAATATGACCTGTAGACTGTGCTAAGGGTTTTTGGGCTTTGGGCTCGGGCAGCCATCATGGTTGAATGATCGCAACCAAAAGGGGACATTCTCAACTGGGCATCATCTGGAGTGATCCTACGAAGTTACAAATGAAATTCCTTCATAAATATGACCTGTAGACTGTCCTCAAGGTTTTTGGGCTTTGGGCCCCTGAAGCCGTCAACAGTTGACCAATCACGACCAAAAGGGGATGTCATCATCTAGGCATTATATGGAGTCAAACTAACAGGTTACAATGAAATCCTTCCATAAATATGACCTATGAGCTCGGGCAGCCATCAAGGCTGAATGATCGCGACCAAAAGGGGAGGTGCTCATCTAGACATTATTTGGAGTCATCCTACCAAGCTACAATGAAATCCCTTCATAATTATGACCAGTAGACTGTTCTTAAGGTTTTCGGGCTTCGGGCCCCTGAAGCCGTCACAGTTGCCCAATGGTGTCCAAAAGGGGACGTTCTCATCTAGACATTATATAAAGTCAACCTACCAAGTTACAATGAAATCCTTTCATAAATATGACCTGCAGACTGTGCTAAAGGTATTCGGGCTTCGGGCTTGGGCAGCCATAATGGTTGAATGATCGCAACCAAAAGGGGACATTCTCATCTGGGCATCATCTGGAGTGATCCTACAAAGTTTCAATGAAATCCCTTCATAAATATGACCTGTAGACGGTGCTCAAGATTTTCGGGCACCTGTAGCCATCACAGTTGGCCAATCACGACCAAAAGGGGATGTCAACATCTAGGCATCCTATGGAGTCAACCTAACAGGTTACAATGAAATCCTTCCATAAATATTACCTATAGAATATTACCTATAGACTATGCTAAAGGTCTTTGGGCTCGGGCAGATAAAAAGGCTGAATGATCACGACCAAAAGGGGCCGTTCTCATCTAGACATTATTTGGAGTCATCCTACCAGGCTACAATGAAATCCCTTCACAATTATGACCTGTAGAATGTTCTAAAGGTTTTCGGGATTCATGCCCCTGTAGCCGTCACAGTTGCCCAATCGTGTCCAAAAGAGGAAGTTCTCATCCAGACATTATATGAAGTCAACCTACCAAGTTACAATGAAATCCCTTCATAAATATGACCTGTAGACTGTGCTAAAGGTTTTCAGGCTTCGGGCTCGGGCAGCCCTCCTGGTTGAATAATCACAACCAAAGAGGACAATCTCATCTGGGCATCATCTGGAGTGATCCTACGAAGTTACAATGAAATCCCTTCATAAATATGACCTGTAGACTGTGCTCAAGGTTTTCGGGCTTTGGGCACCTGTAGCCATCACAGTTGACCAATCGCGACCAAAAGGGGATGTCATCATCTAGGCATTATATGGACTCAACCTAACAGGTTACAATGAAATCCTTCCATAAATATGACCTTTTGCCTATGCTAAAGGTTTTTGGGCTAGGGCACCCATCAAGGCTGAATGATCACGATCAAAATGGGACGTTCTCATCTAGACATTATTTGGATTCATCCTACCAAGTTACAATGAAATCCCTTCATAAATATGACCTCTAGACTGTGCTAAAGGTTTTCGGGCTTCGGGCCCCTGTAGCCGTCACAGTTGCCCAATCACGTCCAAAAGGGGACCTTCTTAACCAGACAATATATGAAGTCAACCCACCAAGTTACAATGAAATTCCTCAATAAATATGACCTGTAGACTATACTAAAGGTTTTCGGGTTTTGGGCTCGGGCAGTCGTCACGGTTGGCAGATCATGCCCAAACGGGGAAATTCTCATCTAGACATCATAAGGAGTCATCCTACCAAGTTACAATGAAATCCCACCATATTAAACATGACCTGCAGACTGTGCTAAAAGGTTTTGGGTTTCGGGCTTGGGCAGCCATCATGGTTGACGGATCATGCCCAAAAGGGGACGTTCTCATCTAGGCATTATACAGAGGCATCCTACCAAGTTACAATGAAATCCCTTCATAAATACGACCTGCAGACTGTGCTAATGGTTTTCGGGTTTTGGGCCTGGGCAGCCATACCGGTTGCCCGATCACGACCAAAAGGGGACGTTCTCATCCAGACATGAACCCAAACCTGTATATGAAATTTCGTGGCGATCAGACAAGAACTGCGGGGTGTAGCCCGTGCTAAGGGAAAATGTGAACCGACTCACAGACTTCTGCACACGTGATGGCAATAGCTTATCTTGACTATGTCAAGTTAAGCTAGTAAGACCTCAGAGACTTTATGTGAACAAACTTGAATCAGATTCCCCTAAACATGTTGTATATCAAAAGACTCTAATTGGTAATTTTGCAGAAAAAATCTTAATTTTTTTTTTTTTAAAGTGCTGACTCCGCATTTTTCATGAACCCTCCCCCCCCCCCCCCCCCCCCCCCCCCCACCCACCCCAATATTGTTCCCCTTAACACAACCAATTGCAATTTTTTGACCCAACAGACTCTGCTTGTCCTAAGGATCTGTTTCATTCAGCTTAGGAAATATAGGCAATTTAAAATTCTATTTCCTGGGGTTGCCACAGGGTACAAAATTGTTCTTTTCCACCATAGATCAGGTATATGTCTATTAGTACCAGTACAAAGCGAATTTGGTTCCAATTGGGCAATCAGTTTGGAAAATAGAAATTTTGGGTTGGGCCCAAACATTTGCTCCTCCCAGCACGAGACCAGATATTTCCCCCCAAACCCTTCTGTGTAGAGAGCAAAGACTTGACCAGAAAGCACTATCAGAGTACTTTAATCCTTAAGGAACTAATTCTGACTTTGATAACTTTTTAATGTAAAGGAACAGGTGCCCCAACATGCATTATTTGAGTAAACTCAAAACTTGTTTTTTAAGTACCTAGTCAGTTGTTTCTAGGCAAGTCTTGGCTGCGTCTGTAGGCAGCCAAGACTTGACTAGAAACAACTGCAAAATCACAGGTGATAGACTTTCAACATATAGCGAAAATGTAAAAAACTCTCTGGGTCCATAAGGGTTAACTACCATCTGAAAGACTAATTTGAACGTTGCGTGTTGGGAACCTGTTTAAAGGCAAGAAAACTTGTTAAAGTTCAAGGATTAATGATCAGAAAGGGGGATCACATCAAGTGATCAATTGAGGATTGTGAGATTTTATTTAGTTTTCACCTTGCCAAAATGTATTTTGTCTTCGAACATTTGAAGAACAGTACGGCCGCCATGAACTGGTCACTTTCCACGGGTGGGCAATATTTCCACAGACGCAATAATATTAGATTCCAAAAACTAATTACAGGGATTATCATATAAAATTTAATTAATAAAGCACCGAGTACAACCCAGTGCTTCATTAATTAAAATTTTGCAGATGATGGACTGGTCACTTTCTACGGGTGGGCAATATTTCCACGGACGCAGTAATATTAGATTCCCAAAACTAATTTCAGGAATAATCATATAAAATTTAATTAATGAAGCACCGAGTATAACCCAGTGCTTCATTAATTAAAATTTTGCAGATGATTTTTATTACCTGGTAAACGCATGCGTGGACATCATTGCCAATGCATGGATTATGACCAATCCACAGCGACTGTACAGTAAATAAATTCTTACCCAAGCAACTTCTTCTCTGTATGGTAACATGTGATAATCACACATACAAGCATACATTGTAGTGTAACCACCACATGGACCTGGTTCTCTCTTTTCAATATCTCGGATCATATCATGCATCAACCTGAGTCTGTCAGGGGGAATAACTTCCACCTTTTTAATCAATCTCCTAAAAATGACATAAAGTAAACAAATTATGATAATTTCAAATGAACGTTTAACGCTTTATCTAATGCATATGGCCAGAGAACTTCACAAAAATAGCATTCAAATTTCATTATTTTTTTAGAATAATTTCTGCCCAAATATAGCTTTATAACCCCTCATTGGAATGGGTCGATTGATTTTGTTCCACTGAGGGAACACAGGCTTATTTTTTGGCTATATCATCACTGCAATATGGGTATGAAGACAAGTTTAGCAAAGCAATTACCAATCCTGCTTACTTGAGATGACCTCAACCCTTGGTATTGGTCCCAGGTACTATTATATCAGTAAAGGAGACGTTGCTTTCTGTAGTAAACAAGCACTGTTCCACTTCCTGAGGTTCTCATGGGGTACCTAGAGATAAAGCTCACCCTAGAAACTTGAAATAACCTTGAGCATGACCTTGATCATGAAATGTAAAAAGTATTGATTGTTCTGGGTAAGATAAGTTAACTGATTAACCATACCCACTTTCACATGAGGTAGACAAGAATCCATCAATGGAAGGACTATTCCAAAACAGTATGAAATAGCAATATTACAATCTATTATCTCTTATGTTAAACACAGTACTAAATAAAATAATTCCGCTTGATCCTTGTTAACTTAATAGCACTTTCCACCAGTGAAAAATAAAATTGTATTTAATTAACTGTATTCTGGTGCTAAACTGAACATTTCATCCCTTGAGTGCACCAAGGTGCCATCTACAAATAAATTCCCTGTGGGAACCCCTGAAAGTTTGACAATTTCTTCGTTTCTGGTACAAAAAATGACCACCACATACATAAATAGATAAATAAATCAATAAATAAATGGGCTAAAAAATAAGGGTTTTGGTTCATGGGGAATCCCTCAATGAACAGCCGAAATAACACCCTTAACGGCCTGGAAAAATTTCTTGAAAACCCATTTGACCACCACCTTTGCATTGCCAGTAGGTAAGCAGTGACTTCTACTCAAGTCTTGGTTGCCCATTAGGCAGCCAAGATTTGACTAGAAGCCACTGCTAAGGTAATATATCCATTTTCATCAGGATCTTCTCATGACTGCATGTTAAGGGTACCTGTTCTGATGTAGGAAATGGGCCTTTGAGGGTTAAATGTTTTTATTGGTTTGCAATGTCTTACTATGAAATCGTAATACATTAAAATAATGCTTCATTTTTATTGATATATATTTATTTGCATGTGACTGCAATAAAAGCATACTTAAAATACACAATCTATTAATTATACTTGTTTTCTAAACATCCAGTTGGGGGCGTGGTGGCTCAGTAGGTAGAAGTGCAGGCTGCAAGCCGAGAGGTCCTCGGTTCGAATCCCACCTGCGGCAACCACGTTTTGTCCTTGGACAAGACACTTCACCCCCATTGCCCATGTGGGGGCACGATGACGCCGTGTACTAAGGCGTACTGCACGTCGATGGTACGCATGTCTTCAACCAATCTAACCCTGCCTGTGCTGCAGTGCGGAGTTACGATGTTGGGGAGCTGGCAGCTGCTCGTCGTTGCTCGGTGGTTCTCTCCAGGTACTCCGGCTTCCTCCACCCGTAAAACTGTCATGGTCATGATTAGCCATTGTGCATAAATATGTGACCTTAAACATCAATAAATAAATAAACATCCAGTTTGCTCTGTTCTACAGAAAATAACTCAAATAGTATGTGAACTTTATTTATTTTTTGAAAAAGGTGCATAAATATAATAAACAAACTAAAAAAGTAAAGCCAAAAACCTTCCTCCCTCACTGATTTAAAAAATTAATTACCCGTGAACGAAATGTATTTTTTTGTTTGGCAGCATTCTATTACATTGTGTTTGGCAGAACTTGTTAAATGTTTTGTTTGTTTACTGGGTTTAAGAATTCTTTCAACATCACAGTCATATTGTGTCAGACACTTTACAGGTGGTGGCAGTCTGAGCTCCCAGAGAGAGCTCACAAGCAGCAGCAAATAACTGTAAGGCTCTCCAACTTACAAATTCAAAGCAGGCAGGTTTAGTATTGGTTGAAGGCATGTGTACTAACAAATACAGTGGAGCCCACTTAATTGGATATCTCTTAACTGAATAACACTGTTAATTGGATATAATGTCCCAACACAAAACCATTTACAATACCTTCTGTACAAATTTGACCTGTTAATTGAATATAGGTTATAGAGTAGAGTCCTGTTAACTGAATAAAAAAAATCCTATAACCTGTCAAGAAATTACCCTGACTCTCCCCAGCTTTCCTTGTTTATAGACCTATTTGGCCTCAGTACATCCAATACAGGCATTTTATCTATTATATCATGTTTGACAGAGCTCAGGGAGCTCTGTCAAACAAGATATAATAGAATAAATGCTCAGTTTATCTCTGGTATACAGGAAAGTGACAAAAGTCCTGTTAAACTGATACTCCTGTTAATTGAATAATTTTTATTGGCAAAGTGGCTATTCAATTAACAGGGTTCCACTGTAGCACCGCCATGCTCCCACATCAGTAATTTATTTATTATTTATTTACTGCTGTTGAAGGTCACATATTTCTGCACAATGGCCAATCATGATCGCAACATGGAGATAAAATCAAGTTTAGTTAATTGTTTATACCAATGTTGCCAATTTTAGAGGACTTCCATCCCAAGCATTGGCGAATGGGTCCTATTTTACCAGTAAAACAGAGCTTGTTTACCACAGTAAACAAGCACTATTTCACTTCTCAGGGTTCTCACAGTGAACATCGGCAATTGGGATTAAATGCCTTGCCCAATATACAAGTGAAGTGGTTGAGGAAGTAATTTATCAATGAGCTGATGTCCAATGCACTAACCAATGGGCCCATGCTCTCCCCATGCAGCAGTGTCAAACAGGAAATGACATATCACATTTATTTATTCATTGGGGTTTAATGACACTTTTGAAAGCCAGGGTAAACTTGTGTCGGACAGTTTTGCAGGTGGAGGAAGCCAGAGTACCCAGAGAGTACCACCAAGCAATGGCAAGCAACTGTTAGACTCAACATATTTAACTCCACACATGCAGGGTTAGCATTGACTGAAGACAAGTGCACCATCGACGTGCAGTACACCTTAGTACACAGTGCCACTGAGTCACTACAGAGGCAATCAGGATTTAGTGCCTTGCCCAAGGACACAATGCAGTGGCACCTGGCAGGGATCAAACCACGGACCTGTCAACTAGAAGTCCAATATAGTAACCACTGAACCATCGCTCTCCCTTGAGAGATCACATGCCAAGATTGGACCAAGTGGGGACATAAAGGATTTCTAATGAGTCATGATTTCATATGATGGCCCGCTCTGCATAGCCAATTCGGTGGTGAGTGCGGGAGGGGGGTACCAGGAAAATTTGTGAAATATGAACTACTGAGAGCGTATTTCCTCGCTTCTCAAGTGAAAAAATCAAGGTATCATTGCTGTTAATTTTTGTTGTTTATCCCTTTACCTAACATAAAAAGCAGATGACACATGCAAAAACAATTCTTGAATAACTAACTTTTTCATTTTTTGTCTCCAAAACATAGGTTATGACCCCTCATTGGAACGAGATCAATGAGCTCATTCCAATGAGGGGTCATAACCTATGTTTTGAGACAAAAAATGAAAAAATCATGAAAATTAATTGGCAATTTTTTAGAATAGCGCTAGCCGGTTTTGGCCGTTGTGTTGGGTAAAAGGTTAAAGTCGTGTAGATACTAGATATGCTTTACAAAGTTCTGGTTTTGTGTTGTTCACAAAAATCGTCTGCCAAATTCTATTATTTTTTTTTTCAATGTTTGCTTCAAAAACATGACTTATGACCTCCCCCTGTGGAATGAGCTCTTGAAGCTCACTCAAATGAGGTAATCATCAGCAATGTTTTCAAGACAAAACTAGAGGTGTGATTGTCCCAGATGGACCTGCCCAAACACCCCGCCACCACAACCACCATGATAATTCTGTGATGAAAAGGGGCACAACTCTGGCAAAAAAGTCTAATCAAAACTATAATTACAGGTGCACAGGTTCCCAAGCCAAGATAGTAAATATATGGACCAAATGAAGTTTCAAAGGAATCAACCCATAAACATCTGAGAAAAATCTCCGGACAAAATTCTAGGCCTGCTTTTTCAGTCGAAAAGGGGCATAATTCTGGCAAAAATAATCCGACCAGAACTACAATCGTACGTGCACAGGTTCCCATGGTGGTGAACATTCCTGTTAAGTTTAAAGCAGTTGGTCCATAAACGTCTGAGAAAATCTCTGGACAAAATTCCAGGCCTGTCTGTTATGTCTACAGATAGACGGATGGATGGACAGATGGATGCCTAGATGGACGAATGGACAGATGGACAAGGTGATTCCAGTATACCACCCCCCACCCCCCCAACTCATTGCAGGGGTATCAAAATGAAAGTATTTCGTTATTCAGGAAATGTTTTCTGCAAATGGTATCTGCTATTTGTATTTGGTAAACAGTTAACTCTTAAACCGCTGAGTATTTTATAGATATTTTTTTACATCAAATCTAGTCATGGCTGCTTTAAAGCAGCCATGACTAGATTTGATGAAAAATAAATCTAAATGTAACACAAGAAATCATTGGTGAAAAAAACATTCCATTTACAGGGAGGCAATATAATTAAATAGGCACAAATTATACTAATTTCAGAGATGAGAGAAACTCTGTGCTGGGCAGGAATATCCGCCAGCAGAGTTAATGAAAAATAAGAGAAGATTAATTCAAATCTACTTCCAAAACCAACTCAAACACGGCATATCAGTAAATGATATTTTCCAAAATGAATTTTTTAATGTTGATTACATGATAAAAAGAGATTCTATATACTTGGGGAATTCGTCTGTTGACAGAGTAACTCTTCTACAGATAACAAGATTTTTGATTCAACTGACAGGAGTTTACACTATAATTTACAGTAACAGTAGGTAAAATTTGTATTGAAGGTATGGTAAATAGTTTTGTGTTTGGAAGTTTTAAGCAGTCAACAGGATTATCAATTAATAAATATCCAATTATGTGAGCTCTACCTGTATTACAATCAATTCTCAAGTAACTTTAATATCTCTTTCGGGGGTGCAGTGGCGTCGCGGTAACCGGTACTTATCAGATCACTGAAATTAAGCAAATCAAGCGCAGTTAGCAGATGAATGGGTGACCATTTCAGCGACTGATTCGTGCTCCCGCATTGTGTCCTTGGATGGCACTTAACCCCGATTGCCAACATGGGGGCACGATGACACTGTGCATGTCTTCAACCAATCTAACCCTGCCTGTGCTGCGGTGCAGAGTTCAGAGTTTCGATGTTGGAGAGCTGACAGCTGCTCGTCATTGCTCGGTCGTTTTCTCCGGGTACTCTGGCTTCCTCCACCCGTAAAACTGTCACCAACAGGATATGACCCTGGTTGTTAAAGTGTCGTTGAACCCTAATAAAGAAATAAATATAAATAAATAATATCTCTTTCTTCCTATAGCGCTGATTCAGGAGGAGTTTAATTATGATGGCAAACAAGAGTACAGAACAAAATAATAGTACAGAATTGAGTTTCCTATTCCATGTTTGTTTGTTTGTTGGTGGTTAACGTCACATATTTATGCACCATGGCTAATCGTGACACAACATGGAGATGAAGTCAAGTTTAGTCAATCGTTGATCAACATGTTGCCCATTTTAGAGGACTTTCACCCCAAGCATTGGTGACTGGGTCCTATTTTACTAGTAAAGCGGAACTGGTTTACCACAGTAAACAAGTGCTGCTTACTTCCTGGGGTTCCCACGGGGATTTCTATTCCATATTTTGTCTTGAAACATTTAGTCAATACAGTGGAACCCTGTTAATTGAATAGCCACTTTGCCAGTGAAAATTATTCAAGAGTATTCAATTAACAAGGATTGTGTCTAACATCCAACCGATTACCAAAAATGGCAGCTGAGTCGGCTGACTGGTTATTTGAGCTCACATTCGGCCAATTTCGATGCCGATTCCAATTGTAATACCATACACTACTAGACAAGTCGAGTCTCGCAAAAGACTACATTAAACTGAACATATTTACAGTGTTTACAGTCCGTTCACTTCTAGATAAGTCGAGACTCGAAAGAACTACATTAAACTGAACATATTTCATAGTGTTAAACTCTGTTGATTCAGGTCCAGTAAAATTACCAGTCGTGTACACTTGGGCAGTAAACATGGCTCTCAGGTCCACATTTACCACCCAAGTAAGCGTAACTGGTAATTTTGACTGCGACCTGTGTCAATGGAGTGCAACCTTCACTTTTCCGGTATGAACTGGGGATTGCCACAAGTATGCTCAATTGTAAGCTTTACATGTTGTTTAACTTGTATATCTCGTAAAGGGGCTTCTAGAGAGATTGAATACATATTGTGGTGGTTTTTCAACTTTATCGAATGGTATCACTGACATCATTTTACATTAACAATTGCAGAAGATAATAAAATGCAGTTTATGAATCATAAAATGCCTGGCAACAATCAGTTGAACCAATGTTCCAGGAACCGTTGTCGTTGTCATCCGATTACCTACAATTGGCCGATTGTGGTGACTGGTTCCGATCATCGGTTGAACACTAACTGCGTCACTTTTCTGTACTCTAGAGATAAAACTTAGCATTTACTCTATTATATCTTGATTGACAGAGCTCCATGAGGATTAAATGCCTGTATTGGATGTACTAAGGCCAAATAGGTCTATAAAAAGAGGAAAACTGGGGAGAGTCAAGGTAATTTCACAACAGGTTACAAGATTTTTATTCAATTAACAGGAGTTTACTCTATAACCTATCTTCAATTAACAGGTCAATTTTGTACTGGAGATATGGTAAATGGTTTTGTGTTGGGAAATTATATTCAATTATAAGGGTTATTCAGTTAAGAGATATACAATTAAGCGGGCTACACTGTACTACAGTAATGCAACTTTTATTTGTTAATATTTATTCATAATTATTTAATAAATGGTGTTTGAGATCACTTCCAGCATCTGTGGCTATATTATGACTGCAACATAGAAATGAAGTTTAACCAATCATTTATACCTAAGCTGCCCCATTGGTTACCGGGTCCTATTTTATCAGTGGACTAGGACCTGATTACTATAGGAAACAAGTACTGCTCCACTTCCAGAGATCCCAAGAGGGAACACATATAGAATATACCCATAGTAGCTTGGTGTACCAAATGTTCACCATCGCCACTTGTGGTGAAGTGGTGTTAACCACGAGCCTTCGGCACGCGGTTAACACCACTTCACCACAAGTGGTGAACATTTGGTACACCAAGCTACTTTGGGTATATTTTATTTATACCATGATCATCAGATTATTAAGAGTCGCTATTATTTTTTCTCGATTTTATCGAGCAGCAGCCGTACATACGTGCAAATTTGTTTTTGTTCACATGAGCATCGGTGGTCAGTACATCCGCTGTCAATTTGATCACCAACACGAAAGAGAAAAAGAAAGGGCCTTTTTCATTTTAATGACATAATAACATACTATTTCGAGTTATGGATGCTTCATTAACATGAGACAATGCATGTTTGTTAATATTTTAGTGTTTTATGGGGTAAATACATTTAAAAACGTAATAAGTAATTGCCACTTTCATTTCACTCTTCGCGAGGCGATGTGCAATAAATTTAGACAAGTTCGCATTTAGGTCGACGTCACCAAAGGTCAACTTGGATGTAGTTTCACTGTAGGTGTAAATTTTAACTACTGAAATCCCACTGCTGGTGTGTTCACCATGGTTGGTGTATAAAGCTAAAATTTATGTCATAGGCTTTTCCTATATAGTAGAATAGGTAATCATGGTATAAAAGTACTGCTCCACTTCCAGATCTCCCAAGAGGGAACACATAATTATTACCAGTTACAGGAATGATCATGACAAGATTGTTTCAAGGTGAGGACATGTGCAATTATTTTATTTACGAAAATTTAAAGGAACAAAATTTGATTAACAGTTGTTGTGTCGACTACTTAGCCAATTTGTTAGGTAAAAGGTTAAGGGACACAACAATCCTGGGCTAAAAACAAAATAAAATGAGTCATGAAATCTTAAAACTGCTGTTACACACATGACCTAAAAATAAAAGTATGTAATATATGAATATGTAAAAGAAAATGTTATCCATCAATGTTCATTTACTTACAAATCTGCCAAGAGTTACCTGTAAAAATGCAAATGTCTGAATCAAAGGAGACAGGTTTGGATGCATTCAGACTGAGACTTATTTGTACAATGTTGTCCCAATAATTAACCATTTTAGTGCCAAGAAAAATATGATCAGATCAGTGTACAATAGGTGTGAAATGCAGGGAGTGACCTATTAAGTTACCAGTGTGAATTTAACTCCTAAAATATGGATTTGGCTCTTAAATATAGGCTTCTAAGTTGGCTTGTAACCGTAAGATACCATTTCCTCCATTGGTCACTTGACTAGGAACTATTATGAAAATGAATGGTTTTTGTGGTGAAATGAAATTCCTTTTCAATCATTTGGGAAACAACTTTAACCCCTAGCACCGTGGAAGTGCAATACAATTTTCTACAATCGCTCTGTTTTTCTCTCATTTTACTATGCATTTAACCAATTATATCTTGTTTGACAGGGCTCATTGTCAAACAAGATATGTTTGGTTAAATATCAAACTGCATTATGGGAAATATTTGCTGCTGAAAACTTTGCAAGTTTTACATCAGTGTGCAGAGGGTTAATCATGCCAAAAAATAATGTAATTAAATGCACAAATGTATGTCCTACACTGCTTAAAAGCTTCCAACAAGAAGATCATTATCAAAAAGTAATATAACTACAATTAACCCTTTACCCAATGAATCGCCCACATCTGTCCACGTAATATGCAAATTCATCAGCTGAAAAAATATTATTTTTCGCAAGATTTAAACAAAACCATATCATGTGACCCCTCTTTGGAATGAGCTCATTCCAACGAGGGGGCACATGATATGGTTTTGTTGAAATTTTTTGAAAAATTTAAAAAAATTATATTTAAAATAATTAATTTTGATATCGTCTGCGTTGGGTAAAGGGCTAGCTGATAGAGTACTTGAAGCCCATATTTGAGCCTTATGCTGGTGTGAAGGTGCTGCAACTTAAAGGCTTCATGTTCTGTACATGTACTTCATATTATCTTTGAAGTTAAATTATATCATTTGTTTGGATTCACCTTGTTACAATTTATAGAAGAGTGCCTATTGCTATAGGCACTCTCCCACAAATTGTAACAAGTCAAAACACATCAAGAAATTTTGACAGTCAACAATAATTTAACACTCCACTGGATAAGAAGTAAATCTGGCTTCCAGCTTTCAAAAGTGAACTCCAAGTCTGGCTCTTATTTTTAAATGCTCAGGTCAATCCATGGTTAAAATGAATAGCCACTTAGGCAGTTAAAATATTCAATTAACAGTTAGCAGGGGCATTCAATTAAGAGTTTCCAGTACTCTTACATTAACCGTTTAGGCCTAAAAAAGTTAAAACTGTTTCTCAGGCTCTCCTGCATGGTCATTTTGGCTGCCGCATGCTCTCTTTTTATAACCAAAGCAAACTTAAAAAAATAAAAATTGAATGGCTTTTGTCTGTCTATTATACCCAAACTAAGAAAATTGATAAATATTCCCTTGAGTGCAAGAACGCTTTGCAATGCTTTAGCATTGCAAAGCATTCTTGCACTCAAGGGACGAAATACAGCACCACCCATGCTGTTCTCCAGATTATGAGGCCTAAAACATAAAACAAACAAAGAACATGAATTTTGGGTGGCAAAAAAATAATTACAAAAATAAAAAATAAAATATAAAAACGCCTGCCCTTATGCAATTTGGAAAAATGACCTGAGAAACAGAAGATTTATTTTGTGGGGCCTTACCTAACAAATTTACAACACCTGTCTGTGTAATTTACAAAGCCGAAAATGAATTATTTTTCAAAATATATCATCAAAACCATATCATGTGACCCCTCATTGGAACGAGCTCATCAAGCTCGTTCCAATGAGGGGTCACATGATACAGTTTTGTTAAAATATTTTCAACAAGAGGCCACTCAGCCAAGACAGCTCCATCCATGGTCACTGCTTTTAGGGGAAGCTAAATACAAGACAGGAATTCAAGTGTTACTGCTTGTGCCCATGACCTTGATGGTATGACAATGGGTCAAGGTCATGACACAACGTTAGGTTATGGGTAACAATTGTGTGAAGGATGAACAAGATCTGTCACACAGTTTCAATTATACAGACCAGACAAATGTTATATAATATCAAAGTTTTGCTGTCTGTGACCTTGACCATGATGATATGACCTTGGATCAAAGTCATGACACACCTTTGAGTCATGAGTAATAATTGTACCAAGTATGAATAAGATCTGTCAATCATACAAGTGACATGGACCAGACAAAAGTGACAGTGAAATGTCAAAGTTTTTCTGTGACTTTAACATAGGGCCTGTGACCTTGACCTTGAGGGAATCTCGGGGAGAACATATCATATTATAAATTGAGACACATTGTGTTTTGATAATACATATTGTTATAAAGTTTTGTCAAAAAATATTCAGTGGTTATGAAGTTATGACCCAGACAAACAAAATGTTGATGACACACATGTACGATGGGCGGACATCAGACAGATGACGAATGGACGATGGATAAATCATTACCAGAAAAGCTCCACTGACACTTGTCCCCCCCCCCCCCCCAGCCCCTTTGGGACCTTCACCTTGCGGATGCGGCGGAAACTATTATATGCGACACACCTTCTGACTGTCCTTAACATTTGTAAAAAGTTTAACAATTGTAATATGATTCATTTCTGAGTTATGGCCGAGACACGAATATTGATGATTTTCAGTGATACCTTGAAATGTGACCTTGATCTTGACCTTACGGACCTGGCTGTGGTGTGTGACACATCCACCCATTGTCCTTTATAATTGAGCGAAGTTAGATGATTGTAGCCCTAATAGTTTTGGAGTTACGCTTGAGACACGATTTGTGACCCGACTCAAGTCGGGGGGCATAAAAATTAAAAACATAATATTTAAAATATTAAATTTTGATATCATGTGTATTGGGAAAAGGGTTAAACTGAGCATTTTCTTCTGTATATCTTGTTTGACAGAGCTCATAGTTAACAAGAGGGGGGTGTCCATTCCCATTAGCTCACCAATGCATGGCATGCAATAAACCTAGGCTTATTACAAATCTGCAAAAAATGTCCGGTCATGTACATGTAAAGCAAAACAGGTCAAAAATTTTCTAAGTCCACCCTTCCAAAAAAGTCTAACATTGCATTAAAAAAGTCCAAAATCTCCAAAAAATGTCTGGCCAAGGGTTAATGTCGTCTTATATTGATGCATTTAACACATATATATGAAATATAAAAGCCACAGCATACCAGTGATACCCTCCACTTATGTACATGTATAGCAAAACAGGTCAGACATTTTCTTAGTCCACACTTTCAAAAAAGTGTAACATTGCATTAAAAAAAAAATCTAAATTTTATAGTAAATTTCCTTTCTTATTATACCTACCACAATTGTTTACTTCAGGCTTGCACTACAGTGGAAGTCCCTAACTCGGATAAAATACTCTCTATTTTTGTCTTTCCCAAGCAATTTGGGAAAGAAAAGTGGTGCAAAAGCACCAATAAAAAATAAGCCAAAACTGGGTCGAGTGCAACCGGCGCAGACCCAGTACGGGACGCTCTCTCCCAAGTACAACTCCACGACTTCCGTTGCCAGTGCACATATACCATCTCTAAAGACTCATTCTTTTTGAATCCGTCAACGTTAGAGTTATGTGATCAGCGGGGAGGAAAGATTCTTTACCCGTAAAGAAGACGGGAGGGCCTCCATGTAAACAATTGTGGTAGGTATAATAAGAAAGGAAATTTACTATAAAATTTAGATTTCTTATCAACCTACTCACAATTGTTTACTTCAGGCTGAATAGACAAAAGGCTGGAGAGAATCGCATAACCAACCCACACATAACCCCAGTGCATTGGAACCGTGAAGCAGAAGGAAGATGTCCCGAGGCTTATCAACCATAATGTCGCAATCATTGGTAAAGGACAATGAAAGGAGACATATGGGCCTGTGTGACACACAGACAGAAAAAGGGCAGTAACAGCACAAGGCTGAAACTGACCTTCAAGAAGCCTAATGGCTATGGCAGACAACAGCCTGAGCAGAAGAAAGAGGACCCAGGGCAAAAAGGTCCTCCGACTGCTCCTGCAACTGGCGCAAATAAAAGGTGGAGAAAGTAGAAGCATTTCCCCAGTAGGCTGCCTGCATAACATCCGACAACTTGACGGAGTTAGAATAAGCCCAAGAGGTGGACAGTGCCCACACCTCGTGAGCAGAAATACGATTGGTAATACAATCGCCAGCTGCTAAACGACCATAAGCCGTACGAATAGCAAGACAAATCCATCGAGAAATGGATTGAGGAGAGATCTTCTGTCGACCCAGAATAAGAGACAGAAAAAAACGTTTCCTGCCTTTCCATATGAAGCGTGTCCGATCGAGATAAATGCGAATAGCACGGACCGGACAGAGCAAAGGGCGATTACCCTCAACAGAAGGAAGAGCCCTGATACAGATAGGAGGAGGAGTAGTATCTGGTAACTGATTCTCGGCCAAAAAGGAGCAATCAGTGGTAAAAGTAACACTGTTGGGAGAGCGCCTAAAAAAGGCTGGGTCAACCGAGAGGGCGTGAAGCTCACTAACCCGTCTGGCCAAAGCAAATGCCATCAGAAAAGCCGTCTTATATGTGAGAAAATGCATATCCACCTAGGATAAAGGTTCGAACGGTGCCCCCCCCCCCCCCCCCCCAAGCAAAGCAGCACCCACGAAAGATTCCATCGTGGAGTAAGCTGCAAAGTCCGAGGCCTTTTCAAAGAAAAGTGCCGAACAAGCTTGGAGAGGTAAGGATTAGTGCCGATACGATGCTTCCCCACATAAGAAAAAGTCTCTGAAAGCATGGACCTGTAACCCTTGATGGTAACAGGCTGGAGACCCCGAGAATCAAACAGATATACCAGAAACTCCGCAGTCTGTGAAATCGAAGGATTGGCATAATCAACAGAGTGATCAGCACACCATCGCCAGAAGACCTTCCATTTAGCTGCATAAGCTAAACCAGTGGAGTGCCTCCTTGAAGAAGAAATGCACTCCACTGCTCATCTTGAAAAACCTCTACGGAGGAGACAGGACCTGACAAAAGATATGCGTGAAGGCACAACAAAGTTGGGTCGACGTGAAACCTCCTCGGGCGACCTTGACAAAGAAGGTCGTGATGTAGCGGGAGACATGCCGGAACCGCCGCCATCAGCGAGCGGAGCTGATTGATCCACACCCGCTGAGGCGACAGGGGAGCGATCAGAATGATTCGACAACTGCAGGTTCGAATTTTGGCGAGAACCTGAGGAAGAATCGGAACCGGCGGGAAGGCGTAGCCGACTAGACCGTTCCATTCGAGTGACAGAGCGTCCACGGCAAAAGCCAGAGGATCTGGACAAGGGGACACGAAAGTGTCCACCTGATGTTTCCAACGAGTCGCAAAGAGGTCGATGTGGGTCGTCCCCAGAGATCTCAAAGCGACTGGAACACTGCCCTGTGAAGCATCCACTCGGTGGAAATAACCCTGCCCTGTCGGGACAGGGAGTCGGCTAGGACATTCAGACGACCGGGAATGTGACGAACAACCACTCCGGCGTGAACATCCTGAGCGAGCAGTAGAAGATCCCGAGCTAATTCGTACATCGGAACCGAGTGCGTGTCGCCCTGGTTCCAAATGTAAGCAACCACTGTCGAATTGTCGGATAGCAGAAGGACCTGGCGATTCGACAGGTGAGGGATCCACTGCCTGAAACTCAGAAGAAGAGCAAGAAGCTCCTTCTGCCATCAGAAAGCGATCGGACATGGGTAAGTCCAATGGAACACCCTGCGTAATCCACTGAACATCTGTCCAGGGAAGAAGGTGAGGATACAGAGATTCCGGAAACGGAAGCACCTGATCCAGAGAATCTACATTCGGCCTCCAACGACTGAGCAGAAAGTGTTGGAGAGGTCTGACATGCAGCCGACCTAGAGGAATGAGATCCGTCACCGAACCGCAGAGACCGATCAGCTGGAGAAAACTCTGAGCGGTCGCGGGCATGGACTGGGACAGAGTCAGAGCAAAAGCTGAGAGAATCACAGCCTTGGCCTGGGGAACCACTACCAAATTGAATTTGGTTTGGAAAGACATCCCCAGATGACAAAACGACTGAGAAGGGACTAGGTCCGACTTCTCCTCGTTGACTCTGAATCCTAGCGACGTGAGCAAGCTCAACAGAGTGGCGACATCCGACTCCAGTAAGGCAGCATTGGAATGCCTCTGGAGGATATCGTCCAGATATGCCGAAGTAGTCACCCTGGACTGTGTGCGATGGAACGCTATCACATGCGACATCAGTCTGGTGAACGCCCAAGGAGCCAGGTTGAGGCCGAAAGGCATGGCCTTGAACTGGTAAACTCGCCCCAGAAAAGCGAACCTGAGATACTTCCGTGACTCCCGATGCATCGGAACGTGGAAGTAAGCGTCTCGCAGGTCGATGCTGGCTGCGAAATCTCCCTGGTGAATTGATTGGCGGACCGACCTGAAAGTCTCCATGCTGAACTTGGGAGCAATGATAGACTGGTTCAGGATACTCAGATCGATAACCGGTCGGAGTCGGCCATCCTTCTTCGGCACAAAGAACAGGCGAGAAGAGAAAAAAACTGACTGAATGACCTCGATCGCCCCCTTTGACAGGAGATTGGCAATCTCCGTGGACAAAAGTTCCCGACGTAAAACATCTGAAGGAACTGTGGTTGGAAGAGGCACCCTTGACAGAGTGGGGTGCCGTCGGAAGGATATTCGCAGCCCAGACCGAACAACATCTAACACCCACGGATCGGATGTGATGGTGGCCCAATGGTCTGCGAACTCTGCTATCCTTCCTCCAACCTGGGACGAGTCGAGGTGAGGACCTTCATTTCGAGCCCCGACGAGGCCCGCGAGAGGAGAAACCACCTACTCTACTAAATGAAGAATCCTGAGACATCCCTCGATTCTGCCGACCCTTACCTTTACCCCTTGAGTAAGAAGTAGAGGCAGCGGCAGAAGGACCAGCCTTTTGCTTCACAGAGGAAGCAGAAGGGTACTTGTTAGGCTTGGAATGGCCCTTGCCTCCCCTAGAAGGCTGATCAAGCTGACGAAACAGCAGCTGATCTTTGGAATGACGTAGGACGTCATCCCGGACCGTCGACACGGAACCATGGAAAAGTTGCGGACCTGCCAAAGAAGCAGATCGAAGAGCAGCACGCTGCTCCTCGGGAAGGGATCGTCCTGTGTCCAGCACAGCATCCCTTCGAACTAATTCCAGATTAGCCGTGTTACAGGCATGCGTGTGAGTAAGGTGCATAAGCGCCTTGGACAGCACACGCAAAGGAGCCTGTACCTCGTCAAACTTATCTGGAGGCAGATAAGCAGCCAAAGCTGAGACGACGTGATCTGAGAGAGAAAGCATGCCAAGCATCTCTCTAGATAAGCCCAACGTGGACTCCAGAGTCGTCATTGGAATGACGGCAGACTTGGGCTTGGAAAGCCCGAGGGAAGTGGAGTCCTGATCCAGAACCGTCAAAGTCTGGCAGAACGACGGATTGGCGGAATCGTAGGAACGATAACACACAGGAGGCAAAAAGGTGTCAACCCTGGTGAAGAACGAAGTCATCAAAGCCTTGGAATTCAGCTTGGAGTCCAATGCTGAAAAAGCTTCAACCACCTGTACCGACTGGCACGGTCGAAGGCGCCCAGAAGCAGGTTGCTCCATAGACTGTTGGCGCGCGACCGATGATCGCGGCCAGGCTGACACTGTCAGCTGGTTAGCAGGTTTGAGATCAGGCAGAAACCCAAACACAAAGTCAAGAGCTGCCCCCAAGTCCGAAGACTGCTGGCCCTCAACCTCAAGCATGTCGGACTCCTCCCCAGAGTCGGAAGACACATAGCCCATCGTGGGCAAACCAGCCAATGCCTCCCATGGTGTCGGGACACCAGGGGAATCAGAAACCGGCCTGTTTCCAATTCCGGGAGGCGGCGCCATAGGAGGCGCCTGGAAACCACTCAAAGCCTCGCTGGAAGCAACAGGAAGGCTCTTAGAAAGAACCTGAGTGAGTAAGGAGAGGGCCTCCCTAAGCTCACTGCCCGTACCGACCGGTTCGACGGGGGAGCGAACCGGCAAAGTGGCTTCACCTCTGACCCTCTTAACCAGCGAAGGGTCACGATCCTCCAAAACACCCGACGCAGGACGACGGGCGGCAGCCGAAACATCTGAAGGCAGACGTGTATAGGGGTACGAGGCACCCCGAGGATCAATATGGCGAGAACTCATGAGAGTCACCGCGGACCTCTGCGGGGCAGAAGGTCTAGGCTGCACAAAAGGCGTTGGTCCCCCAAAACTGGTCGTGAGGCCAGAATGAGTAGACGGAAACGCCACGGAGTTCATAGTGTTTCAACTAAGAACATCCAAATCCAAAGACACAAATGTGGTGCTCGACGGCGAAGAGACCACAGAGATGGGTTCAGCCGGCAGCCCCTTCCGACTTTGCCGAGTTGAAGACAGGGAAGGCTGAGGCCGATATCCCACGTCTACAGTACCAGACATTCCTGCAGTCCCCTGCAGCGAAAAGCCGAGGCCGGCTGAAACTGACGACGAAGCAGACGGACCAGTAGTAGTAGTAGATACGTCGGGAGTCGTTGAGGCTGGTGAAATAGTGGAGAGAGCACACCGGCTCGGCTCCGAAGGAGGAGTCACAACCCTAGTGACAGCCTCAGATGTCGACTGGAGGGGGACCGTAGTCCCGGAACCAGGCACCTCATCACCAGAACACTCAACGGCTCCCGCAGTATCCACTACAGGAAAAGACTGCACATTCCCCACGGAGGAGGAATAACTCTCACCAGACAAGGTCGGCTCGGGAGGCCCCGAACGACCACGTTCTTCTTTCCCGCAGTAGCGGGAAGCACGGCCACAAGAACGAACGACACAGTTAACTGACGCCCAGAAAGTGGATGACCATGATTCACAGACACCACATGGCCGCTCGGCCGAACACCCATTACAGGAGGAACAAGACGAATGTAAATCGTCCACATGCTTTGGCAGCAGACATTGCCCACAAGGAATTGTCCTGGGCATGATAGAGGTGAGAGGAGCAGAGAAGGTGAAATCAGAAAACAGAAGAACACCCCCAAAGAAGAGAGAAAGGTGACAGAAACAAAGACCCCAGACGGTCGACCGGGAACCACACAACAGGATGACTACTCTCAAAAGAAAGAAGAAAAACTGTAGGAGTGGTACCCCGCTGATACCTAACTCTAACATAATTAGAAAATTTAGCAAATAAAGCATTAACAATAATTGTGAAATAATATAAGTCCGAACCGCATGGCACACGAAATTCGCGCGCGACTCGAGAGAGAACAATTAAATATACATTATGGATATATAATATAAAAGAGAATATAAAAAACACTGTTCCTGAGAATACAAAGGATACACTGATGCACAATGAATCAGGAATCATCAAACATCGAGCTGGAGAAACACTGATAAGCGTGCAAAAACATCTCGACACGAAGCGGATTATAAAAAGAATGAGTCTTTAGAGACGGTATATGCTCACTGGCAACGGAAGTCGTGGAGTTGTACTTGGGAGAGAGCGTCCCATACTGGGTCTGCGCCGGTTGCACTCGACCCAGTTTTGGCTTATTTTTTATTGGTGCTTTTGCACCACTTTTCTTTCCCAAATTGCTTGGGAAAGACAAAAATAGAGAGTATTTTATCCGAGTTAGGGACTTCCACTGTAGTGCAAGCTTGAAGTAAACAATTGTGAGTAGGTTGATAAGAAATCCAAAATCTCCAAAAAATGTCCGAACATGGGTTAATGTTGTTTTTTATTGATGCATTTAACACATATATGAAATATAAAAGCCACAACATACCAGTGGTGCCCTCCACACATGTACATGTATAGCATAACAGGTCAGACAAGTCCACACTTACAAAAAAGTCAAACATTGCATTAAAAAAGTACAAAAACATCAATGCATTTAACATATATATGAAATATAAAAGCCACAGCATACTGGTGTTAGCCTCAGGTTGGAAATTTTCCACACTGACAAAAAAGTCTAACATTGCAAACACACTAAAAATCGAAAACATTTCACTGGACACAGGTCTGTGGGTAATTGTAAGCCATAGAAACAGTATGAGGTGCATAGTAACACGGAGGAAAGTCAAAGTGGACTCTTACAATAACTTTAACACAAGTGTTGATGTTGACGCTGATGCGCCTTGGGTCATGACATATTTATTTATTGGTGTTTAAGTTCACATACTTATGCACAATGGCTAATTGTGACCATGACAGTTTTATGGGTGGAGGAAGCCGGAGTACCCAGAGAGAACCACCAAGCATCGACGAGCCACTGTCAGTTCCTCAACATTCTAACTCTGTTCAAGCTCTGTTCAAGTAGAGTTACAGTGGTTGAAGACATGTGCACCATTGATGTGCAGTACGCCTCAGTATACAGCGTCATTGTGCCCCTATACTGGCAACCAGGATAAAGTGCCTTGGGATCAAACTTGGGACCTCTAGGATAGAAGTACAACAGTCTACCACTGAACCACCGTGCTCCCTGGGTCATGACATAAGCTCACATAACTTAGTTGATGAGCTAAAAATGCTTATATTGGATTTTCTGAGGTCAGATAGGTGTATAAACCTTAGGAATTCAGTGGTTGTCTTGAGCAATTCAATTAACAAAAGATTACTCTATTAACTTTGGTAATTAACCCTTTACCTAATGAATTGGCCTCAACAATCTGCATAAATTACAAACTGAGTAGTTAAAAAAAAATTTTTTTTTATATTTCAACCAAACCACATCATGTCACCCCTCATTGGAATGAACTCATCAGGCTCATTCCAATAAGGGGTCACATATAGTTTTTTTTTTTTTTAATTTTTTTTAAATTTTGAAATAAAACAGTGATTAAAATAATAAATTTTGATAGCCTGTGCTTTGGGTAAAGGGTTAACAGGTCAAATTTTTGTTGAAGATATAGTACATGATTAGATATTTGGAAGTTATGTGCAACCAACAGGAAGGAGTATTCAAATTAGGAGTTATCCAGTTATCGTGGGGGCACGATGACTCCGTGTACTAAGGCGTACTGCACATCGATGGTATGCATATCTTCGACCAATCTAACCCTGCCTGTGCTGCAGTGCGGAGTTATGATGTTGGGGAGCTGGCAGCTGCTCGTCGTTGCTCGGTGGTTCTCTCCGGGTACTCCGTCTTCCTCCACCCATAAAACTTGTCACGGTCATGATTAGCCATTGTGCATAAATAAGTGATCTTAACCCCCTGCACACTGATGTCGAAAAATCTAAAGTTATGGGTGCAAATTTTTCCCATAATGCAACAAGAAATTTAACCAATTCAATCTTGTTTGACAGAGCTCATTGAGCTCTGTCAAACAAGATTGAATTTGTTAAATTCCCAGTTGCATTATGGGAACAAAATGGCTACTTGAAATTTGGATATTTTGCCATCAGAGTGAAGAGAGTTAAACATAACAGTGGGTGGATACACTGATAAATGTCAGGAACCAATATAGTACAGTCATTAGGGACTGGTCATATTCCACGCATGGGCAGTGATGTTCACATATGCGTTTACAAGGAAATAAAAATCATTAGCAAAATGTTAATTAAGGAAGTTGTACCTGGTGCTTCTTTAATAAAATATTTGGGGGCGTGATGGCTCAGTTGGTAGAGGTGCAGGCTGCAAGCCGAGAGGTCCTCGGTTTGAATCCCACCTGCGGCAACCGCGTTGTGTCCTTGGGCAAGACACTTCACCTCCATTGCCCACGTGGGGGGGCACAGTGACGCTGTGTACTAAAGCATACTGCACGTCGATGGTGCACTTGTCTTCAACCAATGCAAACCCTGCTTGTGTGGAGTTGGTATGTTGGGGAGCTGACAGTTGCTTGCCATTGCTCGGTGGTTCTCTCCGGGTACTCCAGCTTCCTCCACCCGTAAAACTGTCACGGTCATGATTAGCCATTGTGCAAAAATATTTGACCTTAAACACCAATAAATAAATACAAATAAATAAATAATATAATATTTGGTGATTATTCCTATAATTAGTGTTTAGAATCTAATATTATTGCATCCATGGAGATATTGCCTGCGCATGGAAAGTGACCAGTCCACAGCAACCATAATAGTAGGAAAAGTATAATCTCTCCAACAAATTGTAGGAATAAAATTATCTACCCAAGGTACATATCACCTTTGAAAAATAATTTAGAACTCTACCAGTTAAAATTGACTTAGAGAATCTTCAGAAGTGGAACAGAAATGAAATTTAAGGACAAAGCCATTGTGACCATGACTTTTGTAGTACAACAATAAAGTAAATTGGTTTCTTCCTCTCATCATGTTCTATCTGCAATAAAAGTGAGTTTGTTAAGATTGGTCAGAAAAAGTTCAATTGCACTGAAGAAGGTACAGTCAGACAGAAAATCAGATGTACTTAATGTAAAGAAAGGGTGATAAACCCTGGAAGTATGAATTTGAAAATATCCATCTTCCTATAATAAATTTTCCTCTGTGTGCATCAACTTTGGTGCCTGGGGACATTTGGATCGAAACTTTGATGGAAGTGGTTAACTGGTAGAGTGCTGGACAGTGGCGGCGCTAGAGTTACAAAAGTGAGGGGGTACAGTTGGGGATTGTGCAGCGCCAAGCTGGGGTAGGTTTCGGGGTGGAGTGGGGGGGGGGGGGGGGGGTTCTCTCCCTAAGTTGAGAACATTTTTAACTGTTTTGCAACAAAATCATGCGAATATGGATATCATTGGAACCGGCTGAACAAGCCGGTTCCAATGATATTCATATTTGCATGATTTCATTGAGTTAT
Organism: Pictodentalium vernedei; assembly: GCA_031216915.1. NCBI lineage: Eukaryota > Metazoa > Mollusca > Scaphopoda > Dentaliida > Dentaliidae > Pictodentalium > Pictodentalium vernedei. The sequence continues at coordinate 648,120,447 of CM062295.1, forward strand.
ACCTTTGAGAATTTTTCTAAAATATTAAATTTTATTTATATTTTAAAATAGATAGGCTGAATTCCAAACGGATGCCTTGCATGCTCTCGATTCTAGCATTCATCGAATACTCTTAAGCACTATGTTTCAGTCTGTTTAAACGTGGCATGCCTTGTTGCAATTTGGACCCTCGACTCTTGTTTGTTGTCTGCAGCTAGTGTGTGTGTGAGGTGAGGGGGTGGGGGGGGGGGGGCAAACATAATTTCAAAACTTCTCTGATTAGGTGCACTTGGGAAAATGGGATTAAGCATATCGACCATTACACCGCAACGTTCAATACAACAAAAATTAAAATGATAGTATTGTTTTACTACTCTTGGCAAAAAAAGTGGAGGGTAAGTACCCCAACATACCCCTCCATGGCGCCGCCAATGGTGCTGGAAGCCCATAGCCCATAACTGGGCTTTATTCTTCAGTGCAGATACCAAAGCTTATTATATTTATTATATTATTTATTGGTGTTTTGGTGTTTTTAAGGTCACATATTTCTGCACAAACGGTATTCATGACCACAACAGTTTTACAGGTGGAGGAAGCCGGAGAGAACCACCAAGCAATGGCGTGCAACTGTCCTGCTCCCCAACATACTAACTCCACACTCGCAAAGTTAGCATTGGTTGAAAACAAGTGCATTATCGCCGTGCAGTACGCCTTAGTACGCAATGCCACATTGGCAACTGGAGTGAAGTGTCTTGCCCAAGGTCACAATGCTGTTGCCGCAGGTGAGATTCGAACCAAGGCCCTCTCAGCCTGCAGCCAGCTCCTCTACCTACTGAGCCACCTCCGAAGCTTAAAAGCCTTGTATTCTGTGGAATCGCTTCATATTTTTTTTAAGTGAAATCTGGTCTCCATGGATTAGCCATGTTGCAATTTATGAGAAAGTGCCAAATGGCACTCTCCCATAAAGAGTAACAAGGCAAAGACATATGCACAAGTTGTGATGACCAAAAATAATGTTGCACTCTGCCAGCTAACCTTTTACCCAATGAATCAACGCATCTGCCCGCATAATATGCAAATTCAGCAGCTGAAATTTTTCGAAAAATTTCAACAAAACCATATCATGTGACCCCTCTTTGGAACGAGCTTGTCAAGCTCGTTAGGGGTCACATGATATGGTTTTGTTGAAATGTTTTGAAAAAATTTTTAAAATATTTAAAATAATAAATTTTGAAATCATCTGCACTGGGTAAAGGGTTAATAGCCTAATGCTTGGATCTATGAACATACAATGGAACATATGTAGTAACAAAGAAATAGACATTTGGAGGTACAAAAAGACAAAGTTCTTCACAATATGCTTCATGGAGGGGCATAATACACCTACCTTCAGCACAGTAATTAAGTTATTATTTATTTATTGATGTTTAAGGTCACATATTTATGCACAATGGCTAATCATGACCGTGACAGTTTTACGGGTGGAGGAAGCCGGAGTACCCGGAGAGAACCACCAAGCAACGACGAGCAGCTGCCAGCTCCCCAACATCGTAACTCCGCACTGCAGCACAGGCAGGGTTAGATTGGTTGAAGACATGCATACCATCGACGTGCAGTACACCTTAGTACACGGCGTCATCGTGCCCCCACGCGGGCAATGGAGATGAAGTGTCTTGCCCAAGGACACAACGTAGTTGCCGCAGGTGGGATTCGAACCAAGGACCTCTCGGCTTGCAGCCTGCACCTCTACCTACTGAGCCACCGCGCTCACCAGTAAATAGGTACTAAAAATTAAATGGCACATGTTTTTCTTCATACACAGTAAAAACCAAGAACAGATAAACCGAAAAATTAAGACTTATGTTCCATTTTATACCCCACATTAATAGAGTAGAGAAGTATTACAATTATATAGATATTTAACCTTCAACTAATGAATCTGCCGTATCCGCCAGCATATTTTACAAATTAAACAGTTGAAAAAAAAAAAGTTTCAAAAGGTTTCAACAAAACCAAATCATGTGACCCCTCACTGGAACAAGCTCACTGTGTTCATTCCAATGAGGGGTCACATATGGTTTGGCTGAAATTTTTTGAAAAATTAAAAAAAAACAAGATTTAAAATAATAAATTTTGATATCCTGGGTGTAGGGTGAAGGGTTAAAGTCAGACCTCATTTTATAATTCTATACCATTCACTCCTACTGGAAATCAGTCGTTTGTTGTAGTCAGGAGGTTTATGTATTGGTGTATTTTCTCTAGGCAATGGGTGCTGCAAAATACTCTTTGCGTTTGTAACTTCAACAGTCAGAGTCACATCGTGCTGGACAATTTTAGAGGAGGAAGCATGAGTACCTGTAAAGAACCACTAAGCAGTGGCATGCAACTGACAGACTCTCCAACGTATTACCTCTGCACAAACAGAGTTAGCAGTGGCTGAAGGCAAGTACACATCGACATGCAGTACACCTTAGTGCACAGCACCACTTTTACTTCAATTGAAGAGGTGCCCCAACATAAAGTCTCAAAGTAAACCTGCATGTTACATTCTAATTATCATGGCATTTGTTTCTAGGAAAGTCTTGGCTGCTTATATAAGCAGCCAAGACTTGCCAAGAAACAACTGTAAAGCCACAGGTCTATTCTGTCAATGTGAAAAATAGTTAGCAAGTACACCTTAGTGCACATCACCACCATGCCCCACATGGGCAATCAGGGTTAACCCTTAAGAACCTAGAGACTTTTACATACTTTTGCTACACTTTGATAGTCTACATATGGTGACTTTGCTGCCGATTTTTGGCAGGCCTTGGCTGCCTATATAGGCAGCCACGACTTGCCTAAGACAACTGCCAAGGTGCTTAGAAAGTATTTTGTGAGATAACCCAAAGACTGTACGCAGGGGCACCTGTTCTCTTGCAGAAATGTGATCGAAGTCAGAATTAGGCTCTTAAGAGTTACATCACATTGGACAATTTTACAGGATGAGGAAGCATGGGCACCTGTAAAGAATCATTGAGCAGCGGCAAACAAATGACAGACTCTTCAACTTACTAATTCTGCACAAATAGAGTTAGCAGTGATTGAAGGCAAGAGCACATCAATGTGCAGTATACTGCAAGCCGAGAGGTCCTAAGTTCGAATCCCACCTGCGGCAACCGCGTTGTGTCCTTGGGCAAGACACTTCACCCCCATTGCCCATGTGGGGGCACAGTGACGCTGTGTACTAAAGTGTACTGCACGTCGATGGTGCACCTGTCTTCAACCAATGCTAACCCTGATTGTATGGAGTTAGTGTGTTGGGGAGCTGACAGTTGCTCGCCATTGCTCGGTGGTTCTCTCCGGGTACTCCGGCTTCCTCCACCTGTAAAACTGCCATGGTCATGATTAGCCATTGTGCAGAAATATGTGACCTTAAACACCAATAAAATAAAATAAAATAAATAAAATGTGCAGTACACCTTAGTGCAAAGCACCACTGTGCCTCACATGGGCAATCAGAATTTACTGTGCTAAATTATTTTTGGTCATCAAAATTTGTTCACATGTTTTTGCCTTGCTACAATTTATGGGAGAGTGCCCAGTGGCACTCTCCCATAAATTCTGACATGGCAAATCCACACAGACTAAATAATTTCACTCCAAAGATAATACGAAGCACATGTACAGATTCAGAAGCCTTTAACGTATGGTACCTGCAATTCAGAGTAAAGCCCAAATTTTGGCTTCCAGCACTCAACTAGTTGCAGCACATGGAGAGTGGATTGTAACCAAATCACCCACGGAGTGGAGTTATCACCCAAGCTATAACTTTCAAATTTTGTACATATCGACAAAAAAAAACACAAGCAATGTTTCAGCCAATGGACCTCCGGGTTTAATCCGGAGGTCCATTGGCTGAAAGTTTGCTGGTGCTGGTTATGCTTTGCAATTATTGCTCAGGTGGAATATCCACTCTGCAGGTGATTTAGAGATAATACACTCTCCACGTACTGTAAGTTTTTTGTCCCAGAACACAATGTAGCTAACACTGGTTAGGGATGAACTGACAATCCTTTGGTTTTAAGTTCAATGATCTAACTATTGAGCCACGACATTCCTACTACTGCCATGACACATATATGAAAAACATTCCAGCAATGAAAATTAGTTTCAATATGTGAAAAGGGCATAAAGAGGTTATCTTAAAGAGAAAAACCTTCAAAAAAGCAACACTTACTCTAATGAAAATGATGGGAAAATTTGTTTCAATGAGAAACCCACATGTGTTATCATGTGATCCACTTCTTCTGTCTCTGCATCCAGTGTTACAAATGAATAAGGCTTTCCTTCTACGGTAATGCATAGCTGCAATTGAAATGAAGAAAACAATTTAGAAACCATTCTTGGTCAGTGTTGAAATGACTAGTGAATTTCATAGTCACCAATAAACTGGGATCAAATTCATAACAGAATGCCTGGTAAGTTGCATACCATTATTTACACTCTCGATGTTTTAAACATAAATCAATCGGTGATGACTCTTTTCATCACTCCCGATCATGTGATGCTATAAACATAATCGTGCAAGTGAGAAGAGCCCCTACTATGGGCCAAGTATCTATAAACACAAGCTTGTTCCTTCTGTATGATAATTCATAGACAACATGTGCCAACTGCCAAATTTGTACGTGGAAGAGTGATCGAGGCATGCAGTAGTAACAAGTGGGAGACATGTGCTAGAGTTTTTGTAAGACTCCTTACCACCTCAGGCCTACCTGGGCTCCTGCCAAGCCCAGTTAGGCCTGAGGTGGTAAGGAGCCATACAGAGACTATATGTGCTGGTGACCCATGAAGTCAATCGGGACATTAAAGGCACTTTTGCTGACATATGCTTCAGTCAGGGTCACTTCCTGATCACTCAGTCTGTGATGTGTCATGACAAGCTGGAGACATCAAAACAATGATGACTGGTGATTTGGGGAGGAAGAGAGGGCCCCGACTAATCGATGGGAGATTTTGTCTTCAACTACAGGTACTAACTGAAGTGACTATGACTAGTCAAATAATGGTTTCAACACTATTCCTGGTACATTCTCTAAAGCATGAGCAAGCTGTCACCAGTCTAATTTTGTTCAGAAATTGACATTGTTATGGGCTGTTTGTTAAACCATATTTTAAGGACATTTGTGAACACACGACCACTGATGTAATGCGATGCTCCTTCACTAACAAAGACATATGGATATTCTTTCCTGCTACAGTTATACATATTCCAATCAATAAGAATTTAATTCCCCTTGAAAACATCAAGATATTAACATAATCTGTGGAACTATCTGGCATAATCATAAAACTAAGCTGTGATGAGTCTTCATTTCTAATTGTCATTTTATTAAATATCAATCAAATCAAGTCTTGATTGAGCAATATTTGAGGCTTTGATTCACAGAAAATGAATCTTTATGAAATGTTTCAAGATTCATTTCTCAGGAATATATCAGTTGGTTGGAAAAGCGAACCACAGGTTCACTTTTTCAACCAACTGAAATATTCCAGACGAGTGAATCTAAACAAATGCATTGACTTATTTGGAGTAAGACTGGTTCCAGGCCATAACAGCATTAAATTTCTTACAGAATTGAGCCTGGTGGACTGTTTCTTACCCTTTTTAACTTTAAAAGATAGCTAAGTAACTGCACAAACATGAAAATGCATCCTCCAACCTAGTTTTCAAAATGGCAATGGCCGTCTTTCATTGAATGACATCTCGAGATTTGCACTGCAGTCTCACCATATATCTAGTTCGCAATTTTTTATTTTTACTTTATTTCAAATAAATTGACATTCTTATTATATTTATTTATATTATTTATTTATTGGTGTTTAAGGTCATATACTTATGCACAATGGCTAATCATGACAGTGACAGTTTTATGGGTGAGGAAGCCGGAGTATCCAGAGAGAACCACCGAGCAACGACGAGCAGCTGCCAGCTCCCCAACATCATAACTCTGCACTGCAGCACAGGCAGGGTAAGATTGGTTGAAGACATGCGTACCATCGATGTGCACTATGCCTTAGTACAAGGCGTCAATCGTGCCCCCATGTGGACAATTGGGGTTAAGTGCCTTGCCCAAGGACACATTGTGGGAGTCCGAATTGATCGCTAAGATGGTCACCCATCCAATGATTAACCAGGCTCGACATTGCTTAACTACGTTGATCTGATGAGAACAGGTTAAAGCAATGCCACCGCACCCCCCCATTCTTATTATGTAATTTAAATAGAATGATACAGTTTTGAACAGATGACTAAATAATAATAATGTGTTGCCATTGTGTGCACAGCATGTTATAATTTCAATTGGAACTTTTCAGCAGTAGACATTCCCGAGTGCAACAGAATAAAATGCAGCTTTGTGAGTATCTGAAAATAATATCCCATGTGTATTGAACCTCAGCTGGAACTCGACAGCACATTACAGCATCAATGTGACTTGCAGCATTTTGAATACAGTTTATTTTTAATTCATATCATTCTGCTATTCGCAGTATTTGAAATTGGTTTGACAATTGAACAAGAATACGAGTGAGTGAATGAATGAAGTGAATAAAAAATTGCTGTTCACATTTTACCATTTCTTTTATTCATGACAAAGAGTCATTTTAACTGTTTGAGAGCTGGAAGCCTATCATGGCTCTATTGAAAAGTGCTGGAAGCCACTTTAGTAGCTTCACACTGTATGCATTAGCTTGAGGTTTGATCAGAAGAAAACATTTTTTTTTTTTAAATTGTTTGGTTGCAATTTATTGGAGAGTGCCTATTGGTACTCTCCAACAAATTGTAACAGGACAATTATTTATGAACAAAAACTTTCTTAAGAAGGGTACTTGTGCTGGTAGCAGCGTATCTTTGAGAAAAAAACACCCATGTTTCAAATTACCTTTAACCCATTGCCTAACACAGTATTTTTAAAAAATAAACTAAATTTCAGATATTTCGAAAACAAATTTCACAATTTTTCAATAAACCATACAAATATGGATATCATTAGAACCAGCTCTTGGAGCTGGTTCTAATGATATCCATATTTGTAAGGTTTTATTGAGAAATTCTTGAGATATTTTTGGCTGTGGTAGGCTTATTCTGGTGAATTTTCTGGCCATTTTTGGCCACTATGTTAGGTAAAGGGTTACAAAATAATTTAGTACTCAACCAGTTAATGAAAATGAAAGTGAAATTTAAATTGTGCAAAGTAACCTGATTCTACATGAGACTGTCAAATAGCAACTCTGAACTATTCATATTTCAAAATTTTAAATACAAAATTCTGGGTAGACTACTCCTAAAAGATGATAAAACCTTAGATAGAAACTGGAGATGCTACTTTTCATTGGGCACAACCAACATACTGAACTACATGTATACATAACTCATGCAGCGATTGACAAAGAATCAAAAAGTGGAAGTGATAAATCTTGTCAGATCCTGTCAGAGAGATTTCTCTACTTGTCGGGGAGATTTGCACCTGCAGCTAGCACATCAATAATGTACATTTCATGCATCCCACCTCACTGATACTTCATTGAAATAGATTATATTTCATTTTATTTGAATAATTTAAATGGTTTTTGTCAATACAAACATCCAAATAATATATGGATAACACTAGATCCAGCTCTCTAACATCCACATTAATATGGCTTTCTTGACAAAAAGGTCTGAAATATTCCAGGTTTTCTGAGACCTGCACCAGTTTTGGCCATCGCATTAGAATTTGGGGTTCAATTGGATCATTTTAGGTACTTGACCATTGTTTGGGGTAATTCAACATCCCCGCCCCTACATCCAACATCCCCAACATCCCATCCCCGCCCCTACCAATTAACTACTCATCGATGGGTAATTAACCCTTTATCCAACGAATCGCCCGCATCCGCCCGCATAATATGCAAATTCAACAGCTCGTTCCAAAGAGGGGACACATGATATGGTTTTGTAGAAATTTTTTGAAAAAATTTAAAAGAAAGTGTCAATGACACTGTAGCTCAACTTGTCAAGGCATGTACATGTATAGTATGTGACACAGCAATGAAAAACATCTAGGTAATGACCTGATAACAAAGGTACATATAAAGTATTGTAACGGTCTGTACATAAATGCTGACTGTAGCCTGTAACAAATGTATAGGTAAAGTATTGTAAAGGTGGGTGACAGTCAGATGCTAAACTAGAAAAGAAATCTTTGAGTCCCAGAGTGGGTCTGACTGAACCCCAAGATATTTGTTCTCATAGCACAGTGATAACAAAGGCACCCCAAAACACACTCATTCCTGTCCCAAGGTGAAAACAAAGGTACCCAAGAAGTTTTGTGAAGATCAGTTCATAAATACGAGCTGTATAGAAGTTGTGATAAAAAACTGATTGGACCTAATTTCGGAACAAAATGGCCAGTGACAGCCATCTTGAATTTTGGACCGCACTCAGAAACACTCGTCGTTCTCGTCCCAAGGTGATAACAAAGGTACCCAAGAAGTTTTGTGAAGATCGATTCATAAATACAGCCTCTAACCCGAGCCATATTGACATGTGCACTTACAGTGTATAAGTAGCACTAAATAAATCAAAATTCATCTAATTTGCATAATTTCTACATGAGAAAAAAACCCGTACTGTATGTGATGTATTCCATTTTACTAAACATTCATACAAAAATTTATTCAAATCAGAACTTTCATACAAAAGTTCTGTACAAAAGACTGATTGCACTAATTTGGGTACAAAATGGCTGCTGGTGGCCATCTTGAATTTCAGACCACACCCAAAAACACTCGTTCTCATCCCACTGTGATAACAAAGGTACCCAAGAAGTTTCATAAAGATCGGTTCAGAAATAAGGCCTCTAGCCTGCGCCGTATAGAAGTTGTGTACAAAAAACTGATTAGACCTAATTTCGGTACAAAATGGCCACTGGAAGCCATCTTGAATTTTGGACCGCATTCAGAAACACTTGTTCTCGTCCCAAGGTGATAACAGAGGTACCCAAGAAGTTTCGTGAAGATCGGTTGATAAATACAGCCTCTAGCCCGAGCCGTATTGACATGTGTACTTACTGTGTGCAAGTAGCACTGAAAAAATCAAAGTTCATCTAATTTGCATAATTTCTGCACAAGAAAAAAACCCGTATTATATGTGATGTATCCCATGGTACTAAACATTCACACACAAAAATTTTCAAATCAGCGCTTTCATATGGAAGTTCTGTGCAAAAATCCGATTGCACCTAATTTTGTACAAAATGGCTGCCATCGGCCATCTTGAATTTTGGACCACACCCAAAACACTCGTTCTTGTCCTACGGTGATACCAAAGGTACCCAAGAAGTTTCGTAAAGATCGGTTTATAAATACGGCCTCTAGCCCGAGCCGTATTGGCATTTGTACTTACAGTGCTGAAAGTAACACTAAATACATCAAAGTTAGTATAATTTGCATAATTTACGTACGAGAAAAAAACCCGTATTATATGTGATGTATCCCATGGTACTAAACATTCATACACAAAATTATTCAAATCAGCGCTTTCATATGGAAGTTCTGTGCAAAAATCTGATTTCACCTAAGTCTGTACAAAATGGCCGCCAGCGGCCAACCTGAATTTCGGATCAGTCCCAAAAACACTTGTTCTCGTCCCACGGTGATAACAAAGGTACCCAAGAAGTTTCGTAAAGATCGGTTCATAAATACGGCCTCTAGCCCGAGCCGTATTGAATTGTTGACGGACAGATGGCCAGACGGACAGATGGACAATGGACGACTGGCCATGGCATAAGCTCAAATTTAGCTTCGCCAAAGTTGAACTAAAAGTGATATTTAAAATAATAAATTTTGAAATCGTCTATGTTGGGTAAAGGGTTAAATGGAGGGTAGATGATTAAGGATGAATGGAATTTGGAATGGGGCTGATGTCATTTGTCAAAGAAACCTGAAAATTTTATCAACCTGAAAATTTTATCAGAAGATGAAACATTTCATGCCAGTCAGGCTTGAAACATCCACATATCGTACATGGCACAGTTTATTTATTTAAATGCCAGCTTTCAAAGATTTATTTCACAAAAAATTCAATTTCATTCACAACTTTTAAGATTTTAAATCAGATTTTTTCCCCAATTTATTCTATTTGAACCAGTATTTCATCTGCAAATATCATATTTTCTGAATACGAAAATAACCTGCATGTTCTCATCAAATACTACTATCACTTTTATATTAAGTAAAAGTTACTTTTGATATATTATCACTTCCAACAACTATCCTATGTCTCAAATTAATATATTTTAATCACGTTGGAAGCTTGTTTCATTGCAGGAAGGGACACTGACCATGGAGTGACTCCTACAATTCACACTTATGATTGGATAGTTGCAAGATCAGGCATGAAATTCCTGGATTATCATTCCATTCAGGAGCACAGTGGCTCAGTAGGTAGAGGTGCAAGCTGCAAGCCGAGAGGTCCTCGGTTCGAATCCCACCTGCGGCAACCGCATTGTGTCCTTGGGCAAGACACTTCATCTCCATTGCCTGTGTGGGGGCACGGTGGCATTGTATACTAAGGCATACTGCACGTCGATGGTGCACTTGTCTTCAACCAATGCTAACCATGCTTGTGTGGAGTTAGTATGTTGGGGAGCTGACAGTTGCTCGCCATTGCTCAGTGGTTCTCTCCGGGTACTCCAGCTTCCTCCACCCATAAAACTGTCATGGTCTTGATTAGCCATTGTGCATAAATATGTGACCTTAAACACCAATAAATAAATAAATAAATAAATCATTCCATTCAATGACTGCATATAGCAGAGGGTGCTGTGCATATTGTACCCATACTATAACTCCACATAACTACTCCATCATATCTTTCACTGACTGTCATGTACAAATTCTTTTACTCCAAAAATGTATATATGCACAAAATAAAAAGTTTTTCATTGGCTTTTTCTCGCGTGCTTGTGCTTGCACAAATGTTTTCTTGTTTTCATCTGTAACATTTTCACTAAAGAACTGTGTTGATGAAAAAAAATAAAATCAGAGCTACTGACCTGATTCTGTTTTTTGCTTTCAATGGCTTGGATATCTAAATAATGGAAGGTCTGTTCTATCTGAAAATTGAAAACATTATTTGTTGAAACAAGGTAAACTGACGCAAATTAAAGAGAAAACTAATAATATCTGAAAGAATATCAATTAAACCCCAGAGGGCCTAAAAAAATAAACTGTTTCTCAGGCCCTCCCATATGGTCTTTTTGGTTGCCGCATGCTTTCTTTTTATGACAAATGCAAACTTAAAAAAATAAAAATTAAATGCTTTATTGTCTGCTATTTTATGTAAGTTAATAAAATTGATAAATTTGTCCCTTCAGTGCAACAAGTCTTAGCAATTGCAAAGCCTTCCTGCGCTCAAGGGATGAAATACACCACCACCCATGCCATTCTGTAAATTATGAGGCCTAAAACATAAAACAAACCAAGAACATGAACTTTTGATGGCAAAGAAAATTAATAATTACAAAAATAGAAAGAAAGTGTCAATGACACTGTAGCTTAACTTGTCTGTGTGTTGTGTTTGATGAAAAGGATAATGTTCAATGTTTATGAAAGGATTATGAAATAAGACAAGAATTGTGATAATTGGGAATATGTTAATTTCTTTTCCCTGTAATGCTATGTTTTCAATAAAAATAATATGAGGTGTAGACTGTACTAAAGAATTGAGGGGTGGGTTAATGTGGCCCTCACAGTTAATGTATGTCAACAAAAGTTACCAAGTTACAGTGAAATTATTCCAAAACGAGTCATCCTATCAAGTTACAATGAAATTCCTTCATAAATACAGCGTGTAGACTGTGCTAAAGGTTTTCGGGCTTTAGGCCTGTGTAGCCATCACGGTTGACCGATCGCAACCAAAAGGGGATGTTATCATCTTGACATTATATGGAGTCAACCTACTAAGTAACAATGAAATACCTCCACAAATACGACCTCTAGACTGTGATAAAGGTTTTTTGGTTTTGGGCTCGGGCAGTCGTCACCGTTGACAAGATAGCGACCAAATGGGAAGTTCTCATCTAGACATCATACAGAGTCATCCTACCAAGTTACACAATGAAATCCCTTCATATGAAATATGACTTATAGACTGTGCTAAAAGTTTTTGGGTTTCGGGCTTGGGCAGCCATCACGGTTGACAGATCATGACCAAAAGGGGACATTCTCATCTAGATATTATACGGAGGCATCCTACCAAGTTACAATGATATCCCTTCATAAATATGACCTGTAGACTGTGCTAATGGTTTTTGGGTTTTGGGCTCTGGAAGCCATCGCGGTTGATCGATCGCGACCAAAAGGGGGATGTTCTAATCTAGACATGACCTCAAACCTGCATGTGAAATTTTGTGATAATCGGACAAAAACTACGAAATTGTGAACAGACTAACAGACTCGCGGACTCACAGACTTCCATACGCGTGATGGCAATAGCTTATCTTGACTTTGTCAAGATAAGCTAAAAATAAATGAAAGTGTCAATGACACTATAGCTTAACTTGTCTGTGTGTTGTGTTTGATGTAAAGGATAATGTTCAATGTTTATGAAAGGATTATGAAACAAGACAAGAATTGCGATAATTGGGAATATGTTAATTTCTGTTCCCTGTATGCTATGTTTTCAATAAAAAAATAATTTGAGGTGTAGACTGTACTAAAGAATTGAAGGGTGGGTTAATGAGGCCCTCACAGTTAATGTATGTGGCCCTCACAGTTAATGTATGTTAACCAAAGTTACCAAGTTACAGTGAAATTATTCCAAACGAGTCACCCCATCAAGTTACAATGAAATCCCTTCATAAATACAGCCTGTAGACTGTGCTAAAGGTTTTTGGGCTTCAGGCCTGTGTAGCGATCACGGTGGACCGATTGTAACCAAAAGGGGATGTCCTTATCTAGACATCATACAGAGTCATCATACTAAGTTACAATGAAATCCCTCCATATTACATATGACCTGTAGATTGTGGTAAAAGTTTTTGGGTTGAGGGCTTGGGCAGCCATTATGGTTGACAGATCATGACAAAAAGGGGACGTTCTCATCTAGATATTATACAGAGTCATTCTGCCATGTTACCATGAAATCCCTTCATAAATATGACCTGTAGACTGTGCTAAAGGTTTTCAGGTTTTGGGCTCGGGCAGCCATCATGGTTGACCAATCACGACCAAAAGGGGATGTCCTCATCTAGACATTATACTGAGTCATCCTACCAAGTTACAATGAAATCCTTTCATAAATGCTACCTGTAGTCTGTGCTAAAGATTTTTGGGTTTGGGGCTCGGGTAGCCATCATGGCTCAATGAACGCAACAAAAAGGGGACGTTCTCATCTAGACATTATCTGGAGTCATCTTACCAAGTTACGATGAAATCCCTTCATAAATATGACCTGTAATCTGTGCTAAAGGTTATCGGGCTTCGGGCCCTTGTAGCCATAACAGTTGACAAATCGAAACCAAAAGGGGACGTTTTCATCTAGACTTTATATGGAATCATCCTACCAAGTTACAATGAAATCCCTCCATAAAAACAACCTGTATACTGTGTTAAAAGTTTTCGGCTTTTGGGCTTGGGCAGTCGTCGCAGTTGACAGATCGCAACCAAATGGGAAAGTTCTCATCTTGACATCATACTGAGTCATCCTACCAAGTTACAATGAAATCCCTCCATATTAAATATGATCTGTAGACTGTGCTAAAAAATTTTGGGTTTCGGGCTTGGGCAGCTGTCACAGTTGACAGATCATGACCAAAGGGGGATGTTCTTATCTAGATATTATACAGAGTCATCCTACCAAGTTACTATGAAATCCCTTCATAAATACCACCTATAGACTGTGCTAAAAGTTTTCAGGTTTTGGGCTCGGGCAGCCAACACGGTTGACCGACTACGACCAAAAGGGGACGTTCTCATCTAGACATGACATGAAACCTGCATATGAAATTTTGTGACGATCGGACAAGAACTACGGGGTGTAGCCTGTACTAAAGGAAAATGTGAACAGACTTACAGACTCACAGACTAACAGACTTCTGCACATATGATGGCAATAGCTTATCTTGACTTTGTCAAGTTAAGCTGAAAAAACGTCCACCAGCCTACATGCAATTTTACATAAAATGGCCTGAGAAACAGAAGATCTACTTGAACTGAACTTTTTTGGTCAGCATAATGACTTGTCCTTGTCACTATTTATGGGAGGGGGCCTATAGGCAAGAGGTGAGCCGATATTGAATTTACTCCAATTGATTGAATGTCACCATAGGCAGATTACGATGCCGATTCCGATGTTCGTAACTGTATGTATTTGCAATATGCATTTACTGGTTATCATTTGGGTATAATGTATGTGATTGGTGACACTGTTTTGATAAGTAATCCCCCATGCAACCCGCACACAAACTGGCTTGTGTTATCTCTTTGATTACGAGGTCGGCAATTGACAGTTTTTGTCTTTGATGTCACAATCTCCTGAGAGAAACTGACAACTGTTTCAAGTTGTGCAGCACGTTGCACTTAGGTTGAATAGTTAACCCTTCAAATTTGATTATTTAGGCCGGTGTTTGTCATTTTGCTTTGAACCTTCAACGAGTTGCATTATATTTTACAGTTGTTCTTTCACAAAATATGTGCAACAAAACCAAGAAAAGAAGTAAATTGTGGGACATATTCTCGATTAATACTACCAATGATGACAAGGTGAAATGCAGTCTTTGCAGTGTGATGATTTGAAGAGGTGGCCAGGATGCAAAAAAGATTACAACAACTAATCTCAGACAACATCTGTGGGTTATGAATCGTATGGAATACAAAGAACTTGAGGCTTTTGAGAATGAAGAAGTTGCCCCCCAAAAAACAGATTTGAAAGTGCTTCGGATTCGACTATATCACACACAAAAAAGGCTTATCAGTTGACAATTAATGAATCTGTTGACAAAACAAAACCATGGGATCCCAATAACTCTTGTATGTTACCATTGCACCGGAAACTGATAGAGATGATAGTACTCGACTTTGAGTCATTTTCAATTACCGAAAATGTTGGATTCCGCAGGTTTTGTAATGCCATGGAGACAAAATACAAGCTTCCTTTTCGTTCGCATGTAAGACGAACTTTGATTTCAGACATGTATGAAAAAGTGAAAAAGAAAATGCCTTTAGAACTCAATTCAGGTGAGTCGTTAGCTGTCATTATGGACATTTGGTCGTCCAGTGTTGGATCCAATTCATTAATGAGCCTGACTGGTCACTGGATTGATGAAGAATTTTAGCAAAAATATTACGTTTTAAATGCTTTCTCTTTTATGGGGTCCCATATGGGGGATACGACTGCCTCGAAAATTAACAGAATGCTGAGTGAATGGAATATTCCCAGGGAACATGTCTTTGCTATTATTTGCGATAATGCAGAGTTAGTTGGGGAGTTAGTTTCAGTTTCGCGATTCTCAATCTAAAGCACAGGTTAAATCTTCCCGATTTTGGAGTTTTTTAAATTCTATTTCAGTGGCTCAAAATCCCCTTCGTTTTCTTTATCATGACATCCAAGTTAGTTTCAAGACATGCCTCTATTCGCTGGAACTTGAAATCCACCCACCCAGTGAAAAAAAAAATGAAAAAAGTGCTGCATGGTTTTCTTGTGCATGGTGAAACAGAACATCGGTCAAAACTTCTACTGCTTGCTCGGACCTTGATTTCCGTTATATTTGTTTGAACGAACGAAAAATTTTAATTTCATAGGTTTAATTTAATCTTTTTCATTTGTTCACATAAAATTAAATGTATCGAGAATCGAGGTCCTGTGGAGGATGAAAAAAACCTTCAGAAGTCTGATGACAGCTAAAAACAAATGATCTGCACTAATTGTGGCAAGCAAATTACCCAACAGCTGTATACATGTACGTAAATGTAAAAATAAAACACTCTGTGGACAACAAAAGCAAAAGGAAATTTTAAAAAGTATACTCGGAACAAAAAAGGTATAATATCTCATTGGAGATTGAATGAGTATTCATGAACAGCCTACAGGTCAACACGGGTACAAGATTGTGTGGCTAAATCCCACCCCCCCCAACACCAAACGAGAAATGAAATATATTATTAATATTACGTTTAATGTCTCAACTCTATCCTCATTTCATTTATAGAACAGATGTATGCTGTTTTTGTCCTTTGTAACTGATATACAATAAGGAAAGATTCTGACTGCCCCCACACCTCCAGAGTACTCCATTAAAGCTGTAGGCCATTGTTCGTTTTGGCTGAAGTTTCAGTCGAGAGTAAACATGAAATGGCCAAGGGGGAGTGGTGGTTCAGTAGGTAGAGGTGCTGGCTACAAGCCGAGAGGTCCTTGGTTTGAATCCCACCTGTGGCAACCGCGTCATGTCAGTGGGCAAGACTCTTCACCCCTACCACCCCCCCCCCCCAATTACCCATGTTGGGGCATGGTGGCATGGTGGCTTTGTGTACTAAGGTGTACTTCACGTCGATGGTGCACTTGTCTTCAACCAATGCTAACCCTGCTTGTGTGGAGTTACGTGTAGTATATTGGGGTGCAGACCGTTGCACCCATAAAACTATCGTGGCCATTATTAGCCATTGTGCAGAAATATGTCACCTTAAACACCAATAAATAAATATAAATAAACGTGAAAGGGTGCAAGGTTCCGAGAAAGATACCCCCAATCTATTTGGCTATACCTGCCATAAAAGTAACCATAGGTGAACAGGCACAACCCCCCCCCCCCCCCCCCCCACAATCGCTGTTCAAATTTAATTATTTTTCCACTTCCTCTCCATAACTGTAGGTGAACAGATACAACCTCAGCCACGCCGCCTCCCTCCTTCCCAATCGCCGATCAAATTTAAATATTTTCCCACTTCCTCTCTGTAACTGTAGGTGAACAGTAACAACCTCAGCCCCCCCCCCACTCCCCCAATCACCGTTCAAATTTAATTATTTTTCCACTTCCTCCCCAAAGAAGTATAGTCTGTGACTCCTCACTGGAACAAGCTATAGTTCCAAAGAGGGTTAATTAGGTACCTTTTCAGGGCCCAAAAACGTTTTTAGTCCCCTACGGGAACCGTAAGGGGACTATAGGATTGCACTCCGTCCGTCTGTCCTCCCGTCCGTCCGTCCATCTGTCTGTCCGTCCATCTGTCTGTGTGTCTGTCTGTCCGTCCGTCCGTCCGTCCGTCCGTCCGTTTTTTCAAAATCTAAGATGGCGGAATGGCGGCCATTTTTGTTGTGTTTGTTTAAGCTTTTTTTCTCTATTTTCATGTTACCACCCATCCCACCAACATGGTTCAAGCTACACCTTTCATATTTGGTACATGGATAAATGGTTCTGAGGGGATGATGCACGCTCAAAATTTTTTTTTCAAAATCCAAGATGGCGGAATGGCAGCCATTTTTGTTGTGTTTTTTAAGCTTTTTTAATCTATTTTCATGTTACCACCCCTCCCATCAACATGGTTCAAGCTACACCTTTCATATTTGGTACATGGATAAATGGTTCTGAGGGGATGATGCATGCTCAAAATCTTTTTTTCAAAATCCAAGATGGTGGAATGGCGGCCATTTTTGTTGTGTTTTTTAAGCTTTTTTTCTCTATTTTCATGTTACCACCCCTCCCACCAACATGGTTCAAGCTACACTTTGCACATTTGGCACATGGATAGAGGGTTCGGAGGGGATGATGCACGTTCAATATTTTTTTTTCAAAATCCAAGATGGCGGAATGGCAGCCATTTTTGTTGTGTTTTTTAAGCTTTTTTTCTCTATTTTATGTTACTACCCCTCCCTCCAACATGGTTCAAGCTACGCCTTTCATATATGGTACATGGATGGATAAAGGGTTGTGAGGGGATTATGCACGCTCAATATTTTTTTTTCAAAATCCAAGATGCTTATACACTCTAGTGTCTTCTGTGATAAAAACACCTTATGTCACAAAAGTGCCATAGGGGACCTCGGTGGTCAAACACTTGTTTTTCAGTAAGCCTACATATACGTTCTATTAGAAAAATATATCTACAGGCGAGTGCAGTCTTCCACTGGCTGTGGGTTAAAATAATTAAATATTGATTAAAAAGAAAAACCCATCATTTTCAAAAGTGTGTGTTTGGTGGGGGATTTAGGACCCGATACCCCCTCACCACCCCCACCCCCACCCCACACACACACACACATAACCATCATTGATTGGTAAAAATGATTGGTATTGATAGAGAAGTAATCTGAGAATTATGGGGAAATATATATTTATATATGTTTATAAAATATATATATATATATATAAACACTTCATCAAATATTTTATATAATTTTGTCAAATTGCCGTCATGCTCGGAAGTTTACTTCCTTCTAAGCGGCTTTCATTTTTGACTAATTCTAATTCCATTACGTTAAGTGCCGTATCTATGTGTATCGTGCCATGGGAACGTAAAATTTAGCGTCACACAGATCCTAATTGTTGAATGGGAATTATAAAATTGATCGAGATACGCGTACGTCTTACAGATCGATTTATTATTTGGCAAGTGGCCGCCTAGCTCCTGATCACGAACCTGACTATAAGATCGCCGATATATATCTTCCTTGGGTGGCAACAAGTAAAGATAAGGAAGATCTGATACGGTATTGTTTGTCCATAATTTACAATTAAAAACAGTGAACAACGTGTAATGCGGAACATATCTTTACTTGCCTGCATTATGTGTACCATACATAGTATGGGTACACATAAAAATTAGCGAGATGGATCTCCACTGAAATCAGTAGTACAGTAGTTTATACAGTAATTAAAACCAGTGGCAATAATCTTTCAATGAGACAGTTACCACAGGGGATTAGTGTCCTGCATTTTTTATTTTTTATTTTTTTGGGGGGGGGGGAGGGGAGGGGGGGGGAGATGGTAGTTACCAATTTTTTTTATAACCACTAAGTGTGACTAACCCTGTGCATTGCACAGGGTTGGTCACACTTTCTGGTTATAAAATATTCTCATCATTAACTCTTTGATACTTTTGTATGTCTTTGTGGTCATTTGTATTGTTATTATTTTTCGATTTTTTTAAAGTTTTAACCTCAATTCCTGTTTTAGGTATAGTGCTCAGTGACAACCGTTGAGCCAAATGTTATCGCAGCTTAAAATACTAATATAATCCTGCTGTCAAGACTTCTTAACTGGCTAAGTGCAAGAAGCCACTATCAGTGCTTTCAAATGAAAGTGTCAATGACACTGTAGCTCAACTTGTCAAGACAAAGACATGTACATGTATAGATGTGACACAGCAATGACAAACATCTAGGTAATGACCTGATAACAAAGGTACATATAAAGTATTGTAACAGTCTGTACATAAATACTGAGCGTTGCCTGTAACAAATGTATATGTAAAGTATTGTAAAGGTGGGTGACAGTCAGATGCTAAACTAGAAAAGAAATCTTTGAGTCCCAGAGTTGGTCTGACTGAACCCCAAAATATTTGTTCTCATAGCACAGTGATAACAAAGGCACCCCAAAACACACTCATTCCTGTCCCAAGGTGAAAACAAAGGTACCCAAGAAGTTTCGTGAAGATCAGTTCACAAATATGAGCTGTGTAGAAGTTGTGACAAAAAACTGATTGGACCTAATTTCGGTACAAAATGGCCACTGGCAGCCATCTTGAATTTTGGACTGCGCCCAGAAACACTCGTTCTCGTCCCAAGGTGATAACAAAGGTACCCAAGAAGTTTTGTAAAGATCGGTTCATAAATACAGCCTCTAGCCCGAGCCGTATTGACATGTGCACTTACAGCGTATAAGTAGCACTGAATAAATCAAAGTTCATCTAATTTGCATAATTTCTGCACGAGAAAAAACCCCGTACTATATGTGATGTATTCCATGTTACTAAACATTCATACAAAAATTTATTCAAATCAGAACTTTCATACAGAAGTTCTGTATAAAAGACTGATTGCACTAATTTTGGTACAAAATGGCTGCTGGTGGCCATCTTGAATTTCGGACCACACCCAAAAACACTCGTTCTCATCCCACGGTAATAACAAAAGTACCCAAGAAGTTTCGTAAAGATCGGTTCATAAATACGGCATCTAGCCTGAGCCGTATAGAAGTTGTGTACAAAAAACTGATTAGACCTAATTTCGATACAAAATGGCCACTGGCAGCCATCTTGAATTTTGGACCGCACCCAGAACACTCGTTCTCGTCCCAAGGTGATAACAAAGGTACCCAAGACGTTTCGTGAAGATCGGTTCATAAATACAGATTCTAGCCCGAGCCGTATTGACATGTGTACTTACTGTGTGTAAGTCGCACTGAAAAAATCAAAATTCATCTAATTTGCATAATTTCTGCACGAGAAAAAAACCCATATTATATGTGATGTATCCCATGGTAATAAACATTCACACAAAAAATTATTCAAATCAGCGCTTTCATATGGAAGTTCTGTGCAAAAATCTGATTGCACCTAATTTTGTACAAAATGGCTGCCATCGGCCATCTTGAATTTCGGACTGGACCCCAAAACACTCGTTCTCGTCCCACGGTGATACCAAAGGTACCCAAGAAGTTTCGTAAAGATCGGTTCATAAATACGGCCTCTAGCCCGAGCCGTATTGGCATTTGCACTTACAGTGCTGAAAGTAACACCAAAAAACATCAAAATTAGTCTAATTTGCACAATTTACGTACGAGAAAAAAACCCGTATTATATGTGATGTATCCCATGGTACTAAACATTCATACAAAAAATTATTCAAATCAGAGCTTTCATATGGAAGTTCTGTTCAAAAAACAGATTTCTGCATCGTTGGTACAAAATGGCGGCTGACAGCCATCTTGAATTTCGGACCGCACCCAAAAACAGTCATTCTCGTCCCACGGTCATAACAAAGTACCCAAGAAGTTTTGTAAAGATCGGTTCATAAATACGGCCTCTAGCCCGAGCCGTATCCAATTGTTGACGTACGGACAGATGGCCAGACGGACGACAGACGACAGGCCATGACAAAAGCTCAAATTTGGCTTCGCCAAAGTTGAGCTAAAAATGAAAACATATTCTATTTCCAATTAATTGCTTGTTATTTTTATTGCATTAAATCATTATAATAATAATAATATTTTTATAGCATTAAATTCACACAGAGTGCTATATGGTTGTATAAAGTTGCAAAATGCCTGATGAAAAAGGTATGTTTTCAAACTAGTGTTCAACCGATGATCGGAACCGGCCACCACAATCGGCCGATTGTGGGCAATCGGATGGCAAAGACAACGTCTCCTGGAACATCGGTTCAACCGATTATTGCCAAGCATTTTGTGATGATTCATTAACAGCATTTTATTATCTTCTGCAATTGTTCAATTGTTCATGTAAAATGAAAGTGTCAATGACACTGTAGCTCAACTTGTTTAAGACACGTACATGTATAGTATGTGACACAGCAATGACAAACATCTAGGTAATGACCTGATAACAAATGTAAAGTATTGTAACGGTCTGTACATAAATGCTGACCGTAGCCTGTAACAAATGTGTAGGTAAAGTATTGTAAAGGTGGGTGACAGTCAGATGCTAAACTAGAAAAGAAATCTTTGAGTCCCAGAGTGGGTCTGACTGAACCCCAAAATATTTGTTCTCATAGCACAGTGATAACAAAGGCACCCAAAAACACTCGTTCCTGTCACAAGGTGATAACAAAGGTACCCCAAGAAGTTTTGTGAAGATCAGTTCATAAATACAGACTCTAGCCCGAGCCATATTGACATGTGCACTTACTGTGTATAAGTAGCACTGAACAAATCAAAGTTCATCTAATTTGCATAATTTCTGCACGAAAAAAAACCTGTATTATATGTGATGTATTCCATGTTACTAAACATTCCTACAAAAATTTATTTAAATCAGAACTTTCATACAGAAGTTCTGTACAAAAAACTGATTGCACTAATTTTGGTACAAAAAGGTTGCTGGTGGCCATCTTGAATTTTGGACTGCACCCAAAAACACTTGTTCTCGTCCCACGATGATAACAAGGGTACCCAAGGAGTTTCGTAAAGATCGGTTCATAAATACGGCCTCTAGCCTGAGCCTTATAGAAGTTGTGTACAAAAAACTGATTGGACCTAAGTTCGGTACAAATTGGCCACTGGCAGCCATCTTGAATTTTGGACCGCACCCAGAAACACTCGTTCTCATCCCAAGGTGATAATAAAGTTACCCAAGAAGTTTCGTAAAGATCGGTTCATAAATACAGTTTCTAGCCCGAGCTGTATCGACATGTGCACTTACTGTGTATAAGTAGCACTGAATAAATCAAAGTTCATCTAATTTGCATAATTTTTGCACGAGAAAAAAACCTGTATTATATGTGATGTATTCCATGTTACTAAACATTCATACAGAAATTTATTCAAATCAGAACTTTCATACAAAAGTTCTGTACAAAAAACTGATTGCACCAATTTTGGTACAAAATGGCCGCCGACAGCCATCTTGAATTTTGGATTGCACCCAAAAACACTCGTTCTTGTCCCAAGGTGAGAACAAAGGTGCCCAAGAAGTTTCGTAAAGATCAGTTCATAAATACGGCCTCTAGCCTGAGCCATATTGGCATTTGCAGTTACAGTGCTGAAAGTAACATTAAAAAGATCAAAGTTAGTTTAATTTGCATAATTTCTGCACGAGAAAAAAACCCATATTATATGTGATGTATCCCATGGTAATAAACATTCACACAAAAAATTATTCAAATCAGCGCTTTCATATGGAAGTTCTGTGCAAAAATCTGATTGCACCTAATTTTGTACAAAATGGCTGCCATCGGCCATCTTGAATTTCGGACTGGACCCCAAATGACTCGTTCTCGTCCCACGGTAATACCAAAGGTACCCAAGAAGTTTCGTAAAGATCGGTTCATAAATACGGCCTCTAGCCCGAGCCGTATTGGCATTTGCACTTACAGTGCTGAAAGTAACACCGAAAAACATCAAAATTAGTCTAATTTGCACAATTTACGTACGAGAAAAAAACCCGTATTATATGTGATGTATCCCATGGTACTAAACATTCACACAAAAAATTATTCAAATCAGAGCTTTCATATGGAAGTTCTGTTCAAAAAACAGATTTCTGCATCGTTGGTACAAAATGGCGGCTGGCAGCCATCTTGAATTTCGGACCGCACCCAAAAACAGTCATTCTCGTCCCACGGTCATAACAAAGTACCCAAGAAGTTTTGTAAAGATCGGTTCATAAATACGGCCTCTAGCCCGAGCCGTATCCAATTGTTGACGTATGGACAGACGGCCAGACGGACGACAGACGACAGGCCATGACAAAAGCTCAAATTTGGCTTCGCCAAAGTTGAGCTAAAAATGAAAACATATTCTATTTCCAATTAATTGCTTGTTATTTTTATTGCATTAAATCATTATAATAATAATAATATTTTTATAGCATTAAATTCACACAGAGTGCTATATGGTTGTATAAAGTTGCAAAATGCCTGATGAAAAAGGTATGTTTTCAAACTAGTGTTCAACCGATGATCGGAACCGGCCACCACAATCGGCCGATTGTGGGCAATCGGATGGCAAAGACAACGTCTCCTGGAACATCGGTTCAACCGATTATTGCCAAGCATTTTGTGATGATTCATTAACAGCATTTTATTATCTTCTGCAATTGTTCAATTGTTCATGTAAAATGAAAGTGTCAATGACACTGTAGCTCAACTTGTTTAAGACACGTACATGTATAGTATGTGACACAGCAATGACAAACATCTAGGTAATGACCTGATAACAAATGTAAAGTATTGTAATGGTCTGTACATAAATGCTGACCGTAGCCTGTAACAAATGTGTAGGTAAAGTATTGTAAAGGTGGGTGACAGTCAGATGCTAAACTAGAAAAGAAATCTTTGAGTCCCAGAGTGGGTCTGACTGAACCCAAAAATATTTGTTCTCATAGCACAGTGATAACAAAGGCACCCAAAAACACTCGTTCCTGTCACAAGGTGATAACAAAGGTACCCCAAGAAGTTTTGTGAAGATCAGTTCATAAATACAGACTCTAGCCCGAGCCATATTGACATGTGCACTTACTGTGTATAAGTAGCACTGAACAAATCAAAGTTCATCTAATTTGCATAATTTCTGCACGAGAAAAAACCTGTATTATATGTGATGTATTCCATGTTACTAAACATTCCTACAAAAATTTATTTAAATCAGAACTTTCATACAGAAGTTCTGTACAAAAAACTGATTGCACTAATTTTGGTACAAAAAGGTTGCTGGTGGCCATCTTGAATTTTGGACCGCACCCAAAAACACTTGTTTTCGTCCCACGATGATAACAAGGGTACCCAAGGAGTTTCGTAAAGATCAGTTCATAAATACGGCCTCTAGCCTGAGCCTTATAGAAGTTGTGTACAAAAAACTGATTGGACCTAAGTTCGGTACAAATTGGCCACTGGCAGCCATCTTGAATTTTGGACCGCACCCAGAAACACTCGTTCTCATCCCAAGGTGATAACAAAGTTACCCAAGAAGTTTCGTAAAGATCGGTTCATAAATACAGTTTCTAGCCCGAGCTGTATCGACATGTGCACTTACTGTGTATAAGTAGCACTGAATAAATCAAAGTTCATCTAATTTGCATAATTTTTGCACGAGAAAAAAACCTGTATTATATGTGATGTATTCCATGTTACATTCATACAGAAATTTATTCAAATCAGAACTTTCATACAAAAGTTCTGTACAAAAAAACTGATTGCACCAATTTTGGTACAAAATGGCCGCCGACAGCCATCTTGAATTTTGGACTGCACCCAAAAACACTCGTTCTTGTCCCAAGGTGAGAACAAAGGTGCCCAAGAAGTTTCGTAAAGATCAGTTCATAAATACGGCCTCTAGCCTGAGCCATATTGGCATTTGCAGTTACAGTGCTGAAAGTAACATTAAAAAGATCAAAGTTAGTTTAATTTGCATAATTTATGCACGAGAGAAAAACCTGAGTTATATGTGATGTATCCCATGGTACTAAACATTCACACAGAAAATTATTCAAATGAGCGCTTTCATATGGAAGTTCTGTGCAAAAAACTGATTGCACCTAATTTTGTACAAAATGGCTGCCAGTGGCCATCTTGAATTTCAGACCGGACCCCAAAACACTCGTTCTCGTACCACGGTGATAACAAAGGTAACCAAGAAGTTTCGTAAAGATCGGTTCAAAAATATGGCCTCTAGCCCGAGCCATATTGGCATTTGCACTTACAGTGCTGAAAGTAACACTAAATAAATCAAAGTTAGTCTAATTTGCATAATTTACACACGAGAAAAAAACCTGTGTTATATGTGATGTATCCCATGGTACTAAACATTCATACAAAAAAATTATTCAAATCAGAGCTTTTATATATTATACCGGACCCCAAAACACTCGTTCTCGTCTTACAGTGATAACAATGGTACCCAAGAAGTTTCGTAAAGATCGGTTCATAAATACGGCCTCTAGCCCGAGCCGTGTGTACGGCGCGACGGATGGACAGACGGACGACGGGCCATGACAATACCTCAAATTTGGCTTCGACAAAGTTGAGTTAATGATGTTAATGATACCATTCAATAAATCTGAGAAACAACCACAATGTGTATTCTTAATCTCTCTAGATGCCCCTTTACGGGATGGATATACATGTTAAATGACCCGTAAAGCTTACAATTGAGCACATATGCGGCAATTGCCAGTTCATACCGGAAAAGTGAAGGTTGCATTCCATTGACTCAGGTCGCAGTAAAATTACCAGTCACATGCACTCGGGCGGTAAACATGGCTCGGAGAGCCACGTTTGCTGCCTAAATGTGCACGACTGTTCATTTTTACTGTGACACCAGCCAACGAAGTTTAACATCATGAAAAATGTTCAGTTTAATGTAGTTCTTTCGAGCCTTGACTTGTCTTGTAGTGCACGGTATTACAATCAGAATCGGCATTAGAATCGGCCGATTGTGAGCTCAAATAATTGGTCAGCGACCATTTTTGGTAATCGGTTGAACATTGTTTAATACCCAACTGAATAATTCTAGGGAATTCATTTCTTTAGATAGGTTGGAAGAGAATACCTTAGCTTTGGCCTGACAAAGGCAAATGTACTATAGTCAGCAGAACTTAATTTGAAAGAGAGCTGAACCCGATAAAATTTATACGATGACCTAAGCAACCTCTGTGACTTGTGACTGATAAGCAAATTAGATAAGTAGGGATCCTTTGATGCATTTAAAGATAAGAAGAAAAAAATGAGTTGTGAATCCTCTGCTGAATTGGAAATCTGTGGAAATCTAAAAAGACCAGTGTAATGTGCAGTAGCTTTTCAAGAGTGGAGGTTTTAGAACCTATCAAAAGAGAGTTATTAGTCAAGATGACAAGTAACAAAGGTGTGAACAAGCTTCTCTGATGTTTTTGAGTCAATGGAAGGTTGAATTTTACTGAAAAAAGAAAACTCTGATAAACATGATTAATATCTTCACAGGCTACTAGATTTTCATTTTTGAAATAACCAAGCTGTGGGAGGCAATCAAATCTTGAGTGAGAATTTGGATATACTCGTTAGCTGATGTGGTAGAGGAATGTATAAATAATTTCCATCTTAGGCCACACAAAGTAGATCTGTTTCTCAGGCCAGGTTTTGTAAAATTGCATGCAGGTGTGCATTTTTTTTATTTTATTTTTTATTTTTGTAATTATTTCTTTGCCATCTGAAGTTCATATTCTTGGTTTGTTTTATGTTTTAAGCCTCAAAATCTACTGAATAGCATGGGTGGTGGTGTATTTCATCCCTTGAGTGCAACAAGCCTTTGCAAAGCATTGCAAAGCCTTGCTGCACTCAAGGGACAACTTTATCTATTTTATTAACTTGGGTAAAATATCAAGACATAAACCATTTAATTTTTATTTTTTCAAGTTTACATTGGTTATAAAAAGAGAGCATGCGGTAGCCAAAAGGACCATGTGGGAGGGCCTAAGAAACATATTTTTAACTTTTTTTAGGCTTCATTAGGCCATCCATGCTTTGTCTGAAATGAGGTATTCAATGGCGTACATCGTATTCTATGTCAGGAGTGAAACTTATATACATTACAGCTGCACGTCATCAGCATAATAATAATAAAAATGAAAATGAAGGCCATGGTTCCAGATAATTTCACCAACATGGAGAACATAAATAGTGTAGAGTACTGACAGGGTTCCTGCAGACAAGGACTGATCAAATTTAAGGTCATTCAAGGCTGTTTCTCGACATTTTGAAGCATCTTTCAAGGTCTTGCAGCAACCAAATTCAAGGATTTTCAAGGCCTTATCGCCATAAATGATGATATATGATCACTAATGTACCCAACGATGGAAGCGGTTAGTTACTGATATCGTCGGCACGTTTTTATTATTTAAAAATTCAAGGATCTTCAAGGCTTCCTTGACCATTTTTCAGGACTTCAAGTACTTGAATCACACTTTGTTGAATTTAAGGCCATTCCTTGAATCCAAGGCCCCCACGGAAACCCCGACAGACTCCTGGTTCGGCTGAACCGAAGTGTCACTTGTTCTGATGATTTGCCATCAATGATTATGCTTTGTGTGTGACCTGAGAGATACAATGGAAATGAGACAGGTGCCTGGCCTGTGAGACCTATTCTTTGTTCCAATCTTTCACTTAGAATTTTATGGTTTATGGTGTCGAAGGCGATACTAAAGTCTAGCAAAACAAGGCAGGAAATTTTATGTTTATCCAGGATAAAAGAATGTCATTTTCACTTTTAGAAGTGCAATTTCAGTGCTACAATTTGATCTGTAAGCTGACTGGATGTCTTCGAATACACCATTGGTAATCATATGGGAAGTTGACAGAGAAGCAACCACCTGCTCAGTAATCTGAGATAGGAATGTGTGATTGGAGACTGATTGGCAGTTTTTCAAATCCTCTGGCTCTAGCAATGTTTTTTTGAGAAGGGGTTTGACTAAACAATGCTTCATATTTGTAGGAAAGATGCCAAACTGTAGAATAAAAATTTCCCCTCCCCATTCCACCCCAATTTTTAAAACAATTTCTGAAGATAATCTTGGTGCTAATTTTAAGGTAAAAGGTTACAAAATCGGTGTCGTCTCGTTATGCCGATGTGCTTAAATAAACATATCGAGATCGGGATTAGTGAAAGGTGCTAATTACTTTTACTGGTCACTTTTACCCAGGATTTTAGATGAGAAAAAATTACAAAAAAATTACTTTTACTGGTCACTTTTACCCAGGATTTTAGATGAGAAAAAATTATAAAAAAATTACAAATAACGAACATTAAACATTGCATGAAACATGGGCATTAATTAAATACTCTCAAAAAGGACTGGCCTTGGCCACAGCATCTAAAAATTGTAAAAGGTTCATTCTACTTTCTCTGTATTCTCTTTGGTAATGCCCGATGAAATGTTCAATTTTTCGGTACTTTTTTCGTCGTGGGCCAACTTTACCACCGGCACGGAGTTGAAGTATTGTTGCTTCTGTGTAAGCCTGTTCTTGTTGAATAAAACTCACAACAGAGTACAAATTTGGATTACTTCCGTTGATTATTTTCTTCAATTTAGAATGCCATCCCTCCACGTGGTTTGTTGTTCTTGGGCCATTTGTCTCAGAATGACTCCATATATTTTGATTAACTCCTTTAACCCAGAATGAAGTTACATAGTCTGTGAACTTTACCAATCGCTGGTCAACATCCCTAGTATTTAATTCTTCTTCCCATGCACTCAGTACTTCAAACCAAGCATCGCTGACTTCTGTCACTGCCACAAATGGAAGAGCTATGGCTCATCGAACTAATGTTCTGACTGCTGTGTCGTCTTTGTATTCATTTCTAAGGCTGCACTTGTCTGATGCAAAGCGATAAACCGCTTGACTGTAGTGGAAGTAACATCCCTTTACCGTTGTTGTTGGAAAGATGAGCTGCGCAGCATTCTGAGCAGCAATTTCAAAATCCATAAAAATCTGAGAAGGCTGGAGGGTTACACCTGCATCTTGACATTTATTTGAGATAAGTTCAAAGAATCTAACGTAAGTTGACTGCTGCTTGTCTGGTAGAAATCCATACACAAGTGGGAACATTTTATTGTCAACAAAAGCATGCACTGAATATAACTGGAAGAAGAGTTTAGGCGACTTCTCAAATGTTCCATCACAATATAATGCTGCCGCTTCACTGAGTAGTTGAAGATTTGCTGTGGTCGCAAAGATCATTATTTTCTTTTCTTCGCCATCAGAAGCAAGAAGAAAGTTGTCCCCTGCTGCTGTTTTCTGGAACATTTCTGGTAGAAGCATATCAGAATGAGATTTTGGAAGAGCTGGCCTTGTTTTTGCTCGGGATCGGTAAAGAGCTGATCGTACTCTGTAGAAAGTTGGAATTTTAGCAATGATCACTGGGTCAGTTTCATCTCCTCTTAAAGATCCAACTAAGTCATGGTAGATAGACGATACAGATTTAGAATTACGACGAACTGTTTTCTTCAGATCTGCTAACACGGCATCTGCACAGATTTTTGGTAAGTCCGGAAGATGATTATGTGTGCCCATAGGCGAACTAATAATGTCATCTCTTGTGTTTATTGTGGCTCCGCAACCGCGTTCACTACACACCCAGTGGATATTTGGTGGCTTCTGTGACTTTATTCGGAACTTAAAGTCATTGTAAACTAGATTTCTACCTCCTCTGTTATTAGGAATGAACATAACTGAAACTTGTTGACTTGCCATGACTGTGAGAACTATGTATGAGAGGGACTATGGAGATGTTCCTTTTTAAACCTTTTCCATGATCCCTGTTCAGCCTGACGGGTATTAAAGTCCCGTATTCAACAATATGGAGATGTTCTTTTTTAAACCGCCTCCAGGACCCCTGTTCACCCTGACATGTATTCACATCCCGTATTCACTAAGAAAAAAAACCCGACTAAAATTCTGGGTAAAAGTGACCAGTAAAAGTAATTAGCACCTCTCACTAATCTCGATCTCGGTATGTTTATTTAAGCACATCGGCATAACGAGACTAAACCACAAAATCTTATCACAGAAATTTTTTCAAGTGTGGTATAATCTAGTCATTAATTGGCTAAGAGTACTATGTAACAGCACTGATTGTTTTCAGGACTTTCATTCAAGCCAGAAAATAAGCAGAATGTCATCTGCAAAATGAGGTCCCCAGAGGGTGAATTTAGTGATGCTACCCTGGCATCACTAAATTTACCCTCTGTGAACCTCAATCTGAATCAGGGTCTCAAAACTAAACAGAAAGAGATACCCAGAGGATAAATAGGCCCACTGTATGGGATAGCATCATCAAATTACCCCTCTGGGGACCTCATTCTGCAAATGTCAGACTGCTTATTTTCAGGCCTGCTTTCATTTTAGAGGTGAATGCACTTAACCACACACTACAGGTCACTGAAGTTTAAGTTATGAATTACTTCCTTATTTCTGGATTAAAAATTTGTGACAGGTGTATTTTACTTAGACTAACAGAACAAATTTGAATTCATATTAAACAGAACAATAGAACCTTTTTGTAATAAGCAACAGATGACTTCAATGTCAAATCAGGTTGGGTTATTGGATATAAAAATTACAAATGTAAACACGTTCCATGAATATGCTGACAAATTACATTCAATCAATGTCACATGTAATGCACAAATATTGGCATACAAGAATTCCCCTTGGGGTCACCAGGAAGTGGAGCAATGCATGTTCACTATAGTTAACAAGATCAGATTAAATGGGTTTACGTGCAAAAGGCACACAGGGACCCTCTTTCGACCCTCTTTAATGTTTGAATAAAGTTTCTCGCAACATGTCTGGGTGTGTCTGGATCACCAGGAAGTGGAGCAATGCATGTTCACCAGGAAGTGGAGCAATGCATGTTCACTATAGTTATCAAGATCATATTAAATGGGTTCACACACAAAAGGCACACAGGTACCCTCTTTTGACCCTCTTTAATGTTTGAATAAAGTTTCTCGCAATATGTCTGGGTGTGTCAAAGGAGAAGAAGGGAGGATACTCAGCAGATGTTCTTAGTTGACGTTAGGATGTTTAGTGATGTTCTTTGATATTCATTATGTTTTCCCTTGGGTGAGGACCAATGTAGCACAAAGGTGCTACCTCTCCCTGAGGGTGATGTGTCGATGTTTTCAGGCAAGTATAATCTTCCACTTGTGAAGTAATAAAGTTGTGGAGGGCCATCACTGGCAAATACAGTCTGCCTCAGGCAACTGATGGAGGTTGAGCTGGCTTCTGTATGTTGACTTCTATTACAGGAGCAGATCAAATTGAGTATAAAAACAACGACCCTTTTCGGGGGCCACCCAGAGAAAGACCAGAACTTCCCTGGTTCGGGGGCAGGCCTGCATGGTAATCTATTTGGCTGGGGCCTGAGAGCACACTACTGGCGTTGACAAACTAGAGGCTCTAAAGAGCCTGTAATCGCTCACCTGGAACTACATATAAAAATGTGATTTCCCATAGGCTTTCCATGGTAACTATGAGCTGCAATTGTGGCCCTGTTTGCAACATTACATCAACATTGCATGAGGATCATTGGTAGAAGGTGCCCCAGTCCTCAATCAGGTGAAGTTTCAAAACATTTGACTTCGTAGTTTCAGAGGGGAAGAGTTTTGCAAAATCCATCAACCAGAATCAGAGAATGTCTCTGGTAGCCATATTTTCCGACCATCGAGAACAAAAAGAGGATCATTTGTAGAGGGCACCCTATAGACCATTCCTGCAAAGTTTGGTTCATGTCGTAGTTCCAAAGAAGATGAAAGTGTGATTTCTCATAGGGTTTCTATAGTAACTATAAGCCACAATTGCAGCCATATTTGCAACCCGATCAACATTAAATGAGGACCAAATCTTTTTTTGAATTTTGGTCCAAAATTTCTAAGTTCGAACCAGATCCAAAATTTTCAACCCAGGGACCTGATTTGAACAAACTTCAATCTGACACCCCTAGAGATGATGTATACCAGATTTGAAAAGATTCTGATCTGAAGAAGATTTTAAAGAAATTTCCTCATATTGCACTCAGTTAAAATTCGGGCTCCCATAGGGAGCGCAAATATTAACCCAGCAACTCGATTTGAACAAACTTGAATCTGATCCCCCTAGAGATACTGTATACCAAATATGAAAAGATTCTGACCACTGGATCTGAAGAATATTTGTTTTGTATTTTATGGGTGCTATCAGAGTTATGCCCCTTGTGGTGCCCCCCATGGGTGCGACAACTTTATTTGAAACTACATGAATTGACATATGATAGGGAACATGCACACCAGATTTGGTTCAATTTGGTCACGAAGTTTGTGAGAAGTCGATAATGTAAAGGTTATGTCGGACAGACGACGAAGGACAGAAAGTGATTAGTAAAGCTCCCTTTGAGCTTCGCTCAGGTGAGCTAACAAGCTATTCACATCGGTAATGTACACCAAACAGTACATAATACAACATGGAATGAGAAAAGAGAATGTATGATGGGATTCGACAGTAAGCTTATGCTTTGGACAAATTTCATTTAAGGTCGAGTTCATTATTTCCTTGAGGCCTGTGCACTGGGCTTCGAGTTCAGTGGTGCTTGAGGGGGAGCTGTGGAGGAGTTTTACATTGATGGTTTCGCGGTGGTCATCGATGTGGTTTTTGAGAGAATCGCTTATGATTACTAGGTCCAGAATATTGGATTGGAATACAGGTTGTCATGATATAAGTCACAGAGTTATCATTCATGACCACGTGTAAGTTAAGTTTTTCGGTAATGTTGAATATGGCATTACCATTGGGGCTAGTATTTTGACAGCCGTAAAATATTGGTGTTTAGCACTGAAGTCTCTAAGAAAGGTACAATTTCTGTATTTTCCTATGAAGAATTCGAAAACGTTTTCATTAACAATCTTGCTGGGGTCATTGTAATAAAAGACTATCGTGATGTTTTTATTGTCAGTTGTGATTTCAGTTGCAACCAGCTCAGCATCAAGGTGGTCTGTTTTGATAAATTTATATTTGATGCTTTGCTTTATTACGGTAGTAGAGCCACTCTTCCACCTTTTGTGAGTTGGCGATCTCTTCTAATAATGCAGAATACTCTGAGAAGTTTTTATTTTTCTCATCCAACTTTTGCAGATTCCGACTATGTCTGTATCTTTGAATTACCGGCTCATTTGAAGTTTTTTTTTATTGTTAACGCTCCTGGCGTTCCACATTGTGATGGTAATAACCTATAAGTATTACATCACAGTGTATTATTAGATAACTGACATAAACTCATGAAATAAACTGCAGTGTTCTGGAATGTTCAATGAAAGTGTCAATGATGCTGTAGCTTAAGTTGTCTGTGTGTTGTGTTTGATGAAAAGGATAATGTTCAATGTTTATGAAGGGATTATGAAATAAGACAAGAATTGTGATAATTGGGAATATGTTAATTTCTGTTCCCTGTATGCTATGTTTTCAATAAAAATAATATGAGGTGTAGACTGTACTAAAGAATTGAGGGGGTGAGTTAATGTGGCCCTCACAGTTAATGTACAGTACGTGGAGAGTGTATTATCAGTAAATCACCTGCAGAGTGGAGATTCCTCCCAAGCAATAATTGCAAATGTGCTGCAAGGTATAATGAACACAAGCTAAGTTCGAGCCAATGGACCTCCGGGTTTTACCCAGAGGTCCATTGGTTGAAACATTGCTTGTGTTTTTTGTCCACATGTACATAAGTTGAAAGTGATACTTTGGGTGATAACTCAACTCCCCGGGTGATTTAGTTACAATCCACTCTCCACATACTGTATGTCAACGAAAGTTACCAAGTTACAGTGAAATTATTGGAAAACGAGTCATCCTATCAAATTACAATGAAATCCCTTCATAAATGTGGCCTGTAGACTGTGCTAAAGTTTTCGGGCCTGTGTAGCCATCATAGTTGACCGATTGCAACCAAAAGGGGACGTCCTCATCTCGACATTATACAGAGTCATTCTACCAAATTACAATGAAATCCCTTCATAAATATGACCTGTAGTCTGTGCTAAAGTTTTTCGGGTTTTGGGCTCGGGCAGCCATCATGGTTGAATGATCGCGACCGAAAGGGGACGTACTCATCCGGGCATTATCTGGAGTCATCCTACCAAGTTATAATGAAATCCATTCGTAAATATGACCTGCAGACTATGCTGAAGGCTTTCGAGCTTCAGGCCCCTGTAGCCATCACAGTTGACCAATCACGAGCAAAAGGGGGTGTTATCATCTAGACACTATATGATGTCATACAGAGTTATCCTACCAAGTTACAATAAAATCCCTTCATATTAAATATGTCCTGCAGTTTGTGCTAAAAAGTTTTGGGTTTCAGGTTTGGGCAGTCGCCACTGTTGACAGATCATGACCAAAAGGGGATGTTCTCATCTAGATATTATACAAAGGCATCCTACCAAATTACAATGAAATCCCTTCATACATACTACCTGTAGAGTGTGCCAAAGGTTTTCAGGTTTTGGGCTCGGGCAGCCAGCATGGCTGACCGATCATGACCAAAAGGGGATATTCTCATCTAGAGATGACCCCAAACCTGCATATGAAATTTTGTGATGATCGGACAAGAACTAAGCGGTATAGCCAATGCTAAAGGAAAATATGAACAGACTCACAGACTAACAGACTTCCGCACACGTGATGGCAATAGCTTATCTTGACTTTGTCAAGTTAAGCTGATAATAGAGTTACCTGAAAAAAATGAATCATCTGAAACAAGTTTAGGTAACCGCTGGCAGCCATCTTGAATTTTGGACGGCACCCAGAAACACTTGTACTCATCCCAAGGTGATCACAAGGTACCCAAGAAGTTTCGTGAAGATCGGTTCATAAATACAGCCCCTACCCCGAGCCGTATTGACATGTGTACTTACTCTGTGTAAGTACCACTGAAAAAATCAAAGTTCATCTAATTTGCAGAATTTCTGCACTAGAAAAAACCCTGTATTATTTGTGATGTATTCCATGTTACTAAACATTCAGACAAAAATTTATTCAAATCAGAACTTTCATACAGAAGTTCTGTACAAAAACTGATTGCACTATCTAAGGTACAAAATGGCTGCTGGTGGCCATCTTGAATTTTGGACTGCACCCAAAAACACTCGTTCTTGTCCCACAGTGATAACAAAGGTACTCAAGAAGTTTCGTAAAGATCAGTTCATAAATATGGCCTCTAGCCCGAGCCATATTGAATTGTTAATGGACAGACAGATGGACGACGGGCCATGGCATAACCTCAAATTTGACTTGCGTCAAAAGTGAGCTAAAAATCATCCAGAGGACAACTTCCCACCCTAGTGCAGTTTTTCTCTTATTTTGCTTGAGAACCAGATTTTGACAGATGACAGACAGAAAATGATCGATAAAATTTCCCTTCAGCTTTTCTCAGGTGTCAGCCTAAAAATAAGGCTTTTTTGTTTTGAATCATTGTTTCAATAAACTTGTTTTATTAAATGCTTCAAAATATCTACATCCCTGAGGTCTATTTTTGGAGCAGACACATTGGCAAATAATGCATTGTTCAATACAGTGTAATTTGGGTTTAGACAAATTTCTTGAATACCCGCTAGACCACCATCTGTGCATTGCCAGTAGCTAAGCAGAGACTTTTAGTCAAGTCTGGCTGCCCATTTAGGCAGCCAAGACTTGACTAAAAACCACTGCCAAGTTTATATGTCTATTTACAGCAGAATCTCCTTATGAATGTTTGCTAAGGGTACCTGTTTTGAGGACGTAAAAGCTGAAAATGGGCCTTTAAGGGTTAAAGGCTAATTGGAAGCACTGTCTTTTTCTCATCTAAACATCTTGTATAGTGTTCTGGATCAAGTGATGAATAGAACTCTTCCTCAGTTTAGCGTGAACTTTATAATACTCTTCCAGTAAATTAGGCCTGGACCTTGTCCAAGGCTTCGGTCACCAAAACGTTTGATACTGAGGTGCACAATTGAGCTTGCACTCCATAAAGCACCTTGATTCGAAAAGCAGCACAAAAAGAACTGAATATTTTGCAGTTTTCTGCATGTAGACTTCATCTTAATGTGACAGACAAGTTTTGATTTGTGGCACTTGCATTAAACATATTCTTCGGATCAAGTTCTTCAAAATTTCATGTCGGCTTTCCCACGTATGGCATTCTACAACTGGTAGCACTCAATTGCACTAGATTAGGTTCGTACACTCAGCCGAGTTCATGTGTAAATCATGGCTCCAAAAGTAAATGGCTGTATTATACCAGTATGCACCCGATCCTGGGCAAATGTGCTACCACTTGTACCATGGCTTGCATTCTATTGGAAAGCTGACATGAAATTTTGAATAAACTGATCTGAAAAAAACATTATATGTGCCACGAATTACAACATTTGCAGATATGAGGATTAATCCACTGTGTACATGTATAAGTAAGTGCCTTCATATTGAATGAAAATGTTTCATAGGTGTGAAACTGCCATTTCCCCGAATGTCACCCGAATATTTTTCTGTTGTTGTCATTGCATACTTCTCCAAAATATATACATAATAAGCAGGTACTTGATT
Source organism: Pictodentalium vernedei (assembly GCA_031216915.1). Classification (NCBI taxonomy): domain Eukaryota; kingdom Metazoa; phylum Mollusca; class Scaphopoda; order Dentaliida; family Dentaliidae; genus Pictodentalium; species Pictodentalium vernedei. The sequence goes on from CM062295.1 coordinate 648,157,204, forward strand.
ATTCTGCCATAAAATCAATTGTTACGGTTGTTTTCAATGATCCAAGTGTCGACCACCTGTGGTTCAATCGAATCCATGTAGGTGCAAAAAACAGGCACACATTTTGTTGTGCACCTGCATTTTTCAAAATCAAAAGTCTGGTTCACCAGACCTAATTTAACCCTTTGAGACTTTAATTATCCTGAAGTTCAAATGTCACTGGAAATTCAGTTTCTTCAACGTTTTTCAAAATGCAACGTCAAACGTCGGAATGTACAAATAACAAGATATTTTTCACATTAGTGATTATTTGGTTGAGGGCTAGATTATTTTTGGTAGTCTGAATTTGTTATTCAAACCTTGTTTTATTACAAATTATTGGAGAGTGCCCACAGGCACTCTTCAATAATTTGTAATCAAACAAATTTATATAAACAAAATATTATTTGTATTTGACTGAATATGAAATATAAGCAAGGAAAGTGATGGCTTTTGCTCTGGTATCCTCATTTTTTGAAAGCCCTGATAGTGGCTTCTAGCACTAAACCAGTTATGAAGTCTTGACAGCAGGATTATTTTAAGCTGCGATAACATTTGGCTCAATGGTTATCACTGAGCACTATTCGGGAGAAAATAGGAATTTGAGGTTAAAACTTTAAAAAATCAAAATACATTTTACAAGTAAATATATTTATGCCCAGCAGTCCTTATGTCTGGACCTTACGGGAGTCAGGCAAGCTGTGAAGGATTAACTTCAAAAGGCGTGCCGGTGAATTACAGAGTAATTAATTGATCCTTCAGTCTTTTTATCATAGACTGCATTCGGGCAGAACAGATGGCGCTGGAGAGAATTAAGGAGCTAAGCTATTGTCTTTAGCCAATCAGATTCAACAAATGGGAAATTGGATTAGATCATACCGTCACTCTGCCATTATCTTTGTTTCAACCACTGAGTACGCATCGCAATTTCATCAGACCGTCGTTTCCCTCCCTCCCACCCATTTCATTTATAGGTCCAGCTCTCAAAGTTAGCTTGTTTGTCAATTTGTGCTTTCATTGTAGAATAGTTATTATTGTTGATGTTGTTCTATCCTCTTCCTCTTACTCTTGTTCTATCCTCTTACTCTGGTGAATACCCGCACCTAAGTCACCACGATTGCCTACTACTGGTAACAGGTTTCCGCAACGAGCGTTTTTTCCTGGGTCGCGACGTGGTGCATTCTTTTCAAGTGGTCACATGGTTTAAACTGTTTTGTTTCATTATGTAAAACATGCTTTTACACCTGCATTTTGTATTTGTTCTTGTCTTAAGCCGCACTATATTTCATTCATTCTGTAGTGTACATGCTCACATAGATAGATCACTACAAGGTTTTAGGGTAGCTTTGGACCAGTTGCACGGGTGGCTACCCTCTTTTGCCGAGGGCATACACGCTAACACAGATCGCTCTTATACACTCTGTTGGACTTTTAGGTAATCCTTACCTGTAGCATACAAGCGTACACAGACCGCTACAGGGAGCTATGTATGGTCGCAGTTCAATTTAACCTCCTGTTGGGCGGTTACACCCACTGTCATGTGTAAAAATTTTCAAGTGGCACCGGTTATAAATGTTATAAATGTGTAATTGTAATTACCTTTTCTCCCTTTAGTAGTCTTTATCTATATTAAGGATTGGCTTGCATAAAAATAATAATAAAACAAACTAGATTTTTCGATTTCAAGAAATCGAGAGATTCACCTATTCCGCTTGTCTTTTTAGGCAGCGACGAAATAAGATTGCATATAGAGCTGGTAGGTTTTTAGGCTATATTAAGAGCATAGCCGATAGAAAACTCCCTACTGTGTCTAACAATTCTTTCGGCAATACTATTTCACATTGGCGTGAATGCTGTATAGTTAATCTCCAAGTTAGGGCTAAATAGCAAACCTGTTGAACACATCGTACCCGTCCAACCCCCTCCTTCTAGATTTTTCGATTTCAAGAAATCGAGAGATTCACCTATTCCGCTTGTCTTTTTAGGCAGCGACGAAATAAGATTGCATATAGAGCTGGTAGGTTTTTAGGCTATATTAAGTGCATAGCCGATAGAAAACTCCCTACAGTGTCTAACAATTCTTTCGGCAATGCTATTTCACATTGGTGTGAATGCTGTATGGTTAATCTCCAAGTTAGGGCTAAATAGCAAACCTGTTGAACACATCGTACCCGTCCAACACCCTCCTTCTAGATTTTTCAATTTCAAGAAATCGAGAGATTCACCTATTCCGCTTGTCTTTTTAGGCAGCGACGAAATAAGATTGCATATAGAGCTGGTAGGTTTTTAGGCTATATTAAGTGCATAGCCGATAGAAAACTCCCTACAGTGTCTAACAATTCTTTCAGCAATACTCTTTCACATTGGCGTGAATGCTGTATGCTTAATATCAAAGTTAGGGCTAAATAGCAAACCTGTTGAACAGATCGCGTATACTTAATAATAACAACATGTGCATATGTGACACCATAGATTGTGGCGAACGTTTTCGTAGCAGCCGTGCCAAACTTTCAGCGTTTGTACCTGAAGCTCGCCCGAACTCGGTCATATTATTAGAAAGTCCCGAAACCAAGCGTGGGCCTCGAGGCAGCCGCCCCTCTCTCTCAACCCACACCCCGAACATGCACATACCCTCTCCTGACATTCAACATGATAGAATGATGGGAAATTGGTGTCGCTCTATGTGTGAAAAGATGAGGTAACTATTTGTGAAGAATGAGTGAAAAATTTATGGAAATCGGCCAAGAATTGGCCGAGATATAGCGTTTTAATGAGTGGAGGTAATTGTTTGAATTTGGTCCTGTTCTAGCCGGTGCGACCTGATGCTGGGTATATGTCTGGGGTTGTGGCACTGCTCCCCCCTCTGGCATAGTTCCGCTTGAAATCTATTCCCAATGCAATGCCATTTCCATTCATTATTTACCCACCACATGTCGGTCGAGTTTGGCATCATTTCTGTCTATTTGATAAAATTTTTCAGCTTTAAATATTCACACATTCACATGGGACAGAAAGTGTGGAGTTAAACTGCTTATTTTAGGCCGTCCCGACAGAAACTGACAACCTGACACGGTGGCAAAAAAGCTGTCATCTGGCTAATTTAACATTCAAATTGAACAGATAGAATGTCGAATATATGCCAATATGTGCGAGCACACAATTATCAATGCTGTTGCAATAAAAATAAGTAAAAGAGGGTTAACCTACTGTTCTCTTTCACACTGGCATGAATGTTGTATGGTTGATGTCGAAGCGAGGGCAGGCAGGTAGGCTGGCGGGCGGTTTAGCAGGCTTTTTCGGGCTGGCACGCAGGCAATCAGGCAGGCAGGCATTACAACAAGTCTTCTGACTGTACTCTTTCACACAGGCATGACAGGTGAATGGTTAAAATCGAAGTCAGGACAGGCCTGCTGTCAAGCAGGTAGGTAGGTAGACAGACTGCATTTCATTCTAGCCATCATTTCTACTTCTCTGAAACCATGTGCACGGGGTTAAGTTAGAAATCAACAGCATCATAGCAATACTGCTTAGGAAATAGTGTCACCACACATTTATATCTATTCTGTTGCAATTAAAAAATCAGTAACAAAAGGGTTAACAGACCGTTCTCTTTGACACTGGCATGACTCTTGTATGGTTAATGTCGAAGTCAAGGCAGGTGTGCATTTCTGACAACTCTACCGACTCTACCCTTCCACACAGAAATGACTGGTGAATGGTTAAAATCGAATTCAGGGCGCACTTGCTGTCAGGCAGGTAGGTTGGCATACACACTGACAGACCGTATTTCCTATTATTCCAGCCATATTTGCTGGAAATCCATATCTAATTCTCTGTAACCACACATGCAGGGTTAAGTTAGAAATCAACAGCATTAAAGCAATATTGGTTTGTTCGAATAAAAATCAGTAAAGAGGGTTAATGAGTATTTTGAAAAGTGCAGTTCTCTCTATCAAATAAGAAAAACAGCATCTGGAGAATGCTTGTCAGTTACAAAGTTACACAAATAAACACCTGTTGTGAATCACATTTGACACTTACTGATAACAACGCTTGAGCAATATTATACCAGCAAAGTGAACAACTTTTACAAAGAATTTGAGGGTACTCCAATTCAAGGCCCGAAAACTGGGTGAAGAGTAAAACTTTGAATAAAACATATAACAGCAATATTGTTCTAGGATGTACGCCCTATCTTCTCATGGAAAAAACTTTGAGAAAATTTGTCTCCAGTGTTGAGAAATTGCATGTGAAAGTTGGCAAAAACAGTAATTATTCTGATAGTACCCTTATGGGAGCTCCCAAATCTGCCAAGGGTTAAACTTTTTATAATAACATATAGAACATAAGTTGTTGTACTTTAACAGCTGCATGCAGCCATGGAAAACATACAGCGCTCAGTCAATTAGATATGGAGTAAATTTACACTTAAAGTTACCAAATTCTAAAAAATTGAAGTTTTCTTGGACGGTACCTACTTTTAGGCAACCAGAATGGGCATAGGGTTAAACTTTACAACCAAACTTACAACAGCAAATATGATCGGTAGGCAATTGTGAATGTGGACATGTAAATTATTTTTCAATATTCCATTCCAAAGGGGAAGAAAACTGAACGTAAAATGAGCGAATTTTAGGTAGACTTTTAGGGTCCACTGATTCAAGGCCCGAAAACTGGGTGAAAGCTAAAACTTTGAATAAAACATATAACAGCAAAATTGTTCTTGGATGAATGCCCAATCTTCTCACTGGACGTGATTTGAGAAAATGTGGTTGCAGTGCTGAGAAATTGCATGTGAATGTTGGCAATTTTCGGAAAAAATGCATATTCGGGTGACGTTTGTGGCAAAACAGGGTCAACGTGGGTAATACTGCCTGTGCAGACAGATGCAGGTGCACATGCTTCAAACACTAGGAACATTTCTGCCCAATCGCCCAGAGCATTTTTTAGAATTGGGGCAAAACATGACATTTTGGCTACATTTTGTACGATTTTGGCAGAAAACGAAAAACTTCAGAAATGTCATGACCCAGGTGAGAAACTTTGCATGATGCTCTACAGATGTGCCGAATTTCAACAAAATCGTACAGACCGTTTTCGCGTAATCCGTCAGACAAGATTCGGTGAAATAAAAAAAAAAATAAAGAAAAAAAAAAAAAAAAAAAAAGAAAAATAGCAATAATAATAGATTCACCTATTAGAAATAGGTGAATCTAATGACCACAAAGTATCAACATGCTGTTTGATTTCGTATGTAATAACACTTACAAAAGTATCAAAGGGATAAATCGAAAAAAAGATTTTGTTCGTAATAACACGTACAAAAGTATCAAAGGTTAATGAACTCATTTCATAAATTTCACTTCAAACTAAGAACTTGCTGAAGCTCCTCTATTTATCAAGCTAATAACCTACCTTTGAAGGCACCCTGGCAGCCAAGACAAATAATCGACATGCTGAAAAGGCCTGAAATAAAAAGAAAAAAAAATGTACTGTTGCAACTTGCAATCGTTAAAATAAATGCAATGCTCGAAAATATACTATAAGTTTTCAGGCATCATTATAAATTCTGAAACATGTTTTGATAGTTCAAAGATTTAGTGTCATGGAGCTTTATATCATTTCTGAGTTATTTTCTTTGAGGTTGGGTTGCCCAAGATAATTATTATTCCATTCAGGAAATTTGGATCAGGATGCTCAATCAAGTTTGAGATCATTTATTTATTTACTAATGTTTAAGGTCACATGTTTCTGCACAATGGCTAATCATGAATGCAACATGGAGATAAAGTCAATATGTTTGACTGCAACATGGAGATAAAGTCAAATTTAGTCAATCATTTATTATCATGTTGCCCATTTTAGAGGACTTCTACCCAAAGCACTAGTGACCAGGTCTTATTTTACCAGTAAAACAGATTGTTTACCACAGCAAGCAGGCACTGATTCATATTTATTCATTGGTCTTTAACCCTTTACCTAACATGAAAAGCAGACGACACTTGCAAACAAAATTCTTGAATAACTAATTTTTTTCATTTTTTGTCTCAAAAACATAGGTTATGACCCCTCATTGGAACGAGCTCGATGAGCTCGTTCCAAAGAGAGGTCATAACCTATGTTTTTGAGACAAAAAATGAAAAAAATCCAGCAAGAGGATCACAGATCCAGAAATCGAGTTTTGACATTAAATTCTGAAGAAATAAGCTATTTATAGTAACAGTGACCTTGACATTGGAGTCCCAGACTCCGAAATCAATAGGTGCCTTCCCTTCCTATAAGGTAACCTCTGGTATAAGTTTGGTAAACGTGCGTCAAATAGAACTAAAGTTATTGCCCAGAAACCAATTTGTCACAAAATATTCTATTGATAGTAACAGTGACCTTGACCTTGAGGCCCCAGACTCCGAAATCGATAGGTGTCTTCCCTTCCTATAGGGTAACCTGTGGTATAAGTTTGGTGAAGATACACGGAATAGAACTAAAGTTATTGCCCAGAAACCAATTTGTCACAAAATATTCTATTTATAGTAACAGTGACCTTGACCTTGGAGTCCCAGACTCCGAAATCAATAGGTGTCTTCCCTTCCTATAGGGTAACCTCTGGTATAAGTTTGGTAAAGGTGAGTCAAATAGAACTAAAGTTATTGCCCGGAAACCAATTTGTCATAAAATATTCTATTTATAGTAACAGTGACCTTGACCTTGGAGTCCCAGACTCTGAAATCAATATGTATCTTCCCTTCCTATAGTGTAACCTCTGGCATAAGTTTGGTAAAGGTGCGTCAAATAGAACTAAAGTTATTGCCCGGAAACCAATTTGTCACAAAATATTCTATTTATAGTGACAGTGACCTTGACCTTGTGGCACGAGACTCTGAAATCGATAGGTGACTTCCTTTCCTATAGGGTAACCTCTGGTATAATTTTGGTAAAGGTGCATCAAATAGAACTAAAGTTATTGCCCGGAAACCAAATGTTTACGCCCGCCGCCCGCCACTTCATCAAACTATAAGTCGAGTGTGACTTCGTCAAAACTCGACTAAAAATAATGAAAATTAATTGACAATTTTTGTGAATAGTTCTGGCTGGTTTTGGCCGTGACGTTGGGTAAAGGGTTAAGGTCACATCTTTCTGCACAATGGCTAATCGTAAGTGTAATATGGATATAAAGTCAAGTTCAGCCTATTGTTTATACCCATGTTGCCCACTTTAGAGGATTTTCACCCCAGGCATTGGTGACTGGGTCCTACTGTACCAGTTAAACAGAATACTGCTTCACTTTCCAGGGTTCCAACGGGGAAAGCACTGCTTCATTTCCAGGGGTTCCCATGGGGGATTTCAGATCATTAAACCTTTAAGCAACATCAAAGGAAAGTGGCTGATGATGACCAGTTTAACTGAAGTCACACCCCATTCCCCTTTTGCTTCCAGCACTGCAACATGAAAGAGCATTCATTGGGTTTGCAGTTATGTATATTCAAGTTTCTTAAAGAGGGATGCAGGCTTTTAAATTCACATGGATTATCAATGGTAAACACTCAAATAGTGGAAAGTGTGCCTCAATTTTATGGTATTCAAAAACATTTTGCCATATTTTGCAGTGATTTATCCTCAGTTTGGTCACATATCCCAAGGTGTACAACATAGGTTAGGCCTTTAGGGCCTACCTCTCGAAACCAAAGGATGCAGTAGATAAGTAAGTTTAAACAATAGTAAATGCAATCTGATTGACAGTATCGAAAACAACATTGACGGCAAAGATTGCTTTTCTCTGATTAATGGTTATGAGCATGTCACAAAGCTTGAGATCTTATCCATGTATACCTATTTGCAGCGTTTCCACTTCAACATAATGGAAAGCTTTTGCTCAAAGTGGAAGATCAAGAATAATGTTGGGGACCCACAACAAAGATGCCATAACCTGTTTCTAAGTAAAAAACAGATGTTGAGAATGCAAAACAAAGGCGTTTTTTTCAAACATGATGAAGGTCCATCTCTGTGTGTCAATGTTTGTCATTGTGCCCAAATTAGGGCAATCTAAAGGCCTGCAGGGATGGGTTATAGATGTTTTTTTTTTTTGTTTTTTTTTTTTTGGGGGGGTGGGGGGGGGGGGAGAGGGGTTCATTCTGTTTTCACATAGTATGAGTCATTGTCTTCAAAAGATGAAACTCCCCATAATTGTCAGTGATCATGATTTCTTTACTTTTAATATTGTCTACATTGTATCAATAAATATACATGTAAGAATCAATTAATAAAATCCACAACTTCAAATTAAGCATTTTTTGGGAGGTTCAGTAAAAATTAAATCCTACATCTGGCTCAGTGGTTAGGGCACTGGACTTCAAACTGAAAGGTCCAAAGTTCGATCCTAACCAGCAGTAACTGCACTGAGTCCTTGTGCAAGAAACATAATCCCGATACATAATTGCACAGTTCGATATCTGAACGTTTAGGTGAGAAAACAAACTGAGTTGAGTATGTTTTATGTAATAGAAACCAGGAAGTCAACAAGAGGCCCCACGGGGCCTGAGGGCGCTCACCTGATACTGGCCGAGTCATATCACCAAAATAGCAAGGGATTCTGCCTTGTGGTTATTATCAGTTTTTCAACATAAAAGTGTTTTCTCTACTTAGTAACCCAGAGTGTTCATATGTTAGATCCCCATATTGGGTACTCAATAATTTATCTATTTATTTATTGGAATTTAAGGTCACTTTCTAAGGCTACATCATTACAGAGGCATAATTATAATATCAGGTTTGGTCAATCGTTTATGCCTATCACTGCCCACTTTACAGGGCTTTCAATGCAGGAATTGGTTACTACTGGGCCCAATTTTATCAATAAAGCAGAACTTGAACAAACTTCAATTTGCCACTTCTAAGAAAATCAAAAATCAAATATCAAAAGATTCTGACAGGAGTAACAGAAAAAAAAGATTTTTTAAGAATATTTCTCATACTGAACTAAGTTATACATGGGCTCCCATAGGGAGCCCAAAAATAAAAGCTTCTGAAGCAGTGTTTTGGGAGAAGAAGATTCTTCAACGTTATTCCCATTAGCTACACTGTTAAAAAATGATGACTCGGCACTTTTAGTCCTAGAAAAGAACCTTATGATAAAATTTTTACCATTTTTTTCTTCCGGTCCTAAGGAAGCTTCACACCATATAAAAATTCTCAGTGCCATGTAGTTCTGGAGATATGGGCATTTAAAAAGAAAAAAATTTTTTAGCTCCTGCAGTTCCCGTGGGGGACAGGAAAACAATTTTCGGCATAAATTAGGTACTTATGACCCAATAAGCCCTCATATCAAATTTGGTTCAAATCGACTTTTTGGTTTGGAAAATAAAAATTTTGGTATAATTTGGGCTCCCACAGTGAGCCCAAATATGAACCCAGGTACTTGGCTTTACCAAACTTCACTCTCAGCCCCTAAGAATGCTGTACATCAAATATCAAAACATTTTGACTGGTGGATCTGAAAAAAAAATTTTTTTTAAAGAATATTCCTCATATTGAACTAAGTTATAATTTGGGCTCCCACAGGGAGACCAAATATGAGCCGAAGGACTTGACTTGAACAAACTTGAATCTCACCTCCCTAAGCATACTGTATACCAAATATCAAAAGATTCTGACCGGTGGATGCGAAGAAGAAGATTTTAAAAGAATATACCTCGTATTGCACTAAGTTACAATTTGGGTTCCCAAAGGGAGTCCAAATATGAACTCAGGGACTTGGCTTGAACAAACATCAATCTCACCCCCCTAAGGATGATGCATAGCAAATATCAAAAGATTCTGATTTGTGGATCCGAAGAAGAAGATTTTTAAAATATATCCCTCATATTGCACTAATTTGAACATTTGGGTTCCCATAGGGAACCCAAATATGGACCGAGGAATTTGATTTCTACAAATATGTGAATCAATGTTCCAAAGATGTTATATGTAAAATATGAAAGCTTTTAGAGCAGTGGTTTGGAAGAAAACAATTCTTTATTTTTTTCCCATTGCCTACTGTGTTAAAAAATACTGACTCAGCACTTTTTCAGAGTCCCGAAAAAGTACCCTATGATAAAACCGATAGCAATTTTTTTTTACCAATCCTTTCTGTTGGTCCCAAGAAAGCTTCACACCAAATAAAAATTCTCACTGCCGTGCAGTTTTTGAGATATAGGCGTTTTAATTTTTTTCTATTTTTAGCTCCTGTGGTTCCCACGGGGCTACAGGAAAAAAAATTTCTGCATAAATTAGGTACTTATGACCCAATAAGCCCTCACATAAAATTTGGTTCAAATTGGCCTCTCGGTTTAAAAAATAGAAATTTGGGGTGGGGCCAAAATTTTTGCTCCTCCCATAACATCGCCAAGTATAGACCTACAAACTTCTCTTGAACAAACTTGAGTCTACACCTCAAAAGGAAGCTGCATACCAAATATCAAGTCTCTGCTATTGCTGGTTCTTGAGAAGAAGATTTTTTAAGAATTGGAGCATTTTTGCCCCACCCCTCTGCTCAATATGAGCCGAAACCTAATTTGCCCAAAAATCAAAATGCCGCTATATAACCCCTACTCACATGAAATTTCATTAACATGCGGCCAGTGGTTTGGAAGAAAAAGACCCAAACACCACCTTCACGCCGGACGCCAGACGACGGACGACGGACGACGGACGAAAAGTGATCAGAAAAGCTCACCCTGACTTTCAGTCAGGTGAGCTAACAACACAAATAACACTTAAATAAATGAATAAATTTCATCCTGCAATTTTTTTATACAATCCTAAGCAACACAAATGATCATCTTGCCGATCAATTTGTTTCAATTTACATTTATCTGATGCATTATCTGTGACTACTTGATGTTGTCAGCAGCTTTGTGAGGTTTTGCATATTTTGTGTACTTAGAGAATGTGGAATGACGTTGCAATAAAAAGCAAATTGCGTAATAGTATATTGTCCATGTGGGAGCAAGGTGGAACTGTGTACTAAGGCATAATGCACATCAATGGTGCACTTGCCTTCAACCTTGCTGGCACAGAGTTAGAACAGTACATGGAAAGTGTATTATCACTAAATCACCCACAGAGTGGAGATTCCACCCAAGGAATAATTGCAAATTTGTTGCAAAGCATTACCAGCACCAGCAAAGTTTCAGCCCAGAGGTCTATTGGCTGAAACATTGCTTGTATTTTTGTCCATATGTACAAAATTTGAAAGTTATAGTTTGGGTGATAACTCCACTCTGTGGGTGGTTTAGTTACAATCCGCTCTCCACATACTGTGTGTTGGGGGGTCTGATAGTTGCTCACAGCTGCTCAGTGATTCCCTCTTGTTTACTCTGGCTTTGTCCACCCAAAAAACTCCCGATACAAGGTGACACTGGCCGTAAAAACTGTCATTAAACCTCATTAAAAAGAGGGAAAAAAGATGATGAACTCAAATATAAAACTGAAAGTAAGTTATTGTCTAGTGAAACATTGTTAGTAAATATAGGTTATTACAGGGGAGCCTACTTCATGGGATATCTCTTAACTAAATAACCCTTTTAACTCCTTGCATGCTGCCGATGGATATTCCTGCCAGGAAAGGATTTACCTTGCCACTGAAATCAGTATAATTCGTGTACATGTAATCAAATTTCTCCCCTATAAACTAATGGGTTTTTTCACCAAAGATTTTTTCAGTTAAATTTAAATGAATATCCCATCAAATCTAGTCATGGCTGCTTCAAAGCAGCCATGACTAGATTTGAAGAAAAATATTTTATAAATACTCAGCAGGTTAAGAATTAATTGAATATAATTTCCCAACACAAAACCATATGCCCTACCCCCAAACAAATTTGATTTGTTAATTGAATACAGGTTATACAGTAAACACGTGTCAACTGAATAAAAAATTGTGTAACCTGTTGAGAAATTACCATGACTCTCCCAAGTTTTCCTTTGTTTATAGGCCTATTTGGCCTCAGTACATCCAAAACAGGCGTTTAATCTATTATATATCTTGTTTGACAGAGCTCGTGGAGCTTTGTCAAACAAGATATAACAGAATAAATGCTAAGTTTATCTCCAGAATGCAGGAAAGTGACACAATCCCTGTTAACTGAAAATACTCCTGTTAAATGAATAATTTTCATTGGCAAAGTGGCTATTCAATTAACAGGGTTCCACTGTACTACCATGTGGGTTTGCGAGATGATGTTTTGAAGTCGAGACCTGCTCTCAGGCAAGTCCATTTGGTTAAGTCGATACATGTACATGTATATGATCCAGAGGCAAGGTCGAGACATCAATACACAATCTTGGAAACCCACTTGGTGGTAATAAGCAATTTATCTTACAATATTCCTCCGTTTCTTGACTTGTCTGAAAACATTTTGATGATCGTTCTGCATCTTTGAGTTGATTTCTTATGAATGAAAATCCTGACATCATGGTATAGCTTTCTTGTGCTATGCATGATATACCGTATTTACTCTATGTATTGGGACAGCTAAAAATAATTATTTTCACAGGTGTCCCAATTCTTAGAAAATGGGGAAAGAACAGAGCCTGGTCTTGATTTGGTGCTGAATAAAGTTGTGTGTGATTCATTTTCCATCACTATATACAAAAATCGCCGTCCAATTTTTTTTAATATTTTCATTTTTTGCTTCCAAAACATAGCTTATGATCCCTCATTGGAACGAGCGCATTGCGCACGTTTCAATGAGGGTTCATAAGCTATGTTTTGGAAGCAAAAAATGAAAATTTTTAGTTACTCAAGACTTTTTTTTTTATGAGTGTCGTCTGCTACTAGCGACGAGCCAACTGGAAACAAATCTCCTGAATGTCCCAAACTTTGGAGCATAAAAAAAATATAGTTTTCTGGAAAAAATGTGTGTCCCAAATCATAGAGTGTCCCAATACATAGAGTATCCCAATACATAGAGTGTCCCAAATCATAGATTGTCCCAATACATAGAGTGTCCCAATACATAGAGTAAATACGGTAATCCCCATTCATTGTTCTACTTGTAGTATAGGGCTCCACTAAAGTAGTGTTTCAGCTTTGATTGTTTTATTTTTCAGATTTAATGCATGGTAGGCCTATGTAAAATTATCACCATTGCAAAAAAATTATCTAGTCTAATTTATTTCATTAAGTTGGTTATTTATTTATAATTTATTTATTGGTGTTTTTAAGGTCACATATTTATGCACAATGGCTAATCATGACCGTGACAGTTTTATGGGTGGAGGAAGCCGGAGTACCCGGAGAGAACCACCTAGCAACGTAACTCCGCACTGGCAAGGGTTAGATTGGTTGAAGACATGCGCACCATCAACGTACAGTTCGCCTTACAATCATCGTGCCCCCATGTGGACAATCAGGGTTAAGTGCCTTGCCCAAGGACACAACGCGGGAGTCCGAATCAATCGCTCAGACGGTCACCCATCCAAGGATTAATCAGGCTCGATGTTGCTTAACTTCGGTGATCTGACGAGAACCGGTTACCGCAACTTCACCACGCCCCCATTTATTTATAATTGAAATATAGAACCTTAGTGAGCACGCTCACATACCCCACGGCCCCGATATTTCAAGCTCTAATCATTTTTTAAAAATAAACATAGATTCTAGGAATACTGCAGAAAACAGTGTTCTGTAGTTTCAACGGTATTGAAAGAATTCAAGTAGAGAAAAAGCCCGGAAAACTGTAATTTTGATGAACTTTTCAAAGTCTATGGGGTCGTAATTTTGGTAAAAATCAGTGGAGCGGAACAAAACCCAAACTTGTTCTGTAGGCCACCATGTTAGACTAACATATCAAAAATCAGCTCAATATCTGGAAGCGTGTAGGAAAAAAGTCCGGAAAACTGTAATTTTGAAGAACTTTTCAAAGTTCAAGGGCCGTAATTTCGGTAAAAATCAGTGGAGCGGAACAAAATGCAAACTTGATCTGTAGGTCACCATGTCAGACTAACATACCAAACATCAGCTCAATATCTGGAAGCGTGTAGAAAAAAAGTCTGGAAAACTGTAATTTTAATGTATTTTTCAGAGTCCAAGGGTCGTAATTTCGGTACAAATCAGTGGAGCGGAACAAAACGCAAACTTTTTCTCTAGGCCACCATGTTAGACTAACATACCAAAAATCATCTCAATATCTGGAAGCGTGTAGGAAAAAAGTCTGCAAAACTGTAATTTTGATGAACTTTTCAAAGTTCAAGGGCCGTAATTTCGGTAAAAATCAGTGGAGCAGAACAAAATGCAAACTTGATCTGTAGGCCACCATGTTAGACTAACATACCCCAAAACAGCTCAATATCTGGAAGCGTGTAGAAAAAAAAGTCCAGAAAGCTGTAATTTTGATGAACTTTTCAAAGTTCAAGGACCGTAATTTCAGTAAAAATCAGTGGAGCGGAACAAAATGCAAACTTGATCTGTAGGCCACCATGTTAGACTAACATACCAAAAATCAGCTCAATATCTGGAAGCGTGCAGAAAAAAAGTCTGGAAAACTGTAATTTTGATGAATTTTTCAGAGTCCAAGGGCTGTAATTTCGGTAAAAATCAGTGGAGCAGAAAAAAATGCAAACTTGATCTGTAGGCCACCATGTTAGACTCACATACCAAAAATCAGCTCAATATCTGGAAGCGTGTGGAAAAAAAGTCCGGAAAACTGTAATTTTGTTGAATTTTTCAGAGTCCAAGGGCCGTAATTTCAGTAAAAATCAGTGGAGCGGAAAAAATGCAAACTTGATCTGAGTGCCACCATGTTAGACTCACATACCAAAAATCAGCTCAATATCTAGAAGCGTGTAGAAAAAAAGTCCGGAAAACAAGTAGGACTGACAGACTGACGGACGGACCAGTCAAAAACATTATACCCCAGCAACTTCGTTGCGTGGGGTATAATTAGTGTTATCAAAAACGGTGGCTTTGACATGAGTAATCAGTCTTTGAAGCATTCAAGTAAAACATGCTTTATTTCTGAATCGAATGCATATATGTGCATGCAGTTGCTACCTTCAATACTGATTTGTATTGTGTCTAGACGTTTTTACTGGTATTTGGGAAAATACATTCTTGTTGTAAGATAAAACTAGGTATCTCAATGTTTTTTGTGGCATAATAAAACAAGAGCACCGCGTAGCGGAACAATATACGCCCGTTTTGTATTTTTGAAGGGTTGGAGTAAGGATGGGGGTGAGGGTGAAAATTGTTTGGACCAACCCCATATTCGAACTTGACCTGTATTTTGTTGTGATTAAACAACATACCAAGTTTGGGACCAATCGGAAAACAAATAATAAAAGTTAACATCCAGAAACCAAATATTTGATGCATTCTATGTCCAACAAGGTCCATAATTAAGGGGAACTTCGAAGTTCGAACTGACCCCATATTCGAACTTGACCTGTCTTTTGTTTTGATTAAACCACATACCAAGTTTAGGAGTCAATCGAAAAAAAATACTAAAGTTATCATATGGAAACCAAATGTTGATGAACGAACAGACCGACGGATGGACAAATGGATGGACAAATGGACAGACTGATTCCATAATTCAATGGTTTTTCAACAGGCGTATAAAAAATCAGTTAGGCCATACTAAAGTTATAATCTGGAAAACACAAAATGCACAAATTCAAGAGGAATAACTCTGGAAAGGTACATGCGATTTTGGCCGAAAGTGAACTTGAGCTGTGCTTTGTGGTCATAAACAAAATCTGAGAATTTGAAACAAATTAGTCAAGGCAACCTAAAGTTATCATCCGGAAACCACATAATCACAAATTTGCAATCATTCAAGGGGAATATCTATGGAAGGTACATGCGATTATGGTCAAAGGTGAACTTGAGCTGTGCTTTGTGGTCAAAAACAGAATCTGAGAATTTGAAAAAATAGGCCGATGAAATTGTCAGATGTGTACCCATACGCGCAACTAGTAGAAAGCTGTATGACGGAGGGCCACCACAGATGCTGACATTATGTACACCATACAAGGTATGGGTACATATAGAAATGGATTGGAAGAGTGTCTAATTTGATGGATAAAGGGTTAATATCTCCGGATCAGATTTACATAAAAAACTATACAGCACATCAGTAACCTGAATAAATATATAAAGAAACATGACAATCGGATTGATCTTTTTTGAGTTATCTCATGCCAAAGGGATTGGAGGAATTTTCAATTTGAAGGATAAAGGGTTAATATCTCAGGACGAAATTATCAGATTAACACCAAAAACTATACAGCTCGGCACATCACTAACCTGAACACAAATATAAAGTAACTTGACAATCCAAGCAATATTTTTCAAGTTATCGAATGCCAAAGGGATCGGAGGAATTTTCGATTTGAAGGATAAAGGGTTAATATCTCAGGATCAAAATAACAGATTTACACCAAAAACTATACAGCTCGCCACATCAGTAACCTGAACACAAATATAAAGTAACTTGACAATCCAAGTAATATTTTTCAAGTTATCGAATGCCAAAGGGATTGGAGGAATTTTCAATTTGAAGGATGAAGGGTTAATATCTCGGGATCAAATCATCAGATTTACACCAAAAACTATACAGCTTGGCACATCAGTAACCTGAACACAAATATAAAGTAATTAGACAATCCAAGCAATATTTTTCAAGTTATCGAATGCCAAAGGGATTGGAGGAATTTTTAATTTGAAGGATAAAAGGTTAATATCTCAGGATCAAATTATCCAATTTACACCAAAAACTATACAGCTCGGCACATCGGTAACCTGAACACAAATATAAAGTAACTTGACAATCCAAGCAATATTTTTCAAGTTATCGAATGCCAAAGGGATTGGAGAAATTTTCAATTTGAAGGATAAAGGGTTAATATCTCAGGATCAAAATAACAGATTTACACCAAAAACTATACAGCTCAGTACATCAGTAACCTTAACACAAATATAAAGTAACTTGACAATCCAGGCAATATTTTTCAAGTTATCGAATGCAAAAGGGATTGGAGGAATTTTCAATTTGAAGGATAAAGGGTTAATATCTCGGGATCAAATCATCAGATTTACACAAAAAACTATACAGCTCGGCAAAGCAGTAACCTGAACACAAATATAAAGTAACTAGACAATCCAAGCAATATTTTTCAAGTTCTCGAATGCCAAAGGGATTGGAGGAATTTTCAATTTGAAGGATAAAGGGTTAATATCTCAGGACGAAATTATCAGATTAACACCAAAAACTATACAGCTCGGCACATCACTAACCTGAACACAAATATAAAGTAACTTGACAATCCAAGCAATATTTTTCAAGTTATCGAATGCCAAAGGGATCGGAGGAATTTTCGATTTGAAGGATAAAGGGTTAATATCTCAGGATCAAAATAACAGATTTACACCAAAAACTATACAGCTCGCCACATCAGTAACCTGAACACAAATATAAAGTAACTTGACAATCCAAGTAATATTTTTCAAGTTATCGAATGCCAAAGGGATTGGAGGAATTTTCAATTTGAAGGATAAAGGGTTAATATCTCGGGATCAAATCATCAGATTTACACCAAAAACTACACAGCTTGGCACATCAGTAACCTGAACACAAATATAAAGTAATTAGACAATCCAAGCAATATTTTTCAAGTTATCGAATGCCAAAGGGATTGGAGGAATTTTTAATTTGAAGGATAAAAGGTTAATATCTCAGGATCAAATTATCCAATTTACACCAAAAACTATACAGCTCGGCACATCGGTAACCTGAACACAAATATAAAGTAACTTGACAATCCAAGCAATATTTTTCAAGTTATCGAATGCCAAAGGGATTGTAGAAATTTTCAATTTGAAGGATAAAGGGTTAATATCTCAGGATCAAAATAACAGATTTACACCAAAAACTATACAGCTCAGTACATCAGTAACCTTAACACAAATATAAAGTAACTTGACAATCCAGGCAATATTTTTCAAGTTATCGAATGCAAAAGGGATTGGAGGAATTTTCAATTTGAAGGATAAAGGGTTAATATCTCGGGATCAAATCATCAGATTTACACAAAAAACTATACAGCTCGGCAAAGCAGTAACCTGAACACAAATATAAAGTAACTAGACAATCCAAGCAATATTTTTCAAGTTATCGAATGCCAAAGGGATTGGAGGAATTTTCAATTTGAAGGATAAAGGGTTAATATCTCAGGATCAAATTATCCGATTTACACCAAAAACTATACAGCTCGGCACATCAGTAACCTGAACACAAATATAAAGTAACTTGACAATCCAAGCAATATTTTTCAAGTTATCGAATGCCAAAGAAATGGATATGGATCCTGGATGGACAGACGGACGGACGAACAGATGGACGGATAGACGGACTGACGGACGGACAAAGGATTGACGAACGACGGATGGTCACCCCGGATGCCGGCATTATGTGTACCATACATAGTATGGGTACACATAAAAAAAATTGGTCAAGGCAAACAAGTAAAGTTATCATCCGAAAACCACAAAATCCACAAATTTGCAATCATTCAAGGGGAATAACTCTGGAAAGGTATATGCGATTGTGGTCAAAAGTGAACATGAGCTGTATTTTATGGTCAAAAACAAAAAACTGAAAATTTGAAATAAATCGGCCAAGGCAAACTAAAGTTATCGTCCGGAAACGAAAAGTCGGGCTAAATTCCCATAAATAAAGGGCCATAACTCTACTGCAAATGGGCCGCTAGGAAACGGAAATCGAACCCATCCTGTATTTTGTCATACTAAATCCACATGCCAAATTTAACTCATCTCAAACCATTACAACTAAAGTTATCATCCGGAAACGAAATGAGTCCATTGATGGACAGACAGACAGACAGACAGACGGGTGGAGAGGCCATTCAGATAATACGTCAGTTTTTCAAACGGGTGTATATAATCAACATCTGAAAATTTGGTGTTAATCCGTCAAGGCGTTCGGCTTTAAATGAACGGAAACCAATTTTTTTTTTTAAATTGTGTTTTCAAAGGGCCATAACTCTGCAGTGGATGGACTGAGAAACACCACTATCGAACTTGACCTGTATTTCATTGCTAAAAACAACATCTGAAAAATTTGGTGTCAATCTGTCAAGGCGTTCAGCTTTAAATGAACGGAAACCAATTTTTTTAGAAAAATTGTGTTTTCAAAGGGCCATATCTCTGCTGCAGATGGACTGAGAAACACCAATATTGAACTTGACCTGTATTTTAATGCTAAAAACAACTTCTGAAAGTTTGATGTCTATCCGTCAAGGCGTTTGACTTTAAATGAACAGAAACCAAATTGTTTATGGGCGGACAGAGAGGCAGACTGATAACATAATACAATCGTTTTTTAAACGGGCGTATAAAAATTGGTGGGAGATGACAGGTAGACAGCCAACCTGGCTGTATCATCTCCCGACGGTGTAAATCAATTGTAAATTTATAGAATTTTTATCACATTGTAATTGTATTTGATTTATACCATTAAATAAATTATATATATAATCTGGTTCTTTATTTCATAAGTTAGAAGTGTTACACAAAATTTTAAGCGTTCCATATTATTCTTTGATAAATTTCATGTACAGTACGTGGAGAGTGTATTATCAGTAAATCACCCATAGAGTGGAGATTCCACCCAAGCAATAATTGCAAATTTGTTGCAAAGCATAACCAGCACCAGCAAAGTTTCAGCCAATGTCCTCCGGGTTAAACCCGGAGGTCCATTGGCTGAAACACTGCTTGAGTTTTTTGTCGATATGTACAAAATTTGAAAGTTATAGCTTGGGTGATAACTCCACTCCATAGGTGATTTAGTTACAATCCACGTACTGTAAGAAATAAAACAGTTGATGCCTGGCCTTACTTATAATGCATGCAAACATGTATGCTTGTGACACTGGAATATTAGTTTGACAGAAGGAGTTTCACACCAATCATTGGTGACTGGGTCCTATTTTACCAGTAAAACAGAGCTTGTTTACCACAGTAAACAAGCACTGCTTCATTTCCCAGGGTTCCCACAGGGACACTTGATCCTTTTTACCAGTAAAACAGAGCTTGTTCATGACAGTAAACAAGCACTGCTGCACTTCCCAGGGGTTCCCATGGGAGAGGGAGGGAGGTGGATACGTGGACATGACATCCATGACATATTTTTATAGTCTATGACATATCCTCCCAAAGAGGTACATTCTACAGTGGAACCCTGTAAATTGTGGAACCCTGTTAATTGAATAGCCACTTTGCCTATGAAAATTATTCAATTAACAGGAGTATTCAATTATCAGGGATTGTGTCACTTTCTTGTATTCTAGAGATAAACTTAGCATTTATTCTAGTATATCTTGTTTGAAAGCGCTCCATGAGCTCTGTCAAACAAGATATAATTGATTAAATGCCTGTATTGGATATACTGAGGCCAAATAAACAAAGGATAACTGGGGAGAGTCAGGGTAATTTCTCGACAGGTTACACAATTTTTCATTCAATTAACAGGAGTTTACTCTACAACCTATATTCAATTAACAGATCAAATTCGTACTGGGGGTTTGGCAAATGGTTTTGTGTTGGGAAATAATATTCAATTAAGTGGGTTATTCAGTTAAGAGATATCCCATTAAGTGGGCTCCGCTGCATATGCATGCCAATTTTGGTAACCTTATGCCAAATAGTCAGGATAATTATATAAGCACAAATCGTTTTAAGGAAGGATGGATGTGACCCACTGACTGATGGACACAAGAACTGACAGACTGAAGAAAACATGATGCTGGAATCAAAGTCACCCACCTGCGAGGAAGTTGCAGGCAACAACTAAATTTTTTTTTAAAACGAAATTCACAAAACTTCTGGATAATGGGATTTGCTCTATTTGGGATAGTTTTCATTACAAATTGGTTGTACAGTTAATAGTATTGGACTGTATTGGCAGGCTAATCTAACAAAGGTGTAAATGTATACATAGGATGTATACCAATGACGGTATTAACTAACCAAATCAATAAGTATTGTGTGAAATAGCTATTGTACATCAGACAAAACTTTACAAAAGGAGTTTGTTGATATACACCTGACATTCAGTCTTTTGTTTACATGTTAAACCAACAAGACTAAGATTTCTTTGTGCAATACTCCTTAACTGATGAGAATATTTCACATACTGCCCACTAAAACTACCTTGAATTGAAGTAAGATGCCTACCTGTATCAATTAGTGGTCTTGTTGCTAGCTGTGGGTTCATGAACCTTGAAAGCTGTGCTGAATTATCACTCTTCACAATAAAGTCAAAATATCAAAATTTCAACCTGCATATATTTCCCATAATGCAATTACGAATTTACCCAACTCAATCTTCATGACAGCAAGACCTCATTTACTCTACAGTTATAATAAAGTGGTACAATACAACAGGCTTGGCAATTTCAAGAGAGTGATTTTTTAGCTCTCCTTACTGCCCTCCTGAAAGAATTAAGGAGAGCGAAAAATTGCCCACCTAAATATTTTGGTCTGGGATGATTGAGATTACATGTATTATGCTCACATTAAATTTTTGTTGTAAAGCAAAAATGTAATTTAACTTCGAAGTCACATAACATCACGTAATTTCATTTTGAAAGTGGTAAAAGGTAATAGTGGCTGCAACTATACCCAAACACAGTTGCAATCATTTGAAGCAAAATGGGTCACAGCAATATTTTTTCTCTGTCAGTTTCAAGTTCAACAACTGACATCACAGTTTGAGGAGTAATTATTCAAGGAATATTGACACTATAATATACTACCATTACTACTATCCTGTCACTTGAAGCACTTGCACCAGGATGTGACTGTAGATTCAAGCAGACCTGTTGTCCAAGAAAGTCATACGCCTACCACTACCACCTTCAACCCCCTTGGGGGGTTGAAGGTGGTAGTGGTAGGCGTATGACTTTCTTGGACAACAGGTCTGGGTACACACACAGGTCTTGTCAAGTGTGTGTTCGGTTGTTGAGTGAGACATCTAGATGTCTAAGAGATTTCGCTTTACCTTAGTAAAGTTAATAAAATCACTGATGTAGTCTGTTGGTTTCAGTTTCAATGAGTTTGTTCAATTGGATACTTAAAATGCTGTGTAAAGCTAATTGCTCTCCTAAGCTGATTGAGGAGAGCGATTTTTTGCCCTCCTGCATTTTTCAGAATGCCAGGCCTGATACAAGTCAAAATAAGTTGTAGGATAACCACTAAAAACTATGTACTTTTCTCTTCATACACTGATCAGATGAGAATATGACATCATTTTCTGGAAAGCTCTCACTGAGAGCTTTCCAGAAAATGATGTCAGATTCTGATTATATCAGTGCAAAAGCAGCAGTATACTTAGTTTATCATGGTTATGCTACAACTTATTTGGACTTATACTGTAGTGTTCAACCGATGATCGGAATATGCCACCCCAAATGGCTGATTGTGGGCAATCGGATGACAACACCAACAGCTCCTGGAACATCGGTTCAACTGATTGCTGCCAAGCATTTTTTTGTGATGATTTATTAACCACATTTTATTTATCTTTTGGAATTGTTCAATTATTAATGTAAAATGATGTCAAAGATACCATTAAATAAAGTCGAGAAACAACCACAATGTGTATTCTTAATTTCTCTAGACGCCCCTTTATGAGATATACAAGTTAAATGACACATAAAGCTTACAATTAAGCGTACTTGCGGTAAAAAGTGAAGGTTGAACTCCATTGACTCAGGTCGTAGTAAAATGACCAGTCCCACACACTTGGGCGGTATACGTGGCTCTAAGAGCCACGTATATCACCCAAGTATGCATGGCTGGTCATTTTTCTGCGACCTGTGTCAATGACGTTAGCACTGTGAAATATGTTCAATTTAATGTAGTTCTTTCAAGCCACAACTCGTCTAGTAGTGCACAGTATTATAATCAGAATCATCACCGGAATCAGCTAAGTGTGAGCTCATATAACCGGTAATTGGCCAGCAGGCAATTTTTTGGTAATCGGTTGAACACTATAAAGTGGAAATCTGGTAGGGCAACCAAGGCCATAATTAGGTCCCACAAAGTAGATCTTCTGTTTCTCAGGCCATTTTTTGTAAAATTTCACGTGGTTGGGCATTTTTTTTTATTTTATTTTTTAATTTTGTAATTATTTCTTTGCCATCAAAAGTTCATATTCTTGGTTTGTTTTATGTTTTAGGCCTCATAATCTACTGAATAGCATGGGTGGGTGGTGTATTTCGTCCCTTGGGTTCTAAAGCATTGCAAAGCCTTGTTGGACTCAAGGGACAAATTTATGAATTTTATTAACTTGAGTAAAATATCAGACATAAACCATTTAATTTTTAGTTTTTTAAGTCTGCATTGGTTATAAAAAGAGAGCATGCAGCAGCCAAGAAGACCATTTGGGAGGGCCTGAGAAACAGATTTTTAACTTTTTAGGCCTTATGCCATATTTTTGCAATAATGTTTCCACAACATGGCAACCTTAAGGAACAAAAACTTAGCGAAGCACTTGCAAAATAAGAAGTAAAGGAGTGCTGCTCAGGCTTTGAAGCACTGAGATATTTTTAAATACTTGAAGAGGATTCCTGCACTTGATGAGTACAGTACAAGTCAAAATAAGTTGTAGGATAACCACTATAAACTATGTACCTTTCTCTTCATACACTGATCAGATGAGAATCTGACATAATTTTCTGGAAAGCTCTCACGGAGAGCTTTCAAGAAAATGTCAGATTCTGATTTTATAAGTGCAGAAGCAGCAGTATACTTAGTTTATTGTGGTTTTGCTACAACTTATTTTGACTTGTACTGTAGTGAATTCCAGAAGTTTCCAGAAGGTGTTAAGTGTACATGTGTATTTTCAAGGGTTTTGAAGGAGTCAAATAATAAAAATTCTGGAAATTTCAAGGAGGTAAAGAGGTAAGGTAGCATGGTTTATTTGAAAATAAACAGCTGTGCCATGAGCGCATGATACGCCCGTTATTAATTACAAGAGGGAAGCACACAATATGAGTATACATGTGTACTTGTCAGTTTTTTTTTATATTCTTGTACAATATATACTTGCAAACAAAAAATCATGAAAATTGCTCTAAGCATTCTCAAGTTATTGTCCAACATACGGAAAATTGCCTATATTTTGATGAAAAAAGTCCCATAACTATGGAATGACAAATCAGACAGCGACACAAATCAAAAGGGAGATTCCTTCTGTCAACATATACTTGCAACTAAAAAGTCGTGAAAATTGCTCACAGCATTTTCAAGTTATTGTCCGACATGTGGAAAATTGCCTATATTTTGACAAATAAAGTCCCATAACTCTGGAATGACAAATCGGACAGCGACAGAAACCGAAAGGGAGCTTCCTTCCATCAACATATACTTTCCACCAAAAAATCACAAAAATTGCTTGAAGCATTTTCAAGTTATTGTACGACGTGTGGACAGACGGACGGACAGACAGCGGTATACCATAATACGACCGTTTTTTCAAAACGGGCGTATAAAAATTACTCATGTTAAATATCATTGATTGGCTATTTCCAGACTGGAGTGTAACATGATTATAAATAAGCAAAATATGCGATAATGTTATCAGGACACCTCTCAGACGGACTGCCCATTACTCCATTAAGTCCATTTTCCGGAAGATACAAGGAAGATTGAAAAAGATCAAGTGAGAGAGTGTCCTGTAGGGTATGCTAATGGAATTATTGTTGACAATTTATATGCCAAATGTAAGATGGCTGCTGGTGGCCATGTTTTTTAACAAAATTCGGAAAAATTTGATAGCTTCCATTTAGACATTGCCCCAAAGCCACATACGTAATTTGGGACAGATCGGGTGAGAGCTGTGGCCTGTAGGGTGTGCTAAAGGAATTGTTGGGACAATTTATATCCAAATCCATGATAGCTGGCAGGCATATTTTTCAACAAAATTAACCCTTTACCTAACATGAAAAGCAGACGACACTTGCAAAAAAAATTCTTGAATAACTATTTTTTTTCATTTTTTGTCTCAAAAACATAGGTTATGACCCCTCGTTGGAACGAGCTCGACGAGCTCGTTCCAACGAGGGGTCATAACCTATGTTTTTGAGACAAAAAATGAAAATATTTTGAACTTTAATTGGCGATTTTTGAGAATAGCGCTGGCCGGTTTTGGCCGTTACGTTGGGTAAAGGGTTAAAAAACAAGAGGCCCCACGTGGCCTTAATCGCTCACCTGACAAAGTGACTCTAAGGTCACCTTCACCATGTCATGCCTCATCAACATTAACTGGTTGAGTGATAGATTTTGTTTGAAGTTCAACATTTGTTACCTAAAATTAGTTTTATTTAAAATCATTGGTGTGTGGCCAATCTCCAATGATTTTTAATAAAGCAAATTTATCTCTGCAGACAAACTGGTTTAGCATGAAGCACAAACAAGGAATGTGAAGAGATAGCCTTGGACATCTCTCCCCAACTGTGGATATCTTCCATGTGCTACATGTATATATTTGCATGCAAGAAAACAAAAATTTTCACAAATTTTATTTTTTTTATCATCATTGGAAGAAGCTCAAACAGCTTATTCCAATAGGGGTATGGGAAGATCAGGTATATTTTTGAGACAGAAATGTGAATATATAAATAATGGTGTTTTTTTGTGAATGATGCTGGAGAATTTTGCGTAAAGATATGGTAAATGGTTTGTTCTAGATACAGAATGATGCAAAAGTATTTAAATTTGATTAGGCAAGTTGTTCCTATAATGCATTTAAAAATTGAAGTAACTGTTTTTTTGCTGACGAACTTTTAGATGTGTGTGTCTGTGTTTGTGTGTGTGTGTGTGTGTGTTTGTGTGTGTGTGTGTGGGGGGGGGGGGGGGTTAAGAGTGTTCTTGCAAACAAAATTCCTGAATAACTGGAAAATTTTATTTTTTGTGTGAAAGACATAGTGCGTGAATGTTGATTGGAACAAGCTTAGAGAGCTCATTTTAATGTGAAGTCATAAAGCTGTGTTTTACGTACGAAATTCTGGAATAACTAAAAAAATTGCTTTTTTGACTCAAAAAGCATGGTGTGCGACCTCTCATTGGAATGAGCTCAAAAAGCTCATTCCAATGGGGTATTTACAAGCGATAAGTACATGTATGTTTAAGAGACAAAAATTAAAATTTGAATAGCGATTTTTGCGAAGAATGCTGACAAGTTTTGGCAGTTATGCTGGTAAAAAGGTAAGATATACAAAGTGGTTGTTTTTTAGAGGCGACATTTAATTAAGGGGAATTAACCCTTGATTACTGAGGTAACTTCTAAAAGTACTGAAATTTCATGAAGCAATGTGAATAACAGACAACAGTTGCCTAAAAATTTCATGAATAACTAAAATTTTTATTCCTTTGTCTCGAAAACATGGCATATGACCTTTGTTGGAATGAGCTGAATGCGTGTGTTCCAATGAGGGGTCATAAAATTTGAACGAAGATTTGTGTGAATAATGCATTAGTACTGCTAGATTTGGGTAAACGGTTCACCCTGGATACCACCCCTTCTATAGTAGATCTTTTCTGCAAATTTTGTCTAAGATTCTATCAACTTTACAAATAAATACGTTCATGAATCACAATCAGATCCACCCTACAATGTTGCATACCAAATATCAAAAGATTCTGCCTGCTGGATCTGGAGAAGAAGATTTTTTAAGAAATATGCCTGAAATGCACTAAGTTAAAATTTGGGCTCCTATACGGAGCCCAAATATAAACCCAGGGGGCAGATTTGAACAAACTTGAATCAGATCCACCCCACAATGTTGCTTACCAAATATGAAAAGATTCTGAAGCTGGATCTGGAGAAGAAGATTTTTTAAGAAATTTGCCTGAAATGCACTAAGTTCGAATTCGAGCTTCTATAGTGAATCCAAATATGAAACTAGGAAGCCGATTTGAACAAACTTGAATCAGATCCACCCCACAATGTTGCATACCAAATATCAAAAGATTCTGCCTGCTGGATCTGGAGAAGAAGATTTTTTAATAAATTTGCCCGAAATGCACTAAGTGCGAATTCGGGCTTCTATATTAAGCCCAAATATGAATCCAGGGGGCCAATTTGAACAAACTTGAATCAGATCCAAACCGCAATGTTGCATACCAAATATCAAAAGATTCTGCCTGCTGGATCTGGAGAAGAAGATTTTTGAAGAAATTTGCCTGAAATGCACTAAGTGCGAATTCGGGCTTCTATATTAAGCCCAAATATGAATCCAGGGGGCCGATTTGAACAAACTTGAATCAGATCCACCCCGCAATGTTGCATACCAAATATCAAAAGATTCTGCCTGCTGGATCTTGAGAAGATGATTTTTTAAGAAATTTGCCTGAAATGCACTAAGTTCGAATTCGAGCTTCTATAGTGAGCCCAAATATGAATCTAGGAAGCCGATTTGAACAAACTTGAATCAGATCCACCCCACAATGTTGCATACCAAATATCAAAAGATTCTGCCTGCTGGATCTGGAGAAGAAGATTTTTTAATAAATTTGCCCGAAATGCACTAAGTCCGAATTCAGGCTTCTATATTAAGCCCAAATATGAATCCAGGGGGCCGATTTGAACAAACTTGAATCAGATCCACCCCGCAATGTTGCATACCAAATATCAAAAGATTCTGCCTGCTGGATCTGGAGAAGATGATTTTTTAAGAAATTTGCCTGAAATGCACTAAGTTCGAATTCGAGCTTCTTTCGTAAGCTCAAATATGAATCTAGGGAGCCGATTTAAACAAATTTGCATCAGATCCATCCCACAATGTTGCATACCAAATATCAAAAGATTCTGCCTGCTGGATCTGGAGAAGAAAATTTTTTAAGAAATTTGCCTGAAATGCACTAAGTTCGAATTCGAGCTTCTATAGTGAGCCCAAATATGAATCTAGGAAGCCGATTTGAACAAACTTGAATCAGATCCACCCCACAATGTTGCATACCAAATATCAAAAGATTCTGCCTGCTGGATCTGGAGAAGAAGATTTTTTAATAAATTTGCTTGAAATGCACTAAGTTCAAATTTGGGCTCCTATACTGAGCCCAAATATAAACCCAAGGGGCCGATTTGAACAAACTTGAATCAGATCCACCCCACAATGTTGCTTACCAAATATGAAAAGATTCTGCCTGCTGGATCTGGAGAAGAAGATTTTTTAAGAAATTTGCATGAAATGCACTAAGTTCAAATTCGAGCTTCTATAGTGAGCCCAAATATGAATCTAGGAAGCCGATTTGAACAAACTTGAATCAGATCCACCCCACAATGTTGCATACCAAATATCAAAAGATTCTGCCTTCTGGATCTGGAGAAGAAGATTTTTTAAGAAATTTGCCTAAATGCACTAAGTTCGAAATTGGGCTCCTATACTGAGCCCAAATATGAACCCAGGGGGCCGATTTGAACAAACTTGAATCAGATCCACCCTACAATGTTGCATACCAAATATCAAAAGATTCTGCCTGCTGGATCTGGAGAAGAAGATTTTTTAAGAAATTTGCCTGAAATGCACTAAGTTCGAAATTGGGCTCCTATACTGAGCCCAAATATTAACCCAGGGGGCCGATTTGAACAATCTTGAATCAGATCCACCCCACAATGTTGCTTACCAAATATGAAAAGATTCTGCCTGCTGGATCTGGAGAAGAAGATTTTTTAAGAAATTTGCCTGAAATGCACTAAGTTCGAATTCGGGCTTCTATAGTAAGCCCAAATATGTATCCAGGGGGCCGATTTGAACAAACTTGAATCAGATCTACCCCGCAACATTGCATACCAAATATCAAAAGATTCTGCCTGCTGGATCTGGAGAAGAAGATTTTTGAAGAAATTTGCCTGAAATGTACTAAATTCGAATTCGAGCTCCTATAGTGAGCCCAAATATGAATCTAGGGAGCCGATTTGAACAAACTTGAATCAGATCCACCCTACAATGTTGCATACCAAATATCAAAAGATTCTGCCTGCTGGATCTGGAGAAGAAGATTTTCAAAGAAATTTGCCTGAAATGCAGTAAGTTCAAATTTGGGCTCCTATACTGAGCCCAAATATAAACCCAGGGGGCCGATTTGAACAAACTTGAATCAGATCCACCCCACAATGTTGCATACCAAATATCAAAAGATTCTGCCTGCTGGATCTGGAGAAGAAGATTTTTTAAGAAATTTGCCTGAAATGCACTAAGTTCGAAATCGGGCTCCTATACTGAGCCCAAATATGAACCCAGGGGGCCGATTTGAACAAACTTGAATCAGATCCACCCTACAATGTTGCATACCAAATATCAAAAGATTCTGCCTGCTGGATCTGGAGAAGAAGATTTTTTAATGTTTTTCCCATTGCCTACAGTGTTAAAAAGTGCTGACTCAGCACTTTTTCAAAGTCCCGAAACTGTACCCTATGATAAAACCGATGGCGATTTTTTTTTACCAATCCTTTCTGTTGGTCCTAAGGAAGCTGAACACCAAATAAAAATTCTCAGTGCCGTGCAGTTTTGGAGATATGGGCGTTTTAAATTTTTTCTATTTTTAGCTCCTGCGGTTCCCACAGGGCTGCGGGAAAAATTTTTTTTGCATAAATCAAGTACTCATGACCCAATAAGCCCTCACATAAAATTTGGTTCAAATCAGCCTCTCGGTTTGGAAAATAGAAATTTTGGGCGGGGCAAAAAATTTTGCCCCTCTCATAACAACGCCAAGTATAGCCCCACAAACTTCTCTTGAACAAATCTGAGTCTACACCTCAAAAGGAAGCTGCACACCAAATATCAAGTCTCTGCTACTGCTGGTTCATGAGAAGAAGATTTACAAAGATTTTGGTGCCCCTTGGGGGCGTGGCACCACCCAGGAGGAGGGGCAACTTCATTTGAACAAATCTGAATTGGCATTAGGTAATAAACATTTAGCCAACATTTGAATAAAATTGGGCTAGTGGTTTAGGAGGAGAAGTCGATAATGTAAAGTTAACGCCGGACGGACGACGCCGGACGCCGGACGACGGACGCCGGACGACGGACAGAAAGTGATTAGTAAAGCTCCCCTTGAGCTTCGCTCAGGTGAGCTAAAAATTGATAGCTCCCATCTAGATATCACACCAAAGCTATATATGAAACGTGAAAAAGATCGGGTGAGAGATGTGGCCTGTAGGGTGTGCTAATGGAACTGTTGACAATTTATATGACAAATCTAAGATGGCTGATGGCGGCCTTGTTTTGAATGAAATTCGGAAAAATTTGATATCTCTCAACTGGACATTGCATCAAATGACATTTGGGACTGATTGTGTGAGAGCTGCGGCCTGTATGATGTGCTAAAGGAATTGTTGGACAATTTATATCCAAACTAGAAAGTGTTTTAGCACACTAAAACATATGTCTCCCCTTTCTTTCTATTTTATGCACTACAAATGATATATACATAAAAATATTGACAATCATACCAGATATGTAAGGTCTAGCTCTAAAGAGAAATAAGTTATGTTCTTTTTTTTTACTTGAGTAAAATGTTCTGGTCCAGACAACTGTCTACCGCAGCATTGACATGAAAATGTGCGCTCTCGGGCTGCACGTATTTTTACTTTATGATATTTATAAAAAAGGGGGTACAAGTAAATACCGTGAACCACATACATGGAACTTTAAGCAGATAGCCAAAGTTCATTAGTTGCACCTTCGACTTTTCAAAATACCTGGGCAAGGGTAAAATAAATACAGTCACTTTAAGTGCGATGACAAATTTTGTTACAGACTGTCGAACACGCATCCCACAATATGACATACATGAAGCTTTTATTAAAATATCAAATTGCTGGGATTAAAAGTTGCTGAGAAAAATGTGCAAAATGTTGTTATGGACAGACTGTCAGACACACACACAGACAGAGGTAAACAAGTATGTCCCAACTTCCCCTTTGGGGAGCGGGGTTATAAATATCTATGATCTAGCTCAACATCCACATGTCAAAAAAAAAAAATTCTGGTCTGGACAATTACTCCCTATTTAAAGTACATAAATTTGACCTTGAGGTCAAGGTCACATGAAGGTCATGATTACATGTGACATGCGGTCTAATTGCGATACATCCACATGTCAAATATCTAAGTACTAGGTCAAAAAACAAAAAAAGTTCTGGTCTGGATAATTATTCCCTATTTGAAGTACATAAATTTGACCTTAAGGTCAGAGGTCAAGGTCACATGAAGGTCATCAAGGTAGACGACATGCGGTCTCATGGTGACACATCCACATGTCAAATAACCAAGTCCTAGGTCAAAAAATGAAAGTGTCAATGACACTGTAGCTCAACTTGACAAACTTGAACTTGGTAAGTTATAAATGAAATGGCAAAATCATTGGTACCAATGTCATTTTTTTTGCCAGTGGCAACATTTTTTGACAGAAACCGAAGAAAATCGATAGCTCCCATCTAGAGGCCTCCCCAAACAAGCATGCCAGGTTTCAAAGCAATCCGATCATAAATGTGCCCTGTAGGGTGTACAAAAGGGAAATATTGTGGTCTGACTAGACTAAATTCTAAGAACGTTGGCCGTGGCGGCATTTTTTGACGGAAATGAAAGAAAATCGATAGCTCCCATCTAGAGGTCACCGTAAATATGCATGCCAGGTTTCAAAGCAATCCGATCATAAATGTGCCCTGTAGGGTGTGCCAAAGAGAAATCTTGAGTCTTCTGACTAAACTAAGTTCTTAGAACGTTGGCCGCGACAACATTTTTTGATGGAAATTGAAGAAAATCGATAGCTCCCATCTAGAGGTCTCTCCAAACAAGCATACCATGTTTCAAAGCAATCAAACCATAAATGTGCCCCGTAGGGTGTGCCAAAGGGAACTATTGTGGTCTGACTAAACTGAGTTCTAAAAACGTTGCCCGCAGCAACATATTTTGACGGAAATTGAAGAAAATCGATAGCTCCCATCTAGAGGTCACCCCAAACAAGCATACCAGGTTTCAAAGCAATCAAATCATAAATGTGCCCTGTAGGGTGTGCCAAAGGGAAATACTGAGTCTTCTGACTAAACTAAGTTTTAAGAACGTTGGCCGCGGCAACATTTTTTGACAGAAATTGAAGAAAATCGATAGCGCCCATCTAGAGGTCTCTCCAAACAAGCATACCAGGTTTCAAAGCAATCTGATCATAAATGTGCCCTGTAGGGTGTGCCAAAGGGAAATATTGAGGGCTGACTAAACTAAGTTCTACGAACGTTGGCCGTGGCAACATTTTTTGCCGGAAATTGAAGAAAATCAATAGCTCCCATCTAGAGGTCACCCTAAATAAGCATACCAGGTTTCAAAGCAATCAAATCATAAATGTGCCCTGTAAGGTGTGCCAAAGGGAAATATTGTGGTTTGACTAAACAAAGTTCTAAGAACGTTGGCCGCGGCAACATTTTTTGACGGAAATTGACGAAAATCGATAGCTCCCATCTAGAGGTCACCCCAAACAAGCATACCAAGTTTCAAAGTAATCTGATCATAAATGCGACCTGTGAGGTGTGCCAAATTGTGGACGTACGTACTAACGTATTAACATACTAACGTACGTATGTACGTACATACGTACGTACGTACGTACGCTGATGGACGAGAAGTGATGGCAATAGCTCAGCTTGACTTTGTCAAGTTGAGCTAACAAAAAAAATTCTGGTCAGGACAATTACTCCCTATTTGAAGTACATAAATTTGACCTTGAGGTCAAGGTCACATGAAGGTCACAATGGTATGCGACACACCGGCTCATGGTGATACATCCACGTGCCAAATATCTAAGGCCTGGCTCAAAAGACAAACAAGTTTTGGTCCGGACAAAGTTTCCTTGAAAAAAGCACAAATCTGACTTTCAGATCAAAGGTCAAGGTCACATGAAGGTCACAATGGTACGCTACACACCGGCTCATGGTGATACATCCACATGCCAAATATCTAAAGCCTGACTCGAAATACAAAAAAGTTCTGGTCCAGACAGTTTCCCTTAAAAAAGCGCATAAATCTGACCTTCAGGTTAAAGGTCAAGGTCACATGAAGGTCATTACGGTACACTGCACACCGGTTCATGTTGATACATCCACATGCCAAGTATCTAAGGTGTAGGTCAAAAGAGAAAAAAGTTATGGCCCGGACAAAGTTTGTGTGATGTTTCCCTTAAAAAAAACACATAAATCTGACCTTTGGGTCAAAGGTCAAGGTCACATGAAGGTCACTATTCCCTATTTGAAGTACATGAATTTGACCTTAAGGTCAGAGGTCAAGGTCACATGAAGGTCATCAAGGTAGACGACATGCGGTCTCATGGTGACAATGCACACCGGCTCATGGTGATACATCCACATGCCAAGTATCTAAGGTGAAGGTCAAAAGACAAAAAAGTTATGGCCTGGACAAAGTTTGTATGAGAAGAAGGAGAAGAAGAAGAAGAAGAATATGCACTAAAACAATATGTCTCCCTTCTGGGAAGGGGAGACATAATCAAAGATGGCCACTGGCAGCCATGTTTTTCAATAAAATTCGGAAAAATTTGATAGTTCCATCTAGACTTTACCCCAAAGCCATGTATGAAATTTGGAACTGATAAGGTGAGAGCTGCGGGCTGTAAAGAGTGCTAATGGAATTTTGAAGGGACAGGGGAAAGTACGGATGGATGGACGGACGGAGGATGGATTGCAACCCATCCCAATAGCTCATACAAATGTACATATTTTTGCACAATGGCTAATCATGACCACAACATGAGTATCAACTCAAGACCAGGGGTGAGCGTTAATAAGCCATGTAGCCCATTTTAGAGAGAGTTTGCACCTCCCAAGCATTGGTGACTGGGTCGTATTTTACCAGTAAAACAGAGCCTGTTTACCACAGTGAACAGGCACTGCTCCACATCCCACCCGTAGGCAGAGGTTCTTGGATTCTACTAGTTAAAACCAATTGCATTCAAAAGAAACCACTAAGAGAAGAGCACTCTCTGGTAAATTGTGAAAGTGAATTTTGATGAAGAGAAAGATATGTTCAGTGAAATAAAGTAATAATGCATTAACTGGTAGACTGTTAAATTATTTTTGGCTATCAAAATTTATTCACATATCCTTGCCTTGTTGCAATTTATGGGAGAGTGCTAAGGCACTCTCCCAATAAACTGTAGCAAGGCAAATTCACACAGATGAAATAATTTCATTTCAGATGTAATATAAAGCACATCCACAGAATATGAAACCTTTAAGTTGCACTACCTACTGACAGGGCAAAGCCAGTCTAAAAGGGATGAGGCCCCCTCCCCTACTTTCATGTTCAAATATATGTATATAGATTTCTTCTCTCTGTGTAGTAAGCACATGTTTTAATTAGATAATTAGCCTTAGGTGATTCACAGTGGGATATTTCTCTGGCATATTACTAGTCAGCATGAAATGTTTCCATGCTATCTAAAGTCAATTAATATTGGAGTGACCGACACTTTTAATCGTTTCTCGGGATACGCTTGATAGCATATGCATTGGTGTGAGATGATATCATTTTCAGAGATGTCATGTGCCAGGTTTAGGCATCTTGACATATTGCTGTCTGACCATCACCAGATGAGATATAAAGTGTGGGGAACAAGCCATTTAGGGAGAGACTTGGGTTCCGACCGTTTAGGAGTGAGACGCCACATTGGGTCTCGTGCGAGTGGAATTGCTGGGCAATCCACGAAGCTCCATTGTACGCCGCTATTATCAGATTAGGTTAACGTGGGCTACAAGCCCGAATTCAGAGAGCAGATTACTAACCCAAGTAACAGCTAAGTTTAGAAGTCATTAGCGAGGATCGACTCGCTCCTGTCTCAAAGTGTAGGCTTTTGTATTGTGCTATTAACCCTTTTGAATGCAGATGTTGATCGCATAGTAGCCTGTTTAGTATCAGACCCCCTGAGAGTATTGACTCAAGGTCGATAGTGACAATTCGTGCAAGCTCGAAGCACTTACTGAATTTGTGAGTTCCGCATGAACTG
Organism: Pictodentalium vernedei; assembly: GCA_031216915.1. Taxonomy (NCBI): domain Eukaryota; kingdom Metazoa; phylum Mollusca; class Scaphopoda; order Dentaliida; family Dentaliidae; genus Pictodentalium; species Pictodentalium vernedei. Next base: position 648,192,293 of record CM062295.1, read on the forward strand.
TGTGCATTTCAAAGGACAGGAACGTTCACGGAGAGTTCCATCAAAGGACACATGAATAAGGTATGTGACATAGACTTTATAAACTAGCCGACAGAGAAGATAAACTGAATTCAATCAGAACTGTGTTGCCACAAGTAACTGACATTTGCTAGTCGGGATCCCCCGGCAGTCAGAGCTGCAGTCAGAGCTGCAAATGCGCACAGGTGCAACAGTAACAGTCAGTAACTGACATTTGCTAGTCGGGATCCCCCGGCAGTCAGAGCTGCAAATGCGCAAAGGCACAACAGATTAAGACTCAGTGCTTTAAGCACCTGTTGTGAGCCCACGACAGAGACATTTTGAGAGAGTACTTTAGTGCCAGTACAGGGCTCTGGATAAACTGAATTTGATGAAAAACTATTAACCCCCGTGATAAATCTTCTACCATGTTGATGAAATTGTTAAATGTGTGGAATACGGAAATTAGTTTATTTTGAATGTAAATAAAAGAATCGTTGTTACTTTAATCAATGTTTCCTTTCCGCAGCCTGAAGTGATTAGGAATCACACCTAACAAAGAAAGAACCTATATTTCAAGTTCAATCGGCAGGGAAGAAAATCATAGTGCGGTCCCAACTCAGCTTTGTGAGCCGAGTTTGGCCCATGCCCAGATTCCGACCCTCCTAGTTGGCTCGTCCTCCAATATTTTCAATGGCGAGTCTAAACAATCCCATGTCACCCCTCCCACGTGGATAGAGGTGCCCTGACACCTACACTTCCAAGTAAAGCCCCAATAAAGGGCTTTCAGCACTCCACCAGTTAAAAGTCAATTAATATATACTTTTATTCATTTTTTCTCTGCTTTCTATTTACACTTAAGAGAAGACCTATTTTCTTGGAAATTTACTCAGCTTTTTCTTAAAACCTTTGAAAATTTTCTAGGAAATTTCCTGAAAAAATTTCTTGTCCTTTTCACTAAATGCATATTTATATATATATAATAAAGTTATTGTTGCTGATATACCACTGAACAAAAAGAGACAGAGAAATAAATCAAGTTCTAGAAAAGTGGTGTATTATCTCTGAGAGCAATTGGCTCAATAAGGGCATGTGCTTCTTTAGAAAGGAAAATACCATGACATATCACTTCGGTAATGAGAATCAGTAAACTGGGGAACGACCTTAAAAAATTGGAATATGAAAAAAATATTGGTATACTGCGGTATAATTTTATTTGGTTATTAAGTTATCCCGAGACATAATTAACTGGTTGAGTGCTTATCACATTCCAATAAAAGAATGTCCAGCTTTTATTAACTGGATGAGTGCTATAAGCTGCTATAAGGGCTCTACCAAAAAGTGCTGATAGCCACTTTTTACACTGTATGTATTACCTTGTTTGCTCAGTAGTAGGAATAAAATATTCATATAAGGCCACACAAAGTAGATCTTCTGTTTCTCAGGTCATTATCTGTAAACTTTCATGCGGGCGAGCGGTTTTTTATTTTATTTTTTATTTCTGTAATTATTTCCTTGTCATCAAAAGTTCATGTTCTTGGTTTATGTTTTAGGCCTCATAATCTATGGAATAGCATGGGTGGTGGTGTAATTTGTCCCTTGAGTGCAAGAGGGCTTTGCAATGCTAAAGCATTGCAAAGCCTTCTTGCACTCAAGGGGCAAATTTGTCAATTTTTTTAACTTGGGTAAAATATCATACAAAAACCATTTAATTTTTATTTTTTTTAAGTTTACATTGGTTATAAAAAGAGAGCATGCGGCAGCCAAAAGGACCATGCGGGAGGGCCTGAGAAACAGATTTTTATTTTTTTAGGCCTAAAATTGTTTTGATATAATGTTTTGGAGAGTGCCAGCATTCTCCAATAAATAGGAACATAACAATTATTTATGAACAAAACCTTGCTAAACTACAGTACAGGGAGAGTGGATTGTAACTAAATCACCCATGGAGTGGAGATATCACCCAAAGTATCACTTTCAAATTCTATGCATATGGACAAAAAACACAAGCAACGTTTCAGCCAATAGACCTCTGGTTTAACCTGGAGGTCCATTGGCATGAACTTTGGTTGTGCTTATTTTGCTTTGCAACAAATTTGCAATTATTGTTTGGGTGGCATCTCCACTCTGCAGATGATTTAGTGATAATACATTCTCCACTTACAGTAAGACCCCACTTGCTGGTAGCAAAAGAATGTTTGAAAAACAATACTCATGTTACAAATCACTTTTGAAAAATAATTCAGCACTCTACAAGTTGAATAAAAATAACCAGACAGCTGCTGCCTCTGGTACTCATCTAAACTGTAAGACCATGTCCGTGTGTCAATGTCATGGCAGAGTTATCCCTCCTTTTACAAAGGGAAATGTTCACTTCCCCACAATGATACAAGCATTCCTGTAATTTTCCAAATTCTTCTAGGCACTGTTACATCGGAAATTATTTATTTTCACAGGGCTCAGGACCACCTAGTTCACACTACCAATCATGAATTAAATATTTATTTGAGAGGGTGACTGCAATTGGAAACTTGGAGGTTGGAAAATGGTAAACATCATTCAGGAAGGCCATTGGAAATGGAGCTTATATTCGACCCCTGTAGACACCTAAAAGAATCCCTGACTTTACAGTAAATTATAACCTTTTATGTTGATAGATACCATTCAGGAGCTGTAGGCTGAAAGAATTAAAGGTGCAGAAACTCCAAGCCATGAATGGTAAATCAACCCACTCCTCACAACACGTATACATCCAAGCTCAAAAGCAACCAGTCTAATTCTGTAGGAAATTTGACGCTGTTACAGCCTGAAACCAGTCTAGCCCTTAAGTTGGTCATCACCTATGTTTAGATTCACTCATATGGAATATTTCAGTTGGTTGGAAAAGAGAATCTATGGTTCGCTTTCCTTACCAACTTATATATTCTGGAGGACTGAATCTGAAAAATTTCAAATTCATAAAGATTAATTTTCTGTGATTCAAAGTGAGAAATGTTGCTCAATCAGTACTTTATTTGATTGACATTTTTTTTTTTTTTTTTTTTTTTTAGCGTTAGTTGGTTTTAAACATAGATTTATCTCATTCGCATTGATATCCATCACATTTCAACCACAAAAACATTGACGAAAACATTGAAGATATTTGGTATCGATTGTTAAATCAAATTCGAACAGAATATTGTGATATTAAATTTTATTTTGGTTAATTATCATTATCTATGTCATAAAAATTGTTGTCGGATGTTTGCTAACCATTACAACTTTTGTGCCAAGTTTATCAAGATTTACAGGAAAACGTAATTTTGAAATTGGAAGACAATAGTTGGGCATGTGTGCCTCATTTATCTACTTGAATAACATTATTTGATAGCAGAGATGAGTGGTATACCGTATATACCATTTGGTATCGGTATCAAGCCAATACATATTTACCAAACAGTGGGAATGTGAAAAGATGATATTTCGGTATTGAAATGTATTGACAGTAGTTGAAAAACAAGAGGCTCCAAGGAGCCTTAATCACTCACCGGCCAAAGTGGTTCAAAGAAGTATTTGCAGTCACATTCAGTTAGACATGGTTCATCAACACTACAAAGGAATGAAGTCATGAGAGACAAATTTTATGGAACTAGGGACGTGGCTTGAACAAACTTGAATCTTACCCCCCTAAGGATGCTGCATACCAAATATCAAAAGCATTCATCTACTGAATCTAAAGAAGAAGATTTTTAAAGAAAATTCCTCATTTTGAACTAAGTTATCATTCGGGCTCCCACAGTGAGCCCAAATATGAACCCAGGGACTTGGCTTGAACACACTTGAATCTCACCCCAAGGATGCTGCATGCCAAATATCAAAACATTCCGACTGCTGAATCTGAAGAAGATTTTTAAAGAAAAATTCCTCATATTGACTAAGTTATAATTTGGGCTCCCACAGGGAGTCCAAATATGGACCCAGGGACTTGGCTTTAACAAACTTGAATCTTACCCCTTAAGGATGCTACACACCACATCTCAAAACATTCTGATTGCTGGATCTGAAGAAGAGGATTTTTTAAGAAAATTCCTCATTTCGAACTAAGTTACAATTCAAGCTTCCACAGTGAGCCCAAATATGGACCTAGGGACATGGCTTGAACAAAATTGAATCTCACCCCCTAAGGATGCTGCACACCAAATATCAAAACATTCCGACTCCAGGATCTGAAGAAGAAGATTTTTTAAGAAAATTTCTTTTTTTGAACTAAGTTACAATTCGAGCTCCCACAGTGAGCCTAAATAAGGACCTAGGGACATGGCTTAAACAAACTTGAATCTCACCCCCCTAAGGATGCTGCATACCAAATATCAAAACATTCCGACTGCTGGATCCGAAGAAGAAGATTTTTAAAGAAAATTCCTCATTTTGAACTAAGTTATAATTCGGGCTCCCACAGTGAGCCCAAATATGAACCCAGGGACTTGGCTTGAACAAACTTGAATCTCACCCCCCTAAGCATGCTGCATACCCAATATCAAAAGATTCTGCCTGCTGGATCTTGAGAAGAAGATTTTTAAAGAAATTTGCCTGAAATGCACCAAGTTGAAATTCGGGCTCCTATTTTGAGCCCAAATATGAACCCAGGGGGCCAATTTGTACAACCTTGAATCAGATCCACCCCACAATGTTGCATACCAAATATCAAAAGATTCTGCCTGAGGATCTGGAGAATAAGATTTTTAAAGAAATTTGCCTGAAATGCACTAAGTTCAAATTCGGGCTTCTATAGTGAGCCCAAATTTGAATCCAGGGGGCCGATTTGAACAAACTTGAATTTGACCCCCCTAGAGATGATGTATACCAAATAGGAAAGAATGCTGCCTGGTGGATCTGAAGAAGAAGATTTTTTTGAATTATGGAAAGAAATTCATGGGTGCTATCAGACTTATGCCCCTTGTGGTGCCCCCTGTGGGTGCGGCAAGTTTATTTGTACAAGTTTGAATTGAAATATGATAGGGAACATGCACACCAAATTTGGTTCAATTTGATCCAGTAGTTTGTGAGGAGTAGTCGATAATGTAAAGTTCACGACGGACGACGACGGACGGCAAGTGATAAGTTAAGCTCCCTTCAGTGAGCTAATAAAAAGACAAACAACAGAACATTATGCAAAAGTCACAAGAAGAAGAGCCTATTGACTGTGTATTTCTGATGGCAGTCACCAACAGTCATTCAATGTAACTAAAAAGCCGAGAGAAAGTAACCATGGGGTATTCTCTCTCAGCCTTTTTGTTACATGAAGTGACCTATGACACATGCCTGTGTAACAAAGGGCTGCATGATATTCAAAACAGAATACCGGAATCGGTATTCAAAAAAATACCGCTGTATACCTGTATATCAAAAACTGTTCAGATATCTGAACATAAGTACAATCGAGACTTGAGGCATCACAGTCGGAACGAATCAGCATGCCTTGATGATGAGGTTCGAAAAACCTTCACATAACGCAGACGATATCAAAATTTATTATTTTAAATCTATTTTTTCAAAAAATTTGTACAAAACAATATCATGTGACCCCTCATTGGAATGAGCTCATTGAGCTCATTCCAATGAGGGGTCACATGATATAGTTTTGTTGAAATTTTTGAAAAGTATTTTTTCAACTGCTGAATTTGTATATTACGTGGGCACATGCGGACGATTCCTTGGGTAAAGCGATAATATTATTCATTCTGAGCTACAGTTAAAAAACTCGAGACATCTTGTAAATTAAATTGTGAGTAAATAAATAATAATGATCAACCGATATTTTGTAATTACACCGGTATTCAATCGATATTGGTTAGAATACCGGTATATATCGGTTTATCAAAATACTGTGCAGCCCTAGTGTTACATGTACTTCCCACATTTTGACAATTCGGCAGCTTTGTCTCCTGTAAAATGGGAAACAACAACTGGGCAGTATACTCAAAATACCTTTCGAAATTAGTACTGGTGTGAGTATATGTACATGTATGTTGCCGAGACCAAATACCGTCCTGATACTGAGGTGAATCATTATAAACATACCGATACCAAAAGCGTACTTGAAATTTCAATACTACCCAGCTCTATTTCACAGCTCAAATTGATGTAATTGGTCTGCATTTATTTATCAATAAGCCACTTCAACTTCAAGTGCATTATTAGTTACACAGTTTGTTGGTGGCCTAATATGGTATATATGGAGTCAGTTAATTTCATATTGGATGAGATCGAAGCTCGAGTCCAATATGGAATTAACTGACACCATATATACCATATTAGGCCACCAACAAACTGTGTAATGAATATATCTTACTGACTGCTGCATCGATGCACAGAACTAATAACAACAGCGATCAAAATTAAATGAGAGAATTCTCACAATGTGTTCACATATCTTTGCCTTGTTACAATTTATGGGAGAGTGCCTACCTACAGGCACTCTCCCATAAATTGTAACAAGGCAAATTCATACATACCAAACAGTTTCATTTCGAAGGTAACATGACACACATCCACAGAATATGAAGCCTTTTAAGTTGCCTAACCTGCACTTCAGACCAAATATGGGCTTCCAACACTCAATCTTTCAACTTGAAGCATTTATTGGCTGCCGCCATTTTGAATAATCAATTAACAAAAAGGAGATTACCCATAGCTGTCAGCGTATATTGATGTTGACAGGCAGTATATGGTTTTATATGCAGTCTGCATGTGATGTCTTTGAACCCATTACGTGTACCTTGCATACAAAACCGCACTTGTTAATACCCCGTCGTTTGTGGGGAAACGACCTGGTATGAAAAGCTATTTTAGTGCGGTCACGTGAGAAGGATTACATAACCAATTAATGTTTGTCGAGAAAAATCTTTCAGAGACTGTCCCTGATTAGCAATTATATTTTTCAGTCAGAAAATTTCTAAAACCTACATTTAATAAAAATATTCAGATACAAATGCCATATCTTTCATTTCCAGAATTCTGTACTGCGGTTTAATATAGGAATTGAAAAAATCCGTTCGTTAATTCGTGAGATTTTCAATTTGTTTTCATATTAAAATAAAATTTTCGATGATATATGATTTGGATTCCCCACTGAGTTTGTTCGCCGGTCTCCAATGACTTCAGAATATTTCATGCAATGTGGATCCAATTGATGGAAGAGCCACACTTTTGCACGTGATCCGCGAAATTCTCATTTTTGGGGTCAAATTTATCACACAAAATAACAGTATTTACCGAACCGATTTTCACCTTTAAAGATTTTATTTGATATACAAAATTTCCAAACAAAATGTATCGGGTACAAAAAAAGATTTTAGTGAACAGAAATTAATATGTTAATTGGCGAATCTTTTCCCTGATACAGTCCAATCAACACTGATTAGTGAGTGGACGTTGACATTATGTAATTACACATAACACACTCAGTCGATTTTTGGATAATTTTTTCGTATGGAGTGTACACATAATGCAATGAAATTCCCAGATACTTGTAGGAGGTAAGATATTGTATAATGTGATGTCCTTAACCCATTGAAACTGAAAGGCCCGGGATCGCGATACGACATAAATTCATAAAGTAGATAGTTGCTAAATGAATTTATGTGGTAGACCAATCAACATTTGCAATGTGCAGACCCAAGGCAGCACATTCAAAATATTGATTGGTCTTCCCCAAGTAACGAACATAGACTCTTCCAATTGAAAACACTGAAGTGGAAGATACCATCAGACAGTTTTCACACTGGCCCAGAATTGTGTGGTGCCAAATTTTTAGCCTATCTGAATACTTTTCAGCCAAACAGAATGTTTCTGTGCCAAACTGATGAGACGGATGTGTACTTCTGATTCTGAATTAAGTGATTAATTACCTTTATTAAGGCCTCTTACCTTTCCCTGATTCTGGAAGCGTTTTCGATATATTTTCAGAATACTTACTGATGTTTTAGATGGGTTTTACTGACTTGAGGCTGGTGTGAAATGTGTGCGTAGAAAGCCTGGTAGATAGAGAGAATCAGTTGGCCGTCATTTTTATTTGTGCATTGAGGTTTAGCAACATTTTCAATAGCCAGGATCATATTTTATTACATGCCTGTTCTATGTAATCCCCATCTACAGCAACACTAAACCACGTGGAAAACGAAAATCTCTTCTGCACACATGTGCAGAAAGGAAATCGTTGATGGACTATTTTTAAATAGAAGCAAATTTTCACTGGAATTTTCTACAAATCGTGCACTGCAATTAAAATTTGAATCACTTGTGATATCTAAAATCGTCCCCTGAGTTTCAATGTGTTCTATGTGCCAGGGGCATATAGAACACATTGGAACTCAGGAAGACGAAATAGTGACACTGGTTCCCCTCACAAATGTGGCTGGCGATAAAATGTGTTCTTTTTGTTGATATGTTGATGTGTCGTTCTGTGTATGTGTCGGATAGTTTTATGGTTGGAAGAAACCAGAGTACCCAGAGAGAACTACCAAGCAACTGTCAGACTCTCCAATTTACTAACCCAGCACAAACAGAGTTAGCAGTTGTTGAAGTTTGTCCAAACTGAACAGGATGAACAGCTTTCTATAATATAGCAACACATCTTGCTGTACTCAGATAATAAATTATTTACTTAATTGATGGTGAGGAGTATTTATCTAAATTTTGATGACAGCTATTATAAAGCTGAATGTTTACTTATGTTCCAACAAGATTAAAATCCTCCTTCTCTGATTGGTCGAGAGCTCGCTTAGTATATTCTATGTTTACGTCTCAAGTGGCAAATGTTACCGTCTGATGTCAATATGTGAAATATTTGAAATGACGTCGCCCCTTCGTAATTGCTTCACCAACGGAGTGACTTGCAAGCTGCTTCATTTTTCGGGATTTTTCACTCGTGCAGCAGATGGTGTTCGGGATGAGGTGTTGTTTAAATTACAAACCGATTTACGATTTGAACTGAGATAGAATGAGTTTATGTTGTTTATTGATTATTTAACAAGTGCCGTCGTGGATACACAAGAGGTTTATTTACTAAACCTGTGATAGTTAAAAGTTGCCTTGAATAAGGCAACTTTTAACGATCACAAGTTTAGTAAATTAGTCTCTTGTGTATCCACGATGTAGGTTTTACGCTATGGGTAGTGTCTTATTGGAACATATACATTATTGTGATGAGTTGACGGTAACATGATCTGAGGTTTGCGGCTCAGACCATGTTACCGTCAACTCATCACAATAATGAGTAACAACAAATATCAGACATAAACCATTTAATTTTTATTTTTTTTAAGTTTACATTGGTTATAAAAAGAGAGCATGCAGCTGCCAAAAGGACCATGTGGGAGGGCCTGAGAAACAGATTTTTATTTGTTTAGGCCTAATGGTATGATTATTATTTGATTTGACAGGTAGTGTACTGAAAGCCCATATTTGCGCTTTATTCTGAGGTGCAGATACCACAATTTAAAGGCTTCATATTCGAAAGATGTACTTCTTATATTATTTATTTATTTATTTATATATTTATTTATTTATTTATTTATTTATTTATTTATTTATTTATTGGTGTTTATGGTTACATACTTATACACAATGGCAAATCGTGACCATGACAGTTTTATGGGTGGAGGCAGCTGGAGGACCCGGAGAGAACCACCAAGCAGCAACGAGCAACTGTCAGCTTCTCAACATTCTAACTCTGTTCAAGCTTTGCTCAAGCAGGGTTACAGCGGTTGAAGACATGTGTACCATCGACGTGCAGTACAGCTTAGTACACGGCATCATCGTGCCCTCATGTAGGCAAATGGGATAAAGTGCCTTGCCCAAGAACACAATGCAGGTCGTTCGAACGGGAATCGAACTCGGTACCTTTAGCATAGAAGTCCAACAGGCTACAACTGAGCCAACACGCTGATGAAGTGATATCATTTCATTTGTCAGGATTCGTCTTGTTATGGCTTATGGGAGAGTTGTTACAATTTATAGGAGTGTATACACTCCCCCACAGATTGTAACAGGGAAACACTACATAAAGAAATCCTAGGATTGAAAAATAGTTCAGCACTATACCGTAAACAAAAATGTATCGCAAAACATTTTCTATTCAAATTTGTTTTTTTTTCTTTTTTGAAGTTTCTTAACTTTTCAAGTTCCCTTCTCTTCTATTGCTATTTCTCTAGCCAATTGTTTTCTCTCTGAATCCCTTCCTTCCCTCTTCTTTCCACTCCTTCTATGTTTTTCTTTTTCATTTTTTTTACCAAGATAGGTGACAGTAAAACAGCAAGCTGGTTAAGACACCCTTCTGCAGAAAACAAATATCTATCTCGGTAGAATCATAGGTGTGACCCCCAGGTAGATGTCCCAAAATAATGTATTTGTTTTCAAGTACATTTAATATATCCCAAAATAATGTATTGTTTTCAAGTACATTGAATAACTGTTTAACCCTTTACCCAATGAATCGCCCGCATCTGTCCGCGTAATATGCAAATTCAGCAGCTCATTCCAAAGAGGGGTCCAAAGAGGAGTCACATGATATGGTTTTGTTGAAATTTTTTGAAAAAATTTAAAAAAAGATATTTAAAATAATAAATTTTGATATCGTCTGCATTGCATAAAGGGTTAATTATTTTGTATTACTGTTCATTAATTTTGTTTTACTGTTTATTTATTTGGCCATGCCTGTAGTATATTGTTCTCAGCAAAATTCATTCATTTATTCATTCATTCACTCATTCATTCATTTGTATTGCAAAAGAATTCAGTGGGTCCAAATGGTGTGCAACAAAAGCCAGAGGGATGTTACTGTACAGCCGCAGTGGATTGATCACTTTCCACGAGTGGGCAATATTTCCACAATCATGATCGCAATAATATTATACTCTGAACACTTATTATAGGAATAATCATCAAAAATGTAATTAATGTAAAATACTGCTCATGATGATTTCTATTACATTGTACCTGGTAAACGCATGCGTGGACATCACTCCCCATATGTGGATAATGATCAATCCACAGCGACTGTACTGTACAATTTTTTGATTTTCATCATAATGGGACATAGCTTGATAGCTATCGCTGAACTAAATATTTGAATTAGAGTTACCCGCCTTGAAATGTTGCACTCCTCGGAAATGAGGCAATCTCCAAAAATAAACAGCCTTGGGAAAATGTATTGTTTCAATAAACGTTTGAAACATTCTATTGATATCTTGCATTATTGTTGAATATTCTGAAAAAAAGAGAGCGATTTGATGACTTTTGGCCCCAAAAATACAATTTACCTTTTGTGTTTTTTTGTATGGAATTCCCTGAAAAATATGTGCATGTGGCCAGTACTTCCCTTTATGTCAGTTTTTCACTCTTATTTGTTGCATGACCCCCTGTTTTCGAGTCAGATGCGATCATATTTTTTTTTCACCTGAACGTTATAATGGTCACCTATGGGAAAATATTTAGTTCCGTGATCCTTCAATATCTGTCTGATGAGGAAGATTTAAGCATTATTAAACATGTAAGTCTCTATGCACTGCAGTTGACTGTGACCTTTTGCTCCTATTATCACAATACAAAAATATTGATTTGGATTGGTTTCAGCGAGATTAGGATTACATGTACAGTTAGGTAAGTTTTTATATCCAACTCATTATACACACATTGCCAGCTGTCCATGTACATAGATTTGTTATCCATGTAGAAATACATAGATTTGCGTACATTAGCTTGGTACAGTTAAAACTAGAAGTCCTGTCACGAACTGTGCGCTTATCTTGGCTTAATTGCGCATAGGAATTGCGAGCAATTGCCATATCGAATGGCATCCAAAGCATGGCAGATTTTCCTGGTTACACATATCAAACACAGGCAATGTTTCTGCCAATGGACCTCCGGATTACCCGGAGGTCCATTGGCTGAAACATTGCTTGTGCACAGGTCATATGTACAGAATTTGATGGCCTTACTATGATCATAACGCGTAGATTAAAATGCAGGTCGACGTGCTATTTGTGCGCATTTCATGACAGGACTTCTACATGTAGTTTTAACTGTATGTGCAAGCCTCAACAAATTTTTGTTCATAAAAACTATTCGAACAATTTATTGGAGAATATCTGATTCCCCTTTCTGAGAGGTTTTAAGAAAATTGCCTTCTTATGAAAGAAAAGAATATTTCACGTGACGTTTGTCTCATTATGCAATATATTAAGATATTTATTTTGAATTATTCAGCAGTGAATCAGTTAATAACTATTTATTGGCTGTCATTCTAATACAGTACCAGGAAAGGGGATAATTGATCAATAATTCCAGGGGGGATTTTCCACTCAATAACTATTTTTATTATGCCTCATGTAAAGACAAAATGTTATTTTCTCTTGCCCCTTTACCCAACAGACACAATATCAACATTTATTATTTTAGGTTGTGTTTTTTTTTAATTTTTCAAAAAATTTCTACAAAGCCATTTCATGTGACCACTCATAGGAATGATCTGGATGAGCTCGTTCCATTGTGAGGGGACACATGATATGGTCTTGCTGAAATTTTTTCATAAAGAAAGTTTTTTCAACTGCTCAATATGTAAATTATGTGGCAGATGTCACTGATTCGTTAGGTAAAGGGTTAAATATGGTTTAGAGAAGGGCAATATACCAAAAAACTGAACCAATACAGTCATATCATGGAGAAGCCAAAAAACCAAACTGAAACAATCATTGAATATTGAAACCTTCAGTGTTTTTCCAATTTTCTCACATTTGCTATGTAAAAGGCCTTGAAAGACTTAACAGCAGTTTGCATTTTCATTTTTATGAAAGAAGTGACTGATTTTCTTTTCAGTTTTGTTAACTCTTGAGGACCTGGGCAATTATCCTGAATTCCCTCTAGACTACAACCTGTATGCATCAAGTTGTTATTTATTTATTTATGTATTTACTGGAGTTTAACGACACTTTCAACAGCCATAGTCACCTCGTCAGTCCTCGTGTCGGACCATTTTACAGGTGGAGGAAGCTGGAGTACCCAGAGAGTACCACTGGCAAGAAACTGTCAGACTCCCCAACATACTAACTCCGAACAAGCAGGGTTAGTATTGGTTGAAGATAAGTGCACCATCGATGTGCAGTATGCCTATCACACAGCACCACTGTACTTCCATGTGGTCAATCGGGATGAAGTGCCTTATCCATGGAAACAACGCAGTTACCCCTGGCTGGGATTGAACCATGGACCTTCTGGTTTGAAGTTCAGTGCCATAACCACTGAGCCACCATGCTCCCTCAACCAGTTGTTGGCAGGGATTTCTAGTCAATTCTTGGTGGCCTCTTAGCTGGTTGAGTTCTACATTATTTTTGGTGGTCTGAATTTGTTCATCAAAATTTGTTTTATAACAACTTATTGAAGAGTGCCCACTTCTAACTGTAAGAATATCAATTTTTAGTTCCTTTACCTTTTAACTAACAAATCGCCCGCATCCTCCACATAATACATGTATGCAAATTCAGCAGTTGAAAAAATATTATTTTTTAAAAAATTTCAACAAAAACATATCATGTGACCCCTCGTTGGAACGAGCTCATCGATCTCGTTCTAACGAGGGGTCACATGATATGGTTTTGTTGAAATTGTTTGACAAATTTGAAAAAATGATATTTAAAATTACAAATTTTGATATAGTCTGCATTGGGTAAAGGGTTAATAATTTAGAATTTGAGGGTACAATAATATCCTTGTGAGTTCAGCCAAAACATATTCCATATTAACTGGTTGAGGGATAAATTATTTCTGGTGGACTGAATTTGTTCATCAAAATTTGTTTTATAACAACTTATTGAAGAGTGCCCACAGGGTCTCTTCAATAATTTGTGATAAAACAAATTTATATGAACAAAATATTATTTGCATTGGACTGAATATGAAACATGAGCAAAGAAAATGTTGGCATTTGCTGTGGTATCCTCATTTTTTTTAAAGCCCTGATAGTGGCTTCTAGCACTCAACCAATTAAGGTGCTCCAGGTGATTAGTCTATTGTCAGCAGGGCATCCTAATGATGGCATGTTAAGGGCACATGCTATGAGATTGCAGAAGACTAAAACAGACCTTTAAAGGTAAATAGGCCTTTGGAACAAGTCACAAACTTACTGTAGAAATGATTTGTGTTGGCAAAAGAATGTCAATGTTGAGTTCGTTGATAGAATGATACAATAACAACTTATTCTGTATTTTCCTCATGTAAATTCCCCTTTGGTACACTCAGCCAAAACATGTATTATTTATTTATTTATTGATGTTTAAGGTCACATATTTATGCACAATGGCTAATCATGACCGTGACAGTTTTACGGGTGGAGGAAGCCGTAGTACCCGGAGAGAACCAGCGAGCAACGACGAGCAGCTGCCAGCCCCCCAACATCGTAACTCCGCACTGCAGCACAGGCAGGGTTAGATTGGTTGAAGACAAGCGTACCATCGACGTGCAGTACGCCTTAGTACACAGCGTCATTGTGCCCCCACGCGGGCAATGGAGATGAAGTGTCTTGCAAAAACATGTATAATTCAAGTCAGAAACTGAATACTTAACCAACAAGAGCTATTGCTGAAGGCAATTATACCACCACTGCAGAACTGAACCAATGAAGCATAAATGAATTAAAAACAAAGTAAGGACCAAAACTCTGTTGAAACAAGTAATAAAAAAAAATAATAATCTGACAACACCGAAAATCATTCTAGTCTTGGGAAATGTTACAATTTAATTACATACCAAGTTCCATAATAATAATTTACTTAAGTTATGAATATTCTCGGATGGACTCACACATGGACGGATGGACAGATGCACAGACAGGCGGATGCACAGACGGACAGACACATGTAATCCAGTATATCCCCCCATTTTCTTCGAAAGTGGGGGTATAATGATGAAAGTCAAAATTAGGGCTTCAAGAGTTAAAGAAGGATTAACTTTTTATTTGAATGAGGAATGAGATTGGGAAATTTGGGGTTTGAATTGGGAAAAATCATGCCAAAATGCCAATGGGAATAGGTCCCATATTCAGCCCCTGTAGACACCCAAAAGAATCCCTTCATGCAGTTGGCCATACAAATAGAAGTCTGTAATACTGATTTAGGCTACTAGGGGTCTGACATGACCAAGTGGGAATATGGTATGGGTTGATTAAATAAGAAGTTGGGAAGCCCATGCATCATGACTGTGTATATATCCCTCCTCCCCACCCATTGGTCATCTTTAATATACTGAGTCAAAAAAGAAAGTATAATAAACTTTGAGGAGCAATTTTTTTTAGTATTATCGACTTTAATCCCAAACAAATTATTGTAAATTCATATTTCGAGTCTAGCTGTATGAATTTCCATAATTTCATGTTCTTAAAGTTGCCAACGCCATGTCAGGACGTCGCAATTCAGACATGGGGTGAAATGAAAAGTTCACACATGCAGTCAACATCGACGATGCATGGACCTGATAAGTCTCTGGATGTTACCCTGTGGTACTGCATTCCACTCCTGCCTTAAAACATTACAGAAATCGCCTAACGTCTGAAGATCATGAAGTCATACCCGACGGTCCAAATGATCCCAAAGATGCTCAATTGGCGACAAAGCTGGCGAAAGTGGGGGCCAGGGAAGAAGTTTGATGCTCTGCTCCTCAAGAAAGTCACGACACATACTCACCACGTGATATCAGTCACTGTCTTGCTGGAATAACTGCAATCCAACATTAGCGTTCAACAACGGGACAACAACAGTGTTGAGAATTTTGTCCCTATATCGCTGTCCATTCAGATTACCATTGATGAAGATCAACTGCGTTCGATGGTGCAAGGAAATTCCTGTCCAAACCATTACACTACCCCCCCCCCCCCCCCCCCCCCCCCATCCCCCAAAATGGTCGCATTCCTGCACACAGGCATCAGAAAAACTTCTCCTCGTTGGCGATACACTCTTGCCCTACCATCAGGGTGCTGTAGACAAAATCGTGATCCATCACTAAAAAGAACTGTGCTCCAACACTGCGGAGTCCAGCGTATCCATCCCATCCTGATGGTCCAATGATGATGGGTAAGGATTGGCCCGTGGTATGGATGCCTACTTCGGATGCCATGTTCAGCGAGTCTGTTGCGGACAGTTTGTGCACTGATTCTATTGTTAGTTCTACCAGGAGTAATTGCTGCCGTCCTCATCGCCAGAAGGAAGCGATCGTGCAAGTAAGACGTCCTGATGTGTCGGTCTTGTGCAGGGCCTCTATATCCAGTGGTTCTATACCTTAAAATGAGACTGTAAATAGTGGCCACTGTGACTCCGAACTCAGCAGCGAGCACATCTGGAGGTATCCCAGCCTCATGCATACCAATGACACGCAACCTCTGATTTTCGGTTAACCTTGGCATTTTTTAGAATGTCAGAAGACAAAAACTAGCATGTTTTCTCAATAACCCAGGTTCTCTTAAGCACAACATAACACAAAGAAAATCGTCGGTCAGCCAATCAATTTGACATTCTAGGGTAGCAGGTGCTATTTTGAAATCTGTAACAAAATTGTATATTGTTGGGTGGACAACTACAATATGTAATTAAACTCGTTGCACGACTTCTTGTCCACAAACATGAAACATTAGAACTATTATATTTCATCCTTTATGCTATTTTTTCACATTTGTTTCTATTATACTTTCTTTTTTGACTCAGTATAAATACAGTACATGGAGAGCATTAACATACTAGTGGAGTCAAATTCCCAATCAGAAAGTATGTGTCAAGTTCTGCGAGAAAATATAAGAATTACACACAAACTTTCAGCTAATGGATCTCTGGGTTCAACCTTTGTTTGTGTTCAATTGGCATCCTAATCTTAGCTAATGTGCTCTCCACAGATACTACACATCATTGACTAGTTGGCAGCTAGAAGCCACTATCATATCTGAATTGAAAATTGCTAAAAGCCACTGTAGAGGCTTTACACAGCATGCATCTTGTTGATTGCTAGGGGGTAGAAAAAAATATTTGATATAAAATTGTTTTGTTGCAATCTATTTGTCAGTACCAACTGGCACACTGCAACAGATTGCTTGTTATGAAAAAAAGTTGTGCTAAATCCAGGTTCCTGCCGGCAAGGACTGATAAAATTGAAGGCAGTGGCGGTGCTACAGGGGGCCATGGGGGGGGGGGGGGGGGGGGGGGGGGGTGGAATTTGACCCCCCCCCCAAACGAATGCTTTGCCCCCCAGTTGCCCCCCCCCCAACCATCTCGCATGCATTTAACACATTCAGTCACTCTCTCTCACACACACACACACCCCTCTCTTTTTTTATTCCCAATAATTTCCCATACACACTTAGCCCAAAGCCTCAGGGTAGCTGATGAACACATCCAGGCAGTAGAGATTTAAAGACTCGGATGCAGATACTTATAAGTTATAATTAAGTTATGAGCCAACAAAGGCATGTCTATCCATATCCCTTGTCTAAAAAAATTCATGGATTTCGCATTATGACAGACGGGCATTATGAGTCTCTCTCTCTCTCTCTCTCTCTCTCTCTCTCTCTCTCTCTCTCTCTCTCTCACGCACAGACCCACCAGACGCGGATCCAGGATTTTTTGAAAGGAGGACCGCTAATTACCATTACATTTAGTCGAAACTTGGACCCAAAGTCCGTAATATATTTTTTTGGTTTGGTATGTCCACAGGACGTACCAAACCAAAAAAGTATATTACGGACTTTGGGTCGAAGTTTGGACTACCTCATAACAAAGTAATGATATGATCCTTTACGTATTTGCCCCCCTTCATGGGAGTCTGCCCCCCTAGTTGCCCCCCCACAAAAAAATTTCTGGCGCCGCCACTGATTGAAGGTTATTCAAGGTCGTTTTCCAATATATTTCAGCATTTTTCAAGGCCCTACAATAGCCAAATTCAAGAATTTTCAAGGCCCTGACTTTACTAATCCAAACAACTTGTAGGTCCTTTGGTCATTACCAGACTCTGTTCCAACTACAACCCTTTGGGGTAATGACTAGAAGGTCGAAGTTAGGACTATGCCTTCATGAATTCTGGCATATAAAGCTACCTAGCTATGATTATGCGCTTCATCAGCATTTTTATTTTGTGAATATTCAAGGATTTTCAAATCCTCCCAGGGCTGCACGGTATATCGATATATCGATACATGCAGGTATTCAAACCAGTATCGATTGAATACCGGTGTGATTGCAAAAATATTGGTTTATCGTCATTATTTATTTACCCACAGTTCAATTTTCAAGATGTCCTGAATTTTTAATTGTAGTCCCAAACGAATATTATCCCAGTATCTAACAAATTGGCCGCATCCTCCCGGGTAATAAACAAATTGTACAGTTGAACAAATATTATTTTTAAAAAAAATTCAACAAAACCATATCATGTGACCCCCTCATTGGAACGAGCTCATTCCAATGAGGGGTCACTTGATATGATTTTGTTAAATTTTTTTTTTTTTTAAATCGATAAGCAATATTTAAAAAAATAAATTTTGATATTGTCTGTGTCGGGTAATGAGTTATTTGAACTGTATCATCTCAAGACAGGCTGAATTTGTTCTGATTGTGAATGATCAAGTCCCGATTATGGTATGTGTGTCGTGATATCTGAACAGTCTTTTGATATACCCTTATACCGCAGTATTTTTTTTAATACCGATATTCAGTTTCGAATACCGTGCAGCCCTAAATCCTCCTGACACATTTTCCAGGATTTCAAGGCTTTGAATGACTATTGGTCAAATTCAAGGCCATTCCTTCAATCCAAAGTGGGTACCCTGTGAACTAATGTTACACTACCCAGCAAAACTGAATCGTTGAAAAAACTAGTTGTGTTACAAATCTGTTTTGAAAGATAATTTTGCACTCTATCAGTTAATGTACATGTACATGTAATAATAAATCATTGGTACAAAATTTCTACAGAATGAAAATGAGGTACAGTGGAACCCTGTTAATTGAATAGCCACTTTGCCGATGAAAATTATTCAGTTAACAGGAGTATTCAATTAACAGGGATTGTGTCACTTACCTGTATTCTAGAGATAAAAACAAGCATTTATTCTTTTATACCTTGTTTGATAGAGCTCTATGAGCTCTGTCAAACAAGATATAATAGGTTAAATGCTTGTATTGGATGTACTGAAGCCAACTAGGTCTATAAACAAGGAAAACTGGGAAGAGTCAGGGGAGTTGTTTCTCGTCAGGTTACAAGATTTTTTATTCAATTAACAGGAGCTTACTCTATAACCAATATTCAATTAATAGGTAAAACTGAGATATGGTAAATGGTTTTGTGATGGGAAATTATATTCAATTAACAGGGTTATTCAGTTAAGAGATATCGAGTTAAGAGGGCTCGACTGTACATGTACCACCAAAAAAAAAGTCTGCAGAATTGAATGTATTTTGTGTTTCTGAAGTGACCTATTTGGGGGGGGAAAGAGAGAAATTTTTCAACACCTAATAAGTGTGATAACATTAATTGTCATGAGCTCATCCATAATGGAACTTGGTATTTTAAATGTCACAGCAATAAACATCAGCTGCAATTTCCCATGCAAATAATAACTACATCAGCATAATACTTATAAAATTAAAGAAAAATCAGGGTCTGTAAAGGTTTAACAGTTGTTCTTCAAAGGCAAAAGTCAGAAGACCAGAACACCAACATAACAAATTCTAGAAGTTCATTCTTTGAAACTCACAATACAGTGGAACCCTGTTAACTGAATGAAAATTATTCAATTAACAGGAGTATTCAATTAAGGAGGATTGTGTCACTTTCCTGTCTTCTGGAGATAAACTTAACACTTATTCTATTACACCTTGTTTGACAGAGCTCCATGAGCTCTGTCAAACAAGATATAATAGATTAAATGCCTGTACTAGATGTACTGAGGCCCAATAGGCCTATAAACAAAGGAAAATTGGGGAGTCATGGTAATTTCTCGACAAGTTACAAGATTTTTTATTCAATTAACAGGAGGTTACTCTAGAACCAAAATTCAATTAACGGGTAAAATTTGTACTGAAGGTATGGTAAATGGTTTTGTGCTGGGAAATTATATTCAATTAATAGGGTTATTCTGATATCCAATTAAGTGGGCTCCACTGTATATGCAGGCCTTTGGGGGCGCGGTGGCTCAGTTGGTAGAGGTGCAGGCTGCAAGCCGAGGGGTCCTCGGTTCGAATCCCACCTGCGGCAACCACGTTGTGTCCTTGGGCAAGACACTTCACCCCCATTGCCCACGTGGGGGCACGGTGACGTTGTGTACTAAGGCGTACTGCACCTGTCTTCAACCAATGCTATCCCTGCTTGTGTGGAGTTGGTATGTTGAGGAGCTGACAGTTGCTCGCCGTTGCTTGGTGGTTCTCTCCGGGTACTCCGGCTTCCTCCACCCGTAAAACTGTCATGGTCATGGTTAGCCATTGTGCAGAAATATGTGACCTTAAACACCAATAAATAAACAAGAGGCCCCACGGGGCCTGAAGCGCTCATCTTGTACAGAACACAATTTTAAACAGAGTCCAAGAATGAGTCTACATTAAGCAAGCCATCTCCATAGGCTACACTGTCAGTCCTCGAGTCCCTCAGGAGTGACAAAAATAATCTGGGCATCATGCCTTTTCTTCAGTTGATCATAAGTAAAATGTAGAGCTCCCCTATGAAGCCCCTTGATACAACCTATGTGGATTAATCTTAGTACCTCTAGAGGGTACTGAATACAAAATTTTTAATTCTTCAGCAAAATGGCCAATTCCGGCTCCCATAGAGAGCCCAAATATTAACCCAGGCTCTTGATCTGAACATAGTTAAATCTGACTTCCCTAGAGATGTTGTGTACCGAATATGAAAGCATTCTGACTGTTGGATCTGAAGAAGAGAAATTGTAAAGAAATTTCTTCGAATTGCACTAAGTTCAAATTTGGGCTACCCTAGCAAGCCCAAATATTGACCTATGGATCCGATTTGAACAAACTTGCATCTGATCCCCCTAGAGATATTGTATACCAAATGTGAAAGCATTCTGACAAGTGAATCTGAAGAAGAAGATTTTTGAGGAAATTCCCTCATATTGTACTAAGTTAAATTTCATGTTCCCATATGGAGCCCAAATATTAACCTAGGCACTCGAATTGAACAACCTGGAATCTGACCCCCCTAGAGATGTTGTATACCAAATATAAAAGCATTCCGACTGGTGGATCTGAAGAAGTAGATTTTTAAAGAAATTTTCTCATATTGCACTAAGTAAAAATTTGGGCTACCATAGTGAGCCCAAATATATACCTAGGGATTTGATTTGAACAAACTTGAATCTGACCCCCATAGAGATGTTGCATACCAAATATCAAAGCATTCTGACTGATGGACCTGAAGAAGAAGATTTTTTTAAATTACCCTCCATATTGAACAAAGATAAAATTTGGGCTTCCATAGGAAGCCCAAATATTAACCTAGGGACTTGGTTTGAACAATCTAGAATCTGACCCTCATAACAATGATGTATACCAAATATTAAAAGATTCTGACTGGTGGTTCTGAAGAAGAAGATTTTTAAAGAATATTCCCCATATTACCCTATGTTAAAACTTTGGGCTCCTGTAGAGAGCCCAAATATGAACCAATGGGCTTTATATCAACAGACTTTTATCTGACCCCCCTATGAATGCTGTATACCAAATATCAAAAGATTCTGATGATTGGTTCTAGAGAAAAGATTTTTTTTAATTTTTGCAAATATGCTGACTCAGCATTTTTTTGATGCCCATTACAGAACACCCTAACATAACCGATGGCAATTTTTTTTTACCATTCAATTCTACTGGTCATAAGGATACTTCATACCAAATAAAAGCTCTCTGTTCCGTGGGGTTTGGGAAATATGGACGTTTGAAAATATTTCTATTTTTAGCTCCCAGGGTTCCCATGGGGATGCGGGAATTTTTTTTTTTGGATGGGTCAAGTACTTATGACCCAATACTACCACAAACCAAATTTGGTTCATACCGGACCATCGGTTCAGAAAATAGAAATTTTGGGCGGGGCCAAAAATCTTACCCCTCCTATTACAAAGCCAAATATTACTTTACGAACTTCGTTTGAACAAACTTGATTCTACACCTCATATGGAAGCTCCATAGCAAATACCAAGTCATTGTACACACTGGTTCTTGAGAAGAAGATTTTTAAAATATTTTGGAGCATTTTCCCCCACTCCCTCCCTAAGGGGGTGGGCATGCTGAGTTGAACAAAAATGAAATGTCCCTTTGGGACCATCACTCACACAAACCTTCACTTGAATTGGCCCAGTGGCTTTGGAGGAAAAGACCAAAACATGGTGTTGACGGACGACGGACGGGAAGCGATGAGATTAGCTCAGCTTGACTTTGTCAAGATGAGCTAATAAATAAATAAATAAATATATGCAGGCCTTTAGATTGATCTAATTTGGTGACACTGTAGTCTTGCCAAGTCAGCTACAGTTTAACTTCACTGAAGAAACTTTTTGCAATATTGATTATCTGAAATGCCATGGAATCTCCGGACTGTATTGTTGCTTCAGAATATCTTTTACAGGTAACTCTATGGGGTTTTATACACAAATTAACTGGAATCACTTTTTACTGAAAACAGAACATGTGCCCCAGCATGCAGTCTCCAGGTATCTCTGGGTAAACAAGATTTGCCCAGAAACATTTGTAAAGCAACAGGATGTAGACTGCCATTGAGTAGCAATAATCTATACAAATCTCTTGGCCTTTAACAGAATTGGAAAAGAAAGCATACAGTTAAAACTAGAAGTCACGAACTGTGCGCTTATCTAGGCTTAATTGCGCACAGGAATTGTGCGCAATTACCATATCAAATGGCATCCATAGCACGGCAGGTTCTCCTGGTTACTCATATCAAGCACAGGCAATGTTTCTGGCAATGGACCTCCGGGTTACCCGGAGGTCCATTGGCTGAAACATTGCTTGTGCACAGGCCATATGTACAGAATTTGATAGCCTTACTATGGTCATAACGCGTAGATTAACGCGCAAATCAACGTGCTATTTGTGCGTATTTCATGACAGAACTTCTAGTTTTAACAGTACACTGTAAAAAGCAAAACCATACTGTGTACTATGTCCTAAATTTGGGAACACTCCTGAACACTCCTGTAATTTGAGGCATTGGTAGCCAGTATGAGTTTGGTGGAATTTAAAGGCCTGAATATATCTGCACTGCACGGATGATGGTAGTAATTTATTCAGGGAAGGATAAACACAACAAAAGGAACTCTGTAGGCCTGGTTTCTCCAATTGATGAATATTAGCAACTTCTATGCAGGCATTTAGATTTCAGTGAAATTATCATTATTCTGTTTCTGAGCAGGTTCTGCCAGGTCAGAATCATGGAAATGAAAAACAGGTTCCCACAGATTTTTTTGCATTTCTCTTTTCATCAAAGAGCAGTTGAAACACACAAGTTTTTTGCCTTGACTGAAATTACTTTATTTATCATTGATGAAACAGTGATCCAATTTGTAACAGTAACAACAGTGTATTTGTTTTGACAATCTTAGATGATTCTGATTATTGAGTGAGTATGCATGTTGCCAACAAATTCTGTTTCTAAATTAAAATTGAATGCACCTAATTTCAAAGCGTTTGACTACAAAACCATGTGAAGCCAAACACACGAAACTGTTATCACTGCAAACAATAACAAAATCACATTTTATCTCTGAAACTGATGAGGAGAAAATTTCTTGGCACTAAAAGGAAAGATACATTCTTCCAATTTCACAGCACTCCTTACAGAATAAAAAAAAAGAGGTGTGCTCAAGCTTTATTTCTAATTAAGGTTTACACACATTTCGTCGCAATCAATTCAATAGCACAGTGGAGCCCACTTAATCGGATATCTCTTAATTGTATATCCCTGTTAATTGAATATAATTTTCAAACACAAAACCATTTACCATACCTTCAGTACAAATTTGATCTGTTAATTGCATATGGGTTGTAGAGTAAACTCCTGTTAAATGTATATAAAATTTTGTAATATGTCGGAAAAATTACTGTGACACGCACCAAATTCCCCTTATTTATCAATCTTTTTGGTCTCACTACATCCAATACAGGCATTTATTCTATTATATTTTGTTTGACAGAGCTCTATGAGCTCTGTCAAACAAGATATAATAGAATAAATGATCAGTTTACCTCCAGAATACAGGAAACTAACCAAATCCCTGTTAATTGTATACTCCTGTTAATTGAATAATTTTCAGTGGCAAAATGGATATTCAATTAAGAGGATTCTACTGTATTACCTTCCTATCAGAATATGCTGCAATTGAGCAATCACCCATTCCGAATCAGAATGCAAGAAGAATTTTTATTTAATTATTTTTTTATTTGTTCAACTGTAAAATAAAAATGAAATAATAATTTCATTGTCCATCAGTTATGATTGTTTTTTCTTTATCTTTTTCACTTGAGAGTAATATTGTACACACTCATCTGAGTCATCACTGCCTCGGGTCAATTGTTACAATTAAACAGAGTGTTCATGGGTACAAAATACACAAATGAAAGTACAGATAATTTGTTTCACTTTTTTATTTCATCAAATGTATTCACCCTCCCCTCTCAACTATAGCAATCAACTTCACATTCTAGGTCCTTCTTAACCCTTTACCCAATGAATCGGCCGCATCCACCCGCATAATTAAGCAAATTCAGGAGTTGAAAAAATATTATTTTTCAAAAATTTCAACAAAATCATACCATGTGACCCCTCAATGGAACGAGCTTGTCAAGCTCATTCCAACGAGGGTTCACATGGTATGGTTTTGTTAAAATTTTTTGAAAAATTTGAAAAAATGATATTTAAAATAATAAATTTTGATATCGTCTGCATTGGGTAAAATCAGTAAGAAATAAAAATATGTTCCCTGATACATCTGGTCGTTGTTGAAACCCAAAAGCAGGTTCTGTAGGGTTCCAAGACATCAAATACACAGAACTTGTTTTCAGGTCCTGTGGGGAGCTCGGTGGCTCAGTAGGCTGAGGTGCAGGCTGCAAGCCGAGAGGTCCTTGGTTCGAATCCCACCTGGGGCAACCACATTGTGTCCTTGGGCAAGACACTTTATCTCGATTGGGAGCACGGGGGAACGATGAGGCCGTGTACTAAGGCGTACTGCACGTCGATGGTACGCATGTCTTCAACCAATCTAACCCTGCCTGTGCTACAATGCGGAGTTACGATGTTGGGGAGCTGGCAGCTGCTCGTCGTTGCTCGGTGGTTCTCTCCAGGTACTCCGGCTTCCTCCACCCGTAAAACTGTCATGGTCATGATTAGCCATTGTGCATAAATATGTGACCTTAAACATCAATAAATAAATAAATTCAGGTCCTGTGAATTTTTAAAATCTGCATTTAACCCTTAAGGGACTGGAGAGTTTTATATATTTTGTACACTTTGACAGTCTACATCCTGTAGCTTTGTACATGTAGCTGTTTTTAGACAAGAATTGGCTACCTATATAGGCAGCCAAGACTTGCCTAAAACAACTGCGAAGGTTCTGAGAATGTAACTTGTACAGTTAAAACTAAAAGTCCTGTCCTGAAATGCGCACAAATAGCACGTCGATCTGCGCGTTAATCTACGCAATATGACCATAGTAAGGCTATCAAATTCTGTAAATATGGCCTGTGCACAAGCAATGTTTCAGCCAATGGACCTCCGGGTAACCCGGAGGTCCATTGGCAGAAACATTGCCCGTGTTTGCAATGAATAACCAGGAGAACCTGCCGTGCTTTAGATGCCATTCGATATGGCAATTGCGCACAATTTGTACGCGCAATTAAGCCTAGATAAGCGCACAGTTCGTGACTTGACTTCTAGTTTTAACTGTAAGTTAACCCAGAGATTACATATTTCAAGACTTGTCAAAAAAACAACTTCCAGAGCCCTTAGAATGCAATTTGTGAGTTAACCCTGATACTGCATATTGGGAAAAGTTATCAAAATCGGAATTAGGATCTTAACTGGTAGAGTGCCGAATTATTTTTGACCATCAAAATTTGTTCAATTGTCTTTGACTTGTTACAATTCATGGGAGAGTGCCTGTGGGCACTCTCCCATAAATTGTAACAAAACAAATCCTAACAGACTAAATGATATCACTTCGGAGATAATACAAAACATAGCCACTGAATTTGAAGCCGTCAAGTTGCAGTACCTGCACTCAAGAATAGAGCCCAAATATGGCCTTCTAGCACTCGACCAGTTAAGGGTTAAGCATCTGCAACCTTTCAGTCCACAGACTTAGTTACTCAGAAAACCAGTCACAATCTGATCAAAATTTGCTGTTCACATTTTTGATCCCAACACTGCATGATCACAGGCGAACATGTCATTATTACTTTACTTATCTCCTCTTTACTTTTATGTTTATTGGAATTTTAGGTCATTTTCAGCATCTATGGCCATGTGATGTGCAAAATCAAGTATAAAGTGATGTTCAGTTGATAAAGGCTACGCATTTACAGTACAGCCGCCATGAACTGGTCATAACCCTCTAAATGTAACACAAAAAACCATTGGTGAAAAAAATCCATTCAGTTTACATGGGGCAAATACGATTAAATGTGCCTAACTTACACTTATTTCAATAACAAGAGAATCCCTGTGCTGGGCAGGAATATCCACCAGCAGCATGCAAGGAGTTAATTGGTTGAGTGCTAGAAGCCACTATCAGGGCTTACCAAATGAAAGTGTCAATGACACTGTAGTTTAACTTGTCTGTGTGTTGTGTTTGATGAAAAGGATAATGTTCGATGTTTATGAAAGGATTATGAAATCAGACAAAAATTGTGATAATTGGGAATATGTTAATTTCTGTTCCCTGTATGCTATGTTTTTAATAAAAATAACATGAGGAGTAGACTGTACTAAAGAACTGAGGGGTGGGTTAATGTGGCCTTCACAGTTAATGTATGTGGCCCTCACAGTTAACGTATGCCAACAAAGTTACCAAGTTACAGTGAAAATAATCCAAAACGAGTAATCCTATCAAGTTACAATGAAATCCTTTCATAAATATGGCCTGTAGACTGTGCTAAAGGTTTTTGGGCTTCAGGCCTGTGTAGCCATCACAGTTGACCGATTGTAACTAAAAGGGGACGTCATCATCTCAACATTATACTGAGTCATTCTAACAAGTTACAATGAAATCCCTTCACAAATACAACAACCTGTAGTCTGTACTTTAAGGTTTTGGGCTCAGGCAGCCATCATGGTTGAATGATCATGACCAAAAGGGGACGTTTTCATCTGGGCATTATCTGGAGTGATCACACGAAGGTACAATGAAATCCCTTCATAAATATGACCTGTAGACTGTGCTAAAGGTTTTTAGGCCCCTGTAGCCATCACACTTGACCAATCACAACCAAAAGGGGATGTCATCATCTAGGCATTATATGGAGTCAACCTAACAAGTTACAGTGAAATCCTTCCATAAATACGACCTATAGACTATGCTAAAGGTTTTTGGGTTTTGGGCTCGGGCAGCCATCACGGCTGAATGATCATGACCAAAAGGGGACATTATATTCTAGACATTATTTGGAGTCATCCTACCAAGTTACAATGAAATCCCTTCATAAATATGACCTGTAGACTGTGCTGAAGGTTTTCGGACTTCGAGCCCCTGTAGCCGTCACAGTTGACCAATCGTGCCCAAAAGGGGGCGTTCTCATTTTGACATTATATGAAGTCAACCTACCAAGTTACAATGAAATCTCTCCATAAATATGACCTGTAGACTGTGCTAAAGGTTTTGGGCTCGGGTAGTCGTCACGGTTGACAGATTGTGACCAAATGGGGAAGCTCTCATCTAGACATCATACGGAGCCATCCTACCAAGTTACAATGAAATCCCTCCATATTAAATATGACCTGCAGACTGAGCTAAAAGTTTTGGGGTTTTGGGCTTGGGCAGCCATCACGGTTGACAGATCATGACCAAAAGGGGCCGTTCTCATCTAGACATTATACAGAGGCTCCTACCAAATTAGAATGAAATCCCTTCATAAATACGACCTGTAGACTGTGCTAATGGTTTTCAGGTTTTGGGCTCGGGCAGCCATACCGGTTGACCGATCGGGACCAAAAGGGGACATTCTCATCTAGACATGACACCAAACTTGCATATGAAACTTTGTGGCGATCAGACAAGAACTACAGGGTGTAGCCTGTGCTAAAGGAAAATGTGAACAGACTCACAGACTGACACATTTCCGCATGCGTGATGGCAATAGCTTATCTTGACCTTGTCAAGTTAAGCTAAAAATAACTAATTCCAAACCAGCCAATAATATTTTCTGGAAGCATTTAAACTAAACTAAACTAAATTGATTGTGGAAAGGTTTTTTCAGTGAATTTCAAAAATGAAAACATTCTATTTTCAATTAATAGCTTGTTAATAGTGAACTACCGACATGGTGCCAGGAGACCACAAAATTCCTAAAATCGCTCAGATTGCCCTGAAGACCTACATTGTATACTATGACATGCTACAGTACCACTGGCATGGACTGGTCATTTTCCATGAGTGGGCAATTTTTCCAAGCTCTCAATAATATTAGATTTCAAACACTAATTACTGTATAGGACTAATCATCAAAAATTTAATTAAAGAAGCACTGGGTACAACCCAGTGCTTCATTAATTAAAATATTGCCGAGGATGGTTTTTATTACCTGCTAAATGCATAAGTGGACATTACTGCCCACATGTGGATTATGACCAGTCCAAAGAGGCTGTACTGTATTTGAGTAATCACTACTCCACCGTCAACCTTGACTCCAATAATCCCTGACGCAAAATGAAGTTCTTTGGTATTGAGTATGCCAAGTATAATAAAAAGCAATTCAGCTAATTTTGTTTTCTACTTTCAAATATTTGAGCATTGTTGGGCATAAAAGTGAGGGAGCTGAAGCTTGAGGTAACCTGTTTGAAGAATTTCTGCATGTAATTTCTACAGTTACATGTATGTGGTCAAGGTTTAAAAATACATGCAGTTTAACTTCACTGAAGTGATACACATCAACAGTGTAGTGACAAACAACTTACATCCACGGAAACTGTATGCATAACTTTACAACTGATGAAGTCATTTCATCACTGACTCAGATAGATGTTGCTGTTTGTCAAAAGTATTTTTGGAAGTGTCCTGTGGTTAGATAACAGTTGATCAGGGTTGTTAAAAAACGTTCAAGTGAAGCGAAGTCTCAATTTTCCACCTGCCTGATCACAAGTCATAAACAAATTGGAGATTTACTATTGCTATTATAATTTTAAATAGAAGGCATTCAAGTACAGAGTGAAAGAGGAAATGTACTCTCAATGAGTAACTACATTTTCAAATACACATTGTACCTGTTTGTTGTCCCAGAACAACTGTCTCTTTCTGAGATGCAATCCAAACTGCCTCTTCGTGAGATGTACTCTCAATGAGTAACTGTTTATTTATTGGGGTTTAATGACACTTTCAACAGCCAGAGACATATCAATTGTCAGACATGATATGACTGGCTGCTGAAAATGCCATTAAAAAGTTTTATGGGTGGAAGAAGCTGGAGAGCACCACCGAGCACAGACCTGGAAATAAGTCGTGAACGACCCTTCAAGTTAAGTTTGGGAATACACAATCTTAACCAGCATGAGGTAAAATGAAGTGGCTGGATGAAATATTCTTCTGCTGCAGAACGTTTATCATAAATTAATTTTATCATCTCACCTGCTTGTATAGATAACAGTTAACGATGCCTATATATAGGTGTGACAGATAGAGAATTGCAGGAGCCGAGGCTTAAACCACCGACCTCTAGCATACAACGTGACCCACTTATCATGACACTACTGATCCAGACCAGGAACGTGGTGGCTCAGTGGTTACGGAATTGGACTTCAGGCCAAAAGGTCTACAGTTCGATCCCCGCCAGGGGCAACTGCTTTGTGTCCTTGGGCAAGGCACTTAATCCTATTTGGGTCACAGTGACACTGTGTACTAAGGCGCACTGCACATCGATGGTGCACTTGTGTTCAACCAATGCTAACCCTGCTTGTGTACAGTTAGTACACTGGGGAGTCTGGCAGTTGCTTGCCATTGCTCTGTGGTTCTCTCTGGATACTCTGGCTTTCTCCACCCGTAAAACTGCCCAACATGAGGCGACCCTGGCTGTCAAAAGTGTCATTAAACCCCAATAAATAAATAAATAAATAAATAAATAAATACTGATCCGGACCAAGCAGGCTGGTTGGTAAACAGTCCTTAAAACTAGACTGCTACACCACTCTCACAATTCAGCTCTAGAGAATCACACCTCAGATTCCACCCCAGAGCAACTGAAACATCCACCATGCTTTTATATCACAGCACCCACAATCTCCCCAACTGCTGAGGCTGACCGTGACACCAAAGCAACATATTGAGAGAAAAGTGAGAGTCCTGAGGTTGAACCACAGACATCTAGTACATAGAGCGACCAATTTACCATGAGACTAATCCGGACCAACCAGGCTGGTTGGTACATGGCACTTATAATGGGGCCCTGCAAAGCTTTGAGATTCGATTTGGATTTGAATCTTACAAGGGATTCAATTCGATTCCAATCTCTTATCACAGATTCGAGTTTTTGAATCCTCCCAATTAGTTTGAACATACTCATCAAGAGGAAACTGTAACGCCATTGTTCTGGTGTACATGTATTTCACCTACAAAGTCAGCAAATCACCATTTCAATGCATATTAACCCTTTACCCAACGAATCGGCCACATCCGGCCGCGTAATATGCAAATTCAGCAGTTGAAAAAATATTATTTTAAAAAAAAATTCAACAAAACCATATCATATGACCCCTCGTCGGAACGAGCTCGTCGAAGCTCGTTCCAACAGGGGAGGGGTCACATGATATGGTTTTGTTGAAATTTTTTGAAAAATTTGAAAAAATAATATTTAAAATAATAAATTTTGATATCGTCTACATTGGGTAAAGGGTTAACAGCAGAGTATATGAAAATATGAAGACAATGGGTTTTCTCATTATATGCACCCAGAGTATTGGCCGATCACAAGGAAATAGCCTGTGTCAAGTCAACGGCTGTAACTCAATAGAGTTACTCCACATTAGCAGGCAAAGGAGGGAGTATTTACCGGCACGATTCAATTGTGCTGATGTCGGATGAAATTACAATAGCTGTGCAGAATCCTTCTTAGTTGGCTCTGCCTTTGAACCTGACGTTATACATGTAAATTATATGTCATAGCACTGACTTTCCCCCTTAAATCTCGCATTTAAGAACTTTATACATGAATATCTGTTTCGTCTTGGATTCTTCCCTTTTCCTTGTGATAGAGCAAATGCCGAAATACTTCAATGGCTCCAATGTCCATTTTTTTTCTTCGCTGATCGATGTAGTTTGGACACACAATGCATAGAATTTTTCATAGAGTTGCTTGACAGGTTATTTGCAGCAGAAATGAATTCAATTCAGATTTTTTTAACCTTTTGCAAGATTAGATTCAGTATTCAAGCCAAAAATGAGGATTCACAGGCCCCTAAATTTTACCTTGACTGGTAAACATGTATTCCAAAACCAATAATACATGTACCTCCAACTCATACTAGTGTTCAACCGATAATCAGAATCGGCCACCCCAATTGTGGGCAATTGGATGACAACAGAAACGGCTCCTGGAACATCAGTTCAACCGATTGTTGCCAAGTATTTTTTATGATGATTCATTAACCACAGTTTACTATTTTAATGTTAAATGATGTCAATGATACCATTCAATAAAGCTGGGAAACAACCACAATGTGTATTCTTAATTTCTCTAGACGCCCCCTTATTGGATATACAGTTAAAACTAGAAGTCCTGTCACGAACTGTGCGCTTATCTAGGCTTGATTGCGTGTAGGAATTGCGTGCAACTGCCATATCGAATGGCATCCAAAGCTCGGCAGGCTCTCCTGGTTACTCATAGCAAACACTGGCAATGTTTCTGCCAATGGACCTCCGGGTTACCCAGAGATCCACTGGCTGAAACATTGCTCGTGCACAAGCCATATGTACAGAGTTTGATAGCCTTACTATGGCCATAACGCGTAGATCAACACGCAGATCGATGTGCTATTTTTGCGCATTTCATGACAGGACTTCTAGTTTTAATTGTACAAGTTAAACAACATGTAAAGCTTACAACTGAGCGTACTTGCAGCAATCGCAAGTTCATACTGGAAAAAGGGTGAAGGATGCACTCCATTGACTCAGGTCGCAGTAAAATGACCAGCCGCGCGCACTTGGGTGGTACACGTGGCTCTGATCATTTTACTGAGACCTGAGTCAACGATGTTTAACACTGTGAAATATGTTCAATTTAATGTAGTTCTTTCAAGCCTCGACTCATCTAGTAGTGCACAGTATTACAATCAGAATCAGCATCAGAATCGGCTGAGTGTGAGCTCAAATAACCAGTAATCGGTCAACAGCCATTTTTGGTAACCTGTTGAACACAACCTGATACTGATCTGAGAGCTTCCTGAGGATCAGTGTAAGCTATTCAAGAATTACTTCAGAGAATAGAAAATGAAAGTCAGCACAGCTTATACATGTAAGTACACCTCTGAGGGAGACAAGTGTTTGCTTGTGTATCAGGTTTATCAACACTTTCAGCAGCCCAGGTCACACAGGTCTATGGGTGGTAGAACCAGAGTACATAGAAAGAACCACCGAGCAGTGGTGAGCAGCTGTCAGACTTTACAACTTTGTAACTTGGCAGAAGCAGAGTTACATTTATGAGTGGCTGAAGGCAAGTATTCCCTTGACATGCAGTACACCTTAGTACATAGCTTCACTGTGTCCTCACATGGGCAATCAAGATTAAGTTTCTTGTCGAAAGTTACAATGCAATTTCCACAGGTCAAGATTGAAAAATCAGCCCTTCACTTTAAAGTTCAATGCTCTAGCCATTGAGCACCACACTTCCAAGGCAAACTACAGTAGAACCTGTCTTTAGAGACCACCCTTTTTGCCAGACAAAAGTGGTCTCTCAAAACAGGTGGTCTCTCATGACAGGTCAATTACAGAGCAAAACAACCAAATGGTACAAGGTCACAGTGGTCTCTCAATACAGGTGGTCTCTCATGACAGTGGTCTCTCAAAACAGGTTGTATTAAGTAAATTATTTTGCAACGACTTAACATTACGGCTGACACAATTATGAAATGATCGATTTTTGAAGAAGAATCGACTGAGTTCCTCAGGCCAGACATTCTTTAAGCATGCTGCATGAAAACTGATCTGAGGAAAATTCAGACTTCTGATGACCTCAGGCCCTAACCTGAGCCTGGGCTCAGGTTTGGACCTGAGGTGATCAAGAGTCTAATAACAGCCGCATTGAGATTTAAGAGGGCAATTCCACAGCTTGGCAAGCTAAGAAGGACAATTATTTGTACTCCCATACTTTCTAGAACGTCAGACCTGCATGGTGTTATGTGTTGTATCTTTATACTTCTTTTCCACATCAATTAAAATGTATTATGATATTCTACAACAGCCCCTGGCAATTCTTGTGAGCACGAATGGGGAGGAGAGTAAAAACTAACAATTTATCAGTAAATGAGTGATGAAATTGTAGTCAATTGTGGGTGCTTTCAACAATTAGTTGACTTCTTAATTAACCATGACAGGCCTACTTTGATGACTCTTTCCAAACATGTCTGATTTTCAAGCATGTTAAAGGCTTAGAATTTCAGCGTAAAAATTCAAGCATTTTTATGTCCTTTTAAAATAGCCATATAAACCTTGTTTATTGGAGTTTAAGATCATTTCCACAGACCTGGAAATGAGACGGGTGCGAGTGCAATTGCTCTCATCAGCACCTGTGTTTTTTATTTTATGGGAGCTAAAAAATACACTTGTTGAAAAATGTTGTGGAGCACTAATATACTGTGATGGCATATAAATGTGTGTTGTTTTGAGAAAGCGGTATTCTGTGGCCAGTAATTCAGCAATTCCTTATACACTTAACCCCTTGAACCCGAGCAGATGCTTTTCTGGCCAGGAACATGATACGTCATAACGTCGTAAAATAGGACGGCTGTTCAGTAAATGTGTGGGGTAGACCAATCAATATTTTCAATGTGCAACCGCAAAAATATTGATTGGTCGGCCCTAAATAATGAATATGGACTATTCTAATTGGTGCCAATGAAAAGGCATGGAAGATACCACTCGAGTTCAAAGGCTTAAGGTTTCTGGTATTTGGTGACCGAATTCCCTCAAAAATTCATATACTAACATTTTACGGGTGCAATTTACTCCTGTCTCTGATTTCACGGGAGCTTAAAACTGCACCCATCAATTTTGTTCATTTCCAGCATTTGTGGCTATATAGTGACAAAAACACACATGTACTCGTAAGCGCATATATTATGCCCGTGAGATAGATTAATCAATGAACAGTCATAACAAGTACTGAGGAAACTTGTTTTGTTTGAAGCTGTACTGATCAAAAGGCTTGATAAAAAAACAAAACAACCTTTTGGGAATCAGTCTAAATTGCATTTGTTATCTTTTCTATTGGGCTTGTTTGTTGAAATTCATATCGCTGTTTCTCTTTGGTTGGTGTCCATTCACGTCAAACCATTTGTTGGCTATTACTGTTAGTAAAAATATAAGTACAAATTTGGGCAGATTTGTAAAACAGCTGGGAGAAAAGTTTTTAAAAGAAGGTCGAAGCATGTCAGGATGTCCGAAGATTTACCGAAATAAAGTTGACCAATTAAGATATAATGGGATCTGCAGACGAGATGGCCACGGGACTGGGTTAATGTAGTGGTAGGAAATGCTTGTTTTATAAATAAAATATTATCTCATTTTTGGTTAACTTATTTTTCATGAACCGACTTTAGTTTGCTTTGGCATTTTCATTTTCACCTGCGCGACAGATGATCGATAATTGTATAATGAAATTTGGAAACTTTTAGAAGTGTAATTAATGACTCGATGGGAAAGGAACTAGTATAAACTGGAGGTACTGTGACAAGCCCACAAAGTGATACCCCCCCGCGCCTCAGTTGTAGCCTTTTTGGTACATTAAAATGTATAAGTTAGATTATTTCTCCTTGGAAATGTCAGAACGGAATTATATTGCTTCATGCACATCTTCATATGGAGATCTTCCAATGTGTAAAGTTTCATGAAAATTCTTCAAATGGTTTAGGAGGAGTTGTGCTTATAAGGATGGACAGATGGACAGATGGACAGACGGATGGACGGACAGGGTGATTCCTATATACCCCCCCCAAACTTTGTTTGCGTGGGGTAAAATTATGCTGGGGAAAAAATTCTGGCTTGTACATCACCAGTTGAATACAGAAACATTTATGTCATAGTGGCAATTCCATTGAATACAAGGGTTTAGAGTTTAATGGATGTGTAATAAATAATCTTGTAGTATGTTGAGAAATTAGCCTGATAATCACCAAATTCCAATATCGACCTTCTTTGCTCGAGAATATTCAGTACAGGCATTTAATCAATTATTTCTTGTTTGACAAGAGCACAACGAGCTGCGTCAAACAAGATTTAACAGAAATTTGCTCAGTTTATCTCTAGAAAATCAGTTAATTGAATTAATTCACTAGCATAGCCATTCAATTTGTATTATTATGTCATTTTTGCCTCAAAAACATTTCTTATGACCCCCCCAAAAAACATATCTCATGACCCCCCCATTGGAATGAGCTCCTTGAGCTCATTCCAACTGGGGTCATAAGATATGCTTTTGAGACAAAAAATGAAAGATTTAAGTTATTCAAGGAAGTTTCTTACAAGTACCGTCTTCTATTCAGTCTAGGTAAAGTTTTAATGTTGTACTGTTTTGCAAACAGCAGAAGCTCTTTGCATCGGTGTGTGTGGAAGAACTAATCAGCATGGAGGATTAAACTCTCTTTGTTCTGAAAACATCAGACACACAAGTAACTTGAAGCCAATACATTCATTATATTCATACTATTCAGTTCAGTGAAGCAATGGGAGATTAATGAATTTGTCATTATTTTGTATCTCCATTCTATCTCCAGCAAATATGATTTGTGCCACCTAATAAAAACAAGGGGCCCCAGAGGGACTGAGGGCGCTCACCTGACATGGTAGCCTAAATATCAACCCAGGGAATTGATTTCAACAAGTTGCATCTT
Organism: Pictodentalium vernedei; assembly: GCA_031216915.1. NCBI lineage: Eukaryota > Metazoa > Mollusca > Scaphopoda > Dentaliida > Dentaliidae > Pictodentalium > Pictodentalium vernedei. The sequence goes on from CM062295.1 coordinate 648,228,623, forward strand.
CCCCTCCTAAGAAAAGCTTATACAAAATATCCAAAGGTTCTGACCAGTGGATCTAAAAAAAAAGAAGATTTTTAAAGAATATTCCTCATATTGAACTAAGTAATAATTTGGGCTCCCTGCATATGAACCCAGGGACTTGGCATCAACCAACTTGAATCTCACCTCCAGTGCGATGCTGTACACCAAATATCAAAAGATTCTGACTGGTGGATGTGAATGAAGAATATTCCTCATATTGAACTAAGTTATAATTTGGACTCCCACAGTGAGCCCAAATATGAACCCAGGGACTTTGCTTGAACAAACTTGATTCTCACCTCCCCCTCCCCCTCTAAGGATGCTGCATGCCAAATATCACAAGAGGCCGCAGGGGGGCTGAGGGCGCTCACCTGACATGCATATGGTAGTCTTGACTTGACTTGAATAAGCTGCATACACCCCTCCTAAGAAAATCATATACCAACTAGATGAAGTGATTGTGCCCACACAATACACAGGATTATCCTTCTATTTTCAGTTCCTGCACATTTACGTCCCAAAATTGAGATAAACGTATAAAAAACAGATTTTTTGTTCGGACATTTTTGAAGTCCCAAACAAAATATTTTCAACCTAAAATTTTTTTTTCTTCTTAAAATTGACCAAAACGCATAAAAAACCAAAAAACTAATTTCCGGATTTTGGTCCAAAATTCCCACCCAGACACCAAATTTTCAGTGTAAAAAAATTAGGACCCAATAAGTCCTCATATCAAATTTGGTCCAAATATGCCTCTCGGTTTGGAAAATAGAAATTTTGGGAGGGGCAAAAATTTTTGCCCCTCCCATAACGATGGCAAATATAGCCTCACAAACTTCTCTTGAACAAATCTGAGTCTACACCTCAAAAGGAAGCTGCACATCAAATATCAAGTCTCTGCTACTGCTGGTTCATGAGAAGAAGATTTTTTAAGATTTAAGCACACTTTTTGTGCATGGTCCTACCAAGGGGCGAGGCAACTTGATTTGAACAAAACCAAATTGCGATGTCATAACAAACTATTGTCTCAAAATATCAAGTAAATTGGTTCAGCAGTTTGGGAGGAGAAGATGCAAACACCATGTTCACGGACGACGGATGGTGAGTGATCACTATAGCTCTCCTGACTGAAAACCAGGTGAGCTAAAAACATCTCCAGCTCAGAACCTTTCTTGCAGAGGCAACACAGGGGATTGGGGGTGCAGGGGTGCATGGGGTGCAGGGAGGGGTGTTGGAGGGGGAGTTGGGAGGCAGTAGCATTGCCAATATTTTAACACTTCCACATCATTTAGAGTGGTTACGTCACTGCAAAGAATCAATACTGAAACCAAAATGTGAACAATTAAAGGAAATAGTTATTTTGTTAGAGCGACAAGGGACAAGTACTTTACATGTAAATCAGTAAACCAATATTGTAAATCATGTTTTTTAGTTGAGTATTTTGTACACCTTATAAAAGAACACTTACCAATACTTTGTTCTCAAATTTTTCTGCCCGTAGCTCTTGTTTCACTAATCTTTTTATTGACAACTTTATTCTGCGGTCAACAACATCTCTAATACTTTCTGTGAAAATAAGAATAAGTCAAATATTAACCCTTTACCCAACGTAACGACCCAAACCGGCCAGCGCTAATCTAAAAAATCACCATTAAATTTTCATTATGTTTTCATTTTCTGTCTCGCTGAGCTTGTTCCAATGAGGGGTCACAAGCTATGTTTTTGACGTAAAAAAAAAGAAAAAAAATAGTTATTCAGGTATTTTATTTGCAAGTGTTGTATGCCGTTCATGTAAGGTACAGGGTTAAATAAAGGAGTAATTAACTCTTTGCATTCTACTGGCAAATATTCCTACCAAGAACAGGAAGTCTCTTGCCAGTAAAAAGAAAAGTAAAATTTGAGCACATTTAACCCTTTACCTAACATGAAAAGAACACTTGCAAAAAGAATTCTTGAATAACTATTATTTTCATTTTTTGTCTCGAAAACATAGGTTATGACCCCTCATTGGAACGAGCTCATCGAGCACGTTCCAATGAGAGGTCATAACCTATGTTTTCGAGACAAAAAATGAAAAAATAATGAAAATTAATTGGCGAGTTTTGAGAATAGCGCTGGCCGTTTTTTGCCGTTACATTAACTAAAGGGTTAAGAAAAATATCCCCAGCCAATTGTTTCAACCTTTGGACCAGCAATTTCTTGAGTCAAATTTTCATGAATTTTCATCAGATCTAGTCGTGGTTGCTAAAAAGCAGCCAGGACTAGATCTGATGACAAATATTTTATAAATACTCAGCGGGTTAAGAGGTAAAACCAAAAAATTCACAAAGAAATGACATAATATATTATAATACTGTGATGGCAAAAATGATCTCTCTCCGTTAGGTTGGATTGTGATGGAATTGTAATCAGGTTGAAGTATTTATTTATTTAATGGGGTTTAATAACATTTTTGACAGCCAAGGTCACCTCGTGAAGGACAGTTTTACAGGTTGAGGAAGCTGGAGTACCTGGAGAGAACCAATGAGCAATGGAGAGCAAATGCCAGGCTCCCCAACATATTAACTCCACACAAGCAGGGTCAGCATTGGTTGAAGACACAATCAACATAGTGTAGTACGCCTTAGTACACAACACCACTGTGCCACCACATGGGCAGTGGGGCAATGGGGTAAAGTGTCTTGCCAAAAGACATAGAGTGGTTGCCGCAGGGGGGGGATTTGAACCGAGGACCTCTCGGCTTGCAGCCTGCATCTCTACCTACTGAGCCACCATGCCCCCAATCGGATTGCAGTACATAGCATCCATCAATGTACCAACACTACTTTACTCTCTACCCCAAAACAAATTTCAACAAAACCATACCAAGTGACCCCTCATTTGAATGAGCTTGTTCTAATAAAGTGTCACATGATATGGGTTCATTGAATTGTTTTTTAAATATTTTTTTTTTCAATTCTAAATTTATAAATTACACAGTTGGATGAGGCCGATTCGTTAGGTAAAAGATTAACTTTTATTTCCATTTCTGTTGGAGTGTAATGACAGTTTAAATATATTTACAAGGATCATATTGTGTCTAACAGTTTTATAAGTGAGAGAAGATCAGGACTATCAATAACGAGCTTACATGTATATACACTGTACATGTATAACCCAATAGCAGGTTATACATGTACTATACAGCATGGGGGCAATCTATAGAAAAAAAGTAGGGGTGCTTTTCTGCCTTCTCCATTTTCAATATGCCAACCATGCTGTTCACATACACTACAGTCACCGAGGATCGGTCGTAATCCACATGTGGACAGTGATGTCCACCAGGGCGGCAGAATGATTTTCAAAGTGTGTGGAGGGGGGGAGGGGGGGGGGGGCGCAGGGGACTCGATCGGGCGATGGATGATCGTTGTACGAAAATTTTAAATTCCATGGTCCCAAAACCCCATTTCCATGCATCTGAGCAGATATTTTGAGATTTTTCAGATGTATTTGAAAGATTTCACACTTTGAGAGCCGTTAAAAAAATGTCAGTAAAGTATGCAGGTGAGGTCTACATGTATTTATCAGCTTTGGTCGTAACGACCAAAGCTGAGAAATAGACCTCACCTGTATGCTTTACCAGACGTTAACAGCAATTATACTGTCCGTGCATTATCTTGTCTGGGGGTGGATTTGGTACTTGTATGTCTGTAAGATTACGATCTATTTCAGTTAACTGATTTTTTAAGAGCCTGTATGCATTTTAGCGTTTTCTGCCTCTTACTGCAAAAAACGATCCGAAATCCATCAAAACTGAACAAGTACGAGAGAAACATAGCTGGCAAAAATATGGGGGAGGCTCTGGATCCTCCCCTTGTGTTACCAGTCATTGGTTGTATTAAAATATGTGCATACAAAAAAACATGGCCCTGCAAAAAAGTGTGGGGGGGGGGCTGAAGAATCCCCCCACACACACACACAGACCCCCCCCCCCCCCCTTCCCGATTCAGCCGGCCCTGACCATGCATGTGTTTACCAAGTAATGAAAATCACCAGCAGCAAAATTTTATTGCATCGATGGAAATATTGCCCACCCTGTGGAAATTGGCCAGTCCATGGGGGATGCACTTTATTAACAGAATTTCCACAAAAATAAATAGCGATGACTTACACACGATCTCACTTTAGTGAGATTGTACTCCCGTTGTTGCTATCTATTTTAGCAGGTGGAAATTCTGTTAGGATGCGAATGACATTTTTAAAGAAATTTCCTCATATTTCAGTAAGTTAATATTTGGGCTCCTACAGGGAGCCCAATTATCACCCCAGGGACTGGATTTGAACAAACTTGAATCTGACACCCCTACAGATGTTGTATATCAAACATGAAAGGATTCTGACTGGTGGATCTGAAAAAGAAGACTTTTAAAGAAATTTCCTCAAATTGCACCAAGTTAAATATTGGGCTCCAATAGAGAGCCCAAATCTTAACCCAGGGACACGATTTGAACAAACTTGAATCTTCCCCCCCCCTGCCCCCCCTCCCCCCCCCCCATGATGTTGTATAACAAATATGAAAAGATTCTGACTGGTGGATCTGAAGAAGAAGATTTTTTTTTATTTTTGTGTAGGCACGGCAAGTTTATTTGTACAAACTTGAATTGACATATGATAAGGAACATGTACACAAAATTTGGTTCATTTTGGTCGAGTAGTTTGTGAGGAGAAGTCGATAATGTAAAGTTCATGACGCACGACGACGGACGGCAAGTGATAAGTTAAGCTCCCTTCGGTGAGCTAATACCGATATCTTGGGAATACCAAAAAACCATACCAGACTAATCATTCAATATCAATACATCTGAATTTTTCAAATTTTCCTACATTCGCTATTTATACATTGTGTAAGTGCCTTCTGAGGCTTGATAACAACTGAAAGGTTAATTTTCATGAAAGTCAATGATTTCTTTGTTAACCCTCAATGGACTGGGCAACTGTCCTGAATTTCCACTAGACTATAACCTGTACATGTCCAATTGCTCAGCAGTGATTTCTAGTCAAGTTTTGGCTGCCTGTGAAGGCAGACAAGACCAGACTAGAAAACACTGCCCAGGTGTTTTGTCTATTGTCAGCAGGACCTCCTAAAGATGGCATGGTCGGGTCACATGTCCTGAGATTAAAACAGCCTGAAATAGGTCTTTAAACATTAAGGTGCATTTTGAACAAGTCACAAAATTACTGGAGATATGATTTGTGGTCGTAAAAGAATGCCACTGCTGCACATTGGTAGAGTCATTTCTAGTGTTGTGGTAGACTGTTTCTACAACAACTTATTCTGTTTGATGTGAATTCCTCTTTGGTACTATCTGCAAATCTCAGTCAAGTCAAGTCAAATACCAAATAACGAACCAATACCATGGTATACCCCTAAAAATACAGAAACCGATACCAAACTCAAAATTCCAATACCACCCATCTCTACTTGCCTGTTTGGTCCCGTTGAAGAAACTTTTTTGCAATACTGTCTGTTTGGACTGTCATTTCCTGGTTTCTCCAGATTGTACTGTTGTCTCAGAATATCTATGGGGTCTAAGACCAACATATTGTCGGGGCATCTATGAGTAAACTCAAAGTTAAATTATAAGTGCCTTGGTAGTTGTTTCTAGGCAAGCCTCAGCTGGGTGTATAGGCAACCAAGACTTGCCTACAAGAACTGAAAAGTCAATGAGTAGTAAAGATGTATACACATATCCAGGCCTTTGTTGGCAAAGTCATTTGAACAATGAAAGTGTCAATGACACTGTAGCTCAACTTGTTAAGACATGTATATGTATAGTATGTGACACAGAAATGACAAACATCTGGGTAATGACCTGATAACAAAAGTACATATAAAGTATTGTAACGGTCTGTACATAAATACTGACCGTAGCATGTAACAAATGTATAGGTAAAGTATTGTAAAAGTGGGTGACAGTCAGATGCTAAGGTAGAAAAGAAATCTTTGAGTCCCAGAGTGGGTCTGACTGAACCCCAAAATATGTGTTCTCACAGCATAGTGATAAGTTATAACAAAGGCACCCCAAAACCCAAAACACACTCGTTCATGTCCCAAGGTGAAAACAAAGGTACCCAAGAAGTTTCGTGAAGATCAGTTCATAAATATGAGCTGTATAGAAGTTGTGACAAAAAACTGATTGGACCTAATTTTGCAACAAAATGGCCACTGGCAGCCATCTTGAATTTTGGACCGCACACAGAAACAATCGTTCTTGTCCCAAGGTGATAACAAAGGTACCCAAGAAATTTTGTGAAGATCGGTTCATAAATACAGCCTCTAGCCCGAGGTGTATTGACATGTGCATTTACAGTGTATATGTGGCACTGAATAAATCAAAGTTCATCTAATTTTGCATAATTTCTGCACGAGAAAAAAACCTGTACTATATGTGATGTATTCCATGTTACTAAACATTCATACAAAAAATCTATTCAATTCAGAACTTTCATACAGAAGTTTTGTACAAAAGACTGATTGTACCAATTTTGGTACAAAATGGCTGCTGGTGGCCATCTTGAATTTTGGACCACACCCAAAAACACTCGTTCTCATCCCACAGTGATAACAAAGGTACCCAAGAAGTTTCGTAAAGATCGGTTCATAAATACGGCCTCTAGCCTGAGCCGTATAGAAGTTGTGCACAAAAAACTGATTAGACCTAATTTCGGTACAAAATTGCCACTGGCAGCCATCTTGAATTTTAGACCGCACCCAGAAACACTCGTTCTCGTCCCAAGGTGATAACAAAGGTACCCAAGATATTTCGTGAAGATCGGTTCATAAATATAGACTCTAGCCCGAGCTGTATTGACATGTGTACCTGTGTGTAAGTGGCACTGAAAAAAATCAAAGTTCATCTAATTTGCATAATTTCTGCACGAGAAAAAAACCCGTATTATATGTGATGTATCCCATGGTACTAAACATTCATACAAAAAATTATTCAAATCTGCGCTTTCATATGGAAGTTCTGTGCAAAAATCTGATTGCACATAATTTTGTACAAAATGGCTGCCATCGGCCAACTTGAATTTCGGACCGGACCCCAAAACACTCGTTCTCGTCCCACGGTGATAACAAAGGTACCCAAGAAGTTTCGTAAAGATCGGTTCATAAATACGGCCTCTAGCCCGAGCTGTATTGGCATTTGCACTTACAGTGCTGAAAGTAACACAAAAGAACATCAAAGTTAGTCTAATTTGCATAATTTAAGCACAAGAAAAAAACCCGTATTATATGTGATGTATCCCATGGTACTGAACATTCATACAAAAAATTATTCAAATCAGAGCTTTGATATGGAAGTTCTGTACAAAAAACAGACTTCTGCATCGTCTGTACAAAATGGCGGCTGGCAGCCATCTTCAATTTCGGACTGCACCCCAAAACACTCATTCTCGTCCCACGGTCATAACAAAGGCACCCAAGAAGTTTCGTAAAGATCGGTTCATAAATACGGCCTCTAGCCCGAGCCGCATCCAATTGTTGGCGTACGGACAGACGGACGACAGGCTATGACAAAAGCTCAAATTTGGCTTCGTCAAAGTTGAGCTAAAAATGGACAAGAAAGTATGAAAAACAAACCACACTATGTGTTATATCCTCCAACTTGGGAATATTTCTGTAATTTGAGGACACTGGTTATTGGTGTGAGTTTGATGGAATTTAAAGGTCGGAAATTACAGTGGAACCCACTTAATTGGATATCTCTTCACTGAATAACCCTGTTAATTGAATATAATTTCCCAACTCAAAACCATTTACCAAACCTCCAGTACAAATTTGACCTGTTAATTGAATATAGGTTACAGAGTGAACTCCTGTCAATTGAATAAAACATCTTGTAACCTGTTGAGAAATTACCCTAACTCTCCCCAGTTTTCCTTTGTTTATAGATCTATTTTGCCTCAGGACATCCCAATAGAGGCATTTAATCAATTATATATTTTTGACAGAGCTCATGGAGCTCTGTCAAACAAGATATTATAGAATAAATGTTAAGTTTATCTCTAGAATACAGAAAAGTGACACAATCCCTGTTAACTGAATACTCCTGTTAACTGGATAATTTTCATTGGCAAAGTGGCCATTCAATTAACAGAGTTCCACTGTACTAGCTTGATACATGTACAAGCAGGGAAAACTCTGGATGATGTGTATAACCAATGTGATGTTTACCTGAGAATACAGTGGATGTACTTGCAAGAAGGGACAAGTACTCACACTCGCCCATTTTGAACCCAGTTTGATTTCGTGACGAGCTCCTTGCCACTTGCTTAGTTTGAAATTTAAGAGGCAATTGTGGTGTGGATGTGTCAGTATGGATATAACAATTTAACAAATATTACAACTTATCCTCTCAGAAGTTAAACATCTACCAGAAAAAAAGATTTACACAGAATGACTTTTTCCTCAAATAAAATACATTAATCTACTTTCAGGCAGTTATTAAATCACTTATATGCCAGACAGTTGCTAGCTTGGACAGTTTGGCATTTTATTCAGTCAGCTCTTTGCTGCTTACAGTTGAAATTACAGTTAAAACTAGAAGTCTTGTCATGAAATGCGCACAAATAGCATGTCGATCTGCACGTTAATCTACACGTTAGGACCATAGTAAGGCTATCAAATGCTGTACATATGGCCTGTGCACAAGCAATGTTTCAGCCAATGGACCTCCAGGCAACCCGGAGGTCCACTGGCTGAAACATTGCCTATGTTTGCTATGAGTAACCAGGAGAACCTGCCGTGCTTTTGATGCCATTCAATATTGCAATTGCGCGCAATTCCTACGCGCAATTAAGCCTCCATAAGCACAGAGTTCATGACAGGACTTCTAGTTTTAACTGTAGAAGTCCTGTCACAATTTGTGCAGAAAATACTCATTGGTTAATGCACTCCTTACTGCAGAACAATGAAGTAGTCTGAAATACACAAGAACATTTTTGCTGTACAATGCAAAATATAATGCACTATTAGTGAGGTCGGTAGTGAAATCACAAAATGAACTGATCAAACAGGAAGAAAATATTGAGACTAGAGTATGTGGAGGGTGGATTACTACTAAATCGCTGCAGGATAGATACAGTGGAGCCCACTTAATTGGATGTCTCTTAATTGTATATCCCTGTTAATTGAAAATAATTTTCAAACACAAAACCATTTACCATATCTTCAGTACAAATTTGATCTGTTAATTGCATATGGGTTGTACAGTAAACTCCTGTAAATTGTAGATAAATTTTTGTAATATGTCGAAAAAATTACTGTGACACACACCAAATTCCCCTTATTTATCAACCGTTTTGGCCTCACTACATCCAATACAGGCATTTATTCTATTATATCTTGTTTGACAGAGCTCTATGAGCTCTGTCAAACAAGATATAATAGAATAAATGCTCAGTTTACCCTCATAACACAGGAAACTGACCAAATTCCCGTTAACTGTATACTCCTGTTAATTGAATAATTTTCACTGGCAAAATGGATATTCAATTAAGAGGATTCTACTGTATTACACTCAGTAATTATTTACAATTTCTGAGGACAAGACACAAGAAGCTCTTGCTGACTTCCATCACCGGGTTGGACCATGTGATGATAGTATGCAAGTGCTTCTTGTGGTATTCTGAACAATTATAAATACTTTCCGAGTAGAGAATATATGGCGCTGCAATTAAATAGTAATCCATTCTCTTCATTCTGTATATAAGCAGTCAAATTTTAATATCGATCTACATCATAAAATCTACATGTATCCTACATTTAAAACTAGAAGTCCTGTCACGAACTGTGCGCTTATCTAGGCTTAATTGCATGTGGGAATTGCACGTAATTGCCATATCGAATAGCATCCAAATCACGGCAGTTAGAAAACTGCTATTCAATTTTTAAAAATTGAATCGACCCCTGCACAATGCAGTGACAGGACTTCTAGCTTCAACTGTGCAGCATGGATATTGGACTCCTGACAGTTACTGTCACAGTCTGTGGAATATCTTACCAAACAGAACAAATATCAAATGATTTAAGCTGCATTCTTTTTATGGGCTGCAATATAAATTATTATTCTCCCAGCAATAAATTCTTGGTTTCCTTGAGTGGAAAAGTGCAATACATGTATAATATTGACATATACCACATGAACAAGCACATGTACATTGAAGTTCAGGATATCAGAGAGAATGGGGACAGGGGTTAAGGGAGAAGTGCCCAATTTGTTTATTTATTCATTAGTGTTTAACCCGCTGAGTATTTTGAAAAATGCGAAGCAGCCATGACTAGATTTGATGAAAAATTCATTTAAGTAAAATAATCATTGGTCAAAAAGCCCATTCAATTTACAGGAGGAGGGGGGGAATTTGGGTGAATGTGCCCAAATTATACTTCTTTCGGTGGCACAAGATTTTAAGATAAGGCCTGGGCATGAATATCCGCCAGCAGTACATGTATGCAAGGAGTTAAGGTCACATATTTCTGAATGATGGTTATCATGACTGCAACATGTATATACAAATGTAAAGTCAAGTCCAGCCAATTGTTTATACCCATGTTGCCCATTTTAGAGGACTTCCACCACAGGCATTGGTAACCAGGTCATATTTTACAAGTAAAACAGATCCTGTTTAAAAAAGACTACAGTAAATTCACACTGCTTCACTTACGACCAAAAATTCATCAAACTACAAATTTATTTATTTATTGGTGTTTATGGACACATATTTCTGCACAATGGCTAATAATTGTGACCGCAACAAGAAAATAAAGTCAAGTTTAGTCAATCGTTTATACCCGGGTTGCCCATTTTAGGAGACTTTTGTCACAAGTACTGGTGACTGGGTCCAATTTTACCAGTAAAACAGAGCCTGTTTACCACAGTAAACAAGCACTACTTCACATTCCAGAGTTCCAAGGGGTAAGCAGATAATTGCCCAAGCATACCATCTATTCTACTAGTGGAGCACACTTAATTGTGTGTCTTTTAACTCTTTATCTAGAGCAATTGGTAAATTGAACAGCTGAAAAGGAACTATTTTTTTTTTAAAAATGCAACAAAACCTGGGGTCGATTTAATTTTAAAAAATTGAATAGCAATTTTCTAACTTGGATAAATATGGATTAGCATTTCCTATTACTTACATGATTTTTCATTTGAAATTGATTAGCTTTTGTTGAAAATTGATTTGAAAACTGCTGTGCTAATCGAGCCATAAACAAAACCATATCATGTGATCCCCATCATTGCAACGAGCTCGACAAACTCACTCCAATGAGGGGTAACATGATATGGTTTTGCTGAAATATTTTTTAAAAACTGGCATACTTAAAATAACAAATTTTGATATTGTGTGCATTGGGTAAGGGGTTAATTGAATGGTCCTGTTAACTATATATAACTCACATACACCAAACCCTTTACCATACCTTCAGTACAAACTGAACCTGTTGAATTCCTGTTTATTGAATAAAAAATTTTGAATTATGACAAGAAATTTCCCTGATGGTCACCAAATTCATCTTATTTATTGACCTGTTTGGCCTCAGTGCATGCAATACAGAAATTTAATCTATTATATCTTGTTTGGCCAAGCTCCATGAACTTTGGCAAACAAGATACATGTATAACAGAATAAAAGCTCAGTTGAATAGGGCAAATTGCCAAACTTAGCAAATCACTGAATTGAACATTCATGTTGACTGAAGAATTCAATAATATTCACTCACAAAGTTGCTAGTCAATAATCAGTGTTCCATTGTATTTATTATTTATTCATTGGTTTTTAACCCATTACCTAACACTGCATTTTTGAAAAATCAATTGAATTTCACATTTTTGGAAAAAAAATTTCACAATTTTTCAATAAAGTCATACAAATATGGATATCATTGGAACCAGCTCAACGACATGTAAAAGTTCAGGTAACAATCACTTAAACGTGCGAGAGGGCTCCTAAAGAAGTTATGTTAGATAACCTGTTTGGAAGTTACTGCCTAACTGGTTCCACTCTCGACGAGCTTCGTCAAAGGCTTTAGAAATTGCTGTTTCTTCCATATATACAGTACATGGAGAGTATATTATCACTAAATCACCCACAGAGTGGAGATTCCACCCAAGCAATAATTGCAAATTTGTTGCAAAGCATAACCAGCACAAGCAAAGTTTCAGCCAATGGACCTCCGGGTTAAACCCGGAGGTCCATTGGTTGAAACATTGCTTGTGTTTTTAGTCGATATGAACAAAATTTGAAAGTTATAGTTTGGGTGATAACTCCACTCCGTGGGTGATTTAGTTACAATCCACTCTTCACGTACAGTACATGTATTACCCATTGCCGGTGGGTAAAATCAGCGGGTAATTACGGTAGGTACTAATGCCAGGTACACTTGGCAGGTTTTGTTGGTGGGTACAGGCAATAATGGATACAGTAAAACCTGTCTTGAGGGACCGCCCTTTGGGCCACTCAAAAGTGGTCTCTCAAGACAGGTGGTCTCTCATAACAGGTTTCAGGTTTTCTCAAGTCAGTGAATAACCAACCACAAAATTCAGAAATAGAGAAGAATGGATTTTTGTAATTACTTTGTAGTTGTTCTTTTTTATGAAGTTTTTGTAACAAATTGAAATGGACTGTTATAAAAATAAATTAGTGTTGAAAATCTTCATGAAGATTTTCAACACTAATTTATTTTTATAATTTTTATAACAGTCCATTTCAATTTGTTACAAAAAGATTTTCAACACAAATTTATTTTTATTCCTATCTGTCACATTTCAGGTATGTATGAAAATTGTTTATTCAGCAATAATCGTAATCTTTTCACAGGGGTCTTATAAAAACATCTCAATCTTTAATGAGTTAGCAATTGAAATCCAATTAAGAGGTTTTAATTTTTTAATTGTTAGTATAACACAATGGATTTTCCAGTTCCAGAAAAGGTAAGAAGTTTTTGTCATGGTTCCAGTCTTCAAAGGCACGGTCTCTCAAGACAGGTCAATTATGGCATAAAAATACAAGTTGGTACCAGGTTACAGTGGTCTCTCAAGACAGGTGGTCTCCCATAGCGGGTCCATGATTATAGAGTAAAACCAATCGGTGCCTGGCAGATGTGGTCTCTCAAGACAGGTTTTACTGTGCATGCAGGTGAGTTTTAGGTAGTTTTCCTCAATTTCCTGTGAAAATTTGTGGGGGTATAAGTGGCTGGTACATTTTGTGCTTAAGCCTGATGTTTGCTATTGATTCATTATATCATAAGTTGTTTTTAATTTCATGATTTTAGTCACCTTATCTAGACTATTTATCTAGTAGATGTTGTAAGAAATGGAAGTGAGAGTGAAGAGATTAAAAGCAATAAATACGATTCGGATGTTGAAACTGTAACTTGTACAAGGAGTGCCAAAATGAACTAGTATATGTGTACCATAATGTAGACCAAAGATATTAAATGGAAATGCATATACAGTAGAGCCCACTTAATTGGATATCTCTTAACTGTATAACCCTGTTAACTAAATATAATTTCCCAACACAAAACCATTTACCATACCTACAGTACAAATTTGACCTGTTAATTGAATATAGGTTATAAACTCCTGTTAGTTGAATAAAAAATCTTGTAACCTCTCAAGAAATTACCCTGACTCTCCCTAGTTTCCTTTGTTTATAGACCTATTTGGCCTCAGAACATCCAATACAGGCTTTTAACCTATTACATCTTGTTTGACAGAGCTCTGTCAAACAAGATATATTAGAATAAATGCTAAGTTTATCTCTGGAATACAGGAAAGTGACACAATCCCTGTTAACTGAATACTCCTGTTAATTGAATAATTCTCATTGGCAAAGTGGCTATTCAATTAACAGGGTTCCACTGTATAACTAAACTAGTTTTGTCATTCCTCTTAATATTTTCTCAGTTTGAAAGTGTCATTGCATAAATTATGTCATTGTGAGAAAAAAAACAATTTTCAAATGGCAAGAATAGTACATCAAGCACTACTCTGTAAGTATAATAGAACTTAAGGATTGGTCAACGCAGCTGGTAAGTATTAAGGACTTTTCAAGATAATTGCATATTTTGGCGTCTTTTTAGGACCAATGTTGAAAATTCAAGGACTATTCAATCAAGTACGACAGTCTTTTGATTTTGAAAATGGGAAGTGTGCTGTATACTGCTTGCTTCCAGTTGAAGTGAAGCACACGATTATTGAGGCCTGGCATTGGGAAAATGTTTTAAAGAAAAACATCAACCAATATCAGCACACCATTCACTCCACTGGTGCACAGTAAGTTGAAATTCCAAAATTTTTATCAGATTTTTCTTAAAAACTTTTCACAGCAATAATCAAATTCATTTGAGCTCAGTATAATACATGAAATGCAACTACAATGGAGCAATCATAAGTTAATCAAATGATTCTCCATGGAATGCATGAGCGAACAGACACTGAGTAGCATTACTGGCCTTTGAAGTTTGTTGAATTATGTTGTTTATGTACTAATTGATTAGTTTGAAGTCTTGGAATGCTACACAAGCCTGAAAATACAGTATGTGGAGAGTGTATTATCACTAAATCACCCGCAGAGTGGAGATTCCACCCAAGCAATAATTGCAAATGTGCTGCAAAGCATAACAAACACAAGCAAAGTTCCAGCCAATGGACCTCCGGGTTATACCCGGAGGTCCATTGGTTGAAACATTGCTTGTTTTTTTTGTCCACATGTACAGAATTTGAAAGTTATACTTTGGGTGATAACTCCACTCCCTGGGTGATTTAGTTACAATCCACTCTCCACGTACTGTAAGCAATCTGTCATTTGCAAAATGAGGTACCCAGAGGGTGAATTTGCTGATGCTATCCCATACAGTGGGCCAATTTATCTTCTGGGTCCATCTTTCTGTTTTGGCTTGAAACCTTGATTCAAACTGAGGTTCACAGAGGGTACATTTTATGATGCTACCCTGCTGTGCAGGGTAGCATAACAAAATTCACCCTCTGTGGACCTCATTTTGCAGACGACAGTCTGCTTATTTTCAGGCTTCAATTGCTACAGCTTTTAATTCATAGTGTATTGTTCACATTTTCGTACGCACAATGTATTATTTGGTCTATTTCCCACAAACATATTTTAATAACCCTTTACAGAAAACGCATGATCTCAACATTTGTCATTTTAAGTTTTTTCCCAAATTCTTAAAACAATTTCTATGAAACCCTATCATAGGACCCCTCATTGGAACTTGCTTGACAAGCCTGTGCTAATGAGGGGGTCATATGATAGGGTTTGGAGGAAATTTTGAAAAAAAAATTTCCACTGCACAATTTGTATATTACACAGTGGATGCTGCAGTTGCATTGGGTATAAGGGTTAATCGCTTGCCAGGTGGAACCCATGTACGCTGCTGTCTACTCGCAAAAAGTCAAGATTACAGGTGTGATGGCACACATGATCGACAGCTCACCTTAAAATCAAATGATTGCAGTACTAGTACTGAAATGGTTAACCAGATAACCGGTTTGAAACCGGTTACCCACCTAACCGATTTGAACAAACCTCAACCGGTTATCCGAAATATCGATAGTGATCGTCATTCCACGGCTAAAACATAGTAAATCTGCCGATTCTCCTTTGGGATAGATTACATATCGAAGCAGCGCTGTACATATTGAGAAATAATCGATTTTGGCATTCAAGACTTTGTTAATGATCGACAATTTCCGTGAGTACTGAGTAACCGCAGAAACTATTCCGTAGTGTGTATACAAACGAAAGTTGCCAAGTACTCGACAATGTTCGTTTGTATACACACTACGGAATAGTTTCAGAAAATACTACTTTCCAATTCCTATAGTTTTGATCCCAGATTCGGTGAAATAATGGCTAAGGATAACCGGATATTATCTGGTTATAGCTCTCGGTTAGTCGGTGGTGGAAATGAGCCAAGCGATTCAGCCCTATGCAGTACAAGCCCTGACTTAATTATAAAAAGTTGCTTAACTCAAAATTGTAATTCACTGCACTGAGAACTACATACAGAGCACTGATAGTCTGTTAATTGAATTTCTGTGTTCAACCTACTTAATACTGAGCAGAAGTTTTCAGCCGGTGTGTTATGTTCTGTTTATTAATCATCAAATATTCCCCCAAATTAATAATCTGCATTTAAATGATCCTAATACATCATATTATGCCCTTTATTTTGCCGTAATTTCGTATTGCTTTGTACTGCTCTGTTTGGTATTTAGTATGACCATATATCATATAACTTTTCACTCAATATATATAATGCATACTTCATTACATTACTAGTATTGAGTCTGGCCTAGAACTGCTCGCTACTTGTCCAAAGTTGATTTCAGGAGAGCTGCTCTCTCAACTTGACATCATTTTTGTTATGTCCAGGTCTGATTCTGAGATATACGGGCCTTAAAAGTTGTCTTGATTCACGAGAATCAGTTTTGTTTCTCGCAAGCTCCTGTTCCAAGAATCCATTTTCAGTTCTGAAGTATTTTGAATTTGGGAGTGCTGTTATATCCCTGTTAGTGCAACATTTACATAATGCTAAAGTGAAAAGCAAACGTTATATTTTTTTATGAAAGGTTAAACTTTAAGGATCCAGTTTCCATTTGTTGAGCTTCTCATGCATGTGTATGAAGAACACATGTTCCAACATACAGGCTTTTGGTGGTTTGGCTGGAGGAAATTACAGTATTGTGGCAGTGGTGTCTAGTGAAGTTTTGGCTGCCTATGAAGGCAGCCAAAACTTCACTAGACACCACAGCCATGTGAAGTTTTGTTATCTTATTATGATGTGGCAAAGACAAAGCATTTGCCTGGCTTTTTAAAGCCACTTTTAGAATCTACAACAAGAATCAAATTAACATTTTGCGCGAATCAAAATTGATTCTCACTGTTTTCCTTGCTAGAATCAATTGTGTGAATCGATTTGGATTCACACATGAATTTTAAGCCCTGGACTCTTTGGATTTTCATAGTAACCTCGTTTGTTATTGTCTGAGAGAAACTTATGAAATAAGCAAAGGATTGAGCATTTTCAATCTCCCCATCCCAGGCTTTGAAGTGAACTTGTCAATATTGTTCTGCCATTCAATTTATTTATTTATTGGTGTTTAAGGTCACATACCTCTGCACAATGGCTAATCATGAGTCATGACCATGACAGTTTTACAGATGGAGGAAGCCAGAGTACACGGAGAGAACCACCAAGCAATGGCAAGCAACTGTCAGCTCCCCAACATACTAGCTCCACACAAGCAGGGTTAGCATTGGTTGAAGACAAGTGCACCATCGACGTGCAGTACGCCTTAGTACACAGTGCCACCATGCCCCCACGTGGGCAATGGGGGGTAAAGGGTCTTGCCCAAGGACACAACGCGGTTGCCGCAGGTGGGGTTCGAACCAAGGACCTCTCGGCTTGCAGCCTGCACCTCTACCTACTGAGCCACCGTGCCCCCTTCTGCCATTCAATTAAGGCGCTATATAAGTAATGGAATTTTGTTTATTTTGAATATCCCACCTCTGATATTCCTTAAATTCAAATTAAATATACACAAATTATACACCAAAATGAAGGTTCGGCGATCGAGAACAAGAAAAATATATGAAATCAATTCATAGAGTTTACTGCAGACACCAATGGTTCTTGAAAGTCTGCTACCGTATTCGTACCCGAACTGATAATTGAATAATATTTCACAAGAACAACTTGTGGCCAAATGTGCTTCACACATCCAAGAACAAAGCTTGGGCATCAAAATCCTTCAAAACACAGCGACAGTGCTGCATGGGGGAAATTCTCACAAAGTGACTGCTTTGTTTACATATATTCTTACTTTCGATTTCCGATCTACGTCATCGGACAGGAAAAGCATCGAAAAACAACGCCGTCTAAAATCAAATAGTGAGGAAGATCGCCTTAATAAAGCATACTATCATTATATATAGACTGCAAAGTTGCCATATTCAATGCAAGGTATCATGACACCTGGTGAAATTTCTTAGAATTACGATTTTGTTTTTTATGGAAATTTGTGGTATCGAGTGATTTGCGCATGTCCGTTGAACATGGAATCCATCTTCAATAAAAAATGCAGACAGTGTTGTCCTTTTCCCAAATGCAGTCCTAGCGTTGCATTCGAAAAGTGTTTTGAATGCCTAGCTTTGTTCTTGGATATGTCAAGCACATTTGGCCACAAGTTGTTCTCATGAAATATTATTTTATTATCAGTTCTAGTATGAATACTTTAACAGACTTCCAGGAACTAGTGGTGCCTGCTGTCAACTCTATGAGTTGATTACATATGTGTTTCGTGTTCTATAGACTATACATCTCAACCTTCATTTTGATGTATAATTTGTGTGTATGTAATTTGAATTTCAGGAATATGAGAGGTGGAAACTTCAAAAGAAACAAAATTCCATTACTTATATAGCCCCTTAATATATAAAGGTCTGGACGAAGGCTATTTAAAATGGGTTGCCTTAAAAATTTAGGTAAACGTTTTTCGGGTTGCTTAGATAATGGTTTCTAATTTGTACAGGCCTGGAGAATGCGGCAAACTTCAGGGTTACACTTCTGCTGAAAGTTATCAACCCTATATTAAAATGGTTTAATCCATTCCAAGTTGGAAGTTCCTGGTATAAATCATCGATTGCAGAAAATATCTTTCTGTGAACTGATATTCTGTACGAGGAGTTTATTTTTTTTAAAACCAACAACCCAACAGGTGAAACTATGCACCAAGTGATTACACCGAATCAAAACACTCAAAAGTGCATACAAAAACTGAGATTGAGAAAACCAACCGCTGAGGCAGGTGGTTGATGGCAATGACAACAAACCTTGGATTTCGCGGGGAATGTTGCTGATTGTCGTCATTTTCCAGTTTCGCGAATAGTACTTCTGCAGAGAGTACGTATCTGGTAGGTGTCAATGAGTTCCAATAACAATTTGGTGAGATCAAACAAAACGAAAACATCACCGAGAGGGAGTGTCTCTTTCAAGTCTGCGCCATGTTGACAACTATTCGTGACGTCACGAAAGGTCACAAAATATGACCTGTTTCGCCACAATTTCTCTTCCGGGTTTGACGATCTTCCTTCTCCGTTCTGTGTTCTGTCTGCAAAGCCTTTTTTTCTCCGACACTGAGACGCCGGAATCCAACGACGGATTTATTCATAGGCCTATTGTGGTAATGCCGGTGTGGAGAAATAAGGTGTGTGGTGGAGGAAGGCGATGCGGAACGGACGGGGAGGGAGTTGGGCTCATAAGGGGATTAGTCCTCCTCACATGAGTGTAAAAGCGTCGTTGCCCATTAGCTTACCCGACAGGCACTTTATTTTTAGCTTAACTTGACAAAGTCAAGATAAGCTATTGCTATCACGCGTGCGGAAGTCTGTTAGTCTGTGAGCATTTTCCTTTAGCACGGGCTACACCCCGCAGTTTTTGTCTGATCGTCACGAAATTTCACATGCAGGTTTGGGGTCATGTCTAGATGAGAACGTCCCCTTTGGACGCAATTAGGAAACTGACGGCTACAGGGGCCCGAAGCCCGAAAACCTTTTTTAGCACAGTCTACAGGCCATATTTATGAAGGGATTTCAATGTAACTTGATAGGATGACTCGTTTTGGAATAATTTCACTGTAACTTGGTAACTTTCGTTGATGTACGTTAACTGTGAGGGTCACATACATTAACTGTGCGGTCACATTAACCCACCCCTCAGCTCTTCAGTACAGTGTACATCTCATATTATTTTTATCAAAAACATAGCATACATGGAACAGAAATGAACATATTCCCAATTATCACAGTTCTTGTCTTATTTCATAATCCTTTCATAAACATTGAACATTATTCTTTTCATCAAACACAACACACAAGTTAAGCTACAGTGTCATTGACACTTTCATTAGCTCAACCTTGACGTAGTCAAATATGAGCTTATGCCATGGTCCGTCTGTGCGTCTGTCCGCCCGTTAACAATTCAATACGGCTCGGGCTAGAAGCCGTATTTATGAACCAATCTTTACGAAACTTCTTCAGTGCATTTGTTATCACCGTGGGGCGAGAACGAGTGTTTTGGGGCGCAGTCCGAAATTCAAGATGGCCACCAGCAGCCATTTTGTACCGAAATTAGTGCAATCAGTTTTTTTGTACAGAACTTCGGTACGAAAGTTCTGATTTGAATAAATAGAGAGTATCACCACTATGTGTATGTGCATCCACATAATGGTAACAATCATTTTATCGTATAATATATAGGGATAAGTCAAGAATGTAGACGAATATATAACGAACTATTTATTTGTACGGGTGAACAAAAAGAAAAATATGGAACTAACGCGAAAGGAACGTGCTTGTATCCGACCCCTGATACAAACATCTGTATCAGGGGGTCGGATACACGACAGTCGCGGAGTTAATACAGACAAAATACATGTTGATTGTAAGATAAATGTTTGTATGAATGTTTAGTAACATGGAATACATCACATATAGGCCATAATGCGTGTTTTCTTCTCGTGCAGAAATTATGCAAATTAGGTGAACGTTTATTTATTCAGTGCTACTTATACACAGTAAGTGCACATGTCAATACGGCTCGGGCTAGGGGCCGTATTTATGAACCGATCTTCACGAAACTTCTTGGGTACCTTTGTTATCACCTTGGGACGAGAACGAGTGTTTTGGGGTTCGGTCCAAAATTCAAGATGACTGCCGGCAGCCATTTTGTACCGAAATTAGTGCAATCAGTTTTTTGTACAGAACTTCTATATGAAGGTTCTGATTTGAATAAATTTTTGAATGAATGTTGAGTAACATGGAATACATCACATATAATACGTTTTTTTTTTCTCGTGCAGAAATTATGCAAATTAGATGAACTTTGGTTTATTCAGTGCTACTTATACACAATAAGTGCACATGTCAATACGGCTCAGACTAGAGGCTGTATTTATGAACCGATCTTCACGAAACTTCTTAGGTACCTTTGTTATCACCTTGGGACGAGAACGAGTGTTTTGGGGTGCGGTCCAAAATTTCAAGATGGCTGCCGGCGGCCAATTAGACAAACTTTGATTTATTCAGTGCTACTTATACACAGTAAGTGCACATTACAATACGGCTCTGGCTATAGGCATTTAACTGTCACCCACCTTTGCAATACTTTACCTGTACATTTGTTACAGGTTACAGTCAGTATTTATGTACAGACCTTTACAATACTTTACATGTACCTTTGTTATCAGGACATTGCTGTGTCACATACTATACTTGTACATATCTTACACAAGTTAAAGTACAGTGTCATTGACACTTTCATTCACTATTCTGTTCGCCGTTTACACACACATACACGACCCCACGAACTCACACACACATTACCACCCCACCACCACCACCACCACTCTCACACACACAGGGGATGACATTCTTTTTATTCTGCCAATGCCACCTTTTCAATAGCATCGGGAAAATAGGCCTACATAAAAATGTGCCTATTTGGGGAAAATATATCGTTTCCAGCGTTCATATTACATATTGGTTCCGGTTTTCAAAACGTAGGTCTGCCAACTAACGCAAGCAATGTTCATCCGAGGCTGAGAGAAGGATGTCCCGGCCCTACAAAACACCCCTCACACCCCACCCCACCACCTTCTCGCGCGACACAACTTAAGGCCCATTTTGTTCCGTCGCGCGTTTAGGTCCAATTGTTTGGTGCAGATTTATAAGTGCTAAAGTACGACAGTTACAACAGTGCTTCTTCATTAATATAAAAAAGAAAAGTAGATATATACTTGCATTACTTGGCGACTTGATAGCAGAGGCGTGAATCTGGGGGATCGGGAAGATTCGATCCTGGGAAGATTCGGCCTTGGATTTTCGGCCCCGGGAGGATTCGACCGGGAAGATTCGGCCCATGTACTCAGTGATGGACTGCTAATAAGTCTATTCATATTCTGTGTGGGGCTTTGGCAATTGACAACTGACAGTATTATTGACAATGACAAGAGGTTTAAGGTAATCACTTATTAATTCTAATAACATTAGATAACATTATTTGACAACTTAACAACACAAAAACTCAAACACTACAATTTTACATATTATATACATATAAAATGTCACACAAAACACCGGTGGTGGTATACGTATAACTATTTAAAGATGAATAGATGTAATTACAAAAGTTATTTTTCAGTTTTTCCAAGTCTGTAAATTTTATTTGTAAACATGGAGGCATTCGGTCGTTCTAACATCTGCATCTCAAAAGTTGGTCAAGAGTGAATCTATTTCCTTGTCAATTGTAGTTTATTTCATTTAATATTTGACGTACAGTGTTTCATATTCAGGATGAATGGTGAATGAAAAGTTTCAGCGCGCCGAAGGCCCACAGGGACGATGTGGGATTTCAAATCCGACGAATGAAATGCTTCAGCGCGCCTAAGGCGCACAGGGAAGACGCGGGATTTGAAATCCCTTGCTACCCAAAATAACTTTAATTGCTTATTAATTCATCTTCAGGTTATGTGACGCTCGGTATATCATATGGGGTCATAGAGTGAGATGGGACATTAATAGTTAATTTAGTAAAGAAACACACAATCTCGGCGGTGACTTCCAAGAGTCAATCATCAACAATAAAGATATCTCTACAGAATATCAAAATAAAAACAAATACTCATTAAAAAAAAATTTCCACAAAATATGTAAAATTCTGATAAAAAATCATTAAAATATATTCAAATAATAACTTTTGTAAATAATTGAATAAAATATAAATTTAAAAAAATTAAACTCAAAGTGAGAAGATTCGGCCCACCACCAGGGCCGAATCTTCCCGGCCGAATGTTCCCAGGGCCGAATGTTCCCCGACCCGAATCTTGAGGTGGGGGTGGGGTGGAGGGAACAAACTCACAATTTCTTTGCCCTTTTGGCTGCATAACGGACACGTGTAGAGCAGTTTGTCGAATAGTTCACATATACAAAGACCTCAACATGGGCGTAAAATCGCACAAGAAGGTTGCTAGTTTGGTGATATGCGAATCGGACAAGCCCTAGAATTTAAGACAGTTGGCATTGTTGATGAAAAAGCCGTCGCAGTCTGTCACTGATTTTAACACAGAATTGCCGATTGTCTTGACTAATTTCGACCATATACACCATTTGTGTAGTTGTGCATGTGTTGGGCGGGCAAATAATTGTAATGATCCGGCAAACATATGTCCCACATCCTTGACCTAATATCGTCATAAAAATCAACTTTCAATAAAGTTATTTCCCTTGAAATCATTAACCCTTTACCCAACGCAGACGATATCAAAATTTATTATTTTAAATATAATTTTTTCAAATTTAAAAAAAAAATCAACAAAACCATATCATGTGACCCCTCGTTGGAACGAGCTCGTTCCAATGAGGGGTCACATGATATGGTTTTGTTGAAATTTTAAAAAAAATATTTTTTCAACTGCTGAGATTGCATATTACGCGTGCGGATGCGGGCAATTTGTCAGGTAAAGGGTTAAACGCGAGAGGAAGGTTCAACTGAGAAGCAAATTATTGTTCAGCAAACACCTGACGCCAGAAGGATATAAACCCAAGTTTCCTTTTGTTACCTTTAATAAGTCTTTTAGTAAGTTGTTTTAATAAGTTGTTTTCGTTTATTTAAAGTAACAAAAGTAAACTTAGCTTTTATGGCAAGCTAATTAGAAATAATTAGTCACAGATAATTCTTCATTTAAGAATATCTATCAGTATCACACCTCCCAACACTAAGCGTCCACTTTTGGCTCTTTGTTTAGGGAATGTTTTTTTTTTAATTTGCAAGTTTTTATCCTTCCCAGGAAAAATAGCAAACCTCACCTCCTTGACTTTTATATTAAAGGAGATGACAGTGTCTGTATTATATTTCACGATGAGTGCACTATTGTACGGAAGCCTATTAGCGCACTGGCGAAAATATTTTAGGGAAATATTATTGCGTTATTACGAGATAATATTGCGTTATAACGTGATAATTATTGCGTTATTACGAGATATTATGGCGTTATTACGAGTTAGTATTGCGTTATTACAAGATAGAATTGCGTTATAACGAGATAATTATTGCGTTATTATGACAGTATTGCGTTATAACGAGATAATTATTGCGTTATAACGAGATAGTATTGCGTTACAACGAGATATTATTGCGTTATAACTAGATAATTGTTGAGTTATAACGAGATAGTATTGGGTTATTACGATATAATTATTGCATTATAACGAGATATTATTGTGTTATTACGACATATTGCGTTATAACGAGATAATTATTAAATTATTACGTTATTACGAGATAGTATTGCGTAAAAACGAGATATTGCGTTATAATGAGATAGTTTTGTGTTATTATGAGATAGTATTGCGTTATAACGAGATAAGTATAGCGTTATAACGAGATAATATTGCGTTATTACGGGGTAAGTATTGCGTTATAACGAGATAGTATTGCATTATAACGAAATATTATTGTGTTATTACGAGATAACACTGCGTTATAACGAGATAATTATTGCGTTATAACGAGATATTATTGCGTTGGAACAGGATATTATTGCATTATAGCGAGATAGCATAGTGTTATAACGAGATATTATTGCGTTATAACGAGATATTGCGTTATAATGAGATAGTTTTGCGTTATTATGAGATAGTATTGCGTTATAACGAAATAAGTATTGCGTTATAACGAGATAATATTGCGTTATTACGAGATAATTATTGCGTTATAACGAGATAATATTGCGTTATAACGAAATATTATTGCATTATTACGAGATAACACTGCGTTATAACGAGATAATTATTGCGTTATAACGAGACATTATTGCGTTGTAACAGGATATTAGTGCGTTATTACGAGATACCATTGCGTTATTACGAGATATTCTTGCGTTATAACGAGATATTATTGCGTTATTACGAGATATTATTGCGTTATAACGAGATAATTATTGCGCTATTACGAGATATTATTGCGTTATAATGAGATAATTTTATTTATTCAAACATGGTAGAGTAGCGGAATACGGCAACGTATCAGCGCTGTATGCTGTTTAGTTTTGAACTTGTCATTGCCCATCAATAAGAAGATTCATCTCTGAAGCTCACAAACTCGATCCATTTTATTTATATATTTTATTGGGTTTTTACGGCACTTTCGACAGCCAAGGCCGCCTCGTGTCGGACAGTTTTACGGGTGAAGGAAGCCGGAGTACCTGGAGATAACCACCGAGCACTGGCGAGCAACTGTGAGACCCCCGACGTTTTAACTCTGCACAAACAGGGTTAGCATTGGTTAAAGACAAGTGCACCATCAACATAGAATTCACCTTAGCACACAGCGCAACCGTGCCACCACGTGGACAATCGGGAATTAAGGACACAACATAATTACCGCTCGTCGGAAACGAACCGTGGATATCTCGGTTTAAGGTTCAATGCACTAGGCACAGAACTATCGCGCTCCCGGGCAGGGTAATTGGACAGGCTGAATGTTACATGCGTCATCTCGTTAAACCTTCACCCATAGCACTGTATCGGTGCCATGCAAGCTATATTTTCAGAAACATTCATTCAGCGGAAATTTGGACCTGTGGTAATTTATTATGATGAGTAACATGATCAGGGTTATTTGTCTGTGAGAGGTGGCATTAACCCATCAACCACCAAACCATTCCACCAGATCAATGATATGATGAATTTCTAAACTGTTAGAGATATCGATCTAAAATTATTACCTACGTTCAATTTTTATCACTAATTACACGGGCAGGGGGAATTTTACCTGCGGCGTTGTGTTAACATTTCAACAGGGACAACACTGGTATCAGGGATGTGGCGACAGGACCCCCCCCCCCCCCCCCCCCCCAGCAAGGAGTATTTTTTTCAATAGTTCGAAATTCCGAGGTCAAAAATCAAATAGTTGGAAATTCAATAAATTAACATTGTTCATGAAAAATATTAAAATTCCAACTTAATGATGAGAAATTTTGATCCTTTATTTCCAACTGGAAACTTGAGTTTCAAATTTCCTACTCTAAAATTAACATTGGCCTCAAAATTTCGACTCTGACATCAATCCGGTAAATTTTCTGACCCAGACACATTATAAATGATGCTTTTTCCGTTTCAGGACTAGTGAAAATTTTCAGAAGGGTTCATAAGCATGTGTATATATATATATAATCACTTTAACCCTTTACCCAACGCAGACGATTTCAAAATTCATTATTTTAAATGTCATTTTTTAAATTTAAAAAAAAATTCCAACAAAACCATATCATGTGACCCCTCTTTGGAACGAGCTCGTTCCAAAGAGGGGTCACATGATATGGTTTTGTTGAAATTTTTCGAAAAATAATATTTTTTCAGCAGCTGTATTTGTATATTACGCGCGCGGATGCGGGCGATTCTTTGGCTAAAGGGTTAAAAGATATCACCCAGCGCTGCAGTGCAACCACCTATCGAAACTACTCACAGTTGGAATTTACACCGGTGGCACCTGCCCAGCTGAAACCCTCTAGCCACATCCCTGACTGGTACGAACCATTTTAAAATGTTACGAAACTGAAATTGGGCATCTGTGGGCGTTTTGTTTTTATCAGGAGTAACACGAACGGGGAATTTTACATGCCAAGTTGTATTAACCCTTTAACCGTCAACCCTTTGAGCAACACAGGCTGATACTCATACAGTTACAGAGATACTGAGCTGAATAACGGAACCTAGGGGTAATCAATCCATGCAGTAAAGGTAGGTGGGATGACGTCACATTAACATTTCAGCCACGGCAACCCAAGGATGCACTCATATATTTTCGGAGATACCGAGCTGAAAATTGCCACCTGGCGGTATTTTTTTCAAGAGTAACACGCGCCGAATGCATTGCATGCATGCATGCACGACGTTGCGTTAACCTTTTAACTTTTCAAATGTTGTCACAAGAGTGGTGTCATGATGCACTATCACCTTTTCAGAGACGCCGATCTCAAATTTGGCATCTTCGGACATTTTATTTTATCAAGAGTAACACAAGGAAGGGGAATTTTACAAGGGATGTCACGTTAATCCTTTAAACTTAGCAACACATTTTAACAGCGCTAGTATATTTATATATATATGATGTCAACGCAGTTTAGGATACGTTAGTATGTCAGGGATGGCTCGCGCCTGATCAGAGACGCAAAGTTGGGTTTTTATGAGTGTGAGCGGCCATGATGTGACGTTATTTCCACAGTGATATGTGGTGTAACTGCGCACGCACGGCGCGTGTTTTTGGAGGATGCGTGTTTCAGCGTCCATTTTATATACTGGACGCCGCCATCTTGGTTTCTTTGGTGACATGTGGTTGCTGTATGACCCCAAACCCTCTAATTGGGCGGGGTGTGTTTCGAAGGTTGTGTTCGTCCAGGGAGATATATCTAATTACCCATCTACCCCAAACCACCAAAACACGACATTATTTTGTTTGGATTACCAGAAATCATCTTATAAAAATAGCACATAGGATCCTAAATAGTGTCGCGGTGTGTTCGGGGTGTATTTTTGATTGTACAAATGAATGAATAATTACACAAATGGACCTAATAATTACCCAAAATCTCTAAACGGACTTGATGGAGTTCCCATCTAAGGTTTATAGCATTAGCACATACAAATTTTGCAATTCTATTCTTCCTTATCTGCTTTCCTCGTATATGTACATGGGGGCTATAAAGATATTTTTCACCTAACTAACCTCAAGTTCCACATATCCGCATCTGGGTGTTTTGGGACTAAAGACAGCAGTGGTTTATGAACTACTACACCAACAACCTCGACTACACAACCACTACTTCATAATCAAAGTAAGCACCACGGCAACCACTAATTCGCCAACAACAACTACTCTGTGAATTCCATTAACAACCATTACAACAATATCAACTTCTATATCAACAACTACAACACCAACATAGACCAACACCAACAACCACTATAAAGCCAACAAGCTCAACTACAGCAACGGCCACTGCAACATTAACCTCATTATCTACTATACCAACAACTACTACCTCAACTACCGTAACACAACAACTAGAGGAGAAATAACTACACCAACAACATCAATACAAATAATAACAAACATTGCGACTAAAGGTCAAACAAGACAACTAAAACACTTAACACTACAACGCCAACCACCTCAACCACTATGCCAGCCAAACGGACTAGGATGCTGACTTGGACGCTGACCATACCAACCATTATGGCACAGCAACTGCCACTACAACCGTAATGACACCTCGACCTACTATATCAACAATGACAACACCAACAACTACTGCACCAACTTGTACAACAGCTGCTACAATCACTACACCAAGAGTACTATACCAATAATTCCTCTACCAACCACAACAACCACTACAACAACTACTATACCAACAACCTCTACTGCACCAAAAATCATGACAACGTTATCAACCATTAATACACATTTACTTTGATAACTATCAACTAGAGCACCCCGTTGCGGGACAATATACGCCCGTTTTGTATTTTTGAAGGGTTGGGGTAAGGATGGGGGTGAGGGTGAAAATTGTTTGGACCAACCCCATATTCGAACTTGACCTTTATTTTGTTTACCTTTACATACCAAGTTTGGAACCAATCGGAAAACAAATAATAAAAGTTATCATCCGGAAACCAAATATTTGATGCATTCTATGTCCAACAGTTAGGCCATACTAAAGTTATAATCCGGAAAACACAAAATGCACAAATTCAAGAGGAATAACTCTGGAAAGTACATGCGATTTTGGCCGAAAGTGAACCTGAGCTGTGCTTTGTGGTCATAAACAAAATCTGAGAATTTGAAACAAATTAGTCATGGCAAACTAAAGTTATCATCCGGAAACCACATAATTCACAAATTTGCAATCATTCAAGGGGAGTAACTATGGAACGGTACGTGCGATTATGACCAAAGGTGAACTTGAGCTGTGCTTTGTGGTCAAAAACAAAATCTGAGAATTTGAAAAACATCGGTCGTGGCAAACTAAAGTTATCATCCGGAAACCACAAAATCCACAAATTCGCAATCATTAAAGGGGAATAACTCTGGAAAGGTATATGCGATTGTGGTCAAAAGTGAACTTGAGCTGTGTGGCCGAAGTGTTAATGTGACGTCATCCCACCTACATGTACCTTTACTGCATGGTTTGATTACCCCTAGGTGCTATTATTTAGCCCAATATCCCTGTAACCGTAAGAGTGTCACCCGGCGTTGCTCAGAGGGTTGACGGTTAAAGGGTTAAAACAGTTTGGAATGTAAAATTCCCCGTTCATGTTACTCCTGATAAAAACAAACGCTCTCGGATGCCCAATTTCAGTTTTGTAACTTTAAAATGGTCCGTACCAGCGTTGTCCCGGTTGAAATGTTAGCACAACGCCGCGGGTAAAATTCCCCCTGCCCGTGTAATTAGTGATAAAAACTGAACATAGATAATAATTTCAGATCGATATCTCTAACAATTTAGAAGTGCATCACAACACTGCTCTGGTGGAATGGCTTAGTGGTTGATGGGTTAATGCCTCCTCTCACAGACAAATAACCATGTAAGTCATCATAATAAATTACCACAGGTCCAATTCCCGCTGAATGTTTCTTAAAATATAGCCTGCATGGCACCGTTACAGTGCTATAGTTGAAGGGTTAACGCGATGACGCATGTAACATTCAGTCCGTCAAATTGACCCTGCCCGGGAGCGCAGTAGCTCAGAGCCTAGATCATTGAACCTAAAACCGAGATATCCAGGGTTCGTTTCCGACGAGCGGTATTTGTGTTGTGTCCTTAATCCCGATTGTCCACGAGGGGACACGGTTGTGCTGTGTACCAAGACGAACACTACGTCGATGATGCACTTGTCTTTAACCAATGCTAATCCTGATTGTACGCAGTTAGTACGTTGGGGGTGTGACAGTTGCTCGCCAGTGCTCGGTGGTTCTCTCCGGGTACTCCGGCTTCCTCCACCTGTAAAATTGGCCGACACGAGGCGACCTTGGCTGTCGAAAGTGCCGTAAAAACCCAATAAAATATATAAATAAATTGGATCGAGTTTATGAGCTACCGAGATGAATCTTCTTATTGATCAGCAATGACAAGTTACAAACTAAACAGCATACAGCGCCGATACGTTTCCGTATTCCGCTACTCTACCATGCTTGGATAAATAAAATTATCTCGTAATAACGCAATAATATCTCGTAATACCGCAATAATTATCTCGTTATAACGCAATAATATCTCGTAATGACGCAATAATATCTCGTTATAACGCAATGTATCTCGTATTAACACAATAATATCTCGTTTTAATGCAATAATATTTCGTTATAACGCAATAATTATCTCGTTATAACGCAATATTATCTCGTTATAACGCAACGTTATCTCACAATAACGCAATACTTACCTCGTTAAAACGCAATAATATCTCGTAATGCAATATTATCTCGTTATAACGCAATAATTATCTCGTTATAACGCAGCGTTATCTCGTAATAACATTAATTATCTCGTTATAACGCAATACTATATCGTAATAACGCAAACATATCTCGTAATAATGCAATAATATCTCGTTATAACGCAATAATATATCGTTATAACGCAATATCTCGTTATAACGCTAATTATCTAGTTATAACGTAATATCTCGTTATAAAGCAATAATATCTCGTAATAATGCAATACTATCTCGTTATAACGCAATATCTCGTAATACCGCAATAATTATCTCGTTATAATGCAATAATATATCGTAATAACGCAATAATTATCTCGTTATAACGCAATATCTCGTCATAACGGAATATTATCTCGTTATAACGCAATGTTATCTCGTAATAACGCAATAATATCTCGTTATAACGCAATGTTATATTGTAATAATGCAATACCTATCTCGTTATAACGCAATATCTCATAATCACGCAATATTATCTTGTTATAACACAATAATTATCTTGTTATAATGCAATACAATCTCGTAATAACGCAAAAATATCTGGTTATAACGCAATATCTCGTTATAATGTAATAATTATCTCGTTACAACGCAATAATATCTCGTAATAATGCAATATCTCGTTATAACGCAATAATATCTCGTTATAACCCAACAGTTTTCTCGTAATAACGCAATAATATCTCGTTATAACGTAATACTGTCTCGTTATAACGCAATAATATCTCGTAATAACACAAAAAAGATCTCGTTATGTTATAACGCAATAATATCTTGTAATAACGCAATAATATTTCCCTAAAATATTTTCACCTGTGCGCTAATGGGCTTCCGTACTATGGATATAATGAACAGAAAAAAAGCTTCTGAACATCAAAAGATGGTGAAAACACCGTTTTCATGTTTTTATAAAGGGTTTCAACAGACATTCAGCATTCGAAGTGACTGGGGGAAAATTGTTAAAAATCCAAGAGATTGAAGGGAGCTAACTTCCCCGTAAATCTCTTCCAATGACGAAAATTGTCAGCCATGTTCTGTTGGGGAAATTCATGTCGGGAGTCACTGTGATACCCAGTGGAGTTTCTACAGGATAAAAAAAACCCCTCATATTTCGTGACAAAACATGGGAAATACAAAAAATGCTTCAGCCAAGGGGTCACCAGTTTAAAAAGTGTCCTTGGCCCAAACAAATGAAAAATCCTGAAAATCTTGTTAAATAATTCCAATTTCAAAAAGTAATTAAAAATGTATTCATGAATACAAATCCAAGAATTCGTATTGGAATACATTTGAAAATTTGTGTATTCGCATCCAATAAATTTCCAGGTATTCGTATTTGAATACAAAGTCTTCACCCCCAGTGGCGGCGCCAGAGTTACAGAAGTGAGGGGGTACAGTTGGGTATTGACCGCCGTGCGTAAGTTTTAAAAATTTTCTCAACTGCGGGAGGGGAAATTTGTAAAACTTACGTTGTAAATGGTGTTCTCTGGAGCATTCTCAGACAATTAAATTAAAACAGTTTTATCCTTTTGAAACTTACTGGTTAGGTCTTTCAGTTATAGAAAACGTGGTGACATTTTAACGGAAGAACGCTGTTGTAAAGTGCGAGCACAAAGCACCAAACGACACTCAGATCGAAAATGAAAGTAGGGTGCATTCCAAACGGATGCGTTGTACGCTCTCGATTCTAGCATTCCTCGAATACTCTTAAGCGGTATGTTTCAGACCGTTTGAACGCGGCACGCCTTGCTGCAATTTGGGACCTCGACTCTTGTTTGCTGTTTGCAGCTAATGTGTGTGTGTGTGGGGGGGGGGGGGAGCACACACAAACATTATTTAAAAACTTCTCTGATTTAGTGCACTTGGGAATATGGAATTAAGCATACCCACCAATACACCGCAACGTTCAATACAAAAATTAAAATGATAGTATTTTTTTACTACGCTTGGCGAAAAAAGTGGAGGGGTAAGTCCCCCCCCCCACCCCCATAGCACCGCCACTGTTCACCCCAACCCTGGTCGTGCCTCGTGACCGGGTAAAGACGGGTCTCCCCGCCATAACAACTGATGGCAGGTATAGCTGATCCTGCTCAATTATGAATGGCCCATTGATGGGTGCCTTGGTAGGACATTTGGAATACAGTACACAACAGTACACAAAGTTATGTTGTGTTGCGGACTCGGTCACCTCTACATTCAGAAAAATGCACCCATTTTAACATAATATTTTTTTTTATATATTTGGAAATATGGAGCACAAAATGAGCATTTTCTAGACTTTGGAGGTTGTAGTATACAGACAAATCAAAAGAGGGGATCGTTTGTCTCACCCGAAGAGACTGTGCACTCCTTCCTGTCAGTTCCCAGTGAGATTGCACTGGTGGATTGGTAGATCTCCCTCTCTCTCTCTCCCTCACACAAACACACATATTTTGGGAAAAGTTGTGGTGTGGTGGGGGTGGGGGTGGGGGTGGGGGCACGTGCACCATGTTCATACGCCTCTGATAACAAATAATTAAGTGTATGAAGGCATCGGCTTGAACAAAAACGTGAGCGTTGTCGAAACTCATTCGTTTAACGTTTTCAAAGTTTTAACAACTCTCGCCAAAAAAATGAGGAAACTGAAGCCCAAACACACCCCACCCCACCCGTAGACTAGATTCTTTTGAACTTTACACGAAACCGTTCAATTCAGTTCCACGACCTCATACCACTAGGCATCATGCCGCACAATATATCACAGCGATAATATGCAGCGCGATATTATATTATCGCTTTTTTCAAAAGTAATAGCAGGCACTTCGTTTTGTGTTTTTCATATATACACCTGGAACTTAAAGCACACCCTGAAATGTTTCATTACTGTGAAGTTGCTGTTTTCTGATTATTATGTTTTAATGATTGCTATGTCTTGCAGTACATTTCATCTAGTGAAACATGATGTTGTAGGTTGATAGCGTACCCCAAACACATGCCGTCGTCGATATGAAGAATGCTTCCCACGAATGTCACATAAAACACGGACATCCACATGCAATATCCAGGAATAAAACAAGAAAATTTGTCACTTCTTTTATCAATAAATGTTGACATGGTAAGGAAGAGACTGTCAGAGGCACGAAGATGGCAAATGGTTCGCATGCATGCAAGACATGTCATTCAAACCTATTGGAAGGCAACTTGGCTATAGTCATTCTGTCATCTGCAGACCTGTCCGAAAACATCAACAAACCAACGATATTAAGGACCGATCAAGGCCTGGACAACCCCAAAAGACATCTCCTCTGGAAGATCGGAGTGAATCCTTTGCTTAAAGTGGTGTTTTGAAACGCCTTTGGTTCCCCAACAGGCGCGTGTGCAACAGAACTCTCCAAAAACCATCCCAAAGCACTGGGTGTGAGGTCCAGAAGAGTTATCAAGCGTCCAGCTCTGTCCGATCAGCACCGAAGACGACTTTTGGAGTGGTGTATGACACAACATTGGAATCTCAGGACGTGAAGGAGAGTCCATTGGTCAGACGAGACTTGGTTCCTGCTTCACATCACAGATATTCGCATGAGAGTGTGGAGGCACAGAAATACTGCTCACGTGCCCAAGAACATCAGACCTACTGTTCCTTATGGTGGAGTATCAGTTATGATCTGGGGATGCCTGTCTCATGATTGTAAACTTGATATGGTGACTGTACGTGGGAATCGGAATGGTAGTCAGAACATCCGGGACATTCTCAATCCGGGTATCGTGCCTCATTTTGACAACCACCCGTTGGCTACTCACCCTGTATTCGTGGACGACAATTCAAGGCCACATCGTTCCCATGCTGTGAGAGCATTCCTTCAGAACAACGCAATTACAACACTACCTAGGCCTGCAATGAGCCCCGATTTGAATCCCTCAGAACTCATCTGGGACTTTCTTGGACGTCGTGTGCAAGCAAGGGATCCGTCCAGAATCTGGCAGATTTGGAAGCTGCATTACACAAGGAGTGGCAGCAGTTGCCTCTGGACCGTATCAGAAGGCTCATTGGTTCAGGCTGTCATCCGGGCACGTGGTGGACACACTTGCTGCTGACGTCAGACACTGCTATTGTGTTCAGAAGATCACAAGTTATATTTTTTGTCAGTAATTACCGGTATTGTTTCACCATGGACCGTTCCATCACCATCCTTGTCGAGAGAACATTATTCCATTAAAAACATTAGGGACAGATATGTGTAATTAGCGCCACTAAAATATTGCATATTTTAATCATAGTGTTGTCTTTTATTTATCAATAGACCATTCTTTCCGCAAACAATCACTTTTGGCCATCTGAAAGATAGCATGAAAGTAATGACAGTTTCTATTAACACCACTGCGAAAAAAGGAGTGGGTGCTCAATTAAGTTCCAGGTGTATATATAGTTTTAGTATAAATTGTCAAGACCAAACCTGACCATCCATTTAATAACTTCCTCGCCAATTTGCCTTTGTGTAGCTGTGAAGGACCTGAAACAACCAGTTGTCTACTCAAGTGTACTCTTTACTTTGATATAAGAAAGGCTCCTTTGAACAATTACTTTACAATACGCCTCTGTGGATGTCGGTTGTTTAACGTCGAAAACCAAACCAATCATCTTGCACGGTCTCAACAACTACATACAGGGGCAATCCGAAGATTTAGCCGCATAGTTACCTCACACTCTCTCAATCTTGTCCTTTATGAGACTAAAATAAGTGTAATTATTACCCCACATGAACTCCAAAAATGATGCGATACGTTGTCGAGAGAACTTTTGGGTGCGTCTTCATGAACTCGTGGAGAGATCGTACATTGGCTTCAGCTTATTGCTGAATCCATTTTCAATGTTACAATGTCGTGTTCATAACGTTTGTTAATACATATTTTGTATTCCATATCATGAATGTCAATTATCCAACCAGGTGTGTGGTCTTGCTGAAAATGTCCTGAAAGTTCAGACTTTTCCTGAAGCCGTCAGCATCAACGGTGTTTGAATGTAGGACAACGGGGGTGGGGTGGGTGTTGGGGGGGGGGGGGGGTAAACGGCATCCGCCTCCCAAATGATCTGCCATCATATCGAGTCTTATCGACTGAGATAATGTACCACCACCACTTCCCAGATTGGAATAAATTCTGCCAGTATTTTCGGTCACATTCTAAACCAGCCCAAAGTCCGATACGCGGGAGCTGGTGATTCCCGAATGTCGTTGTTGTTTGTGGTTATTGTCTACAAGTGCGTTTGTTGGATTCTGCGATAAGCTACGGGTCCTATGCATTTTTTGAAAGGCAAATTTATTCGTGTTGAAGGTCTCAACATTTCTGCACAATTGTTAATCCTGTCCGCAACATGATACAATGTCAAGTTGTAAAAAATGAGTCAACGCTTTATACCCATGTAGAACATTTTGGAAGACTTCTACCTCGAGCATCAATTGGTGACTCGGTCCTATTTTACCAGTAAACCAGAGCCCGTTTTCAACAGTAAACCAGCACTGCTTCATTTCCCCGGGCTTCCCATTGAGGTTTTAAGACGAAAAAATAAAGTTTGGTTCAGGTTACATGCAACAGAAAAATAGGATCGTTCGGTATGTATTTTGTATTCTCTCTACAGTCGCTTAACCCATTGACAAACCAAACGACCCCAAAACTGATCAGTGCTATCTACAAGAGCACCGCCAATCGGTGCATCATAGGCCCATTATATTATGTAACTTGGAGGGAGGCCCTGGATGTGTTAGCCGATTCCTTGAGTTGACCTCTATCTGGGACCATACACACGAAGTATTGACGTTCCGGTCATGAATTTCGCACGCGACTCACCATCTGGAAATTTGTATACTGGACACGAAAAAGTTGATGTGCATGCTCATTTCACGTGTTGACTTCTATCTGTGGCCTTGACCTTGGTGTGCCGGTTGTAAATTTTGAACGCGACACTCTGTCTAGTGGTCGTTCATGTTTCGTCGTGATATCTCTTCTCATTAAAAACGTATGGCCCGCACACGAAAGATCTAACACACGGATGCCGGGCGGACAGTGCCATAACATTATACCAAATTATAAAATGTGGACGACCATTTTAAAAAAAAACGGGAGTATAAAAATCGCCTTTCACATTTTATTTTTTCATCATATTAACATAGCTTATGGCCCCTCGTTCGGAGCTCGTTCCAATGAGGTATCATAAGCTATGTATTTGAGACAATAAAATGAAATTTGATACTTATTCAATAATTATTTTTACAAAGGTCGTCTGCTTTTAAATAAACAAACAATCCAAGGTGGGTACCATGGCGGCCAATTGGTTGTTGTTAACTGATTATCGATAGGAACCTTCCTCTGGTCACCACTAATCCACCACAAAAAAATAGAACCCATGGTGCATTTCATTTTCATGTTATTGCGCGGACAAGCAAAAATTACAAAAAATCGAAGATGGCTGCTATGTCGGCCATATTGGATATGGCATAAAACTGATTATCGAAAGGAACCTTCTTGTAACCACTAATCCACTACAAAAAATAAGACCCACTTCATTTTCAAGTTCACGAACAAACAAAAAGTATCAAAAAATCCAAGGTGGATGCCATAGTGGCCATATTTGATATGGAAGAACGCTTATTGTAGAAAGGAACCTTCCTCTTGTCACCACCACAAAAAATAGGATCAATGGTGCATTTCATTTTCAAGTTATTGTGCGGACAAGCAAAAACTAACAGACAGACGGAAGGACATGGCCATACCCTAAATAGGCCTGATCCAGAGAGTGGCCGTATAAACACTAGCCGTTGTAATTATGGAGATCGGGTGTGAAACATCAGAGTGGTTGTGTGACAAAACTGCCTGTGCCATGGCGGCGATATCCGGCTAGGACAGAACACTGATTATCGAAAGGAACCTTCC
This sequence comes from Pictodentalium vernedei, assembly GCA_031216915.1. NCBI lineage: Eukaryota > Metazoa > Mollusca > Scaphopoda > Dentaliida > Dentaliidae > Pictodentalium > Pictodentalium vernedei. The sequence goes on from CM062295.1 coordinate 648,266,171, forward strand.
TCTAGTCACCACTAGTCTAATCAACCACAAAAAAATAGAATCCACAGTGGATTTCATTTTCAAGTTATGGATCTGGAAGAACACAGATTATCGAAAGGAACCTTCCACTAGTCACAACTGATCCACCACAAAAAATAGGATCCATGGTGCATTTCATTTTCAAGTTATTGCGCAGACAAGCTAAGGCTAACAGCCAGACAGAAAGGACATGGACATACCCTAAATAGACCTGAACCAGAGAGCGGCCGTATAAACATTAGTCGTTGTAATTATGGAGGTAGGGTGTGAAACATTCGATCGGTTGTGTGACAGAACTGACTGTGCCCCCACCCTCCAAGGGCAATTCCAAGGCAGAGCATGCCCCCATGAACTGGCATTGGGGTTTTTGCATCCCAAAATTTCACAGTGACGGTGTCTGAAATCTCCACCGGGGCTACCTCTGCCTCCACATGCTTCGGGTCTTCTGTATGGCGCACGAATATCAAACACTGTCACCCTCATATTGTGATCAGCCGCACGAAACGGCCAATTTCTAGGGGCGTCGGAAGTGGCGTGGCAGACCCGGTAAATGCTGACCTAATATTTCAGACATGTGTCATCTTATAGTTGACATGGATTCTTTATCCCTGGTTTGTTGCCGAGCGGCTGCCGATAAACCTTGGCGGTAGTATGTAAGTGGAGTCCTCCCGCAATTCCGACCTCTGTAGAAATATTTTCACTGAACGGGATTGGGTGGGGTCATGGTTGGAAATGTGCGGTACGAAATTTCAGTGAGGATATGAAACTGAACTTCCTTTTAAGTTAGAAACTCGACGACCAGACACGTAATAGGACAGTCCCTATTCAAGGCTCCCAGTCAGTGACTGCAAAGCTAAAAGGGTAATCTAACATACAGTACGTGTGCAGCGAGTTGGTGAAAAAAACACCTCATGATCAATCTAAATAAATAATTTCTGAGAAAACATTAAGCAGCACGAGCACAATTTCAGCAAAGGAACCCAGAGGAAAACTTCGCCTGTGATTTTTAAGATAATCTTTTTATACTATATTTTAGAGTGTGTGTGTGTATGTGTGTGTATGTATGTATGTCTCCGAGTGTCCAAAATGGGTCTACTAGTACTTTTTATGGCGGAGGTCATAGTCAGGTTTAAAAAAGTGAGCGGGTGGGGGTGGGGGGTGCACCAAAAATTATGACCAATTTTTTTTTTTACCGATATATGTCTTCAAAGGGGTCTACTAGGGGTATGTTTTTATCAGGAATCTAATGGTGACGTTTAAAAAAGTACCGGGGTGGGGGTGTAGAGGGGCACCAAAAGTTATGACCAAACTTTTTCTCACAGATATAGGTCTTCAAAGGGGCCAACTAGGGGTAATTTTTTACCAGGAATCTAATGGTGAGGTTAAAAAAAGTGCCGGGGTGGGGTGTAGAGGGGCACCAACTCAGCCCGAGCAACGCCAGGTAACCCTGCTAGTTTTAAATAAAGCTACCTAATTTGCAGAATTGCATTTGGCAGCAGTTTCGTCTCCCATCTTACGGAATTCGAGAATGATGGTTTCCGTGTTCTTTCAGGTGCGAAAGAACCAGTCCAGTTTCCATCTCCACTAAGCATCAGCATTAACCCCCTACCCCCCACACTTAACCCCCCCCCCCTCCTCCCACACACCTTCCAGGAAAAGAACTGGGTTCAGGATAGGAGTTTAAGATGGGAGATGTTAATGGCTTTTTCTTCCTTTTCAGGAACTCTTCCAAGTCTTTTTCTCTTTTCTATTCTATAGGCATTTGTTGGGTTCAGTCTCCCACGGGTGGACCAGTATAAGAGGGGTTCCACTCAAAAAAGTGCAACCCTTCCCTGAGTGTGGTGGTTTCCTTCACGTCGTCCAAAGTGAACTGAACACTCTTGTCCAATAAAGAAGACTAGACGCGTTCAGACAATGTAGGATTCCCAATACTGTAATCCTGCTGGCAATTCCATTTCAGTGATGAGCAGGGTTGTCTCACCCTCCATCCTCACCCCGCAATTATCGCCTAAAATTTCAAAAGTTGGAAATTCGGTGATGCAAATTCCAAAGGCTGGAAATTCAGGAATATGTATTTAATTTGCTCGTCAGATATTTTCGGTCAGTTCTAAAGTGATTTTACAATTTTCAAACAAATACTCAGACTTATCCAATCGGCTGAATTATTTTTTCGAAATTCCGGCTCGAATCTGTGACCGGTCCGGTTTTTCGATTTCATCGTTCCATTTTTCAGACACGGAATTGCCAATTTAAAGGAGACGGTATTGGCTGACCAGCTGCCTGTCTGCAGTCCTCGTGTAGCCTAGTCAGTGTACGGGAAAACTGATGGACCTACCTGGGCAAATACATTTTCTCGTTGATAAAATGACTAGAGTTTTGCCAGATGGAGGCCACGGAATCAATCACAGGGGTTCAAAAATTAAAATTTTCCCCAGGGGAGGCCTTCTGAACCCCACTGTCGAGAAGGGAACACCTCCTCTTGAACATCCCCCAAACTCGGGAACTTCAGGACATGCTTACGGCGTGTCGTGCTGGAACACCAACTTTAAGTCAGAAATCTAACCGATCACAACCTCCCAATGATGACACTCTAGCTACGTCTCTGATGATGACAGCGTGGTTGACATGTTTGTAACTTTACACCTTGGTGGCCAAGGTGCGAATGTTACTTCTATAGTATGTCACCTCCATGGTGGAAATAACCATACTGTTGATGCGATTCACTTGTGACTTCCCCCAAAAACTTGGCTGAAGCATGCCCCGAACAGCACAAGAAGTTGAAGAGCAAGCATCGATTTGTTACACGAACATGTGCTGTATCTGTAACACACATATGGTGCCCTCGCGAGTTCTACCATGTACTTTCGGTCCTATGAAACACCGCGTTGAAGGAAAATACGTAAGAGTTGTTTAAAAGGTTTAAATATATGTGCCGACATTTTATTCAGTCCTTCGAAGCACTGTGTGCGATATAACCATTGATTTATTCGAGTAAATGCAAAGATATGTAGACCGAGCTGTCGCCGAAAACTGCCCCTCGGTATTTAGTAGGTAGCTTTGCAATTAATAGGCTACCTCGGTGTCTGGATGAAGCGCGTTGGTGCTTGGTTTTTTGTTGACTTTTTTTCGAGGTTTTTACCCTCTTTACTCGAGTGGTTTTGTTGCAATTGCAACCGTTTTAGTCAAACGTCCGTCAGTCGAAGTTTGATTTTTAGAATTATCGGAAACTTAAGTCAGTAACCTTTTATTAACCCTTTACCTAACATGAAAAGCAGACGATACTTGCAAAAACAAATTCTTGAATAACTTTTCTTTCTTCATTTTTTGTCTAAAAAACATAGGTTATGACCCCTCATTGGAACGAGCTCGTTCCAATGAGGGGTCATAACCTATGTTTTTGAGACAAAAAATTTAAAAATAATGAAAATTAATTGGCGATTTTTGAGAATAGCGCTGGCCCCTTTTGACCGTTACGTCGGGTGAAGGGTTAATTTGTCGATCTCGTTGGTCATCCGTGAGTGCTGACTTCGTCTTTTGTTTTACATCAAGTTTTTATTGCATCGTTGGTGAGTGAAAAATGACTTCCGAAAATATTAATTCCTTATGTCATGATATTGGTCCATAACAATGTCTTCAAGTCTGTCGGTTAAATCTGGCAATTTCAAAATTCTCCATTCATTTTCCAATCGTTATATTAATCATAATCTCGCAGTTGTTATTTGTTCATAATTTTGGGATGTCAGTATGTGCCTGTCTTGGTTCGAATACTTTGGATTCAGCTCAGGTGAAAATGTCGATGCCAAATATTTGCAGTCTCTGTAAATCGTCGATACGTCAATTGAAATTTCTTCGTATGCAACAGGGTCCTCGGTCGTGAGAAGCCCTGTATCTGAATTGAAGAAAATGCTGATCATGTTATTTGCGGTTTCTTTTGTTATGCATCTTACGAAGATTGTGGAGCACATTCTCTCTCAAATGCCTGGTACATAATATTTGTGTTCAGTTTGGGAAGCAGGCCTTGATTGCAATTGCCGACAGCCACAAAGAGAACTAATTAACAAATCACAATGTGATTAACAATTCACACTGTCGCTTACCGAGATGTAGGTGCTGTAAATACTAATTACCAAGCTACCTACTAAATACCGAGGGGAAGATTTTTCAGAGAACGCTATTACTTTAGCACCCATAATTCTCAAATGTGGCATTAAAACCATGCACATATTGCTTAAATCTATTTATATGCTCCTAATACACCACCCCATACACTTTTCAGAGTTTTCAACCCCATTACCACCCCTAATTTCCTTCCCTCGGAATCTAATATGATCGTGTACTTTAATTTACATATGTACTGCGGGAGGAGTTAGCTGGATATATCATGTACCCCCAGGGACGTGGCGACAGGGGAGGGAGGGGTGTGTCACCTACCCCCACCCAAGTCTGGCCAAGATGTCCTATAGTTGGAAATTCTGAGGGCAAGTCATGAGTAGTCAGAAATGTAATCTATCTGGATTTGAAAGCTTCTTTGGTGTCGTCTCCTTCACTTCCCAAAATTCCAACTCGGTTTCAAATCGGCAAAAATTCCAAATGTTACTATTTACAACTATACTGTACGTAAAATCGAGCTTCATAAATATGCATGATGTCTATAGTACGTTCACGTATCGTAATAAAAAAAATCCCCGAAATGCACTACTACAAAATCACATCATGTAAAATCGTTATCCTGAGTTAATTCCATCACTGACAAGTTCCTGGCAAAATGCATAAATACCCTGTAAAATCCAAGGCTTCAACCTTGAAAACTGTTGGAGGAGTCGGGCCGACAACCATTGTACCCTATATTCGTAATTTCACAAAAAAGTTGAACAACCTATAATTTTGTGAAAAAGTGAACAAAATCAAATTCTCGGCAATATGCACACCTTTGGTATATGTATAAATAGCATGTAAAATAAAAAGGTTCTAGCTTGAAAACTAGAAGAGGAGCTAGGTGGTCAAACCTTGTACCCTGTATGCAGACGAACGAAAGGACAGGGATAAAACAATATGCCCCCGACTTTTAGTCATGGGGACAAAAAGCATTTGATACTGTTCCCCACACCACACTACTAAAACTAAAATCTTGAAGTTGTGGAATAACCGACAAAGACGGACCCATTTTCGAACACAACAGTATCTGTCGTCCCCACTAAAACGGAGATCGGAAACTAAACAGGTTCCGACGCTTAGGAAACTGATTAAAGACTGCAACGGTTGCAATTGAATCTAATGTAAGTCAACCGGTGATGATTCCGTGGAGACCTGATTGAAACGTATCAAGTTTTGAATGGATATTATAATACAGATCCGAACACCATACTCTAATGAAAGTGTCGATGGCACTGTAGCTTAACTTGTCTGTGTGTTGTTTGATGAAAAGGATAATGTTCAATGTTTATGAAAGGATTATGAAATAAGACAAGAATTGTGATAATTGGGAATATGTTAATTTCTGTTCCCTGTATGCTGTTTTCAATAAAAATAATATGAGGTGTGGACTGTACCAAAGAATTGAGGGGTGGGTTGATGTGGCCCTCACAGTTAATGTATGTCAACGAAAGTTACCAAGTTACAGTGAAATTATTTCAAAACGAGTCATCCTTTCAAGTTACACTGAAATCCCTTCGTAAATACGGCCTGTAGACTGTGATAAAGGTTTTTGGGCTTCGGACCTGTGTAGCCATCACGATTGACCGATCACAACCAAAATGGGACGACCTCATCTAGACATTTTTCTGAGTCATCCTACCAAGTTACAATGAAATCCCTTCATAAATATGACCTGTAGGCTGTGCTCAAGTTTTTCGGGTTTTGGGCCAGTGCAGCCGTCATGGTTGAATGATCGCAACAAAAGGGGACGTTGTCCTAGTCATCATCTGGAGTCATCCTACCAAGTGACAATGAAATCCCTTCATAAATATGACCTGTAGACTGTGCTAAAGGTTTTCGGGCTTCGTGCCCCTGTAGCCTTCACAGTTGTCCAATCGCGACCAAAATGGGCCGTTCTCATCTAGACGGGTTTGGGCTCGGATAGGCGTCACGGTGGACAGATCGCGACCAAATGGGGAAGTTCTCATTTAGACATCATACAGAGTCATCATACCAAGTTACAATGAAATCCCTCCATATTAAATGACTTGTAGACTGTGCTAAAAGTTTTTGGGTTTCGGCAGTCGTCATGGCTGACAGGTCATGACCAAAAGGGGACGTTCTCATCTAGATATTATACAGAGGCATCCTACCAAGTTACAATGAAATCCCTTCATAAATACCTGTAGACTGTGCAAATGGTTTTCGGCTCAGGCAGCCATCACGGTTGACCAATCGCGACCGAAGGGGACGTTCTCATCTAGACATGACCTCAAACCTGCATTTGAAATTTCACGATGATCGGACAAAAACTACGGGGTGTTGCCTGTGCTAAAGGAAAATGTGAAAAGACTCACAGACTTCCGCACGTGTGATGGCAATAGCTTATCTTGACTTTGTCAAGTTAAGCTAATGAAAGTGTCAATGACACTGTAGCTTAACTTGTCTGTGTGCTGTGTTTGATGAAAAGGATAATGTTCAATGTTTATGAAAGGATTATGAAATAAGACAAGAATTGTGATAATTGGGAATATGTTAATTCCTGTTCCCTTTATGCTGTTTTTAATAGAAATAATATGAGGTGTACACTGTACTAAAGGGTGGAGGAGTGGGTTAATATGACCTCACAGTTAATGTATGCGGCCTACACAGTCAACAAAAGTTACAAAGTTACAGTGAAAAAATTATTCCAAAACGAGTCATCCTATAAAGTTACATTGAAATCCCTTGATAAATATGGTCCGTAGACTGTGCCAAAGGTTTTCGGGCTTCAGACCTGTGTAGCCATGACGGTTGACCGATTACTACTAAAAGGGGACGTCCTCATCTCGACATTATACCGAGTCATTCTACTAAGTTACAATGAAATCCCTTCACAAATACGACCTGTAGTCTGTACTAAAGTTTTTCGGGTTTTGGGCTCGGGAAGCCATCATGGTTGAATGATCGCGACCAAAAGGAGATGTTCTCATCTAGGAATCATCTGGAGTGATCCTACGAAGTTACAATGAAATCCCTTCATAAATATGACCTGTAGACTGTGCTCAAGGTTTTCTGGCCCCTGATTTATTTATTTATTTATTGTTGATTAAGGTCACATACTTCTGCACAATGGCTAATCATGACCACAACATGGAGATAAAGTCAAGGTCAGTCAATCGTTTATACCCCATGTTGCCTATTTTAGAGGACTCGCACCCCAATCATTAGTGACTGGGTCCTATTTTACCAGTGAAACAGAGCTTGTTTACCACAGTAAACAAGCACTGCTACACTTCCCGGGGTTCCCACGGGGGAGGGGGACCCTGAAGCCGTCAGAGTTGACCAATCACGACCAAAAGGGGAGGTCACCATCTAGGCATTATATGGAGTCAACCTAACAAGTTACAATGAAATCCTTATATAAATACGACCTATAGTCTATGCTAAAGGTTTTTGGGCTCGGGCAGCCATCAAGGCTGAATGATTGCGACGAAAAGGGGACGTTCACATCTCGACATTATTTGGAGTCATCCTACCAAGCTACAATGAAATCCCTTCATAAATATAACCTGCAGACTGTGCTAAATGTTTTCGGGATTCGGGCCCCTGTAGCTGTCACAGTTGCAAAATCACGTCCAAAAGGGGATGTTCTCATCTAGACGTTATACGAAGTCAACCTACCAAGTTACAATGAAATCCCTTCATAAATATGATCTGTAGACTGTGCTGAAGGGTTTTGTGTTTCGGGCAGCCATCATGGTTGAATGATCGCAACCAAAAGGGAAATTCTCATCTGGGCAGCATCTGGAGTGATCCCACGAAGTTACAATGAAATCTCTTCATAAATATGACCTGTAGACTGTGCTCAAGGTTTTCGGGCTCCGGATACCTGTAGCCGTCACAGTTGACCAATCACGACCAAAAGGCGATGTCATCATCTAGGCATTATATGGAGACAACCTAACAAGTTACAATGAAATCCTACCATAAATACGACCTATAGACTATGCTAAAGGTTTTTGGGCTTGGGCAGCCATCAAGGCTTAACGATCGCGACCAAAAGGGGATGTTCTCATCCAGACATTATTTGGAGTCATCCTACCAAGTTACAACGAAATCCCTTCATAAGTATGACCTGTAGACTGTGCTAAAGGTTTTCGGGCTACGGACCCCTGTAGCCATTACAGTTGCAAAATCACGTCCAAAAGGGGACGTTCTCATCTAGACATTATATGAAGTCAAGCTACGAGGTTACAATGAAATCCCTTCATAAATATGACCTGTAGACTGTGCTAAAGGTTTTCGGGCTTCGGGTAGCCATCATGGTTGAATGGTCACAACCAAAAGGGGACATTCTCATCTGGAGTGATCCTACGAAGTTACAATGAAATCCCTTCATAAATGTGACCTGTAGACTGTGCTCATGGTTTTCGGGCTTCGGGCCCCTGTAGCCGTCACAGTTGACCAATCACGACCAAAAGGGGATGTCATCATCTAGGCATTATATGGATGCAACCTAACAAGTTACAATGAAATTCTTCCATAAATACGACCTATAGACTATGCTAAAGGGTTTTGGGCTCAGGCAACCATAAAGGCTGAATGATCGCGACCAATAGGGGACGTTCTTATCTAGATATTATTTGGAGTCATCCAACCAAGCTACAATGAAATCCCTTCATAAATATGACCTGTAGACTGTGCTCAAGGTTTTCGGGCACCTGTAGCCGTCACAGTTGGCCAATCACGACAAAAAGGGGATATCATCTAAAGCATTATATGGAGTCAACCTAACAAGTTACAATGAAATCCTTACATAAATACGACCTATAGACTATGCTAAAGGTTTTTGGGATCGGGCACCCATCAAGGCTGAATGATCGCGACCAAAAAGGGCCGTTCTCATCTAGATATTATTTGGAGTCATCCTACCAAGTTACAATGAAATCCCTTCCTAAATATGACCTTTATTTATTTATATTTATTTATTGGTGTTTAAGGTCATATACTTATGCACAATGGCTAATCATGACCGTGACAGTTTTAAGGGTGGAGGAAGCCGGAGTACCCCGAGAGAACCACCGAGCAACTGCCACCTCCCCAACATCGTAACTCCGCACTGCAGCACAGACAGGGTTAGATTGGGAGAAGACATGCGTACCATCGATGTGCAGTACGCTTTAGTACACAGCGTCATCGTGCCCCCATGTGGATAATCGGGTTCAAGTGCCTTGCCCAAGGACACAACGCGGGAGTCCGAATTGATTGCTCAGATGGTCACCCATCCGAGGAAATATGACCTGTAGACTGTGCTAAAGGTTTTTGGGCCCCTGTAGCCGTAACAGTTGCCCAAACACGTTCAAAAGGGGACATTCTCATCTAGACATTATATGAATCAACCTACCAAGTTGCAATGAAATACTTCCATAAATATGGCCTGTAGACTGTGCTAAAGGTTTTCGGCAGTCGTCACGGTCGACAGATCGCGACCAAATGGGGAAGTTCTCATCTAGACATCATCCGGAGACAGCCTACCAAGTTACAATGAAATTTCTCTATATTAAATATGACCTGCAGACTGTGCTAAAAGTTTTTGGGTTTCGGGCTTGGGCAGCCATCGTGGTTGACAGATCATGACTAAAAGGGGCCGTTCTCATCTAGGAATTATACAGAGGCATCCTACCAAGTTACAATGAAATCCCTTCATAAATACGACCCGCAGACTGTGCTAATGGTTTTCGGGTTTGGGGCTCGGACAGCCATACCGGTTGACCGATCGTGACCAACAGGGGACGTTCTCATCTTGACATAACCCAAAAACCTGCATATGAAATTTCGTGACGATCAGACAAGAACTACAGGGTGTAGCCTGTGCTAAAGGAAAATGTGAACAGACTCACAAACTAACAGACTTCCGCACGCGTGATGGCAATAGCTTATCTTGACTTCGTCAAGTTAAGCCTAAAAATAAACAAGAGGCCCCAAGGGGCCTGAGGGCGCTCACCTGACATGGTAGCCTAAATTTATATCAACCCAGAGAATTGATTTCAACAAGTTGCATCTGCTCCTCCTAAGAAAAGCTTATACCAAATATCCAAAGATTCTGACCAGTGGATCTAAAAAAAAAAAGATTTTTAAAGAATATTCCTCATATTGAACTAAGTTATAATTCAGGCTCCCACAGGGAGCCCATATATGAACCCAGGGACTTGGCTTTAACAAACTTGAATCTCACCCCCCTAAGGATGCTGCACACCAAATATCAAAACATTCAGACTGCTGGATCTGAAGAAGAAGATTTTTAAAGAAAAGTCCTCATTTTGAACTAAGTTACAATTCGAGCTCCCACAGTGAGTCCAAATATGGACCTAGGGACATGGCTGAAGAAGAAGATTTTTAAAGAAAAGTCCTCATTTTGAACTAAGTTACAATTCGAGCTCCCACAGTGAGTCCAAATATGGACCGAGGGACATGGCTTGAACAAACTTGAATCTCACCCCCTAAGGATGCTGCATACCAAATATCAAAACATTCCGACTGCTGGATCTGAAGAAGATTTTTAAAGAAAATTCCTCATTTTGAACTAAGTTATAATTCGGGCTACCACAGTGAGCCCAAATATGAACCCAGGGACTTGGCTTGAACAAACTTGAATCTCACCCCCCTAAGCATGGTGCATACCCAATATCAGAAGATTCTGCCTGCTGGATCTTGAGAAGAAGATTTTCAAAGAAATTTGCCTGAAATGCACTAAGTTCAAATTTGGGCTCCTATACTGAGCCCAAATATAAACCCAGGGGGCCGATTTGAACAAACTTGAATCAGATCCACCCCACAATGTTGCATACCAAATATCAAAAGATTCTGCCTGCTGGATCTGGAGAAGAAGATTTTTTTAGAAATATGCCTGAAATGCACTAAGTTAAAATTTGGGCTCCTATATGGAGCCCAAATATAAACCCAGGGGGCCGATTTGAACAAACTTGCATCAGTTCCACCCCACAATGTTGCTTACCAAATATGAAAAGATTCTGAAGCTGGATCTGGTGAAGAAGATTTTTTAAGAAATTTGCCTGAAATGCACTAAGTTCAAATTCGAGCTTCTACAGTGAGCCCAAATATGAATCTAGGAAGCCGATTTGAAGAAACTTGAATCAGATCCACCCCACAATGTTGCATACCAAATATCAAAAGATTCTGCCTGCTGGATCTGGAGAAGAAGATTTTTTAATAAATTTGCCCGAAATGCACTAAGCCCGAATTCGGGCTTCTATGTTAAGCCCAAATATGAATCCAGGGGGCCGACTTGAACAAACTTGAATCAGATCCACCCCGCAATGTTGCATACCAAATATCAAAAGATTCTGCCTGCTGGATCTGGAGAAGAAGATTTTTGAAGAAATTTGCCCGAAATGCACTAAGTTTGAATTCGAGCTTCTATAGTGAGCCCAAATATGAATCTAGGGGGCCGATTTGAACAAACTTGAATCAGATCCACCCCGCAATGTTGCATACCAAATATCAAAAGATTCTGCCTGCTGGATCTGGAGAAGATGATTTTTTAAGAAATTTGCCTGAAATGCACTAAGTTCGAATTCGAGCTTCTATAGTAAGCCCAAATATGAATCTAGGGAGCCGATTTGAACAAATTTGCATCAGATCCATCCCACAATGTTGCATACCAAATATCAAAAGATTCTGCCTGCTGGATCTGGAGAAGAAAATTTTTTAAGAAATTTGCCTGAAATGCACTAGGTTTGAATTTGAGCTTCTATAGTGAGCCCAAATATGAATCTAGGAAGATGATTTGAACAAACTTGAATCAGATCCACCCCACAATGTTGCATACCAAATATCAAAAGATTCTGCCTGCTGGATCTGGAGAAGAAGATTTTTTAATAAATTTGCTTGAAATGCACTAAGTTCAAATTTGGGCTCCTATACTGAGCCCAAATATAAACCCAGGGGGCCGATTTGAACAAGCTTGAATCAGATCCACCCCACAATGTTGCTTACCAAATATGAAAAGATTCTGCCTGCTGGATCTGGAGAAGAAGATTTTTTAAGAAATTTGCATGAAATGCACTAAGTTCAAATTCGGGCTTCTATAGTAAGCCCAAATATGAATCCAGGGGGGCCGATTTGAACAAACTTGAATCAGACCTACCCCGCAACGTTGCATACCAAATATCAAAAGATTCTGCCTGCTGGATCTGGAGAAGAAGATTTTTGAAGAAATTTGCCTGAAATGCACTAAGTTCGAATTCGAGCTCCTATAGTGAGCCAAAATATGAATCTAGGGAGCCGATTTGAACAAACTTGAATCAGATCCACCCTACAATGTTGCATACTAAATATCAAAAGATTCTGCCTGCTGGATCTGGAGAAGAAGATTTTTTAATGTTTTTCCCATTGCCTACAGTGTTAAAAAGTGCTGACTCAGCACTTTTTCAAAGTCCCGAAACTGTACCCTATGATAAAACCGATGGCAATTTTTTTTTACCAATCCTTTCTGTTGGTCCTAAGGAAGCTGCACACCAAATAAAAATTCTCAGTGCCGTGCCGTTTTGGAGATATGGGCGTTTTAAATTCCCACGGGGCTGCGGGAAATTTTTTTTTTTGCATAAATCAAGTACTCATGATCCAATAAGCCCTCACATAAAATTTGGTTCAAATCAGCCTCTCGGTTTGGAAAATAGAAATTTTGGGCAGGGCAAAAAATTTTGCCCCTCCCATAACGACGCCAAGTATAGCCCCACAAACTTCTCTTGAACAAATCTGAGTCTACACCTCAAAAGGAAGCTGCACACCAAATATCAAGTCTCTGCTACTGCTGGTTCATGAGAAGAAGATTTACAAATATTTTGGTGCCCCTTGGGGGCGTGGCACCACACAGGAGGAGGGGCAACTTCATTTGAACAAATCTGAATTGGCATTAGGTAATAAACATTTAGCCAACATTTGAATAAAATTGGGCTAGTGGTTTAGGAGGAGAAGTCGATAATGTAAAGTTAATGCCGGACGGACGACGCCGGACGCCGGACAGAAAGTGATTAGTAAAGCTCCCCTTGAGCTTCGCTCAGGTGAGCTAAAAAAAAAATAAAGACGAGATCACTCCGCAAAATTATGTATTCAACATAGCAACAAAAAACCTCAAAGATATTCTGTTCTCAAAGAATAGGCAAAAATTGGAATGGCCACACCACTTCAGGAGATAATTTGACAGGATTCAAACAACTCATCGATAAACACTTCAGAGACAAATGTTCGCAACTGAATAATTTCATGCCGATACTGATTTTCAAAATTGACAGAATATACACACTTCACCAAGGCACCAACTGGAACAAAGTATAATTTACCGGTAAACAGCCAAAACAGATCCGTAAAATGATGATGGAATTGTTGGAATCGTTCATTCTTGTATTGACGTCGTGCGCCCGGAGCTCTGACTAGTCTTTGAGAACTAGAGGAAGCTACATTGTTTCATGTACAGGAGTAGTTGGAGAGGGATGAAACGTGCCCGGTTGGGGGGACCCCGGAAGTTACGTCATGTCACGTGACCTGGTGGCGCCATGTTGTGCTGTCATGGTAACCTGCGTGAGCGGCCATCTTGTGACATCATCTCCATAGTGATACGTGGTGGGAGTGCGCATGTGCAGCGCATGTTAGGGTGATACGTGTTTCCATCGTCCATTTTGTATACTGGAGACCGCCATCTTGGTTTCTATGGTAGCATGTGGTTGCTATGTGACCCAAAACCTTCTAACAAGACAGGGGTATATTCGGAGGATGTGTTCCTTTGAATCGGAGTATCACGAATTACTACAAACAACCCGACAATCTGTCCAAATCACCGAAATTGACTTTATTTCCCACATTTATCGGTGTAGCACGTAGTGCAATAGTACCAAGTGGCTACAGGGGGTGTGTTCGATTGAATAGGGGTAATTTTCTGGCTTAGAATTTCCCAGAATCCTCGTTTAATTACCACAAACAACCCAACAAGTTTTACTATTTCGAATTCTTTCAGAATCCTCTGCTTCTGTCTATATAAGCAATAGTTTCGTCTACCTGGCCATGTTCCTTTGTTCTAGAGTATACTCCAGTAGCATAGAAGAGCCTATTAGTTGGAAGAGCTTTGCTTATTATTACTATATTTAGCTATTCTGGACGATTCTTGTTAGTTCTGACCCTAATCCAAGTACTCTTGTTGTTTCATTTATCTAGATCAATTATATAAATTATAACTAACCAATCAGATTGCTTGATTTCCCATAACCAATACTTAATCGTAGAGTTATCTCCCCTTATTACAACGAAGTTGTATCCGATCCTCATCGCCTCTATATCCAATGGCAATATCCCCAGACACCCCTATTTCGGCACCCCTTTTTGGAAAAACATATGACCTTCGGCACCCCTTTTTGTCATGTGCTTATGTGAAAAGGCACAATGTGCCCTAGCACATAGGCACATATGGGTATTTGAGGATACCTATGACCCGGTATTGTATTATTCGAGGATACCTATCTAGAGAATCCCTTTCTTGTCATGTGCTTATGTGAAATCGCACAATGTGACACAATGTGCCCTAGCACATTAGCACATGCTTTATGTGCCGATATGTGCTTATGTGAAAAGGCACAATGTGACACAATGTGCCCTAGCACATACGGGTATTTGAGGATACCTTTGACCTGGTATTGTATTATTTGAGGATACCTATCTATGATATCTTCTGGAGAATCCCTTTTTGTCATATGTGCTTATGTGAAAAAGCACAATGTGACACAGCACATAAGCACATGCTTTATGTGCCGATATGTGCTTATGTGAAAATGCACTATGTGACCTAGCACATAGGCACATACGACCAAAAAGGGATTCCATAGCCACAGGTGTTTTCCAAATGGGATTCCTATCTGACTCCGTAAAATGGGATTCCGTGTTTTAACATCGACACTTGAGGGTATTCCCCTTCCCTGTTAGAAGAGTTCAGTTCAATGGGTTGTAGTTTAAAACTTTTTTCAGATCACCTTCGTTATATTTTCATTAAGGTTGTAAACTCTGTTCAGTTCAAAAGGGGTTAATTATATACAGTTCATTCAGTTCAAGGGTGTTAATTATATATACCGTTATTAGGGGTATCAGATCAGTTCGATTTTCTTCAATTTGTTCTGTTCACTTCGATGTTGGTTGTGTTGGATCTTTTTTTTACCTTGTTCTGTTCCCTTCCATCTCGATTGTATTTCATCAGATCTGTTCAGTCTGTCCAACTAGTTCGATCAATCAAACTAGTCTGACCTTCTTTCAATTTGTTATGTTCACTTCTATCTTGGTTGTGTTGGATCTTCGTTCACTATTTTATGTTCATTTCACTTTGCCAACTTCATTGGGTCAGTTTACTTCGATCTTGGTTGTGTTCGATCAATCCAACTAGTTCGATCTTCGTTTACTTTGTTATGTTGTGTTCCCTTTGATCTTGGTTGTCAGTTGGATCCGTTCAGGTTCTTGTAATAATAATTCGGTGTTATCAATCCCTTTCCATACCCTCGAGTGTTGATGTTAAAACACGGAATCCCATTTTACGGAGTTGGATTGGAATCCCATTTGGAAAACACCTGTGGCTATGGAATCCCTTTTTGGTCGTATGTGCCTATGTGCTAGGGCACATTGTGTCACATTGTGCTTTTTCACATAAGCACATATCACAAAAAGGGATTCTCCAGATGATATCCTAGATAGGTATCCTCAAATAATACAATACCAGGCCATAGGTATCCTCAAATACCCACATAAGCACATATGACAAAAAGGGTATTCTCTAGATAGGTATCCTCAAATAATACATAGGTATCCTCAAATACCCATATGTGCCTATGTGCTAGGGCACATTGTGCCTTTTCATATAAGCACATATCGGCACATAAAGCATGTGCCTATGTGATAGGCCACATCGTGCCTTTTCACATAAGCACACATCGGCATATAAAGCATGTGCCTATGTGCTAGGGCACATTGTGCCTTTTCACATAAGCACATATGACAAAAAGGGATGCCGAAGGTCATATGGTTTTCAAAAAAATGGGGTGCCTGGGTCAATGACACTGTACCTCAACTTAACAAACTTGAACTTGGTAAGTTATAAATGAAATGGCAAAATTGAAGATCTTTGGTACCAATGTTATTTGATGAAATTTCAACATAACAGCATTGTGTGTGCACAACGTCAGAGTAATCCATGCATTTTTAAATGTAAACTGTAAGATTGGCTAAAGGAAGAATGTTGATACACAAATGCAGTATGTTCAGAGGTTATTGTAAATGGCAACTTTGTTCACAGAAATGAATGCTTATCAAAAGCTCTTATCTAAAGTTCTTGCCTAATGAGTACACCAAGTTCAAAAACAATTCTATGATAAATGTGGCCTGTAGGCCATGTCAAAGAATGTTGATGCACAAATGCAATAAATTCAAAGATTGTTGCTAACAGCAACAGTTTTTGATGAAAATGAAAAGAAAATCAATAGCTCCTATCTTTTGTCACCCTACATACACATACAAAATTTCAAAACAACGTGAAAATGAATGTGTCCTCTGAGGCATGCCAAAGGAAGATGTTAATGCACAAATGCACTAAGTAGAAGGTCATTGCTTGTGGCAATGGGTTTTTTATGGGAATTCATAAATATACCCTGCAGAGAGTGCAAAAGGGATAAGTTGATGCACAAATGCAGTAAGTTCAAAGGTTTGTGATAACGACAATAAATTTTTATGGAAATGAAAAAAAGCAATAGCTCACATCTAGATGTCACACGGAACACACATACCAAGTTTCAAAGTGATCAGATCATAAATGTGCCCTGAAGGCCGTGTTAAAGGGAAATATTGAGGTCTGACTAGGTTCAAAGGTCAGCAGCAACATTTTTTGACAGAAATGGAAGAAAATCGACAGCTCCCATATAGATGTCACCCCACACAAGCTCACCAATCATAAATGTGCCCTGCAGGGTGTGTCAAAGGGAAATATTGATGCTTAACTGCACTAAGTTTTTACTAAGTTCATTGAAGGTCATTGCCAGTGGGAACATTTTTTGACGGAAATGGAAGAAAATCAATAGCTCCCATCTAGAGGTCTCCCAAACAAGCATGCCAGGTTTCAGAGCAATCCGATCATAAATGTGCCCTGTAGGGTGTGCCAAAGGGAAATATTGAGGTCTGACTAAACTAAGTTCTAAGAACGTTGGCCATGGCAACATTTTTTGACGGAAATTGAAGAAAATCGATAGCTCCCATCACCCTAAAGAAGCGTACCAGGTTTCAAAGCAATCCAATTATAAATGTGCCCTGTAGGGTGTGCCAAAGGGAAATATTGTGGTCTGACTAAACTAAGTTCTAAGAACGTTGGCCGTGACATTTTTTTTGATGGGGCTGAATCAAAAATGCAAAACCTTCATGCACATCAATACACCCTACCGGAACATATGAACAACATTTCGAATTAAAACCCCAAGGAGCTTTTGCTGGAAACCTATTCTCTAATGACAAAAGTGGCACTACAGGCACCACATGGAGCCAAATTAAAAATCCAAAACCTTTACGCACATCTAGACATCCTACTGGAATCTATGAACACACACTTTCAACATTTCAAATTAAAACCCCAAGCAGCCTTCCACTGGAAACTGATTCTTTTATGACATAAGTGGTTCTACGGGCACCACATGGGGCCAAATCAAAAATCTGAAACTTTTATGCACATCTAGTCACCCTACCAGAACATATGAACACACTTTCAATGTTTCAAATTAAAACCCCTAGGAGCCTTCCAGCGGAAACTGATTTTCTAATAATAAAACTTGCAAATATGTAACGTGACTAACGTCCGTTGGATATAACATATTTGGAAGTGTTGCGGTAGAATCGGTAGATGCGCATGTGGACCATGATGATGTGGTCCGAGTTGAACCAGCTCTAGTTTAGCTCTCTGACAGTTGCAGCTACCCCACTAGTCAAGTGGGACAGCCACAACATTTGGAGAGCTGAACTTAACCAGCTCGTGCTATTGAGCATCGTAAGCAGACTCAGCACACAACAGTAAACTTTGTGGTTAGATTTGCGCTCATACAGACACAGGTACACGAACCGTTACGACCGTTAGTTCAGCTATCCAAACTTTGTGGCGGCCCCGAAGTTGGCAGCCCCAACGTTCTGATAGCTGAACTGTTTTTTACCCTCATTGTTATTCGTTCATGGTGATTACCCGCTATGAAATGCACTGAAAATAATATCGCGATAATATAGAATATCGCAATATTCTTGGAAAATATCGTAATTTGTATTTTCCCCAATATCGCCCAGCTCTAATTTGAAGTAGTCATGAACCGATTATCAAACCTTGCTTTGAACTGATTACTGATTATTTCTCTGCCGATTATGCAGATTCCGAGGGTTGAAATAGGACCCAGAAGAAAATCTGTTAGTGCCTGTTATACTTCAGAATTTCTTTGATAAATCACCAATTACGAAAGCTTAATACCACATAAGTTCTCAGAGTAAGCATGTTTAGTGCTGGGCAATATTAGCCAAAATAATATTTGTATTTTTGGGAGTTGGGGTGGGGGAAGATCATTATAAACGACGCCAATCACACGATATTGTTCTCTTGTGTTGATTGTGTGTTATTCTGGTCTTTAGTGTTAATACGGTTTTGTGTAATAATACAATACACTTGGCGGTATTAACCAGGAAGCTACTGCGCACACATACTTTGTGTCTCAATTGAATAATAACTTTGATGTTAATGTGTTGTGAAGTTGCATGGTGCATTGTTTACAAACACCTATGCAACGTCAGAATATATTATATTATTTAATGTTCAGTTGGAGAGAAACATCAAGGGAGGTAATTGACTTAAAACTGAAAATGTGTTTACGACAGTCATGGGACTTACATGCGTAACAATAATCAACCATCGAAAAAAGAGTGTTTTTAGTGTTTCTCCAATTTTAATTTCTTATTGTATTGGGATGCTTGCATTATGAAGTAGTACACTAGCAGGTGAGTACATTTTATCTATACATGTATCCAATGCAATGTTGTGCAGCACTATGACTGAAGACTGATGACTTCGTTCAGCTGGGAATAGAGGCGATCTCGTACCGATTACAGATGGTAAATTCCGTAAAATATCTCGGCTCTGCAAATCCCTAAATATTCTGATATGCACTACACAAGTTTTTAAAGGGGAAACTTTATTGAAATGGCCAGATATGAAAGTGATTTTAACAGTCAGGGTTAAATACAGAATAACCGGAAACTGACGGTTTTTAACTGCTGGTTGTCATAATAGGCTGAAGCTCCATAACCGGTCAGTTCCGATTGCCGATTCCAATTATCGATTCATCACTAATCTGAAGAAAAATATTTTTAAAGAATATTCCTCATACTGAGGTAATAATTTGGGCGAGCCAAAATATGAACCCAGGGACTTGGCTTGAACAAATTTGAATCACTCCTCCCCCACCCCCCCCCTCCCCAAGAATGTCGCACTCCAAATTTCAAAAGATTTTTTATTGGTGGATCAGAAATTTTTTAAAGAATATTCCTCATATAGCACTAATCTGAAAATTTGGGCTCCCATAGAGAGCCCAAATATGGACCCAGACATTAGATTTCAACAAACATGTGAATGAATCTTCCAAAGAAGTTATATGTGAAATATGGAAATGTTTGCAGCGGTGATATGGGAGAAGAAGATTCTTTAATTTTTTTCGCATTACTCAATGTTAAAAAATGATGACTCAGCATTTTTTCAAAGTCCTGGAAAAGTACCCCGTGATAAAACAGATAGCAATTTTGTTTGGACCATACCTTTCTGCTGTTCCTAAGGAAGCTTCACACAAAATAACAAGAGGCCCCAAGGGGCCTGAGGGTGGTCACCTGACATGGTAGCCTAAATATCAACCCAGGGAATTGATTTCAACAAGTTGCTTCTGCCCCTCCTAACAAGAGCTTATACCAAATATCCAAAGATTCTGACCAGTGGATCTAAAAACAAGAGTCCCCAAGGAGCCTTAATCGCTCACCGGCCAAAGTGGTTCAAATAAGTATTTGGGGTCACATTCAACACTACAAAGGAATGAAGTCATGAGAGACAAATTTTATGGAACTAGGGACATGGCTTGAACAAACTTGAATCTTACCCACCCTAAGGATGCTTCATACCAAATATCAAAAGCATTCATCTGCTGGATCTGAAGAAGATTTTTAAAGAAAATTCCTAATTCTGAACTAAGTTATCATTCGGGCTCCCACAGTGAGCCCAAATATGAACCCAGGGACTTGGCTTGAACAAACTTGAATCTCACCCATTAAGGATGCTGCATGCCAAATATCAAAACATTCCAACTGCTGAATCTGAAGAACATTTTTAAAGAAAAATTCCACATATTGACTAAATTATAATTCGGGCTCCCACAGTGAACCCAAATATGGACCCAGGGACTTGGCTTTAACAAACTTGAATCTCACCCCCCTAAGGATGCTACACACCATATATCAAAACATTCCGACAGCTGGATCTGAAGAAGATTTTTAAAGAAAATTCCTCATTTCGAACTAAGTTACAATTCAAGCTCCCACAGTGAGCCCAAATATGGACCTAGGGACATGGCTTGAACAAACTTGAATCTCACCCCCCTAAGGATGCTGCATACCAAATATCAAAACATTCCGACTGCTGGATCTGAAGAAGATTTTTTAAAGAAAATTCCTCATTTTGAACTGAGTTATAATGCAGGCTACCACAGTGAGCGTAAATATTAACCCAGGGACTTTGCTAACTTGAATCTCCACCCCCCCCCCCCCCCTCCCTAAGCATGCTGAATACCTAATATCAAAAGATTCTGATTGGTAGATCGGAAGAAGATTTTTAAAGAAAATTCCTCATTTTGAACTAAGTTATAATTCGGGCTACCACAGTGAGCCCAAATATGAACCCAGGGACTTGGCTTGAACAAACTTGAATCTCACCCCCTTAAGAGATGCTGCATACCTAATATCAAAAGATTCTGCCTGCTGGATCTTGAGAAAAAGATTTTTGAAGAAATTTGCCTGAAATGCACTAAGTTCAAATTTGGGCTCCTATACTGAGTCCAAATATGAACCCAGGGGGCTGATTTGAACAAACTTGAATCAGATCCACCCCACAATGTTGCATACCAAATATCAAAAGATTCTACCTGCTGGATCTGGAGAAGATTTTTGATGAAATCTGGCTGAAATGCACTAAGTTCGAATTCAAGCTTCAAAAGTGAGCCCAAATATGAATCCAGGGGGCCGATTTGAACAAACTTGAATCAGATCCACCCCACAATGTTGCGATTCTGCCTGCTGGATCTGGAGAAGAAGATTTTTTAAGAAATTTGCCCGAAATGCACTAAGTTCGAATTCGGGCTTCTATAGTGAGCCCAAATGTGAATTCAGGGGGCCAATTTGAACAAACTTGAATCAGATCCACCCCACAATGTTGCATACCAAATACCAAAAGATTCTGCCTGCTGGATCTGGAGAAGATTTTTAAAGAAATTTGCCTGAAATGCACTAATTTCGAATTTGGCTTCTATAGTGAGCCCAAATATGAATCCAGGGGGCCGATTAGAACAAACTTGAATCAGATCCACCCCATAATGCTGTATACCAAATAACAAAAGATTCTGCCCACTTGTGCAGGAGAAGAAGATTTTTTTAGTAATTTCTCTAATATACATAGGGTGCTATCCGTGTTATGCCCCCAATGGAGCCCCAAGTGGGCATGTCCATTTCATTTGAACAAACTTGAATTGACATATGGTAATGAACATCCATACCAAGTTTCGAGCAAATCGACCTAGCGGTTTCAGTGGAGAAATCGTTTGAAAAATCTTCACGATGCCAGACGGACGACAACAGACGGCAAGTGATAAGTTTAGCTCCCTTCGGTGAGCTAAAAAAGAAGCTTTTTAAAGAATATTCCTCATACTGAACTAAGTAATAAATCGGGCTCCCATAGGGAGCCCAAATATGAACCCAGGGACTTGGCTTGAACAAACTTGAATGTCACCTCCAGTGGGATGCTGTATACCAAATATCAAAAAATTCTGACTGGTGGATGTGAAGAAGAGGATTTTTGAAGAATAATGAATATTCCTCATATTGAACTAAGTTATAATTCGGGCTCCCACAGGGAGCCCAAATATGAACCCAGGGACTTGGCTTCAACAAACTTGAATCTCACTCCCCTAAGGATGCTGCATACCAAATATCAAAACATTCTGACTGCTGGATCTGAAGAAGATTTTTAAAGAAAATTCCTCATTTTGAACTAAGTTATAATTCGGGCTCCCACAGTGAGCCTAAATATTAACCCAGGGACTTTGCTAACTTGAATCCCCCCCCTCCCCCCCCCCCCCAAGCATGCTGCATACCTAATATCAAAAGATTCTGATTGGTAGATCTGAAGAGGAAGATTTTTAAAGAATATTCCTCATACTGCACTAATTTAAACATTTGGGCTCCCATAGAAAGCCCAAATATGGACCCAGGGATTTGATTTCAATAAACATGTGAAACAATCTTCCAAAGATGTTATATGTGAAATTTGAAAGCTTTTGGAGCAGTGGTTTGAGAGAAAAGTAGTCTTAAATGTTTTTCCCATTACCCACACTGTTAAAAAATACTGACTCCGCACTTTTTCAAAGTCCCCAAAAAGTACCCCATGATCAAACCGATAGCAATTTTTTTTGGACCTTCCATTCTGTTGGTCCTAAGGAAGCTTCACACCAAATAAGAATTCTCAGTGCCGTGTAGTTTTGGAGATATGGGCGTTTTAAATTTTTTCTATTTTTAGCTTCTGCGGTTCCATGGGGCAACAGGGAAATTTTTTTTGGTCATAAATTAAGTACTTATGACCCAATAAACCCTCATATCAAATTTGGTTCAAATCAGCCTCTCGGTTTGTAAAATAGAAATTATGGGCGGGGCCAAAATTCTTGCCCCCACCCATAACTACGGCAAATATAGCCCCTCAAACTTCTCTTGAACAAATCTTACACCTCAAAAGGAAGCTGCACACCAAATATCAAGTCTCTGCTACTGCTGGTTCATGAGAAAGATTTTTTAACATTTAGGCACACTGTTTAGGCGTGGCCCCACCCAGGGACGGGGCAAGTTGATCTGAACAAGATCAAAATGCAATGTCATAACCATCTCAAATTTCACTTTCAGCGGTTTTGGAGAAGTCGCAAACACCATGTTCACGGATGATCGACGGACGAAGAACAAAGAGTGATCACTGAAGCTCACCCTGACTTTCAGTTAGGTGAGCTATAAAGCGGGTCGGTAGGTTGGAAAACCTCTTTTTTCAGAATGCTGTTCCCTTAACCCAGTTTATAACCCTTTCAACATAAAATGGGCCTCTCTGTTGTGCTGAGTGTTTTTTTCGGTATTCCCACTATAGTCTATAATCAGTACAATTGTCAATACCATCACCAATACTGGCAAATTAAAATCATAATCGGTACCCCAAAAAGTTTTTATTCCAGTAATGCGGTAAATTTTAACTTGCTTTAATATCACGGTTTACAAGAAGTGATTTTACTTCACTAGTGTGGATTAATGTTGGGTTAAATTTGGGTCTTTTCCCTTTTTACCACCCTGTCTGCCCTCACAGACCATGAAATGTTTCTGTATTACTTTCCTTTCTCAACTGTTCAAGTGTTTTGTCTCAACAGTGACCATTATCACGCAAGTGATTGAATATTGTTTACCTCAAACTTGAAACAAGACACATGGACTGTATTCCAGTGAGCATGCGTAGTTAGTCACATTGTGCATTTTGACCAATGGAATGCCAGCCAGTTAAAACCAGGAAATTTTTGTTGGGAAATGCCAAGGGATTACTACTTGTAATTTGACACTTGTACCTTAAAGTGATTTGCGGTTTGCACACGCTGACATCATGGTAGCATCATGCCTTCAAAATAGTGTCCTCGAAAGTGTTTGATACAAGACCGTTTTTTTTTTACCCTTTTTTTGTGGTTTCAATAAAATTCTTACACTTCGCGGTTTGAAATAGGGTTGGTCGGGTTAGCGGAAACAAACATTTTTTTAGGCTTTAAAGGTTTCGAATTGAACACCCTAGGAGCCTTTCAATGGAAACCGATTTTCTAATAACAATAAAAGTAGTTCCACTGGAACCACTTAGGGCGAAATTAGGGCTGCAATGATTAATCGTGATATGCCCGAACCGCGATACACAGCTCACGATTCAGTGTTTGTATCGTTGTTAACTGTGTATCGCGATATAATAAATATAAATATAAGGCAAAACAGTTACGTAGATTTTGAAAGCTGCTGCAGTGAAACGCTGGTTTTTTTGCATACCTGCATTGACAGTGCTAAATATGCCATTAACACAGGATTATTCAGTTAAGCAAAGGTTGATGAATTTCCTCTTAAGTTGCTTTTTATTTGATTAATCCATTTTATCTTGTTTGACAGAGCTCTGTCAAACAAGATCTAAGGGATTAAATTGTTTGAAAATATTTCTGAGAGGAAAAAACACCAGAAAACGGGTGCTAAAATCAAAACCTGAAATTTATTTATTTATTTATTGGTGTTTAAGGTCACATATTTCTGCACAATGGCTAATCATGACCTCGACAGTTTTACGGGTGGAGGAAGCCGGAGTACCTGGAGAACCACCGAGCAATGGCGAGCAACTGTCAGCTCCCCAACATACTAACTCCACACAATCAGGGTTAGCATTGGTTGAAGACAGGTGCACCATCAACGTGCAGTACGCCTTCGTACACAGCGTCACCGTGCCCCCACATGGGCAATGGAGGTGAAGTGTCTTGTCCAGGGACACAACGCAATTGCTGCAGGTGGGATTCGAACCGAGGACCTCTCGGCTTGCAGCCTGCACCTCTTCCTACTGAGCCACTGTGCCCCCAAAAAACCTGAAATAAAGGAATGCAAATGGTAATCACTTTGAGAAGTTACATACTGTTTAAAGAGTGCATTCAAAAATTTGTAAAAGGAAGCTACTGGAAATTAATACATGTTGTTCAAAGTATTTGATAGTTGCCCTTGCATGGCAAGAGATTGCCCTTGCATGGCAAGAGAGATCATGTGTATCATGATACATATCGTATCGTGTAGACTGAATCGTGATACATATCTTATCGTTAGGGAAGCATATCGTGGCAGCCCAAAGCGAAATCAAAATTCCCAAACTTTTATGCACATCTTCAGATGCTACCTGAACACGGCATAGTTTAAATGTTTCGAATTACATACTGTTGGTGATATGAAGTTCAGGCGTATGGTCAGGACAGGACGGATGGGATGGACAGGACAGAGAGAGATCACCACAATATCTCCACTTTTTTTCCAAAAATGTGGCGGTAATGAAACATAAGCCCTATATTTGATTGTAAATAATAATAGTGATGGCATTTTACCTCTATTCCACACTGCCAAATAACAAAAGGTAGTTCTCGGCACATTTAAACAAGAGCCTTGATTGTGGCTTTTAGCACTGAACCACATTTCTGTCGTTTTGAGATTAGCGATGGCTCTAACCCTCTACATGAAAGCCAATGTGATTTGAAAATAAAGAGAGTGGAAAATGCCCCCTACCACTTGAAAATCTTGATTGGCTGAATGATTCTAAAATATGTGTTTGCACAATAAATCTAATGGGAACATACCGCGTCTCTTAGGCCCCACAAAATGGATCTAGTTTCTCAGGTCATCTTTTGTAAAACTGCAAGTGGACGTGCGTTTTATTATTTTATGTTTGTAATTATTTCTTTACAATGAAAAGTTCATGTTCTTGGTTTGTTTTATGTTTTGGACCTCATAATCCACAGAATAGCAGGGTGGTGGTGTATTTTGTCCCTTGAGTGCAAAAAAGGTTTTGCAATACTAAACCATTGCAAAGCCTTGTTGCTCTCAGGGGACAAATTTGTCAATTTTATTAACTTTGGTAAAATATCAGACATAAATCATTTAATTATTATTTTTTTATGTTTGCATTGGTTATAAAAAGAGAGTATGCAGCAGCCAAAAAGACCATCTGAGATGGCTTGAGAAACAGATTTTTAACTTTTTTTAGGCCTTATACTGTAGCACACCTTGTGAGGCTAGTGGCCTATAGCAGTGATTCCCAATTTCCCAGTGAAGTCTTGAATATAGAGTCAGAAGATACCTGACCAGAAATCACTACCATGGTAATTTGATTGTTGTCCACAGGGCCTCTTCTTCATTGTATGTTATTTACACCATGATTACCTATTCTACTATATATAAAAAGCCTATGACATAAATTTTAGCTTTACACACCAACCGTGGTGAACACGCCAGCAATGGGATTTCAATAGTTAAAATATACACCTACAGTGGAACTACATCCATCCAAGTTGACCTTTGGTGATCTCATCTTGAATGCAAACTTGTTTAAATTTATCACTTGCCGCCTCGGGAAGAGTGAAATGAAACCAGTAATTATTTATTACGTTTTTAAATAAGTTTACCTCATAAGATACCAAAAATTAACAAACATGTCTTGTCTCATGTTAATAAAGCATCCATAACATGAAATAGTGTTATTAAAATGAAAAAGGCCCTTTGATTTGCGCATTTCTTTATCCATTTTGTTTCGTTGATACAATTGACAGTGCAACGGTGCTCATGTAAACAAAAATTGATTTGCATTTTGTTCGTCTGCTTCTCAGTAAAATCGAGAAAAAATAATAGCGATTCTTAATAATCTGATGATCATGGTATAAATAAAATATACCCAAAGTAGCTTGGTGTACCAAATGTTCACCACTCATGGTAAAATGGTGTTAATCGCTTGCCAAAGGCGAACATTTGGTGCACCGAGCTACTGTAGGTATATTCTATATATTTATTTATTTATTAGGGTTTATCAACACTTTAACAGCTAGGGTCATATCATTCAGTGACAGTTTTACAGGTGGAGGAAGCCGGAGTACCCGGAGAGAATCACCATGCAACGACGAGCAGCTGCCAGCTCCCCAACATCGTAACTCTGCACTGCAGCACAGGCAGGGTTAGATTGGTTGAAGACATGTGCACCATCGACATGCAGTATGCCCTAGTACATGGCATCATCGTGCCCTCATGTGGACAATCGGGGTGAAGTGCCTTGCCCAAGGACACAATGCGGGAGTCCCTATAGATCACTCAGATGGTCACCCAAGGATTAACTGGGCTCGATGTTGCTTAACTTCGGTGATCTGACAAGAACATATTCTATATATACCTGCTCCTAGAACACAAAGTTTATCAGTCATGTAAAAACCTTTGATCGTTAGCATCTCACAACAGATAGTATTGATGAAGAGTCTATGGTGCAGAGGTTTCACATTATAGTAAAATTGCTACTTTTGGGGACACTGACTATCTTATCTTTTTCTTTGAATAGAGATGGGCAATACACTTAAAAACCAAACCCATGCCGAAATCATGGGGATACCAAAAAAATGAACCAAACCAATCATTGACAGGCCTTCGTGTGAGACGAGAGCGATTGCTCTTGCACCTGCAAATCTTGAAAGATGGGTGCTGGATATCACACACGCAACAATATGTTTGGCCATTTTAGACATTACAGCTCTAAGATCAACAGATCAATTGATTATTAACACACCGCCCAATTGGTTCACGGATTCGGTCAGGTATCTGAGGATTCGGTCAGCATGCGCGTAAGATTTAGTCAGAAAATCGCGTTTTTCAATGGAGATTTTTCCTATCGCTAATTTATCGCCAAGTGTCGAAACGAGGGAAAGTTCAGTAAGCATCAAGATGGAGAGGTTTGTATCTACCTTTTTACATTTATCAGTTAGAGGGGTCATCGCACGACGCACAGTTACTCTAACGGCGACGTGACTGATGTCACAGCCTTAAAAATAGGCTGCACCAACATACAGGGGTCGGGTCAATTTTCTGTCTTGTTTACAGTCGGGCGGCTTTATGCAGAATTTGTGGAAGTAAAATTGGGTATTTTGATTACTTTCTGGTAGTAAATTATATTGGTGATAAGCACAACCAATACGGGCACTGAAAATCGTTGAAAAGTATGATAGACTTACAAGTGAATAGGCATGGTGTACAACAAATAGTGGCTCCGAAGGTTGGGTCAGACCTGCACGGGAGGTTCGGTGTGGTTACTTGTAGATACAGTTGGCTCTCAACAGAATCAAATCGGAATTGACATTGGACTAGGAGACATACTCGGAACCAAATTTAGTTCCGAAAATGCCTTGTATGTTTTAGACAAACCAGTTCTGCTAGGACCCTCTTTGGTTCTGCTGAGAACCAGCTGTCTACACAAGCAACCAATCTGGTTCTCCTGGGAAGATTTATAGGCAAAAGTAGATCCACACTGGTGGCACTGATAAACTCGAGGGTCTGTATGTTTACAAGTCATGTGTTCATTGAAGTATCTTTAAGATTTAAATGTGGCTGGGCAGAGCTGACATGTAACAACAGATCCGGTCCCACATATGGTTTCATGGAAATCGCAGTTCCATTTTCTGGCAAAGGATCTGCCGCACTGGCAACATTTGTAAGGCTGAATACCGTGATGCAGGTTTACGTGTTCATTATAGGAATATGAGTACGCAAATCCACGCCCGCATAAGCCACAGCGGTGCTTAAAAGTATCAGTGTGCTCTTGCATGTGTCTGCTAAGTCCATTTGTGCTTCGGAATGTGCGATTACATTCTATGCAAAGGTGAGACATATTTTTGTGGGCAACATTTTTGTGCTGCTTTGCAGCGTATGTTGAGAAAAATTGCCTGGGACAGACATCACATTTTATCTTTGTTCCATCATGTATCATTTTTTTGTTTTTTAAGGTTAGAAATTCTAGTAAATGATTTTCCGCACTGCGTGCAGGTTCGCGGATTAATGGCAGTGTCTGAGGTAACAGTGCAGCTGACCTTTTCTTCCAAACGAGCTTTGGGTGTTGACATTATTGGTAATGGATCAGGCACTTCTACCATTGGATCTGTAATTTCAATGGTATCCTCAAATGGTATTGTGTCATCAGGATGTGTTGTGGCTCCCTGCAAGAAAATATTTTCAATTTTGCAATCGGCAAGTGGACTCACACCATCCATTTTCTATATAACTTGGATACTTTCAGGAAACTGTTTATTTCACTGCTTAGAAAAATAAATAAGAAAGATGAAATACTTTTATTTAACTCCATATATACAATGCACTGAGCAATGAGCACATAAAAAGTAATCACGTCTAAACACACATTTGCATAGCCATACCCAAACAATACAGACGCATCCTTTGTAGATTGTGTAACCTGAGTGGCGTAGGGCAATTAATTAGTTGCAACTAAGGCCCTTTATAGAACCCTTAAACCACTGGTTATCCCACTCAAGTCCGTTTTCTTGAACTATGGCCGCGGGGATACCAATAGAAGACAACACAGATGTTTGGATGATGTTTAATTATAAATAAAAACAAGAGGCCCCAAGGGGCCTGAGGGCGCTCACCTGACATGGTAGCCTAAATATCAACCCAGAGAATTGATTTCAACAAGTTGCATCTGCTCCTCCTAAGAAAAGCTTATACCAAATATCCAAAGATTCTGACCAGTGGATCTAAAAAAAATGAAGATTTTTAAAGAATATTCCTCATATTGAACTAAGTTATAATTCGGGCTCCCACAGGGACTTGGCTTTAACAAACTTGAATCTCACCCCTCTAAGGATGCTGCACACCAAATATCAAAACATTCCGACTGCTGGATCTGAAGAAGAAGATTTTTAAAGAAAATTCCTCATTTTGAACTAAGTTACAATTCAAGCTCCCACAGTGAGTCCAAATATGGACCTAGGGTCTTGGCTTGAACAAACTTGAATCTCACCCCTGTAAACATGGTGCATACCCAATATCAAAAGATTCTGCCTGCTGGATCTTGATAAGAAGATTTTCAAAGAAATTTGCCTGAAATGCACTAAGTTAATTTGCCTGAAATGCACTAAGTTCGAATTCGAGCTTCTATAGTGAGCCCAAATATGAATCTAGGGAGCCGATTTGAACAAACTTGAATCAGATCCACCCCACAATGTTGCATACCAAATATCAAAGGATTCTGCCTGCTGAATCTGGAGAAGAAGATTTTTTTAAGAAATTTGCCTGAAATGCACTAAGTTCAAATTCAAGCTTCTATAGTGAGCCCAAATATGAATCCAGAGGGCCGATTTGAAAAAATTGAATCAGATCCACCCCTCAATGTTGCATACCAAATATCAAAAGATTCTGCCTGCTGGATCTGGAGAAGAAGATTTTTTTAAGAAATTTGCCTGAAATGCACTAAGTTCGAATTCGAGCTTCTATACTGAGCCCAAATATAAACCCAGGGGGCTGATTTGAACAAACTTGAATCAGATCCACCCCACAATGTTGCATACCAAATATCAAAAGATTCTGCCTGCTGGATCTGGAGAAGATTTTTTAAGAAATTTGCCTGAAATGCACTAAGTTCGAATTCGAGCTTCTATACTGAGCCCAAATATAAACCCAGGGGGCCGATTTGAACAAACTTGAATCAGATCCACCACACAATGTTGCATGCTAAATATCAAAAGATTCTGCCTGCTGGATCTGGAGAAGAAGATTTTTTAAGAAATTTGCCTGAAATGCAATAAGTTCGAATTCGGGCTTCTATAGTGAGCCCAAATATGAATCCAGGGAGCCGATTTGAACAAACTTCAATCAGATCCACCCCACAATGTTGCATACCAAATATCAAAAGATTCTGCCTGCTGGATCTGGAGAAGGAGATTTTTTAAGAAATTTGCCTGAAATGCACTAAGTTCGAAATCGGGCTTCAATACTGAGCCCAAATATGAACCCAGGGGGCCGATTTGAACAAACTTGAATCAGATCCACCCTACAATGTTGCATACCAAATATCAAAAGATTCTGCCTGCTGGATCTGGAGAAGATTTTTTAATCTTTTTCCCATTGCCTACAGTGTTAAAAAGTGCTGACTCAGCACTTTTTCAAAGTCCTGAAAAAAGTACCTTGTGATCAAACCGATAGGGATTTTTTTTTAACCATTCTATTCTACTGGATAAAAGTAAGCTTTATACAAAATAAGAATTCTCTGTGCCGTGTAGTTTTGGAGATATGGCAGTTTTAAGGTTTTTCCTATTTTTAGCTCCCGAGGTTCCCACGGGGCAATGAGAAATTTTTTTTTTGTATCAATCAACTATTTATGACCCATTATCATCTCATATCAAATTTGGTTCAAATCGACCTGATGGTTCTGAAAATAGAAATTTTAGGCGTGGCCAAAATTTTTGCCCCTCCCATAACAAAGGCAAATAATGCCCGACAAACTTCTCTTGAACAAACTTGAGTCTACACCTCTAAAGGAAGCTGCATACTAAATATCAAGTCTCTGCTATTTCTGGTTCTTGAGAAGAAGATTTTTTAAGAATTGGAGCATTTTTGCCCCATCCCTCTGCTCAATATGAGCCGAAACCTAATTTGACAAAAAATCAAAATGCCCTTATATAACCCCTACTCACATGAAATTTCATCAATATGCGGCCAGTGGTTTGGGAGAAAAAGGCCCAAACACCACCTTCACGACGGACGACGGACGCCGGACGACGGACAAAAAGTGATAAGAAAAGCTCACCCTGACTTTCAGTCAGGTGAGCTAATAATCAACAATTCTGGGAAGAAAAGTGTGACTGATTATATAGACAGTGTCTACTCCATTAATCACGGCCAGCAATTGCAGGTAGTTGTGTGGTAGCATGTGCGCACCCCCTCCTTAAAACAATGAAGGTGCACACAAGCTCACACGCAAGTACATGAAATATTTTTAAACTGTAGCATTATATGTGAAGTACTGGGCAGTAAGGAGAAAAAGGAATAACCATACCTACAGGTTGTTTTAATTACCGTGGGATGTTGGCTCAGCCAATAAAATTCAGTGTCATTACTGTTCACAGACAGACTGACAGGCAGACGAACTGACAAACAGACAACTTCTGATGGCAATCGGACAATTCATATTTAATTTAAGTTACTGGTGTCCACCCACCAAATGACAGGGATACTGATAAAAAAAAAAGAAAATTTGATTTAGGTGGAACCCCCAACTTCCATCAAAACAATTTTGTTCAATAAAGCGAAAGTAAAAAAAAAAATAACGACCACGTATATTTGGCGGGTGTTTTCACAAGAAATTACTTCTTATGCCCCGAAAAGTACAACAATGGGACTAGGTGGCGGGTTTCGGAAATTATATGTATATATGACAGCATTCTGGTTGAATAAAGAATGCAAACATTGCCTAGCCATATCAAGATTCCAATTAGATTACAATTTGAAAGATTTACTGGTTCCCATTAACCATTACACACAATAACACCCGTCCTCTATCCATAAAAAACGAAAGGTTTAGCATGCATGCACACCGAACCTCCTATTTGTTGTACACCATGCCTATTCACATGTAAGTCTATCATACTTCTCAACTATTTTCAGCGCCCATATTGGTTGTTTATTTCCAATATAATTTGCTACCAGAAAATAATCAAAATACCCAATTTTACTTCCACAAATTCTGCACAAAGCCGCCCGACTGTCAACAAGACAGAAAAATTGACCCGACCCCTGTATGTTGGTGTAGCCTATTTTAAGGCTGTGACATCAGTCACATCGCAGTCAGAGTAACTGTGCGTCGTGCGATGACCCCTCTAACTGATAAATGTAAAAAGGTAGATACAAACCTCTCCATCTTGATGCTTGCTGAACTTTCCCTCGTTTCGACACTTGGCGATAGGAAAAATCTCCATTGAAAACCGAGATTTTCTGACCGAATCTTACGCGCATGCTGACCGAATCCTCGGATACCTTACCGAATCCGTGAACCGATTGGGCAGTGCGATTAACAAGAATGTTACTAAGGTAACACTTTCCCCCCCCCCGTGACCTTCACCTTGCAGATGCGGCAGAAGCAATTATACACGACGCACCTTCTGACTGTCCTTAACATTTGTAAAAAGTTTAACAATTGTACTATGATTCGTTTCTGAGTTATGGCTGAGACACAGCTCGGACACACACACACAGACAGGACGGACGGACACACGCACACTTCAATCACTATATGCCACCCGACTTAAATCAGCGGGCATAAAAACTAATTTTAGGTAAATTCACCAGAAACTGAAGGAGTTTCTTCAATTACATGTAGTTTGAATGTTTTGGATTAACCTTTTACATGAGGCTTATTTTGCGAATGTTTTTACACTCCTGGCTCAATTGACAAGTGCAATTTTGTACTATCGTAAAATTTAATCACACAAAGGCCAGCATTGAATACCACAACCATCTGTATTTTCAAATGTTCCTACTTTCGCAATTTAAAAGGCCTTACTGATGATTGATAGCAGTTGGAAAGTGTTCATTTTCATGAAAGAGGTGACTGATTTTCTTGGGCCTGTGCAATTGTTCTGAATTTCCAATAGACAACAACCTGAACATGTCCAGTTGCTTAGCAATGATTTTTAGTCAAGTCTTGGATGCCTTAAAGATAGCCAAGGCTTGACTAGAAATCACTGCCCAGCTGATTTGTCTACTGGCAGCAGGACATCTTAATGATGGCATGTTACAGGTACATGATCTGAGATTGTAAAATCCTGAAATGGACCTTAAAAGTTTGAGGTGTGTTTTGAACTAGTCACAAAATTGCTGTAAATATGATTGGTGTTGGCAAAAGGATGTTAAATGTTGAACTCATTGGCAGTGGCATTTGTGGTACTGTGGTAGACTGATACAAGAATAACTTGTGTATTTTCCTGGTGTTAATTCATCATTGGTTTTATCAACATATGTCAGTCAAGGCAGATACCGAATACCAAAATGAAATGGTGGTACAGTGGAGCCCACTTAATTGGATATCTCTTAATTATACATCCCTGTTAATTGAATATAATTTCCCAACACAAAACCATTTACCATACCTCCAGTACAAATCTGATCTGTTAATTGAATATAGGTTAGAGAGTGAACTCCTGTTAATTGAATAAAAAATCTTGTAAAATGTCGCAAAATTACCCGACTCTCCCCAGTTTCCTTTGGTTATAGACCCATTTGGCCTCAGTACATCCAATATAGGTATTTAATCTATTATATCTTCTTTGACAGAGCTCATGGATAATAATAATTTTCATTGGCAAAGTGGATATTCAATTAACAGGGTTCCACTGTATACTCTAAAAATAGCAAAACCAGTCCTGGAAATGAGACGGGTGCGAGTGCAATTGCTCCCGTCAGCACCCGTGTTTTCCATTTTACGGGAGCTAAAAATTGCACTCGTTGAAAAATATTGTGGAGCACTAATATACAGTGAGGGCATATAAATGTGTGTTGTTTTGAGAAAGCAGCACTCTGCAGCCAGTGGCAAGTTACTGTCATAATTCAGCAGTTCCTCATACATTTAGCCCCTTGAACCCGACCGGCCACTTTTCTGGCCAGGAACATGATACATGTGCGTCATAATGTCATTAAATAGTATGGCTGTTCAGTAAATGTGTTGGATAGAGCAATCAATATTTTCAACGTGCAGCCTCGAGGCTGCATGTTGAAAATATTGATTGGTCTACCCCAAATAATGAATATGGACTCTTCTAATTGCTGCCATTGAACTGGCATGGAAGATGCCACTAGAGTTCAAAGGGTTACGCTTTCTGGTCTTTGGTGACGGTATTCCCTCAAAAATTCATGTACTAACATTTTACGTGTGGAATTTACTCTGAATTCACTGCACCCATCAATTTTGTTCATTTCCAGCACTGAGCAAAATCGATATCAGACTCAAAATTCCAATACCACCCATCTCTATCTCTGAAAGCAGTTAGTCGCTCTTTTCAATACGACAGACCTGCAACCAGTTTTCAGAAGTCCAAACTTTCACCAAGACTAAGCATCAACTGAAGTAGAGATTCATCTTTTGCCCAGTCAGTTCCACTAACAAACACTAAACCTTGTAAAATGTTTCTTTGAATTTCAATTTTGGCAATATTTTTCTCCAACTTTGTTCTGCACTTTTCAATGTCGGAATCATGTGATAGTTCTTGATTAGTAACATTCATCGACTCCTGCACAGATTTTATTTGATTCATCAAAGTTCTATTTTCTTTCTGAAGTGCTCGGTTTTTCTGCCGAATGTCATCAAGCTTTGATAGCAAATTTTCAAACTGAAGTTTCTCAAGAATTTCAGTAGACAGTTTGGTTTTTTCCAACACTAATGTTTTCAATGACTCTTGCCGATGTGTGTCTCCTCCACCCGCTTCATTTCCCGCCATTAAATTATTCAGCTGAATCTCGCCTGACTCAATTCTCCTCAAGACTGCTTCTCTTCTTGTTAAATTTGCAGTTTCCATCAAGAGTTCTTTTTTAAGCTTTGTTATTTTATTCATCAAAACTTCGGCATCATCTGTCATAGCGTCTCCATCATTTTGTGTATCAACAGAGTTTTGAAGTTCTAAGTGGTACAACTGTTCGGACACCCATTTCCTTGCCTTTATAAACCCACTTACATTGTTATCTTTAGAGGCTTCGCTGCTGGTTGACCGACTTGATGAATCTGTGGGAGCGATGGGTGGTTTGTTGACATTTTCCATTGAAACCTCTGTTGCTGGAATTAGAAGAATCAGAAATGAGTAACAACTAAGGTTTATAGCAGTGTTCACACTGGCCTATTACTGTACAGTACAGTCGTCATGGACCAGTTCTAATCCACATGGGCAGTGATGTCCATGCAGGCGTTTACCAGGTAATAAAAATCAGCTGCAAAATTTTAATTAATGAAGCACCCGGTGCTTCATTAATTAATGTTTTGATGATTATTCCTATAATTAATGTTTGGAATCTACATGTAATATTATTACATCCGTGGAAAAATTGCCTACCTGTAGAAAATGGCTAGTCCATAGAGTCTGTTCAGGTGTTTAATTATTTTGGTTTTATGCCTCGGCCACCAATATCCCACCCCCTCCTTCCTGATTTATTTATTTATTGGTGTTTAAGGTCACATATTTTTGCACAAGGTCTAATCATGACCACAACATGAGTATCAACTCAAGACCAGGGGCGAGCGTTAATAAGCCAGGTTGTGCATTTTAGAGAGGGTTTGCACCTCCCAAGCACTGATGACTGGGTCCTATTTAACCAATAAAATAGAGCCTGTTTACCACAGTGAACAGGCACTGCTTCACTTCCCGGGGTTCCCGTGGCCAGTGAGAACTGTGTGTGTGGAAAGCTGGTGTATCTGGAGATTCACCAGGCAGTGATAAGGTGACCACAAGAACATGTTTTTAGTAAAGTTGATACATAATCTGGGCTGGGGTTAAACTCAAGCAAATGCAAAATTTACGAAAAAATAGATTGTGTACTGCAGAAATGCTAGAGACATATGAGTAAAAAGCCTGAAAAATGATCTGCATTTATTTATTTATATTTATTTATTAGGGTTTAACGACACATTAACAGTCAGGGTCATATCGTGTCGGTGACAGTTTTATGGGTGGAGGAAGCCGAAGTACCCGGAGAGAACCACCAAGCAGCTGTCAGCTCTCCAACATCGTAACTCTGAACTCTGCACCGCGGCACAGGCAGGGTTAGATTGGTTGAAGACATGCGCACCGCCAACGTGCAGTACGCCTTAGTACACAGCGTCATCATGCCCCCATGCAGGCAATAAGGGTTAAGTGCCTTGCCCAAGGACACAACGCGGGAGTGCGAATCAGTCACTGAAATGGTCACCCATCCAACTACTAACCGCGCTTGACATTGCTTAACTTCAGTGATCTGACCATTACCGTGACACCACCGCGCCCCCCAATGATCTGCATTGAATAAGCTAATGCAGATTTGAAGCCAATTACAATGTTATGCCACAAGTAGTGATTAACTGATAAGGATTTGTGACCGACATATGCTTTCCAATTTGTTGAGCGCACAATCAGCCAATTGTGAGTGCCTATGTCAGATGGTCACAACCAAAAGGATGAGTATGTTCAAGAGGACATAGAAAAGGGTGGACTTGATTGACAATTGACTGTGTTGGGTTTGATGAAAAGGATAATGTTCCATGTTTGTGAAAGGATGATGGAATACGACAAGAATTGTGATAATTGAGAATATTTTAATTTCTGTTCCCCGTATGCTCTGTTTTCAATAAAAACAAGCAAATTCAGAGAATTCATGTCTCCCAGTGGGCAGCAGTTTCAAGGGGAATTAATGCATCCAGTGGAATATAGTTGAGTTGCAAGTGGAAATTATTTAGAAGAGACAGAATAGACAGTGCTTCAGACAGTGGTTATCAGATTTATTTTCACGGAGGTCACCGTCAAAGCAAGTAAAGTGATGTGGAGTATAACTGTGAGAATCACTAAAAATTAAGACTGTATGAGAAGACATATTACATTAAACTGATGTGAAAAGTGTTAACCAACCTGCAAAGCTTGTGATTGGAAGTTAATAAAACCTTGGAAGTGATGTCCAGATAATATGGTGGTCTGTGTATGGTACTGGGAGAGTCTGGCTTTGTAGAGTTGCAAAAGAAGTAATGATGAAGACATATTCTGGTCTCACAATGATAACAAAGATACACAAGAAGTTTCGTGAAGATCGGCTCATAAACACGGCTTTTAGTCATGCATGGGCAGACGGACAGGCAGACGGACAGATTTTCGGTACAAAATTTCCCACATTCGAACTTGATGAAGGTATTGATAAAAGTAATCCATATATGAAATTTCATCGAAATCGGTTGATTTTAAAGAAAGTTAGAGTCTGGAAACCGTCAGCCAATCAAATTTCAGCAACCTAATTAAATATGTGCGGAAAATGCCCATGTTCGAACTTGGACCCACAATTGATGAAAGTGATCTACTACTCAAATTTCATCGAAATCGACTGACTGTAAGGAAAGTTAGAGTCTGGAAACGAAACACACGGAAGGTGTGCACTTACTGTGCATTAGTACTAGCACTGAATAAAGCAAAGTTTCCCTAAATTGCATAATTTTTGCATGAGAACAAAACCTGTATTATATGTGATGTATTGCATATTACCAAACATTCACACAAAAATTTATTCAAATCCGAACTTTCATATAGAAGTTCTGTACAAAAAACTGATTACACCCAATTTCGGAACAAAATGGCTGCTGGCGGCCATCTTGAATTTTGGACCAAACCCCAAAAACACATATTCTGGTCTCACAATGATAACAAAGATACCCATGAAGTTTCGTGAAGAGCGGTTCATAAATACGGCTTTTAGTGTGGTGTGTTGACGCACGTGGCAGACGGACAGGCAGACGGACAGATTTTCAGAACAAACTTTCCCACATTCGATCTTGACCTAGGTATTGATAAAGTAATCCATATATGAAATTTCATCGAAATCGGTTGATTTTAAAGACAGTTAGAGTCTGGAAACAGTCAGCCAATCAAATTTCAGCAACCTAATTAAATATGCACGGAAAATGCCCATATTCGAACTTGGGCCCACAATTGATGAAAGTGATCAACTACCCAAATTTCATCGAAATCTGGTCACTGTAAGGAAAGTTAGAGTCTGCAAACGAAAAACACGGAAGGACGGAAGGACACCCGAATTTAGTATCTCCTGTTTTTTTTAAAAAGCGGGAGACAAAAACTGGCTCAGGGGGATTCCACCCTACAGGTGTTTTTTACTGTGATTCACTTCCAGGATCTTAATCTTACACAATACCATACACAACACACATGTCGCACACACAAGACCCTGAGATAACCCATACTTGAGAAACACATCGACCGCACGAACGACGTTCCATACCTCTTACCTGCCTTGTTGACACAAAATTAGGACACATCATTCTCTTTCACATCGTCAACAGTTTGTACAATTTGGGGATACCTTGATCAATGATGGAATAACATTTTACATCATTGTTAGCTACTCTGGGCAATTTAAAGGACAGTTTTTGCACGGGTATTTGCTCTGGTGTCTTTTTGATTGCGTAGGGGAGGAAACATTTCCACGAGGAGCTGTTTGTAAATATCAAGTTCCATCAATCACAACTGGATGTGTTTGCGTGTAGTTGGGACAAGTTTAAACTCCTGATCACTAACAGCATATGAAACATACTTTGCTAACTTCATGCAGGGAATAATATTCTATTGAAATTTGTTGTTTTCATAGCGAAATTAAAAGAAACAAGAGCAATTCTAACGCGTGTGCTGATGCCCCCGAAGGTAGCAAAGTCGGACTTGCATGTAAATACATAAGTTCTGAATGTTTGAAGAGAATTTGTTCATCCAAACAACTTTGAATGAACAGAATTAAAAAAACACAATGTGTCATCCATATTTATATGAATAGAGTAAAACCTCTTGAGAGACATCTGCCAGGCACCGATTGGTTTTACTCTATAATGGACCTGCTGAGGGAGACCACCTGTCTTGAGAGACCACCTGTCTTGAGAGACCACTGTGACCTGGTACCAACTTGTATTTTTATGCCATAATGGACCTGTCTTGAGAGACCACCCCTTTGAAGACTGAAACCATGACAAAAACTTTTTACCTGTTCTGGAATTGGAAAATCCATTGTGGTTATACTAACATAATTAAAAGTATTAAAAGCTCTTAATTGGGTTTCAACTGCTATTCAGTTATAACTCATTAAAAATTGAGATGTTTTTATAAGACCCCTGTGAAAAGGTTAGGATTATTGCTGAATAAACAATTTAATACACACCTGAAATATGACAGATAGGATTATAAAAATAAATTTGTGTTGAAAATCTTCAATGAAGATTTTCAACACTAATTTATTTTTATAATTTTTATAACAGTCCATTTCAATTTGTTACAAAAACTTCATAAAAAAGAACTACAAAGTAATTACAAAAATCTATTCTTCTACATTTCTGAATTTTGTGGTTGGTTATTCACCGACTTGAGAAAACCTGAAACCTGTTGTGAGAGACCACCTGTCTTGAGAGACCACTTTTGTGTGGCCCAAAGGACTGTCTCTCAAGACAGGTTCTACTGTATATCGATATGTAGTAGGTTATAATGACATGCAAACCTGCCCTGCAAACACTGGGCAGTACAGAAATAGTGGACTAGAAAAATTGGGATAGTGGACTAAAAAAAAAAATTGGGCAGCACTTCCCCTAACAGAAATAGTGGACTAGAAAAATTGAGATAGTGGACTAAAAAAAAAATTGGGCAGCACTTCCCCTATAAGACACTGGCCAGTAAGAATAAAGCTGAAATTGGCATCCATATTTATATGGTTATATTGATATGTAGTAGGTTAAAATGACATGCAACCTCCCCTGCAAGCACTGGGCAGTACAGAAATAGGGGACTAAAAAAAACAAGAGCGCACGTATAGCTGAAGCAATACAATGTCCCCTACCAGACTAATGAGAATTAATAATTATACAAATGTTATAACCTAGATGTGATCAGCATGAATTCCGTTGAAGCATTTCCAAAAAAAAGTCCAGAAAACTGATATTTTGGTGGGTAATCGGAAAAAAAGTAACAGGAAAAAAAGTAACAGATTTGGGTAGGAAAAAAAGAAACAGGAAAAAAAGTAACACTTTCTTATTTTTATAAGGTAAAAAAGTAACAGGAAAAAAAGTAACAGATTTGGGTAGGAAAAAAAAAACAGGAAAAAGAGTCACACTTTCTTATTTTTATTTCATAAAAGTGATAGATTACTTAATTATGATTTAGTTATATTATTGAAACTAGTTAGATTATTACATATCAGTATAAGTACTACATAGTACATAGTTATAAAATAATTTAACAAACTTAATTATGATTTAGTTAGATTATTACATATCACACCTTGAAACTAGTTGGATTATTACATATCAGTATAAGTACTACATAGTACATAGTTATAAAATAATTTAACAAACTTAATTATGATTTAGTTAGATTATTACATATCACACCTTGTGTAATCTAATATTCTGGCCAATGCCAGTAAGAAAAGCTGAAATAGTAAGTGAACCTTGGGAATATAAACCACACAGATTTTTCAGTTTTCTATTCAGGGATTCAGCTGACTTCTGTTTGAGGATAACAGGCAGCAAACCAACTGACACCTGTTGAATAATTGTATTGGTCAGAGCTTGCTCTTTTTGAAACCATTGGATAGTTTTCCAGACTGATGGGTGCTGGTGGCCAACAAGATTGTAGAACTTGTTGTTCCAGCCTTCACATGCATTATTTGTACGAGATTCGCCATCCAGCGTAGCACTATTAACATTCCATGTAACTGGAGGATAGGCTGGAGGAGTTAATCTAAGTCGTAATGGTGCCAACACATCTGAAGGTGCGGCGCGAGGTTGCCTGTATCTACCAGTGACATAATTTTCATCAAAATACCTCAACAGTTCCTCGGCTTCTTCTGGAACAATGTCTTTGAGGTGATTCATACCATCACGCACATCTGAAACTGGCAAGAATGCAAGTGCATCCAGTTTCCCACAAAACAGTCTGAAGTCTGCATCATCCCGATACAACTGCACTAAACCTAAACTCTGCACTCTGCGCCAAGTGCTTTGTGTCAGATGGTAGAAACAACCTCTACTCTGAACATGTCTACCAAACACAGCATTCACAGCTCGTAACACACCATCTTCAAAATCAGTCACAACAGTATTTACATTCAAGTCAATATTTAGCTCAGTCAGTTTATCTACAATAGCTTGAAACAGAGTCTCATAGGAAGTACGTGTCTTCCTCTGTAATATAGCGTATACACAAGATAAAAAACTGTCATGAAACTTAACCCTAACAACATAAATTTGCTGAAATAGTGGAGGAGCCATTGCAAAATTACCGTCCATAAATAAAGTACTTGCACTGCCAAGATAATTGAGTCCACTATTTGTTGCAAATGCAACCACACGCTCACTTGCATCAGGTCCATTATCAAAGAAAAGGAATTGTTCAGAGTCTGATATTTTCTGAAACTCTTCTGGAATGGTCAGCTCAGACAGACTTTTGGGGACAGGAGGACTTCTTCTGTGGTATCTCAGACTCCGTTTGGCATTATCTAAGTCTGGCAGCATCAACTTGACTTCACTTTCAGCATTTGAAACAGCTGTTGCGAGGATCTGTGATGGCTTATCTAAGGAAGAAGCTGCTTGTTTTCGCATTTCATTTCTCAATTTGGTATATGCGATACTGACATTTTCTGGAGGATGGTTGTGTTGTCTAACTATTTCTGGGTTGTTGAAATCTGTAGTAGTACAGAGACTTGCACGGCAGTCTGATTTAGCACGTTTAGTGCATTTCCACCAGACCTTGTTCTTCCTTCTTACAGATACAGTGTACATGAAACCTTCATGACAAAGTTTTTTGCCCCTCTTATTACTCTCAATGACTTTCATGATGACTCAAGAACATTTAATGACTAATTCAAACTGATGTCCAATATATAGTTTGCTGTGTGTTTATTTTTTCAAGAACATTGTTGTACATCCAAGAAGAGAATTCATGAAAGTAGCCACACTTGCTTGTGTTTATTTTTTCAAGAACATTGTTGTACATCAAAGAAGAGAATACTTGAAAGTAACCACACTTGCTGTGTGTTTATTACAATGTGTGTTCATTTGTTTCAAGAACATTGTTGTACATCAAAGAAAGCATGATGGATATCCTTGTAACAACATTGTCATAGCACACATGATCTCCAATTACAAAATAATTAAAAAAATAAAAAATAAAATTATTATTATAATTATTATAATGAAAAATGAAATAATGAAAAAACACTGTTACTTTTTTTCCTGTTGTATTATTATAATTGTTACTTTTTTTCCTGTTTCTTTTTTTCCGTTTCTTTTTTTCCTGTTACTTTTTTTCCTGTTACTTTTTTTCCTACATTCATTTTGGTGCTTTTCCATATTTCCAAGGGCCATAACTCACACAAGAATAATGCAATCAGCATGAAACTCAAACTTGATCTGTAAGTCATCGTTCTATAGTAGGTTACCAAGAATGAAATCATTCGGTTGAAGCATTTCCAAAAAAAGTCCGGAAAACTAAAGTATGATTGACAGACTGACTGACAGACTGACGGATGGACAGAGTGCAAATGAAACTTGATCTGTAAGTTATCGTTCTATAGTAGGTTACCAAAAATGAAATCATTCAGTTGAAGCGTTTCCAGAAAAAGTCCGGAAAACTGATATTTTGGCGCTTTTCCATATTTCCAAGGGCCATAACTCACACAAGAATAAGGCAATCAGCATGAAACTC
Source organism: Pictodentalium vernedei (assembly GCA_031216915.1). Lineage (NCBI taxonomy): Eukaryota > Metazoa > Mollusca > Scaphopoda > Dentaliida > Dentaliidae > Pictodentalium > Pictodentalium vernedei. The sequence goes on from CM062295.1 coordinate 648,309,721, forward strand.
AAACTTGATCTGTAAGTCATTGTTCTATAGTTGGTTACCAAAAATGAAATCATTCCGTTGAAGTGTTTCCAAAAAAAGTCTGGATAACTGATATTTTGGCGCTTTTCCATATTTCCAAGGGCCATAACTCACACAAGAATAATGCAATCAGCATGAAACTCAAACTTGATCTGTAAGTCATCGTTCTATAGTAGTTTACCAAAAATGAAATCATTCCGTTGAAGCATTTCCAAAAAAAACTCTGGAAACTTAAAAAATTTATAGTAATTTATATATTTTTTATACTTACCAATGACCCAGACATAGCTGGTGCTAACTCTTAACTCTTAAAAATCTAGGGCCAAACACAAATTTTGCCCCCAATCCCCAAAATTTGCATCTAAAACCAAAGAAATCATGTCCTGAATGGCCCTCCATACTTCGCCCCCACCGCGCATGCGCAGTGTCAAGGAGGTCCCAGAATTGGTGCCATTTATCATTCTTACAACCAGTGCCTGGTCAGCGCTATGTACTCAGCGGGGAGGTAGAGTTCCCAACTCCTGGGAGGGCCATCCTGGGTCATTGTTAAGTATAAAAAATATATAAATTACTATAAATTTTTTAACATTTTTATACTGTACCAATGACCCAGACATAGCTGAATAGTAAAAAGGCTGGAGGGCCTAGCACATAGAGGAAAATCCAATAAGCTCAACTATATAAAATAGAGTCATCCCCTCGAGGAGAAAAGGAGTATTAGGCTTTATATGTATCTTATTTATGATAAATTAGAAAGACACAACACCCTCCATAATTGAGCATCATAACATTCATGTTCTCTATTAACATCCAGTATGATCCTTATACTAATTATTTTTAAAGTAAGCCAATAAATAAAGTTAGTCCAGAGAATTGAGACTCTTTATACTCTTTTTAAAAGTGTCCGAGGATTGTATATTAACTCCCGTTTGACACGTGACATATACAAATGCTACACTTTAAAAATATGACATGAATGAATTTTTTAAACATTAACTTTTCAATTTAAAACCATCCCGGTAACAACTCAGAATTACTGACCCCGGAGGAGGTATCCCCTTGTTTTCACTATAAAACAGGTGACCCAAGGGAACACCCTCCCCCCCCCCATTCCCCTTGCCCTGGGTCAAATAGCCCAGAGCGAAGAGGGCAGCAGGACGGAGTCACTGCCTGAACAGAAAGCCTACATAACTATAGTTGCAACTGTTTAGTGAACGACATTCTGAGCAGCAGATAATGGACCCAAACAAAGCAGGTCTCCAGAAATGGACTCAATATTTCTGAGATAAAAATTCGTGAATGTGGATGGCTGAGACCAATATGCAGCCTTCATTAAATCTGTAATAGCAACACTATTTGCATCAGCCTAAGATGTAGAAAAAGCTGTTACTTAATGAGCCGAAATCTTACGCACAGACTGCTGAGTTGAAGATAGATTATCATAAGCAGTACGGATAGTTAATTGAATCCATCTAGCAATAGAATGAACCGTAATGTCCTTCTTATTAGGCATCAGAGACAGAAGAAGATTTTACGTCCCTTTCTGATAAACTGATATCTTGTTTATAAATACATAAAGCTCTAACCGGACAGAGTAAAGGCCTGTGCCCGTCTGAAGACGGAAGGGCCTTAATAACAATAGGTTCCGGATATTATTAGGAGCCTGATTCTTAGCCAAAAATCCAACATTAGTAGTGAAGGTGATAGTGTTCCCGACACTACGATAGTGAGAATCGTCCACCGATAGTGCATGAAGCTCACTGACTCTTCTAGCAGAAGAGAAAGCTAAGAGAAAAGCTGTCTTATAAGACCAGAATTTGAAATCTACTGTCTCAAGAGGCTCCAATGGTTTTCTTGTAGTTTAAGAAGAACCCAAGCTAAATTCATTTAGGAATTAATCTAAGGGTTCTAGGTCTATTTATCGAAAAGTTTCTAACTAATTTAGATAAAGAGACATAAGATTCAATTGTAAACTATCATGGTGTGCATAGGTATCAGATAACATAGACCTATAACCTTTAATAGTAACAGGCTGCAGTTGATCTCGTCAAACAAGTATACTAGAAAGTTTGCAATGTCCGGTATGGAGGGATCAAAAATATCAACAAAATGATCCCTACACCCATGATGAAAGACCTTCCACTTAACCGCATAGTATAGCGAAGAGGAGGTCCTCCTACAGTTAGAAATCGCGTCCACTGCTCGTCCTGTACAATGCTTGCCGTGCAAGAAGGACCGCACAACAGAATAAGTGAAGGTTGAGACCTTGCGGGTTGTGATGAAGTTGACACGATTTCCCCAGCGAAAGAAGTAATCGTAAAACTCGGATCCGGCAACTGCAGTGGAACTCCCTGAGTCAACCACTGAATGTTTGCCCAAGTCTAAATCTCTTGTTACACTCGACAAGAGAACGTCTATATCGAGCAATTCATAGATTGCCGAAAGGTTGCCGTCGAAGAGAAGCTTCTCCGAGACCGAAGCGACTCTGAGAGAGTTCTTCACCTTACTATCCACACGCGTGGATGTAGCTAGGGCTGCGTCACGTCTAACCAACTCCAGGTTTGCCACTGAAGGGCGGAGTTATACGTGGAAAAGCTACTGCCCTCGAAAGAAATCTCATTGAGGATCATATCCTGGAATTCTTTCCCTTGAAGACGTAATGATAACGCCTTAGTAAGGTGGTCTGCGTATGATAAAGGGCTAAGTTAAGACTGTTAGACATTATTGTCGTTTCCAACGTAGTGGTTGGAATTGACATAGACGGCGATATAGACAATTAAAAGTCTTCAGCCTCGTCGTCTAGACGCAGAGGAACTCTCGGTATGCCCTGTCCTGCCGTTTCAAATTTATTCCTTGAAATGATGAGAGGCAGATTTAGAGCATTTGCGGACAAGAAACCAGACTTGCCTGTTTTGGTAGCAAGCTTATATATAGCATCGTTCAATAATTCTAATGTTCTTGTGACATTATTGGACTGTGTCGGCAACTCAGGAACGATGTCCCTGAACCGATCAAAAAAAAATTCTGTGTCCAATGACGCTATTAGTCTCTTATCCCACATCGCAGCATTCTAGTCCGACGGAACAACCTCTTGAAGATAATGCCGGAAGAAATCTATGGCAGCTTCTGTTGTTCCGAAAGGGAAAGCTCGAAATCCTCCGAATCCCTTTCGCCATCCTGTCGGACCCTATGAAGAGCTCGGTCGTCCGTACCTGATGCTTCAGCGGAGCGTACCGACCCAGCGTCGTCGGATTATTCCTGATCCGACAGAGATTCTGTCGTTTACTGGGATGCTGCGATAAGTTGTGCTATTTTGGATAGACGTCTGTCACTGAGGCCTGTGGAGAAGCGGTCTTACGTTGCTTTGCCGCTGGAAGCTCCGTGTACATTGACTCGTGCACACTTCTATTATGCGAGTGTCCCGAGTCTACAGGCCTCGTGTCCCTTGGCTACGGGATGGCGTGACCTGTTCGCCGTGGAATCCCTTTAAGGCGAAGCTGGCTGGATATTCGTGGTCACATAGCCAAGGTGCGGTCGTGTGTGCTGTCGTGAGGATGAGGAAGCCTATCGACAGTCTCTCGGACTGTCTATATAACGGAGCGTCCCGAGCGGCGGACATATGCTCCGAATGCGAAACGTTTGTAATACGACATCTGGTCCCAGATGTTGTTGTACGAGAGAGGGACCTCTCTCACTCGCAGCCCGGATGGACCTGGACGAGCTAGGAACCGGACTAATAGGCTTCCTCCGATCTCTCCTCTGATCCGTCGTCACTGGGTGTGCACTTTTGTCTAATGATAGTGCTCGCATCACCCAAATCTCCTTCCTGGACCGCAACGGACGAACCCGGCTGCCGAACCATTCTATGAATGGATGCTACACCGGGCGAGCTAGCGGATGTCAATGCCGTCGATCCTACTAGGGACCTCTTAGGCGATTGACGTATTTCCATGAGCACTTATTGCCGCTAGCTCTTCATTTAACTATGACGGCAGAGGCACACTTTTGGAAGACATCACGGTAACTTTTGCGAACAAGAAACCACACTTGCTTGTTTAATAGCAAGCATATATATATATAGCGTCGTTCAATAATTCGAAAGTTCCTGTGACATTATTGGACTGTGTCGGAAACTCAGGGACGATGTCCCTGAACCGATCAAAAAATTCTTGTGTCCACAGATGCTATCAGTCTCTTATCCGGTATCGCAGCATTCTGGTTCGACGAAACAACCTCTAGAAGATAAAGCCGGATGAAATGTACAGCAGCTTATGTTGTTCCGAAAGGGAAAGCTCGAAATCCTAATCCCTTTCGCCATCCTGTCAGACCCTATGAAGTTTTCGAACGTCCGTACCTGATGCTTCAGCGGAGCGTACCAACCCAGCGTTGTCGGATATTACCTGATCCGACAGAGATTCTGTCGTTATTGGGATGCTGCGATAAGTTGTGCTATTTGGGATAGCACGTCCGTCACTGAGGCCTGTGGAGTAGCGGTCCTACGATGCTTTGCCGCTGGAAGCTCCGTGTACGTTGACTCCTGCATACTTTTCTTATGCGAACGTCCGGAGTCTACAGGCCTCGTGTCCCTGGCTACCGGATGGCGTGACCTGGTCGCCGTGGATTCTCTGATTGGCAAAGCTGGCTGGATATCCGAGGTCACGTAGCCAAGGTGCGGTCGTGTGCGCTGCTGTGAGGATGAGGAAGCCTTATTGACAGTCTCTCCGGACTGTCCTTATAACGGAGCGTCCCGAGCGGCGGACGTATGCTCCGAATGCGAAACATTTTGTACCACAACATCTGGTCCCAGATGTTGTTGTACGAGAGAGGGGCCTCTCTCGCTCGCAGCCCGGATGGACCTGGACGAGCTAGGAACCGGACTAATAGGCTTCCTCCGTTCTCTCCTCTGATCCGCCATTACTGGGTGTGCACTTAGTTGATTTATAGTGCTCGCATCACCCAAAACTCCTTTCTGGACCGCAACGGACGAACCCGGCTGCTGAACCATTCGATGAATGGACGCTACACCGGGCGAGCTAGCGGACGTCAAAGGCCGTCGATCCTACTAGGGACCTCCTAGGCAATTGACGTATTTCCATGAGCATTTTGCCGCTAGCTCTTCATTTAAATGTGACGACGGAGGCACACTTTTGGAAGACATCACGGATACATCACCCTGTTCTTGTTCGTCTGAAATAGCGATTGATAAACTAGAGTGACCCTGCGGAGAAAGGACCGGCATGGCCATTTCCCCGCTAACATACCGTGACACACGCTTCCCATGTTTGTCATCCAATTGACACATACTGAACAGGAGTTAGTGCGAGTACACTGACTACAATTAATACAATGATTATGAAAGTCAGAAGAAGATTTCCTCTTATTACAATTGAACAATATCCTTTCATTGTGAAAAGAATACAAAAAGTCCTAGTACTCGCACCAACACCTGAAAACAAAGATACATAATAACATGATCCATTAGCATAGAAAAAATAATTGAAATCAAAAAAAAAAATTTTTTGAAAAAATATTTTTTCAGAAAAGCCCAAGTTTCTGAAAAGTAACGTTGAGCCCCAATGGATCCCAAGCCTAAGTGTGGACAAAAATTTTTAAAATATTTTTAAAAATTAATGCAACACTTACGAATAATGTTAAAAAATTTATAGTAATTTATATATTTTTTATACTTACCAATGACCCAGACTTAGCTGGTGCTAACTCCAACAAAACCAGGGCCAAACACAAATTTTGCCCCCCAATCCCCAAAATTTGCATCCAAAACAAAAAGAAATCATGTCCTAAAGGACCTCCATAGTACGCCTCTACTGCGCATGCGCAGTGACGCAGTCGTCCCGAAATTGGCGCCAATTATCATTCTTACTGGCAGTGCCTGGTCAGCGCTATGTACTCAGCGGGGAGGCAAGAGTTCCCAACTCCAGGGAGGGCCATCCCCGTCTGGGTCATTGGTAAGTATAAAAAATATATAAATTACTATAAATTTTCTAACATTTTTATACTGTACCAATGACCCAGACTTAGCTGAATAGTAAACAGGCTGGAGGGCCTAGGACATAGAGGAAAATCCAATAAGCTCAACTATATAGTAAAGAGGTAACCCCTTAAGGAGAAAAGGAGTATTAGGCTTTACATGTATCTTTCTTATTTAATATTAAATTAGAAAGATACACTACCCTTAATAATTGAGCACAATAACATTCATGTTCTCTATTAACATCCAGTATAACCCTTATACTAATTATTTTTAAAACAAGCCAATAAATAAAGTAGTCCAGAGAATTGAGACTCTTTATAATCATTTAAAAGTGTCCGAGTATTGTATATTAAAGCCCGTTTGACACTTGACATATACAAATGCTTCACACCGAGCTACACTTTAAAAATAAGACATGAATGAAATTAAACATTAATATTACACTTTAAAACCATCCCGGAAGCGACTCAGAAATACTGACTTGGAGGAGGCATTCCCTTGCTTTTCACTATAAAGCAGGTGACCTAAGGGAACACCCGCCCCCCCCCCCCCCCTTCCCCTTGCCCTGGGTCAAATAGCCCAGAGCGAAGAGGGCAGCCGGACGGAGTCACTGCCGGAACAGAAAGCCTGCATAACTATAGTTGCAACTGTTTAGTGGACGACATTCTGAGCAACAGATAACGGACCTAAACAATGCAGGTCTCCAGAAATGGACTCAATATTTCTGAGATAAAAATTCGTAAATGTGGATGGCTGAGACCAATAAGCAGCCTTCATTAAATCTGTAATAGCAACACTATTAGCATAAGCCCAGGAAGTAGAAAGAGCTCTTACTTCATGAGCAGAAATCTTAAGCACAGACTACTGAGAAGAAGATAAATCTTCATAAGCAGTACGGATAGTTAACTGAATCCATCTAGCAATAGAATGGACTGAAATGTCCTTTCTATTAGGCATCAAAGACAGAAAGAAACGTTTCCGTCCCTTTCTGATGAACTGAGATCTCTGTTTATAGATACGTAGTGCTCTAACAGGACAGAGTAAAGGCCTACGCCCGTCTGAAGACGGAAGAGCCTTAATAACAATAGGTTCCGGATATTTATTAGGAGCCTGGTTCTTAGCTAAAAAACCCACATTAGTAGTGAAGGTGATAGTGTTCCCAACACTACGATAATGAGAATCATCCACCGATAGTGCATGAAGCTCACTGACTCTTCTGGCAGAAGAGAAAGCTAAGAGAAAAGCTGTCTTATAAGATAAGAATTTGAAATCTACTGTCCCAAGAGGTTCAAATGGCTTTTCCTTCAATTTAAGGAGAACCCAAGCTAAATTCCACTTAGGAATTAATCTAAGAGTTCTGGGTCTATTTATCGAAAAGTTTCTAACCAATTTCGATAAAGAGACATTAGATCCAATTTGTAAACTATCATGATGTGCATAGGTATCAGATAACATAGATCTATAACCCTTTATAGTAACAGGCTGCAGTTTGATTTCGTCAAACAAGTATACTAGAAAGTTTGCAATGTCTGGAATAGAGGGATCAAATATATCTACAGAATGATCCCTACACCAACGACGAAAAACCTTCCACTTAGCCGCATAGTTTAGCGAAGAGGAGGTCCTCCTACAGTTAGAAATCGCGTCCACTGCTCGTCCTGTAAAGTGCTTGCCATGCAAGAAGGACCGCACAACGGAAAAACGTGAAGGTTGAGACCTTGCGGGTTGTGATGGAGTTGACGCGATTTCCCCTGCGAAAGAAGATCCTCTCGTGGAGGAAGCTTCCGCGGTAGGTCCCACAACAGACACCTGAGTAGATTTATCCACGGTCTCTGTGGCGACAGAGATGCTACCAACAGAATCTTGCATTGAGATTGTTTTATCTTTAGCAATACTTGTTGAATTAACGGCGCTGGAGGATACGCATATCCTATCATTCCGTCCCAAGGGATCGACAGAGCGTCTACTGCAAATGCTCTTGGATCCGGACACGGGGACACATACGTCTGCAACTGATTGTTGAGATGTGTCGCAAATAAGTCTATCATTGGCCGTTCCCTTTGGTAGCAAATCTGATTGAATACTTGTTTGTTGAGAGTCCACTCCGACGGCAACAAGCGACCCTTTCGTGAAAGGGAGTCTGCTAGCACATTCAGACGACCCGGTATGTGACGGACCGAAAGAAGAACGTGATGTTCTAACGCAAACAGAAGGATTCTTTCCGTTAGATTGAACAACGGAACTGAATGAGTGCCTCCCTGATTCCGTATATACGCCACTACTGTCGTATTGTCGGATAGGATTTGGACATGAGCATCGTGAATAAAGTCCATCCAGTGACGTAACGCAAGCCAAATTGACATCATTTCCTTGATGTTTATGTGCTTGCACAGGAATTGCGGATCCCAAAGACCCTGGCATCTCGAATCCGTTGGGATTAATGATGCACCCCAACCTGTTTGACTGGCATCCGTCATGATGGTAAAACTCGGATCCGGCAACTGCAGCGGAACTCCTTGAGTTAACCACTGAATGTTTGCCCAAGTCTGAATCTCTTGTTTCACTTGATCTGACAAGAGAACGTCTACATCGAGCGAATGAATTTTCACACTCCAATTCTGAGTCAGGAAAATTTGAAGAGGACGTGTGCGTAGCCGCCCCATCGGAATGAGATCCGCGGCGGCTCCGCACAGACCTATCAGTCTCATAAATTCTCTCGCCGTGACTTTGTCTGCGTGCAGACAATAGCGAGCGTAACAACTGACTAATTTCGCTCTGGTTAACGGCAGACGAACGAGATTGTTGTGCGTCTCGAAGCTCATTCCCAGATGAGTGAATGACTTGGACGGCACCAGATCCGACTTCTCCTCGTTTACTATGAAACCGAGACGTCGGAGCAATAGAAGAAGATTCTGAACATCGTTCTGAAGCGTTAACTCGTTGCCGTACCTCTGAAGAATGTCGTCCAGGTAGGCCGACGTTACCGCAGACGAATGAGCTCGGAAGTAGATCATTACCGAGTTCATTACCCGAGTGAAAGCCCAGGGTGCTAGATTCAATCCGAAGCACATGGCCCGGAACTGATACACCACTCCTAGGACTGCGAAGCGTAGATACTTTCGGAATGTCGGATGTACCATGACGTGAAAGTACGCATCTCTGAGATCTATGCTCGTTGCATAATCGTTCACCCGAATACTCGCTCTGACCGATCGAATCGTCTCCATATAAAACTTCGGAGCGACGATCAGCTTGTTTATCCAGCTCAAATCTATGACTGGACGGAACGAGCCGTCTGGTTTCGGAACCAGAAACAGATGGCTGTAGAATCCCAGAGATTCCTGGTTTTCTACGACCTCTACCGCGTTCTTCATTAAAAGAGACTGCACCTCTGATAACAGAGCGTCTCTTTTCTGTGGATTTGACGGAAGATGAGTCCACTTTGGACTTCGAGTTAATGGAGGCTTTCGTTTGAAGGATATCTTTAGACCTTCCGAAGTCACTCCTCTCACCCACGGGTCGTCCGTAATCGACGCCCACTCTTGTGAAAAACTCGACAACCTTCCGCCAACCGGAACGCGATAGAGGTCTAAGCCATCACCTCCTGGACCTGCGAGGCCTGCGGTAGGAGAAACCACATCTTCCACGACCCGCACCTCGCCTCGTCGACCTCGGGGCGTCCGACCGATTGTCCCGGCCTGAAGGACGTCCCGAACGAGAGTCGCTATCCTGACGGTCTCTCGAATAAGACCAAGAGGACGCACCGGAACCTCTATAGGAACCTCTCTTGGGCGCATTAGACCCAGAAGTGCCTGTCTTATTCGTGTCTGCTGTATCCGACCTTTTAGGAGCGGATCTGAACAACAGAGAATCATTAGCTTTCTTTTTAATTTTATCATAAATAGAGGAAAGCTTGCCGTCAAAGAGAAGTTCTCCTGAGACCGAAGCGACTCTAAGAGAGTTCTTCACCTTAGAATCCACTAGTGTGGATGTAGCTAGGGCTGCGTCACGTCTAACCAACTCCAGATTTGCCACTGAAAGGGCGGAGTTACACGTGGAATAAGCTACTGCCCTTGAAAGAAGTCTTAAAGAGGATTGTATATCCTGAAACTCTTCCCCTTGAAGGCGCAGTGATAACGCCTTACTAAGGTGATCTGCGTAAGATAAGGCATCTAAATTGGCTCTGTTAGACGCAATAGCTGTTTCCAACACCGCGGTTGGAATAGAAGCTGACGACGGTAATGATAGCTCTAAGTCTTCCGCCTCGTCGTCCATATGCAGAGGAACTCTCGGTATACCCTGTCCTGCCGTGTCGAATTTATTCCTTGCATTAATGAAAGGCAGGTTAAGAGTATTAGCAGACAAGAAACCTGCTTTTCCCGTCCTGGAAGCAAGTTTAAATATAGCGTCGTTCAATAATTCAAATGTTCTTGCAACATTATTGGACTGCGACGGAAACTCGGGAGCGATGTCCCTGAACCGCTCAAAAAATTCAGAGTCCAATGACGCTATAATTCTCTTGTCCGGAAGCGCAGCAGTCTGGCCCGACGGAACAACTTGAGGGAGAAAGTGCCGGATGAAGTCGACGGCAGCTTTATGTTGTTCCGAAAGGGATAGTTCCAATTCATCCGTATCCCTTTCACCATCCGGTCGGACCTCCCGATGTTCCCGGTCGTCCGCCCCCGATGCTTCGGCGGAGCGTACCGACCCAGCGCCGTCGGATAATTCTCAATCCGACACCGTTTCTGTCGGCTGCTGGGATGCTGCGATAAGCTGTGCTATCTGCACAAGAATGTCCGACGTCGAGACCTGCGGAGGCGTAGTCTTTCGCTGCTTCGCCGAGGGCAGCTCCGCATCAGATGGCTCCCGCATACTTTTCCTATGCGAACGTCCGGAGTCCATCGGTCTCGAATCCCTGGCTGCCGGATGGTGTGACCTGGTTGCCGAAGAATCCTTCATCGGCGAAGCTGGCAAAATATCGGAGGTCACGCAGCCAAGGTGCGGTCGTGTGCGCCGACGAGAAGAGGAAGCCTTAACAGTCTCTGCGGACTGCTTATACAACGGAGCGTCCCGAGCGACGGACGTATGCTCCGCTAAAGACACATTTTGTACCACAACATCTGGTCCCAGATGTTGTTGTATGAGAGAGGGACCTCTCTCGCTCGCGGCCCGGCTGGACCTGGACGAGCTAGGAACCGGACTAAAAGGCTTCCTCCGTTCTCGTTTACTATCCGCCGTCACTGGGTGTGCATCTATTATGTTTATAGTGCTCGCATCACCCAAAATTTCCTCTTGGACCGCATCGGACGAACCCGGCTGCCGAACCATTCGGTGAATGGACGCTACACCGGGCGAGCTAGCGGACGACATTTGTCTAATCTCCATGAGCACTTTTGCCGCTAGCTCTGAATTCATTTGTGACGACGGACGCACACTTGAAGAAGACAACATGGAAACATCACCCTGTTCTGGTTCCTCTGAAATAGAAACTGAGAGAGTAGAGTGACCTTGTGGAGAAAGAGCCGGCATCGCTCTTTCTCCAGAAACAACATATCGTGACACACGTTTCCAATGTTTCTCATCCCAATGTTCACATATAGGACAGGGATTAATGCGAGAACACTGACTACAATTAATACAATGATCATGAAAGTCAGAGGAAGATTTCTTCCTATTACAATTTGAACAATGTCCCTTCATTGTGAAAGAACAACAATAAGTCCTAGTTACTCGCAAAAACCCCTGACACAAAGATACATAATAACATGATCCATTAATAAATGAAAAAACAATTGCAAAACAAAATAATTTTGAAAAAATATTTTTTCAGAGAAGCCCAAGTTGCTGAAAAGTAACGTTGAGCCCCGATGGATCCGATGGCAAAGTGTGGTCAAAAATTTTAAATTTATATAAAATAATTAATGAGACACTTTCGGATAATATAAATGTATCTTATAATGAGATAAACTACCACAAAGGCAAACAGCCCCCCTCAAAAAAGGCTGTTGCCAATGAAAACAAACAGTGTAAACACACTAGAAAACATGACTCCAGGCACTGAAAAAACTGGCCCGGAATCAGTCATCAATTACACTCTATCTGATGCAAAACAGAGACTCCCAGGGGAGAATCTGTAGAACATCAGATGGAAGATGCAGAACACAAACGTTATACACCCATGGGTGAAAACGTAACTATGGGGAAAATAACAGAAAACATTCTGTAACCAAGCAACTCTCCCAGGAAATTTTAGAAATGAAACTTCTCAAAAATATGCCAAAAGCATGGGAGAATTGCCAGGGGGGACTTTAGAAGGCTAGGGGAGAGGAAACACTGAATAAGCAGTGCAACAATTAGCAAGAATGACAACAAGAGGCCCATGCCTCGAAAATAGGCAACTTAACATAATTTCATCAAAAAATTTTAAGTACAGCCCTGATTATTTTTTGCCACTTCTTTTTCCTCTCCTCCTTCTATCCTCCTTAGAATCACATTTTCTCCAAAAATTACGTGTCTGGCATCCTTTAAACTGAGATTTACAAGCACAAAGATCAGTGAGATGTTGACTGATGAAGGGCCAAACAGAGAATGATAATTGGCGCCAATTTCGGGACGATTGCGTCACTGCGCATGCGCAGTAGAGGCGTACTATGGAGGTCCTTTAGGACATGATTTCTTTTTGTTTTGGATGCAAATTTTGGGGATTGGGGGGCAAAATTTGTGTTTGGCCCTGGTTTTGTTGGAGTTAGCACCAGCTAAGTCTGGGTCATTGGTACAGTATAAAAATAATAATGTATCTTGTTATGATTAAACTAACACAAAGACAAGAAATCCCCCTCCACAGAGACTGTTGTCAATGTAAACAAGAAGTGTAAAAACACCAGAAACATGACTCCAGGCACTGATAACCATGGCCCGAAATCAGTTACCAAAAATACACTATCTGATGCAAAACAGAGACTTCCAGGGAAGAAACTGCAGAACATCAGATGGTAGATGCAGAACACTACGCCTAAACACCCATGGGTGAGGACGTAAACATGGGGAAAAGAACAGAATTCATTCTGTTACCCAGCTAAAACTCCCAAGAAATTTTAGTAATAATATTACAGAAAATATGCCAAAAGCATGGGAGAATAGCAAGGGGGGACTTAAAGGAAAGGGAGAGAGGAAAACACTGAACAAGCAGTGTAACTTTATAGCAAGAATAACCACAACAGGCCCATGCCTTGAAAATAGGTAACTTAACATAATTTCATTAAAAAATTTTAAGTTACAACCCTGATTATTTTCTGTCACTCATTTTTCCTCTCCTCCTTCTATTTCCTCTTTAGATCCACCATTTCTCTAATATTTATGTGTCTGGCATCATTAAAACTGAGATTTACAAGCACAAAGATCAGTCAGATGTGAACTGATGAAGGGCCAAACAAAGAATGATAAATGGCGCCAATTCCGGGACCTCCTTGACACTGCGCATGCGCGGTGGGGGCGAAGTATGGAGGGCCATTCAGGACATGATTTCTTTGGTTTTAGATGCAAATTTTGGGGATTGGGGGGCAAAATTTGTGTTTGGCCCTAGATTTTTAAGAGTTAGCACCAGCTATGTCTATGTCTGGGTCATTGGTACAGTATAAAAATACTAAAGTGTGACTGACAGACTGACGGATGGACAGAGTGCAAACCTATAGTCCTAAAAATTCGGGCAGCACTTCCCCTATAGGCACAGGACAGTAAGAATAAAGCTGAAATTGGGAAATTTTGACATTAGTACTAAGCAAATAAAATTTGAAATCGATTGGTGTGGTGATACAATTTTAAATGGTCTGAAACCAAAACGACTATAATTCTTGTGTCATCCATATTTATATGGATATATTGATATGTAGAGGTTAAAATGTCATGCAACCTCCCCTGCAAGCACTGGGCTGCAGAAAAATAATGAACTAAAAAAAAGATTGGGCAGCACTTTGCCCTATAGACTATGGTACAATTTACCTTAGTCAGAAAAAGAGGCCAAAAACAAACAGGGGCCATAACTCTACCAAATATGAATAGATGAAATGCTAGGTACGAGGGCATCCGTTCCCCAAAGCTGCCCTATTACCATACCAAAGAACATTAAAATCTGACAACTGATGCTTGAGTTATAATACAAAATGTTAGTATGGACGGACGGACGGACGGACGGAGACCTCGACTATATATCCTCTCGAAAAAATTTTTCGGGGGGATAATAACAAGAAACAGGGAAGCAATGTTGTCAAGGACGAAGTCATGCTCAATCCAAGAGGGGTGTGCACCAGCAGAAGATCCAATGCAACATCGGCATCAATAATAAATAATAAAGGGGACAAAACTGACAGTTGGAGCAGTTCATTCGGAATATTTCAACTGTGGTTATGTTCGTGTTTACTACGGTATGAAGCGAACGGAGTGTTTGCCATCAAGTTTGTATGAAGAATTGGGGGAAGGAAGACAGCATGGCCTCTCCCAGTTGTTGTTCCATGGTCGGTCTATTTGCAGTAAGTTCCTGAATGGCAGTAAGTTCCCGGATTGCAGTAAGTAACATTGTGGAAGTTCCTTGTGTGCGTGAAGGTGTTATTAATCCTTTGTCTTCAGGGCTTATATTTCGTCTAAATTTGTGAGAATCCATTTGGATTCTCGTGAAAATGGTTGCGAGAATCCATACCTACTATGAGTGTCCCAGGATCCCATGACGCCTCCATGGTTCAACCACTGTTGTATACTGATAACACATGTTAAACTTTTACCCAACACACCTTTTTAATTTTTAAAACTAAATTTGATATTTAAACAATAAATAAAAAAATAATGAAAGAGTCAATGACTCTGTAGCTCAACTTGGATATGACAGGAATTAGTACTTGCTGTGACCAAGACAACTGAATAATGAATATGACAGGAATTAGTATTTGTTTTGGCCCAGTCAACAATAATAAAAGAATTACAAGATGACAGTAATGGACTACAGATTAAGACCAATCATTGTAGATTATTATTTTTGTGTGGAAATTTTCAGTCCCAAACAAAATATTTTCAGATTAAAATTTTTTCTTCTTCTTCTTAAAATTGACCAAAATGCATCAAAACACAAAAAACTAATTTCCGGATTTTGGTCCAAAATTTTCTAAGTCCCACCCGGAACCCAAATTTTCAGTGTAAAAAAATTTTTTTTTTTTTTGTCTTAAAATTGACCAAAACACATAAAAAACCAAGAAACTAATTTCCGGATTTTGGTCCAAAATTTTCTAAGTCCCACCCGGACCCCTAATTTGCATAATTTATTCACGAGAAAAACTCTGTATTATATGTAATGTATCCCATGGTACTAAACATTCATACAAACATTTATTCAAATCAGATCTTTCATTTGGAAGTTCTGCGCAAAAATCTGATTGCACTTAATTTTGAACAAAATGGCTGCTAGCAGCCATCTTGAATTTCAGACTGGACCCCAAAACACTCCTTCTCGTCCCACAGTGATAACAAAGGTACCCAAGAAGTTTCGTGAAGATCGGTTCATAAATACGGCCTCTAGCCCGAGCCGTATTGGGATTTGCACTCACAGTGCTGAAAGTAACACTAAATAAATAAAAGTTAGCCTAATTTGCATAATTTACGCACAAGAAAAAAACCTGTAATATATGTAATGTATCCCATGGTACTAAACATTCATACAAAAAATTATTCAAATCAGAGCTTTCATATGGAAGTTCTGTACAAAAAAGATTTCAGCATCGTCGGTACAAAATGGCTGCTGGCAGCCATCTGGAATTTGGGACTGCACCCAAAAACACTCGTTCTCGTCCCACGGTCATAACAAAGGTACCCAAGAAGTTTCGTAAAGATTGGTTCATAAATACGCCCTCTAGCCCGAGCCATAGCAGCTTGGCACTTACAGCTCTGAAAGTAACACTAAATAAATCAAAGTCAGTCTAATTTGCATAATTTACGCACGAGAAAAAAACCCGTATTATATGTGATGTATCCCATGGTACTAAACATTTATACAAAACTTTATTCAAATCAGAACTTTCATACAGAAGTTCTGTACAAAAAACTGATTTTTGCATCATCGGTACAAAATGGCCGCTGGCAGCCATCTTGAATTTCGGACCACACCTAAAAACACTCGTTCCCGTCCCAGGGTCATAACAAAGGTACACAAGAAGTTTCGTAAAGATCGGTTCATAAATATGACCTCTAGCCCAAGCCATAGCCAATTGCTGACGTACGGACAGACAGACGGACGACGGGCCATGACAATAGCTCAAATTTGACTTCGTCAAAGTTGAGCTAATAATTAAATGAACAATATTTACCAATAAAATCTTACAAATATGGCTGTCGCTGGAACCGACTCAATGAGCCGCTTCCAATGACAGCCATATTTAAACAATTTTATTGACAAAGTGTCAGGATATTTCAAGTCATGTTAGCCTTCTATTGGTTAATTTGTTGTCGCTGCGTTAGATAAAGGGTTAAATTGACTCAATTCTTTTCATGCGAATCCTAGCAGAGGTGCAGCGAGAATCTACATGGATTCTCGTCAGTTTTATTGCGCAAATCTTTGTGCGAATCGATTCTCTGATTCTCGTAGAAATATGAGCCCTGTGTCTTGTTGGTATTTAATTGATTTATAGTGTTGTCACCTACATTAGTCTATTCTTAATAATTGATTTTTTATTTATTGCATCCATTAATTTTTTAAATGAAAAGTTTCAGCGCGCCAAAGGCGCAGAGGGACAATCTGATACTTCCCTTGCCACCCACAGGTACTCCGCACAAGCTTGGAAATTGAATTAAAATTATATCTGATAGCATTTTTGGATCTATAAAATTGGAATATAAATATTAACATTAATAACTAGATATCACGGAGATGGAATCCATCTCTGCGGGCCCCGCAGCAACTAACCGATGTTAGGTATAAACTGATGTGAACCGCAATACTAAAATATTTCAAGCAATAGGTAAAATCTGATTAAAATCCCTTCCCGGACACGAACTTGTCAGAAAAAAAAAAAATTCTGAATAATTTGACCTTGAGGTCAAACTTCAAGGTCAAAGCATGGCAACCTTGGTATGTGACACGTCGTCTTGAGATAATCTACCCACATACCAAATATCAAAACCCTATCTATTAAGGGAAAAAATTTACAGCCCGGACACGAACTTGTCAGAAAAAAAAAAAACTCTGAATAATTTGATCTTGAGGTCAAACTTCAAGGTCAAAGCATGCAACCTTGGTACGTGACACGTCGTCTTGAGATAATCTATCCACATACCAAATATCAAAACCCTATCTATTAAGGGAAAAAAGTTACAGCCCAAACACGAACTTGTCAGAAAAGAACCCTGAATTTGGAATAATTTGACCTTGAGGTCAAAGTTCAAGGTCAAAGCATGGCAACTGTGGTACGCGACACATCGTCTTGAGATAATCTACCCACATACCAAATATCAAAACCCTATCTATTAAGGGAATAAGTTACAGCCCAAACACGAACTTGTCAGAAAAGAACCCCGAATTTGGAATAATTTGACCTTGAGGTCAAACTTCAAGGTCAAAGCATGGCAACCTTGGTACGCGACACGTCATCTTGAGACAATCTACCCACATACCAAATATCAAAACCCTCTCTCTTTAGGGAAAAAAGTTACAGCCCGGACACGAACTTGTTAGAAAAAAAAAAAAATCTGAATAATTTGACCTTGAGGTCAAAGTTCAAGGTCAAAGCATGGCAACCCTGGTACACGACACGTCGTCTTGAGATAATCTATCCACATACCAAATATCAAAACCCTATCTATTAAGAGAAAAAAGTTACAGCCTGGACACGAACTTGTCAGAAAAGAACCCCGAATTCGGAATAATTTGACCTTGAGGTCAAAGTTCAAGGTCAAAGCATGGCAGCCGTGGTACGCGACACATCGTCTTGAGATAATCTACCCACATACCAAATATCAAAACCCTATCTATTAAGGGAAAAAAGTTACAGCCCGGACACGAACTTGTCAGAAAAGAACCCCGAATTCGGAATAATTTGACCTTGAGGTCAAACTTCAAGGTCAAAGCATGGCAACCTTGGTATGCGACACATCGTCTTGAGATAATATACCCACATGTCAAATATCAAAACCTTATCTATTAAAAGAGAAAGATTATGGACGGACAGACAGATGGACGGATGGATGGACGCACAGACAGAGCGATCACGATAGGGCATCCGCCTCTCGGCGGGGCCCTAATTATATTCCATTACCGGGTATGGGGGCATGACAGCATCGACCCAAAAATGCTAGGCTAGCGGATATCAATTTGTTTTTTTGATTTTTTTTCAGCTTGTGTCGAGTTAGTCCAAACATGGCCTGGAAGTCTGTAATATAATTTTTTGGTTTGGTACATCCTTTCAGTCCAACATTCTTCCCATTCCACCTTTGGTAATTTTACATTCTTCTCAGAAATGCTTGAACTGTCATCACAAAACAAATTCGCTTTTCTAAAATTGATGATTTTGATCGACCCTCAAATTTCACCACAGGTGGAATGGGAAAAATGTTGGACTGAAAGGTCGTACCAAACCAAAAAATTATTTTACAGACTTTCAAGCCATGTTTGGACTTGCGTCAAGTGTCTGTGCTGCGGCCCGATTAACTTTGTTTATGAATCCACAGGGGTTCTCCAAAAACCCTGAGCTCCCAGAACTGCAAAAAACTCCAACAATCTTCCAGAACACCCTCCCCCCCCCCCCCCCCCCCCCCCCCCCAATCTAAAATACACTTACACAGTATTTTAATTCTTGGCGAAATATTTTCATTTCCTGTATTTATCATTTTTGCTTGGTGAGGCGGTTATTCAAAGGTGAGTCGATTTACAAAATACAGTCTGTTACATAAGAACGTTGGACTGATATCAGAAGGGGGAGGGGGGGGGGGGAATCCAAACATTAGTAGTGTAGGGCAGCATGTGGGCCCTACGGGAATTTACTATAGAAAAAAATCTTTGTTCATTTCCCAATACCCATTATGTGTGTGTGGGAGGAGGGACACTTGGGCACCCATTTGGGGAATTTACTGTAGGAAATAATTCAAAAAGAGTCAATACCCATAGGGCCCCATGCATGCATCTACCGGGTAATATTTACCATATTTACACCGGTAATGAAAATCGTTCCCAGTTTATAGTGGAGTTTACGAAATGCATTCACCACCAAACACAATCAAGGATTGAAACAAGCTGACCTGGCTGGGACCAGCATACATTTTAAATAACTAAACAGATTGATAAAGATATAACAGCCCTTTTAAGGGCTTTTGGGTGTGTGTCTGAGGGTTTTTTTTTTTGTTCCCTCCGGTCACTCCGTCATCTGTTCCCCCAGAAGGTAGACCAGATAGCCAAGGCTCGGCATCCACTCTCCTCTCAGCCAGCTTTCCAAAACACATATTGGTGGATTCTTTTCCTTTTTGTAACCGTAACCGTTATGGATCATATGCAGGGGCTGCTCCCAAACCAGCGACCGTTTGGGGTTATTTTTTTTTTCTAAAACAAACATCAAACTGTGGTTTCCAGAGGTGGGCAAATTGGAAATTTTGCATAACCCCTGAACGGTTATGCAAAATAATTTTGCACAACCTTTCTGAATTAGACAACCCCTTCTTCACGAGTCAATAGAAACGTGTTTTTCACCTAGGTCTACAGCTGTGTGTTTAACTTTAACCAAAAATCGCAACACCCTTTTCTCAGGACAGCAGTGCTACACTAATTGGTATCGCACTCGAGTATTGTATAATTAATGTATTTACCCAAATACCGTGAATACTGGTGACACAATAGACTTACCTGCGGAGTACATTTGATCACTGGCTACCTAACCACAACTTACTTATTTGTTATTCCCTCGAATGATGAGATTTGTCACTCGTTTGTTTTAGAGCACAGTTTGTGCTGTACACATGCTCAGGGGTTGTATTTTATTTTTGATGTGAGGTTTTCTTTAATCTGGTGTGAATCACGTTTAGGAAAATCCAACATAACTACAACTACTGCGCAAGTTTACGGCGCAAATTGTTTCAATACGAGTTACGCCGTTTCGGTATGAAAAAACAATGGCATTGAAATTGAATGACTGAGTCAGTGAGCCTCCAGTGACCAAGATTTATAGCTTCTGACTGCACAATTCTTGAAGACGTGATAACTTTATTCTGTCAAGTGGATTTAATATAGTTATTACTTGATATCTTCAAGAATTATGGAGTCCAAAATTACAACTGTGACATTGACTGGACATGGATGGTGACCTAGAAAGTGAAACGTGCCGTAGGGGGATAACCCAACTAGTTGTCCCTGCATTGGTGATTCTGTAATAGCAATCTTTGTGATTAAAGTGTCTGACTTTTTTTAACAGCATGTTGAAAATTTCCAATTTCATCAGTGAGTATTTAGTGAACAAGAGTGATCGTCGCAAATTATGCAATATTTGGAATCACAAGGTCATAAGTGATTGCCAACAGAGCTTTCAGTACACGAGCGAAAAACGGTTGTCCAATTTAAATTTGCTTAACCCTGGGACAAGCGTAACGCTCGCTCGTCCAATTTGCCCACCTCTGATTTCAGCATTACCTTAATAAATATGCCGTCTCCAAGCAAACACAAAGCAGAATTCTTATAGTTATTCACCTTCCAGTTTGAGATTCTGAACCCACTACCCTACTGCCAGTGCGCACTCTCAAACCAGATAAGATTACTGGCCTTCGCATTCGCCCCTTGTGGATTCATAAGCAAATATAGTTACTCGAGTCGCCAGGGAAATCCCCTGTAAAATTAATACAAATAAGTTATTCAAGTCGTAAGGGAAATCCCACACAAAATTAATGCATCCAATCAAAGAAAAATCAATTATTAACAGTTGACTAATGTAGGTGACAACACTGTTAGGCCTAAAAAATAAATCTGTTTGTTTCTGCTAATGGGAGTTAAAAAAATAGGGTCGGTAGGTCGGAAAAACTTTTTATTTTTTTTTTCCAGAATGCAGTTCCCTTAACTCAAGTTTATAACTTTTTTAACAAAAATAGGCCTCCTTGTGGTTTTGTGGTGCCTGTGTGGTTTTACGGTACATCAACTAAATTCAGTAAAATTGTCGATACCATCACCGATACTGGTGAATTAAATCATAATCAGTACCTGGAAAAGTTGGTTTTATACCGATAAGGCAGTAAATAAATTTCAACTTGCTTTAATATCACGGTTTACACGTAGTGATTTTACTTTGCTAGTGTGGATTAATGTTACCAGTAGTTTAAATTTAGGTCTTTTCCCTGTTTACCACCCTGTCTGCCCTGGCAGACCATGATACGTTTCTGTATTACTTTTCTTCATCAACTGTTCAAGTGTTTGTTCTCCACAGTGACCATTATTACACAAGTGATTGAATATTGTTTACCTTGAATTTGAAACAGGACACATGGACTGTATTCCAGTAAACATGCATAGTTAATCACAGTGTATATTTCGACCAATGGCATGCTTGCTCTTTAAAACCTGAAAATTTTCCTTGGGAAATGCTAAGGGGTTCCCTTCAAACTGACACTTGTACTTTAAAGTGATTGGCTGTGTGCACACGCTGACGACAATGCAGCATCACGCCTTCACAACAGTGTGCTCAAAAGTGTTTCATACAAGACCAGCGCAGGGAACTTCATTGTCTTCAAATAAACAAAAGCAAGTCATTTGTGCTTTTTTAGCCAAGACAAAGACGATGTTACTTAACCAGTCCATTACCACTATCACTTAAAAAAGCAATTTTTTTCAAGTGCTGATGTGTGCTAATTTTAACACTTCTTGACCCTGTGATAAAGTAAGGCATGCAAACGCATAATTCAGAATGAGAGGACAGCTGAATATTATATTATGAAGAAGTTCCGTTGCTCGATTGCCTTTTTTTAAAATACCCTTTTTTTTTATAAAAATGTTATTTTTTTGACTATCAGGATATCTGGCATGATTTATAATGTGGCAAAAATGCCACAGTTTTTTTCCACTTTTTTGCACTTTCAATAAAATACTAAGACCAAGTGGTTTGAAATAGAGTTGGTCGGGTTAACGGAAACAAAATTTGTTTTTAGGCCTAATCCAATTAAGTACTAACAATACAAAAGGATTAATAACACCTTCACACACACCGAGGAACTTCTGCAACGTTACTTACTGCAATTCAGGAACTTACTTGAAATAGACCGACTGGTTGTTCCATGCATTTGTATTAGTAATGATAACATGCCAAACGTAGATTTCTGAAATGAAAAAAAAACTTGGATGATGGAGTTTTCGTAACAAATTGTCCTAAAAAATGATTCCCAGGTTTTTAGTAGCATATTTAGGAAATAGATACCGCAAAAATGATAAATTTAATGTAATTTGTATATTTTTTATACTTACCAATGGCTCAGATTTAGTTGGTGCAAACTCAATATTATCAAGGGCCAAACATAAATTTTGAACCCCCCACCCCATTCCCCCAAATTTGCATACAATACCAAAAATTAAAAGTCCTATGCGGCCCTCCATACTTTTACTATCTGTGCATGCGCAGTACTCAGGAAGAGACCGGAATTACCGCCAACATCATTCTTTGTAGACGAACCTACTAAAATAATAACTCAGCGGGGAGGTATGAGTGCCCACTCATGGGAGGGCTATCCCTGTCTGGGCCATTGGTAAGTATAAACCAGAGGCTCAAGTGAGCCTAAAACGCTCACCTGGCTCAAATTGTCAAAACAGATGAGTGTATCAGCACGTGATCAGCAGCAAGAGTAATTTTTTTGATTTGCTATGACACAACCAAAGGCAACTTTTTTGGCCATTCATTTCTGCTGGTCCTAGGAAAGCTTCCTAGCAAACTCTGTTCTGTGAAGTAATAAAAAACAACAACCAAACAAAATTTTTGTTTTGTTTTAAACTACTGTGGTTCTCTCTAGCACCCCCTCCCCACCCCCCCCCCCCCCCCCCAAAAAAAAAAACAACAAAAAAAACAAGCAAATCGATTTGAACAGATATTACAAACCAAATATGAAAGGACTCTCACTGGCTGATCTGAAGAAGAATTTTCAAGAAATCTTCTCATATTGCTCTAAGTTAAACTTTGGGCTTCAATAAAAAGCCCAAATATGAACCCAGGGACCTGATTTGAACAACCTTCAATCTAATCCTCCCAGAGGTGTTGTACACCAAATATCAGAAGAATCTGACTGCTGGATCTAAGGAGATGATTTTAATCGATAATTCCCCATATTGCACTAAGTAAATATTTGGGCTCCCTTGGGGAACCCAAATATTAATCCAGGAACTCGATTTGAACAAATTTGAACCTTACAACTCTAGAGATGTCACATGCTAAATACCCCAGTATGAAAGGATTCTCACTAGTGGGTCTGAAAAAGAAGATTTTTAAAGAAATTTTCTCATATTGCACCAAGTTAAAATTTGGGCTCCAATAAAGATCCCAAATATTCATCCAGGGATCCCATTTGAACAATCTTGATTCCAACCCCCCTAGAGATGCTGCATACCAAATATCAAAAGAATCTGACTCGTGGATCTGAAGAAGAAGATTTTTAAAGATTATTCCCCATATTACACAAAGTTAATATTCATGCTCCCACCGGAAACCCAAATATTAAACCCAGGGACTCGATTTGAACAAATTCGAATCTTACACCTCTAGAGATGTCACATACCAAATATGAAAAGATTCACAATAGCAGGTCTGAAAAAGAAGATTTTTAAAGAAATTTTCTCATATTGCACCAAGTTAAAATTTGGGCTCCAATAAAGAGCCCAAATATTCATCCAGGGATCCCATTTGAACAAACTTGAATCTAACCCCCCTAAAGATGCTGAATACCAAATATCAAAAGAATCTGACTTGTGGACCTGAAGAAAAAGATTTTTAAAGAATATCCACCATATTCACCCAAGTTAATAACCAGGCTCCCATAGAAAGCCCAAATATTAACCCAGGGAGTTGATTTGAACAAATTCAAATCTTACACCTCTAGAAATGTCACATACCAAATATGAAAGAATTCTCACTAGTGGGTCTGAAAAAGATTTTTTAAGAAATTTTCTCATATTGCATCAAGTGAAAATTTGAGCTCCAATAAAGAGCCCAAATATTCATCCAGGGATCCCATTTGAACAAACTTGAATCCCCCCGCACCCCCCCCCCCCCCCACCCCCTAGAGATGCTGCATACCAAATATCGAAAGAATCTGACTGGTGGATCTGAAGAAAAAGATTTTTAAAGATTATTCCCCATATAGCACCAAGTTAATATTCGGGCTTCCATAGGAAGCCCAATTATTAACCAAGCGACTGAATTTGAACAAACTTCAATCTGACCCCTGTAAAGATGTTGTATACCAAGTATCAAAAGAACCTGGCTGTTTGATCTGAAGAAGATTTTTAAAGCTTATTCCCCATAGCACCCCAAGTTAATTATTTGGGCTCCTCTGTTGAGCCCAAATATAAACCGAGGGGATCGATTTGAACATACTTATATTTGACCGTTCTATGGATGCTGTATACCAAACATCAAAAGATTCTGATCAGCAGTTCTGAAGAAAACTGTTTTTTCAATTTTTGCAAATATGCTGACTCAGCATTTTTTCATATGCCCCTACAGAACACAATGACACAACCGATGACCATTTTTTAAAAAATCCATTCTACCGGTCAAAAGGATGCTTCATACCAAATAACAGTTCTCTGTTCCATGTAGTTTGGAAAATATGAGCATTTGAATTTTTTTCGATTTTTAGCCCCTGGGGTACCCAGGGAGCAACGAAAAAAAAAAATGTCGAGCATCAATGAAGTACTTTGGACCCACTTATGCTACATGCCAAATTTGGTTCAAATCGGCCCATGGTTCTTGAAAGAGAAATTCGGGGCGGAGCCCAAAATGGGTATGTGCCCACAGAGAGCCCAAATATTGATCTACCAACTTCTCTTGAACAGACTTCAATCTTCAATACCAAAGAGTGTTACATTTTTTAAGATTTTTAAAGATTTTTAGTCTTTGATATCATTGCCCAGAGCCCGAAGAAGGCAGCCGCTCCATTTGAACAAAACAGAAAGGGTATACCCCAGGGATAGTTTGTACAATATAAGTTTGAATTTAGCTGAATGGCTGTGGAGAAGATGGCAGGTTTGCAAAAGTTAATGGACGACAGATGCCAAGTGATGGCAATACCTCACACTGACTTGCAGTCAGGTGAGCTAAAAATCTACAAATTACTTTAAATTTATCATATTTTTATACTAATAACCAATGGCCCGGCTAAGGCAAAGGGCCCAGGACTTAAGAATTAGCAGACCAAATACAGCTCCAAAGCCTGTATTCCAAGGTGAAAAAGACATTAAATTAAAAGAAATTACATGTATGTCTCTCTATACAATAATAGAGAAGACATATCATAAATAAGGAGCCATATCCAAGTAATTCTGTAATCTTAGCATGAATGATTATGCTAACTGGGTGTAACAAGCCCCCCCCCCCCCCCCCCCCCCCAATTTTAAGGCTAGTCTGGACTAAGCCCCTCAAATTTGGATGGTGTATTCGAGTGAGAGACTAACCCCCACAAACACACGCCATATATAAATGATAAACAAGCTGTATCTAGGTGTTAGATAGCCCCATATTAAATTGATATATCCTTAGAGGATAATTATATTGAGATTGATATTTTTTCTGCATTTTCTGACTGGTCTCACTCATTTGCACTGAGTGACCTTTGTTTACATCTTTGTTACACTAATATATTGTACATATAGCTGTTGATTGTTTAAGTAGGTCAAGGAACTTGTTCTATGACAGAATCACCTAGAAACTGTTAGAACTTTGTAGAATATTCATCTTCTGGAACATTCTATCTGGTTACTATATAAAGGTTTGTCAACAAAATTAAAAAAAAAAAAAAAAGAAACTCATTTTTAGAAAGCCATTTCAGAAAGACTCACTTCAGTTGTTTCCAATGGAGATTTTTATTGTTTCAGAACAGTGCATATATTATAGAAACAGCGCATCTTTGTGAATTTGGAAGATTGATTCCAAAAGAGAATTTTGAAGAGAATCATTCGTCTTGGAAAAGAGAATTTATACTTTCTGTGAAACAGAATGATATTTTGTGAAAAGCCAGTATTCTACTGGATTATTTGGAAATTACCTGTGGCGCCAATACTTCTTGGATTTTTACTCCATTTGAATTTTGCGGAGCATTTGGTTATATTTTATTGGAGACTGCTGAAATTTCTAAGTGAAAATTTTATTACAAATCTACGGGATACTGTTTCTGACGAGACATTCTTGGATTTAATACTACCAGCTGGTAACTTTCTTCACAAGATTCTTCACCACTGGATTACTGGATTCTGTCAAACTGTACTTTGGACTAATTCAATAATTGATAAGTACCACTGTTTTTATTTTCTGTAAACCAATTAGTGTAAAAGATCTTTGAATCATTTTTTTTTTTATATTAATTTTTTTTAATTAAATTTCAGAATAGTTAAATTCATAGTTATTGTTGCTAATTCTCAGATTTCTTTCTGTTACCAATATCATTAATATTTCCACACTCTAACACTAGGAACGGTAATAATCTACAGACAAAACAGCTTTACTCATAGTTACACACTAATCAAGCTGGAAGAGAAGAAGAAAAATCCCCCCACCTCTTTTTTTGAAGAAATATTCTTCAAAACAAAGGAAGCACTCTGGAATCAGTGAAAAGCGGTACCAAATAATTTCAGGATTCCGAAAGGAGCAAAATTTAAATCCCAGAATCATTTATTTACAAAGCACTGAAGAGGTTATCCTGCAAATATATATTCGCCAGTTAT
Organism: Pictodentalium vernedei; assembly: GCA_031216915.1. Taxonomy (NCBI): domain Eukaryota; kingdom Metazoa; phylum Mollusca; class Scaphopoda; order Dentaliida; family Dentaliidae; genus Pictodentalium; species Pictodentalium vernedei. The sequence goes on from CM062295.1 coordinate 648,336,654, forward strand.
TAATTATTATTAATTATTGGTGCTTAACCCCACTTCAGAAGCTAAGGCTATCATGGCGATCCCAGTAATTAACAGTGCACGCTTCTGACGTATACCGGAGTCGAAATATGTAGATAGGTCGAAAATCGGTGATATAACATGTACAACCATACACTTGTCCAACTGAATCCCAATGGAAAGTATCTGAAGATCAAACGTGCTTCTAAGGGAACCAACAGGCGACCCCCCGTTCAGGTGTACAATTAATTCCAATAATAAAACTCCAACTGAACCGTGCGAATATACGAGAATGTGTACCGTCTCTCAAAGAAACATGGATTTAGAACATGGAACGAGCTATGATTAACAGACTCATCACAGACCGTCCCCGAAGTAATTCATTGTTTCCTAGGTCTGTAACAATCAATGACTGTTCGGAGAAAGAATATACTACTCCGAATAATGATGCCAAAAATTGAGAACGTATGCACAGACGGCCTATTGGAAGTTCCATATCTGATCCAAATTGACCCAAAATTCTCATGAGCTCTGTATACAGAGCAAGAATTTATACAATCTGTTCAATACTGTGTCTGCACAATAAATACACATATTATGCATGCGAGCAATGAAATCCTGCATGTACTCATCTGAATATACAGCTTGTATCCACGGTATGACCGAGTGATACAAGTGTAACCAGGAAACTGAATGAATAATACGATGTTATTATGCAGTTAACTGAGTAATAAACTCATACGTCGTAAGAAAAGGCTAGACCGCTCTGTGCGAAACTTTTCCGAGTGGACTAATTGCCACATTGGAGACTGTCACCCAGATAACCGACATGTCAGCCTCACAGGTTCCAGAAGGCCAGCAATTTTATTGATAAGGAATCATATGCTCGTATACGACTTATAAATGAACAACCACAGGAAACAAACCCACTAAATAGTGGATGTGCCCATGAGGTCGCCATTAGAACATGACCCAGCCGCCAATTGAGGAGCCATGAAAGGAATGTATATACTTGAATGCATTCGAAGCTTACAGGAAGAAAACGTCCTGTCCTGTAATCGCCTCTTAACTCATTGGTGGGGTGGGGGTGGATTCCTATTGAACCCCCCTCACCCGCATAACTTGAATCGCTCTTGTTTAGTTATCAAATAGTATAGGAACTGCAGGGCTCCCTCTAGAGCTGGTCGGTTTTGAAATTTTCGCTCAGTTCAGTTTTGGACAAAAAAAATCGGTTTTCGGTTTCGGTAGCACAATACACATTTTCCATATCTTATTTATTAAAATGGGACAGGATAGTACTAAAACATGTTAAATAACAAACAAGTGAACTTGAAATGAAGCAAAACTGTATTGCGATTGTTTCCTGTAAATTTAATGAACAATGAAAGTGTCAATGACACTGTAGCTCAACTTGTCAAGACATGTACATGTATAGTATGTGACACAGCAATGACAAACATCTAGGTAATGACCTGATAACAAAGGTACATATAAAGTATTGCAACGGTCTGTACATAAATACTGACCGTAGCCTGTAACAAATGTATAGGTAAAGTATTGTAAAGGTGGGTGACAGTCAGATGATAAACTAGAAAATGAAAGTGTCAATGACAATGTAGCTCAACTTGTCAAGACATGTATAGTATGTGACACAGCAATGACAAACATCTAGGTAATGACCTGATAACAAATGTACATATAAAGTATTGTAACGGTCTGTACATAAATACTGGCCGTAGCCTGTAACAAATGTATAGGTAAAGTATTGTAAAGGTGGGTGACAGTCAGATGCTAAATAAAAAAGAAATCTTTGAGTCCCAGAGTGGGTCTGACTGAACCCCAAAATATTTGTTCTCATAGCACAGTGATAACAAAGGCACCTCAAAACACACTCATTCCTGTCCCAAGGTGAAAACAAAGGTACCCAAGAAGTTTCGTGAAGATCAGTTCATAAAGACGAGCTGTATAGAAGTTGTGACAAAAAACTGATTGGACCTAATTTCGGTACAAAATGGCCACTGGCAGCCATCTTGAATTTTGGACCGCACTCAGAAACAATCGTTCTCGTCCCAAGGTGATAACAAAGGTACCCGAGAAGTTTTGTGAAGATCGGTTGATAAATACAGCCTCTAGCCCAAGCCGTATTGACACGTGCACTTAGTGTATAAGTGGCACTAAATAAATCAAAATTCATCTAATTTGCATAATTTCTGCACGAGAAAAAAACCCGTACTATATGTGATGTATTCCATTTACTAAACATTCATACAAAAATTTATTCAAATCAGAACTTTCATACAGAAGTTCTGTACAAAAGACTGATTGCACTAATTTTGGTACACAATGGTTGCTGGTGGCCATCTTGAATTTTGGACCACACCCAAAAACACTCGTTCTCATCCTACGGTGATAACAAAGGTACCCAAGACGTTTCGTAAAGATCGGTTCATAAATACGGCCTCTAGCCTGAGCCGTATAGAAGTTGTGTACAAAAAACTGATTAGACCTAATTTCGGTACAAAATGGCCACTGGCAGCCATCTTGAATTCTGGACCACACTCAGAAACACTCGTTCTCATCCCAAGGTGATAACAGAGGTACCCAAGAAGTTTCGTGAAGATCGGTTTATAAATACAGCCTCTAGCCTGAGTCATATTGACATGTGCACTTACTGTGTGTAAGTAGCACTGAATAAATCAATGTTCATCTAATTTGCATAATTTCTGCACGAGAAAAAAACCTGTATTATATGTGATGTATCCCATGGTACTAAACATTCACACAACAGATTATTCAAATCAGTGCTTTCATATGGAAGTTCTGTGCAAAAATCTGATTGCACCTAATTTTGCACAAAATGGCTGCCATCGGCCATCCTGAATTTCGGACCGGACCCAAAAACACTTGTTCTCGTCCCACGGTGATACCAAAGGAACCCACGAAGTTTCGTAAAGATCGGTTCATAAATATGGCCTCTAGCCCGAGCCGTATTGGCATTTGCACGAAAGTAACACCAAAAAACATCAAAATTAGTCTAATTTGCATAATTTAAGCACAAGAAAAAAACCTGTATGATATGTAATGTATCTCATGGTACTAAACATTCATACAAAAAATTATTCAAATCAGAGCTTTCATATGGAAGTTCTGTACAAAAAACAGATTTCTGCATCGTCGGTACAAAATGACAGCTGGCAGCCATCTTGAATTTCGGGCCGCACCCAAAAACACTCGTTCTCGTCCCACGGTCATAACAAAGGTACCCAAGAAGTTTCGTAAAGATCGGTTCATAAATACGGCCTCTAGCCCGAGCCATATTGAATTGTTGACGGACAGACGGACAGACGGCCAGACGGACGACTGGCCATGGCATAAGCTCAAATTTGGCTTTGCCAAAGTTGAGCTAAAAATTATATCTGCAATCTGCATATGCCTTCATAAATAGTCATTCAAGCCCACGGACATAGATACGGGAGTCGGGAGTGTGTGTCGAGGGGAGAGGAGCTCAAACATTTAGTCACAAAGATGCCGTTTGAGACAGAAAACTTTATGATTCCACCGTCTTTTTTATTTCCACCCACACCACTGACGTGTTGCCTGACATGAAAATAAGTGAAACGGGTCAGAATTTGAGAAAGCAACTGCCCAATTTCAAGAAGTTGTGAACTTTAGAATATGCCATTTACCTTCAGTTAAGCAGATACCCTTTTCACAATCTGATTAACTTGACAAGTTGACAATTTGACGAAGGAGCAAAATCTAAATCCCAGAATCATTCATTTACAAAGCACTGAAGAAGTTATGCAAATTACTGACAAGATTGTCACCTGACCTGATTTCCATGTCCATTCTTCCTTTCAGTTTGCACTGAATTATCATTGTCAGAGTCACTGAATTCTGAGAATTCCCATTACTTCGAAAAACAACCCAGCCATGTGCATTTTGACCGTATAAGTGTATTTTGGATTTTTACTTTCATTCTATTCAAATTTCCGACTGACATTTTATATGATAGGTATGTGCAGCTAACGCTTTATTAATATAAATTTAACCCCTTTCATGCAAAAAGGGGTTCCCCAACATCAAATGAGCTTTGAGCAAATTGATACTTTGCAGGTGTCACAGTCCATTCTTTTTCAATAATAGTGTTGCACTTTCAGTGTGATGATTCTGTTTGTGGCGACGTAGGCTGGAGGTATTTACGTACTGGGCGATGACTGACTTAGTGCATAATTGACATTTCTATCGTCGTTTCTTCTTTATATGCTACCATGCATTTTAGTTAGGCCTTCACAGTATTCAATTTTCGATATCAAGTTTCGGTATTTTAAAAATACCACGGCATGACTAAATACCAAACATCGCCGGAATGAACAAATATTTGACCATTTTTCTAAAAAAAAATTGGTATGTCTAAACAAGGTGCCCTCTCTGTGTTCGAACCAACTCCCACAATTTCGAAAACTTTAAAAGTCTGCCAGTTCACAGGGGAATTTGAAACAAAATTAACTGAGTAGCTATGTGTTGTCATTACCCAGAAGAAGGTGACGATTTTCTTTTCCATCTAACGCTCAAGAAATGGATTGCTGCATGTCTTGGTATGTCAAAATGAGGCAAGTGGTTTTATTTTATTAAAATAAAATTCATTCCGAAGCAAAAATGGTGTTGTTTTTATTTTACCACAAATTCACTTTGCTGAAGATCAACAAACTTGACAACATGCACTCTCACTTGTCAATTATTCCCTAAACAAGCCCATAATAAAAATCACTTGAGAATAATATATACGTGAACCAGTATGTGTTAAGTTTTAATTTCCAGCTTAATATACATGTATACCATTAGTCGTTGTATAAAAATAAAACAACACAAAGAAATAATGTTTTGTTTTTATTTTATTTTTCAACTGTTTAATTGTTATTAATGAATAGTTGTCTTGATAACAGCTGTCAAAACAATCCCAAAACGCATGGCTTTTTTTGTCAGTTAAGTTTTTTAAACCGAACCGCCGCCTTAACAAAAAACCAAGACTTTCGGTTTCAACAAATTTACCAGAATTGGTTAAGTTTATGACCACTCAATCACTTGCTTTCCGCATGCCACAGGCTTAAATGTCGGGCAAAGGTAAATGCTGTGCCATTTATGCTTACTTCGAGAGGACTGACAACAAATACCCCCTCCCCCCACAAATAGTGGTAGCAAATTTCTTGTATCTTAAACAATATCTACAGAACCACCAGCAGATGGAATAGGAAAAATAGGCCGATGAAATCGTCAGATGTGTACCCATACGCGCAACTAGTAGAAAGCTGTATGACGGAGGGCCACCACGGATGCCGACATTATGTACACCATACAAGGTATGGGTACATATAGAAATGGATTGGAGGAGTCTAATTTGATGGATAAAGGGTTAATATCTCCAGATCAAACTATCAGATTTACATAAAAAACTACACAGCACAGCACACCAGTAACCTGAATATAAAAAGTAACATGACAATCGGATTGATATTTTTTGAGTTATCTCATGCCAAAGGGATTGGAGGAATTTTCAATTTGAAAGATAAAGGGTTAATATCTCGAGATCAAATTATCAGATTAACACCAAAAACTATACAGCTCAGCACATCCGTAACCTGAACACAATTATAAAGTAACTTGACAATCCAAGCAATATTTTTCAAGTTATCAAATGCCAAAGGGATTGGAGGAATTTTCAATTTGAAGGATAAAGGGTTAATATCTCAAGATTAAAATAACAGATTTACACCAAAAACTATACAGCTCGGTACATCAATAACCTGAACACAAATATAAAGTAACTTGACAATCCAAGCAATATTTTTCAAGTTATCGATTGCCAAAGGGATTGGAGGAATTTTCAATTTGAAGGATAAAAGGTTAATATCTCAGGATTAAATTATCAGATTTACACCAAAAACTATACAGCTCGGCACATCAGTAACCTGAACACAAATATAAAGTAAGTTGCAATCCAACCAATATTTTTCAAGTTATCGAATGCCAAAGGGATTGGAGGTATTTTCAATTTGAAGGATAAAGGGTTAATATCTTGGGATCAAATTATCAGATTTACACCAAAAACTATACAGCTCAGCACATCAGTAACCTGAATACAAATATAAAGTAACTTGACAATCCAAGCAATATTTTTCAAGTTATCGAATGCCAAAGGGATTGGAGAAATTTTCAATTTGAAGGATAAAGGGTTAATATCTCAGGATCAAATTATCAGATTTACACCAAAAACTATACAGCTCGGCACATCAGTAACCTGAACACAAATATAAAGTAACTAGACAATCCAAGCAATAATTTTCAAGTTATCGAATGCCAAAGGGATTGGAGGAATTTTCAATTTGAAGGATAAAGGGTTAATATCTCAGGATCAAATTATCCGATTTACACCAAAAACTATACAGCTCGGCACATCAGTGACCTGAACACAAATATAAAGTAACTTGACAATCCAAGCAATATTTTTCAAGTTATCGAATGCCAAAGAAATGGATACTGACGCCGGATGGACAGATGGACAGACGGACAGACGGACGGACAAAGGATGGACGAACGACGGATGGTCACCCCGGATGCCGGCATTATGTGTACCATACATAGTATGGGTACACATTAAAATTAAAAAGTCTTACTTAAAAATCCACACATGCAATTCAAGAATCGTGAAGTAAATTTAATGAACCGGGCATATTCGACCAAAGAGGTATTGCAAGTTACCTGACAATATATGGTGTAAAAGTATTATAAATTACCTTTGATCCAAAATCATCTGTGTATGGCACGTTGTAAATTAGATTGGAGGTAAACATAAAATCTATTGAGTTTTAAAACCTCAAAGTTCACATGGGAAAAATGACGAGTAAATTATGTTAATTAACCGACTACTGGCACGTTCTCTGAAGTCACATGCTCAGAGATAACGCTGCGCATTGGCAGTTATGTTTTTTGTCAACAATAAAATGGTTAAATTAAAATAGAACACATCCTGTTATATGGGTGGCAGGTAACTACTGAAAGTTTTTTTAAACTTATTGGGAATTGTTTGTATACTATTTGAACTTAATTTAAGGAATCGCGCAGTACTGCAGGTCTGTCAGGTGCACACACTGCATTCCCAATACGAAGATGTTAAAGGATCAACACGTGTTTTCCCATGATCATGTATATTTTGTAAACACAACAAATCCTAAGAAGCAATATTGCAAACTTTCTTTCAAATCCCATTAGGCAGCCGGCTCCCTTCAAAAACATCAATCACCTGTCTTGACTGAGATGAAATCAACGCAGGGATCAGCCAAGAGGGCAAAGTAAAGTTGGTAATATCTTCGCCTTGGCACCGCTCATTTCACCCAATTTCTATATTTGGGCAAAATCAAAGAAAAAACGAACCTCTACAGTCGAAATTAGGAGAGATATTGTGAAAGCATAGGAATGAGTTACCAATAAAAGTGATTTGTATATAACGACTTACTTCAATAATAGTCATTAACATCAGAAGAAATATGATTTGTGTTCCTCTTATTCCACTGTCATTTGAAGCAGGAACCATCAAGAAACACGGGGCACGTCTATTTTCAAGAGATGTGATAATTACCGAAATAAGCACAACAACTGCATATTATCCACCGAAACCAGGATGAGAGATTAGCGACTCCATAACAAATAAGGAAATGTTGATTTTTGCTAAACTGTAGCTTTTCTTGTGAATTTCTGCGTCTTGTCTTCACAAGGCCCCAAATCTCACTGACAGAACAAGGCAGATCCCACCAGTGGTGGAGCCATGGTTTGAAATCCTGTGGACCATGCTGGTGAAGAGTTGTTTTGTTTTTTTTTTTGAGGGGGGGGGGGGGGGGGAATCTCAGGACTGAGGGTACTGTACTTGTACTGAGGGCAGGAAATCAAAAACAATCTTTTCAAAAAATTTGGGGATGGGAGAAGCAAGTGGGATTTTGAGTGGGGGTGGGGTGGGGGGTGGGGGGGTAGAGATGAGACAATTAATCGGTGTAACATCGGCACTCGGTCGATAAGCACCCATCGGTTCACCATCGGCACTCATGATTTAACATCGGTCCACGCCGATTGTCTGAAACTCAGTGAAAGTGAAATGGATGATCTCTAATGAACTTTCTTCCACTTCATGGGACAACCAGTGGCAAGCAATCTGTACGTCACTCGTCTGTTACTGATACCAGGTAAGTGATGGTCATGAAAGAAAAGGGCCAAAAGGCAGGCCTCGAAATAAGAGGCGAACGCCTGTACGGTTCGCCTATCGGTTACATAGATTCGTTTTCAGGCGAACACTCGATCGGTTAACCAAAAATCGCGCCGATGAAGTTGTTGCAGGATGGGAAAAGTTTTCAACGTTTTTCCTCCCACTGATTTAAAAGAAGCATTGCAGTGAACAAAACGAGAACAAAATGCTCATGTGGTTAACATACAGCATGTTTCAATCATTACTGTACTTGTGGGGGTATAAATCTATAGTATTAGCAGTACTAAAGATCTGCAGTCCCAGCTCTCTGCGCCCTCTTGCTCTCGAAACAATTTGTTTTAATTCTGAGAAAGACGATTGTCTGTTACAGCTAAAGTGAGCTAACTGCTTTGTTAATACATTTACCGCATGTGAGGTATTAACTCTTGCACTGCACGAAGCTGAATATAAGTCTTTGATACAATAAAAAGGAGACATATTGAAAATCAAATGAGCTGTTGTTAATTATTTGCATTCCGCACCTTTTACCCTACCAATCCATGAGAAAAATTTTCGAACACATTATGGAAACGTCTTTTATTCACCAATGCTGACTTCTTACAGTACTGTGATCACAAAAGCGGACACCAAATCGCGGCGCGTTCTCGACGCGGTCGCGATCGAGGTGACAGACAAGAAAAAAACCTTATCGACAGAAGCGCGGCTAAAGCGAAACACAACCTCCATTCCGCCGATTTGATTTTCGCGGAGATTTTTCGCGAACGTCAACAGCGCCGCAATTTTGTCGGAGGGAACAGTCCGAACTGCATGTGCACAAATGTAACCGGTTTGCAATATTAATGTACACGTAGACCTAACCAATGTATCGAGTTGTTATATATTCTAAAAAAGGGTCAAATTCAACACTTCCCAGATGTCGCGATTGCCCACACCCCAACATTAATCATAACATAAATTCATAAACGTATTCATCTGAATTTGAAAATCGTGATAAAAATGGACTTGAGGCAGACACCCCCGCTCCACCCACTATGTCTTTCACCACCCCCTCTCTTTTTGTTGTCCCCCCGATCTGACAGCACCCTCCAATCTCAACTTAATTTGTACCTTCCGTTTCAGTTTCACGCATATCACCACAATCTGTCGTTTGGGGTGAATACAATATCGTCGTGTCCAACTATTCTCTCCGCTAGAAATTCAAGAGTTTTGTTGGTTGCTGGGATCTTAAAAAATAAAAAAAAAACGATATTTTATCCCTTCAATTATCAAAATGACTGACATCACATGAACACATTTGTATTTTAAGAAGCATGTGAAGCGTCAATTTTTCGGACTTTTGGGTACATGGCGGTTTTTAATGGCGAAAGTACCAATTCGTTATCAAGTCAACTCGTAGTCAGTTTGGTTATGGATATTGAACAGCAAAATATTCATCCAGGTCAATTCAATCCTTTTAAGCCCCCCCCCCCCCCTCCATACATACACCTCCCTCCCGAGTGATGCATTACCCTTGCCCCCCCCTCCTCGCCACGTCGATTCTCTGGCAACGGAGGGCTGTAGTCGTCCCGGCCTCATGTGCCTATGCTTCTTGAAAAAAAAAAAATGACACCACCCCACCCATCATAAACACGCTTTTTGTATTCCGTGGTTCTGATTAAACCTGTTTTTACAGTGTGTGTGTGTGTGGTGGGGGGGGGGGGGGGGGGGGGGGGGGTAGCCAGCTCGATATATGCCACATGCATATTCGATGGTCATAGCCCTGAGGTGGGCGTGGCCTTCCCGCTGGTGGAGCTTCGATGGAATTGTAGATCAGTCCTACTTCACTGTTTTTGAAAGTGCGAAGTCTCTGACGGAACTTTTATTTATTTAACTGCAGGGGATGTACATGTAAATATACCAGGTGCACAGTCAGGGGATGGGGTGGGGGGGGGGGGGTGGGTCTTGCATAGAGTCAATGTTTTTTTGGTGGGGGAACAACAACACTGAATTTTACTGGTTACCCCCCCCCCCCCCTCCCCACCACCACCTCAGCCAGTCTTCTACACATGATATTGTAGACTCTAGGCTACGTGCCTGAAAAAGACTTCGGATTTGGACCAGGACCGTGACGTTAACCACCAACATTAGCATTGTTGATGCAGTGCTCGACTGTGCATGTTCATTATTCATAATTGCCATAATTTGCCTACAGTACACACTGAATGGCTGGGATTAGAAGAGGGATGAGTACTGGATGATTGGGGGGCGCGGTGGCTCAGTAGGTAGAGGTGCAGGCTGCAGGCCGAGAGGTCCTCGGTTCAAATCCCACCTGCGGCAACCACGTTGTGTCCTTGGGCAAGACACTTCACCCCCATTGCCCACCTGGGGGCACGGTGGCGTTGTGTACTGAGGCGTACTGCACGTCGATGGTGCATCTGTCTTCAACCAATGCTAACCCTGCTTGTGTGGAGCTGACAGTTGCTCGCCGTTGCTCGGTGGTTCTCTCTGGGTACTCCGGCTTCCTCCACCCATAAAACTGTCATGGTCATGATTAGCCATTGTGCAGAAATATGTGACCTTAAACACCAATAAATAAATTGGTTGATTACGACAAAAACACTCATGTAGTGGAGTTTCCACTCACACAGTGTGTTCAGGTTCTGTGAAAAAAAACTTACAGCACACTGGAGACATACTTCAACAAATTCGTTTCAAAGCCTCTAGACCAAAATACTAAGTTATGTTACTTTAATTTAACCCGTCGGGGCGAACTGTAAGGAGCGAAAAACATTAAAACGATAAAATGTCGGACTCCTCAAACACGTGTTGTTTGAAAGTTGTGAAAAAATAATGCCCTTGTACTTAAAAAATACACTTTCTGGCGTGTTCTTTCATATGATATTCATGAATAAATAGTAAAAATGTACGATGGCTGTTTTTCTTTCATTTGAATGCGCTTTTCTTTAACCATTTAACTCGGAAATGCATGTCCGATCAGAATATCGATTCACCCCAAAACTGCCGACTTTGTGGTGAGAGAAAGTCCAACCGTAAAATTGGCATATGACTGATTTCTGATGTTGGGTGAAGAACTTCTGTTTGAAGTAATTTGGATATCGCCGATGGATATGGCCGCCTTTTTCCTTTTTATTTGTTTATAATAATTTTACCAATTGAGAGTAATGTTTCTATCGACACTCAGACGGTGGCACGGGGGGGGGGGGGGGCAATTTTTGAAAATGGAAGTAGTTTTAATCATTTAATTATTTGTTAACCTTTGGCTGCATCCAATGGTAGGCTAAACAGATAGTTCTGTAAAAAGCTCAGCCAAGTCTAACTGAAAAAAATCCTTTTTTTTTTTTGCATCAACTTAATTATAGCTCAGGTCGTGAGCTCTCATTTGACCGAGCGCATTCCAGTCAGGAGGCTAGAGACATGGTTTTTTTTCAGGAAATCATTTTTTAAAAAAATAATTGAATCTGCCTAGGGATCGGGCCATCACTTTCTGAATTCAAAAAAAAGTAAGCCTATATGATTTCATTTTCATTTTAATCGAAACTCGGGGCAAAGTTGGCCTGTTTGGCTACACCAAACTATATTGGAGGACGTTTTGTTGGGGAAGGACTTATCCTGCTGAATCCTTCATGACATTCATTGATGGACCTCGAAATACTCTGTTTCTCTTAGCTACCAGGGATTTCGCAAGGCCCATGTTGACTGTATTTCCATAAAATAAAAGACGGGTGGAGTTAAGACTGCAGGCTTAATACTTTTCGTTCTCAGTTTGATGCGATGAGGATTTACCCGCACAGACCAGGTCAATTCTTATGATAGTGTTCACTTGTTCACATCTGTTTACATCTCCGCACACTTTTCTTTCAAAATTTTTACTTTTGTCGATTTGAAAAGGGAGCGAGTTGGAAAATATCTTCAGGTTTGTAACTCGACTGGATTTTGTTGTTTTTTTTTAATTGCGACATACGAATACATCGAACGAATCTTAGAATGTACTACGATCCGTTCACGCCGAACTTTGAAGTTTTCACCATCAAGGAATACATGTAACAAATCATCTCACAATGTATTGGTGTTTCCGTTGCGATTTTCTCTCGATTCTACCTAAATTTTGTCTTGATTCTTTCTCCATTCTGCCGCGTTTTATCGACAAAACCGCGATTCTCAATCGCGATGGAACCGAAGCCGGATCGAGAGCCGATCGACTAAAAGACCACTTTTGTGATCACAGTACTGTATTTATGTGCTTATTCCATTTGAATAAACAGCCTGCATGGTTGTGAATATGGGTTTTTCCAAATGATTTTGAACATTGTGTCAAAAATAAAGTTTCAGTTTGGAACTTTGAATTACATTCTCCGGATTCCGAAATGTAGGGGAAGGTATATACGATTTACAATTGTTTCTTTTCCAATGTTAATCAGACTGCCAATGCAACTCCCATGCCCTAAAATTCAATGTATTCGTAACACAGACGTCCATCAACGGTATTTGCCCCCATCCCCATTCCCCACACAATTGCCCAATTCCCACTCCCAGTTCGAGACAAATGTTTGGGGGTTTCTGAAATAAGCCACACAGCAAAATAAACAATTAAAATTCTTTAATTTTTATTAGACACAAGACACAATGAAAGTGTCAATGACACTGTAGCTCAACTTGTCAAGACAAAGACATGCACATGTATAGTATGTGACACAGCAATGACAAACATCTAGGTAATGACCTGATAACAAAGGTACACATAAAGTATTGTAATGGTCTGTACATAAATACTGACCGTTGCCTGTAACAAATGTATAGGTAAAGTATTGTAAAGGTGGGTGACAGTCAGATGCTAAACTAGAAAAGAAAACTTTGAGTCCCAGAGTGGGTCTGACTGAACCCCAAAATATTTGTTCTCATAGCACAGTGATAACAAAGGCACCCCAAAACACACTCGTTCCTGTCCCAAGGTGAAAACAAAGGTACCCAAGAAGTTTTGTGAAGATCAATTCATAAATACGAGCTGTATAGAACTTGTGACAAAAAACTGATTGGACCTAATTTTGGTACAAAATGGCCACTGGCAGCCATCTTGAATTTTGGACCGTACCCAGAAACACTCATTCTCGTCCCAAGGTGATAACAAAGGTACCCAAGAAGTTTTGTGAAGATCGGTTCATAAAAACAGCCTCTACCCTGAGCCGTATTGACATGTGTGCTCACATTGTGCAAGTAGCACTGAATAAGTCAAAGTTCATCTAATTTGAATAATTTCTGCACGAAAAAAAACCCCTTAGAATATGTGATGTATTCCATGTTACTAAACATTCATACAAAAATTTATTCAAATCAGAACTTTCATACAGAAGTTCTGTACAAAAGACTGATTGCACTAATTTTGGTACAAAATGGCTGCTGGTGGCCAGCTTGAATTTCGGACCACACCCAAAAACACTCGCTCTCATCCCACGGTGATAACAAAGGTACCCAACAAGGTTTGCAAAGATTGGTTCATAAATATGGCCTCTAGTCTGAGCTGTATAGAAGTTGTGTACAAAAAACTGATTAGACCTAATTTCGGTACAAAATGGCCACTGGCAGCCATCTTGAATTTTAGACCGCACCCAGAAACACTCGTTCTCGTCCCATGGTGATAACAAAGGTACCCAAGACATTTCGTGAAGATCAGTTCATAAATACAGACTCAAGTCTGAGCCGTATTGACATGTGCACTTACAGTGTGTAAGTCGCACTGAAATATCAAAGTTCATCTAATTTGCATAATTTCTGCACGAGAAAAAAACCTGTATTATATGTGATGCATCCCATGGTACTAAACATTCACACAAAAAATTATTCAAATCAGCGCTTTCATATGGAAGTTCTGTGCAAAAATCGGACTGCACCTAATTTTGTACAAAATGGCTGCCATCGGCCATCTTGAATTTCGGACCGGACCCAAAAACACTCGTTCTCGTCCCACGGTGATACCAAAGGTACCCAAGAAGTTTCGTAAAGATCGGTTCATAAATAAGGCCTCTAGCCCGAGCTGTATTGGCATTTGCACTTACAGTGCTGAAATTAACACCAAACAAGAGGCCCCACGTGGCCTTAATCGCTCACCTGACAAAGTGACTCTAAGAAGTATTTTAGGTCACCTTCACCATGTCATGCCTCATCAACATTAACTGGTTGAGTGATAGATTTTGTTTGAAGTTCAACATTTGTTACCTAAAATTAGTTTTATTTAAAATCATTGGTGTGTGGCCAATCTCCAATGATTTTTAATAAAGCAAATTTATCTCTGCAGACAAACTGGTTTAGCATGAAGCACAAACAAGGAATGTGAAGAGATAGCCTTGGACATCTCTCCCCAACTGTGGATATCTTCCATGTGCTACATGTATATATTTGCATGCAAGAAAACAAAAATTTTCACAAATTTTCCAAAATATTAGTTTTTTTTATCATCATTGGAACAAGCTCAAACAGCTTATTCCAATAGGGGTATGGGAAGATCAGGTATATTTTTGAGACAGAAATGTGAATATATAAATAATGGTGTTTTTTTGTGAATGATGCTGGAGAATTTTGCGTAAAGATATGGTAAACGGTTTGTTCTAGATACAGAATGATGCAAAAGTATTTAAATTTGATTAGGCAAGTTGTTCCTATAATGCATTTAAAAATTGAAGTAACTGTTTTTTTGCTGACGAACTTTTAGATGTGTGTGTCTGTGTTTGTGTGTGTGTGTGTGTGTGTGTGTGGGGGGGGGGGGGGGGGGGGGGTTAAGAGTGTTCTTGCAAACAAAATTCCTGAATAAATGGAAAATTTTATTTTTTGTGTGAAAGACATAGTGCGTGAATGTTGATTGGAACAAGCTTAGAGAGCTCATTTTAATGTGAAGTCATAAAGCTGTGTTTTACGTACGAAATTCTGGAATAACTAAAAAATTGCTTTTTTGACTCAAAAAGCATGGTGTGTGTGACCTCTCATTGGAATGAGCTCAAAAAGCTCATTCCAATGAGGTATTTACAAGCGATAAGTATATGTATGTTTAAGAGACAAAAATTAAAATTTGAATAGCGATTTTTGCGAAGAATGCTGACAAGTTTTGGCAGTTATGCTGGTAAAAAGGTAAGATATGCAAAGTGGTTGTTTTTTAGAGGCGACATTTAATTAAGGGGAATTAACCCTTGAGTACTGAGGTAACTTCTAAAAGTACTGAAATTTCATGAAGCAATGTGAATAACAGACAACAGTTGCCTAAAAATTTCATGAATAACTAAAATTTTTATTCTTTTGTCTCGAAAACATGGCATATGACCTTTGTTGGAATGAGCTGAATGCGTGTGTTCCAATGAGGGGTCATAAAATTTGAACGGAGATTTGTGTGAATAATGCATTAGTACTGCTAGATTTGGGTAAACGGTACCACCCCTTCTATAGTAGATCTTTTCTGCAAATTTTGTCTAAGATTCTATCAACTTTACAAATAAATACGTTCATGAATCACAATCAGATCCACCCCACAATGTTGCATACCAAATATCAAAAGATTCTGCTTGCTGGATCTGGAGAAGAAGATTTTTTAAGAAATATGCCTGAAATGCACTAAGTTAAAATTTGGGCTCCTATATGGAGCCCAAATATAAACCCAGGGGGCCGATTTGAACAAACTTGAATCAGATCCACCCCACAATGTTGCTTACCAAATATGAAAAGATTCTGAAGCTGGATCTGGAGAAGATTTTTTAAGAAATTTGCCTGAAATGCACTAAGTTCGAATTCGAGCTTCTATAGTGAGCCCAAATATGAAATTAGGAAGCCGATTTGAACAAACTTGAATCAGATCCACCCCACAATGTTGCATACCAAATATCAAAAGATTCTGCCTGCTGGATCTGGAGAAGAAGATTTTTGAATAAATTTGCCCGAAATGCACTAAGTGCGAATTGGGGCTTCTATATTAAGCCCAAATATGAATCCAGGGGGCCGATTTGAACAAACTTGAATCAGATCCACCCCGCAATGTTGCATACCAAATATCAAAAGATTCTGCCTGCTGGATCTGGAGAAGAAGATTTTTGAAGAAATTTGCCCGAAATGCACTAAGTTTGAATTCGAGCTTCTATAGTGAGCCCAAATATGAATCCAGGGGGCCAATTTGAACAAACTTGAATCAGATCCACCCCGCAATGTTGCATACCAAATATCAAAAGATTCTGCCTGCTGGATCTGGAGAAGATGATTTTTTAAGAAATTTGCCTGAAATGCACCAAGTTCGAATTCGAGATTCTATAGTAAGCCCAAATATGAATCTAGGGAGCCGATTTGAACAAATTTGCATCAGATCCATCCCACAATGTTGCATACCAAATATCAAAAGATTCTGCCTGCTGGATCTGGAGAAGAAAATTTTTTAAGAAATTTGCCTGAAATGCACTAAGTTCAAATTCGAGCTTCTATAGTGAGCCCAAATATGAATCTAGGAAGCCGATTTGAACAAACTTGAATCAGATCCATCCCACAATGTTGCATACCAAATATCAAAAGATTCTGCCTGCTGGATCTGGAGAAGAAGATTTTTTAAGAAATTTGCTTGAAATGCACTAAGTTCAAATTTGGGCTCCTATACTGAGCCCAAATATAAATCCAGGGGGCCGATTTGAACAAACTTGAATCAGATCCACTCCACAATGTTGCTTACCAAATATGAAAAGATTCTGCCTGCTGGATCTGGAGAAGAAGATTTTTTAAGAAATTTGCATGAAATGCACTAAGTTCAAATTCGAGCTTCTACAGTGAGCCCAAATATGAATCTAGGAAGCCGATTTGAACAAACTTGAATCAGATCCACCCCACAATGTTGCATACCATATATCAAAAGATTCTGCCTGCTGAATCTGGAGAAGAAGATTTTTTAAGAAATTTGCCTAAATGCACTAAGTTCGAAATCGGGCTCCTATACTGAGCCCAAATATGAACCCAGGGGGCCGATTTGAACAAACTTGAATCAGATCCACCCTACAATGTTGCATACCAAATATCAAAAGATTCTGCCTTCTGGATCTGGAGAAGAAGATTTTTTAAGAAATTTGCCTGAAATGCACGAAGTTCGAAATCGGGCTCCTATACTGAGCCCAAATATTAACCCAGGGATCCGATTTGAACAAACTTGAATCAGATCCACCCCACAATGTTGCTTACCATATATGAAAAGATTCTGCCTGCTGGATCTGGAGAAGAAGATTTTCAAAGAAATTTGCCTGAAATGCACTAAGTTTGAATTCGGGCTTCTATAGAAAGCCCAAATATGAATCCAGGGGGCCGATTTGAACAAACTTGAATCCGATCTACCCTGCAACGTTGCATACCAAATATCAAAAGATTCTGCCTGCTGGATCTGGAGAAGAAGATTTTTTAATAAATTTGCCTGAAATGCACTAAGTTCGAATTTGCGCTTCTATAGTGAGCCCAAATATGAATCCAGGGGGCCGATTTGAACAAACTTGAATCAGATCTACCCCGCAACGTTGCATACCAAATATCACAAGATTCTGCCTGCTGGATCTGGAGAAGAAGATTTTTGAAGAAATTTGCCCGAAATGCACTATGTTCGAATTCGAGCTCCTATAGTGAGCCCAAATATGAATCTAGGGAGCCGATTTGAACAAACTTGAATCAGATCCACCCTACAATGTTGCATGCCATATATCAAAAGATTCTGCCTGCTGGATCTGGAGAAGAAGATTTTCAAAGAAATTTGCCTGAAATGCAGTAAGTTCAAATTTGGGCTCCTATACTGAGCCCAAATATAAACCCAGGGGGCCGATTTGAACAAACTTGAATCAGATCCATCCCACAATGTTGCATACCAAATATCAAAAGATTCTGCCTGCTGGATCTGGAGAAGAAGATTTTTTAAGAAATTTGCATGAAATGCACTAAGTTCGAAATTGGGCTCCTATACTGAGCCCAAATATGAACCCAGGGGGCCGATTTGAACAAACTTGAATCAGATCCACCCAACAATGTTGCATACCAAATATCAAAAGATTCTACCTGCTGGATCTGGAGAAGAAGATTTTTGAAGAAATTTGCCTGAAATGCACTAAGTTTGAATTCGGGCTTCTATAGTAAGCCCAAATATGAATCCAGGGGGCCGATTTGAACAAACTTGAATCAGATCTACCCCGCAACGTTGCATACCAAATATCAAAAGATTCTGCCTGCTGGATCTGGAGAAGAAGATTTTTGAAGAAATTTGCCTGAAATGCACTAAGTTCGAATTCGAGCTCCTATAGTGAGCCCAAATATGAATCTAGGGAGCCGATTTGAACAAACTTGAATCAGATCCACCCTACAATGTTTCATGCCAAATATCAAAAGATTCTGCCTGCTGGATCTGGAGAAGAAGATTTTCAAAGAAATTTACCTGAAATGCAGTAAGTTCAAATTTGGGCTCCTATACTGAGCCCAAATATAAACCCAGGGGGCCGATTTGAACAAACTTGAATCAGATCCACCCCACAATGTTGCATACCATATATCAAAAGATTCTGCCTGCTGGATCTGGAGAAGAAGATTTTTTAAGAAATTTGCCAGAAATGCACTAAGTTCGAAATCGGGCTCCTATACTGAGCCCAAATATGAACCCAGGGGGCCGATTTGAACAAACTTGAATCAGATCCACCCTACAATGTTGTATACCAAATATCAAAAGATTCTGCCTGCTGGATCTGGAGAAGAAGATTTTTTAATGTTTTTCCCATTGCCTACAGTGTTAAAAAGTGCTGACTCAGCACTTTTTCAAAGTCCCGAAACTGTACCCTATGATAAAACCGATGGCAATTTTTTTTTACCAATCCTTTCTGTTGGTCCTAAGGAAGCTGCACACCAAATAAAAATTCTCAGTGCCGTGCAGTTTTGGAGATATGGGCGTTTTAAATTTTTTCTATTTTTAGCTCCTGCGGTTCCCACGGGGCTGCGGGAAATTTTTTTTTTGCATAAATCAAGTACTCATGACCCAATACGCCCTCACATAAAATTTGGTTCAAATCAGCCTCTCAGTTTGGAAAATAGAAATTTTGGGCGGGGCAAAAAATTTTGCCCCTCCCATAACGACGCCAAGTATAGCCCCACAAACTTCTCTTGAACAAATCTGAGTCTACACCTCAAAAGGAAGCTGCACACCATATATCAAGTCTCTGCTACTGCTGGTTCATGAGAAGAAGATTTTCAAAGATTTTGGTGCCCCTTGGGGGCGTGGGACCACCCAGGAGGAGGGGCAACTTCATTTGAACAAATCTGAATTGGCATTAGGTAATAAACATTTAGCCAACATTTGAATAAAATTGGGCTAGTGGTTTAGGAGGAGAAGTCGATAATGTAAAGTTAACGCCGGACGGACGACGGACAACAGACAGAAAGTGATTAGTAAAGCTCCCCTTGAGCTTCGCTCAGGTGAGCTAAAAACATCAAAATTAGTCTAATTTGCACAATTTACGCACAAGAAAAAAACCCGTATTATATGTAATGTACCCCATGGTACTAAACATTCATACAAAAAATTATTAAAATCAGAGCTTTCATATGGAAGTTCTGTACAAAAAACAGATTTCTGCATCATCGGTACAAAATGGCGGCTGGCAGCCATCTTGAATTTCGGACCGCACCCAAAAACACTCGTTCTCGTCCCACAGTCATAACAAAGGTACCCAAGAAGTTTCGTAAAGATCGGTTCATAAATACGACCTCTAGCCCGAGCCATAGCCAATTGTTAACGTACGTACGGACGGACGGACGGACGGACGACGGGCCATGACAATAGCTCAAATTTGACTTCGTCAAAGTTGAGCTAAAAACCATATAAAACAAAGAACAACAAATGTTAGTGCTTGCGTATGTGGGGGGGGGGGGGGTATGTACCTGTCTTGTACTGCGTCTGCCTTGGGTCACTCCCTTGTGTCTAAATGCCAAACTAATTTGGGAGGAACTGTAGTTGGGTATGTCACAAGCTTTGTCAGTATTCATACTTTTAATGCAATGGTTAACCAATACATGTAGGTTTATGAAAAAAATCTAGGTAGCCGATCAACAGGTTAACCATTGTCAAATGAGACAACCTGCTGGAAGGTTTATCAAAATCTTGTTATTTCGAGGCCTGAAAAAGCAGAATATTATGTTAAAGATTTTGATTGTTTAACTGTGTACTGAGTTGTTTTTTATCCATCATGTGAATATGGACGCTCTTCACTGCCCAAACTGTACTTCATTTTGCAAAATGTTGCTATATTTCTTTCAACCACGCTCATCGTCTCATTAAATATAGTGCTATGTTAGTGCTAGCAAGGCCTCACTTTATTTAGAAACAAGATGGAACCCATTACAAGAAAGACGTTGCAAACACAAGTTGATTCAGTTCTTTAAAATGCACCATCGCATGGTACCACCACACATCTCCAGTAAAGTCCCTCCACTTGCCTCTTTGACCAATCCACTACTCAGCCTCCAATCAAGTCAAAACCATTGTGTTCCCTACAGTCGGACAGAACTGTACAAGTCTTCATTCATCCGCAGCGTTACCGACCAATGGAATAACCTGCCCCTGCCTGTTCGTGAGAACTTGTCATTGATCAATTTTAAAACTTTCCTAAACGATGGTAATCAACGACCTCCAAAGTTCTATAGTAAGGCAAAATCTCGCACAGCCCAAATATACCATTGTAGGCTACGACTGGGGTGTAGTAACCTCAATTCACACTTATATGATAATCATTTATTACCAAACCCCACATGCCAGTGTGGCGAGCGAGAGACTACTGATCACTTTCTCTTGCATTCTCCTATTTTTACAGACGCTCGTAATTATACAATTAACCTACTTCCTTTTGGGGCAGACATATCTACACTTCTTTTTGGTTCGGAATTCTTGAACAATGAAGACAACCGTCTTATCTTTGAAGTGGTACACGATTTTATATTATCAAGTAAGCGATTCCAATGATTAATTTGTATCACTGTATTAAACCGGTCAAAATATTAAAATCGTTATGAATATGGTTGCCAAACTAGCTGAACGGAACGATTATAGACCTCACCACCACTCAACTCTCATTGCAGCTCAGCGCCACTCGGACTGTATTCACGGTTTGTACATATAATCTTCTGCGAAACGATTCGAATGAAATTATTTATGTTATTCCTGTGTAGTAAATGCACCATGTATTCAAGCTGACTAGCCTGTAGTCTCAATATTCTTACACATCGTCTTCCGGTGGTCCCTGCCCCTGCATCACTCGACGGCCAAGAATGGGTGGTCCTATTAACAAATACTCCACGTAATCAAACTTTACTTCCTTTACAATTTTGGACTCAGAAACGTGGCTCACGACCCTCCACTGGAGTGAGCTTATTGAGCCTGCTCCATTGGGGGCCGAAGAGCTGTGTTTTTGAAACGGAAAATAAATGTTTAGGGGTTAAAGACGTCTTTTGTGCAATACTCGTTCTATATCTGTGTGGGGTAAGGTGTTGGCCTGGAGTACAGGGTGGGGACCCACAGACAACGATGTGTGAGCTCGACTACTGCCGCCTGTGTTGTGTATACAAATACTGTTCAACTAAGGACATAAAGTCATCCATATACCTGCTTTTGACATTGGTAACTACATGTAATCTTGATTTGGTGGAAACGGCCTTGTATAAGCTTATAGCTTCCTGCCGAATCCACATCAATGTATGTAACAATTTCTATTATTATATTCTCGAAATAAATATTGTTTAAACCAAATATTTATATAATGGCATTCTTAATTCCCATATTGGACAGATAATTCCTCCATATTAGTAATCCTTGTTATTTGTGAGAGGTTTGGGTGCAAAATGTTTAATATCGGGCCATTCAGGGTGGGATTTATCAACACAACGCCGCTGAATTTTTCTCATGTTGAATTGTGTGGAGCACGATAAAAATAGATAATGCAGTGCAACGTTATGACTCGTGTGACACAATCCCATATATGGGTTTACCAAAAAGAAACTCCCACTTTAAAACGTGTGGTTCCAACAATGGCTTTTGATTTTCACAAAACATTTTCTTCCAAATAACTGATAGTCGACTTCAAAGCCTGTGTAGGGGGCGAATCGGCAAAGACCCGACTTTGAAATGAACTGTTTCCAGTGTTGATGCAAACCGCAGCAAAGGTACAGAACACAATTTACTGTGATGATGCATGTGATGAGTTCTCGACTCAGTCAGTTGTTAGCTGTTTATTTTAAATTGAAAATATTCTGCACTGATGGTGCTTCACTGACATAAAATTAACCCTTTGATGTCTGTTATTTAATTTTTTTAAGTGAGTATTACCGTACTGACTCGTGTCGAAGCCCAGGGGGTGTTTGCAGTGGATAAATTGCAAACTGCAAAGTGGGGGGGGGGGGGGGGGCGGGGGGGGGGGGGAGAGGGGGGGGGGGCTTCAGGATGAGTAATAGTGTTTGCAAGTCGCATTGGGATGTGTCAGAAATTGTCGATATAAGACAAGTAAGTATCCACTGGGTATGTTACTTTTTTTTTGTACAGGTTACTCTCGAAGCCAGAAATGGACGTAAGTTTGTCAATCAATGCTGCAAACCACCCCCTTGAAAGCAGACAAACATCGTCGGTTAAAAAATAGCTGTTTTTTTAAATATGTACATTTATTATGAATGAAACAAAATAAAGCTTCACACAATATCAATAAAAAATCTTAATATGAAGACCAGATAAAATTTACACAGCGGAATATGAATAACAAAATAGTTGCCTCCTTGGCAACATTCGAAAATTTGATTTTACATCGAAAGTCATAACTTCACATGTTGCAGAGCATGACGAAATGAGCATGTATTGTTTTATTGAACCAATATGTCATAAATCATATCCCTGGTTATATTGTTATTTAATTCTCAAATACCAGAGTTGTAATTATTTTTTATTTTTAATTACCACTTTCTCATTAATTTATGAACACCCATTTTTCACAATGAGATGTGCACGCTCAAAAGAAGCAGTGTTCTTTTACAATGAGTTGTGCACTGCTCGAAAGTGGCAGTGTTCAATCAGTATCTTTCTGATGATATTCGACCACTGTGAAAACCATATGTTGTGGGCGTGTTTCAGACAACTATTGACAGCAGCCTGGACTCTCATTTGAAACAAGTGACAGCTTCCAAAAACGAGGTCAACAAAAAAATAAACAGGTCAATTTTGCTTGGGATAAGTTTTTAATAAAGACTTATTACACTGAACACAAGACATAATGTATTACACAAAAGACGAATTAACAACACAAAAATCTCAACTCCAAAAAATATACATAATACAATATTACAGTTCTATTTGGTAAGTACAGTGTTGCAACATTCAACAAGTCACCTATTTTTCCATTTGATGCCTGTAAATTTGACGTCTTGTCTCAAACAACTTTTGTCCAATTTGAAACTTGGGGGGTGGGCTTTGACTCGAGTAGGGCACCCTGGTTCACAAATCTCAAAAAGGCAGGGGGTGGGCTTCGACACGAGTATGGGCTTCGACACGAGTCAGTACGGTAAAAGTGTGTTATCTTCCGGGTTGATGGGGATTCTGATTACTGTAAATCAGCCAGTTTCTGCAGTAAGCTTGAATAATAAAGAAACCATCTGACATCGGCATTCAGTATCGGCCGATTGTTGTCTAAAATAATCGGAATTCGTCTTATGGGGCATTTTACTAATCGGCTCATCTCTAGGGGGGAAGGGGGGGGGGGGAGCTGGTCTCTCTAGATACCTCATGGCTCCACCACTGTTGCCCACTACAGTAGCCCATTAGCTGAGAAAAGTGGTGAACACTAAGTAACCCGAATGACTCAACACGCTATATAAGCCTCATGACTTGGAGGGCAAATGCAGACACATTTTATGTGGACATTACCCTTTAAAATGTGGATTTCTACAATATATTTTGAAAAGCCGAAAACCAAGTTTTTGTACAAAACCGAAACCGAACCGAAATGCAAATTTCAAAACCGCCCAGCCCAAAAACACACACACCACCCTGGTGACCAATCATAGTGGAGGTCCTCATTTGATCCATTCAAATTGTTCCCAAGTGTGCAGCAGTTAAACAAACTGTACAGCCTGTGCCCTACTGACAATTAATTGGAAAAATTTTATACCCGTACAAACTTTTTATTTATTTTGACTCAGATTACCGTCGGAATTGTTCGAATTACCGTGAGACACAGTATACCAACTAAACTAAAATGAGCTCAGTATTGACTCGTTATTTAAAAAATTACCGACTTTCGGGTAAATACCGAAATACCGTGAAGCTCTAGTTTTAGCCAACATTTTTTTGATTATACAAAATCTGTGGCATGCTAAATGTGAAGATTCAAAAGTTTTTCAAAATCGAAAATATACGGTTTTTAATCTCTTTTTCAGTTCGATTTCCACTAAAAAAAACGAGTTTCGGTTCGGTGAAACTGACAAGCTCTAGCTCCCTCACGTCTGACCGACTCCATAATGTCACTAAGGACAGAGAGGGACCTGATGAACAAATAACACACCATATAGACATAATATCCAGTCTCTACAGTGGAAATGTAATCCACAGCAATAGATTGGATAGAAATGAAAAGGGAGACAAAAACAATATTCTTACACCCGATCATAAAAACCTATATGAACTCCTTACGTTCGATCTGATATCAGGAAATATATTCC
Source organism: Pictodentalium vernedei (assembly GCA_031216915.1). NCBI lineage: Eukaryota > Metazoa > Mollusca > Scaphopoda > Dentaliida > Dentaliidae > Pictodentalium > Pictodentalium vernedei. The sequence continues at coordinate 648,361,627 of CM062295.1, forward strand.
TGAGAAGGAGTTAGTATGGGCATTTGAAGAAACACTCATTAATCACACTAGGTAAATAAGGCGTCGCCAATAGGGCTTATCGCCTCATATACAATGTAACTAACACCAAACCATACCGATAGGAAGGGAATAACCTCCTCCAACAAAATGGTATCCTGTCCGATAGGACAATGAACTCAGCCTAGCTGAAGCAGCTCAAGGTCTTCCTATTCATGAAGACAAATAAAAAGGCTGATAACTGCGGCCTTAGAAGCTCACTAAGGAGACTTACAATGCCAGCCGTAGCTTTTTAGTCTTCATCTCCGTGAAGACAGCTATATCGGTGTAAGTTGCTACCTTGAAAGCTCACCGAACGGAGACTTACAACTATCGTCGTGCAAGGTAGGGTATGAAGAGCCGCTATATTAAATTATTAACAGCCCTAAATTCCCAAAGAGACAGTAGTCTCAAGAGATAATTATTTCAGTTATGTCATTGCATAATTACTGAAAAACATCACTCATGATTCTAGCTAGGCTGCTATGGTGTAAACAATAAGACTCAAGTCTATGACACCAAGGAAAACAAACCGAAAGGCACTCTTCCTTTAGCGGTTTTATTCCCAAAAGACAGCGGTCAGAGCCTAGCTAAAGTAGCTTAGAAGTCTTCATCTCCGTGAAGACAGATATCTCAGTGTAACTTGCAACCTTGAAAGCTCACTAAATGGAGACTTACAACCATCGTCGCGCAAGGTAGGGAATGACGAGCCGCTATTCTAACAGCCGTAATTTCCAAAGAGACAGTAATCACAAGGTAGCTATGCAGTTATGAGTCTTCGTTTGCGTGAAGACATATCTGTGTCACTTGCGGCCTTTGAAAGCTTACTAAATGGAGACTTACAAAACTAGCCGTTAATGTATGAGAAAGACCGCTGTAACAATACATAAGGCTACTATGGAGTCCACAATGGCATTAAATGTCCTGACGTCAAGGAATACAACACCGAGAAGGAAAGAGGTACTTATTCCCTCTAACGGCTCTATTCCAAACAAGACAGCTGTCTCAGCCTAACTATGCACTATGGAACCTCTATTCATAAAGAATAGGGCCTAGCATTTCTTATACTATTGCTAAGGCAAGGAAGGCATCGTTAATCGGGACAAAAGCCCTCAACACCTGAGCCAAAAGGTCCGAGGATGAAAGCTGTTTTTGCCTAGCAAATGCAGACTTATATTCAGATGGAACAATATTCTAAGAGCGTAAGACTAAAATTTCATAAAGTCTTAAAGTGCCATTCTGTGAGGGATGGAGACTCACACTCCATAGCCCTCTCACCATCCAAATGTTCCATCTGAAAATATGGTCAACTCCATCCGACTGAATGGATGACTGGACCAACGCAGCACTGTCCGACTGCTCACCATTGGAGCCTGTTAAATGGTAGGACCAGCGACTACTGGAATGCTGCGATATGCAGAGCAATCTGCAGCAGCCGGACCATGACCGAGGCTAGCAGAGCAATGATAATCCACTTGTTACCATAAGCTGTTCAGGGGACGGAGATCTGGCTCTAGATCCTCGACACACCCCGTATAAAAATGCCTCAAACGAATGGATATCGACCCGAACATGCGAAGTCAGATAGCTAGTCTGTGTTCAATGTGCTTCATTAATGAAGCAGGAGATGCCATAGCTACAACCGGATCTGGCTGCAGTGTGGAAGGTGCATCCCAAACCGCAAACGTGAACAGGTGTCCGAATTCACTAAGTTATTGAACCAAAAACAGTTGACTGCTGACGGAAAGGAGAGCGTTCTATTAGAAACTTGTAGGCATCTTTCCCCTATCATGCATATCCATGGAAGAAGAGGAAGACGTAACTACAGCCGACCCCGGCTGAAGTGCAGAAGAAGCATCCTGCCGGCCCTGGTAACAGTGTGGAAGGAACATTTCGATGAGTGTGCAGACTCAATATGGTTTCTCACAACGGACACAGTCGACCCCAACTATTAACAGGAATGAGAGTGTTCTCCAAACGGTGATCGGACCCCATATCTAGCCGAGCGTCCCATAGAGAAACTTCTGACTTCTTCTACAAGTACAATTGACCGGACCGACCCACACAGGCCGACGGCTCATCACCGTTCTGCTGACAGGTGCCCCTTGCTGGGTCTTTAAGCTGTGATAAGCTGCACAAATTGTGACAGCAAGTCTGATGTGGAGCAGCGGCTCATTTCCCGTCGCATGTTGCTCCCGGGACAGAGATCTGGCCGCCGATCTCTTTGTCGAACATCCCGATGAATCGAGCTTCGAATCACTAGCTATTGGATGGACCAACTTTCTTTTCCTTCTTCATCTTCTTTGTTCGAGGGTAAAAACTGGAGCATCTTCGTTTGGCTGTATGATAATAATAACACTTTGGCCGGCCGCTGATTTGTCGCGGTTCTCGTATGAGAAGGCCTTGGTTACCCATGTTCTACCAACTGCCTCCCTATTCCCGTGCTTCTTCTCTCCTCCCAACACTTGGAGACGAACTGCTTGATGACATCTCTAGTCGGGTAGCTAGTGTGCGGTCGCATGCACTTCGCTAAGGTGGAGGAAGAAGCTGTAACTGCAGCCGGGTGACAGAGAGCTCTCCCGCTCGTGGTCTGATGCAGAACTCGCCGAGCTTCCTGAAGAGAAACTTGCAGACTTCTTCCCTTTATTTTGCCGTCGTCGCAGGGTGAGCTTTTGATTAAAAGGTGCTCGCTCTACCCAAATCTACAATCTCCTCGACTGCATCGGACATACCCAATATTAAGGTTCCCACTTATGGGTAACTGCCTGACCCGTTGAGCTAGCCAGGGCTGGGGCCAAAGTACTCGTTACTCGTACTCGTAGTACTCGAGTACCAGTTTTTAACAAAGTACTTGTTACTCGTACTCATAAAATTTTAAATACTCGTACTCAGTACTTATGAAACAAGAGGCCCAAGAGGGCCTGAGGGCACTCACCTGACATGGTAGCCTAAATATCAACCTAGGGAATTGATTTGAACAAGTTGCAACTGCCCCTCAAAAGAAAAGCTTATACCAAATATCCAAAGATTCTGACCAGTGGATCTAAGAAAAAAAAAAAAAAAAAGAAAAAAGGAAAAAAAAAAGAAGATTTTTAAAGAATATCCCTCATATTGAACTGAGTATAATAATTTGGGCTCCCACTGAGAACCCAGGGACTTGGCTTGAACAAACTTGAATCTCACCTCCGTTAGGATGTTGTATACCAAATATCAAAAGATTCTGACTGGATCTGAAGAAAAATATTTTTAAAGAATACTCCTCATATCGAACTAAGTTATAATTCAGGCTCCCACAGGGAGCCCAAATATGAACCCAGGGACTTGGCTTGAACAAACTTGTATCTCACCCCCCTTAGGATGCTGCATACCAAATATCAAAAGAATTTGATTGGTGGATCGGAAGAAGATTTTTAAAGAATACTCCTCATATTGCACTAATCTGAACATTTGGGCTCCCAAGAAAGATTTTTAAAGAATATTCCTCATATTGAACTAAGTAATAATTTGGGCTCCCACTGGGAACCCAGGGACTTGGCTTGAACAAACTTGAATCTCACCTCCATTAGGATGTTGTATACCAAATATCAAAAGATTCTGACTGGATCTGAAGAAAAATATTTTTAAAGAATACTCCTCATATCGAACTAAGTTATAATTCAGGCTCCTACAGGGAGCCCAAATATGAACCCAGGGACTTGGCTTGAACAAACTTGTATCTCACCCCCCTTAGGATGCTGCATACCAAATATCACCGAATTTGATTGGTGGATCGGAAGAAGATTTTTAAAGAATACTCCTCATATTGCACTAATCTGAACATTTGGACTCCCATAGAGAGCCCAAATATGGATCAAGAGATATGATTTCAATAAACATGTGAAACAATCTTCCAAAGATGTTGTATGAGAAATTTAAAAGCTTTTGGAGCAGTGGTTAGGAGAAGAGTCTTAAATGTTTTCCCCATTACCCACAGTGTTAAACAAGTCAGAATGATAAGAGTAGTTATCTCCCTTATTCTACTCTTTTTTTACAATTCATTTCCAAGAAACTGCATTTCAATTTTCAGTCAGAATGATAAGAGTAGTTAACTCCCTTATTCTACTCTTTTTTTACAATTCATTTCCAAGAAACTGCATTTCAATTTTCATTGAAAGGTAAAATTTCCGTTCCGTCTACAGTACATGTAAACACTTCCAAGAACATTTTGCATGTCAGAAAGGGACATAGGTGCATTGTTCAATGTAGCAGCCCGATTTTCGTTAACCGATCAACCGTTCGCATGTTTTACATTTTGCGTGACTGACACACGAACGGTACGAGCGTTCGCGTGAAATTCGCCCTCGGGGGGGGGGGGGGGGGGGGGGGGGGGGGGGCAAACTCGCACATGTCAGCCTGGTTTAGAGTCGTTTTAATAGGGGGTGAGACCTCTTGAATTTCTAACTAGCGGTGGAGTTGTGATGGGGTATGGGGTGTGCGGAAAAAACTTTCCGGGCCTTCACATTTCAGAATTTTGCGTCCCTAAATTTTGAGCTAGTTAACCCTAGGTAACAATAATCAGGGTTTCCACCAGAGGGAAATAAATCTGTCCGATATGGGGGCGGCCAAGGGTCAACGATGGTTTGGCCCATGGTAAAAAAAAAATTGAATTCCTGTGTCCAAAAACACCCCATTTCAATCTAAAAATCTACATCCTAACCCCCCTGGATCTATCCCCTACAATTTTTATGCCATTTTGGGACATGAAGATTTTTTAAAGAATAATCCTCATACGGCACTAAGTTAAAATTCGGGCTCCCACAGGGAGCCCAAATAATAACCCAGGGACTCGATTTAAACAAATCTGAATCTGAACCCACTAGAAATGTTATATACCAAATATGAAAGAATTCGGCCCAGTGGATCTGAAGAAAAAGATTTTTTTTTAATTTTGGAAAGAAATTTAGAGTGATATCAGAGTTATGCCCCCTGTGGTACCCCTGTGGGCGTGGCAACCTCATTTGAACAAATTGACATGTGATAGGGAACATGCACAGCAAATTTTGTTGAATTTGGTCCAGAAGTTTGTGAGAAGTCAATAATGTAAAGTTAACGCTGGATGGACGATGAAGGACAATGACGGAAGACGGATGGAAAGTGATTAGTAAAGCTCCCCTTGAGCTTCGCTCAGGTGAGCTAAAAACTCATTTCCAGATTTTGGTCCAAAATTTCTGTCTAGACTGGACTCCAAATTTTCAGCATATATATGAAGCCAGGGACTTGGCTTGAACAAACTTGAATCTCAACTCCCTAAGGAGTTACGCCTGTGAAAGTAGCTTTCCGAGAAGGATGGATGGTTGTCGGTGGTTCCAAGAGGAAACATGGGGGTAGAACCTTTGATGTGAATGAGGTAGGTGATGAGGTGGGGGCTGCTAGAAAAGTACGTAGGACAGATGAGGGGGGCCCAAGCCGGAGCAATGCTGTAAAGCGTTTGGCGTGGACTATCAAAAGTGGTAGGAAAGGGGGGGCCAGAGAAGCAGGTAGATAGGTAGATAGGGGTGTAAAGCCCAAAGGCAGTGGGGAGTGCAGCACCAGAAACAGATTTGATGTGCTCGATTCGGAAGAGTCAGAGGAGGGGATGGAGGTAGTTGCAACAGATAGCAGCTTGGGGTCTAGGCCAGGAAAAAGGAGGAGGGATCTGGGGAAGACCAGGGGAGTAGTCCAGGTAGTTCAGGGCCTGGAAAGAGACGGAGGGACAAGGATAGGAGTAATCCTAGGTCAAAGATACCGATACCGATAGTGATTCTGAGTGGGGCTGTTGGAGAGGAAGAGGACGCTGTAAACAATAGGAGACTAGAGGAGATAAATAGGGCGAGGGCCAAAAGTAAGTTGGTGGTTGCGGGAAGTAGCATAGTTCGGGGGATCGACAAGGTTGTCTGTGGTCCGGACAGTAAAAATAGAACAGTTCTGTGCTTTCCGGGGGCTAAAGTGGAGGACCTGAGGAATAGAGTGGACGGTATTGTAGCTGGGTCGGGGCCTGATCCGGTAGTGGTATTACATGTGGGGTCCAATAACATCAGGGAGAGGAAATCAGTTCGTTTGGTGGACACATACAAGGACCTAATTAGTAAGCTACTTACCAGGAATGCTCGGATCATCGTTTCAGGGGTGCTCCCTGTTATGGGTGGTGGGAATGAGAGGAACTCGCGGATTATGGCACTAAATGAGGAGCTGGAAGAGCACTGCAAAGACTTGGGAATACATTTCATTGACCACTGGGGTTCATTCTGGGGACAAGGAGAGTTGTATGGGCGAGACGGATTGCATTTAAGTAGGATGGGTACAGACCTGTTGGGCCAAAAAATTTTACAGGTGGCTGGGCCTTTTTTGGAGAAAAGGGGGGTAGGGGACCACAGCCGATAACCCAGAGGGGCACAAATGCTGGGAACATAGGAAGAACAACAAACATGCACAACACAGGGACATACCAGGGGTATAATAATGTGCCAGTGAGAACAAAAAAACAAAGATTCATTAAGTTTGGGTACTGCAACATCCAGGGTCTGCACAAGAAAGTAAGCGAAATATCAACAATGATGGACGAAGGAGACTTCGATATAATGGGTCTAAGTGAGACGTGGATACGACGGGATGAGCGGGTTGATCAGATGAAGGGTTGCGTGTGGATAGGAGCTGGGCGAACTGAGGGTCAGAAACGGGGTGGGGGTGTTGGCATCTACGCTAAAGAGGAATTACAGCCCTCATTGATTACAGATCTCACAGAAGCAAGGACTCAGATTCCAGTATCCAACGAAATAGTCTGGGCAAAAATCAAGTTAGGAAGCAGGAGTCTTGCCGTTGGTGTTGTATACTTAGCAGTGGAGGGAAGTAAGCCCGAGTGGAATGATTCAATATATACAACTCTTAGATCGAATATCACAGAGCTTGAAAGCAGAGGGTTCAGTATTGTCCTAATGGGGGACTTCAATGGGCACATTGGGGATAAGGAGGAGGGCATACAGGGAGGTGATAGGAAAATTAACACGAATGGGAGGAAGATGTTGGACCTATCAAAAGAGCTTGGTTTAAAGATCCTGAACAGGGATGCGAAATGTAAGGGTAAATGGACCTGGGAGAGGAACGATAAGAAAACAATAATTGATTATATACTCACTGACGTTAGCGTATGGAGGGAGGTTATAGATGTAGAAATAGATGACGAGGGAAAAAATGACTTGGGTAGTGATCACAACCTGATAACAGTTAAGATTATGGGCAAAAAGACGAATAGAGACAGAAATACCTTCAAGGAAGTTTGGGGACTTAAACAAGGAGCCGACTGGAAGCAGTTTCGGGAAAAACTAAAACCAAGTCTTGAATGTATACCTAGGGATGCAAATGTCCAGAGTATTTCAGATGGCATAGTAAATAGCCTAACAGAGGCAGGGATGGATTGTATAGGAAGGGTGAGGGTCCCAACGAGAGAGCTCGGATACAGGGTTAACGAGGGACTGAAAAAGGCTATAAAAGAAAGGAAGGTAAAATGCGCTGCTTACAGAAGAAGTAGGAAGCTTAAAGGGGTGGATAACAATGACACGAGACTAATGAAAGGAGAATATGAACTGGCACGGAAAAAGGTGAATGAGATAAAGAATAATAATAGGAAGGAGCGCAATTGCAGTCTTGCCAGAACAATAAAGAAAACGGGGGGTTCGAGCTCAAACGTATTTTGGAACTGGGTAAATAAACGGGGGAAAAGTAGTGTGCAGAGTATCAAAGTGGATGGGGAAAGTACAGAAGATAAAGGCCGTATCGCTTCAGAGTTAGTCAAGCACTGGGAAAAGATAAACGATAGGCGATGGGGCAGTGGGTCCCCACCAAAAAAGAAATACACTGGTGGAGGAGAACCTATCCAATCGTGTATGTAGCGAAATAACGGCAGAAGAAGTGCGGAACGTGGTCTCGAAATTAAAAAATGGTAAAGCGGGAGGGACTGATGAAATTCCGAACGAATTCCTCAAAAATGGAGGGGAGGCACTTATTGAAGTCCTGACAAACCTTTTCAACCTGGCTCTGCGAAAGCAAAAGGTCCCCAGGGAGTGGAGGGAAAGTAAGGTGTCGTTCATACACAAAAAGGGGGATAAGGAAGTTCTAGATAACTATAGGGGGATATCAGTTAGTAGTAACATCGGAAAAGTATTCTGTAAGGTCATATACGGTAGACTTGAGGAAGTTATTGAAGAGAAAGGTTTTTTAGGAGAAATTCAAAATGGTTTCAGGAAAGGTCGAAGAGTCACTGATCACCTATTTACACTCACCCAACTGATAGAATCAACAAAGGCTGAAAAGAAGAAGATGTTTCTGGCATTTCTAGATGTGAAAAAAGCGTACGACCGAGTGTGGAGGGAAGGTATGTGGCGAAAGCTCGAGGGCATCGGACTGGGGGGTGACTTTGTGGGAATCATGAAAGCACTGTATACAGATGTGCAAAGCCAACTCAGTCTAGGGAGTATCACTACAAAACGAGTCCCTATGGATATAGGCCTCAAGCAGGGGTGTATCTTTTCACCGATTTTGTTTGCATTGTATGTTAAAGATTTAGGGGACGAACTAATTCAGAGTGCGGAGGGGGTAAATGTTGGAGACATAAAGGTACCAGGCTTATTCTTTGCGGACGACATGGTGTTAATGTCTAGAACTGAACAGGGGCTAGAGAAATTGCTGGAAATTGTTGGTAGATATGGGAACACTTGGCGGCTCGAACTAAATGAAAATAAAAGCAAGGTAATACCCGTTGGACGCAAGGTAGATATGACGAAGAAATGGAGAGTGGGGGAGTTCTCAATCCCCGAAGGGGAAAGCAAACAAATCACTGTAGGAGAAACGGGAGAGTATGAGTATCTAGGGGTAAGCATAAATATAACGGGAAGAGGGGTGTACAGAAATTACTCAGCCAAACTGATTCTGAAGGGGAAAAGAATTCTGAACCAACTAAAACTTTTAGGGAAAAATAGTTTCAACAAGGTCTTTGTGGGGAAAACACTGTGGGAGAGGGTGGGTTTACCAAGTATAACGTATGGCACGGACGTGATTCCATTAAACCAAACCGTTATTAAGAAGTTGGAAAGTACTCAGAATGATGCCGGCAGATGGATAACAGGGTCGAGTAATGCTGTAGCTTTGGAAGCAGTAAGGGGGGAGCTTGGGTGGATGAAAATCAAGGACAGGGTAGATTTGGGAAAACTGTGTTACTTTAACTACTTGAGAAACCTGCCTGACAACCGGTGGTGCAAACTGATGCTCGATACCATTTGGAATTCTAATATAGATACGGGGTGGTCAAAACATGTGAGGGAACTAATGGACAATTACTCTATAGAGGTCACAAACATAGAAGTAGGAATGAAAGAAGGCAAAAGGTTTGTCAAAGAGAGAGTCATGGAAGATTGCAATCGAAACTGGCGAGAAGGGGTTAGCGAGAAAAGATCACTGCAGGGGTTACAATATAAAGAAAAGCCAGCTTTTGAGAAGTACCTAGATGGCACCTTTGGAGGGTCACTGCTGTTCAAACTGAGATCAAGATCACTGGAGCTTCGGGGGAAAATTGGGAGAGATGGAGAAAAGGGATGCCAAATGTGCCACTCTGGAGTAGTGGAGACCCTGGAACATTTTCTCTTGGAATGCCCACAGTATATACCTCATAGAATAAAATTTACTGGAAGAATAATGCAGAAGTGGGGTGAAGAAACAAAGGATAGATGGCTGAAGGGGGACACGAGGGAGAGGGTAGGAATGCTTATTGAAGAAATTGAAAAAGAGGAAGTGAGGGACACTATTAAGCAGTTTATATCTGAATGCTGGGAGGAGAGGAGGGGAAGAGGGGGGTGGGGTGCAGGGGGAATGATGGCCTTCTCTTATGAGGACCGCGACAAATCAGCGGCTGGCCAAAGAGTTATTATTATTACTGTATACCAAATATCATAAGATTCTGACTGGTGGATCTGGAGAGGAAGATTTTTAAAGCATATTCCACGTATTGCACTAAGTTGAAATTTGGGCTCCCATAGGGAGCCCAAATATTGACCCAGGGTCTCAATTTGAACAAAATGGAATCTGACCCCCCCCCCCCCCTCCCCGAGATGTTATATACCAAATATGCTGAAGAAGATGATTTTTAAAAAAATTCCGCATATTGCACTAAGTTAAAATTCTGACTTCCATAGGGAGCACAAATATTGACCCAGGTACTCGATTTAAACAAACTTGAATCTAACCCCCTTAGAGATGCTATATACCAAATATGAAAAGATTCTGACTGGTGGATGTGAAGAAGAAGATTTTTAAAGAAAATTCAACATATTGCACTATGTTAAATTTCGGGCTCCCATAGGGAGCCCAAATATGAACCCAGGGACTCGATTTGAACAAACTTCAATCTGCCCCACCCCCCCCCCCCCCCCCCCCCCCCCTAGAGATGTTGTATACCAAATATGAAAGAATTCTGCCTGGTGGATCTGGAGAAGAAGATTTTTAAAGAATAATCCTCATATTGCACCAAGTTAAAATCCGGGCTCCCATAGAGAGCCCAAATATCAACTCAGGGACTCGATTTGAACACATTTGAATTTGACCCCCCATAAAGATGTTGCATACCAAATATGAAAGAATTCTGCCTGGTGGATCTGAAGAAGATGATTTTTAAACAATAATCCACAAATTGCACTAAGTTAAAATTTGGGCTCCCATAGGGAGCCCAAATATCAACCCAGGGACTCGATTTGAATAAATTTGAATCTGCCCCCCACCCCCTAGAGATGTTGTATACCAAATATGAAAGAATTCTGCCGGGTGGATCTGAAGAAGAAGATTTTTAAAGAATAATCCTCATATTGCACTAAGTTAAAATTCGCGCTCCCATAGGGAGCCCAAATATTAACTCATGGACCCGATTTGAACAAACTTGAATCTGACCCCCCTAGAGATGTTGTATACCAAATATGAAAGAATTCTGCCTGTTGGATCTGAAGAAGAAGATTTTTAAAGAATAATCCTCATATTGCACGAAGTTAAAATTTGGGCTCCCATAGAGAGCCCAAAATATCAACCCAGGGACTCAATTTGAACAAACTTGAATCTGACCCCCCTAGAGATGTTGTATACCAAATATGGAAGAATTCTGACTGGCGGATATGAAGAAGAAGATTTTTAAAGAATAATCGTCATATTGCACTAAGTTCAAATTTGGGCTCCCATAGGGAGCCCAAATATGAACCTAGGGACTCGATTTGAACAATCTTGAATCTGAGCCCCCTAGAGATGTTGTATACCAAATATGAAAGAATTCTAGCCGGTGGATCTGAAGAAGAAGATTTTTAAAGAATAATCCTCATATTGCACCAAGTTAAAATTTGGGCTCCCATAGGGAGCCCAAATATGAACCCAGGGACTCGATTTGAACAAACTTGAATCTGACCCCCCTAGAGATGTTGTATACCAAATATGAAAAGATTCTGACCAGTGGATCCGAAGAAGAAGATTTTTAAAGAATAATCCTCATATTGCACTAAGTTAAAATTCGGGCTCCCATAGGGAGCCCAAATATTAACCAGAGGACTCGATTTGAACAAATCTGAATCTGACCCCCCTAGAAATGTTGTATACCAAATATGAAAGAATTCGGCCCAGTGGATCTGAAGAGGAAGATTTTTTTTAATTTTGGAAACAAATTTAGGGTGCTATCAGAGTTATGCCCCCTGTGGGCGTGGCAACTTTGTTTGAACAAATTTGAATTGACATATGATAGGGAACATGCACAGCAAATTTTGTTGAATTTGGTCCAGTAGTTCGTGAGAAGAAGTCGATAATGTAAAGTTAACGCCGGACGGACAACGACGGACAGAAAGTGATTAGTAAAGCTCCCCTTGAGCTTCGCTCAGGTGAGCTAAAAATGGTAAGTACTCACAAGTATTTTGCGAGTACTTTATGAGTACTTTGCAAATATTTAGAAGTTTAAAAACTGTTACATGTTTGTTTAGGACTATTGTTTCTATATACCTGGTATAAACCAAGACTAAGACTGGGGTTAAATTATTGATTTCATTTAAAAAAAAAAATAGCATTATTTCAAAAATAAGAGCTGTATGGTCACTGACATTTTATCTTCACTCTTGTTTTGGTTTAATCTGATTAGTATTGTGATTTCAAAATAATTACCCAGTTACCTATGTGATCATGTTACAAAGAAAACAAAATGTTTGGCCACTCAACTTTGACTTTGATCTCCAATCTTGTTTTGATTCACTGTGATGAGTAATTAGTATTGAATAGAGAGTACAGTTGTGTTTTTATGTTAATAACTCAGTGCTGAATTGGCCTTCAGTCTGTTTTACATTTTTAAGTAAACTTGTGAACAAGCTTTTTAATTAGTTTGTTACATGAGTGAGCAGAAGCCAGTAAAACATGCTGGATTGTTTTTTTGATTCATTTGTAATACTAACTAGACAATTTAATTTTAGGCAAGCATTATTGACACATACGTATGTGGAAATAAGAGAACCACAGTGAGTTTCTTATTGACACATACGTATGTGGAAATAAGAGAACCACAGCAGGTTGCTTATTGACACATACTTATGTTTACATTATTTTGGGTGAATATTTTTACCTTATTATCCTACAAATTAATTACTTTGTAGAATAATATAACAATTAATAACATGACTTTTGGAGAGCGTTACAGTTCATCAGCGGGGCCTGCTATAACAGTGTTAATAGTGTTATTGTTATAATTCTACTTGAGTTCAATTATGTGTTCTGCTCTTTAAAATACAGATATGACCTTTTTTTAGCTAAATTTTCAACCTACAAACGCAAGAATACTATTTAAAAAGGAAATTAAACTCTATGTAGAAAGAAAATTACAGCTTGTGGTTATAATAGTAATAACATGATTTTTGAAGACATTATGGTTCATTAGCGGCCCAACAGAGATTAACAGCCCTCCGTTCTATTAGCGGCCCTCGACTCCGTCTCAGGCCTCTAACAGAACCTCTGGCTGTAATCATTATGTGAACAAACAAAAACAGTTAATAGACAAAACACTGATGATTTACTGGTATTTTCACACTTGAACTATCAAAATTGTCTTTGCTCAATCTCCTCAATTTTAATAAAAACACAGGCTAATTTATGAAACCAACAGCCAGTGAGATTAATATTAGAATTAGAAGCTGCATGGATTATGGTTAAGTCAATTAATATTATGACAGTCTTCACTGAATTCATTATATTGCAAAAAATTAGGTAACAATATTCCTAATTACAATGTGGTGCCACTGTGGTTCTCTTATTTTCACATATGTATGTGTCAATAAGCAACTCACTGTGGTTCTCTTATTTCCACATACGTATGTGTCAATAATGATGTGCTTATTTCCACATACGTATGTGGAAATAAGCACTTCCTTAATTTTATTGGATGTGATTATAAAAAACATACTTATAAAAACAACTCAAGCCCAGATATATTACTTGACAAGTGTCAGTCTAATTTCATTGAGTTAGAGCTAGTGATTGATTGTGTACAATTCAATTACAAGTGACAATTATTTCTCAGTTTCTGCCAAGATGGCAGCAATATTTATTAACTTTGAAATGCCACAGGGTGCAGAGGGTACCATTAGAGAAAGGTGCAAGCATTGTGGAAAGTTTATAAATGGACACACTGAGACAACTTCCAATTTTGTGAAACACATAAGGAAAATGCATCCAGAGGTCACCATCTCCAAGAAGTTGTAACCCATGCTTTGCACACACTCTGCAGCTTGCTGTAAAGGATGGACTTGATCAGGCTGGATCTCATCTACAACGCGTGATTTCAAAGGCATCAAAAGTTGTGAACTATGCAACAGGCTAAAAAAAAATTGCGGGAACGATTGTTTCGTTCCCACGCCGTTCCCGCAAAATGTTTCTAGTGGGGCCGATTTACCGTTCTCGTCATTTTTGGGGGGCACTACACAGCAATATACTCATAAAATGCAATGCAATATGCTTTGAAAAATTGCCAGCTTGCCTTTTCAGATGGAAATCGGAGTTCTCCAAAAATGGCAAAATGCGCAAGTTCGCAACACTGTCTGTGTACATTTACTTACAAATTCGATCTGGCTGCACGACGTGGAAACGACATAGCAGATAAATCCTTAAATTAATAACAGTGAGAGGTGGGTGGTTTGTTCCGAGGCATCACCGTCTACTGGCCCAGCAAAGTTGAATGTTATTTAACTTGACGTGCAGATAAATATTCCCTGGAATCAAAATATACTTGATCCATTTGACATGCAGAGCGCATTCTGGAAATTCCCAAGCACAAATAGAATGTTGGCAACTGCGCATGTGTCTTGCTCGAATAGTCACTAGAGGGATATGAATTAAGAAACCAATGCCATTGACAGGGAATGGCCCGCTTTCACGCCACATGTTTTCCCGTTTCGAATATTCAGACAAAGTGCCAAAAATACCCATTTTAATAAAATGTATATTCTTCAAATACCAGTTAGTGTATTTTTTCAAAGTGAGCCACGAAATGGTGATTTGATTCCGATTCACGTATTTCGTATTTTCGATGGAAATAATTATTCACTGACCCAAATTGCTTGTGAATGCAACGTGAAGTATGGAAACCAACACTTGACATCCAATTTATATAGCATTAATCAAGTTCCATTTACCAACTGATCGGGATCAATGGAGTCTTTAAAAAAACAAGAGGCCCCACGTGGCCTTAATCGCTCACCTGACAAAGTGACTCTAAGAAGTATTTTAGGTCACCTTCACCATGTCATGCCTCATCAACATTAACTGGTTGAGTGATAGATTTTGTTTGAAGTTCAACATTTGTTACCTAAAATTAGTTTTATTTAAAATCATTGGTGTGTGGCCAATCTCCAATGATTTTTAATAAAGCAAATTTATCTCTGCAGACAAACTGGTTTAGCATGAAGCACAAACAAGGAATGTGAAGAGATAGCCTTGGACATCTCTCCCCAACTGTGGATATCTTCCATGTGCTACATGTATATATTTGCATGCAAGAAAACAAAAATTTTCACAAATTTTATTTTTTTTATCATCATTGGAACAAGCTCAAACAGCTTATTCCAATAGGGGTATGGGAAGATCAGGTATATTTTTGAGACAGAAATGTGAATATATAAATAATGGTGTTTTTTTGTGAATGATGCTGGAGAATTTTGCGTAAAGATATGGTAAATGGTTTGTTCTAGATACAGAATGATGCAAAAGTATTTAAATTTGATTAGGCAAGTTGTTCCTATAATGCATTTAAAAATTGAAGTAACTGTTTTTTTGCTGACGAACTTTTAGATGTGTGTGTCTGTGTTTGTGTGTGTGTGTGTGTGTGTGTTTGTGTGTGTGTGTTTGTGGGGGGGGGGGGGGGGGGGGGTAAGAGTGTTCTTGCAAACAAAATTCCTGAATAAATGAAAAATTTTATTTTTTGTGTGAAAGACATAGTGCGTGAATGTTGATTGGAACAAGCTTAGAGAGCTCATTTTAATGTGAAGTCATAAAGCTGTGTTTTACGTACGAAATTCTGGAATAACTAAAAAAATTGCTTTTTTGACTCAAAAAGCATGGTGTGCGACCTCTCATTGGAATGAGCTCAAAAAGCTCATTCCAATGGGGTATTTACAAGCGATAAGTACATGTATGTTTAAGAGACAAAAATTAAAATTTGAATAGCGATTTTTGCGAAGAATGCTGACAAGTTTTGGCAGTTATGCTGGTAAAAAGGTAAGATATGCAAAGTGGTTGCTTTTAGAGGCGACATTTAATTAAGGGGAATTAACCCTTGATTACTGAGGTAACTTCTAAAAGTACTGAAATTTCATGAAGCAATGTGAATAACAGACAATAGTTGCCTAAAAATTTCATGAATAACTAAAATTTTTATTCCTTTGTCTCGAAAACATGGCATATGACCTTTGTTGGAATGAGCTGAATGCGTGTGTTCCAATGAGGGGTCATAAAATTTGAACGAAGATTTGTGTGAATAATGCATTAGTACTGCTAGATTTGGGTAAACGGTTCACCCTGGATACCACCCCTTCTATAGTAGATCTTTTCTGCAAATTTTGTCTAAGATTCTATCAACTTTACAAATAAATACGTTCATGAATCACAATCAGATCAACCCTACAATGTTGCATACCAAATATCAAAAGATTCTGCCTGCTGGATCTGGAGAAGAAGATTTTTTAAGAAATATGCCTGAAACGCACTAAGTTAAAATTTGGGTTCCTATACGGAGCCCAAATATAAACCCAGGGGGCCGATTTGAACAAACTTGAATCAGATCCACCCCACAATGTTGCTTACCAAATATGAAAAGATTCTGAAGCTGGATCTGGAGAAGAAGATTTTTTAAGAAATTTGCCTGAAATGCACTAAGTTCGAATTCAAGCTTCTATAGTGAGCCCAAATATGAAACTAGGAAGCCGATTTGAACAAACTTGAATCAGATCCACCCCACAATGTTGCATACCAAATATCAAAAGATTCTGCCTGCTGGATCTGGAGAAGAAGATTTTTTAATAAATTTGCCCGAAATGCACTAAGTGCGAATTCGGGCTTCTATATTAAGCCCAAATATGAATCCAGGGGGCCGATTTGAACAAACTTGAATCAGATCCACCCCGCAATGTTGCATACCAAATATCAAAAGATTCTGCCTGCTGGATCTGGAGAAGAAGATTTTTGAAGAAATTTGCCTGAAATGCACTAAGTGCGAATTCGGGCTTCTATATTAAGCCCAAATATGAATCCAGGGGGCCGATTTGAACAAACTTGAATCAGATCCACCCCGCAATGTTGCATACCAAATATCAAAAGATTCTGCCTGCTGGATCTGGAGAAGAAGATTTTTGAAGAAATTTGCCCGAAATGCACTAAGTTTGAATTCGAGCTTCTATAGTGAGCCCAAATATGAATCCAGGTGGCTGATTTGAACAAACTTGAATCAGATCCACCCCGCAATGTTGCATACCAAATATCAAAAGATTCTGCCTGCTGGATCTGGAGAAGATGATTTTTTAAGAAATTTGCCTGAAATGCACTAAGTTCGAATTCGAGCTTCTATAGTGAGCCCAAATATGAATCTAGGAAGCCGATTTGAACAAACTTGAATCAGATCCACCCCACAATGTTGCATACCAAATATCAAAAGATTCTGCCTGCTGGATCTGGAGAAGAAGATTTTTTAATAAATTTGCTTGAAATGCACTAAGTTCAAATTTGGGCTCCTATACTGAGCCCAAATATAAACCCAGGGGGCCGATTTGAACAAACTTGAATCAGATCCACCCCACAATGTTGCTTACCAAATATGAAAAGATTCTGCCTGCTGGATCTGGAGAAGAAGATTTTTTAAGAAATTTGCATGAAATGCACTAAGTTCAAATTCGAGCTTCTATAGTGAGCCCAAATATGAATCTAGGAGGCCGATTTGAACAAACTTGAATCAGATCCACCCCACAATGTTGCATACCAAATATCAAAAGATTCTGCCTTCTGGATCTGGAGAAGAAGATTTTTTAAGAAATTTGCCTAAATGCACTAAGTTCGAAATCGGGCTCCTATACTGAGCCCAAATATGAACCCAGGGGGCCGATTTGAACAAACTTGAATCAGATCCACCCTACAATGTTGCATACCAAATATCAAAAGATTCTGCCTGCTGGATCTGGAGAAGAAGATTTTTTAAGAAATTTGCCTGAAATGCACTAAGTTCGAAATCGGGCTCCTATACTGAGCCCAAATATTAACCCAGGGGGCCGATTTGAACAATCTTGAATCAGATCCACCCCACAATGTTGCTTACCAAATATGAAAAGATTCTGCCTGCTGGATCTGGAGAAGAAGATTTTTTAAGAAATTTGCCTGAAATGCACTAAGTTCGAATTCGGGCTTCTATAGTAAGCCCAAATATGTATCCAGGGGGCCGATTTGAACAAACTTGAATCAGATCTACCCCGCAACATTGCATACCAAATATCAAAAGATTCTGCCTGCTGGATCTGGAGAAGAAGATTTTTGAAGAAATTTGCCTGAAATGCACTAAATTCGAATTCGAGCTCCTATAGTGAGCCCAAATATGAATCTAGGGAGCCGATTTGAACAAACTTGAATCAGATCCACCCTACAATGTTGCATACCAAATATCAAAAGATTCTGCCTGCTGGATCTGGAGAAGAAGATTTTCAAAGAAATTTGCCTGAAATGCAGTAAGTTCAAATTTGGGCTCCTATACTGAACCCAAATATAAACCCAGGGGGCCGATTTGAACAAACTTGAATCAGATCCACCCCACAATGTTGCATACCAAATATCAAAAGATTCTGCCTGCTGGATCTGGAGAAGAAGATTTTTTAAGAAATTTGCCTGAAATGCACTAAGTTCGAAATCGGGCTCCTATACTGAGCCCAAATATGAACCCAGGGGGCCGATTTGAACAAACTTGAATCAGATCCACCCTACAATGTTGCATACCAAATATCAAAAGATTCTGCCTGCTGGATCTGGAGAAGAAGATTTTTTAATGTTTTTCCCATTGCCTACAGTGTTAAAAAGTGCTGACTCAGCACTTTTTCAAAGTCCCGAAACTGTACCCTATGATAAAACCGATGGCAATTTTTTTTTACCAATCCTTTCTGTTGGTCCTAAGGAAGCTGCACACCAAATAAAAATTCTCAGTGCCGTGCAGTTTTGGAGATATGGGCGTTTTAAATTTTTTCTATTTTTAGCTCCTGTGGTTCCCACGGGGCTGCGGGAAAATTTTTTTTTGCATAAATCAAGTACTCATGACCCAATAAGCCCTCACATAAAATTTGGTTCAAATCAGCCTCTCGGTTTGGAAAATAGAAATTTTGGGCGGGGCAAAAAATTTTGCCCCTCTCATAACAACGTCAAGTATAGCCCCACAAACTTCTCTTGAACAAATCTGAGTCTACACCTCAAAAGGAAGCTGCACACCAAATATCAAGTCTCTGCTACTGCTGGTTCATGAGAAGAAGATTTACAAAGATTTTGGTGCCCCTTGGGGGTGTGGCACCACCCAGGAGGAGGGGCAACTTCATTTGAACAAATCTGAATTGGCATTAGGTAATAAACATTTAGCCAACATTTGAATAAAATTGGGCTAGTGGTTTAGGAGGAGAAGTCGATAATGTAAAGTTAACGCCGGACGGATGACGACGGACGACGGACAGAAAGTGATTAGTTAAGCTCCCCTTGAGCTTCGCTCAGGTGAGCTAAAAAACGTGTGATTTGTACACAGCACAGCCACTATCGTGTGCATGGAGTTTTGAATGTGAACACGTTTGTTGGAATCATCAATGGAAACGTGTTTGAAGATGGAGAATTACCACAACTGTTGAAACACTACACAGTTTTAGTATGTCAACATTATGATTGTCCTTTTAAATTTTACTATGG
Organism: Pictodentalium vernedei; assembly: GCA_031216915.1. Lineage (NCBI taxonomy): Eukaryota > Metazoa > Mollusca > Scaphopoda > Dentaliida > Dentaliidae > Pictodentalium > Pictodentalium vernedei. Next base: position 648,381,145 of record CM062295.1, read on the forward strand.
TACATGGAGTAATAAAAACACGAACGTCAATGCACAAATGGGATATTTTTTTTATTTCATGACTTCAATCTGTAAGTCAAACATAAACTTTCATGATAAAGCACACCTTTTCATATGATGGCAACTCATTGAAGTGAATCCCTGAATCATAATTATTCAGATTTTGTGCCGAGCCTGGACAGAATTACTTGCCCCTTCATAGATCCCGCTTATTTGTATATACCAGTTATTTGTATATTTTCTTCTGAGTGTCCAAAACCATATTCAATTAAGCGGGATCCACTGCAGTAATAACAACAAGAAAACACTATTTCATTCTTTAATACTTTACTGCATTCAATTTCAAACATCAAAATACATCCACTGACTGTAACAATATAATGCATGTAGTATTGTACATGCATTTGAGTAAATGTGAAAATGGGTCCCGCCAAAAAAAATTGGCGGGACCCGTTTATGGGTCCTGCAAATTTTCAATTTTTTTAACCCTGTGCAAGGAAATTGAATTTGTCTTGTGATTATCTAGAGGGGGAAAAGAGGCTTCCGGCAGCTAACACAACTAGATGGAACTCACAACTTGTCATGATAAGATCCATTCTCAATGTACCCCATGATAAACTAAGTGCACTCAATACTGTGAAACTTACAGCATATGAATGAAGTACATTACAGGAATTATGTGATATGCTGAAACCATTTGAGGTAGCTACCATGTTTGCTCAGAAAGAAAACAGTGTGTCTGCTAGTCTTGTTGTGCCTTGTGTTAGGGGTTTGAAACACAAAATAAAAATACTGTGTGCTAAATACAATGGTGGATTGATGGCAGGACTGAGAACAGCAGTAGATGAAAGAATGACACAATTTGAGGAAGGTGATGTTTACAAAATGGCTAGTGTGCTGGATCCCAGATTCAAACTTAAGTGGTGTTGCAATGAGGAGGAACGCTCAGCTGTGAAAGCAAAGTTATTGTGCTTTTCTGAGTCTGTGATAATTAGTGAGTCTGGTCAGAAATCAGACATTAAATCTCCAAAGAAATGTCAAAAAGTAGACTGTGACCTTTTAGATTTTATGGAGAGTGATCCAACAGGGTCAACCCCTATTTTGACAGATTCTCATGTAACAGAAGTGAATGACTATCTTATGCAACCTTGCACTGAACACAGTAGTGACCCGCTTGCTTATTGGAAATCTCAGCAGTGCAACTATCCCAGACTTTCCCAACTTGCAGCTAGATTTTTGTCGGTGCCTGCAGCATCAGCCCTAGTTGAGTGACTATTTAGTGTTGCAGGGAACGTGTACACCCCCAATCGCTGCAGTTTGAAAGATGAGATATTTGAATGTTTAATGTTTATAAGATGTAATATGTTGAGGTAAAACTACCGAATTTCATGTTGTTCATGATCAACTACAGTACCAGCTGAAATGTCCTTGAAATGTACTTGAAAATCGATCCGGCTCCTTGAATTTAACCTGCCCTTGCTCTGGCTAGTGCATATGACTGTTATTGGAACACCAACTGAAATAAGTTGTATGATACCACTAGGTACTTTCTCTTAATTTTTTTTTTTTTGATGCTAATTCCTATCCTTGGTCGTTAAATCCATTCAAATTATGTATTTACATCACTTCAAACGTTCAAACATTACATTTAATAAACATATTTTAAATCCATTCAAATTATGTTAAAATAAATAATCATCTATACTCGAGTACTTTCAAAGTACTCGTACTCATGTATTTTCAAAATACTCGTACTCATGCATTTTCAAAGTACTTGTACTCGTACTCGAGTACTGAGGTCCATTACTCGCCCCAGCCCTGGAGCTAGCTGCTGGAATAATAGGCCTTATTCCTTATATACCTTAGCAGCTAGCTCTATTAACTCCTCACAGTGCAACGACTACGGCACATTTTGGACGGGTGTCACAATACCATCACCATGTTCTTGTTCCTCTGGAAAAGAAACCGAGAAATCGAATTATCTTGCGGTGACAGCCCCGACATCGGAACTTCACTGCGAATACATAGCGCGACACCTGCTTCCAACGTTAGTGTCCTAATGAGTCGACCCTGGCCACACCAATAGGACCAGAATCAGTAGGAGTGCAGTGACAATAGGTAAGGCAATGAAAGTGTCACTGACACTGTAGCTTAACTTGTGTGTTGTGTTTGATGAAAAGGATAATGTTCAATGTTTATGAAAGGATTATAAAATAAGTCAAGAATTGTGATAATTGGGAATATGTTCATTTTTGTTCCCTGTATGCTATGTTTATGATAAAAATAATATGAGGTGTACACTGTACTAAAGAGCTGAGGGGTGGGTTAATATGACCTCACAGTTAATGTATATGGCCCTCACAGTTAACATATATCAACAAAAGTTACCAAGTTACAGTGAAATTATTCCAAAAGGAGTCATCCTATCAAGTTACATTAAAATCCCTTCATAAATATGGCCTGTAGACTGTGCTAAAGGTTTTCGGGCTTCGGGCCCCTGTAGCCGTCAGTTTCCCAATTGCGTCCAAAGGGGATGTTCTCATCTAGACATTCTATGAAGTCAACCTACCAAGTTACAATGAAATCCCTTAATAAATATGACCTGCAGACTGTGCTAAAGGTTTTTGGGCTTTGGGCTCTGGCAGCCATCATGGTTGAATGATCGCAACCAAAAGGGGACATTCTCATCTGGGCATCATCTGGAGTGATCCTACAAAGTTACAATGAAATCCCTTCATAAATATGACCTGTAGACTGTGCTCAAAGTTTTTGGGCTTCGGGCCCCTGAAGCCGTCACAGTTGACCAATCACGACCAAAGGGGGATGTCATCATCTAGGCAATATATGGAGTCAAACTTACGGGTTACAATGAAGTCCTTCCATAAATATGACCAATAGACAGACTATGCTAAAGGTTTTGGGTTCGGCAGCCATCAAGGCTGAATGATCGCGACCAAAAGGGGACGTTCTCATCTAGACATTATTTAGAGTCATCCTACCAAGGTACAATGAAATCCCTTCATAAATATCACCTGTAGACTGTGCTAAAGATTTTCGGGCTTTGGGCTCCTGCAGCCAACACAGTTGCCTAATGGTGTCCAAAAGGGGCTGTTCTCATCTAGACATTACATGAAGTCAACATACCAAGTTACAATGAAATCCCTTCATAAATATGATCTGAAGACTGTGCTAAAGGTTTTCGGGCTTTAGGCTTGGGCAGCCATCATGGTTGAATGATCGCAACCAAAAGGAGACATTCTCATCTGGACATCATCTGGAGTGATCCTATGAAGTTACAATGAAATCCCTTCATAAATATGACCTGTAGACTGTGCTCAAGATTTTCGGGCTTCAGGCACCTGCAGCCATCACAGTCGACCAAAAGGGGATGTCATCATCTAGGCATTATATGGAGTCAACCTAATAAGTTACAATGAAATCCTTCCATAAATACGACCTACAGACATGCTAAAGGTTTTTAGGCTGAATGATCGTGACCAAAAGGGAACGTTCTTATCTGGACACCATTTGGAGTCATCCTACCAAGCTACAATGAAATCCCTTCATAATTATGACCTGTAGACTGTTCTAAAGGTTTTTGGGCTTTGGGCCCCTGAAGCCGTCACAGTTGCCCAATCGTGTCCAAAAGGGGACATTCTCATCTAGACATTATATGAAGTCAACCTACCAAGTTACAATGAAATCCCTTTATAAATATGACCTGTAGACTGTGCTTAAGGTTTTCGGGCTTCAGGCTCGGGCAGCCATCATGGTTGAATGATCGCAACCAAAGGGGACAATCTCATCTGGGCATCATCTGGAGTTATCCTACGAAGTTACAATGAAATCCCTTCATAAATATGACCTGTAGACTGTGCTCAAGGTTTCTGGGCTTCGGGCACTTGTAGCCATCACAGCTGACCAATCACGACCAAAAGGGGATGTCATCATCTAGGCATTATATGGAGTCAACCTAATAGGTTACAATGAAATCCTTCCATAAATATGACCTTTTACCTATGCTAAAGGTTTTGGGGCTCAGGCACCCATCAAGGCTGAATGATCGCGATCAAAATGGGACGTTCTCATCTAGACATTATTTGGAGTCATCCTACCAAGTTACAATGAAATCCCCTCACAAATATGACCTGTAGACTGTGCTAAAGGTTTTCAGGCTTCAGGCACCTTTAGCCGTCACAGTTGCCCAATCATGTCCAAAAGGGGACGTTCTCATCTAGACATTATATGAAGTTAACTAAGGCTTCCACGTTCACACATGTAAACGTGAACGTTTCGTTTATGGGCATTAAACGTTTACAGTTCTGGTAAACGTGTACATGGAATGAAGTTTTAATAGAGTAATTTCAAAATTGAAGATTAAGGCAGAAAGTCAAAGAAACAAAAAAAAATTTTCCAACTTTGCAATGCAATATTTTGGTAATGCTTCAGAAAAACTGTGTACTGGTTCCGACTGGCACCGCTGCCACAGTAACCGAACGAAATCATCTTCAAATCATGTGATATCATATGTGACACAGTCACGTGAGTCGCATGGCACATGCTTATCTTTGGTGTTTCCTTCGAAACATGTGAGGGATGTTTTAGTTCATTCGGATTTACATGTATATTCCCAAAATGATACACAATTGTTCTCGGTTTTGTTCACTTGACATGGATTATTAATTTATTATTCACACATGGGATGATGTTAGGATCGATTTATGGAGTTTGACAGACAGACTGGCACTTGCGGTGTTTGAAAATTTGGATTCCCCTGCATGGTTTGTAGACTTTGTTTATTTTTGCGACATTGCATTCCACTCTCAAGTCCGGTATTGTCACTATTGTGTGCCATGGCAACTCGCTCCAACATTACTGTTTGAAAAAACATAGGGAATTTCACCCCGAACCCACCACAATGAGCTCAGAGACCCCCATAAATTTCAAAATTTACCTGGGGGAGAATCCCCCAGACCCTCCCCCCCCCCCCCCCCCCCCCCAATAGACCGAGCGACTTTGCCTTCGGCATCTGCATGCTGTGATCGTTCGTCTACATCGTTTCTGGACGAACTGTAAATCGGCTGTCTCAATAACATAAATTGTATGCCCTGTACGCAAAGATATGATGAACTTACTGTGTATTATTACACACTTCTATCAAATATTGACTACTTGCATTGTTAGTACGTGTAAACGTTTCCGTTTCGTTTACAGTCGTTTAAACGTTTACAATTTTGTCTAAAAGTGGAAGACTTAAAGTTAACCTACCAAGTTACAATGAAATCCCTTCATAAATATGACCTGTAGACTATGCTAAAGGTTTTCAGGCTTCAGGCTCGGGCAGCCATCATGGCTGAATGATCGCAACCATAGGGGACAATCTCATCTGGGCATGATCTGGAGTGATCCTAAGAAGTTACAATGAAATCCCTTCATAAATATGACCTGTGGACTGTGCTCAAGGTTTTCGGGCTTCGGGCACTTGTAGCCATCACAACTGACCAATCACAACCAAAAGGGGATGTCATCATCTAGGCATTATATGGAGTCAACCTAACAGGTTACAATGAAATCCTTCCATAAATATGACCTTTTCCCTATGCTAAAGGTTTTTGGGCTCGGGCACCCATCAAGGCTGCATGATCGCGATCAAAATGGGACGTTCTCATCTAGACATTATTTGGAGTCATCCTACCAAGTTACAATGAAATCCCTTCATAAATATGACCTCTAGGCTGTGCTAAAGGTTTTCGGGCTTCGGGCCCCTGTAGCCGTCGCAGTTGCCCAATCACGTCCAAAAGGGTACTTTCTCATCTAGACATTGTATGAAGTCAACCCACCAAGTTACAATGAAATTCCTCAATAAATATGACCTGTAGACTGTGCTAAAGGTTTTCGGGTTTTGGGCTCGGGCAGTCGTCACGGTTGGCAGATCATGCCCAAATGGGGAAATTCTCATCTAGACATCATAAGGAGTCATCCTACCAAGTTACAATGAAATCCCTCCACATTAAACATGACCTGCAGACTGTGCTAAAAGTCTTTTGGTTTTGGGCTTTGGTAGCCATCACGGTTGACAGATCATGCCCAAAAGGGGACGTTCTCATCTAGGCATTATACAGAGGCATCCTACCAAATTACAATGAAATCCCTTCATATATACAACCTGTAGACTGTGCTAATGGTTTTCAGGTTTTGTGCTCGGGCAGCCATACCGGTTGCCCGATCGCGACCAAAAGGGGACGTTCTCATCTAGACATGACCCCAAAACCTGCATATGAAATTTTGTGACGATCAGACAAGAACTGCGGGGTGTAGCCCGTGCTAAAGGAAAATGTGAACAGACGTCACAGACTCGCAGACTCACAGACTTCTGCACACGTGATGGCAATAGCTTATCTTGACTATGTCAAGTTAAGCTAACAAGCATGTAAATCTGATGTTGACTATTACGCCCATACACAGAGAGCAGTAATTCATAAATAATTTTAATCCAACAAGTTCACTGCACTCCTAACATCTAACATATAATCATACAATATAAGGATACATGATGAAGACAATCAAAAATAATTTCAAAATACCAGGTAAATTAAAACAAAATTTTTTCAGAAAAAAATTTACTGAAAATGCCTAAGTTCCCTAAGGGAACCACACGAGCCAAAGAGCATCCTGACAGAGCCCAAGGGCATCCTGACAGAGCCTAAGTGTGGATAACACCAAAATATTAAAGCTACACTACAGGAATATTAATAAATGTATCCTAATATAATTGTGACGAAATAAAACCCTGAATATTACCTGTTAAGGGCGTTGTTCAAAGTAAACAACGCCAGGATAGAAAAAATGGAAACAAGACAAAAGGCACAACAAAGGCCCAAGTCAGTAAATAATTAACTTATACCTGATGTCAAGCTAGATCTTCCTTCATGTGAAGAAAAAAAAATGAACCTGGTAGGTGATGCTAGACAAAAAATGGCCCGAAACACCCCAAGGGTGAGGACGTAGTACTGGGGATAAACAGAATAAACATTCTGTACAACACGTTAAACTCCCAAGAAATTTAAATAAAACATTTCAATAAAAAAAACTGCCAGAAAGCTTAGGAGTTTAACCGTAGGGGTTCATTGAAGGTTAGGGAAGGAACACAAAATCAACAGTAGGTAAATCATTAGCAAAAACTAATGATGTCAAGGCGCATATCCCGAAATTGGGTAACATGAAATAATTTTCATATTATTCAAAAGTTACAGCCCTGAACGTCTGAAACCACCACTGTTCACTTCCATCATCTATTTACTGCCTTGAATCCATCATATTACTTCATTGATTTGTGTCTGGCATCCACCAAAAGAGAGATTTAAAACACAGATGTCAGGTGAGATGTTTACTGACTTTGAGAAAAACAAAGAATGATGTTGCCGCCAATTCTGGTCTCTTCCCGAGTACTGCACATGCGCAGATAGTAAAAGTATGGACGGCCATATAGGACTTTAAATTTTCGGTATTGTATGCAAATTTTGGGGATGGGGGGGGGGGGGGGTGGTCAAAATTTGTGTTTGACCCTTGAAAATATTGAGTTTGCACCAGCTGAGTCTGGGCCATTGGTTATTAGTATAAAAAATATATGTTATTATTAGTACATTTTTCAATGCCTTTTTCGATGAAATACACCTGCTGTTCGATTTCTGACGTCACAACGATCATTTTGACACCTCACACGACTGTTACAACCAAGTATTTAAATTTTTATAATTTTTCAGGACATACCCTTCATTCTCTACAACCCACCTGACCTATCCCCTTAAGGTGCTATATAAGTTATGGAATTTTGTTTATTTTAAAATCCCACCTGTGATATTCCTTAAATTCAAATTAAGTATACACAACTTATACATCAAAATAAAGGTTGGGAGGTATAGAACACGAAAAATATATAAAATCAACTCAAAGAGTTGACAGCAGATACCCCTGGTTCCTGGAAGTCTGCTACTGTATTCGTACCAGAACTGATAATACAATAATATTTCTCGAGAACTGGTGGCCAAATGTCCTACACATATCCAAGAACTAGTGTTGTGCGGTTTTATTTTTCTTGTTTCGGTTCATTTTTTTTTAAAAAACTCGGTTTATAGGTCGGTTTTCGGTTTTTTATAGTAAGTTTGTTTGTTTGTTGGTGGTTAACGTCACATATTTATGCACTATAGCTAATCGTGACACATGGAGATGAAGTCAAGTTTAGTCAATCGTTGATCAACATGTTGCCCATTTTAGAGGACTTTCACCCCAAGCATTGGTGACTGGGTCCTATTTTACTAGTAAAGCGGAACTGGTTTACCACAGTAAACAAGTGCTGCTTACTTCCCGGGGTTCCCACGGGGATTTTATAGTAAGACATCTGCAGTTTCTAACAGAAACTATGTAGTGTCGATATAATGCCCATACTGTCATTATTTTCAATGATGATTTAATTGGAATTGACTAGCATCTGTGCTAAGTGTATAAATGGCAGGCATTATCAAAACAAAATAATATAAAAGAAAAACAAATGTAACAGTGTTCGTAGAATATCACCACTCACCAATTCTAGGCACATGCCCCCCCCCCCCCCCCCCCCCCACCTCTGGTCTTTAAGTTCAGGCATAGAGAGTCTATGATGAATTGATATTAACACATGGGTGTGAAAAGATCTAATTCACAATTTCCCAGGGCTCTGTTCAGAGCTCACTCCTGGGTGGGGCCCTGGACAGCCTAACAAAATGACCCTACCAGGCATTGCAAATAATAACAAGCGTTGCCAAGTGGGTCACCTAGACACCTTTCCTAACATATTTGACAATGAACTGATGTATGGACTCTTTTCAATATCCCCCCCCCCCCCCCACACACACACACAGTGGTGACTAGTGCCACCACCCGCCCTAGTAAAATAATCAGCAATCATTTCATGTCAGCCTGGAATGGGAAAGTCATATTGTTTGTAGCTGGGTGGGCTTCAAAACGAACCACTTTACCAAATACCTATTGTCTCCCCCCCCCACACACACACACACACCTCGCGCACGCAATGGTTTTAGCTCAACGGAATTGATTTCACAAATTCACTGGTGTACTGTTATATATTGCAACCTTTTTGCGTTTGCCTCTTGCCATTCCAATTTTTACCGCTGATTTGTTCCTTTGGTTGGCCCCCTTAAAGTAAGTTGTGTGGGAATGCAACCGTGGCACGTTGACAGCGATATTACGGAACGCAGCTTTTTCCCGTGGATATGGACGATTCGGTCTTGGGACGTTTCGGCCTCGGGACGTTTCGGTTCAAGACGTTTTGGCCTTCATATATTGAACTAAATAGAATAAGAACTTGCGGTTTCGTGTTTTTAGTGGGCCGAAGCCTTCAGGACAAATCGTCTCGGGTCGGAACGTCCCAAGACTGAATTGCAGTAAAACCTCTTCCCAGATAAGCACATCAAGGGAGGCAACAGACTACATCCGAAACACGTGGTGGGGCAACCCGTGACAAATGTTATTTTCGAATACGACAATGAAATGCCAAGACCTTTTTCTGATATGATATTATTCCCTGTCCAACAGATTATAGATAAGTAATTTTAATTAAACTGATTGACTATGTCATACAAACCTGTTCAAAAACGAAGCCAATTGCGCAAGGTATTTCCTGTAATCAGTGAAATGTAGGCGTGTTGGCTGTCTGTTTTGTCATTCTCACAGAAAACACAACCCATTTTTACGTCAACGATGTGTGATTGACAACTTGTCATACATCATTCTCAAGTGATCTGGACATGCTGCAGTGACCCCTTTACACCCAGAATGTGGCGTGCATTGACGACACTGTTATTTCCTGACAAAGCTTGACATTTCAGACATTGTTAGACCAAACTGAATAAAGAAAACATCTCTTCCCGACATTTTAGGAAAAAACCGAAACCGTACTCATTTACCAGTTACACGGTTTCAAGCAAAACCGAAACCGACTTATAAAACCGGTTAACCGTACAACACTACCAAGAACACAGCTAGGGCATCAAAATCCTTCAAAACACAACGGGGGAGAGCTGCATGGGAGTAAATTCCAAAACTGACGGCTTTGCTTACATTGTAAATTACTTTCGATTTCCAGTCAGTGTCATCTGACGGTAAAAGCAATGAAAAACAACAGGGCTTGATTTAATCTGAAAATTCTGAATAGCAATTTACTATTCATTCACCCTGGAAAATTGGATTAGCAGTTGATCCAAAAGCACTTGAAACTAATAAATCTTGAATAGCAAAATTCAGAAATTGGAGAGCAAAGTGCTATGCTAATCCAGTTAAATCGAGCCCTGAGTTACAACTCCGTCTAAATTCAAATAATGAGAAAGATCGACTAAATACAGCACACTATTATTATATAGAGACTGCACAGTTGCCATATTCTATGCAAGGTAACATGACACTTGGTGAAATTTCTTAGAATTACGATTTTGGTTTTTTTTGCTGGAAATTTGTGGTATCGAGTGATTTGCACATGTCCGTCGAACATGGAATCCATCTTCAATAAAAAAATGCAGACTGTGCTGTCCTTTTCTCAAAGGCAGACCTATTGCTGCATCCAAAAGTGTTTTGAATGCCTAGCTTTGTTCTTGTATATGTGAAGCATTTGGCCACAAGTTGTTCTCAGGAAATATTATTGTATTATCAATTCTGCAGGCTTGTCATTTTGAGGCAGGCAATCGCCCCGGGCCGCAGTCACCCGCGGGAGTTCAAACTTCCAGAGATTGTAAACGTCTGCCTAACCTAGATTTCTGTGACCCATTAATTCAGTGGAAGGTACCTCAAAATCGGTTGTTTCAAATGACACTTTTCGCTGATTGAAGGAGGTAACAAAGTGCAATTTCTGAAGTTGGTAGTGTGTCGTCGATGCAGTCACCCAGAGACAGTAACTTTCCAATTACGAGCAAGAGGCCTGCCAATTCCTAAGTTGTAATTAGTTATTACATCGTACATCCAACTGTGACAATTCTTGTGTCATGAGCGATTACGGGACGCATCATCCTCAAGCCAGTTCGACTCCTGACGATTCGCCTGGGACATTTCATCCAAAAATCAAAGCCGGGACGATTTGTGCCCAAATTGGATTGATTCACCCCAAGTTATCAGCATCTGGCGGTGAGCATGGTGCACTGGCTTGTACAGTCATCATGTAATGTAGATACAGGCTTGGTTATTTGGATGCAAGATAACTATAACACTGACTGTTAGTGAGTGTCATAGGAAACCTGGTATCTCTTGAATTCAAATATTCAAGTCTGCATCAAAACGTTACATGATGATGTACATCATAATTACACAAACCATGTACCTTAAAATGCTATTAGTTGTATACTCAGCAGACCGAAACAAATGACCTCCGTGAACCATAAATGGCCCTCCTGAGGGTCATTTTAGGCGAACCCAAAATGGCCCTTCTGAGCTGATTTCAGGCGAACCATAATTGCCCATTTTCACAATTAGAAGCCTGGTTCTGGTACGAATATGGTAGCAGACTTTCAGGAACCAGTGATGCCTGTTGTCAACTCTTTGAGTTGATTTCATATATTTTTCGTGTTCTATACATGTACCTCCCAACCTTCATTTGATGTATACTTTGTGTATATGTAAAATTTCATTACTTATATAGCACCTTAAGGCTTAATGTCAAGGTGGGAATTTCAAAATAAACAAAATTCCATTACTTATATAGCACCTTAAGGGGCTATATAAGTAATGGAATTTTGTTTATTTTGAAATTCTCACCTCTGATATTCCTTAAATTCAGATTAAATATACACAAATTATACATCAAAATTAAGGTTGGAATGTATAGAACACGAACACATATGTAATCAGCTAATAGAGTTGACAGCAGGCACCACTGGTTCCTGGAAGTCTGCTATCGTATTCGTACCAGAATTAATAAAATAATATTTCGCAAGAACATCTCTTGGCCGAATGTGCTTCAGATATTCAATAATAAAGCTAGGCATTCAAAACACTTTCTAGTGCAGCGATAGGACTGCATTTTGGAAAAGGACAATACTGTTAGCATTTTTATTGAAGATGGTTTCCATACTTGACAGACATGTGCAAATCACTCAAATCACTCAATACCACATCGAAAAACAAAATTGTAATTCTAAGAAATTTCAACAGGTATCATGATACCTTGCATTGAATATGGCAACTGTGCAGTCTCTATCTAATAACAGTAAACTGTATTGAGGTGATCTTTCTCATTATTTGATTTTAGACGGCATTGTATATAAATGCTTTTTCTGTCCGATGACATCGACAGCAAATCGAAAGTAAATTCATATGTAAACAAAACCAAAGGTTTTAGAATTTACCCCCATGCAGCTCTGCCGCTGTGTTTTGAAGAATGTTGATACCCTAGCTTTGTTCTTGGATTTGTAAATTGTAAAGCACATTTGGTATGACAACGTCCATTTCATGAAATAACATGCGAGGGTAAAGTCATAATTACTGCCTATTTTCGGAATATAAACAACGAATATGAAGGATAATAGGTACCAAGAAACGTTACGTGTCCCTCGCACACCAGTAACATCTTTCAGTGGCATGATGTATATGGCTAAAAAAAAATAGTCGACAATGAAAAATAAGAGACTATAGCACCTAACCTTACAGCGGTTATTTGATTAATTGAACAGGCGAGACAGTCAAGTGTTTACAGTTTCTGAAACTCTGACATTGTTGAGGGAAACTAAAAAAAGTAACTGCTTTTTTTTGCACGTGCATGTTTGATCTTTCGCTGAAAATTGTAATTGCATGAATGATTGCACACAATTAAAATGAAGGTCGGCATGGGTTGCTGTTTTGTAAAATTCCGGGGATAAAAAATAATCGGTTTTGATGTGGGTGAATAGGGGGTGGGGGTGGGGGGGGGGGGGGGGGCACTGATGTGCTTTCTAGTACTGGGTACTGATATTTTTCACCACTGGGCTCTCATTTTGAGGCAGAGATGTTTTTGTTTCGGGAAGAGGGAGGGGGGGTGGTAACAACAACAGTATACTAAGGCTTCCACGTTTAGACAAAATTGTAAACATTTAAACGACTGTCTGTAAACGAAACGGAAATGTTTACACGTACTAACAATGCAAGTAATCAATATTTGATAGAAGTGTGTAATAATACACAGTAAGTTCATCATATCTTTGCGTACTGGGCATACAATTTATGTTATTGAGACAGCCGATTTACAGTTCATCCAAAAACGATGTAGACGAACGATCACAGCATGCAGATGCCGAAGGCAAAGTCGCTCGGTCTATGGGGGGGGGGGGGGGGGGGGGGGTCTGGGTGATTCTCCCCCAGGTAAATTTTGAAATTTATGGGGGTCTCTGAGCTCATTGTGGTGGGTTCGGGGTGAAATTCCTTGTGTTTTTTCAAACAGTAATGTTGGAGCGAGTTGCCATGGCACACAATAGTGACAATACCGGACTTGAGAGTGGAATGCAATGTCGTAAAAATAAACAAAGTCTACAAACCATGCAGGGGAATCCAAATTTTCAAACACCGCAAGTGCCAGTCTGTCTGTCAAACTCCATAAATCGATCCTAAGATTATCCCATGTGCAGGCCTGGTCATTTGAAAAATTTGCGCGAGTGAAAAAATCGCTCTCGTGGCATATACTTATATACCGCTATATAATTCTGGATGGTAAAGGCCGTCCGTTCATGGGTGGGTTTGAGTTTGGTGTTTACAGTTACCGGTACTGAAGTTGAACTTCAAACACGGACCGGTGCAGGATACAGAAACAGAAAAAACAGGAAGTTGCTTCCAATATCATCATTCATGGCCAGAATTCCAATTAACAAAATGCTGACATACCTTGAATCCGTGGTGTATGAAGTTGTTTATGCTGTATAATTAATAATCCGCATTCGAATAGAAGGCTTCCATCGTAACATTTGCAATATCAACATGTATTTATTTATCCACGTGAGGCAATTGTCACATTTGTGTTGAAAATTAATTTCAGGACTTGCCTTGAGTCAGGGCTGATCAGCCCAGGCCCCGAGATCAGCCTCGAGGAGCACTTGCTGGGGGCTTTTTTCAAGCCCCGACATTTTCCACAAAAAAGCACTAACAATAATGGACAAAATGGGAAATCAGCCCCGAAAAGGCCCTGACCCCGACCTCAATATGTGGGGCACTTTTTTTAGGCCCCGACCATTATACTCAAGGCGAGCCCTGAATTTGGCATTGTGGGTCTTGACACTATCACATGATTACTAAATCAAGTTACTGTCCAATGATGGCAATCAGACAACACAGATTTAAATTATTCGGCGCCCATTTGAAAGAAGCCGATTGATTAGTAGGATTGTTTTACTACAACCAATCACATTAGCGTAGTAGAAACTATGAGATTTTATCATTTATGAATAAAAAATTTGGTTCATTTATTCTGTGGAACTGACGGAGCACGTGATCCACTCACCTTGGCCAACTTGGGGAAACTTGTCACAGCGATATTGCTGCCATTTCATATTCCATGCTAAATCTATCACACTGTTTACAAGAAAAGATAGCATGTTGAGTGAAAAAAAGTAGCCAAATGCAAAGCTCACTAAAGATTACATTTTAGCTATTTTTTTTAGCTCAGCATGCGATATCATATATTATCTAACAATTGACGCAATTTCGACCGAAAGGCGTAGAAAAAAATGGCTTGTATCATCCTGCACCCCCCTCCCCCCCGATCTGATTGCATATCTGACAGGCAAATCGCGCATCTAAAAGGGAACTACACACATCTCTGTAGTGTTGCGCATTAAACAAAGTTCTGGAAAGAACGAGTACTTTTTTTGCATTTCCTGATGTTTGATGAAATTGTTAGATAAATTTATTATCATGACAATGTGCATGTCCAGAGATTTGTATGATCAGAGTCTCGGTAGTTGTTTACAATTCGGAACACAACTTGCCCTAACAGGCTCGTTGGGGTCCGATTGTAAACAACAACCTCGACTCTTGATACAAATCTCCGGACATGCACATTGTCATTGTTACGGTGTGGAATTATTAATGATATTGGTAACAGAAAGAAATCTGAGAATCAGCAACAAAACTATGAATTTAACTATTATGAAATTTAATTAAAAAGAATTAATTTATATAAAAAAAATGATACAAAGATCTTTTACACTAATTGGTTTACAGAAAATAAAAACAGTGGTACTTATCAATTATTGAATTAGTCCAAAGTACAGTTTGACAGAATCCAGTAATCCAGTGGTGAAGTATCTTCTGAAGAAAGTTGCCAGCTGGTAGATGTAGTATTAAATCCAAGAATGTCTCTTCAGAAACAGTATCCCGTAGATTTATAATAAAATTTTCACTTAGAAATTTCAGCAGTCTCCAATAAAATATAATAAAACGCTCTGCAAAATTCAAATGGAGTAAAAATCCAAGAAGTATTGGCGCCACAGGTAATTTCCAAATAATCCAGTAGAATCCTGGCTTTTCACAAAATAATATTATTCTGTTTCACAGAAAATATAAATTCTCTTTTCCAAGACGAACAAATTCTCTTTAAAATTCTCTTTTGGAATCAATCTTCCAAATTCACAAAGAAGCACTGCTTCTATAATAAATGCACTGTTCTGAAACAATAATATTCTCCAATGGAAATAACTGAAGTGAGTCTTTTTGAAAGGCTTTCTAAGAATGAGTTTATGAATTCTGTTGACAAACCTTTATATAGTAACCAGATAGAATGTTCCAGAAGATGAAAATTCTTCAATGTTCTAATAGTTTCTAGGGGATTCTGTTCAAGTTCAAGTAAACAAGGTCACTGACCTATTTAAACAATTAAACAATCAACAGCTATATGTACAATATATCAGTGTAACAAAGATGTAAACAAGGTCACTGAGTGCAAATGAGTTAGACCAGTCAGAAAATGCAGAAATAAAAAAAAAATATCTTTCTCATATAATTATCTACCAAGGATATATCAATCTCAATATAATATGGGGGCTATAACACACCCCGCCTTAAAAGAAAAAGTTTGAAGGTACTGAAAACTTTTTACATAATTTTAGCAGACTCTGACTGGTTTACAATACACACACACCATAATCTTCACAATTTTATTTTTTTTTTTTTTAATAAACATGTATACACTTGAAGTGAATAGAGACCGATCATATCATTTTAAATTAGGATATTCTGGAAAGAGCATCAGCTACAACATTATCTCTTCCCGAAATATGCCTAATCTCTAAATTATATTCTTGAAGGGCTAAACTCCACTGCAATAATCTTTGATTCTTGTTTTTCATTTTATTGATAAATGTTAAGGGGTTATGATCGGTGTAAACTGTAATTGGACATTGGGCGGTTCCTAGATACACATCAAAATGGGTTAATGCCAAAATTAGAGCCAAAGTTTCTTTTTCTACTGTAGAGTAATTCTTTTGATGTTTGAGAAATTTTCTGGAAAAATAACATACAGGGTGATCAATACCTTGGGAATCTTCCTGGGCAATATACCCACCTGCTCCATTGTCACTTGCATCTATAAATAATTTGAAGGGCTTTTCATAATTGGGACTGGCCAGAACAGGGGAATTATTTAATAAAGTTTTTATTCTGTTAAAGGATTTCTGACATTCCTCAGTCCAAACAAACTTAACCCTTTTGCTCAATAAAGTGCTCAAAGGGGAAACAACATCTGAAAAATTTAAACAAAATTTTCTATAATATCCAGCCATGCCTAAGAATCTCATGAGCTCTTTTTTAGAGCTTGGTACTGGAAAATTTACAATGGCATCAACTTTCGCCGCAATCGGCCTCACCTGCCCCTGCCCCACAACATGACCTAAATAATTTACAGTTGCTTTGCCAAATTCTGATTTTACCAAGTTAATAGTTAGGTTGGCTTGGGTCACTTTGTCAAAAAATTCTTGAATATGCTTTAGATGATCAGCCCAATTTGTATCTGTGTGTATAATAACATCATCAATATAAGCTTCACTGTGATCTAGGTCTGCAATTAAGTGGTTAACCATGCGCTGGAACGTTGCCGGAGAGTTTTTCATGCCAAAAGGGGTAACTTTATATTGATACAATCCAAATGGTGTAACAAAAGCAGATATTTCTTTTGCTTTTTCTGTTAAAGGGACTTGCCAATAACCCTTTAACAAGTCAAATTTTGTCACAAATTTAGCATGGCCAAGTTTGTCAATGCAGTCATCAATTCTAGGAATTGGATAATTGTCTGTTTTGGTGAGGCTGTTCACCTTTCGGTAATCCGTGCAAAATCAGTAACTGCCATCAGGTTTTGGGACGAGTATACAGGGTGAACTCCAGTTGCTATGGCTAGGTTCTATGATATCATTGTCCAGCATATACTGTATTTCCTTTCGCATGATCTCAGCTTTGAAAGGGTTCAATCTATATGGATGCTATTTGATGGAATTTGCCTCTCCTACATCAACATCATGAAAAATAACAGATGTCCTACTAGGCACATCGGGAAATAAGTGTTGATATTTGAAAATTAAATCAACTAAATCTTTTCTTTGGTCAGGCAGTAAATAATCTGTTTTATTTTGTAGATCTCTCAGGACATCTGAGTTCTGTAACTTCAGAGGTACATTTTCGCCGCCTTCATGAATATCCTCTACAGGATTTTCCAGCTCATCCATGTGGGTGACTGTTGAGACTGGTAGAGAGTTTGGTTCTCTCTCATAATATGTTTTCAACATATTTATATGGCACAGCTGAGTATTTTTGAGTCTATCAGGAGTCTCAACAACATAATCAGTATCACTGATCTTGTGCTTAACAAAATAAGGGCCTGAATATCTTGCTTGTAAAGCATTGCCCTTTAAAGGGAATAATACTAACACCTTGTCCCCAGGTTTAAAGGTGCGAAATTTTGCCTTTTTATCATACCACATCTTCATAAGACTCTGGGCTTTCTGTAAATGTTTATTTGCCATTTCTCTGGCCTGGTGCAATTTTTCCTTAAAAGTGGACACATAGTCCAGGAGAGAAATTTCAGGTGGCTCTTCCTCGAGCCATTTCTCCTTCAAAGCAGTGAGTGGACCCCTCACTGAGTGTCCAAACACTAATTCAAAAGGGCTGAACCCCAGAGATTCCTGTACAGTTTCACAGACTGCAAATAAAAGGAGATGTACTCCTTCATCCCAATCCTTCTCATTATTCTCCCCATAGGCCTTTATCATGGTCTTCAGTGTTTGATGAAAGCGTTCTAGAGCTCCTTGACTTTCGGGATGATAGGCACTTGATGTGTACTGCTTAATTTTGAGCTCATACATCACCTGCTGAAAAATGTTTGACATAAAATTTGAGCCTTGGTCCAATTGCACTGACCTGGGTAGACCGAAAGTCGTGAACAATTTTATCAAGGCCTTAACTATAGTCTTAGTTTTAATATTTCTTAGAGGAATAGCCTCAGGAAATCGTGTAGAAGCACACATGATGGTAAGAAGATATTCATTTCCAGATCTTGTTCTAGGCAATGGGCCAACACAATCAATAATAATTCTACTAAATGGCTCCTCAAAAGCAGGGATTGGTTGAAGGGGAGCAGGAGGAATCTTCTGGTTGGGTTTTCCTACAATTTGACAGGTGTGGCAGGTTTTACAAAATTCGACAACATCCTGTCGAAGCTTGGGCCAGTAAAAACATTGTTGAATACGAGAGTAGGTTTTCCTAACTCCCAAATGTCCAGCCATTGGATTTTCATGAGCCAGGCTTATTATTTCATTCCGGTATTTAGTGGGGACAACTATTTGATAAATAACCTCCCAATCACTATTGGAGGGTACTTCTGGTGGTCGCCATTTCCTCATAAGCACACCAGATTTTCTGAAATAACCGACAGGGGAGTTTTGGGCTTCAGCCTGTGTTAGAGCCTTTTCACGTGGCTCGGCAAGGTCAGGATCACTTTCCTGTTCCTGAATTAAAGATGTCTGGGAAATGACATTCAAGGAGGTCCCCCTATCACTCTCAGGTGTAGTGGCCTCTTTACAATGTCTGGACGAGTCATCACTTTGACTCAAAAAAGTCTGAGACAAATCAATGTCTTCAGAATCCGTAATTCTGTGACAGTTCTTATCCTCAGCTTTGCTGTTTAAATCAACACAATTGAGGTTGTTATCAACCTCAGTTTTCTTTGCCATGGACCGAGTCACAGCACATGCTGGAAAGGCAAAAGGAAAACATTCCTTCAAATTAATAATACTTTCATCTGTGCTCGGCTTATCCACCACTTGAGGTTCTACAGTGACTTTGTCACCAGCTAAGTCATTTCCCAATAATAAAGAAATACCTTTTACAGGTAGAGTAGGTCTGATTCCTACTGTCACAGTCCCATTTACTAAGCTACTTCTTAAATTTATTTCATGAAGTGGGACCTTTAAAGAGTTTGACTCAATACCTGATATTAGAACTTGTGCCCCTGTAGCACTTTCTTCAGAAAATGGCAAAATGCCTTCTAACATTAATGACTGAGTAGCTCCTGTGTCTCTCAGTATTTTTATTGGTAAGGAACAGTGCTTATCCCCATCAAGGGAAACAAAGCCTTCAGAAATGAATGGCTTATAATTTTCTAATGCATCTTGCTTTATAACATAATTTTCAGGGCATGGAGCACATGCTAGTGCATTCTGTGAAGTTGAGGACTCATTTTTCCTTTTTAACAGCCAGCAATCAGATAATAAATGACCTGGTTTCTTACAATAATTACAAGTTCTACTTGAACTGTTGGGTCGTAATGGTGTGGGACTGGCATTAGATGGCTTATTCTCATTAGGCTTCCTATTAAATTTGGGTGGTGAAAAGTTTGGAGGATTGGAAGGATGATTAGAAGGATGAGTTTTATCTGAAGTAGGTCTAGGTCCACTTTGGAAAGAATTCTTGTGAGGCCAAAAATTTGTGGAGTTACGACTCATTTTATGAGTTAGGGCATAGTCATCTGCCAGTACTGCTGCTCTATTTAACGTGTCAACTTTTTGTTCATCCAGGTGGGCCTTTATATCTGAATGTATCTTTCCTTTAAACTCCTCAATCAGCATCATTTCCTTTAATTTTGTAAAATCTTTCCCTATTTCTTTTGAGTGGCACCACCTGTCAAATAAATTTTGCTTTTCTCTGGCAAATTCCACATGAGTTTGATTTTCATTTTTATAATAATTTCTGAATTTCTGCCTATAGGCCTCTGGAACAAGTTCATATGCCTTAAGTATTGCCTCTTTAACAGTGTCATAATTGTTGCTTTGCTCAGAAGATAGAGCGGAATAGATTTCTTGGGCCTTCCCTTTCAAAACACTTTGCAATAGCAAAGTCCAGACATCCCTTGGCCACTCTAAACTTGTTGCCACTTTTTCAAAATGTAAAAAATATTTATCAACTTCTTTTTCTTGAAAGGGGGGGAACTAGCCTAACATGTTTAGTTGCATCAAATCTACTTGGGGAAATTACATTTGAGCCTTGACGCTGTGATTCTAATTCTTTTATTTTTATTTCCTTTTGAATTTCTAATTCTTTTAAGTGCATTTCTTTTTGAGTTTCTATTTCCCTTAATTTTAATTCCCTATCCTCCTTTTCTTTTTGAGCCTGAATTTGTATTTGTTCCCTTTCTTTTTGAGCTTCTAATTCTTTTAATTTTAATTCCCTGTCTTCTTTTTCTTTTTGAGCCTGAATTTGTTTTTGTTCCCTTTCTTTTTGAGCTTCTAATTCTTTTAATTTTAATTCCGTCTTCTTTTTCTTTTTGAGCCTGAATTTGTTCCCTTTCTTTTTGAGCTTCCAATTCTTTTAATTTCATTTCATTTTCCTGCCTTTTCATTTCTTGTTGCATTTCTAATCTCTTTAGTTCCAATTCTAACTTTTTAAGTTCAAGAGCATCAGTAGGTTGTGGTTCAGCGACAGGTGACCCAGACTGAGGCAAAAGACCCTCCTCAATATAATGATTAACAATGAGCTGTTTAAGTTTATGCTTGTTCAGACCAGGGGTGGCAGGTAATTTTAGATACTGAGCAAGTTGAAATAAATCCTCCTTCTTAAGAGATTCTAAAAGGGCCAAACTAGGAGATCTTTCAAATTCAGAAATAAATTCTGTCACAATAAATACCATGATGAAAAGGTTTGCTGGTTCTCAGAATATAAATAATGAATTAAATGATACTGAAATTTTCTAACAAAATTTAAATGTTTTGAAAGTGAGCCAAAATAATAATTGCAATTTGCAATTTTCTCGTTATCTAATATTCAATCTCGGCAACGAGCCCCCAATTTCTGTTACGGTGTGGAATTATTAATGATATTGGTAACAGAAAGAAATCTGAGAATCAGCAACAAAACTATGAATTTAACTATTATGAAATTTAATTAAAAAGAATTAATTTATATAAAAAAAATGATACAAAGATCTTTTACACTAATTGGTTTACAGAAAATAAAAACAGTGGTACTTATCAATTATTGAATTAGTCCAAAGTACAGTTTGACAGAATCTAGTAATCCAGTGGTGAAGTATCTTCTGAAGAAAGTTGCCAGCTGGTAGATGTAGTATTAAATCCAAGAATGTCTCTTCAGAAACAGTATCCCGTAGATTTATAATAAAATTTTCACTTAGAAATTTCAGCAGTCTCCAATAAAATATAATAAAACGCTCTGCAAAATTCAAATGGAGTAAAAATCCAAGAAGTATTGGCGCCACAGGTAATTTCCAAATAATCCAGTAGAATCCTGGCTTTTCACAAAATAATATTATTCTGTTTCACAGAAAATATAAATTCTCTTTTCCAAGACGAACAAATTCTCTTTAAAATTCTCTTTTGGAATCAATCTTCCAAATTCACAAAGAAGCACTGCTTCTATAATAAATGCACTGTTCTGAAACAATAATATTCTCCAATGGAAATAACTGAAGTGAGTCTTTTTGAAAGGCTTTCTAAGAA
Organism: Pictodentalium vernedei; assembly: GCA_031216915.1. Taxonomy (NCBI): domain Eukaryota; kingdom Metazoa; phylum Mollusca; class Scaphopoda; order Dentaliida; family Dentaliidae; genus Pictodentalium; species Pictodentalium vernedei. Next base: position 648,403,143 of record CM062295.1, read on the forward strand.
TGAGTTTATGAATTCTGTTGACAAACCTTTATATAGTAACCAGATAGAATGTTCCAGAAGATGAAAATTCTTCAATGTTCTAACAGTTTCTAGGGGATTCTGTTAAAGTTCAAGTAAACAAGGTCACTGACCTATTTAAACAATTAAACAATCAACAGCTATATGTACAATATATCAGTGTAACAAAGATGTAAACAAGGTCACTGAGTGCAAATGAGTTAGACCAGTCAGAAAATGCAGAAATAAAAAAAAAGTTAAAAAATTTATAGTAATTTATATATTTTTTATACTTACCAATGACCCAGACATAGCTGGTGCTAACTCTTAAAATATAGGGCCAAACACAAATTTTGCCCCCCAATCCCCAAAATTTGCATCTAAAACTAAAGAAAACATGTCCTGAAAGGCCCTCCACACTTCGCCCCTACTGCGCATGCGCAGTGTCAAGGACGTTCCGAAATTGGCGCCATTTATCATTCTAATAACCAGTGCCTGGTAAGCGCTATGTACTCAGCGGGGAGGCAAGAGTTCCCAACTCCTGGGAGGGCCATCCCCGTCTGGGTCATTGGTAAGTATAAAAAATATATAAATTACTATAAATTTTTTAACATTTTTATACTGTACCAATGACCCAGACATAGCTGAATAGTAAAAAGGCTGGAGGGCCAAGGACATAGAGCAAAATGGAATACGCTCAATAAAATAAAATAGAGTCATCCCCTGTAGGGAAAAGAAGTAATAGGCCTTACATGTATCTTTCTTATTTATGATAAATTAGAAAGATACAACACCTACCAAAAATTGAGCTTCATACATCCATGTACTCTATTAATATCCAATAATCCTTATACTAATAATTTTTAAAGTAAGCCAATAATAAAGTGAGTCTAGAGAATAGAGACTCTTATACTCCTAAAAGTGTGTGAGAATTGCATAATCATGTCCGTTGACATATGCAATATTCAAAAGCTATACTTTAAAAACTAAGACTTGAATGAATTTTATAAACTTAAACTTCTCACTAAACAACCATCCCAATAACAGCTCAGAATTACTAACTCCGGAGGAGGTATCCCCTTGTTTTCATAGTAAAAACAGGTGACCCAAGGGAACACCCTCCCCCCCCCCCCCCCCCCCCCTTTTCTTGCCCTGGGTCAAATAGCCCAGAGCGAAGAGGGCAGCCGAACGGAGACACTGCCGAAACAGACAGCCTACCTAGCTATAGTAGCAACTGTTAAGTGAATGACATTCTGAGCAGTAGATAATAGACCTAACAATAGAGGCCTCCAGAAATGGACTCGATATTTCTGAGATAAAATTCATGAATGGATGGCTGAGCGCAATGAGCAGCCTTCAAAAATCTATAATAGCAACACTATTAATGTAAGCCCAAGAAGTAGAAGAACTCTTACTTCATGAGCCGAAATCTTAAGCACAACTGCTAAGCCAATGATATACCATAAGCAGTACGCTAGTTAATAGAATCCATTAACAATAAAATGGAGCGTAACGTCCTTCTACTAGACATCAAAGACAGAAGAAGCTTACGCCCTTGTAATAAACAGATATCTGTTTATAAATACATAAACTGTACCCGGAAAGAGTAAAGGCCTATGCCCATACGAAGACGGAAGGACCTTAAAATAATAGGTTCCGGATAAAAGGAGCCTAACTCTTATGCAACAATCCAACCTAAATAGTAACGGAAGTATTGATTCCGAAACTATGAAAGTGAAAATCATCCATCGATAGTGCATGAAACTCACTGACTCTACAGTAAAAGAGAAACCAACAGAATTACTGTCTAAAAGGTCAGAATTTGAAAACTACTGTTTCCAGAGGCTCAAATGATTACTAGCTAAATAAGAACCTGAAGTTAAAATCCGTATAGGAATTTAATCTAAAGATTCTAAGTCTATTTATCAAAAAGTTACTAACTGACTTAGATAAAGAGACAAAAGACTCAATTGTAAACTATCGTAGAGTGCATAGGTATGAGGTAACATAAACCTATAACCTAAATAACAACAGGCTGCAGTAGATCTTGTGAAACAAGTATACTAAAAAATAGCAATGAGTAGTATGGAGGGATCAACCATATGAACATAATGATCCCTACACCACGACGGAAGAGCCTCCACTTTAGTCGCATAGAATAGCGAAGAAGAGGATCTCCTATAGTAAGAAATCGCGTCCAAAGCTCGTCCAGTACAGTGCTTACAATGCAATACGGACCACACAACGGAATACATGAAGGTTGCGACCTTGCTGGTTGTGATAAAGATGACACGATTTACCCAGTGAAAAAAGATCCTCACATAGAGGAAGATTTCACGTTAAGATCCACAGTAGACAAGAGAGTAAATTACTCATGATCTCTGTGAAGATAGAGATGCTATCAACAGAAATGTATTGTGGTTGTTTATCTTAGCAATACCTGCTAAAACAACAGCGCCGGAGGATACGCGTATCCTATCATTCCGTCCTATAGATCAATAGAGCGTTAACAGTATTAGCTCAGAGATCTGGACAAGCCAACACATACGTCTGCAATTGATTAGCAAGCTGTGTCATAAAAAAAAACATCATTGGGCGCTCCCATAGATAGCAAATCTGATTGAATACTTGTTTGTTGAGAGTCCATTCTGACAGCAACAAGCGACCCGTAAGAGAACAGGAGTGCGATAAAACAATCAGATGACCCAGAATATGACGGACCAAAACTGAACTTGGTGTACTATAACCAACAGACGGATTCTTTCCATTAAATTGAATAACGGAAACGAAAGAGTGCCTCCCTGGTTCCGGAGATACGCCACTCCTGTCGAATTAAAGGACAGGAATTTGGGCATGCGTTTCTGAATAATGTTCATGCAATGACATAAAGCAAGCCTAAAAAACATTATTCCGCGGAAGTTAAACTGATAGCTAAAAGACTGCGGAACCCAAAGACCCTGGCACTTCGAATCCGTAGGGATCAGTATATATCCCAATCTGTTTGACTGGCAACCGTCATAACAGCCACACTCGGGTCCGGCAACTGCGGCGGCACTCTCTGAGTCAACCACCGAATGTTTGCCCCAGTCTGAATCTCTTGTAACACTAGATAGGCAAGAGAATGTATAAATCAAGCAATTCATGGATTGCCGGAAAGTTGCCGTCGAAGAGAAGCTCCTCCGAGAATGAAGCGACTCTGAGAGAGTTCTTAACCTACTATCCACGCGTGGATGTAGCTAGGGCTGCATCACGTCTAACCAACTCCAATCAGCCACTGAAGGGCGGAGTTATACGTGAACAAACTACTGCCCTCAAAAGAAATTACATTGAGAATAATATCCCGTAAATCTTTTCTTGAAGACGTAATGATAACGCCTCAGTAAGGCGGATTACGTATAATAAAGCGTCTAAGTTAAGTCTACTATACATAATGTCGTTCCCAACATTGAAATTGGAAAAGACATAAACGGCGAAAAAGAATATATGCAGTCTTTAATCACACCGTCTAGACGCATATGAACTCTCGGTATGCCCTGCTCTGCCAAAATAAACTATATGTAAAAAAGATAAAATGGCAGAAATGAGCCACGCGGACAAGAAACTAAACTATCATGCTTAGTAGCAGGCTTGTATATATATATAAATATATAGCGTCGAAAAATAAAACACATGTTGTAATGACAATATTGGACTGCGTCGGTAAGTCAGGGACAAAGTCCCTGTACCGATCGAAAAATCCGAGTCCAATGACGCTATAAGTCTCTTATCCAAGATCGCAGCAATGAAGTCCGAAAAATAATCACTGGAAGAAATGCCAGAAGATATGAAAGGCATCTTCCGATACTACTAAAGGGAAAACTCGAAATCTTTCGAATCCCTTTCGCCATCCTGTCGGACCCTATAAAGCGTTCGGTCGTCCGTAGCTTGATGCAACCGCGGACCGCACCGACCCAGCGCCGTCGGATAATTCCTGATTCGACCGAGAAACCGTCAATTGCTGGGATGCTGCGAAACAACTGTGCTAACTCGGATAGCACGTCCGTCACTGAGGCCTGAGGAGCAGCGGTCTTACGATGCATTGCCGCAGGAAGCTCCGAGATCGTTACCCCGTGCATACTTCCAATATGCGAGCGAACGGAGTGTATAGGCCTCGTGTCCCTTGGCTACCGGATGGCGCGACCTATTCGCTGTGGAATCACTGAATGCCGAAACTGATCGGATACTCGAGGTCACGTAGCCAATGTGCGGTCGTGTGCCCTGCTGTGAGGATGAGGAAGCATTAAAGACAGTCTCTCGGACTGTCAATATAACGGAGCGTCCCGAGCAACGGACATATGCTCCGAATGTAAAATATCTGAACCACAACATGCGGTCCCCTATGTTGTTGGCTTCCTCCGATCTGTCCTCAATCTGCCGTCACTGGGTGAGTACTAAAGTAATTAAAGTGCTCGCATCACCCAAATCTCCTTCCTAGACCGCAACGGACGAACCCGGCAGCCGAACCATTCGATGAATGTACGCTACACCGGGTGAGCTAGCGAATGTCACTCCGTAAGCGATAGACATATTCCATGAGCACTTATTGCCGCTAACTCTTCATTAACTATGACGACAGAGGCACACTTTTGAAAGACATCTCCATAACTCTTCGAACAAGAAACCAGAAATGCTTGGATAGCAAGCATAAAATAATAATATATATAGCGTCGTTCAATAATTCGAAAGTTTGTGTGACATTATTGGACTATGTCGGAACTGAGGGACGATGTCCCTGAACCGAACCAAAAATTTCTAAGTCCACCGACGCTATCAGTTTCTTATCCGGCATCGCAGCATATGTTGTTCCGAAAGGGAAAGCTTGAAATCCACCGAATCCCTTTCGGTATCCCGTCGGACCGGATGAAACTTTCGGACGTCCGTACCCGCTTCCGCGGAGCGTCCCGACCCAGCATCGTCGGATAAAATATATGCGACAGATTCAGTTGATGCTGGGATGCTGCGATAAACTGTGCTATTAAGGAAAGCACGTCCGTTCCCGAGGCCTGTGCAGTAGCGGACTTACGATGCATTGCCGCTGGAAGCTCCGTGTACGTTGACTCCCGCACACTTCCTATGCGAACGTCCGGAGTCTGCAGGCCTCGAGTCCCCGGCTACCGACCCAGCGCTGTCGGATAATTCTCGATCCGACACCGTTTCTGTCGGCTGCTGGGATGCTGCGATAAGCTGTGCTATGTGCACAAGAATGTCCGGCGTCGAGACCTGCGGAGGCGCAGTCTATCGCTGCTTCGCCGAGGGCAGCTCCGCATCAGATGGCTCCCGCATACTTTTCCTATGCGAACGTCCGGAGTCCATTAGTCTCGAATCCCTGGCTGCCGGATGGTGTGACCTGGTCGCCGAAGAATCCTTGATCGGCGAAGCTGGTAATATATCGGCGGTCACGCAGCCAAGGTGCGGTCGTATGCGCTGACGAGAAGAGGAAGCCTTAGCAGTCTCAGCGGACTGCCTATACAACGGAGCGTCCCGAGCGACGGACGTATGCTCCGCTAACGACACATTTGTACCACAACATCTGGGGCCAGATGTTGTTGAACGAGAGAGGGGCCTCTCTCGCTTGCCGTCCGGAAGGACCGGAACGAGCTATGAACCGGACTAAAAGGCTTCCTCCGTTCTCCCTCCGATCCGCCGTCACTGGGTGTGCATTAAGTTAATTTTATAGTGCTCGCATCACCCCAAAATTCCTTCTAGACCGCAACGGACGAACCCGGCTGCCGAACCATTCGGTGAATGGACGCTACACCGGGCGAGCTAGCGGACGTCAAAGGCCGTCGAACCTACTAGGGTCCTCTTAGGCAATTGGCGTATTACATGAGCACTTTTCCGCTAGCCCTTCATTAATTGTGACGACGGAGGCACACTGTTGGAAGACATCACAGATACATCACCCTAATCTTGATCGTCTGAAATAGAAATTGATAAAGTAGAGTGACCCTGCGGGGAAAGGACCGGAGTGTCCAAATCCCCAACAACATACCGTGACATACGCTTCCCATATTGTCATCGAAATCATACGATACAGAACAGGAGTTAATGCGAGTACACTGACCACATATAGAATGATAATAAGGTCAGAGGAAGACTTCCTCTTAAAACAATTGATCAATATCCTTTCAATGTGAAAAGAAAACAAGTCCTGGTACTCGCACTAACCCCTGGCAATCAAAATACATAATAATAATATGATCCATTAATATAGAAAAAATAATTGAAATCAAAATATTTTGAAAAAATATTTTTTCAGAACAGCCCAAGTTTCTGAAAAGTAACGTTGAGCCCCAATGGATCCCAAGCCTAAGTGTGGACAAAAATTTTAAAAATATTTTAAACAATTTATTCAACACTTACGAACAATAATAATGTATCTAGTTATGATTAAAATAACATAAAGATATTATTATTTAGAAATCCCCCCCTCACACAGAGGGCTGTTGTAAATGTAAACAATGAGTGTAAAAACACTAAAATAAGACTCCAGGCACCCAGGCCCGAAATCAGTTACCAAAAATACACCATCTGATGCAAAACAGAGACTTCCAGGGAAGAAACTGCAGAACATCAGATGGTAGATGCAGAACACAACGCCTAACCACCCGTAGGTGAAGACGTAAACATGGGGAAAGAACAGAATTCATTCTGTTATTCAGCTAAAACTCCCAAGAAATTTTAGTAATAATAATTACAGAAATTATGCCAAAAGCATGGGAGAATAGCAAGGGGGAACTTAAAGGACAGGGAGAGAGGAAAAACACTTGAAAAAACAGTGTAACTAAATAATCAGAATGACAACAAAATGGCTGCTGCCTTGAAAATAGGTAACTTAACATAATTTCATTAAAAAATTTTAAGTTACAGCCCTGATAATATTCTGTCACACATTCTTTTCCTCTCCTCCTTTTCTATCCTCCTTAGAATCACCATTTCACTAATATTTATGTGTCTGGCATCATTTAAACTGAGATTTAAAAGCACAAAGATCAGTCAGATGTTAACTGATGAAGGGCCAAACTTAGAATGATAAATGGCGCCAATTTCGGAACGTCCTTGACACTGCGCATGCGCAGTAGGGGCGAAGTGTGGAGGGCCTTTCAGGACATGTTTTCTTTAGTTTTAGATGCAAATTTTGGGGATTGGGGGGCAAAATTTGTGTTTGGCCCTATATTTTAAGAGTTAGCACCAGCTATGTCTGGGTCATTGGTACAGTATAAAAATATATCTTTCTCATATAATTATCTACCAAGGATATATCAATCTCAATATAATATGGGGGCTATAACAGTCATGATAATATATATTGAGCAAGTGCGTGGGTCAGTGTGAAAACAATGATCGTGTCGGGCAACACAGAAACAGACCCCACCTTCCCCACCCAAAAACGTTGCATACATGAGTGTAGTAAGGGAAAATGCCAGCAGGGCTTGCCAGGTGGATTACGGATATGAACATACGGGTGGAGAATCACCACACAGCTAGAAGCATGATTGACGTGACCAGCTATAATCAACTAAAATATATCAGTATCCACGGACATTGTGGAAATATGTTTCTACTCAGTGTAGACTGCAAGCCGAGCAGCGTGTTGCTAATCAGCTACGGAGAGAGAGAGAGAGAGAGAGAGAGAGAAGCTCTCTCTCTCTCTCTCTACATAGGTGATGATACATTGATACTGTATGTTGGCATGTAGCTTAGTTATTTAAAAAAAAAAATGCTGCTGATTATGTTGGAACATTCATTAGGATTTATTCAACTACTTAGTTTCTGTTTGCGACTCAATGCTTGATATTGTGGATAGAAGAAAATTAAATCTTTGTCAACAAAATAAAGAGTAATTCTCTCAAAAGCGCAGGCACAACAGATGGAGTCACATAATTTTAACTTCAAAACCACTGATATCTAAATAAGGGTCATTTGGTTTGTTTCCAAGTTCTGTTCATTGTCTCTGTCTACACAGATGTCATCAACCTCATCATCATTATCAAAACTCTGACTCGCTTCACTCTCGTCGTCAGAGGAATCAACTAGACCTGTCGAATCACTGTCATCGCTGGATTCAGAAAATTTACGCTTCTGGCCGTAATGGAGTGGATTTATCGCTACTTCTGGCTCAAGAATAACTCTGCGTTTTGTGGCGCTGGAAAGATAAATCTTGACTGCAGAATCAACAAGCTCCTCCCTTTCTTTGTTTGTCCAACAAAGATTGTTGCCTTTTATCAATATTAAGTTTTCCATGGTACCGTGACTCAATGAAAGACGACGATCAGACAACATTCCTGTCAATATGCTAAACGCTCTTTCCACCGTGCTGTTGCTGACACCCACGCATAAGAGTATCTCAATAATAAGACACACGTTTGGAAATTCAGATCGTCGGTACATGAAAATCTTTTCCCACATAGCCACAGCCTTTGTCCCATTATAGTTGGATCTTACCACTGACTTTAAGTCTTTCCATTCCTTCTTTAAGTTAGACGAAACAAAACCAACATTTGATGCCCTGATGGTCGATTGGAAAGTGTCCCCCAGAAGTATCAAAGTCTCCACCTCCTTTGTGGTAGATACCCAGTTTGCTGGATTTGTCAGCAGTCTCATTGAGGTATACATTTCATTTTCTTCTAGTTCTTTGGAGAACCTTCCCCGTAAACACTGCTCCAACTCCCTCAAAACACGTGCCTTTAACGCGTTATAGCTGCTCAGCTCATTTTGACTACCAATTTTTTTAAGATTGGCGGAACTGTATTCCAAAGTCGTATATTCGCGATTTTCTAATTTGCGGCGTGTATGACCATGTTTCGGTATTCGAGCTTGCAGTACACCTTCAATCTTTGATTTAGAGCTTGCAGTGTCAGTTTCACTTTCTGTCCCTTGATTTAAATTCAAGGTCATGTCAACATCGGCTAGAATTTCTTTCAAGTTAGAAGGAGATTCTTCAATTTCCAGCAAATCAGAGAAGCACCTTTTAAGGATAGGCTTAACGTCACAAACCAAGATAGCTTCTTTTTCAAACTTCTCAGAAAGGAACGAGAGGCACCGAACAATTTTCCGGTAGAAAATACATGTAGTTAAAAACTCTATTTTCCTGAGTCTATCCCTAAAACCCTGTAGTTTTGAGTTTACTTTTGAGAACTGCTGACTGGCTATAGAATTTGGTCAATTCCTCGATATTGGTGTGAGATAAATCTAGTGCCCTTGGTTTTAGGGAAATTGTAAACCTGACAGTCCAGTTGTAGTGCGGTGCTTTTGAAGTGTGCTTTAAATTTCCCACTCTGTTTTCCAAATGTATACAGTGCCTCCACAGATTCTGTGACACCATTAAACAGTTTCTCTTTTGAAACACTGTCTTTTATGGCCAGTTCAGCACGGTGCGAAACACAGTGTATTGTCAAAAGCCATGCACGAGAGTCATTCCGTAATTGAGTGAGAACTCCATTATACACTCCCATATTTACGTTGGCACCATCCGCTGTTGCAGCCACCATCAATGAATAATACTTTTCCCTTGGCAAGCCAAGTTTATCCATGAATGCATCATCAAGAGCTGCTTTGATATTATGAGCGTTCGCATTCCCATACAAATCAATATCTTGCAATGCAATTATAAAATACACCGGAACACCATCCTTCAAAATTCGTACCATAACCATTTCTTTCTCACTCCCTGTCTTTCGGGCTTGGGAGCCATCGCTAAGCATCGTAAATGCATTAACAGTGACCATGAGCTTTTTAATTTTCTCCCTCACAGCTGTGGCAATAGCATCTACGAACTGTCTAGCGGATTTGTGGTTGTCGCAACCCTTGATTAAACGAGTTCCAGTTGCCTTTTGTGCACAAACTATAGTCTTGAAACAACTCAATGGCTGACCGTCGACAGCCAAAATGTAAGCATCTGTTATTAGCTTTTTATAAGCGTTCCTTCGACGATGCAACTATTGCCCTCTTGATGCTTACAAAACCCTGTTTTTTAGAGTCACCAGCTGACAAACTAGTAGCGCCAGTGGGTTGAGATGATTCCGCCTCTGGGCTCCCATTTTCGTTGTCGGCTTCTTTTTGAATTTCTTTATCGTATTGTACTGCAAGGGCGTGGATTTTTGAGTTCAGATGTCTATCGACGTTACATTTCCTGACTGAAGTAGTCCCCATAACATAGCAGTCCAAATCCTTCAGAATCTGTCCTCGAAATCCAGCACGTAACTTGGCGCTGTGTTTGGTGCATGTTTCACACCAAACTTTGTCCACATATTCGGCTCCATTATCAGTAACTGTTCGGTGGCGTATATGACCACCTGTGCTCCAAGATTTAAATGTCTTTACTTGAACTTTATTGCCTTTAGGCTCCGCCATTATTCAAATTGAATGTTTACAGTATTAACACAGTACCAAAAGGCTACAGCGATTTGAATAAGCACGTGCTTAAAACTGTTCAGAGACGCAAAGGAGAATTCTGAAATAATCCACGCACTTGACGTCAGACAATAAACTTGTCAATTGCAGACATTTTCGACACCATTACCGACAGTCAGGAATCCTTTGATGTGCGTCATTACTTGACACTGGAATTCAATTGTTATCCAAGTGTACAGACAGTGTTCCAGACAAAGAATATTATACTGACCCTGTTCAGTGCCATATGACTGATGCCGTGTTCCCTTCAACTCAATTATGGATACTTACCAGGATCGGAAATCGGCCATTTGTGCGAGCGAATTTTTCGCTTGCGTGGGGTCGACTTTACGCGAGCGATATGCGAGCGATTTTACCGCTGGCACCAGAATGCCAGGCCTGCATGAGTGAATAATAAATTAATAATCCATGTCAGATGAACGAAGTCATCGAGAAGAATTGTGTATCACTTTGGGAATATACATGTAAATCCGAATAAACTAAAACATCCCACACGTTTCGAAGGAAACACCAAAGATAAGCACGTGCCATGTGGCTCACGTGACTGTGTCACATATGATATCACATGATTTGAAGATGATTTCGTTCGGTTACTGTGGTGGCAGCACCAGTCGGAACCAGTACACAGTTTTTCTGAAGCATTACCAAAATATTGCATTGCAAAGTTGAAATTTTTTTTTCTGTTTCTTTGACTTTCTGCATTAATCTGCAATTTTGAAATTACTCTATTAAAACTTCATTCAGTGTACACGTTTACCAGAACTGTAAACGTTTAATGCCCATAAACGAAACGTTCACACGTGTAAACGTGGAAGCCTTACAGTATACATGTATCTATAACAATAATATATGAAAGTGTCAATGACACTGTAGCTCAACTTGACAAACTTGAACTTGGTAAGTTATAAATGAAATGGCAAAATTGAAGATCATTGGTACCAATGTCATTTTTTTTGCCAGTGGCAACATTTTTTGACAGAAACTGAAGAAAATCGATAGCTCCCATCTAGAGGCCTCTGCAAATAAGCATACCAGGTTTCAAAGCAATCTAATCATAAATGTGCCCTGTAGGGTGAGCCAAAGGGAAATATTGTGGTCTGACTAAACTAAGTTCTAAGAATGTTGGCTGCGGCAACATTTTTTGATGGAAATTGAAGAAAATCGATAGCTCCCATCTAGAGGTCACCCCAAACAAGCATGAAAGGTTTCAAAGCAATCCGATCATAAATGTGCCCTGTAGAGTGTGCCAAAGGGAAATATTGAGTCTTCTGACTAAACTAAGTTCTAAGAACGTTGGCCGCGGCAACATTTTTTGACAGAAATTGCAGAAAATCGATAGCTCCCATCTAGAGGTCTCCCCAAACAAGCATACCAGGTTTCAAAGCAATCTGACCATAAATGGGCCCTGTAGGGTGTGCCAAAGGAAAATATTGAGGTCTGACTAAACTAAGTTCTACGAACGTTGGCCGTGGCAACATTTTTTGCCGGAAATTGAAGAAAATCGATAGCTCCCATCTAGAGGTCACCCTAAATAAGCATACCAGGTTTCAAAGCAATCAAATCATAAATGTGCCCTGTAGGGTGTGCCAAAGGGAAATATTGTGGTTTGACTAAACTAAGTTCTAAGAATGTTGGCCGCGGCAACATTTTTTGACGGAAATTGAAGAAAATCGATAGCTCCCATCTAGAGGTCACCCCAAACAAGCATGCCAGGTTTCAAAGCAATCCGATCATAAATGTACCCTGTAGGGTGTGCCAAAGGGAAATATTGAGTCTTCTGACTAAACTAAGTTCTAAGAACGTTGGCCGCAGCAACATTTTTTGACAGAAATTGCAGAAAATCGATAGCACCCATCTAGAGGTCTCCCCAAACAAGCATACCAGGTTTCAAAGCAATCTGATCATAAATGTGCCCTGTAGGGTGTGCCAAAGGGAAATATTGAGGTCTGACTAAACTAAGTTCTACGAACGTTGGCCGTGGCAACATTTTTTGCCGGAAATTGAAGAAAATCGATAGCTCCCATCTAGAGGTCATCCTAAATAAGCATACCAGGTTTCAAAGCCCTGTAGAGTGTAAATGTGCCCTGTAGGGTGTGCCAAAGGGAAATATTGTGGTTTGACTGAACTAAGTTCTAAGAACGTTGGCCGCGGCAACATTTTTTGACGGAAATTAAAGAAAATCGATAGCTCCCATCTAGAGGTCACCCCAAACAAGCATGCCCAGTTTCAAAGTAATCTGATCATAAATGCGACCTGTGAGGTGTGCCAAAGGAAATTGTGGACGTACGTACTAACGTACTAACATACTAACGTACGTACGTACGCCGACGGACGAGAAGTGATGGCAATAGCTCAGCTTGACTTTGTCAAGTTGAGCTAATAATATATTATCCAAGAAAAGGATCGCATTCAGTATAATTATTAACAAATGATAGCGTCAAAGAAATACAAAGTAGAAAAGGTCAAAAATAGCACATCAATAGACCAGTTTCTTATGTAATGTTTTTGGACCACAATACCTCCTCACATAGCAAGATTAGAACAATAATGCGAATCTGAATCCAGTGCCCCCACCCCACCCCCTTCCCAATTACAGGGGCTCAAAACATAATTAGTTTGTACATCCCCCACCCTCAAAAAGTGTCACACGTTGAAAATGCTCCATAACAGACATTAAAAATGAAAATCTCTATGGAAAATTGCATAAACATGGCATAACAAAGCCTGACCAGAGTTATCCCTTTCAAAAATGTACGAAAATCACATTGCAGTTGATCAATAATGGTGATGTGACATTGTGAGATAGCTCCTGTGATTGATTTTGCAAGAGCAATTTTTCACTCCCGGTGCAATATATTCGTGAGAAGGACTGGTTCTGGTGCGAATACGGTATAGTTGTTACGGCGGTATCGGATCATCTTTCAAAAATTGACCGCCGCCAATTCAATCTATGTATTTTCCTATTAAATATATACATGTGTGTGAAGACAATTGTCTCCTTGAAAAATGCAAACAAGTTTCAAACCGATATTGTACATGAAAGTGACAAAATAATGCACGCCTTTAGGTGACCTGATTGCGGCGGTACCGGATCAATTTTGGCGATATCGGATCACGCACCCCATTGTACACTTGCGCTTGAGATATCGTTCCCAGATGGGGGACATGCCTTGTCTGCAAACTGGGGGTAACAATGAAAGTATTCCTATTGGAATCATTCAAAGGAACTACGTATTTCTTTCTTGGGTAACTCTAAATCTCAGCCAAAAACATGTAATAAAAATAAAAGTGATATAAATTTTAATGGCCACAACAAAAAACGGTTTCTCGAAGAAATTACAAGAAATCACATAAAAATCATTTTCAAAATACCCCAGGATTGTTAAGTGAACTGACTTATATCTTTGTTGTATAATATAAGAAGCATTTTTGTCTTCACCCACCCACCCCCCCCCCCCACCCCTACAAATGCCAAATTATTTTACAGATACATGTAGCTGTCGATTTACTTGCTTAGGCCTACCGTGGTCTGTGTAGAAATTGTCAGGGTATAACCCTTTATATAACGTTAGTAGCAGACGACACTCGTAAAAGAATTATCGTGTAACTAAAAATGTTCATTTTTTGCTTCCAAAACGTAGGTTATTTCCCCTCATTGGAACGAGCGCGGCACCCTCCAGCCAATGAGGGGATCAGAACCTATGTTTTGGAAGCAAAAAATGAAAATATAAAAAAAGATTGAATAGCGATTTTCGTGTATAGCGCTGGCCGATTTTGGCCGTTACGTTGGGTAAATGATATTTATTTGTTTATTGGTTTTTGGGTTTAGCGACTTTTTTGACAGCCAGGGTCATATCGTGTCGGAGACAGTTTTATATGTGGAGAAAGTCAGAGTCATCGATGAGAACTACCAAGCAGAGACGAGTAATTGTCAACTTCTCAACATTCTTACTCCAGTCCACCCATCACCCATTCTCGTATCAGTTGGTGTTTGAGGGATCATTGGTGAATTGTAACCGTGAAAGCCTACATGTACAGTGTATGTATGGAATTTAGAGTACCAGTAGAAAATAAATCAACAAAGATGAACAACTGGCAGCTCAACAACATGCTAGTAGTATAGGTCGTATGAATCAGGCCCTATTTGGGAGATTTTTCGGGGAGCAATTCGGGGGAGCCAGTGTTAAATTCCCATAGAAGCAAGGGGACTACTTTTGGGGGCGCAATTTGGGGGAGACACCTTTCGTGTGAAAACCATGATGTTGGGTTTTCTGCCTGCCTGTCCGCCCGCCTACCTACCAGCCTGCTCCCCACCCCCCCCCCCCCCCACAGGTCCTGCCTGCAGGGTGCTGCCTGCTTGCCTGGCCTCTGGCCAGGCTTAACCTTCCTGTCTGCCCCGGAGGTCCTGCCTGCAGGGCCCACCTGCCTGACTGCCTGCCTCCTGGCCTGGCCTGGCCTGCCTAATCTGAAATGAGTCGAAGAGTCGTTCAGGCAGGCAAGCAGGTAGGACGTGCAGGGGCAGGCAGGCACTGCATGCAGGACCTGCAGAGGCAGTCGTTCGAGTCATATGTAGAGTCACTCGATCGAACTAGTGACTCCTCGAACGACTCGAATTTGGAGTCGTTCGAGTCGTACGTCATATCCGAGTGCAACATTTTCAAGTGGGGAACTTTGGTTTCATGGATTTACTTCAGTGATACATATAAATGTTATGTATACATAAACATAGAAGAGTTTGTGTGTATGTGTGTGTGTGTGTGTGGGGGGGGGGGGGGGTAGAAAGTAGTTACAGCACCACCAACCCTACATAACATGGGCGGAGATATTTTCCAAAAACGTGTCTGTGTGTGGGGGGGGGGGGGGGGGGGGGGGAATTTAACTTCAGGTGTGGCGTGGCCTGTTCTATTCGATGGTCAACACATATCAATGCCCGAGTGCTATACTTTTCTGTGTCCCTTAGAACACAACAACACTCGGGCAGTGACTTGACATGGGCACAGACCCGCCCATAGTGGCTTTTACACCATGCACGTCTACGTCCAATTGGAGAATCCGACGCCAATTCGTAATCTCCCGTTGAAAAAAATGCATGGTCGCAGGAACTGTCAACACGGTGCGGGTGGGAGTCTCAAGTCCCCCTCCCCTCATTTTTGATTACAAATGTTCCCAGAGATATGCCATTCCACAGGATCCCTAAAAGTACTTCAAAATCGAAGAAAAGACACGTCCGGAGGGTAAATCCACAAATCACTCACCAATAGCCCTGGTGATCAACTCCTCCCTCCCTTACAAAAGACCCCGAGAATCTAGGAAAATGCTTCTTCTGTACAACAAACTTCCAAATTTTGTTTATCCACACCCCCCCCCCCCCCCCCCTCACCCCAGTTGCATCCTGCTTCCCACGGCCCTGTAATGCCTTTAATAATCAGACGCATACGCACTGGAGTTAAGAAACTACACCTATGCGCTATTAAGGTAACACTGGCAAATTAACTATTGTCTCTATATGGACTCTCAATGTGTTTAGTTGACGTTGTTGTATCGGGATATCCACACATCTTGTGTGATTAAAGTGTTATGAACATCAAAAGATGCAGTCGACGAAGAGAGTCTACGGCAAAGCCTACGCGTGCTGTGGGATTGATGCGACTTGCTTTTTTCGTGACATGTGGGCAGTATTTAAATCCTATTTGCATTGGTTTAGAAACTCAAGAACAGTAATTTGCTGTTATGCAATATGCATAATAATACGATTAGAGTATCGTGGATTTTTTTCTAGTTATTACCAGAAAACAAACAACTTTTTGCCGTCCTTGTATTTTCACGTTTTCTGCAACTTAGGAGTTATTTATTGTTTGTGAGTACCCCTGTATTGAGTGAGAAGCTATTTGGCATTTGGTGCAAGAAATAAATTGCCTTCAAAAATATGGCCTCCTAGTTCACAGAAAAACGATAACTTTATTGTTATTCAAAATAAAATTTCAAAGTGATCCGTTACCGCCAATGATCCGATACCGCCGTATCAACTGTAGCAGACTTCCACTCCTGGAACCAGTGGTGCCAACAGTCGAATCTATGAGTTGATTACATATGTGTTTCGTGTTCTATGCATCCCAACCTTCATTTTGATGTATAATTTGTGTATATTTAATTTGAATTTAAGGAATATGAGAGGTGAGAATTTCAAAATAAACAAAATTCCATTACTTATATAGGCCCTTAAATTAAGTTCTGGTACGAAAACGATAGCTGACTTCCAGGAACCAGTGGTACTACGGTCGACTCCAGGAGTTGTCTACACATGCTTTCGTGTTCTATACGTCTCAATCTTCATTTTGATGTACATTTTGTGCATATTTAATTTGAATTGAAGGAATATCAGAGATGAGAATGTTCAAAATAAACAAAATTCCATTACTTATATAGCCCAATAATTTGGCTTAAAACGCTTTCGCAGTAACGACAACACCGATATCATAACATCGATAAAGTGACACTGATGACTTGTGAGCATTCAAAACTTGATTTGATTGAAAAGATTAAAAGTTACTTGTTTCTTCAAATGTGGAAAGAAATTTCTCGGATCTGTCAAATTTTGGCGGGAAACTTTATATTTTAGACAGTTGGCGACTGATACGAGTTAAACATCCTCGGGACAACAAGCCCGTTGAGATTTTTCCGTGGTCAACTCGCTCTTCGTTGGGGGCGAGCGGGCAATTAACAGATCTACCTGTTTAATGCGGGTTTAGGGCGTTGGTCAACCGTAATCAAGTGAATTCGTACTCAGTATTCTTTGGTCAAAAGACCATTTTTAGGGATACGGGTCAATTCGTAATCAGTCAAAGCTGAGTAAATAGTAATCAAGTCAATTCGTAATCGGGTCAATCGTAATCAAAAGTCGGGGTCTATTCGTAATCAAATTCATTATAGTTCTTATCTTAGTATAAGTAAATTTTGTTTGGAAAAAAATATTAAATATATATATTAAATATTTTCTTAATATATTGTATATTGTAGGTATTTTTGTGTTGCATTTGAGACTGAATGTGTTTATATTACAGATGTTTGTATATAGGTGAGCTGTACTGAGCACTACTGATATGCAATCATTATGCAAAACAAACACCAGCTCTCTTTTTTATCATTTAAGCCAACTCATCATTAACAATGGTGTTTAATTAGCATGCTGCTTACGGTATTTAATCGATTTTTGGGTTGCGTATCATCAAATGTTTCCGACTATGGCTGGAAACAACAAGTGCGTTATTTGCAACTCACCTGGACGACCCAAACAAGAAGCTAGCCAGTGTGCCATATGTCTTCGTTGGACACATCGAACGCTTCTGGACTTTTATTAAACATACAAAAAAAAGATTACACAGGAGTTTCGTCCCTCAAATTAAATGGAATCTTACATGAAAATCCACGAGACAAAGCAAACATCTTAAACGATCAATTCCACTCTGCATTTTCTGCAAATATTACAATATCAAAGGAGCAGTTCGAAACATGAGATTACATGTCACAAGCTGTAAACTACTGAACCTTGCCATCACTACACATAACTACTCCCGGGATCCAAAAGCTACTTAACCAACAAAAACCACATAAAGCCCCAGGGCCAGACAATATTCCACCAATCACCCTAAAATCACTTTCTCATGAAATAGCCCATATCCTCAACATGATCTTCCAGAAAAGCCACGAAACGGGCAATGTACCATCAGACTGGAAAAAGTGCTCTAGTTCCGCCTGTCTTTAAAAAAGGCTCACGCTCATCGCCAGGAAACTATAGATCAATATCGTTGACATGTATCTGTTGTAAAATCTTTGAACACATAATTACAAGTGCCCTCATGAAACATGGCGGAACAAGCAATATCTTTTACCGCTTCCAACATGGCTTTAGAAAAGCCAGATCCTGTGAAATTCAACTATTCGATTTTGTTGATGATCTCACAGAAAACATAAAAAACAATGTTCAAACTGATGTCATCATTATGGACTTTGCCAAAGCATTTGACAAAGTAAATCACAGCCTGCTTATACACAAACTCAGATATTACGGGGTCCACGAAAAGATCTGCGATTTGATCCAAAATTGCCTTAGTAATAGAACACAATCCGTTGTTGTGCAAGGGCAAACTTCTGACCCCATACCAGTAGAATCAGGTGTTCCACAAGGGTCAGTCATTGGCCCGTGTCCCTTCCTGTACTACATAAACGAACCCGGGACAAAATAAAATCAACAGTCCGCCTCTTTGCAGATGACACACTTCCATATATCACCATAAACAAACCATCTTCAAATATACAGCTCGAAAATGACCTGCAAGAAATGGGGAGATGGGAAACAAAGTGGTTGATGCAGTTCTACCCTGACAAGTGTAACATTCTCTCAATTACAAATAAGAAAAACAAGCAAATAAATACATATACATTACACGATCATATACTCAGCCATATGGACACCATCAAATATCTTGGCCTAACGATAAAATCTGATCTAAACTGGGACATACATATAAACAACATCTACAAAAAAACCAGCAAAACTATTGGCTTCCTTAGGAGGAACTTAAACATTGCCTCTCGTAAAATCAAAGAACGAGTATATAAAGCCCTAGTTAGACCATTGGTCGAATATGCTAGTACAGTATGGGACCTACACACAAAAAATGAAATAAATAAAATTGAAAAACTCCAAAGGTGAGCAGCTAGATATGTGACAAACCGACATCACAATGGATCAAATGTCTCGGACATGATAGCTAGCCTAAATTGGAAAACACTTGAAGAAAGACGTAAAAATGTTAGACTTCAGATGCTTCATAAAATTGTACACAATACAGTAACAATCGATCACAAATCTAGACTAACCAAGCCACGTCGTACCACTCGCCATTCCCGTCACAACGCTTTCTGTGTGCTTGAGTCTCGCATTGATGTACGCAAATGGTCCTTCTTTCCATGCACAATACAGGACTGGAACAATCTTCCACAAAAAACTGCCACCTTAGAAAATTATAATAAATTCCAAGAAGCACTAGAAACTAACTCAAATAGGGACGAAACATGAAACACTAGTGGTGACATGCCAGGGGACTACCGGGTGTAAACTGCAGTCCTTCGCCACCAAAAACCTAAACAAAATAGATATATATATGCGCATATAGAATGGAATTTGTAAATAGTCGCAAAACATTTTTATAAATACAATAATTGGAGCAGTCAGTGGAGCATTACCTCCGCTACACTGCCCCACTGAACATACCTTACAAGTATATATAGTTATAATTGCCAAATGATACGAAAACAATCTAACAGTCACCATCATACTATAAAACCCTACCAAACACATACCGCTTGAGCAAATGCAAACCACCCTTACCATTGAATGCCATTGGAAAATATCTATGAAACAAGACCTATAAACCCTCCACGAGGGCAAATCCGTGCGCGCCCCCACCCACCCCCTCCCCCCGAAACCAAACCAACAGAATCATCAACCAGTTGATGGAGGCTGGTGCCTGGTGCTAAAAAGAAGAAGAAGACATGTGACATGAGTATTTCGAGAGACGAGTATCGTAAAGAAAATAAAGAGAGGCGACACATGTATCCGATTGACATGTCGTGATTGCAGTCAAACGAGTGAATTTGAGACCCTTTTCCGAATTGTCAACTGTCAATTGTCAGCTGACTTGACGTTTGAATTGTCAACTGTCAACTGTCAACTGACTTCACACTTCGAATTGTCAACTGTCAACTGACTTCACGGACCCGTCAAACGAACAATTGGTTGATCTTCAGAGCACACTACTTGATTCTATTGTGGCTGTTCCAGTCATTAACTATGCTATACAATAATTATTATATTTTTTTTATAATTATTACAGTCGATTTTGAGGCTGGTGTGTGGCAGGCGTTGAGAAGAATAGCACTCAAACCGCCCCCAAGCCGAACCGTCCCAACCTAAGCAACCCAAACCGCCCCCACCTATTTTACCCAAACCGTTCTCAACCCCCCGAAACCCAAACCGTCCCACATCATTATTATTTTATTATTATTATTTTTTTGACACAGAGTTATTTTTATGCAAAACCACTTACCCAAAAGAGAATCATCCAACAAATTATATGCAAATGAATAAATAATGATTGTGAGGGCACATGTATTTCTTAATGTTACAAGCGATGATATAGAAAAAAAAACTGTTAGGCTTATTCTTTAATAGCGATTAAAGGACAAAAAGCCATGTCTGCTAATGGACAACTAGGACATTTTCAACCATTTATAAATGAGTCAACATTTGTTATTTTTTCTACTTATTTCACCGGTTGGATAGTTAAGTAACAAAAAATGGGTAGTTGGTGACTTTTTCACTCTTATTCTTCGAGCGTCAACGGACTAATAAAATGAGGTACTTATGGTGGGAACTATGTTATCATAGTAATAATGTTATCACTATCTTGCATTTAAAGCATTTTTATATCTAGTTATTGATTTCTGTTACAGGATGGCACAGGTGAATCAACAGCAGAGCCGGAAAAAGAAATTTAAATTTGTTTTTGTTGGTAGATTTGCCCGACCAAGAAGCATCGTTTTTACCCCATTTTATCCAATATGTACAGCTAGGGCAGATGCGACGACTACAGGTAAATAAAACCACAAAATTTAATGAACAGGTTGAGGAAATTTGGAAACTCTTATGTAGAGAGATCGATTACATCAAAACAGATACTTTTAAAATGAGCAAAATTAATTTCTAAATTTAATTAATGTTATTATGTAAAATATGCTAGTACTATTTATTGTAAAATGATCAATGTTTTTAATGTTCAGTATTTTTAATTTTGTATTGAAATAAATCACGAAGTTCAGTCTTGTTAGTCATTACTTACGAGTAGACCTAAATACAATAACTTCGCCATGTGTTCAACTGGGGACGGTTTGGGTAAAATAGCGGGGGCGGTTTGGGTAAAATAGTATGGGGACGGTTCGGCTTAGGGATGGTTTGGGTGCATCCCGTTAAGAGCCATGTTTTATATTTGTTGTATATATTTATATATATTTATACTGTCCCGTATATATGTATGTGATACAAGATAAATTGAATTAATTTAAAATAATCCTAATTTTTCGACACTTACTGTGACTTGTTATTTTCACATTATCACTATTCCTTAAATATTCTTCCCAAACGTGGTCCCATCCTGATCTGATTACGATTGACACGGGCGTTTCTCATTTTATCGCTGTCCCAAATTGAACTGATTACGATTGACCTGGGTTTATATATATTTATACTGTCCTGTATACATGTATGTGATACAAGATAAGTTGAATTAATTTATAATAAACCTAATTTTTCGACAATTTAACCGTGACTTGTTATTTTTTTCACATTACCACTGTTACTTTTATTTTCTTCCCAAACGTTGTCCCATCCTGAAGTGATTACGAACTGACCCGGGATTTTTTCATCTTATCGATTTCCCAAATTTATCTGACTACGATTTGACCAGAGTTTTTTGCAGTCCGGGTCAATTCGTGCTTAACAAACTGACTGCGATTTCAATCAGCTTAGACTAAGCACGAATTGACTTGATTACGACCTGACTCGATTCCCCATTTTAGTATAGTCCCCTCCTACATCCGGAACTCGATATGCCCGTCCAATCCCGCTTTGTTTATCAATAGCAGGACGAAACGGCCCATGGACGAAACGGCCCAGATTAATTTTGGTCAGAACGGCCTTGATTTTGAGACGGAAAGGCCCAGATTTCGAGACAAAAAGGCCCATATTTTTCGACGAAACAGCCTTTATTAATAAAAATATTTCTTATGCCTCCATTATTATTTTTTTTTACAAACGTTCTTTGGATTTAGCAAAAAAGAACTTATCATTACAATGGAGTCGGAATTGTGCCCACTTAGATTTATTATTCCTAAACTGATTACCGGTGCGCATCACGAGGGCTCTTGGACAAACGTACCCTGGACGATCACCCCTTGGCCAATTCGTACCACAATTAGGGGGTACGAATTGTATCGGCTAACGCTAATTATAGTCATATTGTGAATAAAAACTACACAAACAATTTTGTTTTTATTGTGTTTTCACATGTCAGAAAACAAAGAATATATTTCCCATATGATGGAAAGAACCCGTCTAAAATATCATTTGTAAAAGGTCTATAAAATGCCCTCTCATTGGAGAACACGCTGTTGACAGGATTGGCTTGATTCTCATGTCTGCGTCTCGTCGATCCTCATTTCTCTTCTTTCATTTTTTTTCTTTTCTCTGTTTTTTTTTCTCTCTTTTTTATTGTTCATTGTTTTAAAACGGGAATGACGGGAAGACAGCCACTAGTGGTACGCAATCTCTCTGTGGTACAATCATGTAGTTGTAAAAAATGTTACCTCTATGCATATTTTTGGTTTTGATTGCATACATGTTGCACTACTGAATAAAATCAATCAATCAGTCAAAATCAATCAATCAATTATCAGACTGAACCCAGGTTGAAAATTCCTCTAAACCTGTAATAACATAAGCGTATCGTTACAGTGTAAACTCCCAATTCATAAACCACACTTGTTCAAGCGGTCGGTAGCAGTATGTCTCGCACGTTTCACCCTCCATTGGCAGGACCTTGGTGCAGGACATCGGAAGTGACGTCATGTCACGGGGCCCAGTGGCACCGTGTTGTGTTGTTATGGTAACCCGCGTGAGCGGCCATGTTGTGACGTCATCCTATAGTGATACGTGGTGTTAGTGCGCATGCGCAGCGCGTGTTGTTAGGATGAAACGTATTTCCGTCATCTATTTTGTATACTTGAGCCGCCATCTTGGTATCTATGGTAGCACGTGATTGCTATGTTACCCAAAGGCCTATAACAAGACAGGGGTATGTTCGGAAGGTATGTCCGATTGAACAGAAGTATTTTCCCGATTCGTAGAATTACCACAAACAACCCGACAAGTTTTACTAGTTCGAATTCTTTCAGAATTCTCTGCTTCTATCTATATATGCAATAGTTTTCGTCTATCTGTCCATGTTCCTTTGTTCTAGAGTATACTCCAGTAGTGTAGACGAGCCTATTAGTTGGAGCAGATTTGCTTATTATTACTATATTTAGCTATTCTGGTCTATTCTTGTTAGTTTTGACCCTATTCCAAATACTCTTGTTGCTTCGTTTATCTAGATCATTTATATAAATTAGAACTAACCAATCAGATTGCTTGATTTCCTATAACCTGTACTTAATTGTACAGAGTTATCTCCCCTTATTACAACGAAGTTGTATCCGATTCTCATCATCTCTATATCCAATGGTAATATGATACTAATATCCCCGGGCACCCCAATTTCGGCACCCTTTTTTAAAAAACATATGACCTTCGGCACGCCTTTTTTGTCATATGTGCTTATGTGAAAAGGCACAATGTGCCCTTGCACATTGGCACATGCTTTATGTGCCGATATGTGCTTAATGGGAAAAGGTACAATGTGACACAATATGCCCTAGCACATAGGCACATACGGGTATTTGAGGATACCGATTGCCTAGTATTGTATTATTTGAGGATACCTATCTAGGATACCTTCTGGAGAATCCCTTTTTTGTCATATGTGCTTACGTGAAAAGGCACAATGTGACACAATGTGCCCTAGCACATAAGCACATGCTTTATGTGCTGATATGTGCTTATGTAAAAAGGCACAATTTGACACAATGTGACACAATGTGCCCTAGCACATAGGCACATACGGGTATTTGAGGATACCTATGGCCTGGTATTGCATTATTTGAGGATACCTATCTAGGATACCTTCTGGAGAATCCCTTTTTGTCATATGTGCTTATGTGAAAAAGCACAACGTGACACAATGTGTCCTAGCACATAAACACATGCTTTATGCGCCGATATGTGCTTATGTGAAAGGCCACAATGTAACACAATGTGCCCTAGCACATAGGCACATACGACCAAAAAGGGATTCCATAGCCACATGTGTTTTCCGAAAGGGATTCTTAAAAAGGAATTCCGTAAAATGAGATTCCTATCCGACTTCGTAAAATGGGATTCCGTGTTTTAACATCGGTACTCGAGGGTATTCCCCTTCCCTGTTAGAAGAATTCAGTTCAATGGGTTGTAGTTTAAAACTTTAATTCTGATCACCTTCGTTATATTTTCATTAAGGCTGTAGACTTTGTTCAGTTCAAAAGATGTTAATTATATACAGTTCATTCAGTTCAAGGCTGTTAACATTGGGATATATTTAGTGGTTATAGTTCATTCAAACAGTTAAAGAGGGTTAACACTGAGATACATATGGGGGTTGTAGTTCATTTCAAACACTGTGATAAAGTTTGGAAGGTTATGTCCAATCCGATCAGTTCGATTTTCTTCATTTTGTTCTGTTCACTTCGATCTTGGTTGTGCTGGATCTTTGTTCACATTGTTCTGTTCCCTTCCATCTTGATTGAATTTCATCAGATCTGTTCAGTCTGTCCAACTAGTTCGATCAATCCGACTAGTTTGACCTTCTTTCAATTTGTTATGTTCACTTGGTTTATTCCATGTAGACCAATTCCACTTAGACCAATTCCAGGTAGACCAATTCCAGGTAGACCAATTCCATTTAGCCCAATTCCAGGTAGACCAACGGTTGGTCTTTCAGGAATTGGTCTACATGGAATGATTATTTTTTTTAAAAATAAACTTTTTTTATTTTCAGTTTTGTTAAGGATTGCTGTTGATTACAAAGAAACTTAATAAATATAAAACTTTTGTTGAGGATTGCTGTTGATTTCAGAGGAACTTAATAAATAAAAACAGTTTCAAATTATTTGATGAATCTTTATTGAATATTATTTAAAAAAATTAACAAATAATTTTACAGAACATGATGGCTTAGAGAGGTTTGAATGAGCCATTCTTGAAAAGGATTAAGAAAAGTAATAGCCTCATTAGTCACAGGATTAGCATAGCATTGATATGCAATTTATTTATTGCTTTGGTAATTGTTGTCTGTGAGTGCCATTTACTTGGTGTTTAGATAACAATATGGAGAATGGCAATTAAATAAAAGTTGCAATAAAAACCTTGATTAGGTGGCTGACATCACAAAAAGAAAAACACTTTAAGCAATAAAATCATACAGATGTGGATATTAGTGGAACATGCTCTTGAAGCTTGTTTTAGGGGTAACAGGACAAAACCCCCCTCAAGACAACCCACATTTCTATAATTTTATCTACAAAATTGAAATTCTTAAGCACTAAAATAATTCTTTGGAAGAATTCATTTTGGTAGAAACAAACACAATTCTATAATTTTATTGACAAAAAAATACTTTACGCACTAAAATAATTCTATGAGAAATTCAATTCTGTTAAAAAAGAATTTCTTGAGCACTAAAATAAATGAGAGGCCATTTTATACACTGGAGCACCAACATTAAATCAAACATCACTTTACACAGAACACATGTATTTTGCTTGGTCAAGGAATGTCTCGGCATTGATAGTACCCTCTATTAGTTTAGTCTTTAACATTTTCAGTCTCTTATCTACTTCCGCATACTTCTTCCTTCTTTTTTGGGTGCTACACCGCTTTCCAGTTGGATAATATTAATTTTTGGCATAGTGTCCTCCCGTTTAAACACATCTACCAGCTCATAAATATTGGGATGGGCCTTCCCCACAACTCTGTTTAACTTATTATGCCACCCTTCAACATTATTGTTTGTACGATGGGATTCCGTGGTGTGGTGGTTCCAAAGTCTGACTGGAAATTTTGCGTCCCTACTGATCCAAGTTCTTTCCATGTAACTGATAAAAGTTAAGATCTCGGGAAACCCAAAACCTTCAAGTTCTGTTTTGAGCTCCTCCCATGTTGTTCTCACACACAGGACAGGAAGAAAAGCAATAGCCAGAACCTTTCTGATACAATCACTAAATGTGGCGTTCTCTGAATTTGAATAGGCAGTTTGTAAGCCACACGTCTGCACCTGGCGCCAGATACTCTGGGAATAGTGATAGTAACAGCCTTTATGTTTGGCTGTTGGAAAACTAACTTTTACAGAAGCTATGAGACCTGTCTCAAACTCTGACATAATTTCTGGTGGGTTGAATAGTAGTCCTTGATTATTAGCAGCTTCCTTTAAGAGAAGAAAGGTTCGATTGTATGTAGTAGCATCTTTTTTGGATAAAAGGCAGTAAACAAGTGGGAACTGTTGACCACTGACAAAAGCGTGCAAGGTAAATATTTGATAAAATATACTCGGGCATGAGTAAAAAGTTCCATCAATAAATATAGTGTCAGCTTCACACAGAGTTCTGAGCCCGAGTTCTGATCCAAATATCAGAATGTCCTTGTTGTCTGTCTTAGAAAGTAGGAAGTTGTCACCTTCAGATGTTTTTAACCAGTCGCCATCTAGTTGGATGTCAGATTTTTCCTTAGGAAGTGTTGGGTATTTCTTATGTCTATGATTATATAGAGAGGTTTTCACAGCAGCAAAGGATGGTAAGGCAGTAGCGAATTCATGTAAGTCATTAGTGGAGGCAATCTCATCTACAACTGATTCATAAACGTTTGGCATTGTTGTTGTTTCTTGAATAGCCTTTCTCTTCGTTGTGGAGATTGCAGTGTCCACCAGATTTTTGGCAATATCTGGAGGGTGATTATGATAGCCAGTAATGGACTCCAGTTGGTCATTGTCAGTAATAGCTTTAACATTGCACTTCGAAGCTTTGTACTGAGAGCCTCTCCAATAGATTCGAATATCTTTTGAGCGTATCTTGATAAACCTAAAACTTTGAGCTATTAGGGCCTTAGCCCCCTTGGCAGTGTCTGTGAAATGTATCTCCTTATCAATGATTTCATGATTTGCCATTTGAATGAAAGGTTTTAGCGCGCCGAAGGCGCGCAGGGACGATGTGGGATTTACAAATCCCTTGCGACCCGGAAATTTGCCATTTGGGTGGCCAGGTTATCATATATACCAAAATGTGGACTGATAAAAATCTTTGATGTGGGTGATGTGTCACTGAATAAAACAATGGTCATTGTTTGGTCCCATTCTCCAGTACCCCAAGTGTAGTGTAAACACCCAAAATGTGGACTGATAAAAATCTTTGATGTGGGTGAGGTGTTACTGAATAAAACAATGGTCATTGTCTGATCCCATTCTCCAGTACCCCAAGTGTAGTGTAAACACCCAAACTGTGACAAACTGTTATGGATTCACAGTGGAAACAAAATAACACTTCAAACAACATGTTAGCTTGTTAACAAACAAAATACATACAAAAATATTTTTAGGCAAATTCCCCCCCCCCCCCCCCACCCACCCATTGAAAAAATACAAAATAATATCTGAAAAAATGACAATAGAAAAATTCCAAGTAGACCAACTCTGAATTACTCTGCTAGGAATCTCAATTACGGAATGCCTAATATGTATACAAGGGAAATCTGATTGAAAATCTTGAAAGCATATATCCTCAGGTAAGTATCCTATAAAAGGTATCCTCGATAGGTATCCTTAAATAATACAATACCGGGTCATAGGTATTCTCAAATACTGAATACTGAAATGAGTCGACGATCAATATGTGCGAGTTACTCGAACGAGCAATTACTCGATAGCTCATTTGCTCGATGGGATTCGAGTCGTTCGAGCAATGACTTATCAGTAACTGCTCGATAGCTTATAAGGGGTATTTGGGATATGTATATCTTGTGGTACAGGTAATAGTATCCTCGGATAAGTATTTTATAAAAGGTATCCTCGATAGGTATCCTCAAATAATACAATACTGGGCCATAGGTATCCTCAAATACTGAAATGAGTCGACGAGCAATATATGCGAGTCACTCGAACAAGCAATTGCTCGATAGCTCATTTGCTCGATGGCCTTCGAGGCGTTCGAGCAATATGTGCGAGTCACTCGAACGAACAATTGCTCGATGAACTTCCAGTCGTTCGAGCAATGGTTTATCAGTAACTGCTTGATTGCTTATTGGCTTTGGGAATGCTTTTGTTATACACAGGGGAGGTAACTCTGCATACTGGTTATGGGAAATCAAGCAATCTGATTGGTTAGTTATAATTTATATAAATGCTCTAGATAAATGAGTCCTCGGAATAGGGTCAGAACGAACAAGAACAGACCAGAAAAGCCAAATATATTAATAATAAGCAAAGCTGTTCCAACTGATAGACTCTTCTACGCTACTGGAGTATACACCAGGACAAAGGAACATGCCTGGGTAGACGAAAACTATTGCATATATAGATAGAGGCGGAGAATTCTAAAAGAATTCGAAATAGTACAACTTATCGGGTTGTTTGTGGTAATTCTCTAAATCGGAAAATTACTCAGATTCAATCGAACGTACCCTCTGAACATACCCCTGTCTTGTTGTACGCCTTTGGGTAACATAGCAACCACGTTCTACCCTAGAAACCAAGATGGCGGCCTCCAGAATACTAAATGGATGACGGAAGCACGTATCACCCTAACAACACGCGCTGCGCATGCGCACTAACACCACGTATCACTATAGAGATGGCGTCAAAACATGGCCGCTCGCGCGGGTTACCATGACAACACAACACGGCGCCACTGGGTCACGTGACTATGACGTCACATGGTATCATCCATGAGATCATCCAAATGGCCCCTGAAACGTGCGAGCACTACTACTGTCGGTGAACATTTCTTGGGCATTAAAATATAACTTCAATGGACGAACCATCGCTCAATACTACGAGTGAAAATACGGCCTATAATATTATCGATTTTGGGTCGGAACGTGGTAAAAGAAAATTAGTAGATAGTCATGTATGTCGCTTAAACAACAAGAACCAGAAAAATTTCAATTTGAGGTGAATATTTTTCTTTAGCTCACTGGTTTAGATTTAGTGCTCTCTCATTTGTTTATTTTTTTTTTAATGAAGCTACAATAATTAATTAATTTGATAAAGCTCTGACAATAAATAATTTTATGACGCTCTAAATAATAAGTAATAAAGTGTGCTTCCTTAATAATTTATTAATTTCATTTAAGTCTCCCTCGATAGAGACGTTTCTTTTTGCCGTGCTTAAGTTGTAGGCCCCTGTCTTTTATAAACCTGTGTCTGTACTTACTTTTTACTTTTAGTCACGGAATCCGATATTTTGTATCTTTCAAAAACAAAAAAAAATACATCGCCTTTTTTTATACTTTCTTCAAATTTATAATCCTCTCCCAAGCCCCATCTCTACATGTATTTTTTTCAGAGTGTACGAGCTGTCCAGACCCGGGTTAATTGAGCGGGCTATGACATGTCCGGAAAGGGGAAGGGGGTACGGATTGTCCAGCGGGAGGGGGGAGGAGTGGATGAACTTCACATACTTTCAAAGGAGGAGTACGAATTGTCCAGGGGAAAGGTACGATTGTCCGAGGCACGATTTGTTCAGGTTATGTGTTGTCCAACTCCCATCACGAGGATGTGGATCCGAGATTAGTAATTGATAAAGGTATACGGTTAATATTTGAATCTGCCCTCCATATACAATGGGACCTCGAATTATTTATAATGAAATCGGATAATTGTCGCTCGTAAACCTCATTTCACTGTGCACTTTCTTGTCCGACTAAATGTTTTTCGGCCTTTTCTGCGACTTCTCCCAGTTATCATGAACAACCCAAGAACTCCCAACGGTCATGTAATACACCATTGTAAAGCTTATTCATTCCCCTTTTCCATTGATACCGGGTACTGTTGGATACGTTGTGTGAATCAAATTTGAGGGGGGAAACACGAAGATGAGTACTATCGTTTTCGAAAAGCGAGTTGTTTACCTTGTTAATATTGATATACCATTATAGCGGCACGTCAGCATAGATTCAAAAATGGTATCAAATATCATTTTTCTTTCGATTTCCCAGCTTGTGCCGAGTACCTGTGGTTCTAAGCGGGACTTAAGTGTTGACCATTGTTTTGAACCCCTGATTACAGAGTTGTTAAATACCTTTTTATAATCCCCTCTTTCTTAAGCCGCTGACATTATCCACAAAATGCCAGATTACAGAACCAGTCTAAATGACATTAACATTTTCTTTTGGTTATCCTACAAAATATTAAAGTCGGTATTGCAGCTGAAATTACATGACATTATAATTATTATAATTAGTGAAGAACAAGTACCTGTTTACAATCCCTTTTCTTTGTTCCGGATATAATACAGAAACAAAGTGAAATTGTTTTACAGTCTCCATGTAATGAAGGTACGAAGGCAGAGTAACTGACATTCATTAATGGGAAAATGTTACAAAATGGTACACTTACTTAAGGTCTGTGTCTTATATAGCAACTGCTCAGATTATACTCAAATTATGAAAGCAACATTAACCTATTCGAGACGGCGGTGGTGGTGGTGGGGCGGGGGGGGGGGGGGGGGGGGCGGGGCACTGGTATGGTGCCTCATTCATCAGTGGGAGTATTGACCTACTTTACTGGACATTTCTACAACATGAAATTGGAACATATTGATCAGGATTACGAGCATAATCTACATGTGGCAGAGCATTGACCCACCGTTGCCAGATTGCGTAAGCAACATTAACCCATTTGGGGGGGGGGGGGTGGAGACTGGTATGGTGCCCCATTCAACAGTGGGAGTTTTTACCTACTAGTCGTTTGTAGAACATGCGATTAGAACACATTGATCAGGATTTCAAGCATAGTCTACATGTTGGTAGAGCATTGACCCACCTCTGCCAGATTGTAAGGCTTCTGGCATCTGTGAGGCAATACTCTGGCATCATTAAGAGGGAAATGTTAGAAAATGGTACGCTTACTTAAAGGCTGTGTCGTTTATAGCTACGGCTCCAGTTATACAGTTTATACTCATATTACGGAAGAAACATGGTAGGGTTGTCAGGTTGTTTGTGGTAATTCTATGATTTAAACGAGGATTCGGGGGGAAAATCCGGGCCAGAAATTTACTCTAGTTCAATCGAACTCACCACGGGGTCCCTTGGTACCATAGCACTACGTGCTAAGCCGATAACATGGGAAATCCATATCAAATAAAGTCGTTTTTGGTGATTTGGGGAGATTGTCGGGTTGTTTGGGGTAATTCTACGAATCGGGAAATGCGAACATACCCCTGCCCCATTGCAGACAATTGGGTAACATAGCATCCACGTGCTACCATAGAAACCAAGATAGCGGCCTCCAGTATACAAAATGGCCGACGGAAACACGTTTCACCCTAACAACACGCGCTGTGCGTGCACATTGAAACCACGTATCACTATGGGGATGACGTCATAAGATGGCCGCTCACGTGGGTTACCATGACAACCAAACATGGCCCAATGGGTCACGTGA
Organism: Pictodentalium vernedei; assembly: GCA_031216915.1. Taxonomy (NCBI): domain Eukaryota; kingdom Metazoa; phylum Mollusca; class Scaphopoda; order Dentaliida; family Dentaliidae; genus Pictodentalium; species Pictodentalium vernedei. Next base: position 648,434,990 of record CM062295.1, read on the forward strand.
CATGACGTCACATCCGGGGTCCTGCCAGGGATCCTGCTGAATTGGACTGGTCGGGTACATTGCTATACTACTGAAGTGTACGAAGAATATTTTGGCAAATGCAGGCATATGTGAGAACTGTGCCCATAATTAATTTACTACTACTTTTGTTCCGTAACCGTGTATATGTTGCAAATATTGATTGCGTAAAAGTGAACTTGTTTTTGTTCTGACTGAGACCGCCTTGTCTTTTGTCTTTGTTATGGCATCTGCATAGCAAAATAGCTATCAAAAAGATTTTTTTCTTTTTTGTTAAATCAGACTTTTTTGTTTTTGTTAATATTTTAATTTTTTTCAGTTTGAAAACCACCAAAACTATTATGGCGCATTCTACAGTAGTATATATACTCTGCTTCATTTTAAAGAATATTCCATAAAAAAACCCTCGACTTTAGGAGAAAATTGTCGGAAAATTTGTTTCCGTTCAATATTGGACACCCACTCCCATCCTCATGTCAGTTTTGGGTGAAATTCTCCAATATTTTTCATAATAAGGGGGTTCTTTTTGTTAATAATGCTTCTAAATAGTGGCTTTAATGGTCAATTGGTGACATTTTGTTACAAAAGATGCCATAATAGTGAAAAAGGAAAAAAATTAAATTGACCGTTTACACACAATTGTTTGGCCACATGACCACCCACCCACTCACCCCATCTATGTTCACGCAATTGTATCCCCCCCCCCCCCCCCCCCGATCAATATACAAAAAACACGATACAGCAGTATGGGACACACTTAAAGGTGTAGCCCGGGCCCGAGCTGAGGAGAAAAGTGTAGCTGGGAAATAAACTTTCGTTTTCTGAGCTGCTTGTTGTTCAATTTGCAGAATATTTTTTATATAGACGAGGGGGTGGGGCGCCAAAATATCGTCGCCTGATTGCCAGAATGTCATATGTCCCATAGGGGACATAGGACATTCTAGCACTCAGGCGACGATATTGCGAGACGATAAGTGCGGAGTGGGTGGGTCTCATGGGGTGTGCTAAAAAACGTGCGTTCTTGAATAATGCAATTTTTCATAATTTTCTACAATATATCAGAATTATCATTATTTATGTTCCAAACCTCCGAGATAATGCTGTAAATCAATCCTAATAGGTTTTTTTCGGGAAAATGCTTTATAATGCACCAGATACAACATGAATTAAGGTAAAATGTGCTAGTATCAACCAATATTCCATTCACTTCAAGGTCTTCACTTATTCACTCAAATATATACCACTCAAAGTTTGCTAAGCACCAAGTATATCCAACTACCTATTTTACGTTTTAGTTGAAATATTGTAATGAAAATTTTGTGTATATATTTTTTATTTAATTATATATTTTGATGATTTAAGTACAGAAATTAAGTTTTTGTTTGTGTTTGACATTATTTTTTAGCTTTTGAATACGATAACCATGGAAAATGGATATTATTGGTAAAAGAGGAAATTTTTCAATATGCCAAAAAGTTGACGGAGCGAACTGGTATGGCTTCAATATCGAGTATGAGAACCATTACTATAATAATAACACTTTGGCCGGCCGCTGATTTGTTGCGGTTCTCGTGTGAGAAGGCGTTGGTTACCCCTGCACTACCAACTGCCTCCCTATTCCTGTGCTTCTTCTCTCCTCCCAACACTCGGAGACGAACTGCTTCATGACATCCCCTTGCCCCATTCTTCCCAATCTCTCCGATTAGCATATTAACCCTGTTAATTACAGCTTGACAACGCCTTCTCATGCTCCCAATCAGGTTCCTCGTGATCCTTTGTGGGATGTTGTTCCATTCTTGGACCAGCATGGCACCAAGCTCCTGGACACTTCTTGGCTGGACTGGGCAGGCTGCAATTGCAAGCTGCAACTCATTCCAGACATCTTCGATTGGATTGAGGTCAGGGGTCTTGCTGGCCAGTCCATACGCTCAATCCCCTCCCTCTTTCGGTACTTTCCGACAGCAACGGCAACATGAGGACGGGCATTATCGTCCATCAGAATGAATCTACCATCTACTGTGCCTGCATACAATCTGACGTGGACATCCAGGATCTCATCAACATACCGTTCTGCAGTCAATGTACCACGTTCAAGGACACAGAGCTCTGTACGTCCATCCCAGCTGATGCCGCCCCAGACCATGATTGGCCCTCCACCATAGCGGTCATGCTCAGCAACGTTGGCTGCATGTAATCGCTCTCCTGGTCTTCTCCATGCTCCAGAACGCCTATCTGTGTGGTCTAGGCAGTACCTTGACCCATCTGTAAAAAGGACAGGTCGCCAATCTTCTCTGGTCCATCCAACGTGGTCCATGGCCCATTCATATCGTGCCTGGCGGTGGTTCTGGGACAGCGGAATGCGGAATACACTGTCTTTTCGATCGGATACCACCTTCGTGCAACCTTGCCTGGATAGTCTGCGTCGAAACATTTACCCCGAATGTATTCTGAAGGTTACTGCGAAGCTGGGTGTCTGTGGCAAAGCGGTTTCTACGGGCCTGAATGATCAAAAACCGGTCTTCAGCTGCAGATGTTGCCCTGTCTCTGCCACCACCATGCCGTCTTACTGGTGTGCCATACCGCTGAAATCTTGCCCAGGCTGTGATGATCACCGTACGGTGCACATCAAGGGCTTCACCAACCTGACGATGGGTAGCCTCTTGCTCCACCATACCTAGAGCCCGCCACATTTCTGATTCAGACAAATGTCTTCTTCCATTTGCATTTGCCATATTCAATCATTAAATCACAAGGGTTTGTGTTGAAATGAAGATTGAATACCCTACACATGTCATGTACATGTAGACAGTACACGAAAACATCCTGAAAATCAAGGGGTACAAGCTTTCCATGACTGTCATGAAAAGTCTGCCTATCAAGAGAGCTAATGTAAACACTTGGGACCATCTCAATACATTCCTCAATCATATCCAACCAAAATATCGCAAACATGTCACAAGCATATTTCACAATGATGTGTCAAATATTTGGTGCTTAGCAAACTTTGAGTACTGAGTCAAAAAAGAAAGTATAACAGAAACAAATGTGATAAAATAGCATAAAGGATGAAATATAATCGTTCTAATGTTGCGTGTTTGTGGACAAAAAGTCGTGCAAAGAGTTTAATGACATGTTGTTGTTGTCCATCCAACCGTATACAATTTTGCTACGGATTTCAAAATAGCACGTGCTACCCGAGAATGTCAAATTGAATGGGTGACCGACGATTTTCTTTTTATGTTGTGCTAGAGAGCCTGGGTTATTGAGAAAACACGACATTTTGAAAAATGCCAAGGTTAACCAAAAATCAGAGGTTGCGTGACATTGGTATGCACGAGGCTGGGATACCTCCAGAGGAGCTCGCTGCTAAGTTCGGAGTCACTGTGGCTACTATTTACCGTCTCATTGGAATGTATAGAACCTCTGGATCTACTGCCGACCGACCGCGTTCAGGTCGACCAAGAGTTCGACTCCCGCACAAGACTGACACATCAGGACGTCTCACTTGCGGGATCGCTTCCTTCCGGCGACTAGGGCAGCAGCAATTACTCGTGGTAGAACTGACAATAGAATCAGTGCACAAACTGTCCGCAACAGATTTGCTGAACACGGCATTCGAAGTAGGCGTCCATACCACGGACCAATCCTTACCAAACGTCATCGTGCTGTCAGAATGGAATGGGTACGTCAGCATGTTCGCTGGACTCAGCAGCGTTGGAGCACTGTTCTTTTTAGTGATGAATCACTATTTTGTGTACGACGCGCTGATGGTAGGGCAAGAGTGTATCGCCGACGAGGAGAACGGGTTTCTGATGCTTGCGTGCGGGAATGCGATCGTTTCGGCGGGGGAAGTGTAAAGGTTTAGGCAGGAATTTCCTTACACCATCGAACGCAGTTGATCTTCATCGGTGGCAATCTGAATGGGCGGCGATATAGGGACGAAATTCTTAACGCTGCTGTTGCCCCGTTGTTGAACGCTAATGTCAGATTGCAGTTATTCTAGCAAGACAATGCCCGATGTCACGTGGCGCGTATCTGTCGTGACTTTCTTGAGGAGCAGAGCTTCGAACTTCTTCCCTGACCCCCACTTTCGCCAGATTTGTCGCCAATCGAGAATCTTTGGGATCAATTGAACCGTAGGGTACGACTTCATGATCTTCAGAAGTTAGGCGATTTACGTAATGTTCTAAGACAGGAGTTGAACGCAGTACCACAGCGTGACTTCCAGAGACTTACCAGGTCCATGTGCTGTCGATGTCTTGACATCCAAGAGGCAAACGGCGGACATACACGCTATTGACTGCATGTGTGAACTTTTCATTTCAACCCATGTCAGAATTGCGACATCATGACGTGACGCTGGCAAGAGTAAGAACATGAAATTATGCAAATTCATACAGCTAGACTCGAAATGTGAATTTACAATAATTTGATTGGGATTAAAGTCGATAATACTATTTGACTCAGTATATATAAATATATATTCTGTTGTTTACTCATTGCCTTTGCTTTAGTATTATGACGATGAAGGAGTGCTAGTGAATTGATTGTGACAACTGCCCTGCTTCAACTTGGTAAACAGTTCCAACACGCTTTCAAATTTCAAATATTGTTGCATGACCAGGCCACGATATAATATCTAGTATAGTTTAACCTGTTATTATTGTGTATTAAGACTTTAACACATGCGTCATTGGTAACTTGAGATTTTGAAGAATTGACAAACATCATTTTCAAATGAGAATTACTGGTTGACAAAATTTAACAAGAAATGAATAAACCACACTAACAAGGTTAGTACTTGGAATCACTTTTGGAATCAATCGTGCAGACTCCTGCCAGAATCAAGTAAAAAATGAATACATGGATCAGAATGAACTCAATTTTTTTGTCATTTTGAGCTTACTCTTATGGTACAAATCAGGGTAATAATTTGAACATATTTTATATACGTCAAATCAGGCGAATTTGGTTGGGCATATCATTCATACTTTCATGCACATTGAGCTGTTCTGGATGAGTTTTTTAGGATTTCTGAAGCCCCATTTTGCAAACTGGAAGGGAAACTAACCTTTCTGAGTAATAAAAAATTGTAACAAGTACCAGGAGTCACTGGTGGAATCAAACTAAAAAACAAATTATAAATTATACTTTTTTCCATACCTGTTATGATGTTTGTGAAAGCAATTCGTAATTTCAATGGGAAAGCGGTTGTGGGTGTCTGAAAATGATAGAAAAATTCCATAAGGTGGTGGGTGGTTGTAACAAAGGGCTAAACCGCCTGCAAATTTTCTACTGCCCCCCCCCCCCCCCCCGATATAGAACAAAGATAACAAAAATGAGCCAGGATGAGTTGAAGTTGACTTTTTTATCTCACCTTTTGTAAAATATGCGATAAATTATCTTTGAAAGACAGTAACAAATGTAGCTGGCTCAGCGTCGAACCTGCTAACTAATTCGCAATTTGATTGTGTTTTCACACCAAAGCCGATGAAAGTTGAGGATTGCCATTTATTACTGTTATGATGTTTTGTTTTTAGTTTAAACAATATTTTATTTCCAGTAAGCAAAAACATCCAAATACAAAAATATATACAGGATACAAATGATTGACGGAAAATGGATCCAGCAGCAAGCTAAAGCTTATGTAAGCTGTCTCCATTGCATTTAAGTACATGTTTTGTTTTCCGTAGTGATATCTGAATGTTTATAGAACTGACCAAGATTTTTGATATGCCAGACATGAAAAATGTGTAGGAATGAAACAAATGGGAATATATATATAGGAATACAAATATTTTTTTTTTTGGGGGGGGGGGAGGGGAGGGGGGGTGCTTGCACAGGTAAGAAAAATCAACAAAAAATTGTTGTTAAGTTAAGCCATGGATGCCTGGGGAAATCATGACTTAACTTAGAAAACAAACTTTAAACAATACAGACTGTCTGATGTTAACGTTTGTGGCTGTTTTAGCGGGCTTCTTTGACCCAAAATAACACGTTACAGTCGAGTGTTTGACGGTGTTTTCTTTATTAATATTAATTACTGAGCTGTGTTTTCTGTCAAGGTCATTATAAACATGTTTACAACAAACTAGATTAGTGTTTGGTGTTTTTATTTTGATAATCAATTATATTTCGGAGACTGTCTGTTATCTAAATATAGGGGAGTCATGACTCAAGTTTAAAAACACTTCAGATGAAATAAACTGTCCGTTTTCTGGCACAGTTTAGATATCGGAAGATACTCGGAATACCATGAAATGTTCCGTTATTCTTTAATGAATGATCTAAGCGGTGATTCTTAAACGAATAACGAAACATTGCATGGCGTTCACACCTAAACTGTTGCCAAAAATGGGTAATCTGTTTTATTTGAATTGTTTGTACACCCTTTAGTTAACATAGCTTGAAAAATAATTTAATTTCACGATTTAAAAAAAAATCTCACACAAGTTTGTAATAAAACCACACAAATGTGGATATTACTGGAACCGATTCAGTGATTTTTTTGTAACTGTGCTATCGTGTACGTTAATTAAATATTATATTTAAACAGATAGGATCTCCATTTTTCTAACCCCCCCCCCCCTCCCCGCCCCCAAATAACAATGGCATGCAAAGGCCGTGCTTATATAGTTTCTCTCGAAGCGATTTTCTAAAGATATACGTGTTCGTAACTGTAAGGGTGATATAAAACACATTGGAATTATATAAATATAAAGTGCTGACTCTTCCCCATTACACTGCTAGTGAAATTAGTTCTTTTAGATTGGTATTTTGGATATTCTAGTAGAAAGTTTCCCATGGTCTCCAGCACGCCTAAATTACACATCTGGCACTCCTGTTCACTGTTGTGCCCCATTTTTCCATAATCTCCAAGGACCCCGACCTCAGCTTGAACAACAGTGACCCCCAAAGACCATCAAGGTACTCTTCAAAACCAGACTTCTCTTGATCACGCACGGCATGCCACCCCTCGGTAGCACATACGTTTAGGTCCGTGATCTCCAATGAATAGTTCACTATTAACCCCCTCACTTGGACCATCCACCCTGTCTTAGTTTTTGAGTTAAAAATACCCTGGGACAATAAATGTTATACCGTAATGCAAACTGCAGCAGTAAGTCCATAAGTTAACTATCTCCAATGAGTTCTCAGTTTATAGTGAAAGTTACGGTATGAGTTCAGTACATTAGGTCTTGAGTATGTTAAAACAAGTCTCACGTCAGCGATTATCAAAGAGGATATTTGAACCTGCCCGATAAATTGGATAATGAAACTCATTCACTTACGACACCTCACTAATGGCTCCAAAACACAAAATTCGCAATATTTTTACCGTTACTTTTTCATTTAAAATTATTTTTATATTCATTAGATCACAAAATAGTAAGAAAGTAAGTAGAGAGTATCTTATATTCACTAGATCACAAAATAGTAAGAAAGTAAGAAGAAAGTATCTTCAATTAATCTTTTGGGGCCAGATTCGGTATTTGTAATCAGATTCGGTATTTAGTGACACCGCTGACTCTCGTTGAGTGACATTATATATTTAACATTGCATGGTAATAATAATAACACTTTGGCCAGCCGCTGATTTGTCGCGGTGTAATCCCTACTTGAAGATATACTGGTTTCGTACACAGGATTTATGAGCCCAAAAATAACATAGCACATTTCTTCCACGGAGGCTCCCCCTTCCCCCTCTCATCCTAGATTAAGTAAGACAAATTATTGAGACGTCATGTAAGGATTACACCACGTATGCTAAGGATGGGGCTTGGGACTTTGAATTCCCAGGTCCCATCCTTAGCACAGGTGGTGTAATCCTTACATGACGTCTCAGTAAGTTGTCGTACTTAAACTAGGGGTGAGGCGGAGTATGTGGTCCCTGCGTGATGATATGCTGGGTATTTAACATTGCAGTAATAAAAAAAGAGTTGTACATGTAAGCTGTTCCAGTTGATAGGCTCTTCTACATCACTGGAGTATACTCCATGACAAAGAAACATGCCTAGGTAGACGAAAATTATTGCATATATAGATAGAAGCAGAGAATTCTGAAAGAATTCGAAATAGTAAAAACTATCGGGTTGTTTGTGGTAATTATACGAATCGTAAAATTACTCTTGTTCAATCGAACACACCCTCAGAATATGCCCCTGCCTTATTGTAAGCCTTTGGGAGATATAGCAACCACGTGCTACCATAGAAACCCAATGGTGGCCTCCAGTATACAAAATGGACGACGGAAACACGTATCACCCTAACATCACGCCTTGCGCATGTACACTCACACCACGTATCACTATGGGGATGACGTCAAAACATGGCCGTTCACGCGGGTTACCATGACAACACAACATGGCGCCACTAAGTCACGTGACATGACGTCACTTCCGAGGTCCGGCACAGAGGTCTGGCAAACCGGGGGTGAAACATACGAGACATACTACTGACCCTAATCCAAGACGTCTTAACCAAACTCGGGAAACTGTCGTGGAAAACAGAGAACATTTTGATATAAAGAAATTGGCACTTTTTAGCGAGAATTATTTGAATCCAAGCAATAAATAATATCCGAATCGGGGCGAAATTGCTCTGGGCTGAAGTTATTGTGTTACTGTCATTCTATTGGCACCACTTGATTTCCTTGACGACGAGAATAACACGGAATCATTTTGTGTTGAAAATGGTTTCTTTCAGAGAGAATATATGCGGACAGAAATGACCAACAGACTGGGTTGCTGTCTGTTTTAATTGGTTAAATGTAGCTAATTTAACAAAAGCATCCAAAGATATGTAAAGTGTCGACAACAATCGTTCTCTTCCAAAAAGTGCACAAAATATCCTCATTTCGAGGTAAACATTTTATTCGCGCTCCATCATTCATGAGTCGATGTGTTATTTAATATTTATTTTTTTAATGGTGTTTAAGGTCACTTACTTCTGCACAATGGCTGATCATGAGCAGAACAGTTTTACGGGCGAAGGAAGCCGGAGTACCCGGAGAGAACCACTGAGCAACGGCGAGCAACTGTCAGCTCCCCAACATACGGGTACGCCTTTATACCGCAGGTCCCCGATTTTAGCGCAGGCTACCGCAGGTCCCTCAAAATTACCGCAGGTCCCTTGTTTTGCGGGGTATTATCTTTGTTTTGACTAATAGTTCTAGGCAACTGTCGTCTCGTTGATATTTGGGGGTATTTTACATCAAAAATCAATAATAACGGAGCATATTTTTCCATTTACGCTATATAAACAACATAAACTTATCACGCTCTTCGTGTCAAAACAATGTGTGCAGACCTATAAAACTATAACTAATATAAAAACTGTCTTCTATTGTACATAACATTCCGATATGCAATTCATCAGGCTTTCAGAGCTTGCCATGTGTCAGGAAAATTACCCATGATGGCATCCCACCCCATGTGGCCCCCGCCACACTCGGGAACATGATTCAAAATATTTCAGCTTTACAACTTTTTAACACTACTATATCGTATTTCTTGGTTGCGGCTTTTTGGTAATTTATTGCATTTATTGGGCATAAAAGGCAGGCTGTCGAGCATGACCACAGGTCCCAAAATCTACCATAAACTACCACAAGTCCCTTCTTTCGCAAAACAAGATGGCTGTTTCTTCCACAAGTTGAGGGACCTGTGGTATATTAAAACTTTATCACAAGCTAGCGCAGGTCCATATGAATTATTTCCCTGCCCCCCCCCCCCCCCCAAAAAAAAAACCAAACTCGGGCAATGTACCAGAGTTTTATGGGGGGGGGGGGGGGGGGGGGAGAGGGCTACCGCAGGTCCCTTTCAGTTTTTCCCCTCATCTTCACTATCTCCGTCATTTACTGCAGGTTAATACTGATAAATGTTTTGTTTCGCGGGGATTCAGCCGTGGGGGTATCCTTACCACAGGTCACTAAATCCTTCGCATATTTATTTTTAATATACCGCAGATCCCTCGTTTTGCTGTTACTCCCACAAATCGAGGGACCTGCGGTATATTAAAAACGTTACTATCACAAGCTACCATCGGTCCTTTTTTAAGTATTTCCCTGCGGCATGTTAGAACTATCGTGATCTAACATAAGTCCCCTGGTCATCCCACTCCAAGCCTCACTATTAGGGTGAAAAATTCATGAAACAAGGAACCTGCGGCAGAACAAAACTATCAGAAGCTATTGGAATTGGGATGCATTACCAGGTAAAAAAATTATAATGAAACTGTTTTTTAGTTGATGATCAAAACTGGTTATCTTTACATATTTTTAATATACCGCAGGTCGCTTGTTTTGCTGTTACCTTCACAAAACAACGGACCTGCGGTAAAATAAAAGCTACCGCAGATCCCTTTTAGTTTTTCCCCTCATCTTCACTCTCTCCGTCATTTACTGCAGGTTAATACTGATAAATATTTTGTTTCACGGGGACTCTGGGATGAGGCCGGTCTGCGCCGTAGGGGTATCCTTACCACAGGTCACTAAATCCTTTGCATATTTATTTTTAATATACCGCAGGTCCCTCGTTTTGCTGTTACTCCCACAAATCGAGGGACCTGCAGTATATTAAAAACGTTACTATCACAAGCTACCACGGGTCCTTTTTAATTATTTCCCTGCGGCATGTTAGAAACTATCGTGATCTACCATATTATATTTCTGATTTTATGCAGGCCCTTGTTTTGCTGGTATCACTCTTGCCCCTGCTCCATATAACTGCAGAGTTCGTTATGGAGGTACTGGCAAGAAAAAGGACAACAATGATAGAACTGTTTTTATTTAATTATCCCCGCTTTCGTCGGGGATATTGTCGTTATCTCCATCCGTACGTCCGTCCGTCCGACCGTCCGTACGTCCGTGCGGTGTTACATTCACTTGCATTAATGTTTAAACTATGCTAATGTGTTCAGGTATCACCAGTACATGTGCATGAAGGTTTCGGTATTTTGATTTGGTTCCAAGTGGTTCCAGTGGAACCATTTTTATCCTTAGAAAATCTTTGTCCGCTCAAAGGTTCTTAGGGTATTGAATTCGATACATTTTAACCATGTTAACATGTTCAGATAGCATCTGTAGATGTGCATGAAGGTTTCGGAATTTTGATTTGGGTCCAAGTGGTTCCAGTGGAACCACTTTTATCCTTACAAAATCTTTGTCCGCTCAAAGGCTCTTAGGGTATTAAATTCGAAACGTTTAAACCATGTTAACATGTTCAGATAGCATCTGTAGATGTGCATGAGGGTTTCACAATTTTGATTTGGGTCCAAGTGGTTCCAGTGGAACCACTTTTACCCTCAGAAAATCTTTGTCCGCTCAAAGGCTCTTAGGGTATTGAATTCGAAACGTTTAAACCATGTTAACATGTTCAGATAGCATCTGTAGATGTGCATGAAGGTTTCAGAATTTTGATTTGGTTCCAGGTGGTTCCAGTGGAACCACTTTTATCCTTAGAAAATCTTTGTCGACTCAAAGGCTCGTAGGGTATTGAATTTGAAACATTTAAACCATGTTAACATGTTCAGATAGCATCTGTAGATGTGCATGAAGGTTTTGGAATTTTGATTTGGGTCCAAGTGGTTCCAGTGGAAACACTTTTACCCTCAGAAAATCTTTGTCCGCTAAAAGGCTCGTAGGGTATTCAATTTGAAACATTTAAACCATGTTAACATGTTCAGATAGCATCTTTGGGTATTGTCGGGGATATTGTCGTTATCTCCGCCTGTACGTACGTACGTCCGTCCGGTGTTACATTCACTTGCATTAATGTTTAAACTATGCTAATGTGTTCAGGTATCACCAGTACATGTGCATGAAGGTTTCGGGATTTTGATTTGGTTCCAAGTGGTTCCAGTGGAACCATTTTTATCCTTAGAAAATCTTTTTCCGCTCAAAGGTTCTTAGGGTATTGAATTCGATACGTTTAAACCATGTTAACATGTTCAGATAGCATCTGTAGATGTGCATGAAGGTTTTGGAATTTTGATTTGGGTCCAAGTGGTTCCAGTGGAACCACTTTTATCCTTAGAAAATCTTTGTCCGCTCAAAGGCTCTTAGGGTATTGAATTCGAAACTTTTAAACCATGTTAACATGTTCAGATAGCATCTGTAGATGTGCATGAAGGTTTCGGAATTTTGATTTGGGTCCAAGTGGTTCCAGTGGAACCACTTTTACCCTCAGAAAATCTTTGTCCGCTCAAAGGCTCTTAGGGTATTGAATTCGAAACATTTAAACCATGTTAACATGTTCAGATAGCATCTGTAGATGTGCATGAAGGTTTCGGAATTTTGATTTTGTTCCAGGTGGTTCCAGTGGAACCACTTTTATCCTTAGAAAATCTTTGTCCGCTCGAAGATTCTTAGGGTATTGAATTTGAAACGTTTAAACCATGTTAACATGTTCAGATAGCATCTGTAGATGTGCATGAAGGTTTCGGACTTTTGATTTGGGTCCAAGTGGTTCCAGTGGAACCACTTTTATCCTTACAAAATCTTTGTCCGATCAAAGGCTCTTAGGGTATTGAATTCGAAATGTTTAAACCGTGTTAACATGTTCAGATAGCATCTGTAGATGTGCATGAAGGTTTTGGAATTTTCATTTGGGTCCAAGTGGTTCCAGTGGAACCACTTTTACCCTCAGAAAATCTTTGTCCGCTCAAAGGCTCTTAGGGTATTGAATTCGAAACGTTTAAACCATGTTAACATGTTCAGATAGCATCTGTAGATGTGCATGAAGGTTTCGGAATTTTGATTTGGTTCCAGGTGATTCCAGTGGAACCACTTTTATCCTTAGAAAATCTTTGTCCGCTCAAAGGTTCTTAGGGTATTGAATTTGAAACGTTTAAACCATGTTAACATGTTCAGATAGCATCTGTAGATGTGCATGAAGGTTTTGGAATTTTGATTTGGGTCCAAGTGGTTTTTCAATCATGTGACAATGATGTGATCAGAACACTACCCTTTATACATCATGTTGGGTGAAGTATCTTGTTTGAAATATTGAAGTAGTTTCACATGTGAGTCTTCAGAAGAAAATTAAATACTGTTTTATCATTTTAAATCACACACATGCGTGAAGCCTTTTTATCCAAGTCTGTATCCTGCACTAACCAAAAAGGAAAGTGCAAATGCGGGGATATACTATAGTGTGCTTTGCACACAAATGGCACCATCTAGTTTATTTTATTCAATTTACGGATAATGAGTAAAAACTACACAACGAAAAAATATAAACAAAACAAATAGGTACCACAGGCACCGTCATTTAGCAAATTGGTCGAACCGGCGAATTGATCCGGTTCCAATAATATCCACATACGACCGAAAGCGCTGGCCCTTTACCCAACGTTATGGCCGAACGCGGCCAGCGCTATACTCGAAATCGCTATTCAAACTTGGCCTATTCTAAATTTCATCTTTTGCTTCCAAAACACATAAATTAAAATATCAACGAGACGACAGTTGCCTCGAACTGTTAGTTAAAACAAAGATAATACCCAGAAAAACAAGGGACCTGCAGTAATTTTGAGGGACCTGCGGTAAAATCGGGGACCTGCGGTATAAAGGCGCACTGCAACATACTAGTTCAGCGATCCGAACGTAGTGGCTACCCCTCTTGTTCAGATTCTTCCCATTCAGTCCTATAGAAAAAGTTCCCATCAAGTTTTTATGGGAACTCAAAACTCGAAATTAGGAATATATATCAAGCCTTCACCCTATTTACCGTCTGCAATCGATAGTACACATATTTCCTTACATTTGGGCCTAGTTTATTGATCCAAACTATGTTTTATCCTTTAATTATCATCAGTTGAATACTTGTGAGGCGTCAACGGAGATTTTGAAATTGGCCATGTTTTTGTATAAATATAAAACAGTAAAAACAATAACCCGGTAATGGTGCTGGTTTCCTGACAAGGGAGGTTACACTCCCCATAGGGGTAGGGTGTGCCACAATAAAGGAGGCAGTTTCTCCACTGAAGGGATGGAATCCACCCCTCTCCCCCCAAACTGCAATACATGTAGGTAAAAAAGAGCTCTAACCCCATCCCCTTGGGGCACCATTCGTGAACATGCCCCTCTTTCAAATTTATCCTACCTTTTTGTGATGTGCAGACATGTTAACCTCCAGAATAATTTTTCAGGGAACCTGAGGGTGATTTTCAGGGAAATGGGATGGATTTCAGGGAAAAGTTCGCACGGGGACAAAATAAAAGAAAAAACTTGTGAATTTTCAGCTCAAGGACCACTATTAACACCAGGTTATACCCAGAACTAGTTGTCAACTGTGCTGATGCATTTATGCTACGTTAAAAAATCATAATATAACTGTTGATTTGCCCCCCCCCTCCAGGATCCTCTTCTTCATGAGTCTGCCCCCCCCCCCCCCCCCCCACACACACACACACACACACACACACACACACTGTCCCACAGAGCACCTCCACCTGTGGTTTACGCTTATCAAAGTCTACTTAGTTAATAATTTCCCCAGTCTGGAAATGTTAACAGGAAAAGATGTGCTAATGTTCAGTTACTTCAAGAACATTAGTACTAAGAAAGTATCTTTATCAAACTTCATGCCTATGGGACGTTTGTGCCCTACACAAAACTTTTCTTTTCATCATTGAAGCCTTTTTTTTAATTCCATTTGAAATTTTCTGGGTGCAGATGGCCAACAGTTAACAGTTCTGTAGTCAGTCACTGCCAGTCAGTCACTGCCGATTAAGATGCTCCTTTCTGTGTCAAGTCTGGCTGGCTGTGAGTCTGAACTGCTTCCAACACTGCACATTATTGCCGTTGTGGTCATTCAAGAAAATAAAAGTTACCCTATTGTCAATTATTTTTTTTAAAAATAAAAAAAAATATAACAAATGAGCTGAACAATGAAAAACAAATTTATAAGAAACAGGTTCTTTGTAGTGACATTAACAAATTCAATTTAAATTTAATTCTCAATTAAATTTTGTGCCCCCTCCTTGACTCACCCACCTGCATCTGGAGTACCAGTTGGTGTGAAGAAACACAGAAATGCTATGGTGTTAAGGAATGCTATTGGTGCCTGATTTAAAAAAAAAACAAATATCTGTGCCCAGTCGCAACCAGTCATTAATCTGATAATCATTGGGCCAAGCGATCTCAGAGTCTCTTCTTTTTTTCGAAAACTACATGTATCTCAAATAAGGTGCCGTTCTTTTCTCAGGTTTTTTTTATGCCTTATGACCCCTTATTGGCATTAGCTCTTGTTAAAGTCATTCCATTAAGTATTTTGGATGTTGCTATATTTTGTCTATGCAAAGGGAACTGAAATACTTATAAATACCAAATATATGAACTTTGCTGTTTTGAATAATGTATAGAAAAGCGCTAAAAATTGTCAATTATGGGAAAATAGTAGTAAAGCACTTGGTGCCAGTGACAAAAAAATCGGTCAATCACCAACATTTAAATGACCATATCTCAAAAAGTATTGAGAATTTTTTAATTCTGTAAAAAGTTTATTTTTAGCTCAACTTTGGCGAAGCCAAATTTGAGCTTATGCTTATGTTATGACCGTGGGACGAGAACGAGTGTTTTGGGGTCCGATCCGAAATTCAAGTTGGCCGCTGGTGGCCATTTTGTACAGACTTAGATGAAATCAGATTTTTGCGCAGAACTTCCATGTGAAAGTGCTGATTTGAATAATTTTTTGCATGAATGTTTAGTAGCATGGGATACATCAGATATAATACAGGTTTTTTTCTCGTACGTAAATTATGCAAATTAGACTAACTTTGATGTATTTAGTGTTACTTTCAGCACTGTAAGTGAAAATGCCAATACGGCTCGGGCTAGAGGCCGGATTTATAAAACGATCTTTACAAAACTTCTTGGGTACATTTGTTATCACCATGGGACGAGAACGAGTGTTTATGGGTGCGGTCCAAAATTCAAGATGTCTGATGGCAGCCATTTTGTACAAAATTAGGTGCAATCAGATTTTTGCACAGAACTTCCATATGAAAGCGCTGATTTGAAAATTTTTGTGTGTGAATGTTTAGTACCATGGGATACATCACATATAATACAGGTTTTTTTCTCGTGCAGAAATTATGCAAATTAGATGAACTTTGTGATTTTTTCAGTGCTACTTACACACAATAAGTACACATGTCAATACGGCTCGGGCTAGAGGCTGTATTTATCAACCGATCTTCACGAAACTTCTTGGGTACCTCTGTTATCACCTTGGGATGAGAACGAGTGTTTCTGAGTGCGGTCCAAATTTCAAGATGGCTGCCAGTGGCCATTTTGTACCGAAATGAGGTCTAATCAGTTTTTTGTACACAACTTCTATATGGCTCAGGCTAGAGGCCTTATTTATGAACCGATCTTTGCGAAACTTCTTGGGTACCTTTGTTATCACCGTGGGATGAGAACAGGTGTTTTTGGGTGTGGTCCGAAATTCAAGATGGCCACCAGCAGCTATTTTGTACCAAAATTACTGCAATTAGTCTTTTGTACAGAACTTCTGTATGAAAGTTCTGATTTGAATAAATTTTTGTTTGAATGTTTAGTAAAATGGAATACATCACATACAGTACAGGTTTAAATTAGATGAATTTTGATTTATTTAGTGCTACTTATACACTGTAAGTGCACATGTCAATACGGCTCGGGTTATTGGGTCCAATCAGTTTTTTGTCACAACTTCTATACAGCTCGTATTTATGAACTGATCTTCACGAAACTTCTTGGGTACCTTTGTTTTCACCTTGGGACAGGAATGAGTGTGTTTTGGGGTGCCTTTGTTATCACTGTGCTATGAGAACAAATATTTTGGGGTTCAGTCAAACCCACTCTGGGACTCAAAGATTTCTTTTCTAATTTAGCATCTGACTGTCACCCACCTTTACAATACTTTACCCATACATTTGTTACAGGCTACGGTCAGTATTTATATACAGACCGTTACAATACTTTATATGTACCTTTGTTATCAGGTCATTACCTAGATGTTTGTCATTGCTGTGTCACATACTATACATGTACATGTCTTGACAAATTGAGCTACAGTGTCATTGACACTTTCATTTCTTAAGCATTGTAGAAGACATTGCACCAAAATTAAAGAGGTATATGTACTTTAAAAAAATCATATAAAATCCCTAACATTAGGTTGAAGGGTGAACAAAATTGAAGACAGATATGAACAAGAGTACTGGCAGAGGTGAGCATTGGGGCAGAACAATGAAGGGCTTGTGTGTGTATGGGGGTGGGGGGGGGGTCCTTCAGAAGGTCACTTTCTCAGGCCATGCACTTGTGCAGATGCCAACCAAGGGCAGGGGTGGTCTGAGACTTTGATGCCTCCCTGCTCGGGCACCTCTCTTCATTTCTGACTTAAATTTTGGCTGACCTCTCAATCACATAAGGAGGGGGGGGGGGGGGGGGGGGCAGGCCTTGTCCTTTACATTACCTCAAAGTCAAGGTGGTAAATGCTGCGCCAAAAGTAGGACTTGGCTACCAACACCTTGTTAAAGCATTCTAAAATAATGATATATATTAAGAAATATTTTTGCATGATGCAAAATAGGTTTTACAAAGCCTTGTATTATATTCTATTTGTATGTATATTGACTAATCATATAGTTTCTCATATTTTGGGCACATTTTTTGCTTGAATCTGATGTGCCCAAATTAGGTGAATATAAAGGCCTGGTAGAGGGTGGGGTGGCATCCAAAAGTTAAGGACGAAACACTGTGGGTACATCTGACATCACAAGGCCAAGACTACCCAGTGAGATTTAAGTTGTATTGAAATAAAATCAACCACAAGGAATTTTAATCTAGTATCACGACATAATGTGCTATAAATGGTATCAATTGCTCCAGAGCCAGTTTTTTCCAATGAACAGTTTTGTGTACAAGTTTTCTACATAAATGATATGTATGTGTGACAAATCGAACCTCTGACAATTCGACCATTTCCTTCAAGTGATTAAATATTTTGGATCACCCCTGCTATCGGCCAGTGCTGTGCAAGTGTATGTTCTTGGGAAAGTTGGCTTCTGAAGTTTACACACCCCCCCCCCCCCCCCAGCCCCCACACACATACTAGACCTTAATACCTCTCCTGGAAATGAATAATGAGAAGGTCTGAATCATTGATATTAAAAATATCACAGTTATCCAATATCTTGAAACTAAATTGTTCAAATCATTTCAGTGAAGATTTGTCAAGGCTTCTGAGTCACACAAATCACTGGTGCAAATTCGTATGACATTAATTTCAACCACACCAAGTTGTCGGCAGTCATTACTTTATTTATTCTTTTATATTAATAATGAACATGGTGGCCTACATTTAATGGGGATTCTGTCGATACAGCCTTTAGCTGGTTCCACTGGAACATGGCATTCACTATCAGCATTCTTGTTGTGCATCCTCCAGTACTGTACTACCAAGTATAAATCATCTGCAAGGTCACATAACCATCAAATGGAACAGGAATCGACACGATGTGAGTTTAACCCTTTACCCAATGGATCGCCCGCATCTGCCCGCGTTATATGCAAATTCAGCAGCTGAAAAAATATTATTTTTCCAAAAATTTCAACAAAACCATGTCATGTGACCCCTTCTTTGGAACGAGCTCATCGAGCACGTTCCAAAGAGGGGTCACGTGATATGGTTTTGTTGAAATGTTTTGAAAAAATTTTAAAAATGATATTTAAAATAATAAATTTTGAAATTGTCTGCGTTGGGTAAAGGATTAATAAAGTATACATGTTCATCAATTAGTCATGACAGTTTGGATGTAGACATGGTCCAGAAAAGATGAGTTTCATGTGATGAATAGAGTGTGATGTTAAAAGATTCAATTTTATACTGAATCATCGTCGATGGTAGCCAGGTGTCAAAGGAAGTAGCTCATAAAATTTGAAATGTGATGGTTCCATTGAAGCCTGGCCGCAATTGAGAGTTAATTCAGTTTGGAAATATTTGTCAGGTTATCCATTAATATGAAAAGAATGACACATAGTGATTAGTCACATGTTGTATGGTTGAAATAAAGATTGCAAGAAGACAAAATAATTTTCTATCCTTTTAATATTTTGACACTTGTGGTTCTTTTAACCCGATTTAATTTTAAAAATGTTTACCAGGTTGCAGGCAAAAGTTTATTATCCCCATATTTTTTTATAAAAAAGTGGGGATATTGTGGTGATCTCTGCCCATCCCATCCGTCCCATCATTGGAATTCAAGGGCAAAGAAAGCCCTCAAAAGACAATAATTATTCCAGCCTAATGATGCATAGAGGCAAAGAAAGCTCTCAGAAAACCAATAATTATTCCAAGCATAGAAAACATTGGAATTCAAGGGCAAAGAAAGCCCTCAGAAAACCAATAATTATTCCAACCTGATGATGCATAGAGCACATTGGAATTCAAAGAAAACCCTCAGAAAACCAATAGTTATTCCAACCTAATGAAGCATACAGGCCATAAAATTTGAGAGGAACGATTTTTTCATTCCTTTTGTGGTTATGTAAATGAAAAAACAGATGACCAAAAAGTTGTTCGTTTGGACCTACAAACAGTTCATCAAAAGGTTGTGTCTTATCACCTTATTTGGTAGCACTGTTTTAAAATGTTCCTGTGGGAAGACTCCTGTCTTCAATGCTCAAACTCCCTAAGACAGCTGATGCCCCCTGTATTTGCTGCAGATTCTTTCGAAATCCATGAACTGTCATACAGCAGGGTCATAGTGGATGAGTCAAAATCCACAGGTTGTCATTTTCTCCATGCATATAATTCAGAGATGATCTGCTATGACACCTAGCAAAATTTCCACCAATGGAGCACCAGGATTATCCCAGTGCGTCATTGGTGGAAATTTTGATAGGTGTCACAGCGGTTATCTCTGAACTGCATGCATGGAAAAGGCCCAACCATAGATTTTGACCCGTCCACGATGGCTGTCCTGTAATCTTTCCTCTTTATTATATCCAGATGAGCATAGAAAGCATCTGTATTCAAGGACAAAGATACCGGGTAGCTTCTTCACTAACCCTTAAAGACCCAATTCTGATTTTGTTCACTTTTCACTGCAAGAAAGCAGGTGCTCCAACATGCAGTTTTCAGATAATGTGCAAGTTACCTTCACACTTGCAAGTTACATTCTAAGAACCCTGTAAGTTGTTTCTAGGCAAGTGTTGGCTGCCTATGTAGGCAGACAAGATATGTCTAGACACAACTTGAAAGCCACAATATGTTGATTGTCACTGATGAATGATTATTGAAAGAATGATTATTGGCGACACTTCCTTGGCTCCACAAATGCATAGATGCTATGTATGGAGGCCCATACAAGACTCTACTTTTTTTGTTATTTTGGCTTAATTATTGGGGTGTGGGGTGGTTCTAAATTAAGTGTTTGGCCTTAATTCTTGTGAATAGAGTCCCATTATGTCTGGGCCACTTGTAGGTATGATAAATACAAAAATTACATGAAATTTCAATAAGAATGATATTCAATTCGATATTTGATTTGATGTAAAATACATACATGTACCCCTATTCCATTCGATTTGAGCAAAAAAATGATCTTTGTCAGGCCCTCATTCTGCCAAAAACTGCCACTTATGTATTGCTTTGAAAAAGTTTCTCCCACCTGTATTCTTCCTTGAGAGCTTAACTGGTAGGCTGCATTTATCGCTGCAATGTTTTTCATCATTGTTGTCTGTCTGTACAGAAACATTGTTAACTGGTAGAGTGCTGAATTATTTTTAGTCATCAAAATGTGTTCACATATGTTTACCTAGTTACAATTTATGGGAAAGTGCCAATAGGCACTCTCCCATAAATTGTAACAAGGCAAATCCTAACAGACTAAATAATTTCACTTCAAAGGTGGTATGAACAACATTCACAAAATGTGAAGCCTTTAAGTGCTGTACTGACACTTTAGAGTAAAACCCAAAATATGGGCTTCCAGCACTCTATCAGTTAAGTAATCTGCAGCTGTGTTCAGGTATATGAGGGAGTAATTATCATAAAAATTAATCTGATCCTCTAGAGGTTAAATATGATTTGAATTTGGGTAAAGGCACACAGACTGGGGCATAAGGGTCTCATGGACATGTTCATTCGATTTGTATTCTGAAATAGGCTATGATTTGGATGAATAAATTAAAATATTGTTCTGAAACTATGTTATTAGGTGGAAATGACGAACCTTTTGGTAGTAAAGAGTTGATGTTATTGTTTTCATTAATTTTAGGACATAAAAAAATAGCAAAATGAGTATCGAACTTCGATCCCTGATAGAGACTGCAAAGGCTCGAACACCAACAGATATGTCAGCTGATAAGACATCATCAGCATTAGATGTGTTGATTGAAAGGAGGAAAGCAGAAGATAAAGACAAAGCTCTTCATCATTGGTGCTTACTCAGGAAATGCATTCGTAACACCATTGACAAAGTTTCAGAGTCAGATGTTAAAGATATGGTTATCTCCCATGGGATTCATCATCTACGAAAAATAGCACATGAGAAGAAAATACGTAAAGTTGTGTTTATGAACTCTAGAAAGGTAATTTTGAGGAAAATTAACTTCTTTTGCTTCTCTTCTACTACAGCTGCAACAAATATTTGTGATATATGCTTGAATTGTGATTCATTACTTGTGATTCAATGTGTATCATCGTTCACTGTGTATGTTAATACGATAAATATAAATATTGTCAATAAAATCCATTTCTTTGACTTTGTAACTTGGTACAGTGAGATCCTGTTAACCCTTTACCCAACACACTGGATATCAAAATTTATTATTTTAACCCTTTACCTGACCTGAAAAACAGATGACACTTGCAAACAAAATTCTTGAATAACGATTTTTTTTCATTTTTTGTCTCAAAAACATAGGTTATGACCCCTCATTGGAATGAGCTCATCGAGCTCGTTCCAAAGAGGGGTCATAACCTATGTTTTTGAGACACAAAATGAAAATATAACGAAAATTAATTGGCGATTTTTTAGAATAGCGTTGTCGAGTATTTGCCATTACATTGGGTAAAGGGTTAATTATTTTTTTTTTTCCAATTTTTTAAAAAAGCTTTTAAAAAAATATCATTTGACCCCTCATTGGAACGAGCTCAATAAGCACGTTCCAATGAGGGGTCACTTGATACAGTTTTGTTGAAAAACTTTAAAAAAAAATAATTTCAGATGCTTTCTTTGTAAATTTTGCTGGTGGATGCTGCCGATTCATTAAGTAAAGCATTAATACCATACCAACTTTTAACAAGATTACGTCCCTACCAAGTTACGAAGTGGTAAACACTTGATTAAATGGATTATTCAGTTAACCCAAATTTGGTAAATTCCCTCTTTTATGTTAAATATTTATTTGATTAATCCAATATCCTTTGTTTGGCAGGTTCAAAGAGGTCTGTCAAACAACAGTGTTCTTACACCTTTTTGAAATTTGTGAAAAAGTATGGAAGTTTGTGTTGGTCTGGAAGGGTCTTGTATAGAAGGAAACAATGCCTTGAGAGCATTGAAAAAGAATGGAAATAATTCATTTTTTGGACAGATAATCACATCAACTGACTGATGTCAAAATTTAAACCCACTATTGTTTCCCATGATGCAACTAGGAATTTAACCAATTCACTCATGGTGTCGACACTATTATTCAGCAGGGAGAGTATATATGTAGGTTGGGTATATCATCGCAACTTCTCCAAAACAGTTTGAGCTGTGAGGCTGAAATTGTCAGGAGTTGGGCTGCATATCTCGAAGAATTTTGTGTACAATATATTTTTTTGTTAAAAGATGGAATGTTGGTATGCTTATGTATTCTAATTTTCTTTTGGCCAAGAAGAAAAGATTCTCCATGATGAAGGTGTGTTCGACTTTGATAAACTTGAATCTAGTGACAAATATAGAAAGTGATCTCAGTGTATAGTCACCTATGTCTTTAATCCTTTATCTAACATAGTGGCCAAAAAACGCCATGAAATTGACCAAAATAAGCCTACCACAGTCTGAAATATCTTAAAAGTGTCTTGATAAAACCATACAAATATGGATATCATTAGAACTGGCTTGTTGAGCTGGTTCTTATGACATCCATATTTGTATGGATGGTTTTATTGCAAAATTGTGAGAATTTCTTTCAAAAAATGTGAAATTTAATTTATTTTTTTAAAAAGCTGTGTTAGGTAAAGGGTTACACCCACAGAATGGTCAAGAAAATTTTATTTGAAGTGTTGTCTGCTTTTCAGGTAAAGAAGAGGATTAAAAAAGTATTGACTCCTCAATCATTCGGCAGCGTTTATATGAGTGAGGTTATTTTTTTTTCAATTGGGGGTTTAAATGACAGTTTTGACAGCCAGGGTCACCTTTTGTCAGTCAGGTTTATGCATGGAGGAAGCTGTAGTACTCAGAGAGAACCACTGAGCATCAGTGAGGAACTGACAGACACCCCAACTTTCTAAATCTCCATAAGCAGGATTAGCATTGGTTGAAGGCAAGTTCACCATTGACGTGCAGATGGCCTAAGTAGACTGTATCATCACACCCCTAGAACATTTCATTTTAGAATGTCCCAAATACAGTGGAACCCTGTTAATTGAATAGCCACTTTGCCAATGAGAATTATTCAATTAACAGGAATATTCAATTAACAGGGACAGTGTCATTATACTGTATTCTAGAGATAAACTTAGCATTTATTCTATTATATCTTGTTTGACAGAGCTCCATGAGCTCTGTCAATCAAGATATAATAGATTAAATGCCTGAATTGGATGTACTGAGGCCAAATATGTCTTTAAACAGAGGAAAAATGGGGAGAGTCAGGGTAATTTCTAAACAGGTTACAATATTTTTTATTCAATTAAAAGGAGTTTACTCTATAACCCATATTCAATTAACAGGTCAAATATGTACTGAAGGCATGGTAAATGGTTTTGTGTTGGGAAATTATATTCAATTAACAGGGTTATTCAGTTAAGAGATATCCAATAAAGTGGGTTCCACTGCATTTGCATAATACAACCAGATTCCTTAGAATAGTAATGAAAAATGGGATGAAAACATGAAGGATAAGTCAATGGGAAATTACATGAGGGCAAAGGTTCAATTTTATAGTTTGGGTGATCGCGTGTAAGTGCCAATAGGAGGATTTATGAAACTCTTTTTGACTGAATGCAGGAAGATTAGGAGAGAGTCAAAAGGAATAGCGCGGCAGGGGCTGGGTTAATGTAGGCCTCATCCTTAGAGTACTATGACAAATCAGAGGGAGGCCAAATAATTATTGATCACTGAGCCACTGAAGTGAGGTTGTACATAATTATGTACAGTGGTGTGTTGAGTGTTTTAACCCTTTAACCAACGTAGAGAATATCAAAATTTATTATTTTAATTACTATTTTTGTAAATTTTTCAAAACAATTTCAACAAAACCATATCATGTGACCCCTCATTGGAACGAGCTCAATGAGCTCATTCCAATGAGGGATCACATGATATGGTTTTGTTGAAATATTTTGAAAACTTAATTTTTTTCAACTGGTCAGTTTATTAATTACGCTGGCAGATGCGGGCGATTCGTTATGTAAAGGGTTAACTGAAATACACTTGTAGTTTTTTCCTAATTTAACCTGCAGATCACAGCCAACAGGATTTCCAGAAAGTTTAATTCCATTTTATAGCTTATGACTCCCTCATTGAACATCTCCCATTGGGCTTGTTGTGATGGGGGTGGGTCATAAGGTGTGTTCTGAGTAAAGAAATAGAAAAATGTAGATAGTAATTTTAGTGCATGAAACATGGCATATTTGGTAGAGGATACAATGAGGCAAACATTTTCACCTGAAAATTGTGAAATGGAATATTTTCTTGCTGCTTTCATGTATATGACAACTTTTCAGAAATATTTGACGTGTGATGGAAAGAGATTCAGAATTTTTCTTGACGATGGCAGAAAAGGAGAAGAAATCAAACCAGAGGAACCTATGAATAGAATTATTTATGCATCTCAAACAGACCAGTTTGTTGGTTGGACACATGAAGACAATGAAGTATTTGTAAGTTCAAGTAGAAAGGTTTATTGTTTTCAAATATAATTCTTCATCTTTATCAGGTCTGGAAATAAAGAGCTTACCATCGTAACCCATTAACAGGTTACGCTAAATAATATGGTTGTAACCTATAGAAATTATGTGTTGCAATGCTTTTCCATCTGCTCTGTTTTACTACACCAGCCATGCTGTTTACATCTAAACAGAATTCCGGCCACAATAAATAGCAACAACTAATACATGATCTTGCTTTGGTGAGATTGTGCATTAGTTTTTATGCCCCTGACCCTCTCGGTGTGCATTATGTTTTCACCTTGCCCACCATCATCCATCTGCCGTCCATCCATTAACTTTTGGTTTCCATTGAATAACTAAAGAACTGCTTATGTGATCAAATCAGAATTTTAAGGGTTACTTTTGGATGCCTAGACAATGCTTCCTTTCGATTTTGGTTCAGCTTGCCAATTCAATATGGCCACTGTCCGTTGAGCTTTTATTGCATGCCTATGCTTTCATTTTCATGAAATACACGCTTTTTTCTGCAAAAACTGAAGCAAACAGTAAATTTTTTTGTATTGTCCTTGAACAATACGGATCACATGCCCAGAGTATTTAACTATTTTTTTTTTTACGTTTGGGTTATTTTGGGCAATAATTTGTGTTTTTTAATAGTTTTTAGTAAACTGTAGGCATGCAATAAATACAGAACAGCATAGAACTGTAATTTTTCACCACACAAGATCGATTTTGGCAGTGGGATAATATTGAACAAGAAGCTGAAGGATCAAAACTTATTGCATTATGAGCATCACTTCACGAGAGATTTTCTCTTTTATCTATTGAGACCACAGGTATCAAATTATTTTGTTTTAACATTTACTGCAATCTTATTATGTAGCATATGATAACATGTTTAATCTATTGACAGTTGATGAACAGTGAATATGAAATCATATCACAAGCTAAGAATCCTACTAAGCTGTGTCTTGTACAGTACAACCCGAATATTGGTGAACTTGTCACAGTTGGACCAGGGTATATAACAGTAAGTGAATTCAACTTTTTCTTTATGTGCAAACCTTTAGTTGTGTAGGTGGGTATTTGTAGTAGGTCAGGCTTTGTGTAGGTTCGAAATTAATTTTGATTTGAAATTGTCCCAATGATTCTATTCAATTCGATTCAATTCTAAATGCCAATTTGGAATTTTCAAATTGTCAAGATGCTCTCAAAATTCTACCAACTTTTCTTTTCTTGAACTCATCTTCTGTCATCAGGTCTCCTGAACAGGAGGCAGGAAGGGAGGTAGAGGGGGGGGGGGGGGTGGTGTGTGTCCTGAACAGAAGACCTGATGATAGAAGAAGAGTTGAAGGAGGTTCTGCGTAGAAAACTCCTTTGATTCCATTCTGGAATTTTCTGCTTTTTTTTTTTTTTGATTGACCTGCCGATTGAATACTTAAGTGGACACTAGCAATATTTAAGGTTCTAAGCAGGTACAATATTTACAATTTGAAGGGCTTGAAGATTCAATTCATTTCAAAATCTGCCTGATTTGCTTTTGTTTCGATTTGACCTGACATTTGAGATTTGTTGAGTCATAGTAGTAGGGTTTTGCTTTACTGGTAAAATCGGGTTATATTTCTTTTGACCCCCTGCAGCCAGGGGTCAAAATTTCAACTTGAAAATATTTCCCATAATGCAACTAGGAATACAAGTTATTCAGTTTTGTTTGCCAAAGCTCTGTCAAAGATTGAATTGGTAAATTACTGACTGTATTATTGGAAAAATTTGCTGCTTGAAATCTGGGTATTTTGAGATTGGGTGAACAAAGGGATAAATGTGTAGTGCTGACATTACTTTCTTAAGTTAACCCGCTATCAAACATACTGGCCATATTTGGCCAGCGCTATTCACAAAAATCACCAAGTAAATTTTAATATTTATTCAATTCTTTTTAAAACATAGCTTATGACTCCTCACTCATTGGAATGAGTTCATTGAGCTCGTTCAAGTGAGTGGTCATAAGCTATAATATTTATGTAAACAATGTAATTATCTAGTTAAGCTATTAAAAATAAATTATTGTTTCTCAGGCACCTCCCTCGTCATAGAAAATCTGCCTCGTCACCTTTTTTTTCACTTGGAAACTCTTCTATGACACTATTTTGCACTTGTAGGGCAATTATTTAACCAGCTATACCTTGCTTGACAGACAAGATATAGTCGGTTAAATTTTCAACTACATTATAGGAAATTTTCACTGCTGAAAAATGTTGGTTTGCCACATAACGGTGTATGTTGTTAAATTTCTGATTCCAACAATTTTCAGAACTGTTTTCTGAATAAACAGAAAAAAGGCCTCTATTCCTCACCAAATAATTTAGGAAAAACTGTCTGAGAAACAAGAAATTATTTTATAGGCCTTATTCAAGAAAATTTATGTGCATGTGTCATCCTTCAGTAAAGAGGGGGTCAAGGGTTATTCAGTCTGTCAGTCAAACTACCTTATCTGGCTGTATCATTATACTTTTATGTAGTTGACAAAATTTCTGGTGCCATCCATCCATCCATCCATCCATATCCATCCATCCATCCATCCATCCATCCAAGATTTTGAAATTTTCTTTTGGCACTGTTAAGTAAAGGGTTATGTTAACAGTTACCCCTTTACCCAACTCTCAGAATGTAAAAATTTATTTTAACTATCTGTTAAAAGAATTAAAACAATTTCTACAAAACCTTATCGTATGCCCCCTTAATGGAATGAGCTAGACAAGGGGTCACATGATATTGTTTCATTGAAATTTTTTTAAATGTTTTTTTATCCAACTGCTCAGTTTATAAATTAACCCTTTACCCAACGCAGATGATATCAAAATTTATTATTTTAAATATCATTTTTTAAAAATTTTTCAAAATATTTCAACAAAACCATAGCATGTGACCCCTTGTTGGGATGAGCTCGACGAGCTCGTTCCAATGAGAGGTCACGTGATATGGTTTTGTTGAAATTTTTTGAAAAATAATATTTTTTCAATTGCTGAATTTGCATATTACGCGGGCGGATGCAAGCGATTCATTGGGTAAAGGGTTAAGTGGACAGATAGGGGCAGTTTGTTTCAGTAAAGGGTTAATAAACATTTTTCATTCGCTTCATATTTGATATTCTGGTTAAAAAGAACTGAAACTTTGGATTTTTTTTAATGTTGGTGAAAGGGGGCACGGTGGCTCAGTTGGTAGAGGTGCAGGCTGCAAGCCGAGAGGTCCTCAGTTCGAATCCCACCTGCGGCAACTGCATTGTGTCCTTGGGTAAGACACTTCACCCCCATTGCCCACGTGGGGGCGCGGTGACGTTGTGTACTAAGGCGTACTGCACGTCGATGGTGCACCTGTCTTCAACCAATGCTAACCCTGCTTGTGTGGAGTTGGTATGTTGGGGAGCTGACAGTTGCTCGCCGTTGCTCGGTGGTTCTCTCCAGGTACTCCGGCTTCCTCCACCCGTAAAACTGTCACGGTCATGGTTAGCCATTGTGCAGAAATATGTGACCTTAAACACCAATAAATAAATAAATAAATAATGTTGGAGAAATCTTCAAACGTAAATCATGGACTTTTTGTTTGCAGAACTTTGCTTTTCGGTATGGAGCAAGACATTTGATTCCAAGAAAAATGACGAAGACTGATTTTGGTGAGAACAACATGTTTACATTCATGGTGTTAGAAGGAACGGCAAGCAGAACTCAAAAAATCTTTCTCTCCATAGCAAATGGAGTTGTGGTAAGTATAAATGTTCTTATGAGTGCAACATGAGTAATGTAACATTAGTTATTATCAGGCATGTAGCCAGAATTTTATAATAGGGGTGCCTAATTAGTTGGGTTTTTTTTGGGGGGGGGGGGGCTAGTCCTATCTAGGTCCCTCTCTGGTTATCCCTCCCACTCTGAAGTGGGGGAAGGGGCAATGACTGGAGGGTCCTAGTTAGGACTAGCCCCAACCCTCCCCACCCCATACCCTCAAGAAAGTTTTGCTAAATTTAGAGCGAATCTATACAATCTTTCATCACGTCTCGCCTCGTTTTCGAGAAGGTAGCGCTACTCATTGTACAAGCACGACTTGTAGCTATACCTCCCAAAAACAAGTCTTGTTGTAATAGAATATTCTGTATGAGTATAATGTGCACATAACACATATTTATTAGTATCAGATACAGGTAATATTGATTAGGAATACATGCCTAAGAAATCTTAACCCTTTTCCAAAGAGAACAGTCATAGACAGCCAGCACCATTCACAAAAAAAAAACATTAAAATGTATTATTAGTTTTTACCTCCAAAACATAACTTTTAACCCATGAGTAGACTAAACATATCAACCTTGTTATGTTTTGGGCAAAAATGAAAATTTTTATTCAAGAGGAGACCTTAAAATTTATCCCCTTTTGCAAGAATTGGTCTTGATTCATATTAACTCCTGCTGCGAGAATCTATTTTCAATTCTTCAGTTATTAAGAATTTGAGAGTACTGCTATACCCTTTTGAGTGCAACCAGTACATAGTCCATAGTACAAAAACAATTAACTTTTTTTTAAATTTACTAGAGTTTAATCTAAAGGATGAGTTCCAATTTTGGTAAGTTTCTTGTGTTATATGTACATGTACAGTTAAAACTAGAAGTCCTGTCATGAAATGCGCACAAATAGCACGTCGATCTACGCGTTAATCTACGCATTATGACCATAGTAAGGCTATCAAATTCTGTACATATGGCCTGTGCACAAGCAATGTTTCAGTCATTGGACCTCTGGGTAACCCGGAGATCCATTGGCAGAAACTTTGCCTGCATTTGCTATGAGTAAACAGGAGAACCTGCCGTGCTTTGGATGCCATTCGATATGGCAATTGCCCGCAATTCCTACACGCAGTTAAGCCTAGATAAGTGCATAGTTTGTGACAGGACTTCCAGTTTTAACTGTAGAACATATTATCCAACATACAGGGTTTGGGTAGTCTTACTGATGGAAGTTACAGTACTTTGTCAGTCTTGGCTGCTTCACCAGGCACCACTAATTCAAGGCATTACCTTATGAGGGGGCAAAAAATAAGTTGAATTCCTCAGGCCTGATTCTTATTCTGAAATAAATTTTAAGCCCTGAAGAAATTACTTCAAAGCATTGTGCTCTCGTAATGTTGGGTGAAGGATTTAACAGGCAGGAAACAAACACCTGAGATAACAAAAAAATCAGACAATAGTTCTGCAATGTGCTTGAAAATTTCCTTGCCAAGTCCCTGATTTCTTTCCATTCGGGCTATACATACCATGTAAAAAGGTGTTGCTGTATTCATTGAAGGAAGGTGTGGATTCAAATAGCAGCCCACCTTGTATAGAAAAAGGATCAATCAATGCATTGGTGAAGATAGTAGCATAACTTTGATTTGAATCAGGGTCTTTTGAAAAAACTTTGGTTTACATCAGAAATTTCCTTTGGAATGTGACAATAATTCTCTTTACTAAATAACTGCTCTATAATACATAGTATTTGGACATTTTTACACATTCATGGATGTTTGTTGAAAATAAAGTTGTTTTTGTTATAATTTTACACTATTCACAAAACTCACCATTCAATTTTCATTATTTTTAGCTCACCTGAGCGAAGCTCAAGGGGAGCTTTACTAATCACTTTCGTCCGTCGTCTGTCCATCCGGCATCCGGCGTTAACTTTACATTATCGACTTCTTCTAACAAACTACTGGACCAATTTCAACAAAATTTGCTGTGCATGTACCCTATCTTATGTCAATTCAAGTTTGTTCAAATCAAGTTGACCCGCCCCTCGGTAGGGCCATGCCCAAAAAGTGTGCTTAAATCTTAAAAAATCTTCTTCTCATGAACCATCAGTAGCAGAGACTTGATATTTGGTGTGCAGCTTCCTTTTGAGGTGTAGACTCAGATTTGTTCAAAAGAAGTTCGAGTAGCTATATTTGCCTTCGTTATGGGAGGGGCAAGAATTTTCGCCCCGCCCAAAATTTCTACTTTTCAAACCGAGAGGCAGGTTTGAACCAAATTTGATATGAGGGCTTATTGGGTCATAAGTACTTAATTTATGCCAAAATGTTTTTTCCTGTCACCCCATGGGAACCGCAGGAGCTAAAAATAGAAAAAAATTAAAATGCCCATATCTCCAAAACTACACGGCACTGAGAATTCTTATTTGGTGTGAAGCTTTCTTAGGACCAACAGAATGAGCTCTGTCAGACGAGATTGAATTGGTTAAATTTCTAGATGCATTATGGGAAAAAACAGCTTCCTGAAATTTTGGTATTTTGACAGAGTGAAGGGGGTTAAAAGTGGGAAAACAGTAGAGTGTGAAGAGTTGCAGATATAATGTGAAGCAGAAAATGTCTTGCAATAAATATCTTCTTTCCATGTGCAAGTAAGACAAGTGTCATTTGAGGTATTACAGTTGTATGTTATCACAAAAATAGTTATCACAAAATATCCTTCCATACCATTCACATCCTGTGCATTACCCAGTCTTCTTTCCAAGGACTACAGTGTTATTAAGGCCACACAAAGCAAATCTCTAGTTCTCGTGCCTTTTTGTTTTGGAAATGCATGCAGACAGGCTTCTTTTATTTTATAATTTAAATTATTATTTCTTTTCCCACAGAGGTTCATGTAGGTGAGTTGTTTAAGCTTTAGGCCTGATAATCTACAGA
This sequence comes from Pictodentalium vernedei, assembly GCA_031216915.1. Taxonomy (NCBI): domain Eukaryota; kingdom Metazoa; phylum Mollusca; class Scaphopoda; order Dentaliida; family Dentaliidae; genus Pictodentalium; species Pictodentalium vernedei. The sequence continues at coordinate 648,466,807 of CM062295.1, forward strand.
ATAACAGGAATAGTGGTGTATTTTATCCACTTTGTTAACTTGGCAAACTAATTAATTTGGTTGTTTAACCCTTAACTCTTAGAAGCCGGGGAATCAAATTGAATGTATTGAACATGACATACCGTAAAAAACTTACAGTAAAGCAGGTTCTTCTTGTCAAGTGCCGTCTGCCTGAATCGCCATCTGCCTATTCAGGCAGATGACACTTGACTAGAAGCACCTGCTCAGTGTTTATTCTCCCCCAGCCCAAAGATAGCCGAACCGTCACAACCAGATTACCTGCCGTATTACATCACAGGCAAGAAAACTCGACTCCCGGCTTCTAAGAGTTAAGGCCCTAATTCTGACTTTGATAACTTTTTAATGCAAAGGAACAGGTGTCCCAACATGCATTGTTTGGGTAAACTCAAAACTCGTTTTCTAAGTATCTTATCAGTTGTTCTACTTAAAGCTTGACTAGTTAAAGCAAAAATGTATAAAAAATCTCCAGACCCTTAAGGGTTAAAGGTTTAACCCTTTACCCAACGAATCGCCTGCATCCGCCCGCGTAATATGCAAATTCAGCAGCTGAAAAAATATTATTTTTCGAAACATTTCAGCAAAACCATATCATGTGACACCTCTTTGGAACGAGCTCGTCGAGCTCGTTCCAAAGAGGTGTCACATGATATGGTTTTGTTGAAATTTTTTGAAAAAATTTAAAAAATGGTATTTAAAATAATAAATTTTGAAATCGTCTGCGTTGGGTAAAGGGTTAAGTTTGCAGAAGTAACAAAAATAGCATGCAGCTGTTAAAGTGAGCATGAAGGAGGGTCTGAGAGACAGATTTCTATTTTTTTTTTATCTGTAGATAAATATGAATTGTTATATATAACTTGGGACTTTCTGATATTTCAGTTGTGTTTTGTAAGGCATTCTGCTCTGATAAATCTTTTGTTTATAATCTGGAGGGTACAGGAGACATTTCATGCACTGAACATCTGACTGCACTGAAGTTATGAAATTCAGAGATCCAAAACAATTCTGAAGATTATTTCTCTCAAATGCATGAGAAAACAGTTTGGGACTATGAAAAATCAATTTTAGAAACTGTAATTCTTCGTGTCAACAGAAGCACCATGCAGAGGGAGACAAACGATATAGAATTATAATTAAAAAGTATCTCTATGAAGATATGTCTTTTAATCACTTCACTGTGTTTAAATACATTTATTATTATTATATGCCCATTTTTAAAAAAAATGGGAGTATTGCACTGTCTGGGCACCCATCCATCTGTCCCTTAACCTTTTTCTTGTCCGGGACATAATTTTTTAATGGGAAGAGATATCATGATGAAACTTACACAACCTATGTTCCATGACTAGATGGTGTGTTGCAAAAATATTCATGACTGGGCCATCAAGGTCAAACTCACAGATAGAGCTTAACACATGGAATCAGCATGCACCTCAACTGTTTCATGTCTAGGCCACACATTTTTAAAGGAAGGAGATATTACAGTGAATCTTAAACAACATATGTACGACCACTAGGCTCCCACCAAGTGATATATAATGGGTGTATGCTTTCCTGTTAGGTGGTGCTCTTTTTTTTATTGTATTTACAGGGTTCCCGCGGGCCTTGAAAAGTCTTGAATTTGAAGCCTGGGCCTTGAAAAGTCTTGAAAATGGGACATTTCTAAATATGTAACATACTTTGCACTAATAGTGCAAAGTATGTTACATACTTGTAGTACGAATAGTCTTGAAAAGTCTTGAATTTTGTATTTTCCATTATTGAAAAGTCTTGAATTTGCATTGAAAAGGGTATGGAAAAGTTTTGAATTTGCCCCCCTGAAAAGTGCAGGAACCCTGATTTAGCATTTTTTTTTACAGGTATACAATTTGTTTGAGGGTACTATGTTGTGCCACAAAAAAGATCTGCATGAAAGACCGGTGACAGCATTGGTTTTCTTTAATCCACTGAAATACTTGATAACTGGTGCTAGAGATGGCTGCAGTATGTACTAATTATATATTACATATTTACATATATTTGTACAGAAAATGAATAATTTACCAGTTGAGCAGAAAAGAATTCATTACAGATCTTGACTTAATAATACCGTATTTACTCTATATATTGGGACACTCTATAATGTGGGACACACATTTTTTCCAGAAAAATATTTTTTTTTTATGCTCCAATGTTTGGGACACTCAGGAGACTTGTTTCCAGTTGGCCCAGTCACCTGAAAACAGTGCAAAATGCTCAATATTAAAGCTAAGTTTGTGCTCAGTTTTCCTTTTTAAACAGTGAACAATTGATAATACATACTGATTTGTGTTGTTTTTATTTAAATCTGTTCCTAAGTTTTAATATTTACAGTCCGGACTGACATGAAGAAGACTATTTAATATTACCTTGTGACAGTCTTCAACCCTTTACTGAATGCTAGTGGCAGATGACACTCATAAAAAGAATTCTTGTGTAACTAAAAATTTTTATTTTTTGCTTCCAAAACATAGCTTATGACCCCTCATTAGAACGAGCGCAATGCACTCGTACCAATGAGGGGCATAAGCTATGTTTTGGAAGCAAAAAATGAAAATTGGATGGCGATTTTTGTAAAAAGTGATGGAAAGTTAAAAAATTTATAGTAATTTATATATTTTTTATACTTACCAATGACCCAGACATAGCTGGTGCTAACTCTTAAAATATAGGGCCAAACACAAATTTTGCCCCCCAATCCCCAAAATTTGCATCTTAAAACCAAAGAAAACATGTCCTGAATGGCCCTCCACACTTCACCTCTACTGCGCATGCGCAGTGTCAAGGACGTTCCGAAATTGGCGCCATTAATCATTCTAATAACCAGTGCCTGGTAAGCGCTATGTACTCAGCGGGGAGGTAAGAGTTCCCAACTCCTGGGAGGGCCATCCCCGTCTGGGTCATTGGTAAGTATAAAAAATATATAAATTACTATAAATTTTTTAACATTTTTATACTGTACCAATGACCCAGACATAGCTGAATAGTAAAAAGGCTGGAGGGCCAAGGACATAGAGCAAGATGGAATACGCTCAATTATATAAAATAGAGTCATCCCCTCTAGGGAAAAAGAAGTATTAGGCCTTACATGTATCTTTCTTATTTATGATAAATTAGAAAGATACAACACCTTCCAAAATTGAGCATCATACATCCATGTACTCTATTAATATCTAGTATAATCCTTATACTAATAATTTTTAAAGTAAGCCAATAAATAAAGTAAGTCTAGAGAATAGAGACTCTTTATACTCCTTAAAAGTGTCTGAGGATAGCATAATCATGTCCGTTGACACGTGCTATATTCAAAAGCTATACTTTAAAAACTAAGACTTGAATGAATTTTTAAAACATAAACTTCTCACTAAACAACCATCCCAATAACAGCTCAGAATTACTAACTCCGGAGGAGGTATCCCCTTGTTTTCATAGTAAAACAGGTGACCCAAGGGAACACCCTCCCCCCCCCCCCTTTTTCTTGCCCTGGGTCAAATAGCCCAGAGCGAAGAGGGCAGCAGAACGGAGTCACTGCCGAAACAGACAGCCTACCTAGCTATAGTAGCAACTGTTAAGTGAATGACATTCTGAGCTGTAGATAATAGACCTAACAATAGAGGCCTCCAGAAATGGACTCAATATTTCTGAGATAAAAAATTCATGAATGTGGATGGCTGAGCGCAATGAGCAGCCTTCAAAAATCTATAATAGCGACACTATTAATGTAAGCCCAAGATGTAGAAGAACTCTTACTTCATGAGCCGAAATCTCAAACACAACTGCTGAGTCAAAGATATACCATAAGCAGTATCGATAGTTAATTGAATCCATTAGCAATAGAATGGAGCGTAACGTCCTTCTAATAGGCATCAAAGACAGAAGAAGTTTACGCCCATAGTAATAAACAGATATCTGTTTATAAATACATAAACTCTAACCGGACAGAGTAAAGGCCTATGCCCGTACGAAGATGGAAGGACCTTAATAACAATAGGTTCCGGATATTAGGAACCTAACTCTTATGCAAAAATCCAACCTAAATAGTAAAGGAAGTAGTGATTCCGAAACTACGAAAGTGAAAATCATCCACCGATAGTGCATGAAACTCACTGACTCTTCAGTAAAAGAGAAGCCAACAGAATTACTGTCTAAAAGGTCTGAATTTGAAAACTACTGTTTCCAGAGGCTCAAATGATTACTTAGCTAAATAAGAACCGAAGTTAAATTCCATATAGGAATTTAATCTAATGATTCTAAGTCTATTTATCAAAAAGTTACTAACTGACTTAGATAAAGAGACATAAGACTCAATTGTAAACTATCATAGAGTGCATAGGTATGAGGTAACATAAACCTATAACCTAAATAATAACAGGCTGCAGTAGATCTTGTCAAACAAGTATACTAAAAAGTTGCAGTGAGTAGTATGGAGGGATCAACAATATGAACATAGTGATCCCTACACCAACGACGGAAGAGCCTCCACTTTGTGAAGACAGAGATGCTATCAACAGAAATGTATTGTGGTTGTTTATCTTAGCAATACCTGCTGAAACAACAGCGCCGGAGGATACGCATATCCTATCATTCCGTCCTGTTAGATCAATAGAGCGTTAACAACATTAGCTCAGAGATCTGGACAAGCAAACACATACGTCTGCAATTGATTAGCAAGCTGTGTCGTAAATAAATTATCATTGGGCGCTCCCATTGATAGCAAATCTGATTGAATACTTGTTTGTTGAGAGTCCATTCTGACGGCAACAAGTGACCCATAAGTGAACGGGAGTCCGGTAAAACAATCAGACGACCCGGAATATGACGGACCGAAACAGAACTTGGTGTACTATAACAAACAGAAGGATTCTTTCCATTAAATTGAATAACGGAAACGAATGAGTGCCTCCCTGGTTCCGGAGATACGCCACTACTGTCGAATTAACGGACAGGATTTGGGCATGCGTTTCTGAATAATGTTCATCCAATGACATAAAGCAAGCCTAAAAAACATTATTCCGCGGAAGGTAAGTGCTTGCTTAGAGACTGCGGAACCCAAAGACCCTGGCACTTTGAATCCGTTGGGATCAATATTATATCCCAACCTGTTTGACTGGCAACCGTCATAATTATAACACTCGGATCCGGCAACTGCTGTGGCACTCTCTGAGTCAACCACCGAATGTTTGCCCCAATCTGAATCTCTTGCAACACTAGATAGACAAGAGAACGTGTAAATTGAGCAATTCATGGATTGCTGAAAAGTTGCCGTCGAAGAGAAGCTTCTCCGAGAACGAAGCGACTCTGAGAGAGTTCTTCACCTTACTATCCACGCGCGTGGATGTAGCTAGGGCTGCGTCACGTGTAACCAACTCCAATCAGCCACTGAAGGGCGGAGTTATACGTGAACAAACTACTGCCCTCGAAAGAAATCACATTGAGGATAATATCCCGTAATTCTTATCTTGAAGACGTAATGATAACGCCCCAGTAAGGTGGATTACGTATGATAAAGCGTCTACGTTAAGTCTACTAGACATCATTGACGTTTCCAACATTGTGGTTGGAAAAGACCTAGACGGCGAAAAAGAATATTTCCGGTCTTTAACCACGCCGTCTAGACGCATATGAACTCTCGGTATGCCCTGCTCTGCCAAAATAAATTATTCGTATAAATGATAGAAAGGCAGAAATGAGCATTGCGGACAAGAAACTAAACTATCATGCTTGGTAGCAGGCTTATATGCATTTATAGCGTCGATAAATAATACACATGTTCTAATGACATTATTGGACTGTGTCGGTAAGTCAGGGACAATGTCCCTGAACCGATCCAAAATTCCGTGTCCAATGACGCTATAAGTCTCTTATCCAACATCGCAGCAATGTAGTCCGAAATAACAATCACTGGAAGATAATGCCAGAAGATATGAATGGCAGCTTCCGATGATACGAAAGGGAAAACTCGAAATCTTTCGAATCTCTTTCGCCATCCTGTCGGACCCTATAAAGCGTTCGGTCGTCCGTACCTGATGCAACCGCGGACCGCACCGACCCAGCGCCGTCAGATAATTCCTGATTTGACTAAGAAACTGTCGATTGCTGGGATGCTGCGAAAAAACCGTGCAAACTCGGATAGCACGTCCGTCACTGAGGCCTGTGGAGAAGCGGTCCTACAATGCATTGCTGCTGGAAGCTCCGTGATCGTTACCCCGTGCATACTACTAATATGCGAGCGAACGGAGTGTATAGGCCTCGTGTCCCTTGGCTACCGGATGGCGTGACCTATTCGCCGTGGAATCACTGAATGACGAAACTGATCGGATACTCGAGGTCACATAGCCAATGTGCGGTCGTGTGCCCTGCTGTGAGGATGAGGAAGCATTATCGACAGTCTCTCGGACTGTCAATATAACGGAGCGTCCCGACCGACAGACATATGCTCCGAATGTAAAATATCTGAACCACAACATGCGGTCCCCTATGTTGTTGGACGAGAGAGGGACCTCTCTCGCTCACAGCCCGGACGGACCTGGACAAGCCAGGAACCAGACTAACAGGCTTCCTCCGATCTGTCCTCAATCCGCCGTCACTGGGTGAGTACTAAAGTAATTATAGTGCTCGCATCACCCAAATCTCCTTCCTAGACCGCAACAGACGAACCCGGCAGCCGAACCATTCGATGAATGTACGCTACACCGGGTAAGCTAGCGAATGTCACTCCGTCGATCCTACAAGGGACCTCTTAGGCGATAGACATATTCCATGAGCACTTATTGCCGCTAGCTCTTCATTAACTATGACGACAGAGGCACACTTTTGAAAGACATCTCCGTAACTTTGCGAACAAGAAACCAGAAATGCTTGCTAATAGCAAGCATATAATAATAATATATATAGCGTCATTCAATAATTCGAAAGTTTGTGTGACATTATTGGACTATGTCGGAACTGAGGGACGATGTCCCTGAACCGAACCAAAAATTTCTAAGTCCACCGACGCTATCAGTTTCTTATCCGGCATCGCAGCATTCTGGTCCGACGAAAGAAGCTGTAGAAGATCAAGTCAGATGACATACACAACAGCATATGTTGTTCCGAAAGGGAAAGCTCGAAATCCTCCGAATCTCTTTCGGTATCCCGTCGGACCGGATGAAATTTTCGGACGTCCGTACCCGCTTCCGCGGAGCGTCCCGACCCAGCATCGTCGGATAAAAAATATGCAACAGATTCAGTTGATGCTGGGATGCTGCGATAAGCTGTGCTATTTAGGAAAGCACGTCCGTTCCCGAGGCCTGTGCAGTAGCGGTCTTACGATGCATTGCCGCCGGAAGCTCCGTGTACGTTGACTCCCGCACACTTTCCTATGCGAACGTCCGGAGTCTCCAGGCCTCGTGTCCCTGGCTACCGGATGGTGTGACCTGGTCGCCGATGATTCTCTGACTGGCGAAGCTGACTGGATATCCGAGGTCACGTAGCCAAGAGCGGTCGTGTGCGCTACCATGAGAATGAGGAAGCCTTATTGACAGTCTACTCCGTACTGACTATATGTCTGGGGCCAGATGTTGTTGTACGAGAGAGGGGCCTCTCTCGCTCGCCATCCGGATGGACCAGAACGAACTATGAACCGGACTAAAAGGCTTCCTCCGTTCTCCCTCTAATCCGCCGTCACTGGGTGTGCATTTGGTTGATTTATAGTGCTCGCATCACCCCAAAACTCCTTCTAGACCGCAACGGACGAACCCGGCTGCCGAACCATTCGATGAATGGACGCTACACCGGGTGAGCTAGCGGACGTCAAAGGCCGTCGAACCTACTAGGGTCCTCTTAGGCAATTGGCGTATTTACATGAGCACTTTTCCGCTAGCCCTTCATTAATTGTGACGACGGAGGCACACTGTTGGAAGACATCACAGATACATCACCCTAATCTTGATCGTCTGAAATAGAAATTGATAAAGTAGAGTGACCCTGCGTGGAAAGGACCGGAGTGTCCTATTCCCCACTAACATACCGTGACATACGCTTCCCATGTTGTCATCGAAATCATACGATACAGAACAGGAGTTAATGCGAGTACACTGACCACATATAGAATGATTATAAAAGTCAGAGGAAGACTTCCTCTTATTACAATTGATCAAAATCCTTTCAATGTGAAAAGAATACAAAGTCCTGGTACTCGCACCAACCCCTGGCAATCAAAATACATAATAATAATATGATCCATTAATATAGAAAAAATAATTGAAATCAAAATATTTTGAAAAAATATTTTTTCAGAACAGCCCAAGTTTCTGAAAAGTAACGTTGAGCCCCAATGGATCCCAAGCCTAAGTGTGGACAAAAATTTTTAAAATATTTTAAGCAATTTATTCAACACTTACGAACAATAATAATGTATCTAGTTATGATTAAAATAACATCAAGATATTATTTTCAAGAAATCCCCCCCCCCCCCTCACACAGAGGGCTGTTGTAAATGTAAACAATGAGTGTAAGAACACTAAAATAAGACTCCAGGCACCCAGGCCCGGAATCAGTTACCAAAAATACACTATCTGATGCAAAACAGAGACTTCCAGGGAAGAAACTGCAGAACATCAGATGGTAGATGCAAAACACAACGCCTAACCACCCGTAGGTGAAGACGTAAACATGGGGAAAAGAACAGAATTCATTCTGTTATTCAGCTAAAACTCCCAAGAAATTTTAGTAATAATAATTACAGAAACTATGCCAAAAGCATGGGAGAATAGCAAGAGGGGACTTAAAGGAAAGGGAGAGAGGAAAACACTGAAAAATCAGTGTAACTAAATAACCAGAATGACAACAAAATGGCTGCTGCCTCGAAAATAGGTAACTTAACATAATTTCATTAAAAAATTTTAAGTTACAGCCCTGATAATATTCTGTCACACATTTTTCCTCTCCTCCTTCTCTATCATCCTTAGAATCACCATTTCACTAATATTTATGTGTCTGGCATCATTTAAACTGAGATTTACAAGCACAAAGATCAGTCAGATGTTAACTGATGAAGGGCCAAACTTAGAATGATTAATGGCGCGAATTTCGGAACGTCCTTGACACTGCGCATGCACAGTAGAGGTGAAGTGTGGAGGGCCATTCAGGACATGTTTTCTTTGGTTTTAGATGCAAATTTTGGGGATTGGGGGGCAAAATTTGTGTTTGGCCCTATATTTTAAGAGTTAGCACCAGCTATGTCTGGGTCATTGGTACAGTATAAAAATATGAACCACACACAACTTGATTCAGCATCAAAACAAGACCAGGTTGTGTTTTTTCCCCATTTTCTAAGATGTGGGACATCTGTGAAAATATTTATTTTCAGCTGTCCCAATACATAGAGTAAATACGGTAGTAATCCTTTACCAAATGTAACAGAGATATCTGACCAGCACTCAGTGGCGGAACAAAGATTCGGAGTTGGTTAGGGGTGAGGGTGGTGGAGGGAATGGGGGCTTCAAGTTGGGATGAGGACAAGAGGTAGAGGTCCCACCGCTCTTGGCATGGTCTGGTGGAGGAGCCTCCCCAGAGAATATTTTGGAAAATGAAAGATCAGTGCAGCCCTCCAATGGCTTCTTTGCTATAAGTGTATCCATGGGGTAAGTTATTATCTTTTCAATAATACATGGCCATCCATAGTGGATGTTCCCCTGTGCCATCATGGATAATGCCGTGTCCCCTGGTCTTGATGCTTATATTTGGAGGTAGAATTCTTTTTGGTGTTCCTTAAATTCTATTAGGAAGTCAATTATCCTGGGGTAACTATGCAAGCCTGCTTATATTCTTCATAGTCCTGTATTGACACTCCACCTTTTATCTATTCAGCATGTCTGGACTGATGGTAAGGCCTCAAAAAGTTAAAAATCTGATTCTCAGGCCCTCCCGCATGGTCCTTTTAGCTACTGCATGCTCTCTTTTTATAACCAATGCAAACTTAAAAAAATAAAAATTAAATGGTTTATGTCTGATATTTTACCCAAGTTAATACATATGATAAATTTGTCCCTTGAGTGCAACAAGGCTTTTCCATGCTTTAGCATTGCAAGGCCTTCTAACACTCAAGGGAAGAAATACACCACCATACATGCTGTTCTGGACTGTTGATTATGAGGCCTAAGACATAAAACAACCAAGAACATGAACTTTTGATGGCAAAGAAATACTTACAAAAAATAAAATTATCGCCCACCTGCATGCAATTATACAAAAAATGGCCTGAGAAACAGAAAATCTACTTTATGAGGCCTAATGGTGGTTAAATAATGGCAAATTTTATGAATTTCTTTATTTATAATACCTACCACTGACCCAGACAGGGGGTACTCTCCCATGAGTTATTCACTCACACCTCCCCACATAGAACTTTGTACACTCAGCAGGCATCACAAAAGAATGGTTATTTGTGGAAATGGAGGACACATCCTTGGCTCAGAACATGTGAAGACGCTATGTGTGGAGGCCCATTTTGTTACTTTGGCTTAGTGTTGGGGGGGGGGGGGGGAGTGGGGGTGGGGAGGTCTAAATTGAGGATTTGGTCATATTTCTTACAAATAGATTGCTAGCATGTCTGAGCCAGTGGTAGGTATGATAAAAACAGAAATTATTAGAAATTTTAATTTTTTTCAGTTAAAATTTGGAACAGTAAGTGGCATGTCGTGATGGTTTTTGTTGGACACAGTGACAAAGTTAATGCACTATCAATTTATCCCAATGCTCCTGCATTTATTTCTGCGAGTACAGACTGTACAATTCGTGTGTGGAACTTGGAGACATGTGACGAGGTCGACAGGTAAGTAGAGGTACCACAAGTTAATTGATGTTGAATAATTTTTAAACATTTTTCTGAATACTGAAAACCATTCAGTTATTTTTAGTACTGAGTGTCAAGTGGAATGTAGTTCACTTTTTTGTTGTTGTTAATCTTTATTTGACACAACTGGAGAACAATACTTCTTACATATCTAAAACAAATGGTGGGTTTTAATGCTTAACTGCTAAGGGCCTGGAGATTTTTATACATTTTCACTGGGGACGCGGTGGCTCAGTAGGTAGAGGTGCAGGCTGCAAGTTCGAACCCCATCTGTGGCAACCATGTTGTGTCCTTGGGCAAGACACTTCACCCCAATTGCCCACGTGTTGGCACTATGTTCTAAGGCGTACTGCACGTTGATGGTGTAATTGTCTTCACCAATGCTAGCCCTGCTTGCGTGGAGTTAGTATGTTGGGAAGTTGACAGTTGCTCACCATTGCTTGGTGGTTCTCTCTGGGTACTCCGGCTTCCTCCACCCGTAAAACCGTTGTGGTCATGATAAGCCATTGTGCAGAAATATGTGACCTTAAACACCAACAAATAAATACATTTTCACTATACATTCAAAGTCTACCTTCTGCAGCTTTGCTGTTGTTTTACAGTTTACTGTAGTAATGACTTTTGTCCATTTGTCCGTCCATCTGTCCATCTGTTAACATTTAGAGTTTTGGTTAAAGTTTGTGGTTAAAGTTTTTTAGTCAAGGTTAAATTTTTTTTTTTAAATTAATATTAATTAGTATTGATTGTATCATTCTCATTATGTTTCATGTTATTTTGGGAAATATTTAACCCTTTTTTGTATGGCAAATTAACTTACAGCTTCCAGGTTAAAGTTTTTTGTTAAAGTTTTTTTGTTTAGAAAGTTACACCTTTAATTCTTCAAACAGTTTAGTGCAATGTCACTGTTTCTCATTTGTGACAAAGACTACTGTCTACTGAACCTTTCTAAGGTGATTTTCATTAATATTGGCATGATTTCAACCCCTTTTAAACATGTTTTCAAACTTAGTTTCTTTGTATTTGGAATTAGGCTTTGCTACATACTTTCTTACTGTAATTCTTGCATAGTCAATACAACTTAATGATTCCATTTACATCAGTGATTTCTTTTATCGGTTTTAGGAAATATTTAACCCTTTTTTGACAGTCAGTTTTACTTAGTATTCCCAGCTTAAAGTTTTGGGTTAAAGTTTTGCTTTTCAAGGTTGTACCTTTCATTCTTCAAACACTGTGTTACAACGTCATTCTTTTTCATTTGGGGCAAGGTCAACTTAACCTGTATACACTGGTTTCAAATAATATTGGCATTAATTTAACCCTTTTCAAAACGATCTTTTAACTTAGTTTCTCTAAATTTCAAATTGGGCTTCTACCACATACTTTGTTACTTTTTATCCCCTCACAAGGGAGGGATATAGCATAGAGCTCTGACCATCTGTCTGTCTGTCTGTCTGTCTGTCAGTCCATTCATCTGTCCGTCCGACCATCCATCCATTCATCTGTCCGAACTTTGTTTATGGCCTAACTTGAACAATAGTTAACAGATTTCAATTCTTTACAGTACATGTCTACAGCAGCAGTGTCTATGTCAAGTTAGATGACCTCCATTATCCAATGAGAATTGTCAAAGTTATTTCCCTGCCCCTCCTCCCGCCAATTAGGCATTTTTTCGTTGCTTCAAAATGCATTTTGAAGGATTTAGAGTGACTACATGCAGAAGAAAAATAACTCCTATATACATCCCCTCCCCTCCCCCCCTCCCCCCTTTCCTACCCCCTCCTCCTCCCCAGGTCCATTGAAGCAATATTTTTTCCAAGGCTGCCACGAATAATCGGATGATCGATCAATGATCGTCCAAGCTCATAATCGATTACAATTTTTAATGATCAATTATTCAGGGCAAATCCAAGGTGCACCATTAGGTGGTATTCAAAAGGTTATCAGCACGACGTTGCAGTCCCTTGTGCACTCTGGCATAGTTTGTATCACAACATGGTTAATTTCTGAGATCAGGGACTACTAGTGGGCTACAAAAATTGATGTGTACTGAAAACAAACTGGGACAATTATTGCTCAATTGGGACTTTCTGTCCAAGTTCTGTGATGTTTGTGGCAGGTGAAATCAACATGTCGCAAAGTCGTGAGATTCTGTTCACTCCGTTAGAACTGCAAGCCGCTTGAACTTAGTGCCAGTTAGTGGGGCTTTGATGTTTCCGTGTTTGATGTTAGCCACCTTTGATGTTGCCGATAGATGTCCTCGACTATCCTGGGATAGTCCAATTGTTTTAGATCCAAAAAAAAAAGAATAAATAAAACATAGTTGATTGGCAGATTGCTTTCGAAGTTCCAACTTTTTATTGGTTGTTAGAATTGGAAAAATATGTTCTTTGGGCGGGGACTTTGCACCTATAACCCGAGAAAATGTTTTGAAACATGCCCCCATTTAAGTCTGCAGGAAATGCGTATTTAAACAAGAATGAACAAAGAGGGTGGGGGGGGGGGGGGAGGGGCTTCCTTCCCTGTATCCCCAACTCTACTTCCCAGTACCTGTGGTACTGAAAAATTAAGGATCCATTTTTTATCGCAACAAGCTCGAACACAACAGTCCACATTTTGTAAGTCGCACCCATGATGCTTGATTAGTACAATGAGAGAATGATCCCATAATTAGAAGACAGATGTATAAGGATCCATTTTTTATCCCAACAAGCTCGAACACAACGGTTCACATATCGTAAGTCGCACTCACAGCCTCCAGAATTTATGGCGGCATTCAGCAATGCCGCCACAAATGCCACCGCCGTGGAGCATGACGGCTGCTTTTTCTTGCCCTCGCAAATGGCAGCCATAATATTTTTTGCTTGTTCGAAATACCTGAAGTCTGTCAGAAATGATCATTCAACCTTACATAACATGTGTTTTATGGGTGTAACTCATGTATAAAATCAATATTTTGGGTGATATCTAATTAATATTAATTGAATTGACAAAAGGCATGAAGTTGAAAAACCTCGTAAACAGATGTTTTTTCATGTGTTTGTGTTCTCTGGAAGAACCCCCTTGTTGACTGTGAAGCATGTTAAAAATAACACAGGAATTCTTGGGCAATCCCCTTTTGACATCACACGCTTCATAAATATAACCAATCAAATTCTTTGTTCCATAAAAGTATTGGAGAATAATGCTAAATTGGTGTACTGGGATGATGCAGCTGTTCTGTTGGTCACTAATGTAATCTCAACCGAACACGTGGCCATGTTCTATTTTGATGTTAGCATTCCCCAGTTCGTGGCATGTGTGAACTGTACAACTTTTAATCAAACTGCATTGTAAAACAATCAATCGATTCAATAAAAAATAAATACACCAAGCACATAAAACAGGCTGACTGACAGATGAGTTGGAAAGAAATTCTAATTAAATTCTTGTTACGTTTATTGGGTACAAGTTAACTCGCCCTGGGTTGAGACGCCATGCAAACATTTCTGTCTGCATCTGTCATTGTCAAAACTGGTAGGCCAATGCATGGATGCGAGCTGTAAGATCCTTTAAAAGTAAATAGGACAACCAGTCAATCAATCAATCACTTGACCGAACTACAGCTTGTCCAATTGACCACCTGCCAACGATCTCTTGCCCATACTTGAATACAGCTGTTCTGAGTGATTAACAATTATTATTCACTTTGTGTCACCCAAACAAGTCAATTCAAAAGTGCATTTTGTGCCGTCGCAATATTTTCAAAATTCCGGAGACTGCACCCATGATGCTTGATTAGTGCAGTGTCACTGTTTCTCATTTGGGACAATGTCTACTGTCTACTGAACCTTTCTACAGTGAGTGTCATTAATATTGGCATGATTTGAACCCCTTTTAAACATGTGTTCAGACTTAGTTTCTTTGTATTTGAAATTTGGCTTTGCCACATACTTTCTTACTTTAATTCTTGCATAGTCAATACAACTTAATGATTGTATTGACATCAATGATTTCTTTTATCAGTTTTAGTAAATATTTAACCCTTTTTTGACAGTCAGTTTTACTTAGTATTCCCAGCTTAAAGTTTTGGGTTAAAGTTTTGCTTTTCAAGTTTGTACCTTTCATTCTTCAAACACTGTGTTACAATGTCACTTGTTTTTCATTTGGGGCAAGGTCTACTGAACCTGTATACAGTGATTTCAAATAATATTGGCATTAATTTAACCCTTTTCAAAACGTTTTTCAAATTTAGTTTCTTAAATTTGAAATTGGGCTTCTAACACATACTTTGTCACTTTTTCTTCTTGCATGATCAATACAACTATTAATAATTGCATTTACAGACATGATTTCTTTCACTTGTAAGTATCTTTTTTTCTCATTACCTGAGCTTCATAGTTTGAAATATAAAGAAATGCCTTCTGCAGCATACTTCTGTTGTTTTACAAAAGTAATTCAGATTGGAAGGAAATGGGAGTGAGGGACTTTGATGCTGTCTCCAAAACTAAGGGAGAGATGGGTGGAATCAATCCACCTCTCCCTCCTCCCCATGTTATCTAGAAGAAAAATCCAGTTCTAATTATTCTATTCCCTTCAAATTTGATATTACTTTTTATATGCCCATTTGTAAAAACGTTCATACAGTGGAACCCTGTTAATTGAATAGCCACTTTGCCAATGAAAATTATTCAATTAACAGGAGTATTCAATTAACAGGGATTGTCACTTTTCTGTTTTTTAGAGATAAACTTAACATTTATTTCATTATATCTTGATGGAGCTCTGTCAAACAAGATATAATAGATTAAATGCCTGTATTGGATGTACAGAGGCCAAATAGGTCTACAAACAAATTAAAACTGGGGAGAGTCAGGGTAATTTCTCGACAGGTTACAAGATTTTTTATTCAATTAACAGGAGTTTACTCTATAACCTATATTCAATTAACAGGTCAAATTTGTACTGGAGGTATGGCAAATGGTTTTGTGTTGGAAAATTATATTCAATTAACAGGGATATTCAGTTAAGAGATATCCAATTAAGTGGGCTCGACTGTATTATGTAAATGGTTTGTTCATCCATCCATCCATTGTTCATCCATCCATCCATCCATCCATCCATCCATCCATCCATCCATCCATCCATCTGTCCATCCATCTGTCTGTCTGCCCATCTGTCCATGAACAATTGGTTTCCGACCGATAACTCCAGTTTGGATTATTTGATTTCAACCAAAGTTGATATGTGTATATTCTAGCTAGTAATAAAGGCCAAATTTGAATATGATCCCCCCTTGCCCCCTCCCCCCCCCTCCCCCCAAGCTCGTTCCAACGAGGGGTCACATGATGATATGGTTTTGTTGAAATTGTTTGAAAAATAATATTTTTTCAACTGCTGAATTTGCATATTACGTGGGCGGATGCGGCCGATTTGTTGGGTAAAGGGTTAAGGGCCTGGAGACTTCTATATATTTTTGCTCCACTTTGACAGTCTGCACCATGCAGCTATGCAGTTATTTTTAGGCAAGTCTTGGCTACCTATGTAGGCATCCAAGACTTGCCTAAAACAACTGTCAAGGTACTTAGAATGTAACTTGTAAGTTAACCCAGAGATTACATGTTGGGGCACCTGTTCTGTTGCAGTAAAAAGGTATCTAGTGGGAATTAGGCCCAAAAGGTTAAGGGTTAGCACCTCCTATCATGGTTCATGCCTGGTATTTGGTACGTGGAATCCTGTTGACAATCTAGTTTGAAGTGAAAATTTGTTGTTAACAGGAATATTCAATTAACAAGGATTTGGTCACTTTCCTGTATTGTCGAGATAAACTGAGCATTTATTCAGTTTAATCTTGTTTGACAGGTTGCTCAGTCAAAGAAGGTATAATAGATTAAATGACTGCATTGGATGTTCTAGGGCCAAATGTAGGTTTATAAACATGGGGAATTCAAATTTATTCAATTAACAGGAGTTTACCCTATAACATATATGCAATTAACAGGTCAAATTTGCACTGAAGGTATGGTAAATGGGTTTCTGTTTTTTCAAGTTTTATTATTTTTATTCAGTTTACAAGGTTATTTAAGTAAGAGATATTCAATTAGCTGGGCCCCACTGTAGTAAGAATTTGTTGTTGACAAATGTTTTGTTCCTATTCACCAGAAAGGGCATATTAGCACTCTCCAATAAATTGTCACAGACCCATTCTATGTTAACCCTTTAGGTAATGAATCAATTGTATCCACCCATGTATTTTTCAAACTGAGCAGTGGAAAAAAAAAAGTTTAAAAAAATTTTAACAAAAGTATATCACGTGACCCCTCTTTAAAACAAGCTCATTGAGCTTGTCCCAAAGAGGGATCACATGATATGGTTTTATTATAATTTTGTAAAAATTTGAAGAAAAAAGTTTTTAATAAGTAGATTTTAATATGTATATGGGGTAAAGGATTGACAAAATTTCATTTGTATCTAGCTGAATATGAAGCATATGCAAACAACCTGAAGTTCTCCTGCAACGCCCCTTATCTCCCAACAAAAGAGGGGGAAACACAAAAACAACACGTCACTAAAGTGCAGTAGCACACATCTCAGTCGGTAGTGCTGAACACAAAGAAAGTTCCTGCGAGGTATTTCAAAGCGGGAAGGTCAGGATTAGATATTCAGCGCAGAAGAAACGGATAAACGTGCAGACAAAGAGTCCCCCACATAACTGTCTTTGGCCGTCTCTGAACGCCGACGACCGTGATGCTTAAACAACCGATCCGGGACACCTAAATTTGCACAAGCAGTAGCGCCGCCAGCGCGTAGACTATGAAGTCCATATTGAGCGACATTAGGGACAAAGGGTGTGAAGCATTCAATAAACAGTTCGCGCGCCCTTGTGTAGGACAACGGAGCATCGCGAGGCCGTAAAACATACAAAGAACCTTTTAAGGTCATGGCCCGGAAAACGTATTCCGTTGAAAACTCTGGGATATCGGCTTGCTTTAAATATCTTTCGGTGGTAGCAACAGGACAAAACGTCGAACCGGTACGGGCAATAACAACGGAATCCACGTCTCTATAAATATCTGTCTTGCTCTTGGGTATACAAATCGTCATGTGACTTGGACAAAATGAAAGATGCTGCCTACGAACGTGTAAAAACTCAGAGGATCGAAGAAAGCCGGAAAAAGACAGCAAACACATGCACATACTGCGAAGACTGTACAAAGATCCGTCATTCAGCAGTTGAGCACAAACACGATGTAAGAGCTGCACAGAAATGGGTTCCTTTTTCTGCGAAGGTTTGGCAAGGTGCCTACGGGCACCCTCCAACACATTTTGAACAAGCATATGATCGGTGGGCGACGGTACAGCGCCTATGGAATGAGCCCATTTGATGCCGTAATACGCGTGTATAACGGGAGAAGCCGAATTGGATGTCTGTACCAAACTAGCTAAATAAAGAGCAACATGAAGACACTTAGCTGGTAAAACGTCATTCACGGAAACACCATGGCGCAACGCCCAATCCTTCCATTTGAGAAAACCGGAATAATATGTCCGCACTGTAGAATCTGCCCGACAACACTCCAGAAGTGTAGGCAATAATGGAATCTGGCTGCTAAGCGAGTCCGGTAAGTCCCTTATGTCAGATGCATGAATCTGAAAGAAGAGATGTAAAAGAAGACAATAACAAGTCAGCTGTAAATTCAAAGTGGCGCAGCTATACTTACTATACGGACGCGAGCAACACGCGTAAATAACAAAAAGGAATTGCAAGACTGCCAGAAAACGGGGCCCCAGACGCTGTCCCCAAGACAGACCCAGACGCTGTGTGTCAGACATATGGAATGCTGAACATAACAAAAATTAAAATGCGAATCAAAGACGCGAGCCCAGACGCTGCTCGCTGGAAACCATCATCGACGGTTATGTTACCAATCTAAACCACCGTCTCCGCAAAATGAAGACGTAAAAAGGCAACGTTCGTTGCACAGACCATGACAGGCCCAGACGCTGCCCGTCAGGAGTATAATGATGGGAATCGCCACTACGAAAACTCTGCGATGAAATAATTCAACGAAAACACAAATTAAATATCTCGAAAATCGACCCGAAGAGCAAGCATCTTGAAAGGAAGATCAGACGTTCCGAAGATACTATTATAGTATTTACACGGCGTATAGAAGCGTTTACCCTGCGGTAAATAAAACCAATCCTTCACGCCCGAAATAAAAACCCCACCGGGACAGAGAATGGGCCAAAAACTGGCTGAAGGCCACGAGGGGACAATTAAAGTGCCATACGCATGAGATCTCGCCATGTGCAAAAGGACCTTTGCCACTAGACAAATGGGCAGAACAAACCATCCCAGTTCGAGGCTCCAGTCAGCAGTGAAAGCGTCAACGCCGTCACTGCGCACATTCCAAAAACGTGAATAAAAACGAGGGGTTTTCGCGTTATGGTCACTGGCGAACCAGTCCACAGTGTGAGGACCCCACGCACTATTCAAATTTCCAAACAGCTCGGTTGAGATTCCCCAGTCGTCATAATCCACAATCTTACTAAGATAATCGGCCTTATCGTTTTCGGAACGCGGTAACCATTCTACATGCAAGTCGATATTATTTGCTAGACATATCTCAAAAATATCAAATGCTATGCTATGTAAATGCTCCTTCATGCTGCCTTTGCTAACAATGTGAACAACATTCTGATTATCAGTAAACCATTTGAGACAATTGCTGGCAACAAAACTTAAAAGAGAAAGGAGAACACGCTTGACGGCTTCCAGCTCCTTCCAAGTTAAACTATTGAGACGCTCGGCTGCAGTCCACATGCCGTGTGCAATGCTATTCGGAGTTTCAACGATGTACCCCCCCCGAAACCAGAGCGGCTAGCGTCAGAGTAAATCACCTGTTGAATAGAGTAATTTCGATTGAACGATCGCCTATTCAGGCCAGGCAGGGCGCTTCTCCAAAAAAGGACCTGTTGATAACTTTCTTGAGAAAGGGCAATAACTCCATTCCATGAGGACGCCTTATTTACATCCATGCTAATGTACTTGGTCATTATATAGGCAATGTTGCCAATAACGAAAGCCATAGAAATAATCTGACCGACCAGAGAAGCGACCTGCCTGACGTGAACCAACGATCTACTTGATAAATCGCTGAAAATTCCATCTAAAGACTGTTTCAATTTGGTAAGCCGTGTGTGTGGTATTTGAAAGGTACCCTGATCCGAATCAAGATCGTAACCCAACCACGTGACATGCATTGTCGGAGCCCACACGCATTTTTCGTCCTTAACGACGAAACCGCTAGACACCAAATCTTGCCTGACTTCCTGGGAAATTTTGGAGCACTCCAAAGTACTGGAGGCGATGCCTAAACCGTCATCTAAGTACATAACAAGCTTTTTCCCTTCCGCACGCCATTTCTTGACCAGTGGTCTCGTGACCTTCGTAAAAACGTAGCACGCGGAGCTCAAACCGAATGGGAGAACCAGAAATTTGAAGTACCGTTTAGTATTCCCAAAAATCCAAGAAAAACCAAGATAATCGGTATGTTCATCGAAAATATCAATGTGATGATAGGCGGAATGAATATCAAATTTGAAGAAATAAGAGCCCCGCTCAATGTAAAAGCAAGCTGTTCTGACGTCTTCAAATTTGACACTTTGTTTTGCAAGATGTTTGTTTACGGTCCGAAGATCTAAAATCAGCCTCTTTTTCCCATTATTTTGACAAGAAACGGTCAATGGGTTAACAATAATGGGAGGTGTCTCACATTCCTCGATCAACCCTTTGTGTAGTAAATCCAAGATAGCTACTTGTACGAATCTACTCTCGCGGAGAGCAGACGCATTGTTTGGTAAACAACGAGGGCTAGGTTGCGTGAGAAACGGTATTTTATAACCTGATCGGATGATGTCGAGAATGAAATCATATGCACCGATATCGGTCCAAAACTGCAAAGCAGCCTTTAGTCTGCCTCGCACAAAAATCATAGATTGACCTTGTTCATATGTGTAACATTCATTGTTTACAAACACTGAGTCCAACTGTTCATCAGTATTCGGAGTAATAGCAATATCAAATAAACAATACTCATCTTTGACAAAATCAGTCTTGTTTGGATTGTGTGGCTGGCTTATTGAATGGACACTGGTGTCGGTAATGCTTGAACGATCCGCACGTGAAGCAGGCACCGTGATTGTAGACTGGTCTAGCCGATTGACCCCATTGTCTGAACTCTGGCGTTGGCAATGTGTTGTTTGGAAACTGAAAGGACGGAGGTGCACGAAAAGAATTGTCAAAAGGCACAGAATAAGGCCCTGCAGAAAAAGTGCTGTCCGTTTTAGGATATTTGGGTTTAAAATCCTTCTTTCTCTGTCTCTCTTTCCGTTTCCGGCTGGCTCTGTTTTCCGCTCTGGTGATCTTAGCATCGTCATCGGAATCACTAGCCACGGGATGGGATTCATAATGTTGAGAAGTAGCCCAACCCTCCTCGGAGGTATCTGCAATGCGGATAAGCTTATTACGCTTTTTGAGTTTGTCTTGCACGCTTTCCAGCAATTCCTTAGAATAAGAATGCTTGTCGTTACTCAAAGCCCACAATGCCTGGGAAATGTCCTCCAAAATATCAGAATTAAACGAGTATTGCCGTTTATTTCCCTCGAATTTCCAAGAATACTGGACCTCCTCTCGGATCTTCTTCACTTCAGCAGTGGCAGTTAATCTGGACGTATGTAATTCCTGGGTTAGACTGTCAAACTTTTTGGCAACTTTCACCTCTATGGAGCGTTCAGTGTGGTCACTCTGCTTCTTGAGGTCAGATATGGCAGACAACACATCGGTCAGGGAAACTGTAGAATTGTTTTCAGACGCCATTGACAGGCCAACAACAATAGAGGAGAAGACAAATTTTTGATGTGATCAGCCCGACTGAGTTGTGCTGAATGAAAAGAAGCGCAACCGTCACAAACCACTCAAAAAACACGCCACCTATAGGAGAGAAGGAACCCGACAGGAGAAAGTAATTTCCATCTAATTCGCCAAGCTCAACCGAAGGAAATAACATAACTTAAACCTCTGAAAACTGACATCATATTTTCAAAATTTTGAGTAGCAAATCCTTCCCACATTGGAATGAGCTGTGCCCAACAAGATTGAGTTGGTTAATTTCAAAGATGCATTATGGGAAAAACTTGTGGGTTGAAATTTTTTTATATTTCAGCATCATCATATAGAGGGTTAATCATGGCACCTACACTGTTCAATAAAACCAAATATGATCTTCTAGAATTGAAACATTTGATAGGGCCTAAAAAAGATAAAAATCTGTTTCTAAGGCCCATCCTCATGGTCCTTTTGGCTGCTGTATGCTCTCTTTTTATAACCAATGTAAACTTGAAAAAAAAAAAAATTACATGGTTTATATCTGAAATTTTACCCAAGTTAATAATAGGGCTGCACGGTATTACAGTATACCAGTTGGTGCCGATATTGAAATCGTCACCGGTTCAAAACCGTCCATCAAAAATGAATACCGGTATACCGTGAGTAACGGTATGCAATTTTTGGTCTGGTATTATGATTTGAAATTCGCGTTTTCTTGAAATAAAAATATAAATAATGCGCGAAAATAGGGCAAACACATATTAAATGCAAGGAATATCATGAATAAAAAAAATACTTTTGGAGCAATAGACAGAAGTATTACTTACTGCTCTGGGAAAATGAGTGATTTGAAAGGAAGAACGACAATAATCCATGTCTAAAAAGTTATTGAACCTATTGTTGAATATGAAAATAAGCCATAAAATTATCATTGGGTTTACTGGCTTTCATCTGAATCTCGGATACAAGTAAATTTGTCTTTGTCAATTTAATTCCTGTAAAAACATGGTCAACCTCTCTTGACTGATAGGCATTTAATTACTGACCAGTCATTGTGCTAATTGCGTATATGTGGCTTCTTGAAAAACAGTGGGAAACAAAACTTTTATCAAAACGTGTGTCCAGTTGATGGAATTCCAAGGGCCTGGTAACACAAACAACCAGTAGTAGCTCCTCCCCTTCTCCTATCTTCCTGCAGTAAACTTTCTCAGATGACAATGTCAAATGTCAGTTGTCATATGTCAGGCCAGTCGGTCTGTTGATATTAAGCACGCCTCCAAGACGTGATCACTTTTCAGTTTCATGACAGTCTGCAGGTGTCAATCACAGCCGACAATGTTTTCTCCCAGTGATGCCATCACACGTCTGTCATATTTGACAAAAATTGTTGCACATTTCGCAATTGTGAATATGTGTGATCTAAAACATTTTTTTGTCAGATTGCCGACAAACAACGAATTAATGAACACCAAAATTCTGTTACATTCAGAGTAAACTCAGCACTTAGAACGTACCGAATTACATGAGTTGTTTTTCACCTGGGACCTTGTAGTTGCACATCACATTTATCAAGCACTTTCATAAAAGTAAGGTACATGTATTTCAGTTTTATTTTGTTTTCAATCTGAACTGTTTCACGGTATACCGGTATACCGCGGTATTGTTTTCAATACCGTCACCGGTACCAAAATCCGAATACCGTGCAGCCCTAGTTAATAAAATTGATAAATTTGTTCCTTGTGTGCAACACGGCTTTGCAATGCTTTATCATTGAAAATTAAATAATATATAATATATATAACGAAGGTTAGCCTAAGTTCAAAGGTTATTGTGTTGCTAAGTCAAGCTTTGCTGAGCCAAACTAGTTTCGAACTGTTTTGTTCTTCTTCAGTGGCATGAAAGCCAGAGGTCACTGTTGCTTGTTAGTCCCCTACCAGCATCGCCGGAGGGGACTATAGGTTTGCACTCTGTCCATCCATCAGTCTGTCACTGTCAGTCTGTCAGTCACACTTTAGTTTTCCAGAGTTTTTTGGAAACTCTTCAACGGAATGATTTCATTTTTGGTAAACTACTATAGAACAATGACTTACAGATCAAGTTTGAGTTTCATGCTGATTGCATTATTCTTGTGTGAGTTACGGCCCTTGGAAATATGGGAAAGTAAAAAAATATCAGTATTTTTATACTGTACCAATGATCCAGACATAGCTGGTGCTAATTCTCAAAAATCTAGGGCCAAACACAAAGTTTGCCCCCCAATCCCCAAAATTTGCATCTAAAACCGAAAAAATCATGTCCTAAATGGTCCTCCATACTTTAACTCCACTGCGCATGTGCAGTGTCAAGGAGGTCTCGAAATTGGCGCCAATTATCATTCTTTGTTTGGCCCTTCATCAGTTCACATCTGACTGATATTTGTGCTTGTAAATCTCAGTTTAAATGATGCCAGACACATAAATATTAGAGAAATTGTGGCTCTAAAGAGGAAATAGAAGGAGGATAGAAAAAATGAGTGGCAGGAAATAATCAGGGCTGTAATTTAAAATTTTTTTTTATGTTATGTTGCCTAATTTCGAGGCATGGGCCTGTTGTTGTCATTCTTGCTATAAAGTTACACTGCTTGTTCAGTCTTTCCTCTCTCCCTTTCCTTTAAGTCCCCCCTTGCTATTCTCCCATGCTTTTGGCGTATTTTTTATAATATTATTACTAAAATTTCTTGGGAGTTTTAGCTGGGTAACAGAATGAATTCTGTTCATTTCCCCATGTTTACGTCCTCACCCATGGGTGTTTAGGCGTAGTCTTCTGCATCTACCATCTGATGTTCTGCAGTTTCTTCCCTGGAAGTCTCTGTTTTGCATCAGATAGTGTGTTATTGGTAACTGATTTCGGGCCATGTTTATCAGTGCCTGGAGTCATGTTTTTGGTGTTTATACACTTCTTGTTTACATTGACAACGGTTTCTGTTGAGAGGGATTTTCTTGTCTTTGTATTAGCTTAATCATAACAAGATACATTATTATTATACGTAAATGTTGCATTAATTTTTTTGTAATATTTTAAAAAATTTTGTCCACACTTAGGCTTTTTGGGATCCATTGGAGCTCAACATTACTTTCAGAAACTTGGGCTTTTTTTGATTTCAGTTATTTTTTCTATGTTAATGGATCATGTTATTATGTATCTTTGTTTTCAGGGGTTGATGCGAGTACTAGGACTTTTTGTCTTCTTTTCACAATGAAAGGATATTGTTCAAATTGTAATAAGAGGAAATCTTCCTCTGACTTTCATAATCATTGTATTAATTGTAGTCATTGTACTCGCACTAACTCCTGTTCAGTATGTGTCACTTGGGATGACAAACATTGGAAACGTGTGTCACGGTATGTTGTTAGCAGGGAAAAGGCCATGCCAGTCCTTTCTCCGCAGGATCACTCTAGTTTATCAATCTCTATTTCAGAGGAACAAGAACAGGGTGATGTTTCTGTGATGTCTTCCAAAAGTGTGCCTCCGTCGTCACAGTTAAATGAAGAGCTAGCGGCAAAAGTGCTCATGGAAATACGTCAATTGCCTAAGAGGTCCCTAGTAGGATCGACGGCATTGGCGCCCGAATGGCTCGGCAGCCGGGTTCGTCCGTTGCGGTCCAGGAAGGAGATTTGGGTGATGCGAGCACTATAATAAGACAAAGTGCACACCCAGTGACGACGGATCAGAGGAGAGAACGGAGGAAGCCTATTAGTCCGGTTCCTAGCTCGTCCAGGTCCATCCGGGCTGCAAGCGAGAGAGGTCCCTCTCTTGTACAACAACATCTTGGACCAGATGTTGTGGTACAAAACGTTCGCATTCGGAGCATACATCCGCCGCTTGGGACGCTCCGTTATATAGACAGTCCGGAGAGACTGTCGATAAGGCTTCCTCATCCTCACGGCAGCGCACATGACCGCACCTTGGCTACGTGACCACGGATATCCAGCCAGCTTCGCCGATCAGGGATTCCACGGCAACCAGGTCACGCCATCCGGTAGCCAGGGACACAAGGCCTGTAGACTCCGGACGTTTGCATAAAAGAAGTATGCAGGAGTCAACGTACACAGAGCTTCCAGCGGCAAAGCAACGTAAGACTGCTAATCCACAGGCCTCAGTGACGGATGTGCTATCCCAAATAGCACAACTTATCGCAGCATCCCAGCAAACGACAGAATCTCTGTCGGATCAGGAATTATCCGACGACGCTGGGTCGGTACACTACGCCGAAGCATCGGGTACGGACGACCGAGAACTTCATAGGGTCCGACAGGATGGCAAAAGGGATTCGGAGGATTTGGAGCTTTCCCTTTCGGAACAACATAAAGCTGCCGTAGATTTTATCCGGAATTATCTTCCAGAGGTTGTTCCGTCAGACCAGAATGCTACGATGCCGGATAAGAGACTGATAGCGTCATTGGACACAGAATTTTTTGATCGGTTCAGGGACATCATCCATGAGTTTCCGACACAGTCCAATAAGGTCACAAGAACATTCGAATTATTGAACGACGCTATTTATAAGCTTGCTACCAAAATGGGCAAGTCTGGTTTCTTATCCGCAAATGCCCCAAATCTGCCTTTCATCAATTCAAGGAATAAATTCGAAACGGCAGGACAGGGCATACCGAGAGTTCCTCTGCGTCTAGACGATGAGGCTGAAGACTTGGAATTGTCTATACCGTCGTCTATGTCAATTCCAACCACGACGTTGGAAACGACAATAATGTCTAACAGAGTTAACTTAGACGCTTTATCATACGCAGATCACCTTACTGAGGCATTATCATTATGTCTTCAAGGGAAAGAATTCCAGGATATACAATCCTCATTAAGACTTCTTTCAAGGGCAGTAGCTTATTCCACGTATAACTCCGCCCTTTCAGTGGCAAACCTGGAGTTGGTTAGACGTGACGCAGCCCTAGCTACATCCACGTGCGTGGATGGTAAGGTGAAGAACTCTCTCAGAGTCGCTTCGGTCTCCGGAGAGCTTCTCTTCGACGGCAAGCTTTCAGCAATCTATGATAAGATAACTAAGAAAGCTTCGGATTCTCTGCTTTTCAAATCCGCTTCCAAAAAGCCGGATACAGCAGAAAAGAGTAAGACAGGCACTTCTGGGACAAGTACACCCAAGAGAAGTTCTTATAGAGGTTCCTATGTGTCCTCTAGGTCTTATTCTAGAGACCGTCAAGGCAGCGACTCTCGTGGGGGACGTTCTTCTGGCTGAGATTACCGGTCAGACGTCCCTAGGTCGACGGGGCGAGGTGCGGGTCGTGAAGGACGTAGTTTCTCCTTCCGCAAGCCTCGCAGGTCCAGGAGGTGATGGTTTGAACCTCTATCATGTTCCAGTAGGCGGAAGATTATCGAGTTTTATAAACGATTGGGCGTCAATTACGGACGACCCCTGGGTTCGAGAGGTAATTTCGGAAGGACTAAGAATATCCTTCAAACGAAAGCCTCCATTAACTCGAAGTCCAAAATGGACTCAGCTTCCGTCAAATCCACAGAAGAGAGACGCTCTTTTATCAGAAGTACAGTCTCTTCTGAAGAAGAATGCGGTAGAGGTCGTAGAAGACCAGGAATCACCAGGTTTCTACAGCCATCTGTTTCTGGTTCCGAAACCAGACGGCTCATTCTGTCCAGTCATAGATCTGAGCTGGATAAACGAGCTAATCATCGCTCCGAAGTTCTATATGGAGACAATTCGATCAGTCAGAGCGAGTATTCGGGTGAACGACTATGCTACAAGCATAGATCTCAAGGATGCGTACTTTCACGTCATGGTACATCTGACATTCAGAAAGTATCTACACTTCACAGTCCAAGGAGTTGTATATCAGTTCCGAGCGATGTGCTTCGGTTTGAACCTAGCGCCCTGGGCTTTCACTCGAATAATGAACTTGGTAATGATATATTTCCGAGCTCATTCATCTGCGGTAACGTCGGCCTACCTGGACGACATTCTTCAGAGGTACGGCAACGAGTTAACGCTTCAGAACGATGTGCAGAATCTGCTTCTATTACTCCGACGTCTCTGTTTTATAATAAACGAGAAGTCGGATCTGGTGCCGTCCAAGTCATTCACTCATCTGGGAATGAGCTTCGAGACGCACAACAATCTCGTTCGTCTGCCGTTAACCAGAGCGAAATTAATCAGTTGTTACGCTTGCTATTGTCTTCACTCAGACAAAGTCAGAGCGAGAGAGTTCATGAGACTGATAGGTCTGTGCGGAGCCACTGCGGATCTCATTCCGATCGGGCGGTTACGCATTCGTCCTCTCCAAATTTTCTTGACTCAGAATTGGAGTGTAAAGATTCATTCGCTCGATATAGACGTTCTCTTGTCAAATCAAGTGAAACAAGAGATTCTGACTTGGGCAAACATTCAGTGGTTGACTCAGGGAGTCCCACTGCAGTTGCCGGATCCGAGTTTTTCGATTATGACGGATGCCAATCAAACAGGTTGGGGTGCAACATTGATCCCAACCAATTCGAAGTGCCAGGGTCTTTGGGATCTGCAGTTTCTAGGCAAGCACATAAACATCAAGGAAATGATGTCAATTTGGCTTGCACTACGTCATTGGATGAACATTATTCAGAAAGCACATGTCCAAATCCTGTCCGACAATACGACAGTAGTAGCGTATATTCGGAACCAGGGAGGCACTCATTCTGTTCCGTTATTCAATTTAACAGAAAGAATCCTTCTGTTTGTTCTAGAACACCAAGTTCTACTTTCGGTCCGTCATATTCCGGGTCGTCTGAATGTATTAGCAGACTCCCTTTCACGGAAGGGTCGCTTGTTGCCGTCAGAATGGACTCTCAACAAACAAGTATTCAGATTTGCTACCAATGGGAGCGGCCAATGATAGACTTATTTGCGACACAACTCAATCAGTTGCAGACGTATGTGTCTCCATGTCCGGATCCCCGAGCATATGCAGTAGATGCTCTATCGATCTCGTGGGACGGAATGATAGGATATGCGTATCCTCCAGCGCCGTTGATTCAGCAGATATTGCTAAAGATAAAACAATCTCAATGCAAAATTCTGTTGGTAGCGTCTCTGTCTCCATAGAGACCGTGGATAAATCTACTCAGGTGTCTGCTGTGGGACTTACCACGAAAACTTCCTCCACGGGAGGATCTTCTTTCGCAGGGGAAATCGCGTCAACTACATCACAACCCGCAAGGTCTCAACCTTCACTTATTTCCGTTGTGCGGTCCTTCTTGCATGGCAAGCATTTTACAGGACGAGCAGTGGATGCAATTTCTAACTGTAGGAGGACCTCTTCGCTAAACTATGCGGCTAAGTGGAAGGTCTTTTGTCGTTGGTGTAGGGATCATTCTGTTGATATTTTTGATCCCTCCATTCCAGACATTGCAAACTTTCTAGTATACTTGTTTGACGAGATCAAACTGCAGCCTGTTACTATTAAAGGTTATTGGTCTATGTTATCTGATACCTATGCACACCATGATAGTTTACAAATTGGATCTAATGTCTCTTTATCTAAATTAGTTAGAAACTTCTCGATAAATAGACCTAGAAACCTTAGATTAATTCCTAAATGGAATTTAGCTTGGGTTCTTCTTAAATTAAAAGAAAAGCCATTTGAGCCTCTTGAGACAGTAGATTTCAAATTCTTGTCTTATAAGACAGCATTTCTCTTAGCTTTCTCTTCTGCTAGAAGAGTCAGTGAGCTTCATGCACTATCTGTGGACGATTCTCACTATCGTAGTGTCGGGAACACTATTACCTTTACTAGTAATGTTGATTTTTGGCTGAGAATCAGGCTCCTAATAAATATCCGGAACCTATTGTTATTAAGGCCCTTCCGTCTTCAGACGGGCATAGGCCTTTACTCTGTCCGGTTAGAGCTTTACGTATTTATAAACGAAGATCTCAGTTTATCAGAAAGGGACGAAAACACTTCTTTCTGTCTCTGATGCCTAATAGAAAGGACATTACAGTCCATTCTATTGCTAGATGGATTCAATTAACTATCCATACTGCTTATGATAATCTATATTCAACTCAGCAGTCTGTGCTTAAGATTTCAGCTCATGAAGTAAGAGCTCTATCAACATCTTGGGCTTACGCAAATAGTGTTGCTATTACAGATTTAATGAAGGCTGCATATTGGTCTCAGCCATCCACATTCACAAATTTTTATCTCAGAAATATTGAGTCCATTTCTGGAGACCTGCATTGTTTAGGTCCGTTATCTGTTGCTCAGAATGTCATCCACTAAACAGTTGCAACTATAGTTATGCGGGCTTTCTGTTCTGGCAGTGACTCTGTCCTGCTGCCCTCTTCGCTCTGGGCTATTTGACCCAGGACAAGGGGAATGGGGGGGGGGGGGGGAGGGTGTTCCCTTAGGTCACCTGCTTTATAGTGAAAAGCAAGGGGATAAATCCTCCGGAGTCAGTAATTCTGAGTCGTTACCGGGATGGTTGTAAAGTGTAAAGTTAATGTTTAAAATTCAAACATATCATATTTTTAAAGTGTAGCTCGTTGTGAAGCATTTGTATATGTCACGTGTCAAACGGGTGTTAATATACAATCCTCGGACACTTTTAAAGAGTATAAAGAGTCTCAATCCTCTGGACTGACTTTATTTATTGGCTTACTTTAAAAATAATTAGTATAAAGGGTTATACTGGATGTTAATAGAGAACATGAATGTTATTATGCTCAATTATGGAGGGTGTTGTGTCTTTCTAATTTATCATAAATAAGAAAGATACATGTAAAGCCTAATACTCCTTTTCTCCTAGAGGGGATGACTCTTTTATATATAGTTGAGCTTATTGGATTTTCCTCTATGTCCTAGGCCCTCCAGCCTTTTTACTATTCAGCTATGTCTGGGTCATTGGTACAGTATAAAAATGTTAAAAAATTTATAGTAATTTATATATTTTTTATACTTACCAATGACCCAGACGGGGATGGCCCTCCCAGGAGTTGGGAACTCATACCTCCCCGCTGAGTACATAGAGCTGACCAGGCACTGCTTGTAAGAATGATAATTGGCGCCAATTTCGAGACCTCCTTGACACTGCGCATGCGCAGTGGAGGAAAAGTATGGAGGACCATTTAGGACATGATTTTTTCGGTTTTAGATGCAAATTTTGGGGATTGGGGGGCAAAATTTGTGTTTGGCCCTAGATTTTTGAGAATTAGCACCAGCTATGTCTGGGTCATTGGTAAGTATAAAAAATATATAAATTACTATAAATTTTTTAACTTTCCAGACTTTTTTTGGAAATGCTTCAAAGGAATGATTTCATGTTTGGTAAACTACTATAGAACGATGACTTACAGATCAAGTTTGAGTTTCATGCTGATTGCATTATTCTTGTGTGAGTTATGGCCCTTGGAAATATGGAAAAGCATCAAAATATCAGTTTTCCAGACTTTTTTTGGAAACACTTCAACGGAATGATTTCATTTTTGGTAACCTACTATAGAACGATGACTTACAGATCAAGTTTGAGTTTCATGCTGATTGCCTTATTCTTGTGTGAGTTATGGCCCTTGGAAATATGGAAAAGCCCCAAAATATCAGTTTTCCGGACTTTTTTTGGAAATGCTTTAACCAATTGCATGCTGATCACATCTAGGTTATAACATTTGTATAATTATTAATGCTCATTAGTCCGGTAGGGGACATTGTATTGCTTCAGCAATATGTGCGCTCTTGTTCCCTTTTATACCCCATGAGAGGGTGTCATGGCCTGGCCAAGTGAAGGCATGACCAGGTAACGTGTTGATGCAGCCGTCTAGCCCGGCTGCATCCCCTCCAGGTCAAAAGGTCAAATTGGCTCCCCTCCAAGGAGGGGGGGGGGTTGTTGAACTAATGACCAATGTCCTCTGTGTAGGAGGTCATGGGGGTGGTTGGCCCCTACTGGGGCATTTGCCTGGACTTGTTACTAGAACCGTTTGGGTCGGAGGTGATGCGTACTGTGAGGGGGGGGGGGGGGGACAAGAATGTTTCCGGTATTAAGTAGCCAACCTCGTTAGTTCTGTTGATTATGAGGCCTAAAACATAAAACAAACCAAGAACATGTACTTTTGAGTGCAAAGAAATAATTACAAAAATAAATAAAATAAAAAAACAAAATTGGCCTGAGAAATAGGAGACTAATTTAGCTTTCATTTGCAACACAAGATTCACCATTTTTAGGTGGTTTCATACAAGTATTTCACCTTTTAACAGGATAAAGATACCAGAACCCATTGATGACATGGAGACTGAAGTTGATTATGACATATTCTATACTTTTACAAAGGACAGAGTAGATTTATGGAAATTACAACACTTGTACCACATCCACACAGCAGTAAAGTGAGTAATAGTTCAGTGCTTGAATACATTTATTAAGTCACTATTAATTTACCATAAATTAAATAGAAATTTTGCTCTCAAATCCCTTATGTACGTGTCTAGAAAATGAGACTTGAAAAAACAATTCTTGAATAACTAAAAAGTTTTGATTTTTACACTTCGAAAACTTAGCTCACCATACCTACCCAAGACTGAGCCCCTTATCGAAAATAAACCAACCTATCAATTATATATCAGTTTAAACCTTTACCCAACAAAATGACTAAAACCGTCGGTGCTACTCACTATAATTGCTATTCTGTTTTCATTATTTTTTTATTTTTGCATCTAAAACATAGCTCATGACCCCTCATTGGAATGAGCTTGTTGAGCACATTCCAATGAGGGGTCATAAGCTATTTTTTGACACCAAAAAATGAAAAAAATAGTTATTCAATAATTTTGTTTGCAAGTGCAGTCTGCTTTTCATGTTAGGTAAAGGGTTAAAAGTTCTCTCCTTGTAAATAAACCCAGCCCCTGAGTTTGGAATGGCAACATTGGCAACAGTCATGCAGGAAAGTTGTTACAATGAAAAAGAATTCATTACCCAACAACTTACATGATATCAAAATAATTAATTTTTTTTTTCAAATTGAAAAATTTCAACAAAACCATATCATGTGACCCCCTTATTGGAATAAAATCATTCCAATGAGGGGGTCACATGATATAGTTTTATCAAAACTGTATAATTAAACTTTTTTTCTGTTCATGCATTTTCAGGCAAAATGATTGGCTAAAGTATTTCTTTTTTTCTCAAATCATAACACAATGAACTGAAAAAAAAAAAATTTTGGCCTGCCTTAAACCATGCCCCCAATGTCCGTCTTAAAAATTGTGTCGCACAGTGTGAATGGAAAGGAACCCCTGCATGCTCATGTTGTTTCAACATTAAAAGTAATTAATACTTATCTCATCATATTAAACTGACTTTCAAAATAGAATTTAATAAACAATGAAATCCTTATGTTTTTTATTCCATGTTCAATTTGTTTATATGCAATAGATGATCGTCTGCCTTCATCATTTTACCCAAATCAAATGTAAACAATGGTCGGTCATAATAATCCACAAACGAAACTCACGCCAACAAAACTTTCCAATTTCCAAATAGCCTGAATGAACTCTTTCTGAGACAAAGTTCAACCAACTTCATTTCATCTGGGTTTATATCGAACTCCACATCTGCAAACTGTGTTTTCAGTTTCTCAGGAAATGGTCAAAATCAGAATTAAATTTAATTCACTGTTGCATTGAATGACAGCACCCTCCTGTCAAGTGGAAAAGGAGATTGAAGTTTTGTGTGGGTATTTTAACCTACGCAATTCAATGGTCAATAAAATTTTTAATGATACAAGAACATGTTTCAGTGAAATGTATCATTATTTCAAACAGAATTTTAGAAAACTATGGCTTTTTTATTAAATTATCACTAGCATGATGCGAACTCGTTTTTATTTCAACTCCGCAATGTAAAGAGTGTTTAAATTTATTGCATCAAGTTTAATTATAAGGAATGATTATTGTTTCTGTCTATTTCTTGAGTTATGAACCCCCAAAAACAAAGGCCAAATATAGTGTAAATGGGCTATGCCCCAAAATAAGCTATGCCCATTTACACAGTTAGTCCTTTGTTTTTTGGGGTTCATAACTCAAGAAATAGACAGAAACAAACGATCATTCCTTATTTAAAAAAAAACTCCTTCAACAGTTCAGTTTGTAAATTGCGTGGGTGCATGTATCCAATATGTTTGGTAAAAGTTTAATGCATCTTTATTATGGGGTTGACAGAGTCACAGGTCTAACTTTGGGTCAACTTTGCATCCAAATTCTCCTTCAGGATTGACCTCTCGAAAATAAGCCCACCCTTATACTTTTTCCCTCTTTCACTTCATGAATCCTCTGGGATTATTCCAGAGCCAGTATGGTATTACATATTGCAATGAGCTTGAGGACCTTGTTCCATGAAGGGTTCATAAACTATGTTTTTGAGGCATAGCTTATTAAATATGACACCTGAAATGGAAACTTTAAAGGAAGTATGGGTGTTTTTCTGGAGTGTTAAGTGCCAAGACAGTACAGTATTTATTTCATGTTTGTTCAATTATCACTTCAAAAATCTCTAATTGCCAGTGACATCAGTGATATTATTGACATCAGTGATGTTAGGAGAGACAGGTTTGGGACAGGCATGACCCAGATTTTTTTTCATGAACTGGTGTAACAGTTTATCTCCCCCCTGTATATCTCCCCCCCCCCCCCCCACTGGTTTATCTTCCCCCCCCCCCCCCCAACCTGAATTTTTTTATCTTTCAATTTAATCACAGAACGTTTTAAAGAATTTGCTTTAGTACCCCTCTGTTATATTAAAAAGCATGAGGGGCAATTTGAAAACTTGTTAGTCTGGCCTTGAGAGTGCGGCTACAAACCCTATATTTTGATATGTTTTTTTATTTGAAAATATGAATAAAATTCTCATCAGTATGTGGGTAAGATAAATCTTAAAATTGAAAAATACAGGTGAAATTCTCTTCAAAATAGTAGTATGAGTGAAAATAAAAAAAAATTAGCGACATCGGGCGACATGTTTAAAAAATGTTTTTTGCATGTATCCCAGGGGATATTTTGAGAAAAAAAATGCAAGTTCTTCTTGTGCAATTTTCTTTTATTAACAACATATTCAAATGAGTCTTGAAAATGGAAATTTGTATAATATTCCACTCACAATGCTAATTTGGGCTAAAATGTTTTTTTTCTTTTGGGCATCTAGCTCTCTCGCATACTGACCAATGAGTTTTTCAGTGCTCACTTGATGCTTTTTTAATATCACACACAAGTGAACAAGCAAATTCTAAAAAAAGATCTGGTAAAAATCTGAATGGTAAAAAAATTCAGGTGGGGGGGGGGGGGGGGGGGGGAGATAAACCAGATGGGGGGAAGATAAACTAGTTTATCTTCCCCCCTGGGGGGGATAAACTAGTTTATCTTCCCCCGAGGGGGGGGGGGGGGGGAGTTGTACAGGGGGTGAAGATATCGTAGTACACCGGAATTGATGAGCAAATTACTCTGATTTTAGGGGATATTCATGGTAGTCATATAATAAACTACAGTGTTATTGGTTGCTCATCTTGACATTTACCCCCTTGGAAACTCTGGGTAGTAAAGCAGTCTTGTTTACTGTGATAAACAAGCTTTTCTTTACTTGTAAAATAGGACCCAATCACCAATGCATGGGGTGGAAGTCGTCTAAAACTAAACTTTACTTTATTTCCATATCGCGGTCACGATTAGGCTTTGTGCAGTGATGTGTGACCTTGAACATCAATAAATAAATAAATAAATAAATAAATAAATAAATAAATAAATAAATAAATAAATAAATATCTTGACCTTTGCTCTGGCACTGCATGTAAGAATATCAGCATTTATGCTTTGTCTTTCTCTTGCTCAAAAAGTGATAAGAATGGATTACACCCTCAGCAGACACATTCCCTGAAAAATATTAAAGAAACTTCTTTTTTTAGGTTGCCTTAATTTCAGATTCGTTCAAGACTGCTCATCTCACATTTTGGATAGAATCCAGAAGTGAAGTTGGTGGAGTATTTCAAATTTAATCAAATCTCAACTCTCAAATCTCAAATCTCACACCTCATCAAATTTTGAATATTATACATTCTTACAACCATAAATATTGCCATTTTCCACTCAAATATTGTATGCAACAACAACTTGCCTATTGTCATCAAAAAGTGGTTTATTCCAGGATTGAATCAAAGTGGTCTTGAAAGCAGAACCTCCTTGAAGTCTTCTTCAATCATTAGGTGTCCGGTACAGGAGACCTGATGATAAAAGAAGAGTTCCAGATGAGACACTTGGTAGGATTTTAAAAACATCTCATCGATTTGAAAGTTGTCAAACTTGAATCGAAATCAAACTTGAATCAAATAAAATCATAAGGATGATGTTGAATCAAATTGAATTTTGAAGCTTCACAGAACTCTGCTGTTTATGTAGACTCTGTGCTTATTCTGTAAATGATAAACTCACCAATCAGGTGTATGAACATATTTTACATGAACGAAAGGTCAGTTAAAGAGTTGATAAACACAAGAATAGTGAACCCTTCACGCCAGCCCCTATAATTAGTCCTCGGCAATGGCGGTTGCCGACGAGTTGCCGAGGGATTTTAGATGTTTCCTCGGCAGTATTTTTGCCGAGGACAATTTGAGTGATGTCATTAATGATGATTAAAAACAGAGTACAACAGTAGAAAAGTAGTAGGCCGAGCAAATTTCTCGTCGTTCTTGAACATGTTTGTGGCTTTATGTGGATATACTGGAGTGCATGTGGCACAATATTATACACCTTGAGATATCTGTTTAAAATGTGAGCTTATTACCTGGGAAAAACATACAACATCTCCAAGACGCACCCGGTCGTATGTCCGAGAATGCATAGACACACGGTGCTTCCCCAGTAGTTCCTTACATGAAATAATCATTTTGTAAAAATTGCCGAGGAAAACTCAATTTTTGCCAAGGATACTCATTTATCATCGGCAAAGTTTTTACTGAGGGAATTTTTGCTAATTACAGGGTCTGCCTTCATGCACAATTTTGAAAACTGAGGCAACACCATTCTTGTTAACTAAATATGCATATTATTTTATGATATTATGAACAAATATCCACTCATCATATGTCAAACACTGTTATGCACTGAACATACACGTTTTTTCTTCTAGTTATCGAGTTACATCAATAAGACACACAACTCACCCTGGACAGCCTGTACGATCTGTACTCATCTGTAGTGATAATGCAGTCAGAATTATATCTCCACCTAATGGTGATGTTATTACAACAATGATGCTTGATTCAAGTCAACCATTAGTAGATGCTGCTTATGCCATTGCTGAAGGTAAGAATTTGAACTTCAGTCAATACTTATAAGCTTAACCCTTTACCCAACGAATCGACCACATCCGCCCACGTAATATGCAAATTCAGCAGCTGAAAAAAAAAAAAATTTTCAATAAATTTCAACAAAACCATATCATATGACCCCTCTTTGGAATGGGCTCATCGGGCTCTTTCCAATAAGGGGGTCACATGATATGGTTTTGTTGAAATTTGTCAAAAAATTAAAAAAAGTGATATTTAAAACAATAAATTTTGATACCATCTGCGTTGAGTAAAGGGTTAAGTCCCCATACATCAGCAAACTGACACTTTTATATTGGTTTTGTATTTGGTTTTCAGCACTCTTAGGTGGGGTCATATTAAAATATGTTCAAATCAAATCCCCGAGTTCATATTTCGACTTCCTATGGAAACCCAAATTTTAGCATGTTCAATTTGAGGAATAGTCTTTAAAAATCATCTTCTGAAGATTAAAGATCTACCATTCAGAATCTTTTGATATTTGATACATAGCATCCTTATGGGGTTGGATTCAAGTTTGTTCAAATTAAGACCCTAGGTTTTTATTTAGGCTCCTCTTGCTCTAAATGTTTTTCTTCTGATCCACCTGGCGGATACTTTTCATATATGGTGTACACCTTCCTTGTGGGGGCAGATTCAAGTATGTTCAAATCAAGTCCATGATTTCATATTTTGGCTCACTGTAGTACAATATAATATTTGGTAAGAAAACTAATTTTATGTCAGTCAAATGTTCTCTCATTAATGATTACACCTGTATGTGCATGTGCTAGGATACACAGCCAGAAGGTCACAGTTTGTCCACAAAAAAACTCTGTCTCAGTCATGTTCCTTGTTTACTGCCATTTCTCTCCATATCTTCACAAAACTAATGGCTTTCCAGGAATACTGAATATTTCAATGAATTTCAACCCAAA
The DNA here is from genome assembly GCA_031216915.1 of Pictodentalium vernedei. NCBI lineage: Eukaryota > Metazoa > Mollusca > Scaphopoda > Dentaliida > Dentaliidae > Pictodentalium > Pictodentalium vernedei. The sequence goes on from CM062295.1 coordinate 648,504,816, forward strand.
CTTTTAACCAATCTAAGTAATCTTTTCAGAGGGAAGCCCTCTGTTGTTTTTCAACATAATCTCAAGCCAAACACAGAGTGTGTGCTTGGAGTAGGTGGTTGAAAAATAGACATAATTTTTCAGAGAGGTTTTGGTGATAGTCATAATATAATGTGACACTTCCTCCTTTTTACCTCCATTTTTTGATCCCCCAACAGTAATAACCTTATTCCTTGTAGATAACTTGGTCCAAGTGAGTGGTTTAGGCCCACTTGAGCTTCTGTTTTTGTTTTTTTTTACCTGTAAATCTGTTCAATCAGGCTTAAAAAAAATAAAAAATCTGTTTCTCAGGCTCTCCCACATGGCCCTTTTGGCTGCCTCATGCTCTCTTTTCATAAGCAATGTAAACATAAAAAAAATTTAAATTAAATGGTTTATGTCTGATATTTTACCAAAGTTAAAAAAAATTGATAAATTTGTCCCTTGAGTGCAAGATGGCTTTGCAATGCTTTAGCATTGCAAAGCCTTCTTGCTCTCAAGGGGTGAAATACACCACCACCCATGCTATTCTGTAGATTATGAGGCTTAACTGATAGAGTGCTAAATTATTTTTGGCCATCAAATCTTGTACACATGTCTTTGCCTTGTTACAATTTATTGGAGAGTGTCCATAGGCACTCTCCAATAAATTGTAACAAGGCAAACCTTTACAGACTTATTAATATCACTTCAAAGATAATACAAATCATATCCACCGAATATGAGCCTTGAAGCTGTGGTACCTATACTCCAGAATAAAGCCCAAATATGGGCTTCCAGCACTCTACCAGTTAAAACATAAACCAAGAACATGAACTTTTGATGGCAAAGAAATTATTACAGAAATAAGAAATAAATTAAAAAAATGCTTGCCTGCATGCAATTTTACAAATAATGGCCTGAGAAACAGAAGATCTACTTTGTGGGGCCTTAAACTATTTTGTCTTGCAGGACTAAAATATAACCAATTATATCTTGTTTGACTGAGTGCACTGATTGGTTACCTCCATAGAAGAGTGTAAATTAAATTAATAATTCCAGCTATATTTTTATACTGTACCAATGACCCAGACATAGCTGGTGCTAACTCTTAAAATATAGGGCCAAACACAAATTTTGCCCCCCAATCCCCAAAATTTGCATCTAAAACTAAAGAAAACATGTCCTGAAAGGCCCTCCACACTTCGCCCCTACTGCGCATGCGCAGTGTCAAGGACGTTCCGAAATTGGCGCCATTAATCATTCTAAGTTTGGCCCTTCATCAGTTAACATCTGACTGATCTTTGTGCTTATAAATCTCAGTTTAAATGATGCCAGACACATAAATATTAGTGAAATGGTGATTCTAAGGAGGATAGAGAAGGAGGAGAGGAAAAATGTGTGACAGAATATTATCAGGGCTGTAACTTAAAATTTTTTAATGAAATTATGTTAAGTTACCTATTTTCAAGGCAGCAGCCATTTTGTTGTCATTCTGATTATTTAGTTACACTGTTTTTTTTTTAAGTGTTTTCCTCTCTCCCTGTCCTTTAAGTTCCCCCTTGCTATTCTCCCATGCTTTTGGCATAGTTTCTGTAATTATTATTACTAAAATTTCTTGGGAGTTTTAGCTGAATAACAGAATGAATTCTGTTCTTTCCCCATGTTTACGTCTTCACCTACGGGTGGTTAGGCGTTGTGTTCTGCATCTACCACCTGATGTTCTGCAGTTTCTTCCCTGGAAGTCTCTGTTTTGCATCAGATAGTGTATTTTTGGTAACTGATTTCGGGCCTGGGTGCCTGGAGTCTTATTTTAGTGTTTTTACACTCATTGTTTACATTTACAACAGCCCTCTGTGTGAGGGGGGGATTTCTAAAAATAATATCTTTATGTTATTTTAATCATAACTAGATACATTATTATTGTTCGTAAGTGTTGAATAAATTGTTTAAAATATTTTTAAAATTTTTGTCCACACTTAGGCTTGGGATCCATTGGGGCTCAACGTTACTTTTCAGAAACTTGGGCTGTTCTGAAAAAATATTTTTTCAAAATATTTTGATTTCAATTATTTTTTCTATATTAATGGATCATATTATTATTATGTATTTTATTGCCAGGGGTTAGTGCGAGTACCAGGACTTGTTTTCTTTTCACATTGAAAGGATATTGATCAATTGTTTTAAGAGGAAGTCTTCCTCTGACTTTATTATCATTCTATATGTGGTCAGTGTACTCGCATTAACTCCTGTTCTGTATCGTATGATTTCGATGACAATATGGGAAGCGTATGTCACGGTATGTTGTTGGGGATTTGGACACTTCGGTCCTTTCCCCGCAGGGTCACTCTACTTTATCAATTTCTATTTCAGACGATCAAGATTAGGGTGATGTATCTGTGATGTCTTCCAACAGTGTGCCTCCGTCGTCACAATTAATGAAGGGCTAGCGGAAAAGTGCTCATGTAAATACGCCAATTGCCTAAGAGGACCCTAGTAGGTTCGACGGCCTTTGACGTCCGCTAGCTCGCCCAGTGTAGCATCCATTCACCGAATGGTTCGGCAGCCGGGTTCGTCCATTGCGGTCTAGAAGGAATTTTGGGGTGATGCGAGCACTATAAATTAACTTAATGCACACCCAGTGACGGCGGATCGGTGGGAGAACGCAGGAAGCCTTTTAGTCCGGTTCATAGCTCGTTCCGGTCCATCCGGACGGCAAGCGAGAGAGGCCCCTCTCTCGTTCACAACATCTGGCCCCAGATGTTGTGGTACAAATTGTGTCGCAAGCGGAGCATATGTCCGTCGCTCGGGACGCTCCGTTGTATAGGCAGTCCGCTGAGACTGCTAAGGCTTCCTCTTCTCGTCAGCGCACACGACCGCACCTTGGCTGCGTGACCGCCGATATATTACCAGCTTCGCCGATCAAGGATTCTTCGGCGACCAGGTCACACCATCCGATAGCCAGGGACACGAGGCCTGCAGACTCCGGACGTTCGCATAGGAAGTGTGCGGGAGTCAACGTACACGGAGCTTCCGGCGGCAATGCATCGTAAGACCGCTACTGCACAGGCCTCGGGAACGGACGTGCTTTCCTTAATAGCACAGTTTATCGCAGCATCCCAGCATCAATTGAATCTGTCGCATATATTTTATCCGACGATGCTGGGTCGGGACGCTCCGCGGAAGCGGGTACGGACGTCCGAAGTTTCATCCGGTCCGACTGGATACCGAAAGGGATTCGGAGGATTTCGAGCTTTCCCTTTCGGAACAACATATGCTGTTGTGTATGTCATCTGACTTGGTCTTCTACAGCTTCTTTCGTCGGACCAGAATGCTGCGATGCCGGATAAGAAACTGATAGCGTCGGTGGACTTAGAAATTTTTGGTTCGGTTCAGGGACATCGTCCCTCAGTTCCGACATAGTCCAATAATGTCACACAACTTTCGAATTATTGAACGACGCTATATATATTATTATTTTATGCTTGCTATCCAAGCATTTCTGGTTTCTTGTTCGAAGAGTTATGGAGATGTCTTTCAAAAGTGTGCCTCTGTCGTCATAGTTAATGAAGAGTTAGCGGCAATAAGTGCTCATGGAATATGTCTATCGCCTACGGAGTGACATTCGCTAGCTCACCCGGTGTAGCGTACATTCATCGAATGGTTCGGCTGCCGGGTTCGTCCGTTGCGGTCTAGGAAGGAGATTTGGGTGATGCGAGCACTTTAATTACTTTAGTACTCACCCAGTGACGGCAGATTGAGGACAGATCGGAGGAAGCCTGTTAGTCCGGTTCCTGGCTTGTCCAGGTCCGTCCGGGCTGTGAGCGAGAGAGGTCCCTCTCTCGCCCAACAACATAGGGGACCGCATGTTGTGGTTCAGATATTTTACATTCGGAGTATATGTCCATTGGTCGGGACGCTCCGTTATATTGACAGTCCGAGAGACTGTCTTTAATGCTTCCTCATCCTCACAGCAGGGTACACGACCGCACATTGGCTACGTGACCTCGAGTATCCGATCAGTTTCGGCATTCAGTGATTCCACGGCGAATAGGTCGCGCCATCCGGTAGCCAAGGGACATGAGGCCTATACACTCCGTTCGCTCGCATATTGGAAGTATGCACGGGGTAACGATCACGGAGCTTCCAGCGGCAATGCATCGTAAGACCGCTTCTCCTCAGGCCTCAGTGACGGACGTGCTATCCGAGTTAGCACAGTTGTTTCGCAGCATCCCAGCAATTGACAGTTTCTCGGTCAAATCAGGAATTATCCGACGGCGCTGGGTCGGTGCGGTCCGCGGTTGCATCAGCTACGGACGACCGAACGCTTTATAGGGTCCGACAGGATGGCGAAAGGGATTCGAAAGATTTCGAGTTTTCCCTTTAGTAGTAGCGGAAGATGCCTTTCATATCTTCTGGCATTATCTTCCAGTGATTATTATTTTGGACTTCATTGCTGCGATCTTGGACAAGAGACTTATAGCGTCATTGGACTCGGATTTTTCGATCGGTTCAGGGACATTGTCCCTGACTTACCGACGCAGTCCAATATTGTCATTACAACATGTGTTTTATTTTTCGACGCTATATATATATATATATACAAGCCTGCTACTAAGCATGATAGTTTAGTTTCTTGTCCGCGTTGCTCATTTCTGCCATTTTATAATTTATACTAATAGTTTATTTTGGCAGAGCAGGGCATACTGAGAGTTCATATGCGTCTAGACGGTGTGATTAAAGACTGCATATATTCTTTTTCGCCGTTTATGTCTTTTCCAATTTCAATGTTGGGAACGACATTATGTATAGTAGACTTAACTTAGACGCTTTATTATACGTAATCCGCCTTACTGAGGCGTTATCATTACGTCTTCAAGAAAAGATTTACGGGATATTATTCTCAGTGTAATTTCTTTTGAGGGCAGTAGTTTGTTCACGTATAACTCCGCCCTTCAGTGGCTGATTGGAGTTAGTTAGACGTGACGCAGCCCTAGCTACATCCACACGTGTGGATAGTAAGGTTAAGAACTCTCTCAGAGTCGCTTCATTCTCGGAGGAGCTTCTCTTCGACGGCAACTTTTCGGCAATCCATGAATTGCTCGATTTATACGTTCTCTTGTCTATCTAGTGTTACAAGAGATTCAGACTGGGGCAAACATTCGGTGGTTGACTCAAAGAGTGCCACTGCAGTTGCCTGACCCGAGTGTTGCTGTTATGACGGTTGCCAGTCAAACAGATTGGGATTTAATACTGATCCCTACGGATTCGATGTGCCAGGGTCTTTGGGTTCCGCAGTCTTTTAGCTTTCAGTTTAACTTCCGCGGAATAATGTTTTTTAGGCTTGCTTTATGTCATTGCATGAACATTATTCAGAAACGCATGCCCAAATTCCTGTCCTTTAATTCGACAGTAGTGGCGTATCTCCGGAACCAGGGAGGCACTCTTTCGTTTCCGTTATTCAATTTAATGGAAAGAATCCGTCTGTTGGTTATAGTACACCAAGTTCAGTTTGGGTCCGTCATATTCCGGGTCGTCTAATTGTTTTATCGGACTCCCGTTCTCTTACGGGTCGCTTGTTGCTGTCAGAATGGACTCTCAACAAACAAGTATTCAATCAGATTTGCTATCTATGGGAGCGCCCAATGATGATTTATTTATGACACAGCTTGCTAATCAATTGCAGACGTATGTGTTGGCTTGTCCAGATCTCTGAGCTAATATTGTTAACGCTCTATTGATCTATAGGACGGAATGATAGGATACGCGTATCCTCCGGTGCTGTTGTTTTAGCAGGTATTGCTAAGATAAACAACCACAATACATTTCTGTTGATAGCATCTCTATCTTCACAGAGATCATGAGTAATTTACTCTCTTGTCTACTGTGGTTCTTAACGTGAAATCTTCCTCTATGTGAGGATCTTTTTCACTGGGTAAATCGTGTCATCTTTATCACAACCAGCAAGGTCACAACCTTCATGTATTCCGTTGTGTGGTCCGTATTGCATTGTAAGCACTGTACTGGACGAGCTTTGGACGCGATTTCTTACTATAGGAGATCCTCTTCTTCGCTATTCTATGTGGCTAAAGTGGAGGCTCTTCCGTCGTGGTGTAGGGATCATTATGTTCATATTGTTGATCCCTCCATACTACTCATTGCTATTTTTTAGTATACTTGTTTCACAAGATCTACTGCAGCCTGTTATTATTTAGGTTATAGGTTTATGTTACCTCATACCTATGCACTCTACGATAGTTTACAATTGAGTCTTTTGTCTCTTTATCTAAGTCAGTTAGTAACTTTTGATAAATAGACTTAGAATCTTTAGATTAAATTCCTATACGGATTTTAACTTCGGTTCTTATTTAGCTAAGTAATCATTTGAGCCTCTGGAAACAGTAGTTTTCAAATTCTGACCTTTTAGACAGTAATTCTGTTGGTTTCTCTTTTACTGTAGAGTCAGTGAGTTTCATGCACTATCGACGGATGATTTTCACTTTCATAGTTTCGGAATCAATACTTCCGTTACTATTTAGGTTGGATTGTTGCATAAGAGTTAGGCTCCTATTATCCGGAACCTATTATTTTAAGGTCCTTCCGTCTTCATATGGGCATAGGCCTTTACTCTTTCCGGGTACAGTTTATGTATTTATAAACAGATATCTGTTTATTACAAAGGGCGTAAGCTTCTTCTGTCTTTGATGTCTAGTAGAAGGACGTTACGCTCCATTTTATTGTTAATGGATTCTATTAACTATCGGTACTGCTTATGGTATATCATTAACTTAGCAGTTGTGCTTAAGATTTCGGCCCATGAAGTAAGAGTTCTTCTACTTCTTGGGCTTACATTAATAGTGTCGCTATTATAGATTTTTGAAGGCCGCTCATTGCGCTCAGCCATCCACATTCATGAATTTTATCTTAGAAATATCGAGTCCATTTCTGGAGGCCTCTATTGTTAGGTCTATTAGCTACTGCTCAGAATGTCATTCACTTAACAGTTGCTACTATAGCTAGGTATGCTGTCTGTTTCGGCAGTGTCTCCGTTTGGCTGCCCTCTTCGCTCTGGGCTATTTGACCCAGGGCAAGAAAAAGGGGGGGGGGGGGGGGAGGGTGTTCCCTTGGATCACCTGTTTTATTATGAAAACAAGGGGATACCTCCTCCGGAGTTAGTAATTCTGAGCTGTTATTGGGATGGTTGTTTAGTGAGAAGTTTAGGTTTTTAAAATTCATTCAAGTCTTAGTTTTTAAAGTATAGCTTTTGAATATTGCATATGTCAACGGACATGATTATGCAATCCTCAGACACTTTTAGGAGTATAAGAGTCTCTATTCTCTAGACTTACTTTATTTATTGGCTTACTTTAAAAATTATTAGTATAAGGATTATATTGGATATTAATAGAGTACATGGATGTATGAAGCTCAATTTTGGAAGGTGTTGTATCTTTCTAATTTATCATAAATAAGAAAGATACATGTAAGGCCTATTACTTCTTTTTCCCTACAGGGGATGACTCTATTTTATTTTATTGAGCGTATTCCATTTTGCTCTATGTCCTTGGCCCTCCAGCCTTTTTACTATTCAGCTATGTCTGGGTCATTGGTACAGTATAAAAATGTTAAAAAATTTATAGTAATTTATATATTTTTTATACTTACCAATGACCCAGACGGGGATGGCCCTCCCAGGAGTTGGGAACTCTTGCCTCCCCGCTGAGTACATAGTGCTTACCAGGCACTGGTTATTAGAATGATTAATGGCGCCAATTTCGGAACGTCCTTGACACTGCGCATGCGCAGTAGGGGCGAAGTGTGGAGGGCCTTTCAGGACATGTTTTCTTTAGTTTTAGATGCAAATTTTGGGGATTGGGGGGCAAAATTTGTGTTTGGCCCTATATTTTAAGAGTTAGCACCAGCTATGTCTGGGTCATTGGTAAGTATAAAAAATATATAAATTACTATAAATTTTTTAACTTTCAAGACTATTTTGTGAATTAACTCCTTGCATGCTGCTGGCAGAATTTCCTGCCCAGGATAGGATTTCTTTTGCCTCTGAAAGTCATGGCTGCTTTACTAGATTTGACTCGATTTGATGAAAAATATCTAAAAAATTCTGAGCAATTGAAGAGTTAACAAAAAAAAAAAAGGCAAAAAATTCAAATTTTCTGTAAAGCTATTCAAAAAGAATTCTTATTTCTCAGCCAGCTCCCACATCATTGAAAATCTGCCTCATCAATTTTTTTTTAATCTGGAAATCTTGAATCAGATACTATTTTGCACTTTTTGCACTGTCAGACAAGATATATTTTGTTAAATTTGAAACTGCAGGATGGGAAATCTTCACTGCTGAAAACATTGTTTTTATCACAGAATAGTGTAACAATTTAAATTAATAATTTCATCTGTTTTCAGGACTGTTTTGTAGATTACTCCCCCACCACCCAAAACAAAAATAAATAAATATATGAATTAAAAAAAGAAAAAAGGTAAAAAGGCCTCCCTTCCTCATCATATAATTGAGGAAAAATTGCCAAAACAAGAAATAGTTTTTATAGGTCTTATCTAATCTTTACAACAAAATTTGTATGATTGATTTCAAACGATTCTTTTCATTCCTATTTTTATTTTTCAGATACCCTGTTTGTTGTTTTGAAGGATGGTGACATTGTGAAATGTGACACAAGTACAAATCCATGCTGTGTTGTGAAACGATGGAAATGTAAAGATGAATCAAGTAAATATATTTGAATAGAGAATTGTAGGGCTGCATGATATTCAAAACTGAATACCGGTATCAGTATTCAAAAAAATACTGCGGTATAACGGTATATCGAAAACTGTTCAGATATATGAACATAAGTACCACAATCAAGACTTGAGGCATCACAGTCGGTTTGAATTAGCATGTCTTGATGATGCGATTCAAAAAACCTTTACCCAACATAGACGATATCAAAATTTATTATTTTCAAAATTAGTTTATCAGATTTTCCCCAAAGATTTCAACAAAATTATATCATGTGACCCCTCATTGGAACGAGCTCAATGAGCTCTTTCCAATGAGGGGTCACATGATATAGTATTTTTATACTGTACTAATGACCCAGACATAGCTGGTGCTAACTCTTAAAAATATAGGGCCAAACACAAATTTTGCCCCCTAATCCCCAAAATTTGCATCTAAAACCAAAGAAAACATGTCCTGAATGGCCCTCCATACTTCACCTCTACTGCGCATGCACAGTGTTAAGGACGTCCCGAAATTGGCGCCATTAATCATTCTTTGTTTGGCCCTTCATCAGTTAACATCTGACTGATCTTTGTGCTTGTAAATCTCAGTTTAAATGATGCAAGACACATAAATATTAGAGAAATGGTGATTCTAAGGAGGATATAGAAGGAGGAGAGGAAAAATGAGTGACAGAAAATTATCAGGGCTGTAACTTAAAATTTTTTAATGAAATTATGTTAAGTTACCTATTTTCGAGGCAACAGCCTGTTGTGGTCATTCTTGTTATCAAGTTACACTGCTTGTTCAGTGTTTTCCTCTCTCCCTTCCCTTTAAGTCCCCTCTTGCTATTCTCCCATGCTTTTGGCATATTTTCTGTAATATTATTACTTAGCTAGATAACAGAATGAATTCTGTTCTTTTCCCCATGTCTACGTCTTCACCTATGGGTGGTTAGGCGTAGTGTTCTGCATCTACCATCTGATGTTCTGCAGTTTCTTCCCTGGAAGTCTCTGTTTTGCATCAGATAGTGTGTTATTGGTAACTGATTTCGGGCCAGGGTGCCTGGAGTCTTCTTCTGGTGTTTTTACACTTATTGTTTACATTTACAACAGCCCTCTGTGTGAGGGGGGATTTCTTGAAAATAATATCTTGATGTTTATTTAATCATAACTAGATACATTATTATTGTTCGTAAGTGTTGCATAAATTGTTTAAAATATTTTTTAGAATTTTTGTCCACACTTAGGCTTGGGATCCATTGGGGCTCAACGTTACTTTTCAGAAACTTGGGCTGTTCTGAAAAAATATTTTTTCAAAATTTTTTGATTTCAATTATTTTATCTATGTTAATGGATCATGTTATTATGTATTTTGATTGTCAGGGGTTGGTGTGAGTACTAGGACTTTGTTTTCTTTTCACAATGAAAGGATATGTTCAATTGTAATAAGAGGAAGTCTTCCTCTGACTTTCATAATCATTGTATATGTAGTCAGTGTACTCGCACTAACTCCTGTTCTGTATGTGTTAATTTCGATGACAACATGGGAAGCGTGTGTCACGGTATGTTAGTGGGGAATTGGCCATGCCGGTCCTTTCCCCGCAGGGTCACTCTAGTTTATCAATCTCTATTTCAGACGATCAAGAACAGGGTGATGTATCCGTGATGTCTTCCAAAAGTGTGCCTCCGTCGTCACAATTAATGAAGAGCTAGCGGAAAAGTGCTCATGTAAATACGTCAATTGCCTAAGAGGACCCTAGTAGGTTCGACGGCCTTTGACGTCCGCTAGCTCGCCCGGTGTAGCGTCCATTCATCGAATGGTTCAGCAGCCGGGTTCGTCCGTTGCGGTCTAGAAGGAGTTTTGGGGTGATGCGAGCACTATAAATCAACCAAATGCACACCCAGTGACGGCGGATTAGAGGAGAGAATGGAGGAAGCCTTTTAGTCCAGTTCCTAGCTCGTCCAGGTCCATCCGGACTGCGAGCGAGAGAGGCCCCTCTCTCGTACAACAACATCTGGCCCCAGATGTTGTGGTACAAAATGTTTCGCATTCGGAGCTTACGTCCGCCGCTCGGGACGCTCCGATATATAGTCAGTCCGGAGAGACTGTCAATAAGGCTTCCTCATCCGCATGGTAGCGCACACGACCGCTCTTGGCTACGTGACCTCGGATATCCAGTCAGCTTCGCCAATCAGAGAATCATCGGCGACCAGGTCACACCATCCGGTAGCCAGGGACACGAGGCCTGTAGACTCTGGACGTTCGCATAAGAAAGTATGCGGGAGTCAACGTACATGGAGCTTCCAGCGGCAAAGCATCGTAAGACCGCTACTGCACAGGCCTCGGTGACGGACGTGCTATCCCAAATAGCACAGCTTATCGCAGCATCCCAGCAACGACAGAATCTCTGTCGCATTATGTATTATCCAACGACGCTGGGTCGGGACGCTCCGCGGAAGCAGGTACGGACGTCCAAAAATTTCATCCGGTCCGACGGGATACCGAAAGGGATTCGGAGGATTTCGAGCTTTCCCTTTCGGAACAACATGAGCTGTTGCGTATGTCATCTGACTTTATCTTCTAGAGGTTCTTTCGTCGGACCAGAATGCTGCGATGCCGGATTAGAAACTGATAGCGTCGGTGGACACAGAATTTTTGATTCGGTTCAGGGACATCGTCCCTCAGTTCCGACACAGTCCAATAATGTCACACAAACTTTCGAATTATTGAACAACGCTATATATATTATTATATGCTTGCTATTAACAAGCATGTCTGGTTTCTTGTTCGCAAAGTTACTGAGATGTCTTTCAAAAGTGTGCCTCTGTCGTCATAGTTAGTGAAGAGCTAGCGGCAATAAGTGCTCATGGAATACGTCAATCGCCTAAGAGGTCCCTAGTAGGATCGACGGAGTTGACATTCGCTAGCTCACCCGGTGTAGCGTCCATTCATCGAATGGTTCGGCAGTCGGGTTCGTCCGTTGCAATCTAGGAAGGAGATTTGGGTGATGCGAGCACTATAATAGACCTTAGTACACACCCAGTGATGACGGATTAGAGGACAGATCTGAGGAAGCCTGTTAGTCCGGTTCCTAGCTCGTCCAGGTCCGTCTGGGCTGCGAGCGAGAGAGGTCCCTCTCTCGTACAACAGCATATGGGACCGGATGTTGTGGTACAGATATTTCACATTCGGAGCATGTGTCCGTCACTTGGGACGCTCCGTTATATTGACAGTCCGAGAGACTGTCGATAATGCTTCCTCATCCTCACAGCAGCGCACACGACCGCACATTGGCTACGTGACCTCGAGTATCTGGCCAGCTTCGTCATTCAGTGATTCCACGGCGAACAGGTCACGCCATCCAGTAGCCAAGGGACACGAGGCCTATACACTCCGTTCGCTCGCATAATTGAAGTATGCACGGGGTAACGAACACGGAGCTTCCAGCGGCAATGCATCGTAAGACCGCTTCTCCACAGGCCTCAGTGTCGGACGTGCTATCCAAAATAGCACAGTTTATCGCAGCATCCCAGCAAACGACAATTTCTTGGTCGGATCAGGAATAATCCGACGGCGCTGGGTCGGTGCGCTCCGCTGTTGCATCAGGTTCGGATGACCGAACACTTTATAGGGTCTGACAGGATGGCGAAAGGGATTCGGACGATTTCGAGCTTTCCCTTTCGGAACAACAGAAGCTGCCATACATTTCTTTCGGCATTATCTTCCAGAGGTTGTTCCGTCGAACTACATTGCTGCGATGCTGGATAAGAGGCTAATAGCGTCATTGGACACGGAGTTTTGGATGGGTTCAGGGACATTGTCCTTGACTTACCGACACAGTCCAATAATGTCTTTAGAACATTCGAATTATTTAACGACGCTATATATAAGCTTGCTACCAAGCATGATAGTCTAGTTTCTTGTCCGCAATACTCTATTCTGCCTTTTTTCAATTTAGGAAATAATTTATATTGGCAGAACAGGGCATACCGAGAGTTCATATGCGTCTAGACGGCGGTGCTGAAGACTGGGAATTATCTTTTTCGCCATCTATGTCAATTCCAACCACGATGTTGGAAACAACAATGATGTCTAATAGACTTAACTTAGATGCTTTATCATACGTAGACCACCTTACTGAGGCGTTATCATTACGTCTTCAAGAGAAAGAATTCCAGGATATGATCCTCAATGTGATTTCTTTCAAGGGCAGTAGTTTTTCCACGTATAACTCCACCCTTCAGTGGCAACCTGGAGTTGGTTAGACGTGACGCAGCCCTGGCTACATCCACGCGCGTGGATAGTAAGGTGAAGAACTCTCTCAGAGTCGCTTCGGTCTTGGAGAAGCTTCTCTTCGGCGGCAACTTTTCAGCAATCTATGAATTGCTCGATATACACGGTCTCTTGTCTATCAAGTGTAGCAAGAGATTCAGACTGGGGCAAACATTCGGTGGTTGACTCAGAGAGTGCCACTGCAGTTGCCGGATCCGAGTTTTATGATTATGACGGATGCCAGTCAAACAGGTTGGGGTACAATATTGATCCCAACGGATTCGAAGTGCCAGGGTCTTTGGGTTCCGCAGTTTCTAGGCAAGCACTTAACTTCCAGGAAATGATGTTATTTAGGCTTGCACTATGTCATTGGATGAACATTATTTAGAAACGCATGTCCAATCCTGTCCGTTAATACGACAGTAGTTGCGTATCTCCGGAACCAAGGAGGCTCTCATTCGATTCCGTTATTCAATTTAACGGAAAGAATCCTTCTGTTTGTTATAGTACACCAAGTTCTGCTTCTGTCCGTCATATTCCGGGTCGTCTGATTGTATTAGCAGACTCCCTTTCACGTAAGGGTCGCTTGTTGCCGTCAGAATGGACTCTCAACAAACAAGTATTCAATCAGATTTGCTATCAATGGGTGCGCCCAATGATAATTTATTTGCGACACAACTCACTATTCAATTGCAGACGTATGTGTTTCCATGTCCGGATCCCTGAGCTTATGTTGTTAACGCTCTATTGATCTAATAGGACAGAATGATAGGATACGCGTGTCCTCCAACGCTGTTGATTCAGCAAGTATTGCTAAGAGAAACATCCACAATACAATTCTGTTGATAGCATCTCTGTCTTCACAGAGACCGTGGATAAATTTACTCAGGTGTCTACTGTGGGAGTTACTGCGAAAACTTCCTCCATGAGAGGATCTTCTTTCGCTGGGGAAATCGTGTCAACTTCATCACAACCCGCAAGGTCTCAACCTTCACGTATTCTGTTGTGTGGTCCTTCTTGCACGGCAAGCATTGTACAGGACCAGCAATGGACGTGATTTCTTACTGTAGGAGAACCTCTTCTTCGCTATACTATGCGGCTAAAGTGGAGGCTCTTCCGTCGTTGGTGTAGGGATCATTATGTTGATATTTTTGATCCCTCCATACTAGACATTGCTACTTTCTAGTATACTTGTTTGACAAGATCAACTGCAGCCTGTTATTATTAAAGTTATAGGTCTATGTTATCTCATACCTATGCACTCTATGATAGTTTACAATTGAGTCTTATGTCTCTTTATCTAAGTCAGTTAGAAACTTTTCGATAAATAGACCTAGAACCCTTAGATTAAATTCCTATACAGAATTTAGCTTCGGTTCTTATTTAGCTAAGTAATCATTTGAGCCTTTGGAAACAGTAGTTTTCAAATTCTGACCTTTTAAGACAGTAATTCTCTTAGTCTTTTCTTCTACTGAAGAGTCAGTGAGCTTCATGCACTATCGGTGGACGATTCTCACTTTTGTAGTATCGGAAACACTATTTCCTTTACTACTAATGTTGGATTTTTGGTTAAGAATCAGGCTCCTAATAAATATCCGGAACCTATTGTTATTAAGGTCCTTCCATCTTCGTATGGGCATAGGCCTTTACTCTGTCCGGTTAGAGTTTATGTATTTATAAACAGATATCAGTTTATTAGTAGGACGTAAGCTTCTTCTGTCTTTGATGCCTAATAGAAGGACATTATGCTCCATTCTATTGCTAATGGATTCAATTAACTATCGGTACTGCTTATGGTATATCATTAACTCAGCAGTTTGTGCTTGAGATTTCGGCTCATGAAGTAAGAGCTCTTTCTACATCTTGGGCTTACATTAATAGTGTCGCTATTATAGATTTTATGAAGGCTGCACATTGGGCTCAGCCATCCACATTCATGAATTTTTATCTCAGAAATATTGAGTCCATTTCTGGAGGCCTCCATTGTTAGGTCTATTATCTACTGCTCAGAATGTCATTCACTTAACAGTTGCTACTATAACTAGGCAGGCTTTCTGTTCAGGCAGTGACTCCGTCCTGCTGCCCTCTTCGCTCTGGGCTATTTGACCCAGGGCAAGGAGAAGGGTGGGGGTGGGGGGGGGGGGAGGGTGTTCCCGTGGGTCACCTATTTTATTATGAAAACAAGGGGATACCTCCTCCGGAGTTAGTAATTCTGAGCTGTTACTGGGATAGTTTTTTAGTGATAAGTTTATGTTTTAAAAATTCATTCAGGTCATAGTTTTTAAAGTATAGCTTTTGAATATATCACGTGTCAACGGGCGTTATTATACACTCCTCAGACACTTTTAAAAGAGTATAAAGAGTCTCTATTCTCTTGACTAACTTTTTTTATTGGCTTACTTTAAAAATTATTAGTATAAGGATTATACTGGATATTAATAGAGTACATGGATGTTATGATGCTCAATTATGGAAGGTGTTGTGTCTTTCTAATTTATCATAAATAAGAAAGATACATGTAAGGCCTAATACTCCTTTTCCCCTCGAGGGGATGACTCTATTTTATATAATTGAGCTTATTGGAATTTCCTCTATGTCCTAGGCCCTCCAGCCTTTTTACTATTCAGCTAAGTCTGGGTCATTGGTACAGTATAAAAATGTTAAAAAATTTATAGTAATTTATATATTTTTTATACTTACCAATGACCCAGACAGGGATGGCCCTCCCAGGAGTTGGGAACTCATACCTCCCCGCTGAGTACATAGCGCTTACCAGGCACTGGTTATAAGAATAATTAATGGCGCCAATTTCGGGACGTCCTTGACACTGCGCATGTGCAGTAGAGGTGAAGTATGGAGGGCCATTCAGGACATGTTTTCTTTGGTTTTAGATGCAAATTTTGGGGATTGGGGGGCAAAATTTGTGTTTGGCCCTATATTTTTAAGAGTTAGCACCAGCTATGTCTGGGTCATTGGTAAGTATAAAAAATATATAAATTACTATAAATTTTTTAACTTTTGTTGAAATTTTTGAAAATTATTTTTTCAACTGCTGAATTTGTATATTGCGAGGGCACAAGCAGACGATTCCTTGGATAAAGGGATAATATTATTCCTTTGGGGCAACAGTCAAAAAACTCAAGACATCTTGAAAATTAAATTGTAGGTAAATAAATAATGACGACAAACCGATATTTTTGTAATTAATGTATTTACTCTATATATTGGGACACTCTATAATTTGGGACACACATTTTTTCCAGAAAAATATTTTTTTTTATGCTCCAATGTTTGGGACACTCAGGAGACTTATTTCCAGTTGGCCCAGTCACCTGAAAACGGTGCCAAATGCTCAATATTAAAGCTAGGTTTGTGTTTAATTTTCCTTTTTAAGCAATAAAAAATTGATAATACATACTGATTTGTGTTGTTTTTATTTAAATCTGTTCCTAAGTTTTAATATTTACAGTCCGGACTGACATGAGGAAGACTATTTAATATTACATTGTGACAGACTATTTAATATTACATTGTGATAGTCTTCAACCCTTTACTGAACGCTAGTGGCAGATGACACTCACAAAAACAATTCTTGTATAACTAAACATTTTCATTTTTTGCTTCCAAAACCTAGCTTATGACCCCTCATTAGAACGAGCACAATGCGCTCGTTCTAATGAGGGGCATAGGCTATGTTTTGGAAGCACAAAATGAAAATCTAAAAAAAAATTGGGAATGCGATTTTCATATATAGTGATGGAAAACGAATCACACACAATTGATGCAGCATCAAAACAAGACCAGGTCATGTTTTTTCCCCATTTTCTAAGATGTGGGACATCTGTGAAAATATTTATTTTTAGCTGTCCCAATACATAGAGTAAATACGGTACACCGGTATTCAATCGATATTGGCTTGAATACCAGTATATATTGTTTTATCGATATACGGTGCAGCCCTAGAGAATTGTTTGAATACTCTATCTGTTTGATAATGATGATAGAAATTTGGTTTTAATTTGGACTTTGCCTGATGAACTTCAGTTATGTGAGATAGTGTTTGAAATGTCTCTCTGGGTTGGTTTTGATTGTGTACAGGATTTCATATTATCCCTCAAATAATGACCGTAAAATGTGTGTTCTAATTACGGTACTTGTACCCCAAATGCAGCGTTTTAAAACAAATTTTGCTGTGGTCTTGTAGTTTGCTCATGTTTCCCCAAGCACAGAGTGGTGTTCTGTATATTACTAAACAATGCAAATGACGAGAAAGTTTTAAAAAATCCCTCTTTATTCATTAGTGAAAAGAAAGCTGTGCTGACAGTTTTGAATAGGGGCTAAGATCATGCAAATATAGTATTTCCACTTAAATTGATGATCAAATTGAATATGCATCCAAAAGTTTGAATCAAACGAATTTCAAACATCACATTTGGGAAATTGCATATTTTTCTGTTCATGACATGTGCGGCATATTCAGATAAGGGGCATCATGAAAATGGGATGTGGGGTGTGAATTTGATGTGTTCCAATTGATTGTCCCGACTGATAAAATATTCCAGCTGCACCATCAAGGCATGCTTTCATCAAAGGCATGCCTTGATGATGCTGTTGCACTATTAGTAACTCCAGATTACACTTGAAAAACTCAAAACTTTCTGCATTGCTTTCGTTAAACATATTTGAAAATTCCATATTCAGCTCTCTGATTTTGATTCCAATTCACATATGCATTTTAAATCAAATTGTTTTTTGAAAATCAAATATTTACAGGATAAAAATCATACTCAAATCCGAGCAGTGAACTATTGTCTATATAGGTTACTGAGTAAGCTCCAGCTAATTGAATTTAAAATCTCGCAATCTATGAAGAATTTCTCCAATAACCTATGAATTTCTTATGTTTATAGACCTACAGTACGTGGAGAGTGTATTATCACTAAATCACCTGCAGAGTAGAGATTCCACCCAGGCAATAATTGAAAATTTCTTGCAAAGCATATCAAGAACAAGCAAAGTTCCAGCCAGTGGACCTCCGGGTATAACCTGGAAGTCCATTGGCTGAAACATTGCTTGTGTTTTTGTCCATATGTACAGAATTTGAAAGTGATACTTTGGGTGATAACTCCACTCCCTGGGTGATATAGTTACAATCCACTCTCCAGGTACTGTATTTGTCCCCAGTGTATACCCGGAGGTCCATTGGTTGAAACATTGCTTGTGTTTTTGTCCATATGTACAGAATTTGAAAGTGATACTTTGGGTGATAACTCCACTCCCTGGGTGATATAGTTACAATCCACTCTCCACGTACTGTATTTGTCCCCAGTGCTTCCAATAAAAGCATTTATTCTACATGTATTATATCTTGTTTGACAGAGATTCCATCTGGATTTTACGGGCACTGTACACAAAATTGAAGCTGTTTATTTGAAATATAAAACTTTTATTGACATGATGAGATGCTCTCGGACTCTCAGTTTCTTCTATTTAATATGATGAGATACACTTATGTTTACATGAAGCAACCTAAATTATTTTCAAGGTTCAAGAAGAGATGAAACACCCTAAAAGTCACTTTTTTTTAATATCAGGGCATGTGTAAAATTTGTTATATTACATCAAACTCACAGGGAGGGTTGTTCAGGAGCAGATGTCCCCTTACTTTTTTATCTGAAAATAATTTTTTAGATATTTTAATCTTTCAAGGAAATTACTCTCTTAGGAGAAATATAGTTTGCTTGCTTAGATGTTATACCATCATACAAGTGGAAACAAAACCCTTGAGAATCTTAAATTTGTCATTAACCCTTTACCCAATTCAGAGAATATCAAAAGTTATTATTTCAATTATTATTTTTTTTAATTTTTCTAAAAAATTTCAACAAATCCATATAATGTGACCCCTCATTGGAATGAGCTCGATGAGCTCGTTCCAATGAGGGGTCACATGATATGGTTTTGTTGAAATATTTAAAAATTTTTTTTTTTTTTCAACTGCTCAATCTGCAGATTACGCGGGCGGATGTGGGCGATTCAATAGGTGAAGGGTTAAAAGATAAATTAACTGATTACTCCAAATAAAAACATATCGACCTTATTTTTTCTTGCAGAGATTCACTAACCTTTTCTAAGTAATAGTCTTTAACATTTCAATGCCACGATTGCTTATGACACTCTCGTGTACATTATTACTTTGGGTGGGACAAATAATAATAGATTAAAAAGGAAATGAAACAACTCAGTTGTAACATGTTATTATTAGTGTCCTGCGAATCGCACATTTTTGATTTGAATCAAATCTCAAATCAAATCAGATTGATTATTCGATATCAAATCGATCTTCGAATCGAATCGGGGGCATCTTGAAAATGACACATTGAGGGACTGTAAACCTTATTTGTTCTGTCTGTGATGGCGTAAGTCCCAACTGATAAAATATTCAACTACATCATTATCGAAGATGTAGTTGAAATATTACCCAGTAAGGATTATAGTTCAAAAACAGGAGAAGTGGGAATCATGGGTACTAGGCACAGAACAGTTCTAGCCACCAACAGCAGAGCATCGTTGAAACTATTAAATTTCCTTTCAACACTGGTAGTGACAAGTGAATCTGAAAGTAGTGTGGGTGGTGGCATGTTTTGTGAGGTGACATAGATGACTGATAACAAACTATTTTCCCGAGAAAAGATTCGAAAGGAAACAAATCGGGCAGTAGATTTGGAATGGAACCGAATAGAAAGTTATGATTCAAAATCAAATCGAATCCCGAAGCTTTGTAGGACCCTAGTTATCATAATTACTAAGTCAATAGTGTTGTGTAAAAATATGAAAGAGTCATGTTTTTATCTTTATTTAGAAGTCTGCAATTATCTTCTGGTTTATGAATATGTGGTTGATATAACAGAAAAGGGCAGTTTGAGTGTATGGAACATGATGAAGAAGAGTATATCTGCTGGTGCTGCAGAGAAACTGGTTGGAGATAAAAAGACCCAGCAGCCAAAGAATATGAACAGAACTCTTCTACTTGGAGGTAGAAAAGATGGTTATATCTGTGTATTCAATTGGGAGAATGGTTCTGTTGACTTTGAAGTTGAGGTACAGTATATATAAATATGTGCATGTATTACTGGTCTATGGTCCAAGCTTTTAACCCTTTACCTAACGTAATGGCCAAAAACGGCCAGCGCTATTCTGAAAAATCGCCAATTAATTTTCATTATTTTTTTCATTTTTTGTCTCAAAAACATAGGTTATGACCCCTCGTTGGAACGAGCTCGACGAGCTCGTTCCAACGAGGGGTCATAACCTATGTTTTTGAAACATAAAATGAAAAAAATAGTTATTCAAGAATTATTTATGCAAGTGTCGTCTGCTTTTCAGGTTAGGTAAAGGGTTAAACACAAAAATCTCAATTGTTACAGATGTGGACTTCAAACTGAAAGGTCCACGGTTCGATCCCCACCTCTACTTTGTTGGGTCTTAAAATTGTTACATACAAGTCGTGATTGGAGTGTTGCCTCCAACACAAGAAAGGGGCAGTTTTCAGTTTAATTCTCCATTTGCAAATTTGACACAGGTGATAACCTCATTTTTGCACCTTTCTATAAAATAGATACAGATGTAGATTAAATTCCCAGTTGCATTGTGGGAAAAATTTGTGGCTTGAAATTGTGATATTTCAATGTCAGTTTGCAAAGGATTGACCGGCTACCTGGTAAAGTGTTAGATCATTATCCCCCTTCAGGGTTGTAATATAATGAAGAGCTCAGTCTATCCTTCCATTGGTTGGGCCATCCTTCCATCTGGCCATCCATCTGTACATCTGTAACACTAATTTATGCAATAAGTCCTAAAAAAGTTAAAAATCTGTTTCTCAAGCCCTCCTGCATGGTTCTTTTGCTGTCGCATGCTCTCTTTTTATAACCAGTAGAAACTTAAAAAAATAATAATTAAATGATTTATTTTACCCAAGTTAATAAAATTGATAAACTTGTCCCTTGAGTGCAACAAGGCTTTGCAATGCAAGGGACGAAATACACCACCACCCATGCTATTCTGTAGATTATGAGGCCTAAAACATAAAACAAACCAAGAACATGAACTTTTGATGGCAAAGAAATAATAATTACAAAAATAAAAAATAAAATCAAAAACCGCCCACCCACATGCAATTTTACAGAAAATGGTCTGAGAAACAGAAGATTTACTTTGTGGGTCCTAACTTGAACAGTAGTTCGGTCTCATTAAATTTTGGTGTGTTTCTTCATAGTAACAGTATCTTGGACAATTTTGATAACCACTACTATTCAATGTGAATTATGAGAGGTATTGCCCTTTGTTGAAGTTTGGTTGAAATTTTATTGTGTGTATATAATAACTTGAGCACTGATCATTAAATTTGATTAAATTTTGATATGCTGCTTTATATTGTTCTTGTTGTGGACAAGTTTGAAAAGTGTTTGAGCTATGGCTCTTTGATTGTTTTACTTTTCTTAATTTTTTCAGTTTAACCCTCTACACTCTGATGTCAAAAATTGGAAAGTTTTCAGCAGCAAATATTTCCCATAATGCAATTTGTCTTTTAACAGGGTGAGCTCTGTCAAACAAGATATAATTTGTTAAATTAATAGATAAAAAAGTGAAAAACAGAGCTATTTGAGAAAATTCTGCTGTACTACCAGTGTGCTAGGGGTTAAATAAGGCTTGAAAGTACAGTATGTAGAGAGTGTTTTATCACTAAATCACCCGCAGAGTGGAGATTCCACCCGAGCAATAATTGCAAATTTGTTGCAAAGCATAACCAGCACCAACAAAGTTTCAGCCAATGGACCTCCGGGTTAAACCCGGAGGTCCATTGGCTGAAACATTGCTTGTGTTTTTTGTCGATATGTATTTGAAAGTTATGGCTTGTGTGATAACTCCACTCTGCAGGTGATTTAGTTACAATCCACTCTCCACGTACTGTATGTATTAGATTTCAATAATTTTGTCATTCTGTTTTATATCAGCATTGACTGGAAAAGTTCAAAACCACGCTCATTTATTGAAAATTGAGAAAGTTTTTGCCTTTTATTAATTCTGATTTACTGGAAATTTGAATAATCTGTCAGTTGTTCATTACACTTACTTATGGCGTGGATCATCAGAGAGGTATTTACTTTGCAGTCTCATGCTTTTTATCGTGTATGTGGTAATCAAAATTTGTTTGCCAATTGTTTGTTACAATTTATTGGAGAGTGTCATTAGGCCAATGAATTATAACAGGGCAAGCCCCTGTTAATAAAATAATAAAGCACATGCTAAGATTGCGAGAACTTTATTATAGAACTCAGACGTTTATGTGAAACCCAGATATAGGCATATAACACTGTATCAGTTAATTGATACAGTGCAATAAAATAGTTACATAAGGTTAAAAAGAAATAAGTGTTTTGGTTCGTGGGCAGTCTCTCACCTAAATTGAGCCTCCTCATTGAATGTTTTTAATGACTTTCAAAATACTATGAAATGGTGAGATTTAAAAGATTTTACCATTTTTGATTCATGTCTATTCATATGCATGTGTTTGCCACAAAATATGATTAAAATACAATGTCTACTTCCTTCATTTGTTTCATAAAAATTGAGTATGCCCTATCCTGAAGAAAATAACTTAATAATTAAGTGGACGTTATTTATTTTTCAAAAAAGATGCATAAATATGACTAAAAAAAACCAAAAAAAAACAAGCCTCCCTCCCTCATTTTTAAAAAAAATTAATTGCCCATAAATCAAATGTATTGTTTTGTTTGACCTTACATTGCATCATTTCATTTGCCCTTTTAACTTGATATGCATAACTTATTATGTGAAAGAAAATTTTAATTAATTTAACCCTGTAGTCCTATAAGTATTATATTGTTACTGAATTTCCTTATAAATACAAATTGTACCCTGTGTTTCCTATTTAAAATATATCTTTAACCTTCTCTAGACTGATAAATTTCGAGTTTATACTATTTTCCGTTATTTTATATATCAGGTTTATATTTAGCCTTCTGATAACCCTAAAAGGCCTATTTCCAACTTTGATTATTTTGTACTGCAGCAAAACAATTGTCCCAATAACTACTACAAAGTCATAGGATCCAGACAGTAAAACAAAAATGTATAAAAGTTCAGATCTTCAACCCTTTACCCTATGCAGACGATATCAAAATTTATTATTTTAAATATCATTTTTTTTAAATTTTCAAAAAATTTCAACAAAACCATTTTCATGTGACCCCCTCATTGGAACGACCTCAATGAGCTCATTCCAATGAGGGGGTCACATCATATGGTTTTGTTGAAATATTTAATTTTTTCAATTCAATTTGCATATTACGTGGGTGGATGCGTGCGGTTCGTTAGGTAAATGGTTAAGAGTTGAAAATAACCCTGGTAGGTTTGCATAAACAAAATATTTTCCTAACATTCTCTCACATATGACAAGAAAAAATTTCATCCAAGCATCCTTGTTGAATATTTTATGTCCCGGAGTCACTTCTTTCACAAATGGGAACAAGTATCCATAAACTCTCAAGTCGAACAAGAACTTATACTTTTTTTCTCATTTTTTGTTGTAGGCACATGGATCTAAAGGTGTTTTGAATATGATGGCAAACTCCAAATCAGATCAGCTAATATCAGCTGGAAAAGGTATGTTTGTCTATTATAGAATTTATTTCCACTTTCTATCAGTGCTGACAACTGATAAGACAATGCAACGAGGGTGGAGTACGGGAGTTTGGAATCAGCAGCCTGAGGTGGAGTTTTTTCTGTATTTCTGCTGAGCACCAAAGGTGAGCATGAAATACATGAAAAACTCCTGTCTCCCATACACTACCCGAGTTGTGTTCTGTATTTATACCATGATTAACCCTTTACCCAATGCAGACGATATCAAAATTTATTATTTTAAATATCATTTTTTTTTAATTTTTCAAAAAATTTCGACAAGACCATATCATGTGACCCCTCATTGGAACGAGCTCAATGAGCTCGTTCCAATGAGGGGTCACATCATATGGTTTTGTTGAAATTTTTTGAAAAATGATATTTTTTCAACTGCTCAATTTGCATATTTTACGCGGGCGGATGTGGGTGATTTGTTAGGTAAAGGGTTAAACTTGAGTTAGGTGAATGAAGCTAATATTTTTAAAGAAGTATTTCATTCACATCATAACATCACTCAGATTAATAACATCCAAGCAAATGTATTTTTATATGATGTTTTTATATGTAATCCAGATTTCACGTGTGGTGTACCAAGAACATTTCCGAGTGTCTGTTTTATATCGTGTAACGTTAAATATGCACAGCAATTGTATAATATTTTGTATAAACACTCTTCCTATAAGATTGACTAAATGAGCCAACAAAATGTATAAAAAACCCTGCATATTATTCTAGTTTTCTAGTATGCATATACATGTCCATATAAACTTGATCTTTACCCTGTTTATGGCCACAAGTTGAAAATGAGATATTTGACTTTTAAGACAAACAAATTTGAATCCTCTTCTCGTCAACAAATTATGATTTTTAAAACTTGAATTTGCACAGTTTATACAATCTATTTTTAGTTTTTTTTCAATATTTTTCAGATAATGTGATTAAGGTATGGCGCCTGTATCCATTTGCCCAGGAGGCCTTAGCACCATTAATGTCTTTCTACTGTGCACATACTCCAGTTCAAATGACGGCCATCAAGACCAGTCTTTGTGTTGCTTTCCAAGATCATGACACAGCAACATACAGTATTGTTATGTATGACATCAAGGAAAATAGTATGTATATATATATAAACATAAAAAATTTCATCAAATCTGCCATCATTCTCAGGAGTTTACATCCATCAGAGTGGTTTTCATGCAGAGACCAACCTGAGCTTTTAAAAATAAGAGCCAGACTTGGCGCATATTTTTGAAATATAGAAGCCAGATTTACTCCTTTGTCGTAGAGTGCTAAATTATTAGTTATCTGTGGTTATAACTTTTGCATTTAATTACATTCTTGGGGGTGTCGTAGCTCAGTGGGTAGAGGTGCAGGCTGCAAACCGAGAGGTCCTTGGTTTGAATCCCACCTGCTACAACTGCATTGTGTCCTTGGGCAAGACACTTCACGTCCATTGCCCAATGTGGGGGCACGGTGACGCTGTGAACTAAGGCGTACTGCACGGCGATGGTGCACCTGTTTTCAACTCATGCTAACCCTGCTTGTGTGGAGTTAGTATGTTGGGGAGCTGACAGTTGCTCACCATTGCTCAGTGTTTCTCTCCGGGTACTCCGGCTTCCTCCACCTGTAAAACTGTTGTGGTCATGATTAGCCATTGTGCAGAAATATGTGACCTTAAACACCAATAAATAAATAAATCCTTTTTTTTGCATGATTAAAGTTGTTTCTCAAATGATTGAAAAATATTTTTGTATCGCCACAATAACACTTCATATTTTTATACTGTACCAATGACCCAGACTTAGCTGGTGCTAACTCTAACAAAACCAGGGCCAAACACAAATTTTGCCCCCCAATCCCCAAAATTTGCATCCAAAACCAAAAGAAATCATGTCCTATAGGATCTCCATACTTCGCCCCCACTGCGCATGCGCAGTGTCAAGGACGTTCCGAAATTGGCGCCAATTATCATTCTCTGTTTGGCCCTTCATCAGTCAACATCTCACTGATCTTTGTGCTTGTAAATCTCAGTTTAAAGGATGCCAGACACGTAATTATTGGAGAAATGGTGATTCTAAGGAGGATATAGAAGGAGGAGAGGAAAAAGGAGTGACAAAAAATAATCAGGGCTGTACATAAAATTTTTTTATGAAATTATGTTAAGTTGCCTATATTTTTCTACTGTACCAATGACCCAGACTTAGCTGGTGCTAACTCTAACAAAACCAGGGCCAAACACAAATTTTGCCCCCCAATCCCCAAAATTTGCATCCAAAACAAAAAGAAATCATGTCCTAAAGGACCTCCATACTACGCCTCCACTGCGCATGCGCAGTGACACAGACGTCCCGAAATTGGCGCCAATTATCATTCTCTGTTTGGCCCTTCATCAGTCAACATCTCACTGATCTTTGTGCTTGTAAATCTCAGTTTAAAGGATGCCAGACACGTAATTTTTGGAGAAATGGTGATTCTAAGGAGGATATAGAAGGAGGAGAGGAAAAAGAAGTGACAAAAAATAATCAGGGCTGTACTTAAAATTTTTTGATGAAATTATGTTAAGTTGCCTATTTTCGAGGCATGGGCCTCTTGTTGTCATTCTTGCTAAATGTTGCACTGTTTATTCAGTGTTTCCTCTTCCCTAGCCTTCTAAAGTCCCCCCTTGCAATTCTCTCATGCTTTTGGCATATTTTTGAGAAAGTTGATTTCTAAAATTTTCCTGGGAGAGTTGCTTGAATACAGAATGTTTTCTGTTATTTTCCCCATAGTTACGTTTTCACCCATGGGTGTATAAACGTTGTGTTCTGCATCTTCCATCTGATGTTCTGCAGATTCTCCCCTGGGAGTCTCTGTCTTGCATCAGATAGAGTGTAATTTTGATGACTGATTTCGGGCCAGTTTTTTCAGTGCCTGGAGTCATGTTTTCTGGTGTTTTACACTGTTTGTTTACATTGGCAACAGCCTTTTTTGAGGGGGGCTGTTTGCCTTTGGTGTAGTTTATCTCACTATAAGATACATTTATATTATCCGTAAGTGTCTCATTAATTATTTAATATAAATTTAAAATTTTTGACCACACCTTGCCATCGGATCCATCGGGGCTCAACATTACTTTTCAGCAACTTGGGCTTCGCTGAAAAAATATTTTTTCAAAATTATTTTGATTTGCAATTGTTTTTTCATTTGTTAATGGATCATGTTATTATGTATCTTTGTGTCAGGGGTTTGTGCGAGTAACTAGGACTTGTTGTTGACTTTTCACAATGAAAGGATATTGTTCAAATTGTAATGGGAAGAAATCTTCCTCTGACTTTCATGATCATTGTATTAATTGTAGTCAGTGTTCTTGCACTAATCCCTGTCCTATATGTCAATATTGGGATGAAAAACATTGGAAACGTGTGTCACGGTATGTTGTTTCTGGAGAAAGGGCTATGCCGGCTCTTTCTTCTCAAGGTCACTCTACTCTCTCAGTTTCTATTTCAGAGGAACAAGAACAGGGTGATGTTTCCATGTTATCTTCCACAAGTGTGCGTCCGTCGTCACAAATGAATTCAGAGCTAGCGGCAAAAGTGTTCATGGAGATTAAACAAATGTCGTCCGCTAGCTCGCCCGGTGTAGCGTCCATTCACCGAATGGTTCGGCAGCCGGGTTCGTCCGATGCGGTCCAGGAGGAAATTTTGGGTGATGCGAGCACTATAAACATACAATGTGCACACCCAGTGACGGCGGATAGTAAGCGAGAACGGAGGAAGCCTTTGAGTCCGGTTCCTAGCTCGTCCAGGTCCAGCCGGACCGCGAGCGAGAGAGGCCCCTCTCTCGTACAACAACATCTGGTACCAGATGTTGTGGTACAAAATGTGTCGCAAGTGGAGCATACGTCCGTCGCTCGGGACGCTCCGTTGTATAGGCAGTCCGCGGAGACTGCTAAGGCTTCTTCTTCTCGTCAGCGCACACGACCGCACCTTGGCTGCGTGACCGCCGATATCTTACCAGCTTCGCCGATCAAGGATTCTTCGGCGACCAGGTCACACCATCCGGCAGCCAGGGATTCGAGACCGATGGACTCCGGACGTTCGCATAGAAAAAGTATGCGGGAGCCATCTGATGCGGAGCTGCCCTCGGCGAAGCAGCGAAAGACTGCGCCTCCGCAGGTCTCGATGCCGGACATTCTTGTGCACATAGCACAGCTTATCGCAGCATCCCAGCAGCCGACAGAAACGGTGTCAGATCGAGAATTATCCGACGGCGCTGGGTCGGTACGCTCCGCCGAAGCATCGGGGGCGGACGACCGGGAGCATCATGAGGTCCGACCGGATGGTGAAAGGGATACGGATGATTTGGAGCTATCCCTTTCGGAACAACATAAAGCTGCCGTGGACTTCATCCGGCACTTTCTCCCTCAAGTTGTTCCGTCGGGCCAGACTGCTGCGGTTCTGGACAAGAGGATTATAGCGTCATTGGACTCTGAATTTTTTGAGCGGTTCTGGGACATCGCTCCCGAGTTTCCGTCGCAGTCCAATAATGTTGCAAGAACATTTGAATTATTGAACGACGCTATATTTAAACTTGCTTCCAAGACGGGGAAAGCAGGTTTCTTGTCCGCTAATACTCTCAACCTGCCTTTCATTAATGCAAGGAATAAATTCGACACGGCAGGACAGGGTATCCCGAGAGTTCCTCTGCGTATGGACGACGAGGCGGAAGACTTAGAGCTATCATTACCGTCGTAGGCTTCTATTCCAACCGCGGTGTTGGAAACAGCTATTGCGTCTAACAGAGCCAATTTAGATGCCTTATCTTACGCAGATCACCTTACTAAGGCGTTATCACTGCGCCTTCAAGGGAAAGAGTTTCAGGATATACAATCCTCTTTAAGACTTCTTTCAAGGGCAGTAGCTTATTCCGCGTGTAACTCCGCCCTTTCAGTGGCAAACCTGGAGTTGGTTAGACGTGACGCAGCCCTAGCTACATCCACACTAATGGATACTAAGGTGAAGAACTCTCTTAGAGTCGCTTCGGTCTCTGGAGAACTTCTCTTTGACGGCAAGCTTTCTGCTATTTATGATAAAATTACAAAGAAAGCTTCGGATTCTTTGTTGTTCAAATCTGCTTCTAAGAAGTCGGATACAGCAGACAAGAATAAGACAGGCACTTCTGGGTCTAATGCGCCCAAGAGAGGTTCCTATAGAGGTTCCGGTGTGTCCTCTTGGTCTTATTCGAGAGACCGTCAGGGTAGCGACTCTCGTTCGGGACGTCCTTCGGGCCGGGATAACCGGTCGGACGCCCCGAGGTCGACGGGGCGAGGTGCAGGTCGTGGAGGACGTGGTTTCTCCTACCGCAGGCCTCGCAGGTCCAGGAGGTGATGGCTTAAACCTCTATCGTGTACCGGTTGGCGGAAGGTTGTCGAGCTTTTCACAAGAATGGGCGTCGATTACGGACGACCCTTGGTTGAGAGGAGTGACTTCGGAAGGTCTAAAGATATCCTTCAAACGAAAGCCTCCATTAACTCGAAGTCCAAAGTAGACTCAACTTCCGTCAAATCCGCAGAAAAGGGACGCTCTGTTATCAGAGGTGCAGTCTCTTTTAATGAAGAACGCAGTAGAGGTCGTAGAAAACCAGGAGACTCCGGGATTCTACAGCCATCTGTTTCTGGTTCCGAAACCAGACGGCTCGTTCCGTCCAGTCATAGATTTGAGCTGGATAAACAAGCTGATCGTCGCTCCGAAATTTTATATGGAGACAATTCAGTCGGTCAGAGCGAGTATTCGGGTGAACGATTATGCATCAAGCATAGATCTCAAAGATGCGTACTTTCACGTCATGGTACATCCGACATTCCGAAAGTATCTACGCTTCGCAGTCCTAGGAGTGGTGTATCAATTCCGGGCGATGTGCTTCGGATTGAATCTAGCACCCTGGGCTTTCACTCGGGTAATGAACTCGGTAATGATCTATTTCTGAGCTCATTCGTCTGCGGTAACGTCGGCCTACCTGGACGACATTCTTCAGAGGTACAGCAACGAGTTAACGCTTCAGAACGATGTTCAGAATCTACTTCTATTGCTCCGACGTCTCGGTTTTATAGTAAACGAGGAGAAGTCGGATCTGGTGCCGTCCAAGTCATTCACTCATCTGGGAATGAGCTTCGAGATGCACAACAATCTCGTTCGTCTGCCATTAACCAGAGCGAAATTAGTCAGTTGTTACGCTCGCTATTGTCTGCACGCAGACAAAGTCATAGCGAGAGAATTTATGAGACTGATAGGTCTGTGCGGAGCCGCTGCGGATCTCATTCCGATGGGGCGGTTACGCACACGTCCTCTCCAAATTTTCTTGACTCAGAATTGGAGTGTGAAAATTCATTCGCTCGACGTAGACGTTCTCTTGTCAGATCAAGTGAAACAAGAGATTCAGACTTGGGCAAATATTCAGTGGTTAACTCAGGGAGTTCCGCTGCAGTTGCCAGATCCGAGTTTTACCATTATGACGGATGCCAGTCAAACAGGTTGGGGTGCATCATTAATCCAAACAGATTCGAGATGCCAGGGTCTTTGGGATCCGCAATTCCTGTGCAAGCACATAAACATCAAGGAAATGATGTCAATTTGGCTTGCGTTACGTCATTGGATGGACATTATTCACAATGCTCATGTCCAAATCCTATCTGACAATACGACAGTAGTGGCGTATATACGGAATCAGGGAGGCACTCATTCAGTTCTGTTGTTCAATCTAACGGAAAGAATCCTTCTGTTTGCGCTAGAACATCACGTTCTTCTTTCGGTCCGTCACATACCGGGTCGTCTGAATGGGCTAGCAGACTCCCTTTCACGAAAGGGTCGCTTGTTGCTGTCGGAGTGGACTCTCAACAAACAAGTATTCAATCAGATTTGCTGCCAATGGGAACGGCCAATGATAGACTTATTTGCGACACATCTCAACAATCAGTTGCAGACGTATGTGTCTCCATGTCCGGATCCAAGAGCATTTGCAGTAGACGCTCTGTCGATCCCTTGGGACGGAATGATAGGATATGCATATCCTCCAGCGCCGTTAATTCAACAAGTATTGCTAAAGATAAAAAACAATCTCAATGCAAGATTCTGTTGGTAGCATCTCTGTCTCCACAGAGACCGTGGATAAATCTACTCAGGTGTCTGTTGTGGGACCTACCGCGAAAGCTTCCTCCACGGGAGGATCTTCTTTCGCAGGGGAAATCGCGCCAACTCCATCACAACCCGCAAGGTCTCAACCTTCACGTTTTTCCGTTGTGCGGTCCTTCTTGCATGGCAAGCACTTTACAGGACGAGCAGTGGACGCGATTTCTAACTGTAGGAGGACCTCTTCTTCGCTAAACTATGCGGCTAAGTGGAAGGTTTTTCGTCGTTGGTGTAGGGATCATTCTGTAGATATATTCGATCCCTCTATACCAGACATTGCAAACTTTCTAGTATACTTGTTTGACGAAATCAAACTGCAGCCTGTTACTATTAAGGGTTATAGGTCTATGTTATCTGATACCTATGCACATCATGATAGTTTACAAATTGGATCTAATGTCTCTTTATCTAAGTTGGTTAGAAACTTCTCGATAAATAGACCCAGAACTCTTAGATTAATTCCTAAATGGAATTTAGCTTGGGTTCTTCTTAAATTGAAGGAAAAGCCATTTGAACCTCTTGGGACAGTAGATTTCAAATTCTTATCTTATAAGACAGCTTTTCTCTTAGCTTTCTCTTCTGCTAGAAGAGTCAGTGAGCTTCATGCACTGTCGGTGGATGATTCTCACTATCGTAGTGTCGGGAATACTATCACCTTCACTACTAATGTGGGTTTTTTAGCTAAGAATCAGGCTCCTAATAAATATCCGGAACCTATTGTTATTAAGGCTCTTCCGTCTTCAGACAGGCGTAGGCTTTTACTCTGTCCTGTTAGAGCGTTACGTATCTATAAACAGAGATCTCAGTTTATCAGAAAGGGACGGAAACGTTTCTTTCTGTCTTTGATTCCTAATAGAAAGGACATTTCGGTCCATTCTATTGCTAGATGGATTCAATTAACTATCCGTACTGCTTATGAGAGTTTATCTTCTTCTCAGCAGTCTGTGCTTAAGATTTCTGCTCATGAAGTAAGAGCTCTTGCTACTTCTTGGGCTTATGCTAATAGTGTTGCTATTACAGATTTAAAGAAGGCTGCTTATTGGTCTCAGCCATCCACATTCACGAATTTTTATCTCAGAAATATTGAGTCCATTTCTGGAGACCTGCATTGTTTAGGTCCGTTATCTGTTGCTCAGAATGTCGTCCACTAAACAGTTGCAACTATAGTTATGCAGGCTTTCTGTTCTGGCAGTGACTCCGTCCGGCTGCCCTCTTCGCTCTGGGCTATTTGACCCAGGGCAAGGGGAAGGGGGGGGGGGGGCGGGTGTTCCCTTAGGTCACCTGCTTTATAGTGAAAAGCAAGGGAATGCCTCCTCCAAGTCAGTATTTCTGAGTCGCTTCCGGGATGGTTTTAAAGTGTAATATTAATGTTAAAATTCATTCATGTCTTATTTTTAAAGTGTAGCTCGGTGTGAAGCATTTGTATATGTCAAGTGTCAAACGGGCTTTAATATACAATACTCGGACACTTTTAAATGACTATAAAGAGTCTCAATTCTCTGGACTACTTTATTTATTGGCTTACTTTAAAAATAATTAGTATAAGGGATATACTGGATGTTAATAGAGAACATGAATATTATTGTGCTCAATTATTAAGGGTATTGTATCTTTCTAATTTAATATTAAATAAGAAAGATACATGTAAAGCCTAATACTCCTTTTCTCCTTAAGGGGTTACCTCTTTATTATATAGTTGAGCTTATTGGATTTTCCTCTATGTCCTAGGCCCCCCCAGCCTGTTTACTATTCAGCTAAGTCTGGGTCATTGGTACAGTATAAAAATGTTAAAAAATTTATAGTAATTTATATATTTTTTATACTTACCAATGACCCAGACGGGGATGGCCCTCCCAGGAGTTGGGAACTCTTGCCTCCCCGCTGAGTACATAGCGCTGACCAGGCACTGCCAGTAAGAATGATAATTGGCGCCAATTTCGGGACGTCTGTGTCACTGCGCATGCGCAGTGGAGGCATAGTATGGAGGTCCTTTAGGACATGATTTCTTTTTGTTTTGGATGCAAATTTTGGGGATTGGGGGGCAAAATTTGTGTTTGGCCCTGGTTTTGTTAGAGTTAGCACCAGCTAAGTCTGGGTCATTGGTAAGTATAAAAAATATATAAATTACTATAAATTTTTTAACTTTCGAGGCATGGGCCTCTTGTTGTCATTCTTGCTAAAAAGTTGCACTGCTTATTCAGTGTTTCCTCTCCCCTGGTCTTCTAAGTCCCCCCTTGCAATTCTCCCATGCTTTTGGCATATTTTTGAGAAAGATCATTTCTAAATTCTCTTGGGGAGAGTTGCTTGGTTACAGAATGTTTTCTGTTATTTTCCCCATAGTTATGTTTTCACCCATGGGTGTATAAACGTTGTGTTCTGCATCTTCCATCTGATGTTCTGCAGATTCTCCCCTGGGAGTCTCTGTCTTGCATCAGATAGAGTGTAATTTTGATGACTGATTTCGGGCCAGTTTTTTCAGTGCCTGGAGTCATGTTTTCTGGTGTTTTACACTGTTTGTTTACATTGGCAACAGTCTCTTTTGAGGGGGGCTGTTTGCCTTTGGTGTAGTTTATCTCACTATAAGATACATTTTTATTATCCATAAATGTTGCATTAATTATTTAATATAAATTTAAAATTTTTGACCACACTTAGCCATCGGATCCATCGGGGCTCAACGTTACTTTTCAGAAACTTGGGCTTCACTGAAAAAATATTTTTCAAAAATTATTTTGATTTGCAATTGTTTTTTCGTTATTATGTATCTTTGTGTCAGGGGTTTGTGCGAGAAACTAGGACTTGTTGTTGACTTTTCACAATGAAAGGATATTGTTCAAATTGTAATGGGAAGAAATCTTCCTCTGACTTTCATGATCATTGTATTAATTGTAGTCAGTGTTCTTGCACCAATCCCTGTTCTATATGTCAATATTGGGATGACAAACATTGGAAACGTGTGTCACGATATGTTGTTAGTGGAGAAAGGGCTATGCCGGCTCTTTCTCCGCAAGGTCACTCTACTCTCTCAGTTTCTATTTCAGAGGAACAAGAACAGGGTGATGTTTCCATGTTATCTTCCGCAAGTGCGCTTCCGTCGTCACAAATGAATACAGAGCTAGCGGCAAAAGTGCTCATGGAGATTAAACAAATGTCGTCCGCTAGCTCGCCCGGTGTAGCATCCATTCACCGAATGGTTCGGCAGCCAGGTTCGTCCGATGCGGTCCAGGAGGAAATGTTGGGTGATGCGAGCACTATAAACATTCAACGTGCACACCCAGTGACGGCGGATAGAAGGCAAGATCGGAGGAAGCCTTTGAGTCCGGTTCCTAGCTCGTCCAGGTCCAGCCGGGCCGCGAGCGAGAGAGGCCCCTCTCTCGTACAACAACATCTGGGACCAGATGTTGTGGTACAAAATGTGTCGCAAGCGGAGCATACGTCCGTCGCTCGGGACGCTCCGTTGTATAGGCAGTCCGCGGAGACTGCTCAGGCTTCTTCCTCTCGTCAGCGCACACGACCGCACCTTGGCTATGTGACCGCCGATATTTTACCAGCTTCGCCGGTCAGGGATTCTTCGGCGACCAGGTCACACCATCCGGTAGCCAGGGACACGGGGCCGATGGACTCCGGACGTTCGCATAGGAAAAGTATGCGGGAGTCATCAGATGCGGAGCTGCCCTCGGCGAAGCAGCGAAACACTGCGCCTCCGCAGGCCTCGATGCCGGACGTACTTGTGCAGATAGCACAACTTATCGCAGCATCCCAGCAGCCGACAGAAACGGTGTCGGATCGGGAATTATCCGACGGCGCTGGGTCGGTACACTCCGCCGAAGCATCGGGGGCGGACGACCGGGAGCATCATGAGGTCCGACTGGATGGTGAAAGGGATACGGATGACTTGGAGCTATCCCTTTCGGAACAACATAAAGCTGCCGTGGACTTCATCCGGCACTTTCTCCCTCAAGTTGTTCCATCGGGCCAGACTGCTGCGGTTCCGGACAAGAGGATTATAGCGTCATTGGACTCTGATTTTTTTGAGTGGTTCAGGGACATCGCTCCCGAGTTTCCGTCTCAGTCCAATAATGTTGCAAGAACATTTGAATTATTGAACTACGCTATATTCAAACTTGCTTCCAAAACGTGGAAAGCAGGTTTCTTGTCTGCCAATACTCTCAACCTGCCTTTGATTAATGCAAGGAATAAATTCGACACGGCAGGACAGGGTATTCCGAGAGTTCCTCTGCGTATGGACGAGGAGGAGGAAGACTTAGAGTTATCATTACCGTCGTCGGCGTCTATTCCAACCGCGGTGTTGGAAACAACTATTTCGTCTAACAGAGCCAGTTTAGATGCCTTATCTTATGCAGATCACCTTACTAAGGCGTTATCACTGCGCCTTCAAGGGAAAGAATTTCAGGATATACAATCCTTTTAAGACTTCTTTTAAGGGCAGTAGCTTATTCCACGTGTAACTCCGCCCTTTCAGTGGCAAACCTGGAGTTGGTTAGACGTGACGCAGCCCTAGCTACATCCACACTCGTGGATACTAAGGTGAAGAACTCTCTCAGAGTCGCTTCGGTCTCCGGAAAACTTCTCTTTGACGGCAAGCTTTCTGCAATTTATGATAAAATTACAAAGAAAGCTTCGGATTCTCTGTTGTTCAAATCTGCTTCTAAGAAGTCGGATACGGCAGACAAGAATAAGACAGGCACTTCTGGGTCTGATGCGCCCAAGAGAGGTTCCTATAGAGGTTCCGGTGCGTCCTCTTGGTCTTATTCAAGAGACCGTCAAGGTAGCGACTCACGTTCGGGACGTCCTTCGGGTCGGATGCCCCGAGGTTCGACGGGACGAGGTGCGGGTCGTGGAGGATGTGGTTTCTCCTACCGCAGGCCTCGCAGGTCCAGGAGGTGATGGCTTAAACCTCTATCGCGTACCGGTTGGCGGAAGGTTGTCGAGCTTTTCACAAGAGTGGGCGTCGATTACGGACGACCCTTGGGTGAGAGGAGTGACTTCGGAAGGTCTAAAGATATCCTTCAAACGAAAGCCTCCATTAACTCGAAGTCCAAAATGGACTCAACTTCCGTCAAATCCGCAGAAAAGAGACGCTCTATTATCAGAGGTGCAGTCTCTTTTAATGAAGAACGCGGTAGAGGTCGTAGAAAACCAGGAGACTCCGGGATTCTACAGCCATCTGTTTCTGGTTCCGAAACCAGACGGCTCGTTCCATCCAGTCATAGATTTGAGCTGGATAAACAAGCTGATCGTCGCTCCGAAATTTTATATGGAGACGATTCGGTCGGTCAGAGCGAGTATTCGGGTGAACGATTATGCAACGAGCATAGATCTCAAAGATGCATACTTTCACGTCATGGTACAATCGACATTCCGAAAGTATCTACGCTTCGCAGTCCTAGGAGTGGTGTATCAATTCCGGGCGATGTGCTTCGGATTGAATCTAGCACCCTGGGCTTTCACTCGGGTAATGAACTCGGTAATGATCTATTTCCGAGCTCATTCGTCTGCGGTAACGTCGGCCTACCTGGACGACATTCTTCAGAGGTACGGCAACGAGTTAACGCTTCAGAACGATGTTCAGAATCTACTTCTATTGCTCCGACGTCTCGGTTTTATAGTAAACGAGGAGAAGTCGGATCTGGTGCCGTCCAAGTCATTCACACATCTGGGAATGAGCTTCGAGACGCACAACAATCTCGTTCGTCTGCCGTTAACCAGGGCGAAATTAGTCAGTTGTTACACTCGCTATTGTCTGCACGCAGACAAAGTCACAGCGAGAGAATTTATGAGACTGATAGGTCTGTGCAGAGCCGCTGCGGATCTCATTCCGATGGGGCGGTTACGCACGCGTCCTCTCCAAATTTTCTTGACTCAGAATTGGAGTGTGAAAATTCATTCGCTCGACATAGACGTTCTCTTGTCAGATCAAGTGAAACAAGAGATTCAGACTTGGGAAAACATTCAGTGGTTAACTCAGGGAGTTCCGCTGCAGTTGCCGGATCCGAGTTTTACCATTATGACGGATGCCAGTCAAACAGGTTGGGGTGCATCATTGATCCCAACGGATTCGAGATGCCAGGGTCTTTGGGATCCGCAATTCCTGGGCAAGCACATAAACATCAAGGAAATGATGTCAATTTGGCTTGCGTTACGTCATTGGATGGACATTATTCACAATGCTCATGTCCAAATCCTATCCGACAATACGACAGTAGTGGCGTATATACGGAATCAGGGAGGCACTCATTCAGTTCTGTTGTTCAATCTAACGGAAAGAATCCTTCTGTTTGCGCTAGAACATCAGGTTCTTCTTTCGGTCCGTCACATACCGGGTCGTCTGAATGTACTAGCAGACTCCCTTTCACGAAAGGGTCGCTTGTTGCCATCGGCGTGGACTCTCAACAAACAAGTATTCAATCAGATTTGCTACCAATGGGAACGGCCAATGATAGATTTATTTGCGACACATCTCAACAATCAGTTGCAGACGTATGTGTCTCCGTGTCCGGATCCAAGAGCATTTGCAGTAGACGCTCTGTCGATCCCTTGGGACGGAATGATAGGATATGCGTATCCTCCAGCGCCGTTAATTCAGCAAGTATTGCTAAAGATAAAACAATCTCAATGCAAGATTCTGTTGGTAGCGTCTCTGTCTCCACAGAGACCGTGGATAAATCTACTCAGGTGTCTGTTGTGGGACCTACCGCGAAAGCTTCCTCCACGGGAGGATCTTCTTTCGCAGGGGAAATCGCGTCAACTCCATCACAACCCGCAAGGTCTCAACCTTCACGTTTTTCCATTGTGCGGTCCTTCTTGCATGGCAAGCACTTTACAGGACGAGCAGTGGACGCGATTTCTTACTGTAGGAGGACCTCTTCTTCGCTAAACTATGTGGCTAAGTGGAAGGTTTTTCGTCGTTGGTGTAGGGATCATTCTGTAGATATTTTCGATCCCTCTATACCAGACACTGCAAAGTTTCTAGTATACTTGTTTGACGAAATCAAACTGCAGCCTGTTACTATTAAGGGTTATAGGTCTATGTTATCTGATACCTATGCACATCATGATAGTTTACAAATTGGATCTAATGTCTCTTTATCTAAGTTGGTTAAAAAATTCTCGATAAATAGACCCAGAACTCTTAGGTTAATTCCTAAATGGAATTTAGCTTGGGTTCTTCTTAAACTGAAGGAAAAGCCATTTGAACCTCTTGGGACAGTAGATTTCAAATTCTTATCTTATAAGACAGCTTTTCTCTTAGCTTTCTCTTCTGCTAGAAGAGTCAGTGAGCTTCATGCACTGTCGGTGGATGATTCTCACTATCGTAGTGTCGGGAACACTATCACCTTCACTACTAATGTGGGTTTTTTAGCTAAGAATCAGGCTCCTAATAAATATCCGGAACCTATTGTTATTAAGGCTCTTCCGTCTTCAGACGGGCGTAGGCCTTTACTCTGTCCTGTTAGAGTGTTACGTATCTATAAACAGAGATCTCAGTTTATCAGAAAGGGACGAAAACGTTTCTTTCTGTCTTTGATGCCTAATAGAAGGGACATTTTGGTCCATTCTATTGCTAGATGGATTCAGTTAACTATCTGTACTGCTTATGAAGATTTATCTTCTTCTCAGCAGTCTGTGCTTAAGATTTCTGCTCATGAAGTAAGAGCTCTTTCTACTTCCTGGGCTTATGCTAATAGTGTTGCTATTACAGATTTAATGAAGGCTGCTTATTGGTCTCAGCCATCCACATTTACGAATTTTTATCTCAGAAATATTGAGTCCATTTCTGGAGACCTGCATTGTTTAGGTCCGTTATCTGTTGCTCAGAATGTCGTCCACTAAACAGTTGCAACTATAGTTATGCAGGCTTTCTGTTCCGGCAGTGACTCCGTCCGGCTGCCCTCTTCGCTCTGGGCTATTTGACCCAGGGCAAGGGGAAGGGGGGGGGGGGAGGGTTTTCCCTTAGGTCACCTGCTTTATAGTGAAAAGCAAGGGAATGCCTCCTCCGAAGTCAGTATTTCTGAGTCGCTTCCGGGATGGTTTTAAAGTGTAATATTAATGTTAAAATTCATTCATGTCATATTTTTAAAGTGTAGCTCGGTGTGAAGCATTTGTATATGTCAAGTGTCAAACGGGCATTAATATACAATCCTCGGACACTTTTAAAAGAATATAAAGAGTCTCAATTCTCTGGACTAACTTTATTTATTGGCTTGCTTTAAAAATAATTAGTATAAAGGGTTATACTGGATGTTAATAGAGAACATGAATGTTATTGTGCTCAATTATGAAGGGTATTGTATCTTTCTAATTTAACATAAAATAAGAAAGATACATGTAAAGCCTAATACTCCTTTTCTCCTTGAGGGGTTGCCTCTATATTATATAGTTGAGCTTATTGGATTTTCCTCTATGTCCTAGGCCCTCCAGCCTTTTTACTATTCAGCTAAGTCTGGGTCATTGGTACAGTATAAAAATGTTAAAAAATTGATAGTAATTTATATATTTTTTATACTTACCAATGACCCAGACAGGGATGGCCCTCCCAGGAGTTGGGAACTCTTACCTCCCCGCTGAGTACATAGCGCTGACCAGGCACTGCCAGTAAGAATGATAATTGGCGCCAATTTCGGAACGTCCTTGACACTGCGCATGCGCAGTGGGGGCGAAGTATGGAGGTCCTATAGGACATGATTTCTTTTGGTTTTGGATGCAAATTTTGGGGATTGGGGGGCAAAATTTGTGTTTGGCCCTGGTTTTGTTAGAGTTAGCACCAGCTAAGTCTGGGTCATTGGTAAGTATAAAAAATATATAAATTACTATAAATTTTTTAACTTTCACAATAGTTCCAAGTGAAGTCTTTGCTGACAAAGTTACTGGAAATGGGGTTGTATGGTTACAAGCCAACTTGGAAGCCTATGATTAACATTCAGGAGCCAAATCAGAAATTTAGCATTCAAATTCACACTGGCTACTTACTGGGTCGGTCTGTGCTTTCATGTTTGACTGAATTCTAGTCATTTTAATGAAAAATTAAAGCTGCTATGAAGGAAGTAAAATACCGAGCATAGCAGTTGATTTGATGAAACAATTTATACCATTTGGTGAAAAATATATTTTTATAATGATATATGTTTTATTACTCACGAATAATTTGCTTTTTAGTGACAAAAAAGTATGTGAACATTTTTGTAAA
The DNA here is from genome assembly GCA_031216915.1 of Pictodentalium vernedei. Classification (NCBI taxonomy): domain Eukaryota; kingdom Metazoa; phylum Mollusca; class Scaphopoda; order Dentaliida; family Dentaliidae; genus Pictodentalium; species Pictodentalium vernedei. Next base: position 648,544,897 of record CM062295.1, read on the forward strand.
AAAAATATTTTGTGCTTGTAAACTTTCAGTGTCAGCACTTTTTTTGGTTGTCAAACTTTGGAATTGCACATTTTTATGAAAACTGTTATTGCTTCTTTCTGTGGTTTCCTGGTAAAGCATGCATTTTTTCAAGCAAAGACTTTTCTACAAATGATATGTGATCCAAATAGGGACTGAATAAAAATATCCCCAATATTATATTAAATACAGTGCTCTTCATTAAGAACCAAAGCTTTCACTTATAAGCCTTCATCGGTGGGTAGTGTCCTGTAAAACCAAGAGTCACATATTGTTTCCAGAAAACTAGCACATAAATATTGTCTGACAATTTTCACAGGCTACGGTGAAAGTTTTCTCAAAACAATATGTGACACGCAATTCTAAAGGTCAATATAAGGTCCTGCGAATCACACATGTTCGATACGAATTGAATCTTGAATCGAATCAGGTCTATTATTTGAAATCGATTCAAACCTCAAATCGAATCAGGGGTGTCTAGAAGGTGACTGCATGGGGAAGGAGCAAGAGGTTCTGTCAACCTGATTTGTTGTGACTGTAATGGCTCAACCCCCGACTAATAAAATGTTCCAACTAGATTTTCAAGGCATGCCTTTGTCGAAGGCATGCCTTGATGATGTAGTTGGAATATTACCCAGTGAGGATTATAGTTTAAAAATATGAACTGGTGCGAGAATTTCCCACACTAGGCACTGTTCAGGGCTAGCCACAAGCAACAGTTCATCATCGACATTGTTTGAGAACTATAAATTGCTTCCAACAGTGGTAGTGACAAGGAAGCAAGAAATTAGCATTGGGTGGTGGCAAGAATACAAATGCTATTTATGTTAATATGGTAGAATTGGTCCTATTGTCTATGAACTATGAAATAAGAATATCTATAGGTTATTATGGATCCTTGAAAATGCTTGAATTTTAAAACTGTGATGCCAGACCCCCTGAAAGTTCTTGAAATATTGTTAAGCCCCTGACCTTCAAAGGAGGATTATGAGAGTTTCTGGTGGAGTGCTCCATCCGTCCATTTATGCATCTGTCTGTCTATCAGCATGAACTTTTTGCCCTGTAGCATGTGTGTGAAGAATCAGATTTGTTTGTCGTTTGATATGCTGACAGACTACCAAAGGGGGAAGGAACCCCACATTGGACGGGTTCTGTCCACACTTTCTTGCCAGAGTTCTGGCCATTGTTAGACTTGGAAAATAGTGATTTCATCTACCTGTTTGAACTTTTCACCTTGTAGCTCAGGTATGGATTATCAAATTTGGTTGCTCTTCAGTATGCTGATAGACCAGCATGGGGGAAAGGATCTTCACATAGGAAATGTTTTGTCTGCACTTCCTTTCCAAATTTATGGTCCTTATTGGATCCAGAAAATAGTGATTCCATCCATCTATACAAACATTTCACCTTGTAGCTAAGGTTTGAATAATCAGAGTTGGTTGTCCTTTAGTATGCTGATAGACCAGCATGGAAAAAGAGTTCTTCACCTAGTAATGGGTTCTATCTGCACTTTCTTGCTGGAGTTGTGGCCCTTGTTGGACTTTGAAAATAGTGATATAGCATCAGGGGCATAAGCACATGATTCATGTTGCTCTTTTAGTGTACATTTGGGAACCAATATGTGCTTGGATTAATTGTTTGATTGGTTACTCAAGCACAAAATATCTGAGCAATATATAGAGAGTAATCGCTTGACTGGACTGGTTATGTGAAATAATTCATGAGAGGTGAGGGACGTTGTACAAACACGAGTGCGCATTTGCGCACGAGTGTTTTGCAATATAGTCCCTCACCTCGAATGAATTATTTCACGTAACCAGTCCAGTCAAGCGATTACTCTGTTTATTACTTTTCATTATTAATGATGTTTATATTATTTTACCCTTTACCTAATATAACGGCCAAAACCGGCCAGTGCTATTCTCAAAAATCACCAATTAATTTTTATTTTTTGTCTCTAAAACATAGGTTATGACCCCTCATTGGAATGAGCTCATCGAGCTCGTTCCAATGAGGGATCATAACCTATGTTTTAAGACAAAAAATGAAAATAATAGTTATTCAAGAAATTTTTTTGCAAGTGTAGTCTGCTTTTCATGTTAGGTAAAGGGTTAAAAAAACAAAAAAACAATGAAGTCCCCATTACACCCACGGCAAAGCATCTTCGTTTGGATACATGGCCCAATTGTTGATTGCATAATTCACTTGTGAAGTTATCATTTATAATCAAACTTGGAAATCCCAGTAAATCACACTTTTGGAAGTAATACAAAGCATTATGAATGGAATTATTTTCTTATCAAATTTTTACAGGTTTTTAGAACACATAATACATGTAATATATTCTGGTTACCAAAAAATGCTGTTTAGTTAACTATTTACCTAAATAACTATATCTTTTCAACATTTCTCACAAAAATTCCTTTGAAATAATTTTATTATTATTTTCAATTTTGTCGGCAAAAACATAGCTTATGATCCTCATGGGAATGATCTCAATGAGGGATCATAAGCTATATTTTGAAGGGAAAAAATTAAAATGTTCAGTTATTCAAGAATTTTTTTGTAGGTGTTGTTTTTTTGTTGTATTGGTAAAGGTTATTAATCAGCATTTTAGGCCTTTTAAACAAATTTCATGTTTCTTAGGCAATTTTCCCATAATTTTATGATGAGGGAGAGAGGCTTTTTTTCTTTTAATGTTAATCCATCAAGCAGACCCTGAAGAGCTGGTATTATTAACAGAACTTCTTACATTATTCTGGGGGAAAAAACAATGTTTTCAGCAGTGAAAATTTCCCATACTGCAGTTTCAATAACCAACCATATCTTGTTCGACAGAGCACGGCGAGCTCTGGGGAAAGCCTGGGCTTTAAGCTGTGAACATTTTGTTTGCTTTTTTTCTGTTAATCCACAAAATAGTCTTGAAAATAGTGGGAATTATTAATTTAACTCCTTACACTTTTCTATAAGAAAAAAAAACAATGTTTTCAGCAGACGAAAGTTCTCATACTGCAGTTAACAAATTCAACCAACTATATCTTGTTTGACAGAGCTCAGTGAGCTCTGTCAAACAAGGTACAGCTGGTTAAATGTCCAGTCCTACAAATGCAATATAATATCATTGAAGAGATCTCCAAGTAAAAAAATGATTGATCAGACTAATTTTCATTGATGAGAGATGTGCCAGAGAAACAAGAATTTTTTTCTAATAGCCTTAGTAGTATAATGTAGCTGTCATGATAACATTTATTTTATGCATGTTGAACTAAGAATATAACTTATTATAACTAGTTTGACAAAGCTCATAAGCATTGTCGGACTTGAGATACCTGATACAAAGGCATTGTGGGTTAATTTTGATGCTGGGAATTTCAGTATTTTAACATCAGAATGTGAAGAGTTCTCAGAATCTTTCTGTATTCTGTAGACTGCTTGATCTTCTGCAGTATACAGTACAGTCGCTGTGGAGTGGTCGTAATCTACATGTGGGCAGTGATGTCCACACATGCATTTACCAGGTAATAAAAAGCATTATCAGCAAAATGTTAATTAATGAAGCACCAGGTTGTGCCTGGTGCTTCATTAATTAAATTTTTTATGATTATTCCTGTAATTAGTGTTTAGAATCTAATATTATTGTGTCCGTGGAAATGTTGCCTACCTGCGGAAAGTGACCCATCCATGTTGGTTATACTGTATCAGGGCTTATTGATTTGATGTCAAAACTGGCTCCAGCTGAAGTGGAATGCATAAGTATATTTTTTTTTGATGAAACTATTACATGTTAATGGTGATTAAAATAAGAGCATTACATTCAAGTGAAGTGCCACATGCAGCTTTCAAGTTGTTAGAAACAAATTTTTGAATATTTTGTTAAACAATGTTGCACTGTTCTATAAAATCTGTGTTTACTATAATAAAAGCCTTAAGACCATTATGTTACTCCTTTTTTTTAATGAAAAATGACTGCTTGGACCAATTTAAGCTTTTCAAAAGTCTGGTAACATCTTCTTTTTGGCTGGATTAGATCAGGCAGGGTTGCTACGAATATCCTTACAAAATTACAGGCTTGATGCCATGAAGTTCTTGAATCGCTGAAGTGGCTTTGAGAAGTCTTTTAAGGCCCCACAAAGTAGATCTTCTGTTTTACAGGCCATTTTTTGTAGAATTGCATGTGTTCAGGCATTTTTTTTTCTATTTTTTAATTTTTGTAATTATTTCTTTGTCATGAAAAGTTCATGTTCTTGGTTTGTTTCATGTTTTAGGCCTCATAATCTACAGAATAGCATGGGTAGTGGTGTATTTCATCCCTTGAATGCAAGAAGGCTTTGCAATGCTAAAGCACTGCAAAAGCCTTGTTGCATTTAAGGGACAGATTTATCAATTTTATTAACTTGGGTAAAATATCAGACATAAACCATTTAATTTTAATTTTTTAAAAATTTGCATTGGTTATAAAAAGAGAGCATGCAGCGGTCAAAAGAACCATGTGGGAGGGCCTAAGAAACAAATTTTTAATTTTTTTAGGCCTAATAGTATGAAAATTTGACTTTTGCCGTTTCATATACAGTGGAACCCTATTAATTGAATACCCACAATTAACAGGAGTATTCAATTAACAGATTTGGTCACTTCCTGTATTTAAGAGATAAACTGAGCATTTATTCTCTAATATCTTATTTGACAAAGCTCATAGAGCTCTGTAAAACAAGGTATAATAGATTAAATGTCTGCATTGTATTACAGATGCAAAATAGGCCTTTTAAAAGGGGAGGGGGGATACATTGAGTTGCAGGGGTGGTGATTGACGTTAAACAGCCTTTCAAATAACTAATAACTGTGGCCTAAATTAAAAACCAGGTTTTCAAGAACTGATGATTATATGTTATATAATTAATATTGATTGGTTCAGGAGCTCCACCTAATTATATCTTGTTAATCAGGATAATAGCATACCCCTCTTAAAACATGGCTTGGAACCCCTCATATCGTGTATCCAGCACACACGATATACAATCTTTTTTTTATTTTATTGATCTTTTTTTGAAATTGAAAAAAAAATTCAACAAAACCAGATCCAGTGACTCTTCATTAGAACAATAAGGGGTCACATAATATGGTTTTGTTGGAAATATGTTTTCTTATTGCTGGTCAGTTTGTAAATTATGAGTGCAAATGCAGCTGTTCCTTTAGGAAAAGGGTTAACTGAAAGTACATTTCCAATCACAAACTATTTCCCATGCAATTAACCCTTTACCCGACGAATCGGCCGCATCTGCCCGCGTAATTTGCAAATTCAGCAGTTGAAAAAAAAAAAATTTTCAAAAAATTTCAACAAAACCATATCATGTGACCCCTCGTTAGAACGAGCTCTCCAACGAGGGGTCACATGATATGGTTTTGTTGAAATTGTTTTAAAAATTTAAAAAAATGATATTTAAAATTATAAATTTTGATATCGACTGCATTGGGTAAAGGGTTAATAGATATTTTGGGCAAGGCACTTAATCCCGATTGCTCGTATGTGGGCATGGTGGTGCTGGTTTATTAAGGTGTCCTGCACATCAGTGCTGCACATGTCTTCAACCAATGCTAACCCTGCTTTTGTAAATTAGTGCTTTGGGGAGCCTTACAGTTGCTTGCTGCTGTTCGGTGATTCTCTCCAGGTACTCCGGCTTCCCCATCTATAAAACTGTCTGACATGATGTGACTATAGCTGCCGGGGCCACGGTGGCTCAGTAGGTTGAGGTGCAGGCTTGCAAGCTGAGAGGTCCTCGGTTCGAATCCCACCTGTGGCAACCGCGTTGTGTCCTTGGGCAAGACACTTCACCCCCATTGTCCATGTGGAGGCACGGTGGCATTGTGTACGAAGGCGTACTACACGTTGATGGTGCACCTGTCTTCAACCAATGCTAACCCTGCTTGAGTGGAGTTGGTATGTTGGGGAGCTGACAGTTGCTCGCCGTTGCTCAGTGGTTCTCTCCGGGTACTCCGGCTTCCTCCACCCATAAAACTGTCATGGTCATGATTAGCCGTTGTGCATAAGTATGTGACCTTAAACACCAATAAATAAATAAATAATAACTATAGCTGTCAAAAGTGTTGTTAACCCTTTACCCAACGTAACGGCCAAAACCGGCCAGCGCTATTCACGAAAATCGCCAATTAATTTTCATTATTTTTTCATTTTTTTGTCTCAAAAACATCAGTTATGACCCCTCGTTGGAACGAGCTCGTTGAGCTCGTTCCAACGAGGGGTCATAGCCTATGTTTTTGAGACAAAAAATGAAAAAAAAATAGTCATTCAAGAATTCTTTTTTGCAAGTGTTGTCTGCTTTTCATGTTAGGTAAAGGGTTAACCCCAATAAAAAGAAAAAAAAGAGAAAATATATATTTGACCTATTTCAAGTTTGCACATCCAAATAAAGAGGAGGAGGACAGATGAATTATTCTCTGTATATTAGGTCGTAAACTCACACACACAACTTTATATCATATCACAAAAAAAAAATCATTTTGTGTAGTTTCTTAAATTGGTCCCAGCATCTGTTTAGCAGAAGGATTTAATATTAATGATAATGTTTAATGAATTCAAACTGTATACTGTAATCTTTAGCTCTAGGTGGTGGTGATCAGAATTTGGATTTCTCTCAGAGTAAGTCTTGTGTGTTATGTTGGAAACCTATAATGGTTCTTTTCTTTTATCTAACTTAAAATAAAGAGTTGAATTTGTATTTCTGCATGATTTACTTCCTGTCATTTTCCATTAACATTTTGTTTATTTTAACCTACAGATGATTTCACCCACAGAGTTTGTGTTGTTTGACGTCACATGAATTAGCAGTAGGGTTTAATCCTGGGAATGGGAATTTCCTGATTCGCAGTTCTAAAAGACTGTCCCAATACCCAGGAACAGGGTTTGCACAACAGTCCTGGAACCTTGAAAGTCCTGTAATTTGGTCGTTTTAAATTACAGGTCTGGAAAGTCATGGAAAACAAACATTTTTTTAGGTCGGTCCTTGAATGTTCTGGAAAGTCGGGTCAAAATTTTAGGGGCACCGTCAAACACGCTTCAATTCACTGCTTGCCTTTTCTGTTTCCGGTCTTGCACAAAAATGGTAGACTATTCATTTGTACCCACAGTAACTGTAAAAATATTTGTCAGGGTGGCATATGACGTGTTTTATATCTGTTCATTGTCTACAAGGACCTGGAGCTATACTTTGAACAGTAAACTTGATGTCAGCTAAAACAAATAACATATATATCGCATATTTTTTGTTATTACAGATACAAATGTTGGTCATGGTCCTGGAAAAGTCCTTTAATTTCAATCTTGATTTGCGGTACGAACCCTGCAGGAAATTCATAGAGCAGAACTGGGAATCAAAGGTTGCAGAATGCAACCTTTGATTCCCAGTTCTACTTCATGAATTTCCTGGGTATTGGGACTGACAGAACTGGGAATAAAATATCGTGCAACACAACCTTTGTTTCCCAGTTCTGGTTAGGTATTTCCCGAGTATCGGGGCTGACTTTCAGAACTGTAATTCAAACTTTGATTCCTAGTTGTGATCTGTGAATTTCCTGGGTAATGCAGCTGATTTTTGGAACCAGGAACCATGGAATTCTTGTTTGTGGGATTAAACCCTAATTAGCAATCATAGAGTCATTCATTTCATACCATTAGTTAGATGTTAAAGAATAGTTTTGATGAAGACATTGTCTTACTGATGAGTTTGAATTATCCCCATGTGTCAGTGTTTTTTCCACATGAATTCATACATATTATCAGTGGGAGAGCCATTCCATTTCAAACCACAAATTAAATGTTTAAACATAGTTTTCAAGAAGACGTAGTACGATTGATATGTTTGAATTGTCCCTATATGTTTGTAGACTCTTTACAGTGGGATAACTTTAACTGTTTCCAATAGCATTGATGTTTTCTGATCTTGTATAGATTGATGGAAAGAGCTCTTTTCCTCAGTGTACACCAGTATAACATAAGATGACACTGGCGTAAAAAATGCAGTGTATTTTGAAATCTTTTGCTTTTCTCTGTTTTTGAATTTGTTTTTAAATTTCTTCATCATTCCTTCCATACTGTATCAAAAAGTACACACAATTTCATTTTTTAACTCCATATAAAAAAAATGAATCTGAATTTTTTATCAGTAATTTCTGCTGCTTGCCTGAATTTTCTCATCAGATTGACTTTCATAAAAATGGAAATTGTTTTTGAAGAAAATTTAAGTTAAGGCAGTTTCAGGTTTTTGTATATGCTGTTGAATTTTAAGGTTATTATACCCCACTTTGAAAGAGATTGAGAGGGTTCTGTTGGATCACATGTTTCAGTCCATGTGGTTACATTTCTATGTGTCCATCTGCCCATATCCCCTGTGGGAACACTGGGAAGTGAAACAGTGCTTGTTAAACTGTGGTAAACAAGTTCTGTTTTACTGGTAAAATAGAACACAGTGACCACTGGTTGGATGGGAAGTCCTCTAAAATGGGCAACGTGGGTATAAATGATTGGCTGGACTTGACTTTATATCCATGTTGTGGTCACGATTAACCATTGTTCAGAAATATGTGACCTTAAACACCAATATCTAAATAAATATAAAATTAAGTTTCTATTATGAGTACTCAATCTATTTTATCTTGCTTGGCGGGAATGCAGTGGCTCAGTGTTTATGGCATTGGACTTCAAACCAGAAGGTTCACTCTTCAATCCCCACCAGGAGTAACTATGTTGTGTCCTTCATCAAGGCGCTAAATCCTGATTGCCCACATGGGGGCATGGTGACACTGTGTGCTAAGGCATACTGCACGTTGATGGAGTACTTGTCTTAAACCAATGCTAACCCTGCATTTGTGGTAGTTCGTTGGGAAGTCTGATAGTTTTTTGCTGCTACTCGGTGGTTCTGTCCAGGTACTCTGGCTTCCGCCACCCGTAAAACTGTCCAACATGGGGTGACCCTAGCTGTCAAAAGTGTCATTAAACCCAATAAATAAACAAACAATATCTTGCTTAACAGAGTTCCATGAGCTTTGTCATACAAGGTATAATAGAGTAAGTACTCAGCTTATTGCTGGAACTCCCCGTGGGAACCCCGGGAAGTAAGCAGCACTTGTTTACTGCGGTAAACCAGTTCCGCTTTACTAGTAAAATAGGACCCAGTCACCAATGCTTGGGGTGAAAGTCCTCTAAAATGGGCAACATGTTGATCAACGATTGACTATCCTTGACTTCATCGCCATGTTGTGTCACGATTAGCCATTGTGCATAAATATGTGACGTTAACCACCAACAAACAAACAAATATTGCTGGAACAGAGGAAACTTATATGGTAGTTAACAGGGGCATGGTGGCTCAGTATGTAGGGGTGCAGGCTGCAAGCCGAGAGGTCCTCAGTTCGAATGCCACCAGCGACAACCGCGTTGTGTCCTTGGACAAGACACTTCACCCCCATTGCCCACATGGGGGCATGGTGACATTGTGTACTAAGGTGTACTGCATGTCGATGGTGCACTTGTCTTCAACCAATGCTAACCCTGCTTGTGTGGAGTTAGTATGTTGGGGAGCTGACAGTTGCTTGCCATTGCTCGGTGGTTCTCTCCAGGTACTCCGGCTTCCTCCACCCGTAAAACTGTCGAGGTCATGATTAGCCATTGTGCAGAAATATGTGACCGTAAACACCAGTAAATAAATAAATAAATAAATAAATAAATAAATAAATAAATAAATAAATAATATGGTAGTTAATTTAATACACCTTCCAACTGAATATTTTTTATTGGGAAAGTGGCTACGCAGAGTGTGCAATTATTTTTCAAGATGATTTGTAACATGAGTGTATTTTTATACTGTACCAATGACCCAGACTTAGCTGGTGCTAACTCTTAAAAATTTGACCAAACACAAATTTTGTCCCCCCCCCCAATCCCCCAAATTTGTATCGAAATCCAAAAAATCAATGTCCTATATGGTCCTCCATACTTTTGTCCACTGCGCATGTGCAGTGTCAAGGAAGTACCGAAATTGGCGCAAAATCTTCATTCTTTGTTTGGCCCTTCAATTGATAACATCGCACTGATATCTGTGCTTATAATCTCAGTTAAAATGATGCCAGACACAAAATTATGAAGGAAATGGTGGATCCAAGGATGAAATAAGAGGATGAGAGGAAGAAACAGTGGAAGGATGTGTTCAGGGCTGTAACTTATAATTTTTATGTAAAATTATTTCATGTTCCCTATTTTCGGGGCATGGGCCTGATGTTTTCATTCTTGCTATGAAATTTCCACTGTTTGTTCAGTGTTTCCTCTCTCCCTTTCCTTGATACCCCCCTTGCTAATCTCCCATACTTTTGGTATAATTTTTAAAATTTTTTTATTGAAATTTCTTGGAAGTTTTCGCATAGTTACAGAATGTTTATTCTGTTATCCCCATGGTTACATCCTCACCCTAAGGGTGTTTAGGCGTTTTGGTCATGCATCTACCATCTGATGTACTGCAGCTTCTTCTGTGGAAGATTCTGTTTTACATCGGTTAGTGTTTTAATATTGGTTACTGATTTCGGGCCATATTTTCAGTGCCTGGAGTCTTGTTTCCGTTTTTTATTTACTTTTGTTTTCGTTGACAACGGTTACTTCTAACAGTGATTCCTTGTCTTCTGTAGGGTTCAGCTTATTGTCAGATACATTAATATTGTCCGTAAGTGTAACATTAATTTTTAGATATGTTTTAAAATTTTTGTCCACACTTAGGCTTTTTTTGGATCCAGTTGGGCTCATCGTTCCCTTTGGGAACTTGGGCTCTTGTCAAAATTTTTTTGAAAATTTTTTCTTTTGAATTATTTTTCGAAATTTTTGTAATGGATTATATTATTATTATGTATCTTTGTATTTTCAAGGGTTATTGCGAATGCTACGGCTGTTTAATATTTTTTTAAATATGAAAGATTATTGTTCAAATTGTAAATCGTGGAAGTCTTTCTCTGATTCTCATGCTCATTGTATTTGCTGTAGTCAATGTACTTGCACTAATTCTTGCTCAGTGTGCGCCAATTGGGATGACAAATGTTGAAGACGTGTGTCACGGTATATTGTCCATGCCGGTCCTCTCGCCACAGGGTCCCTCTAGTTTTTCAGTCTCTCTTTCAGAGGAACAAGAACAGGGTGATGTTTCCGTGATGTCTTCAGGAAGTGTGCTGCCGTCATCGCAATCAAATGTAGAGCTAGTGACAAAAGTGCTCAAGGAAATTCGACAAGTGCCTAGATCCTTAGTAGGATTGATGACCTTGTCGCCAGCTGGCTTGCCCAGTGAAGCTATCACTCGTAGATCGGGTGATGTGACGCCGGGTTTCGTCCATTGCGGTCCAGGAGAGGAGAAGGGGTGTTGTGAGCACTATAATCTCGGATCACGCACACCTGGCGACGATGGATCGGAGGATGGAACGGAGGAAGCCAGACAGTCCAGTAGCTAGCTTATTCAGGTCTACCCGGGCCGCGAGCAAGAGAGGCCCCCTCTCTCTTACAACAACATCTGGGGCCAGATGTTGTCGTACATATTGCTTGTCAGTCGGAGCATACGTCCACTCCTCCTGCTCGGGACGCTCCGTCGTATAGACAGCCGGGCGTGGCTAGTCTATTGGCTTCCTCTTCCACACGCCAGCACACACGACCGAACCTTGGCTACGAGACCTCAGATATCCATCCTGCTTTGCCGACCAAGGATTCCATGTCGACCAGGTCACTGCATCTGGTAGCCAAGGACACGAGGCCTTACCAGTCGGGACGTTCGGATAAAAGAATTATGCAAGAGGCACCATCCCAGGAGCTTCCAGCGGCTAAACAACGTAAGACCGCAGCTCCACAGGCCTCCGTGATGGACTTGCTATCGCAGATAGCACAACTCATCGCAGCATCCCAGCAACCTTCGGAAACTCTTTCAGATCAGGAACTGTCTGAGGAAGCTGGGTCGGTACGCTCCTCTGCAGTGTCAGATAGGGATGGCCGAGATTCACATTTGGTCCAGTCGGATGGCGAAAGGGAATCTGCGAAGCTGGATTTTTCCCTTTCTGAACAATTAGGTGGCTGTAGATTTCATCTGGCAACACCTTCCAGAAGTTGTTCCTTTCGGACTGCGATACCAGATAAGAGACTGATAGCGTCACTGGACACAGACTTTTTCGGCCGGGCTATGGATGTCGCGCCTGAGTTTCCGGCCCAGTCCAGAAATGTCTCACGCACGTTTGAATTGCTGAATGATGCTATTTTTAAGCTAGCCTCTAAGACTGGCAGATCCAGCTCCGTCTCATGCTCTACATCTGCCGTTCATCAACAGTAGAAATAAATTTGAAACAGCAGGACAGGGCAGGGCATTCCGAGAGTTCCTCTGCATTTAGCCGACCAGGCAGAAGATTTGGAGTTGTCCTTGTCGGCATCTATGTTGATTCTCTCCAGTACGTTGGAGACGACAATCTCGTCTAACAGAGCCAGTTTAGGCGCCTTATCTTATGCAAATCACCTTACCAGAGCGTTATCACAACATCTCGATGGTAAAGAACGCCAGGATGTTCAAACTTCCTTGAGAGTTCTTTCGAGGGCATTCGCATATTCCACGGTCATGATTAGCCATTGTGCATAAATATGTGACCTTAAACATAAATAAATAAATAAATCGCATATTCCACTTATAACTCCGCCCTTTCAGTGGCAAATTTGGAGTTAATCAGACATGATGCTGCCCTGGATTCATCCACGAGGGTGGATTCTAAGGTGAAAAACTCTCTTTGAGTCGCTCCGGTTTCAGGAGAGCTTCTCTTCGATGGTAAGCTTTCACTAATCTATGATCAGATTACCAAGAAAGCTTCGGACTCTGCTCTTTAAGTCTGTTTCGAAAAAAACGGACTCAGCAGAGAGGAGTAAGTCAGGGACTTCTGGGGCGAGTACGTCCATGGGAAGTTCCTATAGAGGATCTAAGAAAGCCTCTACGTCAGAGTAGCGACTCAGGTAGGGGACGTAATGCTGGCCGAGACAACCGGTCAGATGCCCCTAGGTCGACTGGTCGAGGCGCGGGTTGGGGAGCACATAATTTCTCCTCCCGCAAGCCTCGCAGGTCCAGGAGGTGAAGGTCAGAACCTCTATTACGCTCCAGTGGGTGGAAGGCTGTCGAGATTCTTAACCAATTGGTTGTCAATTACGGATGACCGATGGGTTCAGGAGGTTATTTCGGAAGGTTTAAAACGGTCCTTCAGAGAAAAACCTCCGTTAACACGAAGTCCACGATGGACTCAGCTGCTGTCAAACCTTCAGAAGAGAGATTCGCTTCTATCAGAGGTGCAATCTCTTCTGGAGAAGAACGCAATAGAGGATAGGAATCTTCCGGTTTTTACTGTCACCTGTTCCTGGTACCAAAACCTTGTTCCGTCCAGTTATAGATCTAAGCTGGATAAACAAGCTGATCGTGGTTCTGCAATTTTATATGGAGACCATTCGATCAGTGAGAGAGAGCATTCGAGTGAACGATTATGCTGCGAGTGTAGATCTCAAGGATGCATACTTTCACGTCATGGTACATCGGCGTTCAGAAAGTACCTTCGCTTCACTGTCCTAGGAGTCGTTTATCGGTTCCGAGCAATGTGCTTCGGACTGGATCTAGCGCCCTGGGCCTTCACTGGAATAATGAACGTGGTAATGACTCATTTCCGAGCTCATTCATCTGCGGTAACGTCGGCCTACTTGGACAACATTCTTCAGAGGTACGGTGACAGACTAATGCTTCAGAACGATGTTCAGAGTCTGCTTCAACTGCTCCGACGTCTCGGTTTCATAGTAAACAAAAAGAAGTCAGTTATTTCTGCTTTATTCTAAATCACTGGAGTTGTCGGAATTTCCTCTGGAGTGGAAATGTGCTGATGGGATCCCTCTTTATAAAAAAGGTGATCGTCAAATTATCAACCTATCTCTTTATTGTGTTGTGTTGGTAAAATAATGGAGCGGGTTGTTTTTAAGGAAGTCTATAAATATTTTAAAGGCAACAATCTATTTTATATATTACAGTCAGGCTTCCTTCCAAACAACAGCACCGTTTACCAATTATTAGAGATCTATCATAACCTTTGTGACGCAGTGGATAAAAACTTGTATATATGTGGTGTCTTTTGTGATATTTCAAAGGCATTTGATAGAGTATGGCACGTAGGAATCATATATAAATTAAAACAGTACGGTATCTCGGGTCCTTTGCTCCGCTGGTTTCACAGCTATCTAAAAGACAGAAAACAGAGGGTAAAAATAAATGGTTACAATTCCAACTATAAGAAAGTCAATGCTGGAGTTCCACAGGGGTCGGTCCTAGGCTCGTTCCTGTTTTTTATATATATCAATGACATCGCCGACAAAATTGACTCAGTTACTCGCATGTTTGCCGATGACACATGTCTGACAGAATCGTCCAATGACCCATGTAACGTCGAAGCAAAAATGAACGAGGAACTCATAAAAGTAAACGAATGGGCTAACACATGGCTTTTTTCGTTTAATGCAAAAAAGTCGAAAGCAATCCTATTCACACTTAAGAAAAATATCTCGTCATTAAATATTTTGGTTAATGGCGAAACAATTGATTTTTGTAATTCTCACAAACATTTGGGTTTAACCTTAGAATCAAACCTGTCTTGGTCAGATCACATTGATAACATTTGTAAAAAGACTTGCTCGAGATTGTCCCAACTAAGAAAATTGAAGTATACTTTTAACAGAAAAATTCTTGAAAAAATATATCATGCATTCATATTACCGATTTTGGAATATGGTAGTTCTGTGTGGAGCGGTGCTCCTCAGTATCAATTAAATCGTATTGAAGATATTCACTACGAGGCAGCCCGAATAGTGAGCGGGTTGACAAGATCTGTTCCACGGGATCGACTTTTGTTGGAAGTTGGTTGAACTAGTCTGGAAAACAGGCGCTATGTTCACAAAATGTGTAACTTTTACAAAATCCTCACTGGGAATGCTCCGAACTTCCTCCACGAACTTTTACCATCTCGTTTCGCCGACATATCCCAATACAATTTACGAAACACATCTAATTTTGTCCCTTATTTCTGTCGAACGGAACTCTTCAAACGATCATTTTTTCCTTCGTGTATTGAAGTGTGGAATACCCTACCGGAGGTTGTTCGAAACAGTCGATCACTTGGGGAATTCAAAAAGTCCATCTCACCACCCTTGTGTAAGCCTCCAACATATTTTTCAACCGGTATAAGGAAATACAATATTATTCACTCAAAATTAAGAACTGGATGGAGTGACCTTAATGGTGACAAATTCCGCAACTACATCTCAGATTCTCCATTTTGCTTATGTAACGATGGCGTTGAGGATGCAGAACATTATTTCTTCCTGTGTTCTTTAAATTCTGATATTCGCTGTATCCTCATAGATGATTTGTCGAAACTTACGCCCAACTGGAATTCATTGGATTTAATTTTATATGGAAGCCCGTCATTATCCGAAAGCAGCAATGTATTCGTTTTCTTATCTGTTCAAAAATTTATTCATGACTCGCATAGATTTGATGCACAGTTGCTGAATTAGCTGCGCCTCTCAGCAAGTCTGAGTGTCCCAAGGTTACATAGGTGATCTAACTTCCACTGTGGGTGTCCTCTCGCAGTGGGACCTGACAATCAATCTGTGTGAGGACAACACGGTGGATGTTAGGTTAGTACGGACGAGGAATGAGCACGCAAAGATTAACTGTCTCAAAAATGTTCTGTGAATGTTCCTTAGCGGCATTAAACTAAATTTAGAATTGAATAAATTGTGGGGGGTGGGGGGAGGGGGTCATCATCACTGAAATTTCTGTTGTATACTGGTTTTTTTCTTCTTTTAAATTGTTTTTACCCATCTCTCTCTCTCTCTATTCTCTCTTTCTTTATTTCTCTCTCTCTCTTTTGAGTTAACTTCTTTTGTGTATAATGTTTACATATTGTTATATTTTGTTCTGCCTTTTGTAATCTATTAGTCTTTGTACAGGTGCGGAGGGTTTTCTAAGTGGTCAGCACTTGTCCTCCAATCCTGATTTGCATTGTTGAATGGCAAATAAAAATATGTTTAATCTAAGAAGTCAGATCTAGTTCCATCCAAGTCGTTCATTCACTTGGGAATGAGCTTCGAGACGCACAACAATCTGGTTCATCTGCCGTTACTCAGAGCAAAATTAGTCAGTTGTTACGCTCGCTTTTGTCTACACTCAGATGTAGTAACAGTGAGAGAATTCATGTGACTGATAGGTTTGTGCGGAGCCGCCATGGACCTTATTCCGATGGGGTGCCTACGCACTCGTCCAATCCAGATATTTTTTACTCGGAATTGGAGTGTGAAGATTCATTCACTCGAAACGAACAACGTCTTGTCCAACCAAGTAAAACAAGAGATTCAGACTTTGGGCAGATATTCAGTGGTTAACTCAGGGATGGATGCGAGTCAAACAGGTTAGGGAGCGACTTTGAGCCCAACAGATTCGAGGTGTCAGGGTCTTTGGGATCCGCAATTCCTAAACAAGCACATAAACATCAAAGAGATGATGTCAATTTGGCTTGCGCTATGGCATTGGATGAACATTATTCAGAATTCACATGTTCAAATTCTGTCCGACAATTTGACAGTAGTAGCGTATATTCGGAACCAGGGAGGCACTCATTCCATTCCGTTGTTCAACTTAACGGAAAGAATCCTTCTGTTTGTCCTAGAGCATCAGGTTCTTCCATCAGTCCGTCATATTCTGGGTCGTCTGAACGTTCTAGTGGACTCCCTTTCTCGGAAAGGTCGTATGTTGCCGTCAGATTGGACTATCAACAAACGAGTATTCAATCAGATCTGCTACCAATGGGATCGTCCAATGATAGACTTGTTTGCGACGCATTTCAACAATCATTTGCAGACGTATGTGTCGCCATGCCCAGATCCTCGAGCATTTACAGTAGACATTCTCTCGATCTCTTGGGACGGAATGATAGGATGCGCGTATCCTCCAGCTCCATTGATTCAACAGATATTGCTAAAAATCAAGCAATCTCACTGCAAGATTCTGTTGGTAGCATCTCTGTCACCCCAGAGACCATGGATAAATCTACTCAGGTGTCTGTTATGGGACATTCCTTGGAAGCTTCCTCCATGGGAGGACCTTCTTTCGCAGGGGAAATCACGCACTCTGCATCACAACCTGCAAGGTCTCAACCTTCACGTATTTCCGTGGTCCTTTTTGCACAGCAAGCAATTTACAGGACGAGCAGCGGACACAATTTCTAACTGTAGGAGGACCTCCTCTTCGCTAAATTACGCTGCTAAGTGGAAGGTTTTCTCTCGTTGGTGTATGGATCATTCTGTTGATATCTATGATCCCTCCATTCCAGACATTGCTAATTTTTTGGTCTACTTGTTTGACGAGATCAAACTGCAGCCAATTACTATTAAGGGTTATGCTATCGGATACTTATGCTCATCATGATAGCTTACAAATTGGATCTAATGTCTCTTTATCTAAGTTAGTTAAAAACTTTTCGATAAATAGATCTAGAACCCTTAGGTTAATTCCTAAGTGGAATTTAGCTTGGGTTCTTCTGAAGCTAAAAGAATTGCCATTTAAACCCCTGGATACGGTAGACTTCAAATACTTATCTTATAAGACAGCTTTTCTCTTAGCCTTCTCTTCTGCTAGAAGAGTTAGTGAGCTTCATGCTCTATCTGTTGATGATTCTCACTATCGTAGTGTTGGTAATACTATTACTTTGACTACTAATGTTGGATTTTTGGCTAAGAATCAGGCTCCTAATAAGTACCCTGAGCCTATTGTTATTAAGGCTCTTCCGTCCTCAGACGGCCATAGGCCTTTTCTATGTCCAGCTAGAGCTATGCGTATTTACAAACGTAGATCTGAGTTTATCAGAAAGGGACGAAAATGTTTCTTTCTGTCTCTGCTGCCTAATAGAAGGGACATCTCGGTCCATTCTATTTCCAGGTGGATTCAATTGACTATTCGTACTGCTTATGAAAAATTATCTTCTTCTTAGCAGTCTGTGCTTAAGATTTCAGCGCATGAAGTTAGAGCACTGTCTACATCTTGGGCTTATGCTAATAGTATTGCTATTACCGATTTGATGAAGGCTGCATACTGGTCTCAGCCTTCTACATTCACAAATTTTTACCTTAGAAATATTGAGTCTATTTCTGGCGACCTTCGTTGTTTAGGTCCATTATCTGCTGCTCAGAATGTTGTCCACTAAACAGTTGCAACTATAGTTATGCAAGCTTTCTGTTCCATCAGTGACTCTGTCCTGCTGCCCTCTTCGTTCTGAGGTGATTGACCCAGAGCAAGGGAAAGGGGGGGGGGGGGGGGGGGGGGGTGATGGTGTTCCCTTATATCACCTGCTTTATAGTGAAAAGCAAGGGAATACCTCCTCTGGAGTCAGTAATTCCGAGTCTGTGCTGGGATGGTTTTAAAGTGTAAAGCTAATGTCTATCTCATTTATGTAATATTTTTAAAGTGTAGCTCAGTGTGAAGCATTTGTATATGTCACTTGTCATACGAGCGTTAATATACAATCCTCGGACACTTTTAAATGAGTATAAAGAGTCTCATTCTCTGGACTATCTTTATTTATTGGCTTTCCTTTAAAAAAAATTAGTTTAATGGGTTATACTGGATGTTAATAGAGATCATTGATGTTATTGTGCTCAATTACGGATTGGTAATATGTCTTTCTTTTTTTGTACAAACAAGAAAGTTATATGTAAATCCTGTTTTTCCTTTTTCTCCTTGAGTGGATAATTCTGTTTACATGTAATTGAGCCTATTGGATTTTCCTTTATGTCCTAGGCCCTCCTGCCTTTTTTCTATTCAGCTAAGTCTGGGTCATTGGTACAGTATAAAAATATGAAAAAATTGATAGTAATTTATATATTTTTTTATACTTACCAATGACCCAGACGGGGATGGCCCTCCCATGAGTTGGGAACTCATACCTCCCCGCTGATTATATAACATTTACCAGGCACTGGTTGTAAGAATGAAGATTTCGCATCAATTTCGGTACTTCCTTGACACTGCGCATACGCAGTGGACAAAAGTATGGAGGACCATATAGGACATTGATTTTTTGGATTTTGATGCAAATTTTGGGGATTGAGGTGGCAAAATTTGTGTTTGGCCCTGAATTTTTAAGAGTTAGCACTAGCTAAGTCTGGGTCATTGGTAAGTATAAGAAATGTATAAATTACTATAAATTTTTTTCTTTTTTTTGGTAAAGACACCATGTTACCAGCAAAGCGAAACCTAGTTTAGTAAGATTTTATTCAATACAACTGTTTTGTTACAATTTATTGGAGAGTGCCTTTTGGTAATCTCCAATAGATTGTAACAAAACAATTTTGTACAAACATTTTTGTGTTTCTGCTGCTGCACAAACAAGGTAATCAATACAGTTTAAAGCAGCTAAAGTGGTGCCTAGCATTTTTCAATAGAGCCATAATAGTGACTTCTAACACTCCAGCAGTTAACCCTGGGCTCTCTGGTAACGCAACAGAATTTTCTCCAATCACGCTGTTTTTCTCTTGTTTAACTATGAATTTAATCAATTATATCTTGTTTGACAGAGCTCAGTGAGCTCTGTCAAACAAGGTATATTTGGTTAAATATCAAACTGCATTATGGGAAATAATTGCTGCTGAAAACTTTGCCATTTTGACATCAGTGTGCAGAGGGTTAACATAATTCCACTGAACAAACCTTGTTCATTTGACACATAGCATGTGTTGAAGTGCCCCTTAATTTACTCATGTCAAATTTTTTACACAAGTGTATGCTTTGAACAAACCACTATCTGTTCTAGTTTAGTTGGTACCATGCCAATGCATGGATTGTGAATCCACCAAGCTTATATTCATTGTATTAACTCTCAAGTCCTCAGATAATTTTATGTATATAATTACCACATAGACATGTTCACAGCTGCACATAAATAACAGTGTTTCGACATTATTGTTGGCTGCCTGTTCAACAATGATGTAAAAATACTGTCAAGAAAAATGCATTCTACCATTAGAGCTCTCAGGAAGAATACACTTGGGAAAATGTTTTCAGAGCAATATAAAAGGGGCAGTTTGTGGCTGTATGGGGACCTAAGGCTTCAATTCAGTTTCATTTTGGGCATTCTTGCAACTTGTGAGCCATAGTGAGGGTGCAGTAAATACACAGAACGACATACGCATGTGAATGGGTTAATCGATATGGCATGAGTGCCACGTAGAAGGATAAAATGAGAGGTCACAGGCCATGAGTTTTATTCTTCCGCGATAGCACAAGTGCCATATCAGTTAACCCATTCACACGTGTGTGTCATCCTGTGTTTTTTACATGCCTTCATGTCTATAAAAACAATTATTAGAAGGACACTTAGCAATTCATTTGACAACTATCAACAAAAAGAATACATTTTATCGCCAACCAAATTTGTGAGGGGAACTAGTTTGGCCCCTGAGTTCCAATGGTTTTCTATGTGCCTACTGGCACATAGAACACATTGGAACTCAGGGGACAATTTTCAGTTATCACTAGCAATTCAAATTGTAATTGCGTTGCACGATTTGTTCCATTGAAATTTCGCTTCTATTTAAAAATAGTCCATCAATGATTTCCGCTCCACACATATGTGCAGAACAGATTTTCAATTTCTGCAGGTTTTAATGTTGCTGTACATGGGGATTAATAATAATAAAATGGAAAACATTTGGAACTGTATGCGGTGAAGTCTTGTGGTTTTATAGAATGTCCTCTTTAATGGGAAAAGTGTTTACAGGATTTTGCATGTTTTTTAGTTTCACTCAATTGTAGAATATATTCCATTCACCTGTTTTAGGTTTCTATACAATAATGGAAACTTTAGTGTGCCTTTGATTTTCCAGATCAAGTGCTGCTATGAGAAAATCTGAGATTTTCCTGGGGCCTAGGCCATTCCAAATGAGAAATCTTTTACTACTTTTGAGAAGAAATTGGAACTGTTTTAAATTTATGAAAAATTTCTGACAAAGTTCATTTTAATTTCCATTATTTTCCTTGATAACTACTTCATGACAGCAGAACTCGTTAAAGTCCCAATTCCAATTCTAACAAATTTTTGTTTGCTCCACAGAACAGCTTCTCTGACATGAAGTGATAAAATTACTCGTGCAATGGTTTCTTGTTAATTCTTGGCATCCTATACAGGCAGTATGCTCTGTTAAAAAGATCTGTTGAGAGCTCTTCTCATTAGTGTGTCCCTTAATATGAAATCATGAACAAGATATAATAACCAAGGTGGGGGATGGGAGTTCTCTAAAGTGGGCTGGATAAGTGCAGTGGGTCCCACTAAACTGAGCATTACTTAATAGAATCACCCCATCATTAACTGAATATGTCCCTATATCCCGATAAATTCTGTCTTTTGATTGGTCAGAATGCCTTGGACAAATAGCCATGACAAAGGGTGCACCCAACATCCAAGGTATATGAGAGCATGCAACATCCAGGGTATAAGCGCATGCAAAACATTGGGCGTATATGGTTTAAATGAAAGCTTTCCACTTTTGCTCATCTCGAAATAAAAATCAAACCAAAAAACCTGAAAATAGTCAGAAATATCATCAGATTTCCAACAATACAATCATAAAAATAAGAGCAAATAATTCGTCCCCTGAGTACCAATGTGTTCTAAGTGCCGGTAGGCACATAGAACACATTGGAACTCAGATGATGATATGTCAACAAAATACTGTTTACTCATTTTCTTAATGACCCAAGGGATGTAACTCTGTCTGTTATCTTCTACGATTATAAAAACAAAATAGTTATCACAAATTTGGTCCAGGTGATTGTGGAGCTGAGAAAAGCATCCACAAATTTATTTCCACTATGCTTGTGTTGTGTTTCAAATGGGACAACAAAGACGTTATCTCTGCCAACATGTATGGTATATGGAGATTTAATACCTGGATGTTTCATTTATTTTCCTCGCCTGCGGCTCGGTGTTTAAAAACTGATATCCAGGTATTAATTCTCCATATACGAGATATCCAATTAAGTGGGCTCCACTGTATCTACTTTGTGTGACCTGTTGAACAAAAGTGTTTGTAAGTAATTTTGTTGATTGATAAACAGAGCTTGATAAAAGTGTTGATAAATTATTTTTTGTTTGTTCTAATATCACTTTTTGTAACTATTCTTTTTCTGTGTGGGCATAGGAGTTTTTCTTCTTTTTACTTCATAATGTGTGCATGAGTTCTTCACCACTAACATTTAATGTTTGTGTTTCATTTTAAAGTGTTTACATTTGTTTATCACCTTGTCAGTCAAAATTTCGGACAGAGTTATCGGTTTTTCAGTCATTTTTCAATTTTCTTTCATACTTCCAAAATGAAATGGTTTCTGTGCAATACCCATAAATTTGTTTTTCATAATCCAGGCACTTGTATTCAATAAATTTCATGAAATTTCAAATCCCATTGTAACCTGCATAATCATGGTTTGGAAATCTGACTGAGTCCAGTTACTTGTATTTGCAAATTGGATAATTGAATATCGCTGTTACATTGCCTTAAAACTTAACCCCTTTGCCGCTGTGCAATTTGGTAACATGCTGTGCTGAACCGTGTATTGGGAGAAATGGGGTTAACCCTTTATCTAATGAATCGGCAGCATCCACCTGTGTAATTTTCAAATTAACCCTTTGAACCCGTAAGACCTCTTTTTTGGTCCAAGGCTTAATTTCGTCCCATTTTTGTCTTATTATAAGAGTTCTATACATGGGGCATTGATGGCTGCAGACTGCAGTTATTATTTTATCCTACCTGTATATTGATATTGGACCAACCCATCTCACTGTAAGTGTACTCAAAGGCGATACCATTCCAGGAAACGAGGGTTCAGAGGGTTCAGCTGTTGAAAAAAATGGAGTTTTTTTCAAATTTTTTTTACCAAAACCATATCATATAATCCCCTCATTGAACTAAGCTTGCTGAATTTGATCCAGTGAGGAGACATGTGATATAGTTTTGTTGAAATTTTTTGAAAAATTAAACAATAATTAAATTAAGAAATTTTCTTATGCTGTGCATTAGGTAAACAGTTAAAGTGAAAAAAATTGAAAGACACCAGGACTTTGCACTTATTTGTAATTTTAAAATTCTTCGTACATATGTGAACATTATGTGGCAATCTCATTCAGGAATTCAGCATTGAATGGGTTAAACAGTTTCTTTACTTGGTTACATAGTTACCTCCACTCCTCACCTCAACCCACACTCCCAAAATCTCATTAGACAAGACATCTACTCCAAGTGTCTTACCACTGGAATTTGCTCCCATTTCACAGAATTTTTTTGAGTCATACAAACATTTGCAGAACTTGAAGAAAGGTAACTCTTACTTTTTTTGGTGTCCTATTTGCATTTCCAGAACATTAAAAAGATAACTTTGCGAGGCAGCTGAGCACTTGTCCAAACTATAATTTTCTTGTTTTGACGTTCTGCTTCACAGAGTGACAAAACAAAAAATTATATAATTGCCTGTGGGGACAAGCTTGTACTTCTGAACACATAACGTAGGTATTTTGGTATTTCTGTAACAAGTGAAAAATATTGGTACAAATGGATAATGTCACATTGGCGGTCGCTAACATGTGTTACAGTGCGTGTGTTATATTAAGAATAACAATATGCTGTGGTAACCATTCCCTGTATGTGGTATCTCCGTACTCATTATAGACTTATAACACAGTGCATCAAAATTTGGGTCCCTTCTCAGCACAGATTACAGCAGCAAAAGTGTTAAGGGCTTAATTCTGACTTTGATCACTTTTTAATGCAACAGCATGCAGTTTCTTGGTAAATTGCAAGTTACATTTTAAGTACCATTATAGTTGTTTCTAGGCAATTCTTGGCTGCCTATAAATTTAATGTCCAAACACAAAACCATTTACCATTTTTTCAATACAAATTTAACTTGTTAATTGCACATCAAATCCTGTTAACTGAATAAAAAATTGTATAATGTATTGAGAAATTACCTTGATAATCACTGAATTCCCCTTGTTTGTAGGCCTATTTGGCATCCAATACAAGCATTTAATCTGTTATGAATTGTTTAACATTAATGTTAACTATATCCCTTCTATTGAAGTTAATGGAGGTACACTGGATTACATGTGTCCATCCATCCATACATGCATCCATCTGTCTGTATGTCCATTTATCTGTCCCTCCCTCCCTCCCTCCCTCCCTCCCTCCCTCCCTCCCTCCCTCCCTCCATCCATCCATCCATCCATCCATCCATCCATCCATCCATCCATCCATCCATCCACCCACCCACCCACCCATCCATCCATCCATCCATCCATCCATCCATCCATCCATCCATCCATCCATCCATCCATCCATCCATCCATCCATCCATCCATCCATCCATCAGCAACTGTCAACAATATCTCCACAGGGAGTGGATGGATTTCAATGAAGTTTGGTATGAGGGATCCTTGTGGCAAGCCGCTTCTGTGCATGTTTTAAAAAATTGGCCTGCATATTTTTCACCACAGTGAAGACCCTTGTCAATTTTTCATGATTTTTTTTACCCTTCCTTTGTTTTTAATTCATGAGTGGAATCTGGCTTACATGTTAGAATGTTATGTAAGAATGCATCCGATTGGTCATGAGTAATGTAATGACGTGAATGAAATTCTACAGCACAAAATGGTGTCAAGAAAGAATGTAAGCAGACTGTCAAAGACGATATCTTTCTTAAAAAATACCAGACTCATTCACTTAATTCAAGTTGAATCATGGTATAAATACAGAACACAACTTGGGTAGAGTACAGGAGCAGGTGTCAATGACCCTTGTTGGTGTTTTTCCTATATTTATACCATGATTACCTATCCTACTATATATGAAAAGCCTATGACATAAATTTTAGCTTTACACACCAACCGTGGTGAACACGCCAGCAGTGGGATTTCAATAGTTAAAATTTACACCTACAGTGGAACTACATCCAAATTGACCTTTGGTGACGTCGACCTGAATGCGAACTTGTCTAAATGTATCGCACATCACCTCACAAAGAGTGAAATGAAAGTGGCAATTATTTATTATGTTTTTAAAT
This sequence comes from Pictodentalium vernedei, assembly GCA_031216915.1. Classification (NCBI taxonomy): domain Eukaryota; kingdom Metazoa; phylum Mollusca; class Scaphopoda; order Dentaliida; family Dentaliidae; genus Pictodentalium; species Pictodentalium vernedei. The sequence goes on from CM062295.1 coordinate 648,570,120, forward strand.
GAGTTTACCCAATAAGACACCAAAAATTAACAAACATGCATTGTCTCGTGTTAATAAAGCATCCATAACACGAAATAGTATGTTATTAAAATGTAAAATGGCCCATGATTTTGTGTTTGTTTTTCCATTTTGTTTTGGCGATAAAATTGACAGTGAAAGTACCGCCCACCGGTGCTCATGTAAACAACAGGTTTGCACGTGTGTACAACTGACATACATATAAACTCTTAATAATCTTATATGAAAAGCCTATGACATAAATTTTAGCTTTACACACCAACCGTGGTGAACACGCCAGCAGTGGGATTTCAATAGTTAAAATTTACACTACAGTGGAACTACATCCAAGTTGACCTTTGGTGACATCGACCTGAATGCGAACTTGTCTAAATGTATCGCACATCGCCTCACAAAGAGTGAAATGAAAGTGGCAATTATTTATTATGTTTTTAAATGAGTTTACCCAATAAGACACCAAAAATTAACAAACATGCATTGTCTCGTGTTAATAAAGCATCCATAACACGAAATAGTATGTTGTTAAAATGTAAAATGGCCCATGATTTTGCATTTGTTTTTCCATTTTTACCGCCCACCGGTGCTCATGTAAACAAAAACAGATTTGCACGTGTGTACGACTGACATACATATAAACTCTTAATAATCTGACGATCGTGGTATAAATAAAATATACCCAAAGGAGCTTGGTGTACCAAATGTTCACCACTCATGGTGAAGTGGTGTTAACCACTTGCCAAAGGCTCGTGGTTAACACCACTTCGCTCGTGGTGAACATTTGGTAAACCAAGCTACTTTGGGTATATTCTATATTTCACATGCACCTTCAGCACACATGAAATGTAGGAAAAATGCTAAGTCAGGTCATTAACTCCAGTGCCCCACACTCCACTCAAATTTTGTTCTCTCTTAATATTCTTGGATGGTCACAGTGGTTTTGGCATAAAAAAGTTAACCGTTTTCCAAACTGATCAGTGCTATTCACAAAAATCGCTATTCAAATTTTATTATTTTTTTCATCTCAAAAACATAGTTTATGACCCCTCAATTGAACAGGCTCCTTGAGGGGTCATAAGAGCTTGTTCAAATGAGGTTACATAAGTTATTGAGACAAAAATGAACAGTTATAGTTAATCAAGAGATTTTATCCAATTGTTATCTGTTATTTGTATTGGGTAAATGGTTTACCCTTTATCCACTGGACACAATATCAGTATTTGTTATTTAATTATTTTTTTCTTCAGACTTTTTAAAAAGTGTCAACAAAACTATATCTTGTGACCCCCTCATTGGAACTAGCATGTTTCAATGAGTGGTCACCTGATATGGTTTTGCTGTTGACATTTTTTTTAACCCTTTACCCAACGTAGATAATATCAAAATTTATTATTTTAATTTTTCCAAAACTTTCAACAAAACCATAACGTGTGACCCCTCATTGGAACGAGCTTGATTAGCTCGTTCCAATGAGGTGTCACATGATATGGTTTTGTTGAAACATTTTGAAAAATTTACTTTTTCAACTGTTCAATTTGCAAATTACATGGACGGATGCGGGCAATTCGTTAGGTAAAGGATTAAAATGGCTTTTTTTTAAATTCAGTTTGTAAATTACACAGATGGATGTGGCCAATTCATTAGGTAAAGGCTTATCACAAAGCAGCTCAGATTGGACACACCCATTATTTGACTTTCAATTGGTAAGTAATCACATTTTAAATACTTCTCTTAGAAGGTTAAGCACAGTAAAAGGTAAATTTTTATTTTCTTTAGTTTTTTCCTTCACTGTTACTCAGAAATAAACAACTAAAACTTGTTCTTGATTTTCAGATCGTCATGACCATAAGCCCAATGATGACCATTCTGATCAAATCACTGGATTAACATCATGTCCTAGACTAAAGCTTTATGCTTCTTCTAGTTTAGATGGTACCATAAGAATATGGAATGAAAGTAATGTTTTGATAAGGTATGTATTTAGAAAGGTATCCCAGTTTCTAATATAACTCGCAAGTGAAAAGGATGGATTTTGATGATCATTGTCGTGTGTGTCACTCTGAAAGTCAACGTTTGAGGACATCTCGACATGAGATAATCCACAGCAAATTACAGCACTGTGATCTCAGAAGCAGTGTCTCTATCAGATCATGACATTGTCATCACAGGTTGGCAGTGGTGGATAAGGATTTTCCAAAATATGTATGCTTCTTTACTGGGATTAACCCTTTACCCAACGAATCGGAAACATCCGTCCCCATAACATGCAAATTCAGCAGCGGAAAAAATATTATTTTTCAAAACATTTCAACAAAACTATATCATGTCACCCCTCTTTGGAACGAGCTCGTTGATATTGTTCTAATGAGGGGTCACATGATATGGTTTGGTTGGAATTTTTTGAAAAATGTTAAAAAATGATATTTAAAATAATAAATTTTGTTATCGTCTGCGTTTGGTAAAGGGTTAAACTGCTTGCCTGCTTCTGGTGGATTTTCTGACTTAAGACTGCAAACCTACTGGAACAGGTGTAATTTGGCTTCATTTTACCAGTTAAATTCCTTCGAAACTGAATCAACTTTTTGAATAGTAATTTCTCAGGCTAATTTTAAAAAAATTTTTTTTATCAAATTTAGTCATGGCTGCTTAACAGCAGCCATGACTGAATTTAATGAAATATATTTTTAAAACTACTCTGCGGGTTTGGCTGTATCCTCCCACTTTAAGAAAAAAGACATAAAAGTAACAAATTAAGCAGTTCAAAAAATATTGTTCTTCAAAAACTTTCAACAAAACCACATCATGTGACTCCTTGTTGAAATGAACGTGTTGAGCTTAATTTAACAAGCGATCACATGATATGGTTTTGTTGAAATATTTCGAAAATTTTGAAAAAACAAGAATTAAAATGGTAAATTTTGATATCCTCTGTAATGTTTAAAGGGTTAGGAGTTAACAACACCTTTAACAGCCAGGGTCACATCGTTTTGGAATTTCGAAATTAAAATATTGTAAAATCAATATTAACACTTTACCCAATGCAGACTACATCAAAATTTATTATTTTAAATATCATTTTTTCAAAGTTTTAAAAAAATTTTAACAAAACCATATTATGTGACCCCTTGTTGGAACGAGCTCGATGAGCTCGTTCCAACGAGGGGTCACATGATATGGTTTTGTTGAAATTTTTTGAAAAATAATATTTTTTCAACTGCTAAATTTGCATCTTACATGGGTGGATACGGCCAATTCATTGGGTAAAGGGTTAAATTAAGAAAAATAAATAAAAGTAGTGTATGATATGCAATGTTTTCGTGTTTCTTTTTCAAGCAGTGACATTCCCTCATTTTTTTGGCAGGAAAGATGACATAGGATTTTGACCAGATTGTGAACAAGTTGCTCTCTGGTCCAAATTCTCTGTCCATTTTTGGAATGACAGGACTGTTGTACGGGCAGATATGTTTTGTTAATGGATCAGCAGTGATTTAGTATTACGTGGTCTTGAGTGTAATTTTTAATGCTTTATCCTCCACAGTTATGATATTTTTATCCTATTACTAAAAACCTTCAGTTTTGACTTCAGAACAAAATTGTATGATGGCCACATTTAACAAGAATGACAGGCTTATTCCAATGAAGAGTATAAATCCATCATTTTAGAAGTAAATTTGAAAAAAAATAACAAAACTGAAATCGGATTCAGACAATTTCTCTAAAAGGTACTAGTTTGGAAAAAGCGTTTTACTGTTTGATGAAACCACAAATGTTTCATACATCCTTTGTATAGCAGAGCTTGGCATAAGAATATGACAGTCAAGTAGCCATGTACATGAAAAATCTTTGTGTGTTACAGTATTTTTATTTTAAAGAATTAATTTTTCGTTAATCCTTTACCCAATGCAGACGATAGCAAAATTTATTATTTTAAATATCATTTTTTTTAATTTTTCATAAAATTTCAACAAAATCATATCATGTGACCACTCATTGGAATGAGCTCAATGAGCTCATTACAAAGAGGGGTCACATGATATGGTTTTGTTGAAATCTTTTGAAAAATAGTATATTTTTTTACTGTACCAATGACCCAGACTTAGCTGGTGCTAACTCTAAAATATCTGGTGCCAAACGCAAATTTTACCCCCCAATCCCCAAAATTTGCATCTAAAACCAAAAATTACATCTCCTATATGGTCCTCCATACTTTTACTCCACTGCGCATGCGCAGTGTCAAGGAGGTCTCGAAATTGGCGCAATTATCATTCCTTGTTTGGCCCTCAATACAGTTACACTTCACTGTTATTTGTGCTTGTAAATCTCAGTTTTAAGGATGCCAGACACATAATTATGAGAGAAATGGTGGATATAAGGAGGAAATAGAAGGAGGAGAGGAAAAAACAGTGGAAACAAATGTTCAAGGCTGTAACTTAATAATTATTTTACGAAATTATTCATGTTACCTATTTTCGAGGCATGACCTTGTTGTGGTCATTCTTGCTATGAATGTTCCATTGTTTAATCAGTGTTTCCTCTCTCCCTTTCCTTTATTCCCCCCTAGCTATTCTCCCATGCTTTTGGCTTATTTTTTGTAATGTTTATTACTAAAATTTCTTGGGAGTTTTGGCTTGGAATCAGAATTATTTTCTGTTGTTTTCCCCATCTTTACGTCCTCACCCTTGGGTGGTTAGGCGTTTTGGTCTGCATCTACCATCTGATGTTCTGCAGTTTCTTCTCTGGAAGTCTCTGTTTTGCATCAGATAGTGTTTAAATTGGTAACTGATTTCGGGCCATGTTTATCAGTGCCTGGAGTCATGCTTCCGGTTTGTTTACACTTTTTGTTTAGGTTGACAACGGTTACTTCTGATAGTGATTACTTGTCTTCTCCTTTGTTCAGTTCATAGCAAGATACATTAATATTGTTTGTAAATGTTACATTAATTTTTTGAAATGATTTTAAAATTTTTGTCCACACTTAGGCCTTTTTGGGATCTATTTGGGGTCATTGTTCTCACTGGGAACTTGGGTTCTTCTGAAAATTTTTTCAAAAATTTCTTTTTTTGGAAATTATTTTCTTCTGAAATGTTATAATGGATTATGATATATTATGTATATTTATTTCAAGGGTTAGTGCGAGTAATATGACTGTGTATATTTTTTCATGTTGAAAAAATATTCTTCAATTGTAATGCGAGGATATCTTCCTCTAATTCACAGGTTCATTGTGTTTCTTATAGTCAATGTAGTCACACTACTTCTTGCTCTGTGTGTTTTGATTGATATGACAACGTTGGAGACGTGTGTCACGGTATTTTGTTAGCGGTGAGGTGTCCATTACGGTCCTCTCTCCGTAGGGTCACTCTATATTATCAGTTTCTTTTTCAGAATTCAGAGTGATGTTTCTGTGATGTCTTCAACAAGTGTGTCTCCGTCGTTGCAATATTAGGGCTAGCGGGAAGTGCTCAAGGTATTACGACAATTGCCGGGAGTTCGCTAGTTCGATCGAAGGCATTGATCGCCCGCTAGTCCGCCCGGTGTCGTGACCATTCACCAGGAAAGAATGGCTCAGCACCCAGGTTCGTCCGTCGCAGTCCAGGGAAGCAGATTGGGTGATGCGAGCACTATAAAACATCAGATGTGCACACCCAGCAACGACGGATCCAAGGATAGTACAGAGGAAGCCTTCAGTCCGGTACCTAACTCGTCCAGGTCCACCCGGACCGCGAGCGAGAGAGGCCCCCTCTCAGTTGCATATACATCTGCGCCGCGATGTTGTTGTATGTTTGTTCGCTTAGTCGGAGCTTATGTCCACTCTCCTGCTCAGGACGCTCCGTCGCATGACAGTCCGACGCGGCTGTTATATTGGCTTCCTCATCCTCATCAACACACACGACCGCACCTTGGCTATGTGACCACAGATTTCCAGGGGATGTTCGCATATTATATAAATGCAGGATTGAACGTCCCTGGTGCTCCTGCTTCACCGACCAAGGAATACACGTCGACCAGGTCACTCCATCTGCTAGCTAGGGATACGAGACCTTTCCAGTTGGAACGTTCGCATATTACATAAATGCAGGAATGAATGTCCCGTGAGCTTCCAGCGGATAATTCACGTAGGCATGTCAGTCCGACGCGGCTGTTATATTGGCTTCCTCATCCTCATCAACACACACGACCGCACCTTGGCTATGTGACCACAGATTTCCAGGGGATGTTCGCATATTATATAAATGCAGGATTGAACGTCCCTGGTGCTCCTGCTTCACCGACCAAGGAATACACGTCGACCAGGTCACTCCATCTGCTAGCTAGGGATACGAGACCTTTCCAGTTGGAATGTTCGCATATTACATAAATGCAGGAATGAATGTCCCGTGAGCTTCCAGCGGATAATTCACGTAGGACCGCGGTTCTGCAGGTCTCATAGAGTAACATGAACAAGGTGTTGTTACCATGATGTCTTCATAAAGTGTGCTTCAGTCGTCACAGTCAAATGGAGAGTTAGTGGCAAAAGTGCTCATGTAGGATCGATGGCTTTGACACCCGCCAGCTCGCCCGGTGTCGCGACCATTCACCGAATGGCTCAGCACCCGGGTTCGTCCGATGCAGTCCAGGAAGGAAATTTGGGTGATGCGAGCACTATAAAATACAGTTTGCACACCCAGTGACAACGGATACGAGGATGGTACGGAGGAAGCCTATTAGTCCGGTTCCTAGCTCGTCCTGGTCCATCCGGGCTGCGAGCGAGAGAGGACCCTCTCTCATACTACAACATCTGGGCACAGCTGTTGTGGTACAAAACGTTCCTCAGTCGGGGCATACGTCCACTGCTCGGGACGCTCTGTTATATAGACAGTCCAGAGAGGCTGCTCTTTCGGCTTCCTCATCCTCATGGCAGCACACGCGACTGCACCTTGGCTACGTGACCAGTCATATTCAAGCAACATTGCCGACCAGGGATTCTATGGCGACCAGGTCACGCCATCCGGTAGCCAAGGATATGAGGCCTTCATACTCTGGACGTTCGCATATAAGAAGTATGTAGGAGTTAACGTCCAAGGAGCTTCCAGCGGCTAAATCCTGTAAGACCGCAGCTCCACAGGCCTCTGTTACGGACATGCTATCGCAGATAGCACAAAATTATCGCAGCATCCCAGCACCCGACAGTAACTCTGTCGGATTAAGAATTATCTGAGGAAGCTGGGTTGGTATGTTCCGCTGCAGCTTCAGGCACGGACGACCAAGAATTACAAGTGGTCCGACAGGATGGCGAAAGGGATACGGATGAGTTGTATTTTCCCTTTCGGAACAACATAATTGCCGCAAAGTGCATCTGGCATTATCTTCTGACGTTGTTCCTCTGGACCAAAAATTGCTGCCTTGCCGGATAAGAGACTGATAGCTATAGCGCCACTGGACTCAGAATTCTTATCGGTTTAGGGACATCATCCCTCAGTTTCCGACATAGTCCAGATATGTCTCACGGACATTTGATCTGTTGAATGACGCTATATTTATAAAACTTGCTACCTAAATGGGCAGGTCAGGTTTCTTATTGGCAAATGCTCTACATCTGCCTTTCATCAATTTAAGGAATATTTTGAAATGGCAGGACAGAGCATTCTGAGAGTTTTCTGCATCTAGACGACCAGGTCAGGACCTAGTATTGTTTATACCATCGTAAATGTCAACTCCAACCATGATGTTGGAAACAACAATATCGTCTAGCAGGGTCAGCTTAGATGCATCATCGTATGCAGATCGCCTTACCAGAGCGTTATCATTACGTCTCAAAGGAAAAAGAATTCTAGGATGTACAACCTCCTTAAGAGTTCTTTCAAGGGCCTCACGTAAAACTCTTTTAGTGGCAATATGGAGTTGGTTAGATGTGACGCAGCCCTGGCTACATCCACGCATGTGGATAGTAAGGTGAAAAACTCTCTCAGAGTCGCTCCGGTCTCCAGAGAGTTTTCTTTGACGGCAAGCTTTCCGCAGTCTATGATCAGATAACTAAGAAAGCTTCAGACTCTCTGCTATTCAAATCCGCTTCCATGTAGTCAGATTCAGCAGAGAAAAGTAGGAAGGCACTTCTGGGATGAATACGTCCAAGGGAAATTCCTGTAGAGGTTCCTATGCGTCCTCTAGGTCTTACTCTAGAGACCGTCAGTGTAGCGACTCAGCTAGGGGCCGTAATTCTGGCTGAGACATCTGGTCAGATGCCCCTAGGTTGACGGGGCAAGGTGTGGGCCGTGGAGGACATGGCTTCTCCTTCCACAAGCCTCGCAGGACCAGGAGGTAATGGTATTAACCTCTATCGTGTACTAGTGAGCGGAAGACTGTCGAGTTTCTCAATTAATTGGGAGTAGATTATGGACTTCCCTTGGATTCGAGGGGTGATTTCGGAAGGACTAAATTGTCCTTCAAACGAAAACCTTCGTTACCTCGAAATCCAAGATGGACTCAGCTTCCGTCAAGTCCACAGGAAAGAGGCTCGCTTCCATCAGAAGTCCAGTCTCTTCTGGAATGATCACGATAGAGATCGTAGGAATCCAGGAATTTCCAGGTTTCTACAACCATCTTTTTCTGGTTCCAAAACCAGACGGCTCGTTCCGTCCACTCATAATTCTGAGCTGGATAAACAAGTTGATCGTGGCTCCAAGTTTATATATGGAGTCCATCCAATCGGTCAGAGCGAGTATTCGGGTGTACGACTATGCTACATGCATAGATCTCAAGATGCGTACTTTCACATCATGGTGCATCAGGCGTTCAGAAAGTATCTTTGCTTCTTCATCATAAGAGTCGTGTATCAGTTCCGAGCAATGTGCTTCGGTCTGAATCTAGCCCCCTGGGCTTTCACTCGAATAACGAACTCGGTAATGACTCATTTCCGAGCTCATTCGTCTGCGATAACGTCGGCCTACCTGGACGACATTCTTTAGAGGTACGGCAATGAGTTAACGCTTCAGAACGATGTGCAGAGTCTGCTTCTATTGCTCCGACGTCTCGGTTTCATAAGTAAACGAGGAGAAGTTGGATCTGGTTTCATCCAAGTCATTCACCACCGGGGATGAGCTTCGAAACGCACAACGTTCTTGTTCGTCTGCCGTTACCCAGAGCGAAATTAATCAGTTGTTATGCTCACTATTGTCTTCGCTCAGACAAGGTCTCAGCGAGAGATCTCATGAGACTAATACGTTTGTACGGAGCTGCCGCAATTTTATTCCGATAGGGCGGTTACGCACATGTCCTCTCCAATTTCTTCTGATCCAGAATTGGAAGGTGAAGATTTTTTCGCTCGATACGGATATCTTCTTGTCAATCAAGTGAATAAGAGATTCAGACTTGGGCAGGTATTCAGTGGTTAACTCAGGGAGTTCCACTGCAATTGCCGGATCCGAGTTTTAGAATTTTGACGGATGCCAGTCAAACAGGTTGGGTCGTATCATTGAGCCCAATGGATTTGAAGGGCCAGGGTCTTTGGGATCCGTAGTTCCTAATTAAGCACATTAACATCAAGAATGATGTCATTTTGGCTTGCGCTACGTTATTGGATGAACGTTATTCAGAATGCTCATGTGCTAATTCTGTCCCACAATTCGACGGGTTAGCGTATTTTCGGAACTAGGGAGACAATCATTCCATTCTGTTATTCATGTTAACGGAAGGAATCTTTCTGTTTGTACTAGAACATCAAGTTCTATCGGTCCGTCATATTCCGGGTCGTCTGAACGTATTAGCGGACTCCCTTCATGGAGGGGCCGCTTGTTGACGCCAGAATGGACTTTCAACAAAGGAGTATTCAATCAGATTTGCTACCAAGGAGAGCGGCATATGATCAACTTTTTTGTGACGTATCTCAACAATTAGTTGCAGAAGTATGTGTCACAATGTTTGGATCTTCGAGCATTTGCAGTAGACGCTTTATCGATCTCGTGAAACGGAATAATAGGATATGCGTATCTTCCAGCGCCGTTGATTCAGCAGATATTGCTCAAGTTATATATCTCAATGCAAAATTCTGTTGGTAGCATTTCTAGCTCCACAAAGACCATGGATTAATCTACTCAGACGTCTGTTGTGCGACATGCCGTGGAAGCTTCCTCTACATTTCGGTCCATTCTATGGTCAGATGGATTCAATTTACTATCAGTACTGCTTATGATAATATCTTCAATCAGCAGTCTGTGCTTTAGTTTTAAGCTCATGAAGTAAGAGTTTTTTCTACATCGTGGGCTTACGCTAATAATGTTGCTATTACAGATCTAATGAGGGCTGCATATTGTTCTTAGCCCTCCACTTTCTCGAATTTGTATCTGAGAAATATTGAGTCCTTTTCTGCAGATCTGCATTGTTTATGTCCGTTATTTTTCACTCAGAATGTCGTCCACTAAACAGTGGCAACTATATGTATGTAGGCTTTCGGTTCCGGCAGTGACTCTATGTAGGCTTTCGGTTCCGGCAGTGACTCTGTCCTGCTGCCCTCTTCGCTCTGGAGTATTTGATCCAGGGCATAGGGAAGGGGTGGGTGGGGGGGGGGGGGTATGGGGAGGCGGCGGGTGTTCCCTTAGGTCACCTGCTTTATAGTGTAAAGCAAAGGAATACCTCCCTTGGAGTCAGTAATTCCGAGTCTGTACCGGGATGGTTTTAAAGTAAAGCTAATGTTTTCTCATCTATGTAATATTTTTTAAGTGTTGCTCAGTGTGAGACATTTGTATATATCACGTATTAATCGGGCGTTAATATACAATCCTCGGACACTTTTATATGAGTATATAGAGTCTCATTTTGCGGGACTTCCTTACTTATTGGCTTTCCTTTAAAAAATATTAGTATAAAGGGTTATACTGAATGTTAATAGAGATCTTTGATGTTATTGCGCTCAATTACAGAATGGCATTGTGTCTTTCTTTTTGACACAATTAAGAATGATACATGTAAAGCCTATCTCTCATTTTCTCCTTCAGGGGATAGTTCTGTTATATGTCATTGAGTCTATTGGATTTTTCTTTATGTCCTAGGCCCTTCAACCTTTTTACTATTCAGCTAAGTCTGGGTCATTGGTACAGTATAAAAATGTTAAAAAATTTATAGTAATTTATATATTTTTTATACTTACCAATGACCCAGACAGGGATGGCCTTCTCATGAGTTGGGAACTCATACCTCCCCGCTGAGTACATAATGCTTACCAGGCACTGGTTGTAAGAATGATAATTGCGCCGATTTCGAGACCTCCTTGACACTGCGCATGTGCAGTAGAGTAAAAGTATGGAGGACCATATAGGACATGTAATTTTCGGTTTTAGATGCAAATTTTGGGGATTGGGGGGTAAAATTTGCATTTGGCCCTAGATATTTTAGAGTTAGCACCAGCTAAGTCTGGGTCATTGGTAAGTATAAAAAATATATAAATTACTATAAATTTTTTAACTTTTTTGGCTGCTGAATTTGCATATTACGTGGGCGGATGTGGCTGATTTGTTGGGTGAAGGGTTAAATGAAAGTGAGCGATTCTTTAAAATAATAATAAAAATAACTACTATTGGTCATATTTATGTTTTTTTTTAAAGTTTGGCAGGGTAACTTGGTATAATGGGTAGATAAAATCATCTTATTTTGGTAATGGTTGGCTGCCCATAACAGCTACCACATCATATTTCTTCAGAACACTGTCCACAATTAATTCAGTACAGTCCACAGCCTGCAGTTCTTTTCCAATTATCACAACATTTTGTGTGCACCTTCAGATTCCTTCCTAGATGAGACTGTCCTATTCTGGTCATGGTTGACTGTCCACATTGACCACTAGCAGCTATCTTGGATTTTTCCAGCACAGGCTACTGGCTGCATTCATGCTTCAGTTTTCTTGGAATTCTGCAAGGTGACTTGATATGATGAGTTGATAAGAATGTCCAACTTGGTAATGGTTGGCTGTCCAAAGCAGCCATCTTGAATTTTTCAGTACACTGTTAACAATTTGTTCAGCACACTGTTAACAATTTGTTCAGCATGGGTAACAACCCACAGTTCTTTCCTGATCTTTACCAAATTTCATTTGCATGTTCAGATTATTCCTTGAGCTGAACATCCTATTGTTTTCAAGGTTGGCTGCCCGAGCTGCCATCTTGAATTTTTTCACCATAGACTGCAGATTGCATTTATGAATAAATTTTATTGAAATTTGGCAGAGTGACTTAGTTTGATAAGTTGATGAGAATGTCCTATGTTGGGAGTGGTTTGGGAATGTGTTATTTTTTGTTTAAAAGTTTTTACTGATGGATAATAAAAAATCAATAAATATGACACAATTTATTTAAATGCACAGGGAATAATTTACCTTTAAATTTTTGCTTAGCAAATTGCATCACAGTAAGTAGAAATGTATCAATTTTTCTAATGATTGTATAGCAATTTTAAATCCTCAGAAATTAGTCAAGAAAAGGCTTCATTTGGATAGATGTACTGGCACTTTTTGGGCACCTTTTTTGGATTTTTTGTCTGAAAAGTTCTTCAGATGATGCAGTCTGCTCCATTTCACCAGTGTATCTGAAAAGATATTGTGTTGCAGTTTGGGCCATGGTGGTATATCATCCCACGGGTGCAACAAGGCATCATCTGTTTTGCTCAAGGGACGACATGCCATCCATGGAATTTGGGATTTCCAGTCAAAATTGTTTTACTTTTGACAGTTTGACTACCACTAATGGACATTGTTTATATCTGTAACTGACTCCTATTTGAAATTAGATCAGTTTAACTCAGTCAAGCTCACAGCCACCAAAAGATCTATGGTAGGTTGCTAGCCAACTGTCCATTCAAAATCGGTTTAAAAATGCAAGCATGACTCGAATTTCAAAATACATGTACAGCTGAGCTGTTTGGACTATTAAGGGGATTTCTGTTAAATTGCACGTTTTTCTGTCTGTTACTCGTTCATCATTTCTTTGATGATTCTCTTCCTCCATCATTATAAGAATCAAATATACTGGCAGAAATGAACAATGAATGATTGTTACTGAGACTAGAGTAATTGCACTTGGACCGAAATGGTAGTTTCACTTTTTACAAGTGTTCCCGATGTAGGGCATCGCTAAACACAAACATGCGATGCTACTTAACCCCCTTCACTCTGATGTCAAAATACCAAAATTTCAGGAAGCTGTTTTTTCCCATAATGCATCTAGAAATTTAACCAATTCAATCTTGTTTGACAGAGATAAATGAGCTCTTCAAACGAGATTGAATTGGTTAAATTTCTAGTTGCATTATGGGAAATGTTTTCTGCCTGAAATTTAGATAATTTGACTTCAGTGTGCAGGGGGTTAAAATACTCCCAGTAAATGAAACATTAGTGAGGTAATTCTGACAATAATCTTGAAAATGCAGCGTAAAGTCAAGGTAAGCTGCATTGTCATTTTATAATTGTGTTATCATTGCTGTCTTACTGGTTATATTTTTTTTAACCATATATCTTTATATGTAATTTTTCAGGGTATTAAACCTGAATACTATGCCATATAGCCTAGGATTTTGTAGTTCGAAAGGTGATTTGTTAGTTGGAATTGGAATTCATGTATTCAAGATACCACATGAAGCATGTAAGCAGTTTTGTTTTATTTAACCCCTGAAGACCAAATTCCAACTTTGATCATATTATACTGAAACAAAACAGGTGTCCAACACACAGTCTGAAGGTAAACTTGCAAGTAACATTTCAACTGATTGAGTGTTAGAAGCCACTATTATGACTTTCCAAAAAATGAGGGTACCAGAGCAAAAGCCAATGTTTTCCATGCTCATGTTTCATATTCAGTCTAATTAAAATAATATTTTGTTTATATAAATTTGTTTTATTACAATTTATTGAAGAGTGTCTTTGGGCACTCTCCCGTAATTTGTAATACAGTGGAGCCCACTTAATTGTATATCTGTTAATTGAATAATCCGGTTAATTGAATATAATTTCCAAACACCAAACCATTTACCATACTTTCAGTACAAATTTGACCTCTTAATTGAATATGGGTTACAGAGCAAACTCCTATTAATTGAATAAAAAAATCCTGTAATGTGTCGAGAAATTATCCTGACAAGCACCAAATACCCAATGTTTAGAGACCTATTTCACATAAGTGCATCTAATACAGGCATTTATTCTGTTATACCTTGTTTGACAGAGCTCTATGAGCTCTGTCAAACAAGATATAATAGAATAAATGCTCAATTTATCTCTAAAATACAGGAAACTGACCATATCCCTGTTGATTGAATACTCCTGTTAATTGAATAATTCTCATTGGCAAAGTGAGTATTCAATTAACAGGGTTCCACTGTTATACAAATTGTGAATAAATTCAGACCACCTAAAATAATCTAACCCTCAACCAGTTAAATACCTTGGCAGTTTTTCCTAAGCACATCTTAGATGCAGCCAAACTTTGCTAGTAACAACTGCAAAGCCACTGTACGTAAAGTGTCAAAATGCATCTCCAGGATTTAAATGTTAACTCTGAACCTAATAAATCAGTTAAACTTGCGCAGTGTAATACCATATTCATATAGGATTTGGAAAATGCTTTACACAGCCTGCACATGCCTGAAAATAAGCAGTCTGACATTTGCAGAATGAGGTTCCCAGAGGGTGAATTTGATGATGCTATCCCATGCAGTTGGCAAATTTATCTTCTGGGTACTACTTTCTGTCTAGTTTTGAGATTCTGATTCAGATTGAGGTTCACAGATGGTAAATTTAGTGATGCTACCCTGCTGGGGACCTCATTTTGCAGATGCCAGTCTGCTTATTTTCTGGCTTGTGCAGCCTGCACTAGATACTCGGTTACAGTAAAAGGAAAAAACTTGTTTATATATAAAATTATTTTGTTACAATTTATTGGAGAGTAGGGACAGGTACTTGCGATCTAATTGTAACAAAACAATCATCTGTGAACAAAATCTTGTAAAACTTAGGTTTCTCTTGCTTGTTGTGTGATATTTTGGCGCAATAATACATATATTACAAATCATATTTAGAAAATAATTGAGCTCTCAACTAGTTGAATGTTCTTGAATTTAAAAATTCCAGACTTGTCAAAATGCTTGAAAATTTGACTTTTTTCTTGAAGAATTCATAAATACTTGAAAAATTTATTTATTTATTTTGTATGCTGCTTGGCCCATATTGGTCAAATTGTGGACTTATAAACTGTTTTTTTGTTGTGAAATTAACCATCAAAAAGAGCTTCCCAAAAATCAATGTCATATGAGGGTATTATTATCCCCTACCATGTAGTGGGAGGGCGATGTAGGAATGGGTTCTGTCCATCCTTTCATCTGCCTGTCTTTCCCCATTTCTTGTCATCACATTTTTAAGAAAACCTTCAAACTATTTTGCCCCAGTTTAACTCTTATATTAGAAGCCGGGGAATCAGAATGAATTTATTGAACATGACATACCGCGAAAAACTTACAGTAAAGCAGGTGCTTCTAGTCAAGTGTCGTCTGCCTGACACTTGACTAGAAGCACCTGCTCAGTGTTTAATTCTCCCCCAGCCCAAAGATAGCCGAACCGTCACAGCCAGATTACCTGCCGTATTACATCACAGGCGAGAAAACTAGACTCCCGGCTTCTGAGAGTTAACAAGTTAATATATAGGTTTTTGGTGATAATATGAAGGGATTGTGAACCAGTGGTTTGTAAATATTTCTTCAAGATTTATTGCCACTGTTGGACTTATTAGATTCCCTGTCATTACCATTTCTTGTCATCACATTTTACAGAAAACTGTCCAAGATTTTTTTCTCCAATTTAATATATAACCTTATGGTGATAATATCATGAATGGGATTGCAAACTACCTGTGTCAAAGTCTTTTTTCATAGTTATTGCCCATGTTGGACTTTGGTGGCAGGGATTTTTCTATCCCTTGGCATTGTACATGACAGTCAAGGAAAAATAGACAGGAATATATAGAGCCTCGGAATCTTCTCAAAGTGTTTTTTTATGGAATACCCATATAAAAATATGTAATTAGAAGCTATACAAACATCAGAGCTGATTTAATTTGACTTGAAACTCCAAGAAAGTACTTTCAAATTCACCATAAGAATCCTAGATATGTTTATACTATAAATCAATGGCCCAGACTAGCTGGTGCAAACTCAAAGTTATCAAGGACCAAACACAAATTTTTAACCCCCCAATCCCCCAAATTTGCTTGCAAAACTGAAAATTAAAAGTCCTATCTGGTCCTCCATACTTTTACTCTCCACGCATGCGCAGCCATCAGGAAGTGACCGGTATTGGCACGAACATCATTCTTTGTTTGGCCCTAAAGTCAGCAACAATGAACTGACATCTGTGCTTTAAAATCTCCTTTTTTGAGGATGCCAGACACAAATCAATGCAAGAAATGGTGGATCCAAGGCTATTATTGGATGATGGAAGTGTTTAACGGTAGTTTTAGACATTCAGGGCTGTAACTTTATAATAATTCTAAAATTATTTCATGTTTCCCAATTTCGGGATATACGCCTGACGTCATCATTTTTGATAATGATTATTCCACTGTTTGTTAAGTATTCCTTCCCTATCCTTCCATGAACCCTTCCTGTTAAACTCTTAAGCTTTTTGGCTATTTTTTATTGAAATTTTTTATTAAATTTCTTGGGAGTTTAACATGTATTACAGAATATTTATTCTGTTTTCCCCCATGGTTACGGCCTCACCCTAGGGGTGTTAGGTCGTTTAGTCTTGCATCTTCTATCCAATGTATTGTTTTTTCTTCATAGGAAGATCTAGCATTGCATTTGGTAGCATTTAAATTGGTTTCTGACTTTGGGCCTTTTTGTGTGCCTGATGTCTGGTTTCCATTTTTTTCATTGACGTTGTTTACATTGACAACGTCCTCATATATAGGTAGTATTTATATTCTGTTACTGTAGAATTACTGTAGGATACATGGATTATTATTCCGGTAGTGTAGCTCAATAAATTTGGATTTTGTCCACACTTAAGCTCTATCGGGATGCTCTTAGGCTCTTAATGTTCCCTTTGGGAACTTAGACATTTTTCAAAATGTTTTTCCTAAAATATTTTGAATTTAATTTTGATTGCTATTATTCATGTATCTTAATGATATATTTTGTTGTGGTGTTTGGAGGAGTGATATCGACTTTAGTCGATGGACTCCTGCAGACTCTTGTCATACTTGTGTTCACTGGGATGACTACTGTTGGAGACGGTTGTCACGGTACATTGTTGGTGGTGAGGTTCTGAGGCCAGGCCTCTCACCGCGGTATAATTCATTTTTTCAGTTTCTTTTTCAGAGGAACAAGAACATGGTGATGATTTGTGGCACCCATCCAAGTGTGCTACCGTCGTCGTGCTCCTTTGAGCATAAAGAGCTAGCTGCAGTGCTCATGATATGCAAGGGATAAGGCCTCTAGTTAGTGTTCTTAATCTCTTGCAAGCAGCTAGCTCGACTGGTGATGCGGTTACTCCATCCATGGGAGCCGTGACACCAGGTAAGTTTGTTGTGGTTGAAGGAAGTGTAGTTGTGGGTAGAGTGAACACTTAAATATAAATAAGCTCACCCAGCGATGACGGAAATAGGGAGGAAATAGGGAGAAAGTCAGCAAGTTTCTTATTGGGAGGCTCAGCGAGGTCTAATAGACCGCGTGTGGGAGAGGCCCCTCTCTAACCTAACAACATTTGGGGCCAAATGTTGTTATAAGAAACTTGCACGAGTCGGAGCATACATCCGCCCACTGCTCGGGACGCTCTGTCTAGTCTAGTCTGTTGGCTACAGTCTCGGCTTCAACCGCTACATTTCACAAGCCAAAATCAAGTTTTCTTGTTGGGAGGCTTGGCGAGGATGATGAGCCTGCAAGCGGGAGAGGTCCCTCCCTAACCCAGCAACATTTGGGGCCAAATGTTGTCAGCCCGCCGCTCGGGACGCTCCGTCTAGTCTGCAGCCGGGGTCAGCTTCAGTCACGGCTTCCTCCGCTATGTTATTAAAGCACACACGACCGCAGGCTAGCTACCCGACTTCAGATATCCAGACAGCTGCGCAAAGACGGAGCCATTCTTCACCCCTGAAGTCAGACCATCCGATAGCTAGCGATCTGAGGCATCCATCAACGGGATGCTCGGAGAAGAGATCTATCTCTGGATCTTCGTCCCAGGAGCAGCAAGCTGTGAAAAAACAAGACTGCTGCTCCTCAAGCCTTGGGAATGGACTTGCTGTCACAGTTGCACAGCTATTGGCTGCATCCCAGCTAATGCAAGACCAGCCTCCCGCAGACTCCAGTGTTGAGCTGTCGGACGGCGCTGGGTCGGTTCGGTCAATTGTGCATGTAGAAGAAGCCAGAAGTTTCTCTACGGGACACTCGGCTAGATCAGGGGTCAGATCTCTGTTTGGAGAACCCTCTCCACCCCATTAACAGTCAGGGTCGACTGTGTCTGTTGTGAGAAACCATATTGAGTCAGAACACACATCGAACGTTCCTTCCACACTGCAGCCGGGCCGGCGGCAGTTATAGCTTCTTCTGCTTACATGGAAGCGCACGAAAGAGGATTAGTCTAGAAGTTTCTAAGTGGGATACTCTGTGAGATCTGGGGACAGATCGCGAGTGCAGAGGATTTTTTCGTCCTGTTAACAGTCGGGGACGACTGTTTTGTGTTGTAAGAAACTTCCATGAGGAGGAGCATCCGTCCTATGTGACGAGTCGGGATGCTTCTTCTGCACTTCTGCTGGAGTCGGCTGTCGTTACGGCTTCCTCTTCTTCCATGGATATGCACAATAAGGGATAGATGCCTACAAGTTTCTAACAGAAAGCTCGGCGAGGTCTGGAGCAGACTGCAAGCTGGAGCAGACTGCGAGCTGGAGAACCTTCTCCTTTCCATCAGCAGTTGGGGTCGACTGTTTTTGGTGCGAGAAACTTTAGTGAGTTGGGACACCCGTTCACGCATGTGGTTCGGGACGCACCTTCCACACTGCAGCCAGATTTGGTGGCAGCTATGGCATCTTCCCTTGCTTCATTAACTGGTAGAGGGCTAGATTCTTTTGGTGGTCTGAATTTGTTATTCAAAATTTGTTTTATTACAAATTATTGGAGAGAGCCCATAGGCTCTCCAATAATTTGTACTAAAACAAATTTATTTAAACAGAAATATTATTTCCGTTTCACTGAATGTGAAATATGAGCAAGGAAAATGTCGGTTTTTGCACTGGTACCCTTATTTTTCTAAAAGCCCTGATAGTGGCTTCTAGCACTCAACCAGTTAATGAAGCACGTTGACCACAGACTAGCTATCTGATCTTGCAGGTTCGGGTTGATAACTAGTCATTTAAGACTGGTACTACCATAACAGACTCCGATGGTGAGCTGTCAGACGGTGCTGCATTGGTCCAGTCATCTGTTCAGTCAGATGGAGTTGACCAACATTTGTGGATGGAACATTTGGATGGTGAGAGGGATACGGAGTGTGAGTCTCCATCTCTCACAGAAGGGCACTTTAAGACCATGATCTTAAGCTCTTAAGAATATTGTTCCATCTGAATGTAAGTCTGCATTTAGATGAGCAGGTGAGGGATGAAAATATGTCCCTACCTGCATCATTTAATATATGCTCGGAAATGATGGAATGTGCTATTTCATTGAAAAGAGCAAATCTGGGCACAATGTCCTAAGCAGATCACCTTACCAGAGCTATGGCACAACGTCTCAATGGAAAGAAATATGAGGACGTGGTTCCTCGCTAAGAGTTCTTTCCGGGGCAGTCATGCATGTCACATACAACTCGGCACGGACAGTGAATTTGGAATTGGTAAGACGTCATGCTGCCCTTGCGTTGTCATCACTTATAGATGACAAGGTGAAAAGCTCTCTCTGAGTCGCTCCGGTTACTGGAAATATACTATTTGATGACAAGCTTGCGTTGATATATGAGCAGGCTACAAGAAAGCTTCCAGTGCTCTGCTATTGAAGTCGCTGTCTCATCAACACACTTCAGCAGACGGGGGTAAGCGAGGCCATTCTGCTTCTAAGAAAGCATCATGAGAATGTCTCTTGAGGGTACAATAACCCTCTTATATTTACTCTGGAAGTCGTCATTATACCGAAAGGGGCATAGGTCTGATCAAGGCTATGGATCAGACCCCCCTAGGCCGATGATTAATGGAAGGTTATCATCTTCACGAGAAACTGGACGTTAATCACAGATGTTCCTTTCAAAGAGAGTCGCTTCTAGTGGAGGTAAAGGCTTTCTTATTGAAGGGAACAATTGAGGTAGACGAAATGAGCTTCTTCATGGGGAGGACATAGTTTCTCCTTCCGTAAGCATCGTAAGTCGTACAGGTGATGGACATGACCTCAATTGCTTGCCAGTTGATGGAAGGTTATCAACTTCATGAGAAACTGGACGTTAATCACGGAAGTTCCTTTCAAAGAGAGTCACTCCTAGTGGAGGTAAAGGCTCTCTTATTGAAGGGAACAATTGAGGTCATTGAGAATAGATTTCGGTTGCTTTCCACTTGGCGGTAGATTATCAACCTCGCAAAAAGTGGATAAATTGTGGAAGATCAGTGGATGAGAAAGTAGTCTCGGCAGGCTTGCGGCTATCAGCCCGAGCAAGCTCCACTTACAAGAATACTCGTTAGACAAATCTTCCAAGAGAGGCTTTCCTTCTGGAGGTATAAGCTTTCCTATTGAAGAAAAGCTTTAGATGTTGTCAAAATTATTCTCCAATTTTTTATTATCACCTGTTTCTCGTCCTGAATCCGAATGGACAGTGCATAGATAGGCTGAGATATGCCTTGGCGTCAAGACAATTATGCCATTGTGGATGTCATAATAGCCTTCTGTATGGTTACAGTGGTCTCTTGGGTTAGGCTCTGTCCGCTGTCTTTTGGGAATAATACCTGAAAAGATACTGTGCTTTTCGGTTTGTTTTTCCTAGGTGTCATAGACTTGAGTCTTATTGTTACACCAAAATAGCCTAGCTAAAACCATGAGTGAGATTTTTTCAGTATTATGCAGTGGCATAACTGAATTTATTATCTCTTGAGACTGCAGTCTCTTTGGGAATTCAAGGGTGTTTATATAGTGGCTCTTTATTACATATTTTGCGCGACGATAATTGTAAGTCTCCATTAAGTGAGCCTTCAGGGTTGCAACTTACACAGATATATCTGTCTCCACGAAGATGAAGACTTATAAGCTATGGCTAGCATTGTAAGTCTCCTTAGTGAGCTTCTAGGGACTCAGAACGTTATCAGCTTTTAATGTTCTTCACTTATAGGAAGACCTTTAGCTGCTTCAGCTAGGCTGAGTTAGTTGTCCTATAGAACATGATACCATTTGTTAGAGGAGGTTATTCTCTTCAAACCTGTATGGTTTGGTGTGAGTTATTATGTTAATACAGTGTATATGTTCATCATGTCCTTCTCCGCCCTTAGTGGCATTATGGAGTCGGTCAGACGTGAGGGAGGCTTGCGGTTCCTATACTATTTGATGACTAACACAAGAACTATTCAAGTAATGCGGGTGAGAGGGGGGTTCGATATGATTTTGAATCCCCCCCTCCCCACCGCCCATGTGTTAAGAAGCAATTACCAGGCAAGACATAGTTTTCTTCCTGTAAGCCTCGTATGCATTTAAGTATATACATGCATTTTATGACTTCTCAATTGGCAGCTGGGTCATGTTCTATGGTGACCTCATGTGCATATCTACTTTTTAGTTGGTTTGTTTCCTGTGGTTGTTCGTTTATATGTCATATACGAGCATATGATTCATCATCAATAAAATGCTAGCCTTTGGGTACCTGTAAGGATATCTAGTCAGTTAACTGGTATTCTGATGATTCGATGCAGGATTTCAATGTTCGTGTGCATATTAAGTGTATAATTAAGCAGACACATTATTGTATGTTATGGACCTTAGAAATTAATTATTTCGGGGGCGGTCCATGACAAGTCTGTTATTCATAGCTCGTTCCATTTCTAAATCCAGGTTTCTATAAATTTTGGTACCCAATTGAATATAACTTGTCTATGCCTTCTCGTATATTCGCACGTGTCTGAGAGCATAGATATCGGATAGTGCATGTCTGAGAGTGTTATTTATTGGAATTTATTGTACACCTGAATGGGGTCGCCTGTGGGTTACCTCAGAAGTGTGTTTACTCTCCAGAGACTGTCCATTGTGATTCTATTGGACATGTGTATGTCCAATAGAATCACAATTTTTATACTGTACCAATGACCCAGACTTAGCTGGTGCTAACTCTTAAATTCTAGGGCCAAACACAAATTTTGCCCCCCCCAATCCCCAAAATTTGCATCAAAATCCAAAAAATAGATGTCCTATGTGGTCCTCCATACTTTTGTCCACTGCGTATGCGCAGTGTCCAGGAAGTACCGAAATTGGAGCCAAATCCTTATTCTTTGTTTGGCCCTTCAATCAGTAACATCTCACTGATATCTGTGCTTATAATCTCAGTTAAAATGATGCCAGACACAAAATCATGAAAGAAATGGTGGATCTAAGGATGAAATAATAGGATGAGAGGAAGAAACAGTGGAAGGATGTGTTCAGGGCTGTAACTTATAATTTTTATGCAAAATTATTTCATGTTCCCTAATTTCGGGGCATAGGCCTGATGTTTACATTCTTGTTATGAAATTTCCACAGTTTGTTCAGAGTTTCCTCTCTCCCTTTCCTTTATACCCCCCTTGCTATTCTCCCATGCTTTTGGCATAATTTTTGTAATTTTTTTACTGAAATTTCTTGGGAGTTTTGGCTTGGTTACAGAATGTTTATTCTGTTTTTCCCCATGGTTACGTCCTCACCCTAGGGTGGTTAGGCGTTTCGGTCATGCATCTACCATCCGATGTACAGCAGTTTCTTCTCAGGAAGCCTCTGTTTTACATCGGATAGTGTTAAAATTGGTTACTGATTTCGAGCCATATTTTGAGGAAGCTGGGTTGGTTCGCTCCCCTGCAGAGTCAGAAAGGGACGACCGAGATTCTCATGTGGTACAGTCGGATGGTAAAAGGGAATCAGTGGAGCTGAAATTTTCCCTTTCCGAACAACTTAAGGTGGCCATAGATTTCATCCGGCAACACCTTTTAGAAGTTGTTTCTCTGGACCAAAATTCTGCGTTACCTGATAAGAAACTGAAAGCGTCACTGGACACAGATTTATTCGGCCGGAATAGGGACATTGCGCCTGAGTTTCCGACCCAGTCCAGAAATGTCACAGACATTTGTACTTCTTTATGACGCTATATTCAAGTTAGCCTCTAAGACTGGCAAATCAGGTTTCTTATCATCTCATGCTCTACAGCTGCCTTTCCTCAATCATAGAAATAGATTTGAAACGGCAGGACAGAGCGTGTCGAGAGTTCCTCTGCATTTAGACGACCAGGCAGACAACTTGGAGTTGTCATTGCCGGCGTCTATGTTGATTTATCCAGTACGCTGGTGACGACTATCTTGTCTAACAGAAAAATCAGTTTAGACGCATTATCTTAACGCAGATCACCTTACCAGAGTGTTATCATTACGTCTCGAAGGAAAGAATTCCAGGATGTTCAAAACTTCCTTGAGAGTTCTTTCGAGGGCCATAGCATATTCTACGTATAACTCCATCCTTTCAGTGGCAATATGGAGTTAGTCAGACGTGATGCTGCCCTGGCTGCATCCACAAGAGTGGATAGTAAGGTGAAAAACTCTCTTCCAGTCGCTCCACTCTCAGGAGAAGTTCTCTTCGACGGTAAGCTTTCTACAATCTATAATCAGATTACTAAGAAAGCTTCGGATTCTCTGCTTTTAAATCCGCTTTAAAAAAGTCGGACTCAGCAGGGAGGAGTAAGGCAGGCACTTCGGGGGCGAATACATCCAAGGGAAGTTCCTATAGAGGATCTAAGAAAGCCTCTATGTCTTACTCCGGAGACCGTCAGAGTAGCGACTCAGGTAGGGGTCATAATGCTGGCCGAGATAACCAGTCAGATGCCCCTAGGTCAACTGGGCGAGGTGCGGGTTGTGGAGGACGTGGTTTCTCCTCCCGCAACCCTTGCAGGGCCAGGAGGTGATGGTCTAAACCTCTATTGCATTCCAGTGGGCGGAAGGCTGTCGAGATTCTTCACCAATTGGTTGTCAATTACAGATGACCCATGGGTGCAAGGGGTTATTTCCGAAGGTCTAAAACTGTCCTTCAAGGAAAAACCTTTGTTAACTCGAAGTCCACTTTGGACTCGGCTTCCGTTAAACGTTCAGAAGAGAGTTTTGCTTCTATCAGAAGTTCAATCTCTTCTGGACAAGAACACTATAGATGTCGTAGAAAACCAGAAATCTCCAGTTTTCTACAGTCACCTGTTCCTGGTTCCAAGACCAGACGGCTCGTTTCATCCAGTTATAGATCTGAGCTGGATAAACAAGCTGATCATTGCTCCAAAATTTTATATTGAGACCATCCGATCGGTCAGAGCGAGCATTCGAGTGAACGATTATGCTGCGAGCATAGATCTCAAGGATGTGTACTTTCACGTCATGGTACATCCGGTGTTTAGAAAGTATCTTCGCTTCGCTGTCCTAGGAGTTGTTTATCAGTTCCGAGCAATGATGCTCTGGTCTGAATCTAGCGCCCTGGGCCTTCACTCGAATAATGATCTTGGTAATGACTCATTTCCGAGCTCATTCGTCTGTGGTAACGTCAGCCTACTTGGACGACATTCTTCAGAGTTACGGCAGCAAGTTAACACTTCAGAATGATGTTCAGAGTCTGCTTCAATTGCTCCGACGTCTCGGTTTCATAGTAAACAAAAAGAAGTCGGATCGAGTGCCGTCCTAGTCATTCACCCACGTGGGAATGAGCTTAGAGATGCACAACAATCTCGTTCGTCTGCCATTAACCAGAGCGATATTAGTCAGTTGTTACGCTCGCTTTTGTCTTCACTCAGATGTAGTAACAGCGAGAGAATTCATGAGACTGACAGGTTTGTGCGGAGTCACTGTGGATCTTATTCCGATGGGGTGGCTACGCACTCGTCCACTCCAGATATTTTTAACTCAGAATTGGAGTGTGAAGACTCATTCTTTTGAATCGAACATCGTCTTGTCGAATCATGTGAAACATGAGATGCAGACTTGGGCAGATATTCAGTGGTTAACTCCGGGAGTTCCACTGCAACTGCCGGATCCGATTTTTACAATATTGACAGTTGCGAGTCAAACAGGTTGGGGCGCAACTTTGAGCCCATCAGATTCGAGGTGCCAGGGTCTTTGGGATCCGCAGTTCCTAAACAAGCACATAAACATCAAGAGATGATGTCAATTGGCTTGCGCTACGTCAGTGGATGAACATTATTCAGAATTTGCATGATGTTCAAATTCTGTCTGACAATTCGACAGTAGTAGAGTATATTCGGAACTAGGGAGGCTCTTATTCCATTCCGTTGTTCAATCTAACGGAAAGAATCCTTCTGTTTGTCCTAGAGCATCAAGTTCTTCTATTGGTCCATCATATTCCAGATCGTCTGAACGTTCTAGCAGACTCCCTTTCTCGGAAAGGTTGTATGTTGCCGTCAGAATGGACTCTCAACAAACGAGTATTCAATTAGATTTGCTACCTATGGGATCGTCCTATGATAGACTTATTTGCTACGCATCTCAACAATCAGTTACAGACGTATGTGTCGTCATGCCCAGATCCTCAAGCGTTTGCAGTAGACGCCCTCTCGATCACTTGGGATGGAATGATAGGATACGCATATCCTCCAGCTCCATTGATTGAGCTGATATTGCTAAAAATCTAGCAATCTCACTGCAAGATACTATTGCTAGCATCTCTGTCATCCCAGAGACCATGGATAAATCTACTCAGGTGTCTGTTGTGGGACATTCTGCGGAAGCTTCCTCCTCGGGAGAGCCTTCTTTTGCAGGGGAAATCACGCACACTGCATCACAACCTGCTAGGTCTCAACCTTCACGTATTTCCGTTGTGCGGTCCTTCTAGCACGGCAAGCATTTTACAGGATGAGCATCGGACGCAATTTCTAACTGTAGGAGGACCTCCTCTTCGCTAAATTATGCTGCTAAGTGGAAGGTTTTCTCTCGATGGTGTAGGGATCATTCTATTGATTTTATGATCCCTCCATTCCAGACATTGCTAATTTTTTGGTCTACTTGCTTGATGAGATCAAACTGCAGCCAAATACTATTAAGGGTTATAAGTCTATGCTATCGGATGCCAATCCTCATCATGATAGCTTACAGATTGGATCTAATGTCTCTTTATCTAAGTTAGTGTAAAACTTTTCGATAAATAGACCTAGAACCCTTAGGTTAATTCCTAAGTGGAATTTAGCTTAGGTTCTTCTGAAGCTAGAAGAAGCGCCATTTGAACCTCTTGATACAGTGGATTTCAAATACTTATCTTATAAGACAGCTTTTCTCTTAGCCTTCTCTTCTGCTAGAGGAGTTAGTGAGCTTCATGCACTATCTGTTGATGATTCTCACTATCGTTGTTTTGGTAATACTATTACATTGACTACTAATGTTGGATTTTTGGCTAACAATCAGGCTCCCAATAAGTACCCTGATTCTGTTGTTATTAAGGCTGTTCCGTCTCCAGACGGTCATAGGCCTTTGCTTTGTCCAGTCAGAGCTATACATATTTACAAACATAGATCTGAGTTTATCAGAAAGGAACGTAAGTGTTTCTTTCTGTCTTTGCTGCCTAATAAGAAGGTTATTACAGTCCATTCTATTGCAAGGTGGATTCAATTAACTATCCGTACTGCTTATGATAAATTATCTTCATCTCAGCAGTCTGTGCTTAAGATTTAGGCGCATGAAGTAATAGGGCCGTCTACATCTTGGACTTATGCTAATAGTGTTGCTATTACCGATTGATGAAGGCTGAATATTGGTCTCAGCCTTCCACGTTCATGAATTTTTATCTTAGAAATATTGAGTCCATTTCTGGCGACCTGCGTTGTTTAAGTCCATTATCTGTTGCATAGAATGTCGACCACTAAACAGTTGCAACTACAGTTATGCAGGTTTCTGTTCCGGCAGTATCTCTGTCCTGCTGCCCTCTTCGTTCTGAGGTATTTGACCCAGAGCAAGGGGAAGGGGGGAGGGGATGGTGTTCCCTTATATCACCTGCTTTATAGTGAAAAGCAAGGGAATACCTCCTCTGGAGTCAGTAATTCCGAGTCGGTGCCGGGATGGTTTTAAAGTGTAAAGCTAATGTCTATCTCATTTATGTAATATTTTTAAGTGTAGCTCGGTGTGAAGCATTTGTATATGTCATGTGTCATACGAGCGTTAATATACAATCCTCGGACACTTTTAAATGATTATAAAGAGTCTCATTCTCTGGACTATCTTTATTTATCGGCTTTCCTTTAATAAATTAAGTATAATGGGTTATACTGGATGTTAATAGAGATCATTGATGTTATTGTGCTCAATTATGGAATGGTATTGTGTCTTTCTATTTTGGTATAAACAAGAAAGATACATGTAAAGCCTGTTCTCTTCTCTCTGAGGGGATAATTCTGTTTACATGTAATTGAGTCTATTGGATTTTCCTTTATGTCCTAGGCCCTCCAGCCTTTTTTCTATTCAGCTAAGTCTGGGTCATTGGTACAGTATAAAAATGTTAAAAAATTGATAGTAATTTATATATTTTTTATACCTACCAATGATCCAGACTGGGATGGTCCTCTCATGAGTTGGGAACTCATACCTCCCCGCTGATTACATAACGCTTACCAGGCACTGGTTGTAAGAATGAGTATTTGGCTCCAATTTTGGTACTTCCTGAACACTGCGCATGTGCAGTGGACAAAAGTATGAAGGACCACAAAGGACATCTATTTTTTGGATTTTGATGCAGATTTTGGGGATTGGGGGGGGGGGGGGGGGGGCAAAATTTGTGTTTGGCCCTAGAATTTAAGAGTTAGCACCAGCTAAGTCTGGGTCATTGGTAAGTATAAAAAATATGTAAATTACTATAAATTGTTTAACATCACCGGTTTTCGACCAATCTATGTATGCCGACTCTGGTATACATTACAAGCGGGCGCTATTAATTACCGGGATCGCCACGATAGTCTTAGCTTCTGAAGTGGCATTAAGCACCAATTTATTAATAATAATTAATATCTGGGTGCCTGTTCGACGAATATATATTGTTATTTGGTACCACTTTTACTGATTCCAGAGCACTCCCCTCTTTGTTTTTGAAGAAGATTCCTTCAAAAAGGGTGGGGGGGGGTATTTTTTAAATCTCCTCCGGTTTGATAAGTGTGTAACTATGAGTGAAGCTGTTTTGTCTGTAGATTATATCCTGGATACAGCTTGTGTATTATCGTATATGGCGTATGTATGAGGGGGTTAACCTCTCACTTTCAAATACGCCAACCTAATTTTTAGTGCTTAGTCTGGACTAGCCTTAAAATTGGGAACTCTTTACAGCCAATTAGTATAGTCATTCATGCTAAGAATATGGAATTACTTGAATTTGGCTCCTTATTTATGATATGCCTTCTCTGTATAGAGAGACATACATGTAATTCCTTTTAAATTTAATTTCCTTTCAATTTGGATTGCAGGCTTGGGAACTATGTTGGTCTGCTATTTCTGAAGTCCTATGCCCTCCGCCTTTTTACGATTCAGCTAGTCTGGGCCATTGGTTTATAGTATAAAAATATGATAAATTCAAAGTAATTGTATATTTTTTATACTTACCAATGGCCCAGACGGGTATGGCCCTCCCATGAATGGGCACTCATACCTCCCCACTGAGATATTATGTAGTACTCTATCCTACAAAGAATGATGTTGGTGCCAATTCCGGTCACTTCCTGATGGCTGTGTATGCGTGGAGAGTAAAAGTATGGAGGACCAGATAGGACTTTTAATTTTCGGTTTTCCAAGCAAATGGTGGGGATTGGGGGGTTAAAAATTTGTGTTTGGCCCTTGATAACTTTGAGTTTGCACCAGCTAGTCTGGGCCATTGGTAAGTATAAAAAATATACAAATTACTTTAAATTGATCATTTTTCTCACAAGAATGTACGAACCCTGTTACACAGACAATTGCCATATACAAGGTTTATGTGTTAACCTTTTGCTTCAAAAAGTTAGCAAAGTTGTAATTATATTTTTATTAGGAAAAAATACCGTTTTCTAGTCAGGTGAGGTGTAAGGTTTTTCTAACAAATCAACCACATCCACCATTTCGTTTTCTTCACCCATCTTCCAGCCTGAAGGCTAGCTTTCAGGTTGGATGATGATTGAAGAAGAAGAAATTGACAGGACAGTTACCACACTGCAGCATGCTCATCTAAATGAGAGGCTATAGTATGTGACTGTACATTTACTGATATACAATTGTAACTTTTCTCCCACTAAGCTGAACTATGGTAGCCTTGAAAAGTTGTGCCCCTCCACTTTTATCGAGCTTCTTTTGCCTTTGCTGTGCTTTAATGCGTTCAGCACATGGAAGGAATATTTGCTTCAACCAGTGCTAACTCTGATGATGCTGTGTAAGTAAGTTGAGTTTGACAGATATTTGTTGATGCTTGGTTGTTCTCTCTGGGTACTCATGCTTCCTTCATTCATAAAACTGTCCACGATATGGACCTGTCTGTTGAAAGTATTGTCAAACTTCAACAAAGAAACAACCTTTTCTATCACATTAAATGAGAATTTATGCGTCATACAAATGCATATGTTTAACCCTTTATCCTAATGCAAGAACCTTAAAAACATCAGTTAGGACCACCTCATTGGAATGAGCTTGTGACCATTCCAATGAGGTGCCAAAAGCTATATCTTTTAGGCAAACAATACTGATATTTAGTTTAACCTGTAAGGGCCTAATTCCGACTTTGATAACTTTTTATGCAAAGGAACAGGTGCCCCAACATCATTGTTTGGTTAAACTCAATACTTGTTTTCTAAGTAACTTGTCAGTTGTTTCTAGGCAAGTCTTGGCTTCCTGTGTTGGCAGCCAAGACTTGACTAGAAACAACTGCAAAGCCACAGGAGGTAGATTTTCAAAGTATTGCAAAAATGTATAAAACTCTCCAGGCCCTTGGGTTAAGGATATGTCATCTATTTATTTATTGTCTGGGTATTTAATAACACTTTCAACATCCAGGATCTCATCAGGTTGAACAGCTTTTTGTGAAGGAGGAAGCCAGGTACCTGGAGAGAACCTTTGCATAGCAGCAATAAACTGTTTAGACTCGTCAAGCAAGGTTAGCACTAGATGATGGCGTGTGTACCCACCAGTGTGCAATATACCTTAGTGTACTGCAACAGCATGCATGAAGTTGGGTAACCGTGATCAAGTGTCTTGCCTAAGGATACGGTGCAAATGACATTGGTCAGAATTCAACCTTCAACCTTTTGATGCTTTTACCAAGGAGCCACTGTGCACCCTCAACTTTCATCTGCTATTCATATTGTGCGAAGGGAGATGACATGGAAACCAATTTGCTTGCATATGATTGGAAAACATGAGTTTTTCATAATCCAATGAATATTTTTCTTACAATAAGAATAAATTTTCACCACCCATCTGTCAATAAAATTGTGAGTGTTTCTGATGGACAATTGAATATTATAATTGGATTGGGTAGCCACAAAAGTCATTGTAAACTACATGCTCCTGCTGTGTCAAAACAGTAATTCCTACATGTTCACTTGAAGAAAAGGTTGGTTTTAAAAACTAAGCAAGGCTACTTGCTTCAAAATATTGATACAAGAATTTACAAATTGGTCATTATGTGGGTCATTTGTTGAATCTGAAACAACATGCATTATCCTACCTTTGAACCTCTACTCACTGATATAAAAATACTGGCTGTTTTCAAGATTTTTCTTTATTCCATCAATGCTCTGTAGAATAATACTTTACATTGTTCCATTCTTTCATGTGCAGATTTGCCAAAAGCGTACAGATTCAAAATGGTGTCCATGAGATTCATAACTCCAAAGGGAGAAAAGCCATTGCCGTTTGATGAGGACTTGTTGAATCAGATGAACAAAAATGATGTTAAGAGATTAAAAAATTCTAAATCATCTTTCAAGTGAGTGAGCTTTTAGTGGTATAATTTTGACATTTGTCAATCCTTTCCCAAAAAACTTCATCTGTGAAAATGTATAAAAACTGTGTATAAGGGATTCCTAAAATTGTTCTTCTGAATATCATATGTCAATTCAAATGTGTTGAAATAAAATCGTCATGCATACAGAGGGCACCACAAGGGATATAACTCTGTTAGCACCCAGAATTTTTTTTTTAAATTAAATAAATCTCCAGAAATACCATTCAGAATCTGTTGATATGTGGTGTACAAATCCTGGGGGCTCGGATTCAGGTGTGCTCAAATCAAGTCCCATGGTTCATCTCTGGTCAACCTATGGGAACTTGAATTGAACATCGTGCAATATGAGGAAAATTGTTTAAAAAGCTTCTTCTTCAGATGCACCTTTCAAAATCATTTGATATTTAGTATACAGCATCCTAAGGGAGATCATATTCAAGTTTATATTTCTGCTCACTACAGGAGCCGAAATTTTAACTTAGTGCGACATATCCACTAGTAAATATCTTTGATATTTGGTATTCAGCATCCTTGGAGGGGCCTATTCAAGTTGGTTCAAATCAAATCTATGGGTTCATATTTTAACTCTGTGTAAGGCAACACAAAGTAGATCTTCTGTTTCTCAGGCCATTATTTGTAAAATTTCATGCGGGCGAGCGGGTTTTTATTTTATTTTTTATTTCTGTAATTATTTCTTTTCCACCAAAAGTTCATGTCCTTGGTACGTATTAGGCCTCATAATCTATGGAGAAGCATGGGTGGTGGTGTATTTCGTCCCTTGAGTGCAAGAAGGCTTTGCAATGCTAAAGCCTTCTTGCACTCAAGGGACAAATTTATCAATTTTTTTTTTAACTTTGGTAAAATATCAGACATAAACCATTTAATTTTTTTTTTTTTTTTTAAGTTTGCATTGGTTATAAAAAGAGAGCATGCACAGGGAGGGCCTGAGAAACAGATTTTTTATTTTTTGAGGCCTTACTGATATCATTTAACCCTTTACCAAATGAATTGCCTGAATCCACCCACGTAATTTGCAAATTCAGCAGTTGAAAGAAAGAAATTTTTCAAAATATTTAAACAAAACCATATCATGTGACCCCTCATTGGAGCGAGCTCATCGAGCTCATTCCAATGAGGGGGTCACATGATATGGTTTTGTTGAATTTATTTTTTAAATTTAAAAAAAAAATAGTAATTAAAATAATAAATTTTGATATCATCTGCATTGGGTAAAGGGTTAAATGTTGTTCTTTGACATTGAGGGCTGTTTGTCAACTGAAAACAAAAACTACTTGTGCCAAGTTTACAATTTTGTTATGTTGTTTGTAGAGTAATAAATGTATTTATTATATAATATATATTTAATTTTCAAAATGGATATCCTAGTTTGCAACATTCAGGCCATTATAAAGAGGTTTGCGTACTTGCGAGAGCTTTTCAGTTGAGGCTCTACTGCATGCTCAAGTAATCAAACTTCTGACCCAAAAAACATTGTCTCATGTTTCACTTCTTTTTCATTTTGACAAAATTCATTAAATTGTTTAGCATTTAAAGATTAAACATTCTTGTTTTTAGGTTTTCCAATTTTGTTGATGTATTGACTGCAGAAGAAGAGGAAGAAGTAATGAGGGAGAAAATAATCAAAGAGAAGGTACAGGGTAACCCTGTTAATTGAATTGCTACCTTGCCAGTGAAATATATTAAATTAACCCTTTACCAAATGTGCAAGATACCAAAATATATTTTTATACTGTACCAATGACCCAGACATAGCTGGTGCTAACTCTTAAAATATAGGGCCAAACACAAATTTTGCCCCCCAATCCCCAAAATTTGCATCTAAAACTAAAGAAAACATGTCCTGAAAGGCCCTCCACACTTCGCCCCTACTGCGCATGCGCAGTGTCAAGGACGTTCCGAAATTGGCGCCATTTATCATTCTAAGTTTGGCCCTTCATCAGTTAACATCTGACTGATCTTTGTGCTTTTAAATCTCAGTTTAAATGATGCCAGACACATAAATATTAGTGAAATGGTGATTCTAAGGAGGATAGAAAAGGAGGAGAGGAAAAGAATGTGTGACAGAATATTATCAGGGCTGTAACTTGAAATTTTTTAATGAAATTATGTTAAGTTACCTATTTTCAAGGCAGCAGCCATTTTGTTGTCATTCTGATTATTTAGTTACACTGTTTTTTCAAGTGTTTTTCCTCTCTCCCTGTCCTTTAAGTTCCCCCTTGCTATTCTCCCTTGCTTTTGGCATAGTTTCTGTAATTATTATTACTAAAATTTCTTGGGAGGTTTAGCTGTATAACAGAATGAATTCTGTTCTTTCCCCATGTTTACGTCTTCACCTACGGGTGGTTAGGCGTTGTGTTCTGCATCTACCATCTGATGTTCTGCAGTTTCTTCCCTGGAAGTCTCTGTTTTGCATCAGATGGTGTATTTTTGGTAACTGATTTCGGGCCTGGGTGCCTGGAGTCTTATTTTAGTGTTTTTACACTCATTGTTTACATTTACAACAGCCCTCTGTGTGAGGGGGGGATTTCTAAATAATAATATCTTTATGTTATTTTAATCATAACTAGATACATTATTATTGTTCGTAAGTGTTGAAAAAATTGTTTAAAATATTTTTAAAATTTTTGTCCACACTTAGGCTTGGGATCCATTGGGGCTCAACGTTACTTTTCAGAAACTTGGGCTGTTCTGAAAAAATATTTTTTCAAAATATTTTGATTTCAATTATTTTTTCTATATTAATGGATCATATTATTATTATGTATTTTGATTGCCAGGGGTTAGTGCGAGTGCCAGGACTTGTTTTCTTTTCACATTGAAAGGATATTGATCAATTGCTTTAAGAGGAAGTCTTCCTCTGACCTTATTATCATTCTATATGTGGTCAGTGTACTCGCATTAACTCCTGTTCTCTATCGTATGATTTCGATGACAATATGGGAAGCGTATGTCACGGTATGTTGTTGGGGATTTGGACACTCCGGTCCTTTCCCCGCAGGGTCACTCTACTTTATCAATTTCTATTTCAGACGATCAAGATTAGGGTGATGTATCTGTGATGTCTTCCAACAGTGTGCCTCCGTCGTCACAATTAATGAAGGGCTAGCGGAAAAGTGCTCATGTAATACGCCAATTGCCTAAGAGGACCCTAGTAGGTTCGACGGCCTTTGACGTCCGCTAGCTCGCCCGGTGTAGCGTCCATTCACCGAATGGTTCGGCAGCCGGGTTCGTCCGTTGCGGTCTAGAAGGAATTTTGGGGTGATGCGAGCACTATAAAATTAACTTAATGCACACCCAGTGACGGCGGATCGGAGGGAGAACGGAGGAAGCCTTTTAGTCCGGTTCATAGCTCGTTCCGGTCCATCCGGACGGCAAGCGAGAGAGGCCCCTCTCTCGTTCAACAACATCTGGCCCCAGATGTTGTGGTACAAATGTGTAGTTAGCGGAGCATACGTCCGTCGCTCGGGACGCTCCGTTGTATAGGCAGTCCGCTGAGACTGCTAAGGCTTCCTCTTCTCGTCAGCGCACACGACCGCACCTTGGCTGCGTGACCGCCGATATATTACCAGCTTCGCCGATCAAGGATTCTTCGGCGACCAGGTCACACCATCCGGCAGCCAGGGATTCGAGACCGATGGACTCCGGACGTTCGCATAGGAAAAGTATGCGGGAGCCATCTGATGCGGAGCTGCCCTCGGCGAAGCAGCGATAGACTGCGCCTCCGCAGGTCTCGACGCCGGACATTCTTGTGCACATAGCACAGCTTATCGCAGCATCCCAGCAGCCGACAGAAACGGTGTCGGATCGAGAATTATCCGACAGCGCTGGGTTGGTAGCCGGGGACTCGAGGCCTGCAGACTCCGGACGTTCGCATAGAAAGTGTGCGGGAGTCAACGTACACGGAGCTTCCAGCGGCAGTGCTTCGTAAGTCCGCTACTGCACAGGCCTCGGGAACGGATGTGCTTTCCTTAATAGCACAGTTTATCGCAGCATCCCAGCATCAACTGAATCTGTCGCATTTATTTTATCCGACGATGCTGGGTCGGGACGCTCCGCGGAAGCGGGTACGGACGTCCGAAAGTTTCATCCGGTCCGATGGGATACCGAAAGGGATTCGGTGGATTTCAAGCTTTCCCTTTCGGAACAACATATGCTGCGATGCCGGATAAGAAACTGATAGCGTCGGTGGACTTAGAAATTTTTGGTTCGGTTCAGGGACATCGTCCCTCAGTTCCGACATAGTCCAATAATGTCACACAAACTTTCGAATTATTGAACGACGCTATATATATTATTATTTTATGCTTGCTATCCAAGCATTTCTGGTTTCTTGTTCGAAGAGTTATGGAGATGTCTTTCAAAAGTGTGCCTCTGTTGTCATAGTTAATGAAGAGTTAGCGGCAATAAGTGCTCATGGATTATGTCTATCGCTTACGGAGTGACATTCGCTAGCTCACCCGGTGTAGCGTACATTCATCGAATGGTTCGGCTGCCGGGTTCGTCCGTTGCGGTCTAGGAAGGAGATTTGGGTGATGCGAGCACTTTAATTACTTTAGTACTCACCCAGTGACGGCAGATTGAGGACAGATCGGAGGAAGCCAACAACATAGGGGACCGCATGTTGTGGTTCAGATATTTTACATTCGGAGCATATGTCCGTTGCTCGGGACGCTCCGTTATATTGACAGTCCGAGAGACTGTCTTTAATGCTTCCTCATCCTCACAGCAGGGCACACGACCGCACATTGGCTACGTGACCTCGAGTATCCGATCAGTTTCGGCATTCAGTGATTCCACAGCGAATAGGTCGCGCCATCCGGTAGCCAAGGGACACGAGGCTTATACACTCCGTTCGCTCGCATATTGGAAGTATGCACGGGGTAACGATCTCGGAGCTTCCTGCGGCAATGCATCGTAAGACCGCTGCTCCTCAGGCCTCAGTGACGGACGTGCTATCCGAGTTAGCTCAGTTGTTTCGCAGCATCCCAGCAATTGACGGTTTCTCGGTCGAATCAGGAATTATCCGACGGCGCTGGGTCGGTGCGGTCCGCGGTTGCATCAAGCTACGGACGACCGAACGCTTTATAGGGTCCGACAGGATGGCGAAAGGGATTCGAAAGATTTCGAGTTTTCCCTTTAGTAGTATCGGAAGATGCCTTTCATATCTTCTGGCATTTCTTCCAGTGATTATTTTTCGGACTTCATTGCTGCGATCTTGGATAAGAGACTTATAGCGTCATTGGACTCGGATTTTTCGATCGGTACAGGGACTTTGTCCCTGACTTACCGACGCAGTCCAATATTGTCATTACAACATGTGTTTTATTTTTCGACGCTATATATTTATATATATATACAAGCCTGCTACTAAGCATGATAGTTTAGTTTCTTGTCCGCGTGGCTCATTTCTGCCATTTTATCTTTTTTACATATAGTTTATTTTGGCAGAGCAGGGCATACCGAGAGTTCATATGCGTCTAGACGGTGTGATTAAAGACTGCATATATTCTTTTCGCCGTTATGTCTTTTCCAATTTCATTGTTGGGAACGACATTATGTATAGTAGACTTAACTTAGACGCTTTATTATACGTAATCCGCCTTACTGAGGCGTTATCATTACGTCTTCAAGAAAAGATTTACGGGATATTATTCTCAATGTAATTTCTTTTGAGGGCAGTAGTTTGTTCACGTATAACTCCGCCCTTCAGTGGCTGATAGGAGTTGGTTAGACGTGATGCAGCCCTAGCTACATCCACGCGTGGATAGTAGGTTAAGAACTCTCTCAGAGTCGCTTCGTTCTCGGAGGAGCTTCTCTTCGACGGCAACTTTCCAGCAATCCATGAATTGCTTGATTTATACATTCTCTTGTCTATCTAGTGTTACAAGAGATTCAGACTGGGGCAAACATTCGGTGGTTGACTCAGAGAGTGCCGCCGCAGTTGCCGGACCCGAGTGTGGCTGTTATGACGGTTGCCAGTCAAACAGATTGGGATATATACTGATCCCTACGGATTCGAAGTGCCAGGGTCTTTGGGTTCCGCAGTCTTTTAACTATCAGTTTAACTTCCGCGGAATAATGTTTTTTAGGCTTGCTTTATGTCATTGCATGAACATTATTCAGAAACGCATGCCCAAATTCCTGTCCTTTAATTCGACAGTAGTGGCGTATCTCCGGAACCAGGGAGGCACTCTTTCGTTTCCGTTATTCAATTTAATGGAAAGAATCCGTCTGTTGGTTATACTACACCAAGTTCAGTTTTGGTCCGTCATATTCTGGGTCGTCTGATTGTTTTATCGCACTCCCGTTCTCTTACGGGTCGCTTGTTGCTGTCAGAATGGACTCTCAACAAACAAGTATTTAATCAGATTTGCTATCTATGGGAGCGCCCAATGATGTTTTATTTATGACACAGCTTGCTAATCAATTGCAGACGTATGTGTTGGCTTGTCCAGATCTCTGAGCTAATACTGTTAACGCTCTATTGATCTATAGGACGGAATGATAGGATACGCGTATCCTCCGGCGCTGTTGTTTTAGCAGGTATTGCTAAGATAAACAACCACAATACATTTCTGTTGATAGCATCTCTATCTTCACAGAGATCATGAGTAATTTACTCTCTTGTTTACTGTGGATCTTAACGTGAAATCTTCCTCTATGTGAGGATCTTTTTTCACTGGGTAAATCGTGTCATCTTTATCACAACCAGCAAGGTCGCAACCTTCATGTATTCCGTTGTGTGGTCCATATTGCATTGTAAGCACTGTACTGGACGAGCTTTGGACGCGATTTCTTACTATAGGAGATCCTCTTCTTCGCTATTCTATGCGACTAAAGTGGAGGCTCTTCCGTCGTGGTGTAGGGATCATTATGTTCATATGGTTGATCCCTCCATACTACTCATTGCTTTTTTTTAGTATACTTGTTTCACAAGATCTACTGCAGCCTGTTGTTATTTAGGTTATAGGTTTATGTTACCTCATACCTATGCACTCTACGATAGTTTACATTTGAGTCTTTTGTCTCTTTTTTATCTAAGTCAGTTAGTAACTTTTTGATAAATAGACTTAGAATCTTTAGATTAAATTCCTATACGGATTTTAACTTCGGTTCTTATTTAGCTAAGTAATCATTTGAGCCTCTGGAAACAGTAGTTTTCAAATTCTGACCTTTTAGACAGTAATTCTGTTGGTTTCTCTTTTACTGTAGAGTCAGTGAGTTTCATGCACTATCGATGGATGATTTTCACTTTCATAGTTTCGGAATCAATAATTCCGTTACTATTTAGGTTGGATTGTTGCATAAGAGTTAGGCTCCTATTATCCGGAACCTATTATTTTAAGGTCCTTCCGTCTTCGTATGGGCATAGGCCTTTACTCTTTCCGGGTACAGTTTATGTATTTATAAACAGATATCTGTTTATTACAAGGGCGTAAGCTTCTTCTGTCTTTGATGTCTAGTAGAAGGACGTTACGCTCCATTTTATTGTTAATGGATTCTATTAACTAGCATACTGCTTATGGTATATCATTGGCTTAGCAGTTGTGCTTAAGATTTCGGCTCATGAAGTAAGAGTTCTTCTACTTCTTGGGCTTACATTAATAGTGTTGCTATTATAGATTTTTGAAGGCTGCTCATTGCGCTCAGCCATCCATTCATGAATTTTATCTCAGAAATATCGAGTCCATTTCTGGAGGCCTCTATTGTTAGGTCTATTCTCTACTGCTCAGAATGTCATTCACTTAACAGTTGCTA
Source organism: Pictodentalium vernedei (assembly GCA_031216915.1). Lineage (NCBI taxonomy): Eukaryota > Metazoa > Mollusca > Scaphopoda > Dentaliida > Dentaliidae > Pictodentalium > Pictodentalium vernedei. The sequence continues at coordinate 648,609,051 of CM062295.1, forward strand.
CTATAGCTAGGTAGGCTGTCTGTTTCGGCAGTGTCTCCGTTCGGCTGCCCTCTTCGCTCTGGGCTATTTGACCCAGGGCAAGAAAAAGGGGGGGGGGGAGGGTGTTCCCTTGGGTCACTTGTTTTTTACTATGAAAACAAGGGGATACCTCCTCCGGAGTTAGTAATTCTGAGCTGTTATTGGGATGGTTGTTTAGTGAGAAGTTTAAGTTTATAAAATTCATTCAAGTCTTAGTTTTTAAAGTATAGCTTTTGAATATTGCATATGTCAACGGACATGATTATGCAATTCTCACACACTTTTAGGAGTATAAGAGTCTCTATTCTCTAGACTTACTTTATTATTGGCTTACTTTAAAAATTATTAGTATAAGGATTATTGGATATTAATAGAGTACATGGATGTATGAAGCTCAATTTTTGGAAGGTGTTGTATCTTTCTAATTTATCATAAATAAGAAAGATACATGTAAGGCCTATTACTTCTTTCCCCTACAGGGGATGACTCTATTTTATTTTATTGAGCGTATTCCATTTTGCTCTATGTCCTTGGCCCTCCAGCCTTTTTACTATTCAGCTATGTCTGGGTCATTGGTACAGTATAAAAATGTTAAAAAATTTATAGTAATTTATATATATTTTTATACTGTACCAATGACCCAGACATAGCTGGTGCTAACTCTTAAAATATAGGGCCAAACACAAATTTTGCCCCCCAATCCCCAAAATTTGCATCTAAAACTAAAGAAAACATGTCCTGAAAGGCCCTCCACACCTTGCCCCCACTGCGCATGCGCAGTGTCCAGGACGTTCCGAAATTGGCGCCATTTATTATTCTAAGTTTGGCCCTTCATCAGTTAACATCTGACTGATCTTTGTGCTTTTAAATCTCAGTTTAAATGATGCCAGACACATAAATATTAGTGAAATGGTGATTCTAAGGAGGATAGAAAAGGAGGAGAGGAAAAGAATGTGTGACAGAATATTATCAGGGCTGTAACTTAAAATTTTTTAATGAAATTATGTTAAGTTACCTATTTTCAAGGCAGCAGCCATTTTGTTGTCATTCTGATTATTTAGTTACACTGTTTTTTCAAGTGTTTTTCCTCTCTCCCTGTCCTTTAAGTTCCCCCTTGCTATTCTCCCATGCTTTTGGCATAGTTTCTGTAATTATTATTACTAAAATTTCTTGGGAGTTTTAGCTTAATAACAGAATGAATTCTGTTCTTTCCCCATGTTTACGTCTTCACCTACGGGTGGTTAGGCGTTGTGTTCTGCATCTACCATCTGATGTTCTGCAGTTTCTTCCCTGGAAGTCTCTGTTTTGCATCAGATGGTGTATTTTTGGTAACTGATTTCGGGCCTGGGTGCCTGGAGTCTTATTTTAGTGTTTTTACACTCATTGTTTACATTTACAACAGCCCTCTGTGTGAGGGGGGGATTTCTAAATAATAATATCTTTATGTTATTTTAATCATAACTAGATACATTATTATTGTTCGTAAGTGTTGAATAAATTGTTTAAAATATTTTTAAAATTTTTGTCCACACTTAGGCTTGGGATCCATTGGGGCTCAACGTTACTTTTCAGAAACTTGGGCTGTTCTGAAAAAATATTTTTTCAAAATATTTTGATTTCAATTATTTTTTCTATATTAATGGATCATATTATTATTATGTATTTGATTGCCAGGGGTTAGTGCGAGTACCAGGACTTGTTTTCTTTTCTCATTGAAAGGATATTGATCAATTGTTTTAGGAGGAAGTCTTCCTCTGACCTTATTATCATTCTATATGTGGTCAGTGTACTCGCATTAACTCCTGTTCTGTATCGTATGATTTCGATGACAATATGGGAAGCGTATGTCACGGTATGTTGTTGGGGATTTGGACACTCCGGTCCTTTCCCCGCAGGGTCACTCTACTTTATCAATTTCTATTTCAGACGATCAAGATTAGGGTGATGTATCTGTGATGTCTTACAACAGTGTGCCTCCGTCGTCACAATTAATGAAGGGCTAGCGGAAAAGTGCTCATGTAATACGCCAATTGCCTAAGAGGACCCTAGTAGGTTCGACGGCCTTTGACGTCCGCTAGCTCGCCCGGTGTAGCGTCCATTCACCGAATGGTTCGGCAGCCGGGTTCGTCCGTTGCGGTCTAGAAGGAATTTTGGGGTGATGCGAGCACTATAAAATTAACTTAATGCACACCCAGTGACGGCGGATCGGAGGGAGAACGGAGGAAGCCTTTTAGTCCGGTTCATAGCTCGTTCCGGTCCATCCGGACGGCAAGCGAGAGAGGCCCCTCTCTCGTTCAACAACATCTGGCCCCAGATGTTGTGGTACAAATGTGTTGTTAGCGGAGCATACGTCCGTCGCTCGGGACGCTCCGTTGTATAGGCAGTCCGCTGAGACTGCTAAGGCTTCCTCTTCTCATCAGCGCACACGACCGCACCTTGGCTGCGTGACCGCCGATATATTACCAGCTTCGCCGATCAAGGATTCTTCGGCGACCAGGTCACACCATCCGGCAGCCAGGGATTCGAGACCGATGGACTCCGGACGTTCGCATAGGAAGTATGCGGGAGCCATCTGATGCGGAGCTGCCCTCGGCGAAGCACCGATAGACTGCGCCTCCGCAGGTCTCGACGCCAGACATTCTTGTGCACATAGCACAGCTTATCGCAGCATCCCAGCAGCCGACAGAAACGGTGTCGGATCGAGAATTATCCGACAGCGCTGGGTCGGTAGCCGGGGACTCGAGGCCTGCAGACTCCGGACGTTCGCATAGGAAGTGTGCGGGAGTCAACGTACACGGAGCTTCCAGCGGCAATGCATCGTAAGTCCGCTACGGCACAGGCCTCGGGAACGGACGTGCTTTCCTTAATAGCACAGTTTATCGCAGCATCCCAGCATCAACTGAATCTGTCGCATATATTTTATCCGACGATGCTGGGTCGGGACGCTCCGCGGAAGCGGGTACGGACGTCCGAAAGTTTCATCCGGTCCGACGGGATACCGAAAGGGATTCGGTGGATTTCAAGCTTTCCCTTTCGGAACAACATATGCTGCGATGCCGGATAAGAAACTGATAGCGTCGGTGGACTTAGAAATTTTTGGTTCGGTTCAGGGACATCGTCCCTCAGTTCCGACATAATCCAATAATGTCACACAAACTTTCGAATTATTGAACGACGCTATATATATTATTATTTTATGCTTGCTATCCAAGCATTTCTGGTTTCTTGTTCGAAGAGTTATGGAGATGTCTTTCAAAAGTGTGCCTCTGTCGTCATAGTTAATGAAGAGTTAGCGGCAATAAGTGCTCATGGAATATGTCTATCGCTTACGGAATGACATTCGCTAGCTCACCCGGTGTAGCATACATTCATCGAATGGTTCGGCTGCCGGGTTCGTCCGTTGCGGTCTAGGAAGGAGATTTGGGTGATGCGAGCACTTTAATTACTTTAGTACTCACCCAGTGACGGCAGATTGAGGACAGATCGGAGGAAGCCAACAACATAGGGGACCGCATGTTGTGGTTCAGATATTTTACATTCGGAGCATATGTCCGTTGCTCGGGACGCTCCGTTATATTGACAGTCCGAGAGACTGTCTTTAATGCTTCCTCATCCTCACAGCAGGGCACACGACCGCACATTGGCTACGTGACCTCGAGTATCCGATCAGTTTCGGCATTCAGTGATTCCACAGCGAATAGGTCGCGCCATCCGGTAGCCAAGGGACACGAGGCCTATACACTCCGTTCGCTCGCATATTGGAAGTATGCACGGGGTAACGATCTCGGAGCTTCCTGCGGCAATGCATCGTAAGACCGCTGCTCCTCAGGCCTCGGTGACGGACGTGCTATCCGAGTTAGCACAGTTGTTTCGCAGCATCCCAGCAATTGACGGTTTCTCGGTCGAATCAGGAATTATCCGACGGTGCTGGGTCGGTGCGGTCCGCGGTTGCATCAAGCTACGGACGACCGAACGCTTTATAGGGTCCGACAGGATGGCGAAAGGGATTCGAAAGATTTCGAGTTTTCCCTTTAGTAGTATCGGAAGATGCCTTTCATATCTTCTGGCATTTCTTCCAGTGATTATTTTTCGGACTTCATTGCTGCGATCTTGGATAAGAGACTTATAGCGTCATTGGACTCGGATTTTTCGATCGGTACAGGGACTTTGTCCCTGACTTACCGACGCAGTCCAATATTGTCATTACAACATGTGTTTTATTTTTCGACGCTATATATTATATATATATATACAAGCCTGCTACTAAGCATGATAGTTTAGTTTCTTGTCCGCGTGGCTCATTTCTGCCATTTTATCTTTTTTACATATAGTTTATTTTGGCAGAGCAGGGCAAACCGAGAGTTCATATGCGTCTAGACGGTGTGATTAAAGACTGCATATATTCTTTTTCGCCGTTTATGTCTTTTCCAATTTCAATATTGGGAACGACATTATGTATAGTAGACTTAACTTAGACGCTTTATTATACGTAATCCGCCTTACTGAGGCGTTATCATTACGTCTTCAAGAAAAGATTTACGGGATATTATTCTCAATGTAATTTCTTTTGAGGGCAGTATTTTGTTCACGTATAACTCCGCCCTTCAGTGGCTGATTGGAGTGTTTAGACGTGATGCAGCCCTAGCTACATCCACGCGTGGATAGTAGGGTAAGAACTCTCTCAGAGTCGCTTCGTTCTCGGAGGAGCTTCTCTTCGACGGCAACTTTCCGGCAATCCATGAATTGCTTGGTTTATACATTCTCTTGTCTATCTACTGTTACAAGAGATTCAGACTGGGGCAAACATTCGGTGGTTGACTCAGAGAGTGCCGCCGCAGTTGCCGGACCCTAGTGTGGCTGTTATGACGGTTGCCAGTCAAACAGATTGGGATATATACTGATCCCTACGGATTCGAAGTGCCAGGGTCTTTGGGTTCCGCAGTCTTTTAGCTATCAGTTTAACTTCCGCGGAATAATGTTTTTTAGGCTTGCTTTATGTCATTGCATGAACATTATTCAGAAATGCATGCCCAAATTCCTGTCCTTTAATTCGACAGTAGTGGCGTATCTCCGGAACCAGGGAGGCACTCTTTCGTTTCCGTTATTCAATTTAATGGAAAGAATCCGTCTGTTGGTTATAGTACACCAAGTTCAGTTTTGGTCCGTCATATTCGGGGTCGTCTGATTGTTTTATCGCACTCCCGTTCTCTTACGGGTCGCTTGTTGCTGTCAGAATGGACTCTCAACAAACAAGTATTTAATCAGATTTGCTATCTATGGGAGCGCCCAATGATGTTTTATTATGACACAGCTTGCTAATCAATTGCAGACGTATGTGTTGGCTTGTCCAGATCTCTGAGCTAATACTGTTAACGCTCTATTGATCTATAGGACGCAATGATAGGATACGCGTATCCTCCGGCGCTGTTGTTTTAGCAGGTATTGCTAAGATAAACAACCACAATACATTTCTGTTGATAGCATCTCTATCTTCACAGAGATCATGAGTAATTTACTCTCTTGTCTACTGTGGATCTTAACGTGAAATCTTCCTCTATGTGAGGATCTTTTTTCACTGGGTAAATCGTGTCATCTTTATCACAACCAGCAAGGTCGCAACCTTCATGTATTCCGTTGTGTGGTCCGTATTGCATTGTAAGCACTGTACTGGACGAGCTTTGGACGCGATTTCTTACTATAGGAGATCCTCTTCTTCGCTATTCTATGCGACTAAAGTGGAGGCTCTTCCGTCGTGGTGTAGGGATCATTATGTTCATATGGTTGATCCCTCCATACTACGCATTGCTAGTTTTTAGTATACTTGTTTCACAAGATCTACTGCAGCCTGTTGTTATTTAGGTTATAGGTTTATGTTACCTCATACCTATGCACTCTACGATAGTTTACTATTGAGTCTTTTGTCTCTTTATCTAAGTCAGTTAGTAACTTTTTGATAAATAGACTTAGAATCTTTAGATTAAATTCCTATACGGATTTTAACTTCGGTTCTTATTTAGCTAAGTAATCATTTGAGCCTCTGGAAACAGTAGTTTTCAAATTCTGACCTTTTAGACAGTAATTCTGTTGGTTTCTCTTTTACTGTAGAGTCAGTGAGTTTCATGCACTATCGATGGATGATTTTCACTTTCATAGTTTCGGAATCAATACTTCCGTTACTATTTAGGTTGGATTGTTGCATAAGAGTTAGGCTCCTATTATCCGGAACCTATTATTTTAAGGTCCTTCCGTCTTCGTATGGGCATAGGCCTTTACTCTTTCCAGGTACAGTTTATGTATTTATAAACAGATATCTGTTTATTACAAGGGCGTAAGCTTCTTCTGTCTTTGATGTCTAGTAGAAGGACGTTACGCTCCATTTTATTGTTAATCGATTCTATTAACTAGCGTACTGCTTATGGTATATCATTGGCTTAGCAGTTGTGCTTAAGATTTCGGCTCTTGAAGTAAGAGTTCTTCTACTTCTTGGGCTTACATTAATAGTGTTGCTATTATAGATTTTTGAAGGCTGCTCATTGCGCTCAGCCATCCATTCATGAATTTTATCTCAGAAATATCGAGTCCATTTCTGGAGGCCTCTATTGTTAGGTCTATTATCTACTGCTCAGAATGTCATTCACTTAACAGTTGCTACTATAGCTAGGTAGGCTGTCTGTTTCGGCAGTGTCTCCGTTCGGCTGCCCTCTTCGCTCTGGGCTATTTGACCCAGGGCAAGAAAAAGGGGGGGGGAGGGTGTTCCCTTGGGTCACCTGTTTTTACTATGAAAACAAGGGGATACCTCCTCCGGAGTTAGTAATTCTGAGCTGTTATTGGGATGGTTGTTTAGTGAGAAGTTTAAGTTTATAAAATTCATTCAAGTCTTAGTTTTTAAAGTATAGCTTTTGAATATTGCATATGTCAACGGACATGATTATGCAATTCTCACACACTTTTAGGAGTATAAGAGTCTCTATTCTCTAGGCTTACTTTATTATTGGCTTACTTTAAAAATTATTAGTATAAGGATTATTGGATATTAATAGAGTACATGGATGTATGAAGCTCAATTTTTGGAAGGTGTTGTATCTTTCTAATTTATCATAAATAAGAAAGATACATGTAAGGCCTATTACTTCTTTTCCCTACAGGGGATGACTCTATTTTATTTTATTGAGCGTATTCCATTTTGCTCTATGTCCTTGGCCCTCCAGCCTTTTTACTATTCAGCTATGTCTGGGTCATTGGTACAGTATAAAAATGTTAAAAAATTTATAGTAATTTATATATTTTTTATACTTACCAATGACCCAGACGGGGATGGCCCTCCCAGGAGTTGGGAACTCTTGCCTCCCCGCTGAGTACATAGCGCTTACCAGGCACTGGTTATTAGAATGATAAATGGCACCAATTTCGGAACGTCCTGGACACTGCGCATGCGCAGTGGGGGCAAGGTGTGGAGGGCCTTTCAGGACATGTTTTCTTTAGTTTTAGATGCAAATTTTGGGGATTGGGGGGCAAAATTTGTGTTTGGCCCTATATTTTAAGAGTTAGCACCAGCTATGTCTGGGTCATTGGTAAGTATAAAAAATATATAAATTACTATAAATTTTTTAACTTTTTATACTTACCAATGACCCAGACGGGGATGGCCCTCCCAGGAGTTGGGAACTCTTGCCTCCCCGCTGAGTACATAGCGCTTACCAGGCACTGGTTATTAGAATGATAAATGGCGCCAATTTCGGAACGTCCTTGACACTGCGCATGCGCAGTAGGGGCGAAGTGTGGAGGGCCTTTCAGGACATGTTTTCTTTAGTTTTAGATGCAAATTTTGGGGATTGGGGGGCAAAATTTGTGTTTGGCCCTATATTTTAAGAGTTAGCACCAGCTATGTCTGGGTCATTGGTAAGTATAAAAAATATATAAATTACTATAAATTTTTTAACTTTGTTTTAATTATTGTTTTTTCACGTTTTTCTTCAGAAAATGTCAACAAAGCTCTGTCTGTTGAGAGGTTACATGATATGTCATTTTAAAATGTTTTTAAAAATGTATATTTTTTTCCACTGCTCAATTTGTAAATTACGTGGGCGAATATGTCCGATTTGTTAGGTAAATGGTTAACAGAGATATTGAATTAACCCTTTACCTATCGAATCAGCCACACCATCTGCGTAATTACAAAAATTAAGCTGTTGAAAAAAAAAAAATTCTACAAACCATTTTATGTCACCCCCTCATTGGAATGAGCTTGTTGAGTTTGTTCCAGTGAGGGCTCACATAATAGTGGTTTCTTGAAATTTTATGAAAAATTTGATAGAAAAGATAATGAAAATAACAAATTTTGATATTATGTATAAGGCTGTCATGAATAATTGATTAATTGATTGTTGATTGGCCATGCCGATTAGTATTTTTCGTTGTCGAAGAATCCGTAAATTTTACCCCGTTTTAGACTTTTAATAATTTAAAAACAAATTGATGTAAAAACTATTGTTTCTAAAGGTAAAAGGTCAAGAACATCGATGTTAAACTCCAAGAAGCCGTTAGAAACATTTGTCTTTTAGGTACATTCAAAGCTTTGATGTTTTGAACTTTTGAACTGTCAGTGTAATAATCAAGACCGGTCAGCAGTTGCGAAGTTCGCAACTGACGACCGGTCTTGATTATTACACTGACGGTTCAAAAGTTCAGAACACCAAAGCTTTGAATGTACTTAAAAGAGGATCGTCTTCGTTGTTTACTTGAGGTAGGTCAACTGACTTGATCTTCATTTTAACGTCTTCAAAGAGAGGGAGAGTGGGTCCATCTTGGTATGATTAATCGATTATTATTGATTATTTGTGATGATTAATCGATTCCTAAATTTAAAAATCGTGACAGTCCTAATTGTGTATGATGGGTAAAGGATTGACCAGAATTCTGTCATTTCCCAACATTTGGTTGATGGGATGAGCATTTATTTTATTACATCTTGTTTGATAGTGCTCCTTGAGCTCTGTCAAACAAGATGTACCAGAATAACTGCTTATGTTGAAAGTACTGAGGTCATTTAGGTCTGTTAAGCTTTGATGGTTGTCAGTAGAATGCTTTAATGCAATAATTTATGGAAATCACAAAGTTGTTTCTGTCATTTTAATAAAGGTTATTGATTGACATTTTTTTCTGGGGTTGAATGTTTGCGGATTGGGGATAGTTTTTACATTGAGACCATTTTCTCACAAAAAAACTTGAACACGAAATAATTTATTCATTTTCTATCCATCCATCCACCCATGCATCTATCCATACATCTGTCGTGAACTTTACATTATCCATTTTTCCTCATAAACCACTGCACCGAATTGAACCAAATTTTATATGCATATTCCTTATCATATGTTAATTCAAGTTTGTTCAAATAATGTTGCCACGCCCACAGGGGGTACCGCAAGGGTCATTACTCTGATAGCACCTACAAATTGTTTTCCAAACTTAAAAAAATCTTCTTCTCCAGAAACCTCAATTAGAATCTTTTGATTTTGGATATATAACATCTCCAGGGGGGTCAGATTCAAGTTTTTTCAAATCGAGTTAATATTTGGCCACCTTATGGGAACCCAAATTTTAAGTACAATGTGAGGGAATTTCTTTAAAAATCTTCAAATGCCCTGGTCAGAATCCTTTCATATTTGGTTACCACATCTCTGGTCAGACTTAAGTTTGTTTAAATCGGGACTCATTAAGAATCCTTTCATGGTTGGTATACAACATCTCTATGTGCGTCAGATTCAAGTTTGGTCAAATTGAGTCCCTGGGTTAATATTCGGGCTCCCGATGTGAGCCCGAATTTTAACTTAGTGCAATATGAGGGAATTTCTTTAAAAATCTTCTTCTTCAGATTAACCAGTCAGAATGCTTTCATATTTGGTATACAACATCTCCTGGTGGGTTAGATTCAAGTTTGTTTAAATAGGGTCCCTGGGTTAATATTTGGGCTCTCTATTGAGGGTGTGGGGGGGGGGGGGGGGTTTGCAGTGACATAACAACCCTTGACAGTTTGGCCATGCCTACAGCTGATAGAATTGTAAGCAGTCAGGAACACCTATAATAATAATCATCTGACATGGCCACTTTGAGTTTTGAATAATTTCATGACGTCATTGCTCTGTAGTGTTGATGAATCATTATTAACTGAATGTGATTCAAAACACTCTTTGAACCACTTTGTCAGGTGAGCAATTAAGGCCCCTTGGGGCCTCTTTACTGGCCCTTTTTTTTTAAAAATGAGTGTTATTTAATGGCATTGACCGGGCACCTCCATTACATTTTTCATGTCTGAGTCATAACTTTTAACTGGAAAGAGATATATGTTCCATGACTAAACAGTGTGTCATGCACAAAAGATCAAGGTCACAGAGATCAATATTTAACTTTTCAGTGGAAGGAGATGTCAAAACCCATGCAACATATGGCCTACCTCTAGATGGTGTGTTGTCTACAAAATTTAAGACAACCCACCATGGTAAAGGTCACCAAGAGAGAGGTCAACACCAAGCCTGAAACTAAGCAGACTGTCATCTGCAAAATGAGGTCTAGCAGGGTAGCATCACAAAATTTACCCACTGAGAACCTCAGTCTGAATAACGGTCTCAAGCCAAATCAGAAAGATGTACCTACAGGATAAATTGGCTCATTGTATGGGATAGCATCAGCAAATTCACCCTCTGGGGACCTCATTTTGCAAATGACAGGTTACTTATATTCAGGTGTGGTCAACACATGAAATCAGATGCACATCAAGATTTTTGTGTCTGGCCACTAACTTTGTAGTGGAAGGAAGCGTAGCAATAAAACTTTGACAACATAAATACTGATACTAGATGGCGTGCCACATACAAAATTTGTGATGACCCACCAAAGTTAAGGTCACAAATAGATATCAACAGACAGAATCCACATGCACATCGTTTTTTTGAGTGTGGGCCATGACTATTTTAACTGGTCGAGTGCTGGAAGCCCTATTTTGGGCTTTACTAAAAGTGACAGGCAATAACTGTCTGTAGCTACATTCTGCCTGAGGAAGCCTTTATTGTCCCTGATATGAATCAGATTTTTTATGCAATACCTTGCTCTCTGACATTTAATTGGATAGTGCCTATAAGGAATAATCCAATTAAATGTAATAGAGCAATATATGATGAGCTTTGATTTGTTGTCAGAAAAAACTCAGCACTTTACCAGTTAAGGAAAGAGATTTCACAGGAAACTTACACAACATATGTACTACTATTAAATGTTTTTTCATATACAGAATTCATGACCATCCCACCAAGGTCAAGGTCAAGGTCACAGATAAAGGTCAACACATGGAATCAGCATGCACCTTAACAGAACCCCACCAAGTGATATCGTTTGAGCATATGATGCCCCCACATGGTGGTGCTCTTATTTTTTGGTGGTTAATGGAGCAGATAGACCTGTCCATCTTCTGTCTGTCCACCCACAGGCCCATCCATCCATTCATCAATCCAATTCTCTAGACTTTACATCCATCATCTTAAGTAGTAGATGGTGCGGCCTTACACAAAAGATTTCCATTGTCTATGTGTCACATACTGCTTCCTTGTGTGGTAATTCCTTTCTTCTTAAGTACTTAGAAGATAGGATTTGCAACAAAGGAAATATCTCTTAAGGGTCTATCTGTATGTTGGGGTGGCTGTCCACTGACCTTTCAGTCTGTCTCTGCATTATGCATTGATTATGTGGATATCAACCCTTGGATAAATTTTGCTTTATTTTTGTTGTAGGGCTATAATATGTGTGATCCTTTACAAAACGAATCACCCGCATCCATCCGTGTAAATTACAAATTGAGCAGTCACAAAAAAATTTAAATTAAATGAACTTGTCAAGCTCAATCCACTGAGGGTCATTTGATATGGTTTTGTTAAAGTGCTTCGAAATATTAAAAAAAATTATTTTTAAAATAATAAATTTTGATATCATGTTTGCTGAGTAAAGGGTGAAGACTGGAATATCAATAATTTTGGCACACTTTTAGAATGATGCAGTTCTTCCAAGCCAGTGTATATTGATTGAAATTTAATACATCAGACTTAAAGTCTTGATTTTTATGCCCCCGAGAGATTCTCTTCGGAGCATAATATTTTCACCATATACGTCCATCTGGCATCTGTCCATTAACTTTTGATTTCCATCAAATAACTAAAGAGCGGCTTATTTGATCAAATCATTATTTTAGGAGTTACTTGTGGTTGACCAGAAATGGCAGCTGTATTGAATCCGTCCACTAACTAATGAATGCTGACTCAAATCATTTTTATTTTTTAATTATGTATTGTTGATGTCTAGCGGAAGCTTCCTTTCGTTTTCGGATCAGTCAGCTGAACGAAGATGGCCACCAGTGGTCAATTAATTATGGCGACCATCTTGAATTTGTTTTCCACCCAATAACTGATGAATACTGACTCGAATCAATTTCATTTTTTGGTTATGCATTATTGGTGTCTAGAGGAAGCTTCCTTTCGATTTTGGATCAGCTAGCCAATTCATCCAATTCAATTTGGCTACCATGACTGCCATATTGAATTTGGTTTCCATCCAATAACTAATCAGTGCTGACTCGAGTCATTTTGACTCGAATCATTTGTATTTTTGAATTATGCATTGTTGCTGCCTAGAGGAAGCTTCCTTTCAATGTTGGACCACTCAGCTGAATGCAGATGGCTGCCAGTAGCCAATTCATGATGGCTTCCATGGTGGCCATCTTGAATTTGGTTTTCGTCCAATAACTTATGAATGCTGATTCAAATCAGTTTAATATTTTTGTGATGCATTGTTTGTATCAAGAGGAAGCTTCCTTTTGATTTTGGTTATACCCCTGAGAGACTTGCCTACCCTTTTATGATATTGTTTGGAGGCATATGCCATGCTTTGCGTTGCTCTTGTTTTCTCATAAATGTAGATAAATATTTATTTTTTCACCCACAGATAACAACTGAGGTTATCATATGAATGAAATAAATATTTATCACATAATCAGTATCAAATAACTCATTACAGAAATATAGTTCAAAGCATGTCTTATATAAACATGTGATGTCAGAAGTCAACCTCGACATCGTAATATTGTGGGTGAGTTGGTTTCAGAAGTTGATTTGGATTAATCTTTTCTTAGGTTATATTTAGACAGCTGTTCATCTGATATGAATCTAATATGAACAGCAGATGACATTTACCAAAAAACATTTTCAGAACAACTAGAAATTTTCTTTTTTTGCTTTCAAAACATTGTCACTGAGGGGTCATAAGATGTTTTTGAAGCAAAAATTGGGAAGAAACTCATTGGCGATTTTTGTGAACAGCACTGGTCAGTTTTAGTGGTTACGTTACGTAAAGTGTAAATTTACACATCATGTGATAAAAATAATTTCACATGAAATTTCTGAATCTTGTTCATGAAAATCAATTTGCGCCTCAGTTAATCTTGGCTCAGGTCGATTTTAGTGAAGTCATGATCAGTTCAAAAAATTTCATATCAAATTGTCATTCATCAGAGATTCTCGTTATAGTGTGTCAAAGTAAATTGTTTATCCCACTGGTAGGATTAATTATTTAACCCACAAGCTTTGGCTATCTAAAGTTAATAATTTTGTAGTTATTACTTAGTTTGCTAATTTTTTAGTTGAATTCTTTTGGTGGGGTGAGTGTTTATTTTATGTATGCCATTATAATGCATGATGCAAAAAATTTATATTATTTATATCTTCAGCATCTATTGATGTTGCAGTTTCAATAATTCCTTGCTGAAACTTGTTTATTGTACATAACAAACTTGTCTTGAATTACCCTTTCCATAAAATAAAACACATCTTACCGGCTCTATATATTCCAAGAACACAGTTGAGGCTCAATCTGTGTTTTTGTTTTTCCCCTTCCAAAATTATGCTCATAAATTTTAATGCATTGAGCTGGATGAATAAATTCCATCCAGGGGTCAAGGTATGAATTATGTCAAAATTTTGGGAAGAAACCAAGAAAAAGAATTCTGAAGTGCGAGAAAGTTTCTATGTGATTATGGCAGGTATATATTGAAAACAATATTGCTGAAAACTGGTCTGGATACTGGGATACCTTCCCAGAGAGTAGCAAAATTAAAACTTTTCTGAGTAAGGAACCCCTGTTTAGAAGTTTTTTGGTCTTGATTACTCGCAAATAAATGGTTTAGTCTAGTTCAAATTTAGACACTTAGACCATTAGTTGATTTTTGGTGTTGTATATCCACAATTATTAAATTATTTTGGGATGGTGTTGTCATCTATTTGTATCAGATAAAGTTTAATTCTTTGCTCTCTTCAGACGAAATACCATTATAATCCGAAATAAATTTCTACAATGTCATACAGTTGGTTTTGAGGCAAAATAAAAAAAAAAACTCTTTAAAAATATCTTAAAATATTGTTCTATTGATTTGCAATGTGTTGGGGCAAAGTTTTTCCTTTACAGTAATAGTGAAGTTCAGTGATAAATTAGTACTACATCCTTATGGAGATGTAGGATCAATTTATTACAATTTCTCTTCATCAGTTACTTCATTTTTAGCTTAATTTGACAAAGTCAAGATAAACTATTGCCATCATGCATGCGGAGGTCTGTCAGTCTGTCAGTGTGTGAATCTGTTTACATTTTCTTCAGCACAGGCTACACCCCACAGTTCTTATCCAATCATCACAAAATTTCATATTCAGGTTCAAAGTCATGTCTGGATGGGAACATCCCCTTTTGGTCGCAATCAGTCAACCTTGATGGCTAGGCATTTCCAAAACCCCGAAAACCTTTAGCACAGTCTACAGGTCGTATTTATGAAGGGATTTCATTGTAACTTGGTAGGATGACTCCGTATAATGACTAGATGAGAATGTCCCCTTTTGGTCGCAATCGGTCAACCATGACTTCTGCGCAGGCCCAAAACCCCAAAACCTTTAGCACAGTGTACAGGTCATATTTATGAAGGGATTTCATTGTAAGTTGGTAGGATAACTCTGTATAATGTCTAGATAAGAACATCTTGTTTTGGCCTTGATTGGTGAACCGTAATGGCGGCACAGGCTTGTGATCTAGATTTGTTTAGCACAGTCTACAGTTCAAATTTATGAAGTGATTTCATTGTAAATTGGAAGGGTAACTCGGTATGATGTCTAGATGAGACTGTCCTATTTTGGTCGGTTTTAGTCGGCCATGATGGCCACAGGGGCATGTTACCTAGATTCCTTTAGCACAGTCTACAGTTTGTATTTATGAAGGGATTTCATTATAAATTGGTAGGATGACTCGGTATAATGTCTTGATGCAAACTTCGTATTTTGGCCATGATTGGTCAACCATGACCGCCACACAGGCACGTGACCTAGATTTGTTTAGCACAGTCTACAGTTCATATTTATGAAGCGCTATCATTGTAACTTGGAAGGATAACTCGGTATGATGTCTAGATGAGACTGTCCTATTTTTGGTCACAATCAGTCGGCCGATACTGCCGCCTGGTTACATGACTTAGATTCTTTTAGCACTATCTACAGGTTGTTTTTATGAAGGGATTTCATTGTAACTTGATTGGATAACTTGGTATGATATCTGGATGAGACTGTCCTATTTTGGTCATGATTGGTCAGCTGTGACTGCCGGACCATCACGTGACCTAGATTCCTTTAGCAAAGTCTATGAGTTATATTTATCAAGGGATTTCATTGTATCTTCGTAGGATGACTCATTTTGGAATAATTTTACTGTAACTTGGTAACTTTGTCTGATAGACATTAACTGTGAGGGCCACATTTACCCATGCCTCAATTCTTTAGTACAGTCTACACCTCAAATTATTCTTATTGAAAACATAGCATGCAGAGAACAGAAATTAACATATTCTCAATTATCACAATTCTTGTTTTATTTCATAAACACTGAACATTATCCTTTTCATCAAACACTACACGCAGTCAAGTTGAGCTACAGTGTCATTGACACTTTCATTTCTGCTACATGTCAACTAAAAAATATTTATTTACACAAAATTTATGAATGCTCACATAAAGGGGGTAAATTAAGAACAGACCTTAGTACTTAGTACATTAGTAGTAAATGCCTAGAAAAAGTTTTATACAGAATCATCGATCGTAATGGCATTGGTATTCTCCTTGCCATAAATTGTTTCAAAATATTTATTCACTTAACTTTTACCCATCGAGTCATTTGAATCCACCCAATTTCTATACACAACACTGCTATGGTTAATGTTCACATTTTTTTGGCTCCCAATATATAGCATGTGACACTCATCAAATGATCTCTTCATACTGGATTCATATCGATGGGTCCTGAGTTCCCCTTTAACTATTTTAAACTGCTGAGCATTTTTTTAAAAATATTTTTCACCAAATCTATTCATGGCTGCTGCAAAGCAGCCATGACCAGATTTGATGGAAAATTCATGACAGTTTAACCCAAGAAATTATAGGCCAAACAGTAGATTTATTTAGAGTGGAAAATTTGGTTAATAGTGCCTAATTTATTCTTGTTTTAATAGTAAGAGATTTCCTGTCCTTGGCAGGAATATCGACCAGCAGCATGCAAGGAGCTAAGGAAGAAAAAAATGTATATTTCTGATTATCCTCGTAAAGTTTTTATGGGCATGCCCTACTATATGTATTGGTACACCTATATCACAGGTTCTTTAGAAAAAAGGCCGAATTCATTGACTGTTGTATGACTGGTATCATTTATATTGGGAGTGCAGTGACCCATGCTTAGTGTACCAGACTTCAGATAAAAAAGCAGTATTTATACAGATTGTGGAATCCTGGAAAGGTCACAAAATTTACAAAAAAGTTTCCAGATCTAGAAACATTCTTGGAAAATGACAAAGAGCAATTAAAATTTTTAAAAGTGTTCTACTTGTCATGTAATAGACAATAAAATTGTTAGAATACTTAAATGTTATTACTTGATTAGTTTCGTATCAGCCAAGATATCCACCAGAGGTAACTTCATATCAGCCTGAGATCAAAAGTTGATAGCTGTCATGATTTATAGAGGGCTGATATCACAGCTGATATGAAACTAACCAAGTAATAACCCCCTTTATTTTTTAAACCAAAACTAATAAATACAAAATGCTGTCAGATCTTTGATGAGGGCGCAGTGACTCAGTTGGTAGATGTGCAAGCTGAGAGGTCCTCGGTTCAAATCCCACCCGTGGCAACTGCAATGTGGCCTTGGGCAAGACACTTCACCCCCATTGCCCACATGAGGGCATGATGATGTTGTGTACTAAGGTGTACTGCATGTCGATGTGCACCTGTCTTCATCCAATGCTAACCCTGCTTGTGTGGAGTTAATATGCTGGGGAGCTGACAGTTGCGCGCCATTGCTCGGTGGTTCTCTCCAGGTTCTCTGGCTTCCTCCACCTGTAAAACTCTTGTGGTCCTGATTAGCCATTGTGCAAAAATATGTGACCATGAACCCCAATAAATATATATAAATCAGATCTTTGAGTTTTCTGACAGTGTTATTGTTCCTTTTCACAAAGTCCAAAGTTTCCTCTTCTACTCCAAGTTCATGCTATCCTAACCTCTCGATTTCACAACTAGGGAAGTTGCAACATTCGGATTGATAAACTACCTCTTCACCCGCTTTGATGAATATCCACTCACGGCTCTGAATTAACCCTTTACCCAATGCAGACGATATCAAATTTATTATTTTAAATATCATTTTTTCAAATTATTCAAAAAAATTCAACAAACCCATATCATGTGACCCCTTGTTGGAATAAGCTCGATGAGTTCGTTCCAACGAGGGGGTCACATGATATGGTTTTGTTGAAATCTTTTGAAAAATAATATATTTTTATACTGTACCAATGACCCAGACTTAGCTGGTGCTAACTCTTAAAAATATAGGGCCAAACACAAATTTTGCCCCCCAATCCCCAAAATTTGCATCTAAAACCAAAGAAAACATGTCCTGAATGGCCCTCCACACTTCACCTCTACTGCGCATGTGCAGTGTCAAGGACGTCCCGAAATTGGCGCCATTAATCTTTCTTTGTTTGGCCCTTCATCAGTTAACATCTGACTGATCTTTGTGCTTGTAAATCTCAGTTTAAATGATGCCAGACACATAAATATTAGAGAAATGGTGATTCTAAGGAGGATATAGAAGGAGGAGAGGAAAAATGAGTGACAGAAAATAATCAGGGCTGTAACTTAAAATTTTTTAATGAAATTATGTAAAGTTACCTATTTTTGAGGCAACAGCCTGTTGTGGTCATTCTTGTTAATCAAATTACACTGCTTGTTCAGTGTTTTCCTCTCTCCCTATTCTTTAAGTCCCCTCTTGCTATTCTCTCATGCTTTTGGCATATTTTCTGTAATTTTATTACTAAAATTTCTTGGGAGTTTTAGCTGGATAACAGAATGAATTCTGTTCTTTTCCCCATGTTTACGTCTTCACCTATGGGTGGTTAGGCGTAGTGTTCTGCATCTACCATCTGATGTTCTGCAGTTTCTTCCCTGGAAGTCTCTGTTTTGCATCAGATAGTGTATTATTGGTAACTGATTTCGGGCCAGGGTGCCTGGAGTCTTGTTCTTGTGTTTTTACACTTATTGTTTACATTTACTACAGCCCTCTGTGTGAGGGGGTATTTCTTGAAAATAATATCTGGATGTTAATTTAATCATAACTAGATACATTATTTTTGTTCGTAAGTGTTGCATAAATTGTTTAAAATATTTTTAGAATTTTTGTCCACACTTAGGCTTGGGATCCATTGGGGCTCAACGTTACTTTTCAGAAACTTGGGCTGTTCTGAAAAAATATTTTTTCAAAATTTTTTGATTGCAATTATTTTTTCTATATTAATGGATCGTATTATTATGTATTTTGATTGTCAGGGGTTGGTGCGAGTACTAGGACTTTGTTTTCTTTTCACAATGAAAGGATATTGTTCAATTGTAATAAGAGGAAATCTTCCTCTGACTTTCATAATCATTGTATAATGTAGTCAGTGTACTCGCACTAACTCCTGTTCTGTATGTGTTAATTTCGATGACAAAATGGGAAGCGTATGTCACGTTATGTTAGTGGGGAATTGGCCATTCCGGTCCTTTCCCCGCAGGGTCACTCTACTTTATCAATCTCTA
Source organism: Pictodentalium vernedei (assembly GCA_031216915.1). Classification (NCBI taxonomy): domain Eukaryota; kingdom Metazoa; phylum Mollusca; class Scaphopoda; order Dentaliida; family Dentaliidae; genus Pictodentalium; species Pictodentalium vernedei. Next base: position 648,628,265 of record CM062295.1, read on the forward strand.
TTTCAGACAAACAAGAATAGGGTGATGTATCCGTGATGTCTTCCAAAAGTGTGCCTCCGTCGTCACAATTAATGAAGAGCTAGCGGAAAAGTGCTCATGTAAATACGTCAATTGCCTAAGAGGACCCTAGTAGGTTCGACGGCCATTGACGTCCGCTAGCTCGCCCGGTGTAGCGTCCATTCATCGAATAGTTCGGCAGCCGGGTTTGTCCGTTGCGGTCTAGAAGGAGTTTTGGGGTGATGCGAGCACTATAAATCAACCAAATGCACACCCAGTGACGGCGGATTAGAGGGAGAACGGAGGAAGCCTTTCAGTCCGGTTCCTAGCTCGTCCAGGTCCATCCGGACTGCGAGCGAGAGAGGCCCCTCTCTCGTACAGCAACATCTGGCCCCAGATGTTGTGGTACAAAATGTTTCGCATTCGGAGCATACGTCCGCCGATCGGGACGCTCCGATATATAGTCAGTCCGGAGAGACTGTCAATTAGGCTTCCTCATTCTCATGATAGCACACACGACCGCTCTTGGCTACGTGACCTCGGATATCCAGTCAGCTTCGCCAATCAGAGAATTATCGGCGACCAGGTCACACCATCTGGTAGCCAGGGACACGAGGCCTGCATACTCCGGACGTTCGCATAAGAAAGTGTGCGGGAGTCGACGTACACGGAGCTTCCGGCGGCAATGCATCGTAAGACCGCTACTGCACAGGCCTCGGTGACGGGCGTGCTATCCCAAATAGCACACCTTATCGCAGCATCCCAGCAATGACAGAATCTGTCGCATCATGTATTATCCGACGACGCTGGGTCGGGACGCTCCGCGGAAGCAGGTACGGACGTCCGAAAATTTCATCCGGTTCGACGGGATGCCGAAAGGGATTCGGAGGATTTTGAGCTTTCCCTTTCGGAACAACATAAGCTGTTGTTTATGACATCTGACTTTATCTTCTAGAGGTTCTTTCGTCGGACCAGAATGCTGCGATGCCGGATAAGAAATTGATAGCGTCGGTGGACACAGATATTTTTGGTTCGGTTCAGGGACATCGTCCCTCAGTTCCGACATAGTCCAATAATGTCACACACCTTTCGAATTATTGTACGACGCTATATATATTTTTTTTTGCTTGCTATTAACAAGCATGTCTGGTTTCTTGTTCGCAAAGTTACGGAGATATCTTTCAAAAGTGTGCCTCTGTCGTCATAGTTAATGAAGAGCTAGCGGCAATAAGTGCTCATGGAATATGTCAATCGCCTAAGAGGTCCCTTGTAGGATCGACGGAGTTGACATTCGCTAGCTCACCCGGTGTAGCGTCCATTCATCGAATGGTTCGGCAGCCGGGTTGTCCGTTGCGGTCTAGGAAGGAGATTTGGGTGATGCGAGCACTATAATAACTTTAGTACACACCCAGTGACGACGGATTAGAGGACAGATCGGAGGAAGCCTGTTAGTCCGGTTCCTAGCTCGTCCAGGTCCGTCCGGGCTGCGAGCGAGAGAGGTCCCTCTCTCGTACAACAACATATGGGACCGGATGTTGTGGTACAGATATTTCGCATTCGGAGCATATGTCCGCCGCTTGGGACGCTCCGTTATGTTGACAGTCCGAGAGACTGTCGATAATGCTTCCTCATCCTCACAGCAGCGCACACGACCGCACATTGGCTATGTGACCTCGAGTATCCGGCCAGCTTCGTCATTCAGTGATTCCACGGCGAACAAGTCACGCCATCCGGTAGCCAAGGGGCACGAGGCCTATACACTCCGTTCGTTCGGATAATAGAAGTATGCACGGGGTAACGAACATGGAGCTTCCAGCGGCAATGCATCGTAAGACCGCTTCTCCACAGGCCTCAGTGACGGACGTGCTATCCAAGTTAGCACAGTTTATCGCAGCATCCCAGCAATCGACAGATTCTCGGTCGGATCAGGAATTATCCGACGACGCTGGGTCGGTGCGCTCCGCTGTTGCATCAGGTTCGGACGACCGAACACTTTATAGGGTCCGACAGGATGGCGAAAGGGATTCGGACGATTTCGAGCTTTCCCTTTCGGAACAACGGAAGCTGCCATACATATCTTCCGGCATTATCTTCCACAGGTTGTTCCGTCAGACTACATTGCTGCGATGCTGGATAAGAGACTAATAGCGTCATTGGACACAGAGTTTTGGATCAGTTCAGGGACATTGTCCCTGACTTACCGACACAGTCCAATAATGTCATTAGAACATTCGAATTATTTAACGACGCTATATATAAGCTTGCTACCAAGCATGATAGTCTAGTTTCTTGTCCGCAATGCTCTTCTGCCTTTTATCAATTCTAGGAAATAATTTATTTTGGTAGAACAGGGCATACCGAGAGTTCATATGCGTCTAGACGGCGGGGTTAAAGACTGGGAATTATCTTTTTCGCCGTCTATGTCAATTCCAACCACGATGTTGGAAACGACAATGATGTCTAATAGCCTTAACTTAGACGCTTTATCATACGTAGACCACCTTACTGAGGCGTTATCATTACGTCTTCAAGAGAAAGAATTCCAGGATATGATCCTCAATGTGATTTCTTTCAAGGGCAGTAGTTTTTCCACGTATAACTCCGCCCTTCAGTGGCAACCTAGAGTTGGTTAGACGTGACGCAGCCCTAGCTACATCCACGCGCGTGGATAGTAAGGTGAAGAACTCTCTCAGAGTCGCTTCGGTCTTGGAGAAGCTTCTCTTCGACAGCAACTCTTCAGCAATCTATGAATTGCTCGATATACACGTTCTCTTGTCTATCAAGTGTAGCAAGAGATTCAGACTGGGGCAACATTCGGTGGTTGACTCAGGGAGTGCCACTGCAGTTGCCGGATCTGAGTTTTGTGATTATGACGGATGCCAGTCAAACAGGTTGGGGTACAATATTGATCCCAACGGATTCGAAGTGCCAGATGAACATTATTCAGAAACGCATGTCCAAATCCTGTCCGATAATACGACAGTAATTGCGTTTCTCCGGAACCAGGGAGGCACTCATTCGATTCCGTGTTTCAATTTAACGGAAAGAATCCTTCTGTTTGTTATAGTACACCAAGTTCTGCTTCGGTCCGTCATATTCCGGGTCATCTGATTGTATTAGCAGACTCCCTTTCACGTAAGGGTCGCTTGTTGCCGTCAGAATGGACTCTCAACAAACAAGTATTCAATCAGATTTGCTATCAATGGGAATGCCCAATGATAATTTATTTGCGACACAACTCACTATTCATTTGCAGACGTATGTGTTTGCATGTCCGGATCCCTGAGCTTATGTTGTTAACGCTCTATTGATCTAATAGGACAGAATGATAGGATATGCGTATCCTCCAGCGCTGTTGATTCAACAAGTATTGCTAAGATAAACATCCATAATACAATTCTGTTGATAGCATCTCTGTCTTCACAGAGACCGTGGGTAAATTTACTCAGGTGTCTACTGTGGGACTTACTGCAAAAACTTCCTCCATGAGAGGATCTTCTTTCGCTGGGGAAATCGTGTCAACTTCATCACAACCCGCAAGGTCTCAACCTTCACGTATTCCGTTGTGTGGTCCTTCTTGCATGGCAAGCATTGTACAGGACGAGCTTTGGATGCGATTTCTTACTGTAGGAGAACCTCTTCTTCGCTATGCTGTGCGGCTAAAGTGGAGGCCCTTCCGTCGTTGGTGTAGGGATCATTATGTTGATATTTTTGATCCCTCCATACTTGACATTGCAACTTTCTAGTATACTTGTTTGACAAGATCTACTGCAGCCTGTTACTATTAGGGTTATAGGTCTATGTTATCTCATACCTATGCACTCTATGATAGTTTTCAATTGAGTCTTATGTCTCTTTATCTAAGTCAGTTAGAAACTTTTCGATAAATAGACCTAGAATCATTAGATTAAATTCCTATACGGAATTTGGCTTCGGTTCTTATTTAGCTAAGTAATCATTTGAGCCTCTGGAAACAGTAGTTTTCAAATTCTGACCTTTTAAGACAGTAATTCTGTTAGTCTTCTCTTTTACTGAGGAGTCAGTGAGCTTCATGCACTATCGGTGGACGATTCTCACTTTTGTAGTGACGGAAACACTACTTCCTTTACTACTTAGGTTGGATTTTTGGTTAAGAGTCAGGCTCCTAATAATATCCGGAACCTATTGTTATTAAGGTCCTTCCGTCTTCGTACGGGCATAGGCCTTTACTCTGTCCGGTTAGAGTTTACGTATTTATAAACAGATATCAGTTTATTAGTACGGACGTAATCTTCTTCTGTCTTTGATGCCTAATAGAAGGACATTACGCTCCATTCTATTGCTAATGGATTCAATTAACTATCGGTACTGCTATTGGTATATCATTGACTCAGCTGTTTGTGCTTGAGATTTCGGCTCATGAAGTAAGAGCTCTCTCTACTTCTTGGGCTTACATTAATAGTGTCGCTATTATAGATTTTTGAAGGCTGCTCATTGCGCTCAGCCATCCACATTCATGAATTTTTATCTCAGAATATTGAGTCCATTTTTGGAGGCCTCCATTGTTAGGTCTATTATCTACTGCTCAGAATGTCATTCACTTAAAAGTTGCTACTATGGTAGGTAGGCTTTCTGTTCCGGCAGTGACTCTGTCCTGCTGCCCTCTTCGCTCTGGGCTATTTGACCAGGGCAAGAAAAAGGGGGGGGGGGGGGGGAGGGTGTTCCCTTGGGTCACCTGTTTTATTATGAAAACAAGGGGATACCTCCTCCGGAGTTAGTAATTCTGAGCTGTTACTGGGATGGCTTTTTAATGAGAAGTTTATGTTTTAAAAATTCATTCAGGTCATAGTTTTTAAAGTATAGCTTTTGAATATATCACGTGTCAAACGGGCGTTATTATACAATCCTCAGACACTTTTAAGGAGTATAAAGAGTCTCTATTCTCTAGACTTTATTTATTGGCTTACTTTAAAAATTATTAGTATTAGGATTATACTGGATATTAATAGAGTACATGGATGTTATGATGCTCAATTTTGGAAGGTGTTGTGTCTTTCTAATTTATCATAAATAAGAAAGATACATGTAAGGCCTAATACTCCTTTTCCCCTAGAGGGGATGACTCTATTTTATATAATTGAGCGTATTTCAACTTGCTCTATGTCCTAGGCCCTCCAGCCTTTTTACTATTCAGCTAAGTCTGGGTCATTGGTACTGTATAAAAATGTTAAAAAATTTATAGTAATTTATATATTTTTTATACTTACCAATGACCCAGACGGGGATGGCCCTCCCAGGAGTTGGGAACTCATACCTCCCTGCTGAGTACATAGCGCTTACCAGGCACTCATTACAAGAATGATTAATGGTGCCAATTTCGGGACGTCCTTGACACTGCGCATGCGCAGTGGAGGTGAAGTGTGGAGAGCCATTCAGGACATGTTTTCTTTGGTTTTAGATGCAAATTTTGGGGATTGGGGGGCAAAATTTGTGTTTGGCCCTATATTTTTAAGAGTTAGCACCAGCTAAGTCTGGGTCATTGGTAAGTATAAAAAATATATAAATTACTATAAATTTTTTAACTTTTTCAACTACTGAATTTACATATTACGCGAGCGGATGCGGCCGATTCGTTGGGTAAAGGGTTAAAGTTTGCAATGCATTTTCTGTACAACTCTCTTCATTCTTCTCTTCATCACATAATCCTTAATTATTGCTATCATTAATTCCTCATCATACAAAAGTTGGTTCCAAACCACTCCTCCATGCCTGGTAACGCCTATTTTCCTGATTGGAAATCATTTGACGAGTAATTGTGTACATTCCAATGTAAACAAATGGATTGTGCTCAGTAATGCTTCAAGAGGGACAACTATAACTTCATATCAGCTGGGATTGCTGTCACATCAGCCAAGTTTGATAATGGGCAATTCTGAAAAAGAAATTTATATCTAATAAGTAATTCAATTTTAGTAAGCTGGGTGGCAATATCTTGATCATACTGCATCCATTATCAAGTTCTAATTAGTGTACAAGTATATTTCAACTTCCACATTATTTTCTCAGCTGTAAATGTGTAAATTATAGGTGATAGGTCAAGTGATTAACATTTTACCAAATGCAGACAATATTCACATTTATTATTTCAAAAATTATTTTTTTTAAATTTTTCAAACAATTTTAACAAAACCAGATCATGTGACCCTTCATTGGAATGAGCTCGACAAGTTCATTCCAATGAGTGATCACACGACGTGGTTTTGTCAAAATATTTTTTAAAATAATATTTATTTAACTGCTAAATTTGTATATTTCACGGGCAGATGGGGCCAATTCATTAGGTAAAGAGTTAATAGAATCTTCAACTCATCTCCATTTTTGCGAAACTTGCATAATTTGTCTAATAAATTAGATTTGGACTCTATCAAAGGCTCAGTCCACATGTAATTTACTGAAATTGTTTTGTAAATTTCATTCTGAATTGGGGCCTTATTGGAGATCTTCTGCATATACTACTAATAATAACCCTTTGGCTAGCCGTTGGTTTGTTGGGGTTCTCATATAACTTTCGACAAAACTTTTCATAATGCCGACATGTGTAAATTCTATTATACTGTCCTTCAACACACAGGAAACATGTTAATGTTTCTAATATCAAGTGAATTAGGTGAAAAATAAAACAGTTTTACTTGCAACTGTATCTTTCTACCAATTTTACTATGCTTCCCAAATCTTTTGCGCAAACTTTTTTGAGATGCCTATGTATTGCATTATTCTATCTGTCTTAAAACCTTGAAAGCTTCCACTTTTTGCTGCTTGGATATATAAAGGAAATATAAAGTTATGAAATGTGTTTTTCTCCTTAAACTGAGCATTGAGTTTTATATTTGGTTGTGTATTGGAGTTAGTTTGATGATGGATGGGTGGGTGGGTGGGTGGGATGTGAAAAGGTCTATCCGGGCATCACAGCATCCTCACACTGTTAGAACAATAACATGAACAAAGGTTCTCCGATTTGACTAATATCTTCTATACATTGGTTGAGTTGTGCTAACAACGAATAACTGTGGTTTGGCGATGGCTAGTGTGCATCCAGGTGGGCAGATGGTGTATGGGCATCCTCACACTGTTAGCACAATAACTGAACAGATGTTCTCCGATTTGACTAATATTTGCCCTACAGGTCTTCTGCATTAATATTTTAAGCAAGTTCGAGAACTATCCTGGTCAGATTTTTCATTACAGAGTTATGGGCCTTAATTAGTCAATTTTATGAATTTTGAGCTCGTTTTCGCAATAACTGGAATATTTGCCATACAGGTCTTTTGCAATAATATCTCACGTGAGTTTGAAAACTTGCCCGGTCCAATTTCTCATTACAGAGTTATGGGCCTTAATTTGACCATTTTTATGAAGTTTGAGCTCGTTAGTGTAAATTTTTATGAATTTTCAGCTCAGCACAATGACTTTCTTATTTTCAATAGAGAGTGCATTATAACTTACAAAGGTTCCAGATTTAACAACTGGGATATGATTGATAGCTGGATTACGGACATGCAACACTCTCCGATTGCCACCACAACTCACCACCTGCATCTCGGATGCACACCTCTTGTTTATTAAATCTAGTCATGGGATGATTCAAACTTTAGCTAAGTTCCAAAACAGCCAAATTCAGAACCTTCCTCTATTCGGGTGAAGGGTGGATCATCAGGAAATATAACTTTTCACAGTTAGACAAGGATTTCAGCTTTCTGGTTTTTCTTCTTCCCACTTACATTCCAGCAGAAGTAGCCTGTGGAACCTAAGTTTGTTCAAACTCCTTGTGTGCCTGTAGGCACCCAGGGAATTAGAGCAGTGCTTGTGTGCCATGGTTAAAAAGTTCTGCTTTACTGGTACAATAGGACCTGGTAACCCAGGCCTGGGGTGGAAGTCCTCTAAAGTGAGCAGCATAGGTTGAAATGATTGGCAAAACTTGAATTTATGCCTATGTTGCAGTCATGATAGAGCCATAGTTACTGAAAGTGATCTCAAACACCAATAAATGAATAAACTACTTACATTAATCCAGTCTACAGCTGAACATATAAAAGTTCAGAAAAGTGATTATTTAAGAATTGAATGCAATTTTTATAATTCATACAATTTGTACCCATTCCCACACGTTCATACTCCAATAAAGATTATAAAAATTGCATTCAATTCTTAGAATTACATTCCGTAACTGTTTAAACTACTTTTTACCAAACAACAAAGCAGAAAGACGAAATAAAACATGTACGAACGAACGAACGAGGTGAAAAACCACCCTCATTCAAAAGACAAAGAACACAACTCTGAGTTGAGCACCTGTTTTCGGCATTTTACCCAAATTTGTCAAATTTCTGTCTTTCACAGTGAAACTTGGAATGTTCAAAACAATTTATTTAACACATCAGTAAAACTATAATCACCTATGAAACATCAACAAGTTCAAGAATAAAATCACTGAAATAATTTCACACTGTCGATTGACATTTCTTGTAAGTTGTTTGAGATATCACAAGTTATTAACTTGAACGTAAATGCGGGTCAAAGTTTGACCAAATGTATTCATTGGAAAATGAATTACATTTGGTCATGATGTTTTCATCCAGCTGACCAATGAGAATTGAGTATTTGGACCCAAAACGTATAACTACTTTAACAATGTAATTATTGATTATGGAAATGTCATGGAGTTTTATATCTTCATTAAGTGCATAGACCTTGTGTATAATTTTTATGAAACATAATTTATGATCATGCACACTGATGTCAAACTCCCAGTATTTACTTTCCATACCACCTCACCATAACCCTTTACTTAATGAAATGGCTGCATTCGTTCATAATTTACAGTTTGAGCTGTTAAAAAGAAATAGTTTTCAAAACATATCAACAAAATATCATGTGATCCCTCATTGAAATGAGCCTGTTCCAATGAGGGACCACATGATATGGTTTTGTTGAAATTTATTTTAAATTTTGAAAAAAATAACCAAATTTGTTATCGCGGGCATTGGATAAAGGGTGAACCCATAACATTCACCTAACATAATGGCCCAGGCCTTAACAAAATTTGTCCTGAGTTGAGAAAATCAGGTTTGATTCTTGTGGACTTCTGTTGTGAGAATCAGTTTTTAGTTCTTAGATAATTCAGAATTTGAGATACTATAATACCCTTGTAAGGGCAACCAATACATATTCAACAGTAAAAACAAATCCTCATATTTATATATTGAATGAGCTCATTTCAATAAGGGATCAAATTATATAGTTTTGTTGAAATTTTTTTGAAAATTTAAAAAAAATAAGTAAATTTTGCTTTTGTGTGCGTTGGGTAAAGGGTAATGGAGGCATCTACTTTTGCCTACAGTGCACTTTCGCCTACAAAATAGTTTTTGTAAAAGTGTAGGTGAAAGTGCACTAATTTAGCTTGCAGGATTAACGGTTATTACCTGGTTTACCCATCGAAAATGGATTTACTCTCAACAATTTGAATATGTGTACTATTAAGAACAGGAAAGTTAAACATGAAAACACACATCTGTTGTGCAAAACTGGGTTGATGATGGATGTATGCTTTCCTCCAGCCATTTGGAATCATCACAACAATATAGGACCAAGAACTAACAACCATCTTGAGGGGTGGCATTATCACTTAAACAAGATTGCTTAGCGTGCTCACCCCAACATATTTACATTTGTGAGTGTTCTCCAAAAGCTGGAAAGGCACAGAGAAACAAACTTAGTGTATACAGTGGCGCCCCCCCCCTCCCCCACCCCCCATCGGAAGAAAGTTTATCGTGAACTTGACAAATTTACAAATTGAGCAATAGAGAGAAAAAAAAAAAATTCAGTAAAACCATGGAACAAATCCATCAAGTTCTTTCCAATGAGGTGTCACATATGATTTTGTTGAAATTTTTTAAAACATTAAAAAAATAACTAAATCAATAAATTTTTATATCAATGATAGGTTTTCTGTTGGAACACACCTTTGAAAAAATGAAACATCAAAATGACTCAGAAATATTCGGCTAGTGTCACAGAGAGCTAATTAGTATTTCTGCCTGATAAAAAGAAAATCAGGCTGATGTGATTGTGATTTTACCATAAAATATGGTATATCGAGAACAAATTTCTTCAGCTTACAAGTTCTGTAATTACATGTAGCTTTTGGAGGGCAGCTATCTTATTTTTTCTATAGAACATTCTAAAAATCCTCAAATTTCTCATCTCTAGCACCATGAAAACCCATGGAAATATACCAGGAAGGTCCTGGAAATAAGCAGAATGTCACCATGTGTGAATGCGTTCTTCAATACGTCGTAAGTGCCAGCATAGAAGGATAGAACAAGAGGCGCACAAGTGCCAGCATGGAAAAATAGAACTAGATCTGTGTGATAGATTGATACATAAAACAGAAAAGTATAAATGAAAATTGTGTCCAAATAGGTTATTTATTCATATTTTTAAGAAATTAAATAAAGGTGGTTTGACTGTGAAATCATTCATTTCATACTGAAACAAAAAATTGAGTCATTCTAAACAGGGATGACTCAATAATTTTGAAAGTGGATAAGCTGAAACAAAGGTTAGAATTTGTGTATTTTTGTATTTTAGGGTGAGGGATATTATGCTTCACTGCAGTAAAAAAAAAAATTGTCCACTCCAGTCCTCTTGAATTAATCTGTGAGTGGAATGATGAAAACAACTGTGGACTACTGTTGTAAGTTGTAACTTATTTAGTAGCAGCTGTAGTATACAGTTGTTTCAAACTTTGCACTCACACCTTAATTTAACCTCTAGCTCTCTGCAGCTGGTAGAACAACAGAATTTTCTCCAATCGCTCTGTTTTACTCTTGTTTAACTAGTTGAGTGCAAGAAGCCACTGTCATAGCCATGTTGAAAAGTGAGGAAAGCCACTTTTGTGGTGTTACGTTGTACTTGTTAGCTTCTTGTTTGCTCAGCAGTAGAAAAAAAATGTTTTTATAAAATTGTTTTGTTACCATTTATTTATGAAGAAGATCTTGCTAAACTGAGGCTCCCCTTTCTGGTAGCATGGTGTCTTTGAAAAAACTACTCATGTTACAAATCATCTTTGAAAAATAATGTAGTACTCTACCAGTTAACCCTTTACCCTGGGGACGCGGTGGCTCAGTAGGTAGAGGTGCAGGCTGCAAGCCGAGAGGTCCTCAGTTCGAATTCCACCTGCGGCAACCGCGTTGTGTCCTTGGGCAAGACACTTCATCTCCATTGCCGCGTGGGGGGGGGGGGGGGGGACAGTGGCATTGTGTACTAAGGCGTACTGCCCATCGATGGTGCACTTGTCTTTAACCAATGCTAACCCTACTTGTGTGGAGTTAGTATGTTGGGGAGCTGACAGCTGCTCGCCATTGCTCGGTGGTTCTCTCTGGGTACTCGGCTTCCTCCACCCGTAAAACTGTCACGGTCATGATTAGCCATTGTGCATAAATATGTGACCTTAAACACCATTAAATAAATAAATAAATAAATAAATAAATAAATGTTACCATTCATTTATGAAGAAGATCTTGTTAAACTGAGGCTCCCCTTTATGGTAGCATGGTGTCTTTGAAAAAACTACTCATGTTACAAATCATCTTTGAAAAATAATGTAGTACTCTACAAGTTAACGATGAATTGAACCAATTATACCTTGTTTGACAGGGCTCACTTGAGCTCTGTCAAACAAGGTATATTTGGATAACCCTTTACCCAACTTAACAGCCAAAACCGACCAGCACTATTCACAAAAATCGCCAATTAATTTTCAGTATTTTTTTCATTTTTTGTCTCAAAAACATAGGTTATGACCCCTCTTTGGAAAGAGCTCATTGAGATCATTCCAATGAGGGGTCATAACCTATGTTTTCGAGACAAAAAAATTAGTTACTCAAGAATTTTGTTTGGAAGTGTTGTCTGCTTTTCATGTTAGGTAAAGGGTTAAATATCAAACTGCATTATGGGAAATATTTTCTGCAGAAAACATTTCCATTTGACATCAGACAGCAGAGGGTTAAGTGGATGATGTCGCTCAAAGTGTGAGATAAAGTGAAAAGTGAAGTGGTTGTGAGTAGTTGCAGGTAAATGGTTCACCACAGTTTATTGATAATTGGAAGTTCTAGCAGAACATTTCGCTTTGCCCCTAGCTATTAATGCCGTGCACTGGCTTTGTTATGCACTCCTCCCACCCTCAAAAAACAAAAGAGGAATAAATTAATAAAATAAAAAATATTTTATTGTGTATTATTTTGCATCTTCTACAAAATTATATTTTCAGGCTTTTGCGATTTTGCAAGAGAGAGAGAATGACCTTGGTGAGGTGATTATTGGAGACAAGAAACCCAAAAAGAAATCTAGAAGCACAAAGCGAATCAGAGATAAAGCTTTTGAAAATTACATGAAAATGTATTACAATAAACCTAGAATTCAGGTATAACATAAATTTGATTTTTAAAATTATTTAGTATTACAGTGGATCTTGGTTAATTGAATAACAACATTTATCTTACAGTATGTGGAGAGTGTATTGTCACTAAATCACTCGCAGAGTGGAGATTTCACCCGAGGAATAATTGCAAATTGTTGCAAAGCATAACCAGCACCAGCAAAGTTTCAAACAATGGACCTCCAGGTTAAACCCGGAGGTCCATTGGCTGCAACATTGCTTGTGTTTTTTGTGGATATGTACAAAATTTGAAAGTCATAGCTTGGGTGATTACTCCACTCCACGGGGGATTTAGTTACAATCCACTCTCCACATACTGTACATCAAGAATGTACTTCTCCCAATACAAGTAAAAACATCTAGACAAAATACAAGCCTGTATTTAGGGTAGCAACTGTTCATGCAGTCATTTGATTCAGAAGGAGAACTTTTTTACCTCCACTCATCAAAAACTGATTACATATGTTGAGGCCACCCATTTTTTGTTAACAGTAATTAAATGATAAATAAATCAACTCAATGAAATAAATTTGACTAGATCATTTTTTTTACGTTGATATTTTATATAGGCCTACCATGCATTAAACCTGAAAAATAAAACAAAGAAACACAGAGCTGAAACACTGCTGTAAAGTTCAGTGGCTATAGTACAAAGTAGAATCATAAATGGGGATTACGTCATGCATAGCATAAGAATGCAATACCATGATATCATGATTTTCATTCACAAAAAATCAACTCAACGATTTGATGCAGACTGATTGTCAAAATATATGTGAACAAGTCAAGAACGGGAGGAATATTGTAAGATAAATTGGTTATTACCATCAAGTGGGTTTTTGAGATGGTGTAATGAAATCTTGACTTTGCCTCTGGGTCATATGTTAACTCATCTTAACAGTCTTATTGATGTATGCCCAGAGATGAGGTCTCCACTTCAGTACACCATCTCGGAAACCCACATGGTGGTAATAACCTTTATCATATGACTTATTCGTTTTGTTCACTTTAAAACATTTGATAATTTGTTTTCATATTAATCAATGATAAATAAATCCTTCCGTCAATTTCATTGGTCAATTTCAAAACTAGACAATTTGATTGGCTGAACAAAATACAACTGGGCCACATTTTCATAATTTGCATAATTAGAGTTGGGAGCTTTCATTGGTCAATTTCAAAACTGGACAATTTGATTGGCTAAACAAAATACAACTGGGTCACATTTGCATACCGTATTTACTCTATGTATTGGGACAGCTAAAAATAATTATTTTTACAGGTGTCCCAATTCTTAGAAAATAGGGAAAGAACACAGCCTGGTCTTGATTTGATGCTGAATAAAGTTGTGCGTGATTCGTTTTCCATCACTATATACGAAAATCGCCGTCCAATTTTTTTTTATATTTTCATTTTTTGCTTCCAAAACATAGCTTATGATCCCTCATTGGAACGAGCGTATTGCGCTCGTTCCAATGAGGGATCATAAGCTATGTACAAATCTCCTGAATGTCCCAAACTTTGGAGCATAAAAAAAATATAGTTTTCTGGAAAAAATGTGTGTCCCAAATCATAGAGTGTCCCAATACATAAAGTAAATACGGTAATTTCAGTAGGGAGAATTTACGTTATCTGTCCTATTTAGGGTGGGTTATATTGTATTGTTTCCCCTAACGTAACGGCAAAAACCTGTCTCGTGCAATACAAGAAAAATGCCATTCATTTTTAGCTCACCTGAGCGAAGCTCAAGGGGAGCTTTACTAATCACTTTCTGTCCGTCGACCGTCGTCCGTTGACCGTCGTCCGTCATCGTCCGTCCGGCGTTAACTTTACATTATCGACTTCTCCTCCTAAACCACTAGCCCAATTTTATTCAAATGTTGGCTAAATGTTTATTACCTAATGCCAATTCAGATCTGTTCAAATGAAGTTGCCCCTCCTCCTGGGTGGTGCCACGCCCCCCAAGGGGCACCAAAATCTTTGTAAATCTTCTTCTCATGAACCAGCAGTAGCAGAGACTTGATATTTGGTGTGCAGCTTTCTTTTGAGGTGTAAACTCAGATTCGTTCAAGAGAAGTTTGTGGGGCTATACTTGGCATCGTTATGGGAGGGGCAAAATTTTTTGCCCCGCCCAAAATTTCTATTTTCCAAACCGAGAGGCTGATTTGAACCAAATTTTATGTGAGGGCTTATTGGGTCATGAGTACTTGATTTATGCAAAAAAAAAATTTCCTGCAGCCCCGTGGGAACCGCAGGAGCTAAAAATAGAAAAAATTTAAAACGCCCATATCTCCAAAACTGCATGGCACTGAGAATTTTTATTTGGTGTGCAGCTTCCTTAGGACCAACAGAAAGGATTGGTAAAAATTGCCATCGGTTTTATCATAGGGTACAGTTTTGGGACTTTGAAAAAGTGCTGAGTCAGCACTTTTTAACACTGTAGGCAATGGGAAAAACATTAAAAAATCTTCTTCTCCAGATCCAGCAGGCAGAATCTTTTGATATTTGGTATGCAACATTGTAGGGTGGATCTGATTCAAGTTTGTTCAAATCGGCCCCCTAGATTCATATTTGGGCTCACTATAGAAGCTCGAATTTGAACTTAGTGCATTTCATGCAAATTTATTAAAAAATCCTCTTCTCCAGATCCAGCAGGCAGAATCTTTTGATATTTGGTATGCAACATTGTGGGGTGGATCTGATTCAAGTTTGTTCAAATCGGCTTCCTAGATTCATATTTGGGCTCACTATAGAAGCTCGAATTCGAACTTCGTGCATTTCAGGCAAATTTCTTCAAAAATCTTCTTCTCCAGATCCAGCAGGCAGAATCTTTTGATATTTGGTATGCAACATTGCGGGGTGGATCTGATTCAAGTTTGGTCAAATCGGCCCCCTGGATTCATATTTGGGCTTAATATAGAAGCCCGAATTCGGACTTAGTGCATTTCGGGCAAATTTATTAAAAAATCTTTTTCTCCAGATCCAGCAGGCAGAATCTTTTTATATTTGGTATGCAACATTGCGGGGTGGATCTGATTCAAGTTTGTTCAAATCGGCTCCCTGGATTCATATTTGGTTTCACTATAGAAGCTCGAATTCGAACTTAGTGCATTTCAGGCAAATTTCTTAAAAAATCTTCTTCTCCAGATCCAGCTTCAGAATCTTTTCATATTTGGTAAGCAACATTGTGGGGTGGATCTGATTCAAGTTTGTTCAAATCGGCCACCACGGGTTTATATTTGGGCTCCGTATAGGAGCCCAAATTTTAACTTAGTGCATTTCAGGCATATTTCTTAAAAAATCTTCTTCTCCAGATCCAGCAGGCAGAATCTTTTGATATTTGGTATGCAACATTGTGGGGTGGATCTGATTCAAGTTTGTTCAAATCGGCCCCCTGGGTTTATATTTGGGCTCAGTATAGGAGCCCAAATTTGAACTTAGTGCATTTCAGGCAAATTTTTTTGATCTTTTCAAGATCCAACAGGCAGAATCTTCTGATATTGGGTATGCACCATGCTTAGTGGGGTGAGATTCAAGTTTGTTCAAGCCAAGTCCCTGGGTTCATATTTGGGCTCACTGTGGTAGCCCGAATTATAACTTAGTTCAAAATGAGGAATATTTTTATACTGTACCAATGACCCAGACATAGCTGGTGCTAACTCTTAAAATATAGGGCCAAACACAAATTTTGCCCCCCAATCCCCAAAATTTGCATCTAAAACCAAAGAAAACATGTCCTGAATGGCCCTCCACACTTCACCTCTACTGCGCATGCGCAGTGTTAAGGACATTCCGAAATTGGCGCCATTAATCATTCTTAGTTTGGCCCTTCATCAGTTAAAATCTTACTGATCTTTGTGCTTGTAAATCTCAGTTTAAATGATGCCAGACACATAAATATTAGTGAAATGGTGATTCTAAGGAGGATATAGAAGGAGGAGAGGAAAAATGTGTGACAAAAAATTATCAGGGCTGTAACTTAAAATTTTTTAATGAAATTATGTTAAGTTACCTATTTTCGAGGCAGCAGCCATTTTGTTGTCATTCTTGTTATCAAGTTACACTGATTTTTCAGTGTTTTCCTCTCTCCCTTTCCTTTAAGTCCCCTCTTGCTATTCTCCCATGCTTTTGGCATAATTTCTGTAATTATTATTACTAAAATTTCTTGGGAGTTTTAGCTGTATAACAGAATGAATTCTGTTCTTTTCCCCATGTTTACGTCTTCACCTATGGGTGGTTAGGCGTTGTGTTCTGCATCTACCATCTGATGTTCTGCAGTTTCTTCCCTGGAAGTCTCTGTTTTGCATCAGATAGTGTATTATTGGTAACTGATTTGGGCCTGGGTGCCTGGAGTCTTATTTTAGTGTTTTTACACTTATTGTTTACATTTACAACAGCCCTCTGTGTGAGGGGGGATTTCTTGAATATAATATCTTGATGTTAATTTAATCATAACTAGATACATTATTATTGTTCGTAAGTGTTGCATAAATTGTTTAAAATAGTTTTAAAATTTTTGTCCACACTTAGGCTTGGGATCCATTGGGGCTCAACGTTACTTTTCAGAAACTTGGGCTGTTCTGAAAAAATATTTTTTCAAAATATTTTGATTTCAATTATTTTTTCCATGTTAATGGATCATATTATTATGTATTTTGATTGTCAGGGGTTGGTGCGAGTACCAGGATTTTGTTTTCTTTTCACATTGAAAGGATTTTGATCAATTGTAATAAGAGGAAGTCTTCCTCTGACTTTTATAATCGTTGTATATGTAGTCAGTGTACTCGCACTAACTCCTGTTCTGTATGTGATGATTTCGATGACAACATGGGAAGCGTATGTCACGGTATGTTAGTGGGGAATTGGACATTCCGGTCCTTTCCCCGCAGGGTCACTCTACTTTATCAATTTCTATTTTCAGACGATCACGATTAGGGTGATGTATCCGTGATGTCTTCCAACAGTGTGCCTCCATCGTCACAATTAATGAAGGGCTAGCAGAAAAGTGCTCATATAAATACACCAATTGCCTAAGAGGACCCTAGTAGGTTCGACGGCCTTTGACGTCCGCTAGCTCGCCCGGTGTAGCGTCCATTCATCGAATGGTTTGGCAGCCGGGTTCGTCCGTTGCGGTCTAGAAGGAGTTTTGGGGTGATGCGAGCACTATAAATCAACCAAATGCACACCCAGTGACGGCGGATTAGAGGGAGAACGGAGGAAGCCTTTTAGTCCGGTTCCTAGCTCGTTCAGGTCCATCTGGATGGCGAGCGAGAGAGGCCCCTCTCTCGTACAACAACATCTTGCCCCGGATGTTGTGGTACAAAATGTTTCGCATTCGGAGCATACGTCCGCTGCTAGGGACGCTCCGACATATAGTCAGTCCGGAGAGACTGTCAATAAGGCTTCCTCATTCTCATGGTAGCGCACACGACCGCTCTTGGCTACGTGACCTCGGATATCCAGTCAGCTTCGCCAGTCAGAGAATCATCGGCGACCAGGTCACACCATCCGGTAGCCAGGGACACGAGGCCTGCAGACTCTGGACGTTCGCATAGGAAAGTGTGCGGGAGTCAACGTACACGGAGCTTCCGGCGGCAATGCATCGTAAGACCGCTACTGCACAGGCCTCGGGGACGGACGTGCTATCCTAAATAGCACAGCTTATCGCAGCATCCCAGCAACAACTGAATCTGTCGCATAATGTATTATCCGACGATGCTGGGTCGGGACGCTCCGCAGAAGCGGGTACGGACGTCCGAAAATTTCATCCGTTCCGACGGGATACCGAAAGGGATTCGGAGGATTTTGAGCTTTCCCTTTCGGAACAACATATGCTGTTGTGTATGTCATCTGACTTGATCTTCTACAGGTTCTTTCGTCGGACCAGAATGCTGCGATGCCGGATAAGAAACTGATAGTGTCGGTGGACTTAGAAATTTTTGGTTCGGTTCAGGGACATCGTCCCTCAGTTCCGACATAGTCCAATAATGTCACACAAACTTTCGAATTATTGAACGACGCTATATATTTATTATTATATGCTTGCTATTACCAAGCATTTCTGGTTTCTTGTTCGCAAAAGTTACGGAGATTTCTTTCAAAAGTGTGCCTCTGTCGTCATAGTTAATGAAGAGCTAGCGGCAATAAGTGCTCATGGAATATGTCTATCGCCTAAGAGGTCCCTTGTAGGATCGACGGAGTGACATTCGCTAGCTCACCCGGTGTAGCGTACATTCATCGAATGGTTCGGCTGCCGGGTTCGTCCGTTGCGGTCTAGAAAGGAGATTTGGGTGATGCGAGCACTATAATAACTTTAGTACTCACCCAGTGACGGCAGATTGTGGACAGATCGGAGGAAGCCTGTTAGTCCGGTTCCTGGCTCGTCCAGGTCCATCCGGGCTGTGAGCGAGAGAGGTCCCTCTCTCGTCCAACAACATAGGGGACCGCATGTTGTGGTTCAGATATTTTACATTCGGAGCATATGTCCGCCGCTTGGGACGCTCCGTTATATTGACAGTCCGAGAGACTGTCGATAATGCTTCCTCATCCTCACAGCAGTGCACACGACCGCACATTGGCTACGTGACCTCGAGTATCCAACCAGTTTCGTCATTCAGTGATTCCACGGCGAACAGGTCACGCCATCCGGTAGCCAAGGGACACGAGGCCTATACACTCCGTTCGCTCGCATAATAGTAGTATGCAAAGGGTAACAATCACGGAGCTTCCAGCGGCAATGCATCGTAAGACCGCTTCTCCACAGGCCTCAGTGACGGACGTGCTTTCCAAGTTAGCACTGTTTTTCGCAGCATCCCAGCAATCGACAGTTTCTCGGTCGGATCAGGAATTATCCGACGGCGCTGGGTCGGTGCGCTCCGCGGTTGCATTAGGTTCGGACGGCCGAACGCTTTATAGGGTCCGACAGGATGGCGAAAGGCATTCGGACGATTTCGAGTTTTCCCTTTCGGAACATCGGAAGCTGCCATACATTTCTTCCGGCATTATCTTCTAGTGGTTGTTCCTTCGGACTACACTGCTGCGATGTTGGATAAGAGACTTATAGCGTCATTGGACACGGAATTTTGGATCGGTTCAGGGACATTGCCCCTGACTTACCGACACAGTCCAATAATGTCATTAGAACATGTGTATTATTTATCGACGCTATATATATATATAAGCTTGCTACCAAGTATGATAGTTTAGTTTCTTGTCCGCAATGCTCATTTCTGCCTTTTATCATTTATAGGAATAATTTATTTTGGCAGAACAGGGCATACCGAGAGTTCATATGCGTCTAGACGGCGTGGTTAAAGACTGTAAATTATCTTTTTCGCCATCTATGTCTTTTCCAACCACAATGTTGGAAACGACAATGATGTCTAATAAACTTAACTTAGACGCTTTATCATACGTAATCCACCTTACTGAGGCGTTATCATTACGTCTTCAAGAGAAAGAATTCCGGGATATGATCCTCAATGTGATTTCTTTTGAGGGCAGTAGTTTGTTCACGTATAACTCCGCCCTTCAGTGGCTACCTGGAGTTGGTTAGACTTGACGCAGCCCTAGCTACATCCACGCTCGTGGATAGTAAGGTGAAGAACTCTCTCAGAGTCGCTTCGGTCTCGGAGAAGCTTCTCTTCGACGGCAACTTTTCAGCAATCCATGAATTGCTCGATTTACACGTTCTCCTGTCTATCTAGTGTAGCAAGAGATTCAGACTGGGGCAAACATTCGGTGGTTGACTCAGAGAGTGCCACTGCAGTTTCCGGATCCGAGTTTTATAATTATGACGGTTGCCAGTCAAACAGGTTGGGATGCAATATTGATCCCAACGGATTCGAAGTGCCAGGGTCTTTGGGTTCCGCAGTCTCTAGGCAAGCACTTATCTTCCACGGAATAATGTTTTTTAGGCTTGCTTTATGTCATTGGATGAACATTATTCAGAAACGCATGTCCAAATCCTGTCCGATAATACGACAGTAGTGGCGTATCTCCGGAACCAGGGAGGCACTCATTCGTTTCCGTTATTCAATTTAATGGAAAGAATCCTTCTGTTTGTTATAGTACACCAAGTTCTGCTTCGGTCCGTCATATTCCGGGTCGTCTGATTGTATTACCGGACTCCCTTTCACTTAGGGGTCGCTTGTTGCCGTCAGAATGGACTCTCAACAAACAAGTATTCAGTCAGATTTGCTATCAATGGGAGCGCCCAATGATAATTTATTTACGACACAACTTGCTAATCAATTGCAGACGTATGTGTTTACATGTCCGGATCTCTGAGCTTATGTTGTTAACGCTCTATTGATCTAATAGGACGGAATGATAGGATATGCATATCCTCCTGCGCTGTTGTTTCAGCAAGTATTGCTAAGATAAACAACCACAATACATTTCTGTTGATAGCATCTCTGTCTTCACAGAGACCGTGGGTAAATTTACTCTGAGGTCTACTGTGGGACTTAACGCGAAAACTTCCGTCATGAGAGGATCTTTTTTAGCTGGGAAAAATTGTGTCATCTTCATCACAACCCGCAAGGTCTCAACCTTCACGTATTCTGTTGTGTGGTCCTTATTGCATTGTAAGCATTGTACTGGGCGAGCTTTGGACGCGATTTCTTACTGTAGGAGAACCTCTTCTTCGCTATTCTATGCGGCTAAAGTGGAGGCTCTTCCATTGTTGGTGTTGGGATCACTATGTTGATATTGTTGATCCCTCCATACTAGTTATTGCAACTTTCTAGTATACTTGTTTGACAAGATCTATTGCAGCCTGTTACTATTAGGGTTATAGGTTTATGTTATCTCATACCTATGCACTCTATGATAGTTTACAATTGAGTCTTGTGTCTCTTTATCTAAGTCAGTTAGTAACTTTTCAATAAATAGACTTAGAATCATTAGATTAAATTTCTATACGGAATTTAACTTTGGTTCTTATTTAGCTAAGTAATCATTTGAGCCTCTGGAAACAATAGTTTTCAAATTCTGACCTTTTAGACAGTAATTCAGTTGGCTTCTCTTTTACTGAGGAGTCAGTGAACTTCATGCACTATCGGTGGATGATTCTCACTTTCGTAGTTTCGGAATCACTACTTCCTTTACTATTTAGGTTGGATTTTTGCATAAGAGTCAGGCTCCTAATAAATATCCGGAACCTATTGTTATTAAGGTCCTTCCGTCTTCGTACGGGCATAGGCCTTTACTCTGTCCGGTTAGAGTTTATGTATTTTTAAACAGATATCTGTTTATTACTACGGGCGTAAGCTTCTTCTGTCTTTGATGCCTAATAGAAGGACGTTACGCTCCATTCTATTGCTAATGGATTCAATTAACTATCGATACTGCTTATGGTATATCATTGACTCAGCAGTTGTGTTTGAGATTTCGGCTCATGAAGTAAGAGTTCTTCTACATCTTGGGCTTACATTAATAGTGTCGCTATTATAGATTTTTGAAAGCTGCTCATTGCGCTCAGCCATCCACATTCATGAATTTTTATCTCAGAAATATCGACCATTTCTGGAGGCCTCTATTGTTAGGTCTATTATCTACTGCTCAGAATGTCATTCACTTAACAGTTGCTACTATAGCTAGGTAGGCTGTCTGTTTCGGCAGTGACTCCGTTCTGCTGCCCTCTTCGCTCTGGTCTATTTGACCCAGGGCAAGAAAAAGGGGGGGGGGAAGGGTGTTCCCTTGGGTCACCTGTTTTACTATGAAAACAAGGGGATACCTCCTCCGGAGTTAGTAATTCTGAGCTGTTATTGGGATGGTTTTTTAGTGAGAAGTTTATGTTCTAAAAATTCATTCAGGACTTAGTTTTTAAAGTATAGCTTTTTAATATAGCACGTGTCAACGGTCGTTATTATACAATCCTCAGACACTTTTAAGAAGTATAAATAGTCTCTATTCTCTAGACTTACTTTATTTATTGGCTTACTTTAAAAATTATTAGTATAAGGATTATACTAGATATTAATAGAGTACATGGATGTAGGATGCTCAATTTTGGAAGGTGTTGTATCTTTCTGATTTATCATAAATATGAAAGATACATGTAAGGCCTAATACTTCTTTTTCCCTAGAGGGGATGACTCTATTTTATATATTGAGCGTATTCCAACTTGCTCTATGTCCTTGGCCCTCCAGCCTTTTTACTATTCAGCTATGTCTGGGTCATTGGTACAGTATAAAAATGTTAAAAAATTTATAGTAATTTATATATTTTTTATACTTACCAATGACCCAGACAGGGATGGCCCTCCCAGGAGTTGGGAACTCATACCTCCCCGCTGAGTACATAGCGCTTACCAGGCACTGGTTATAAGAATGATTAATGGCGCCAATTTCGGAACATCCTTGACACTGCGCATGCGCAGTAGAGGTGAAGTGTGGAGGGCCATTCAGGACATGTTTTCTTTGGTTTTAGATGCAAATTTTGGGGATTGGGGGGCAAAATTTGTGTTTGGCCCTATATTTTAAGAGTTAGCACCAGCTATGCCTGGGTCATTGGTAAGTATAAAAAATATATAAATTACTATAAATTTTTTAACTTTCTTTAAAAATCTTCTTCAGATCCAGCAGTCGGAATGTTTTGATATTTGGTATGCAGCATCCTTAGGGGGTGAGATTCAAGTTTGTTCAAGCCATGTCCCTGGGTCCATATTTGGACTCACTGTGGGAGCTCGAATTGTAACTTAGTTCAAAATGAGGACTTTTCTTTAAAAATCTTCTTCTTCAGCCATGTCCCTAGATCCATATTTGGACTCACTGTGGGAGCTCGAATTGTAACTTAGTTCAAAATGAGGACTTTTCTTTAAAAATCTTCTTCTTCAGATCCATCAGTCGGAATATTTTGATATTTGGTGTGCAGCATCCTTAGGGGGGTGAGATTCAAGTTTGTTAAAGCCAAGTCCCTGGGTTCATATATGGGCTCCCTGTGGGAGCCTGAATTATAACTTAGTTCAATATGAGGAATATTCTTTAAAAATCTTTTTTTTTTTTAGATCCACTGGTCAGAATCTTTGGATATTTGGTTTAAGCTTTTCTTAGGAGGAGCAGATGCAACTTGTTGAAATCAATTCTCTGGGTTGATATAAAATTTAGGCTACCATGTCAGGTGAGCACCCTCAGGCCCCTTGGGGCCTCTTGTTTTTTATATTTTTACTTTTTGCTTCCAAAACATAGGCGTGTCGCACTCGTTCCAATGAGGGGTCCATAACCTATGTTTTGGAAGCAAAAAATGAAAAATTTTTATACTGTACCAATGACCCAGACATAGCTGGTGCTAACTCTTAAAATATAGGGCCAAACACAAATTTTGCCCCCCAATCCCCAAAATTTGCATCTAAAACCAAAGAAAACATGTCCTGAATGGCCCTCCACACTTCACCTCTACTGCGCATGCGCAGTGTCAAGGACGTTCCGAAATTGGCGCCATTAATCATTCTAAGTTTGGCCCTTCATCAGTTAACATCTGACTGGTCTTTGTGCTTGTAAATCTCAGTTTAAATGATGCCAGACACATAAATATTAGTGAAATGGTGATTCTAAGGAGGATAGAGAAGGAGGAGAGGAAAAATGTGTGACAGAATATTATCAGGGCTGCAACTTAAAATTTTTTAATGAAATTATGTTATGTTACCTATTTTCGAGGCAGCAGCCATTTTGTTGTCATTCTGATTATTTAGTTACACTGATTTTTCAGTATTTTCCTCTCTCCCTGTCCTTTAAGTCCCCCCTTGCTATTCTCCCATGCTTTTGGCGTAGTTTTTGTAATTATTATTACTAAATTTTCTTGGGAGTTTTAGCTGAATAACAGAATGAATTCTGTTCTTTTCCCCATGTTTACGTCTTCACCTACGGGTGGTTAGGCGTTGTGTTCTGCATCTACCATCTGATGTTCTGCAGTTTCTTCCTTGGAAGTCTCTGTTTTGCATCAGATAGTGTATTTTTGGTAACTGATTCCGGGCCTGGGTGCCTGGAGTCTTATTTTAGTGTTTTTACATTCATTGTTTACATTTACAACAGCCCTCTGTGTGAGGGGGGGATTTCTTGAAAATAATATCTTGATGTTATTTTAATTATAACTAGATACATTATTATTGTTCGTAAGTGTTGAATAAATTGTTTAAAATATTTTTAAAATTTTTGTCCACACTTAGGCTTGGGATCCATTGGGGCTCAACGTTACTTTTCAGAAACTTGGGCTGTTTTGAAAAAAATACTTTTTCAAAATATTTTGATTTCAATTATTTTTTCTATATTAATGGATCATATTATTATTATGTATTTTGATTGCCAGGGGTTGGTGCGAGTACCAGGACTTGTTTTCTTTTCACATTGAAAGGATTTTGATCAATTGTAATAAGAGGAAGTCTTCCTCTGACTTTTATAATCATTCTATATGTGGTCAGTGTACTCGCATTAACTCCTGTTCTGTATCGTATGATTTCGATGACAACATGGGAAGCGTATGTCACGGTATGTTAGTGGGGAATTGGACACTCCGGTCCTTTCCCCGCAGGGTCACTCTACTTTATCAATTTCTATTTCAGACGATCAAGATTAGGGTGATGTATCTGTGATGTCTTCCAACAGTGTGCCTCCGTCGTCACAATTAATGAAGGGCTAGCGGAAAAGTGCTCATGTAAATACGCCAATTTCCTAAGAGGACCCTAGTAGGTTCGACGGCCTTTGACGTCCGCTAGCTCGCCCAGTGTAGCGTCCATTCATCGAATGGTTCGGCAGCCGGGTTCGTCCGTTGCGGTCTAGAAGGAGTTTTGGGGTGATGCGAGCACTATAAATCAACCAAATGCACACCCAGTGACGGCGGATTAGAGGGAGAAAGGAGAAAGCCTTTTAGTCCGGTTAATAGCTCGTTCTGGTCCATCCAGACGGCGAGCGAGAGAGGCCCCTCTCTCGTACAACAACATCTGGCCCCAGATGTTGTGGTACAAAATGTTTCACATTCGGAGCATACGTCCGTCGCTCGGGACGCTTCGACATATAGTCAGTCCGGAGTAGACTGTCAATAAGGCTTCCTCATTCTCATGGTAGCGCACACGACCGCTCTTGGCTACGTGACCTCGGATATCCAGTCAGCTTCGCCAGTCAGAGAATCATCGGCGACCAGGTCACACCATCCGGTAGCCAGGGACACGAGGCCTGCAGACTCCGGACGTTCGCATAGGAAGTGTGCGGGAGTCAACGTACACGGAGCTTCCGGCGGCAATGCATCGTAAGACCGCTACTGCACAGGCCTCGGGAACGGACGTGCTTTCCTAAATAGTACAGTTTATCGCAGCATCCCAGCATCAACTGAATCTGTCGCATATTTTTTATCCGACAATGCTGGGTCGGGACGCTCCGCGGAAGCGGGTACGGACGTCCGAAAATTTCATCCGGTCCGACGGGATTCCGAAAGGGATTTGGAGGATTTCGAGCTTTCCCTTTCGGAACAACATATGCTGTTGTGTATGTCATCTGACTTGATCTTCTACAGCTTCTTTCGTCGGACCAGAATGCTGCGATGCCGGATAAGAAACTGATAGCGTCGGTGGACTTAGAAATTTTTGGTTCGGTTCAGGGACATCGTCCCTCAGTTCCGACATAGTCCAATAATGTCACACAAACTTTCGAATTATTGAACGACGCTATTTATATTATTATTATATGCTTGCTATAACCAAGCATTTCTGGTTTCTTGTTCGCAAAGTTACGGAGATGTCTTTCAAAAGTGTGCCTCTGTCGTCATAGTTAATGAAGAGCTAGCGGCAATAAGTGCTCATGGAATATGTCTATCGCCTAAGAGATCCCTTGTAGGATCGACAGAGTGACATTCGCTAGCTCACCCGGTGTAGCATGCATTCATCGAATGGTTCGGCTGCCGGGTTCGTCCGTTGCGGTCTAGGGAGGAGATTTGGGTGATGCGAGCACTATAATTACTTTAGTACTCACCCAGTGACGGCAGATTGAGGACAGATCAGAAGAAGCCTGTTAGTCCGGTTCCTGGCTTGTCCAGGTCCGTCCGGGCTGTGAGCGAGAGAGGTCCCTCTCTCATCCAACAACATAGGGGACCGCATGTTGTGGTTCAGATATTTTACATTCGGAGCATATGTCTGTCGGTCGTGACGCTCCGTTATATTGACAGTCCGAGAGACTGTCGATAATGCTTCCTCATCCTCACAGCAGGGCACACGACCACACATTGGCTACGTGACCTCCAGTATCCGATCAGTTTCGTCATTCAGTGATTCCACGGCGAATAGGTCACGCCATCCGGTAGCCAAGGGACACGAGGCCTATACACTCCGTTCGCTCGCATATTGGTAGTATGCATGGGGTAACTATCACGGAGCTTCCAGCGGCAATGCATTGTAGGACCGATTCTCCTCAGGCCTCAGTGACGGACGTGCTATCCGAGTTAGCACAGTTGTTTCGCAGCATCCCAGCAATCGACAGTTTCTTACTCGAATCAGGAATTATCTGACGGCGCTGGGTCGGTGCGGTCCGCGGTTGCATTAGGTACGGACGACCGAATGCTTTATAGGGTCTGACAGGATGGCGAAAGGGATTCGAAAGATTTCGAGTTTTCCCTTTCGTAGCATCGGAAGCTGCCTTTCATATCTTCTGGCATTATCTTCCAGTGATTGTTATTTCGGATTACATTGCTGCGATGTTGGATAAGAGACTTATAGCGTCATTGGACACGGAATTTTGGATCGGTTCAGGGACATTATCCCAGACTTACCGACGCAGTCCAATAATGTCATTACAACATGTGTTTTATTTTTCGACGCTATATATGCATACAAGCCTGCTACCAAGCATGATAGTTTAGTTTCTTGTCCGCGTTGCTCATTTCTGCCGTTTTATCATTTATACGAATAATTTATTTTGGCAGAGCAGGGCATACCGAGAGTTCATATGCGTCTAGACGGCGTGGTTAAAGACTGGAAATATTCTTTTTCGCCGTCTATGTCTTTTCCAACCACAATGTTGGAAATGACAATGATGTCTAGTAGACTTAACTTAGACGCTTTATCATACGTAATCCACCTTACTGAGGCGTTATCATTACGTCTTCAAGAAAAGATTTACGGGATATTATTCTCAATGTGATTTCTTTTGAGGGCAGTAGTTTGTTCACGTATAACTCCGCCCTTCAGTGGCTGATTGGAGTTGGTTAGACGTGACGCAGCCCTAGCTACATCCACGCGCGTGGATAGTAAGGTGAAGAACTCTCTCAGAGTCGCTTCGTTCTCGGAGAAGCCTCTCTTCGACGGCAACTTTTCAGCAATCCATGAATTGCTCGATTTACACGTTCTCTTGTCTATCTAGTGTAGCAAGAGATTCAGACTGGGGCAAACATTCGGTGGTTGACTCAGAGAGTGCCACTGCAGTTGCCGGATCCGAGTGTTATAGTTATGACGGTTGCCAGTCAAACAGATTGGGATATAATTTTGATCCCAACGGATTCGAAGTGCCAGGGTCTTTGGGTTCCGCAGTCTCTAAGCAAGCAATTATCTTCTGCGGAATAATGTTTTTTAGGCTTGCTTTATGTCATTGGATGAACATTATTCAGAAACGCATGTCCAAATCCTGTCCGTTAATTCGACAGTAGTGGCGTATCTCTGGAACCAGGGAGGCACTCATTCGTTTCCGTTATTCAATTTAATGGAAAGAATCCGTCTGTTGGTTATAGTACACCAAGTTCTGTTTCGGTCCGTCATATTCCGGGTCGTCTGATTGTTTTACCGGACTCCCGTTCACTTAGGGGTCGCTTGTTGCCGTCAGAATGGACTCTCAACTAACAAGTATTCAATCAGATTTGCTATCTATGGGAGCGCCCAATGATGATTTATTTACGACACAGCTTGCTAATCAATTGCAGACGTATGTGTTGGCTTGTCCGGATCTCTGAGCTAATGTTCTTATCGCTCTATTGATCTAATAGGACGGAATGATAGGATACGCGTATCCTCCGGCGCTGTTGTTTCAGCAGGTATTGCTAAGATAAACAACCACTATACATTTCTGTTGATAGCATCTCTATCTTCACAGAGACTGTGGATAATTACTCTGATGTCTACTGTGGGACTTAACGCAAAATCTTCCTCAATGAGAGGATCTTTTTTCGCTGGGTAAATCGTGTCATCTTTATCACAACCCGCAAGGTCGCAACCTTCTCGTATTCCGTTGTGTGGTCCATATTGCATTGTAAGCATTGTACTGGACGAGCTTTGGACGCGATTTCTTACTATAGGAGATCCTCTTCTTCGCTATTCTAAGTTGCAAAAGTTGCAATGAGTAGTATGGAGGGATCACTATGTTCATATTGTTGATCCCTCCATACTACTCATTGCAACTTTTTAGTATACTTGTTTGACATGATCTACTGCAGCCTGTTATTATTAAGGTTATAGGTTTATGTTACCTCATACCTATGCACTCTATGATAGTTTACAATTGAGTCTTATGTCTCTTTATCTAAGTCAGTTAGTAACTTTCTGATAAATAGACTTAGAATCTTTAGATTAAATTCCTATATGGAATTTAACTTCGGTTCTTATATTAGCTAAGTAATCATTTGAGCCTCTGGAAACAGTAGTTTTCAAATTCTGACCTTTTAGACAGTAATTCTGTTGGCTTCTCTTTTACTGAAGAGTCAGTGAGTTTCATGCACTATCGATGGATGATTTTCACTTTCGTAGTTTCGGAATCACTACTTCCTTTACTATTTAGGTTGGATTTTTGCATAAGAGTTAGGCTCCTAATATCCGGAACCTATTGTTATTAAGGTCCTTCCATCTTCAGACGGGCATAGGCCTTTACTCTGTCCGGTTAGAGTTTATGTATTTATAAACAGATATCTGTTTATTACTACGGGCGTAAGCTTCTTCTGTCTTTGATGCCTAATAGAAGGACGTTACGCTCCATTCTGTTGCTAATGGATTCAATTAACTATCGGTACTGCTTATGGTATATCATTGACTCAGCAGTTGTGCTTAAGATTTCGGCTCATGAAGTAAGAGTTCTTCTACATCTTGGGCTTACATTAATAGTGTCGCTATTATAGATTTTTGAAGGCTGCTCATTGCGCTCAGCCATCCACATTCATGAATTTTTATCTCAGAAATATCGAGTCCATTTCTGGAGGCCTCTATTGTTAGGTCTATTATCTACTGCTCAGAATGTCATTCACTTAACAGTTGCTACTATAGCTAGGTAGGCTGTCTGTTTCGGCAATGACTCCGTTCTGCTGCCCTCTTCGCTCTGGGCTATTTGACCCAGGGCAAGAAAAAGGGGGGGGGGGGGGGGTGGGAGGGTGTTCCCTTGGGTCACCTGTTTTACTATGAAAACAAGGGGATACCTCCTCCGGAGTTAGTAATTCTGAGCTGTTATTGGGATGGTTGTTTAGTGAGAAGTTTATGTTTTAAAAATTCATTCAAGTCTTAGTTTTTAAAGTATAGCTTTTGAATATAGCACGTGTCAACGGACATGATTATGCAATCCTCAGACACTTTTAAGGAGTATAAGAGTCTCTATTCTCTAGACTTACTTTATTTATTGGCTTACTTTAAAAATTATTGTATAAAAATTATATTGGATATTAATAGAGTACATGGATGTATGATGCTCAATTTTGGAAGGTGTTGTATCTTTCTAATTTATCATAAATAAGAAGGATACATGTAAGGCCTATTACTTCTTTTTCCCTAGAGGGGATGACTCTATTTTATATTATTGAGCGTATTCCATCTTGCTCTATGTCCTTGGCCCTCCAGCCTTTTTACTATTCAGCTATGTCTGGGTCATTGGTACAGTATAAAAATGTTAAAAAATTTATAGTAATTTCTATATTTTTTATACTTACCAATGACCCAGACGGGGATGGCCCTCCCAGGAGTTGGGAACTCTTGCCTCCCCGCTGAGTACATAGCGCTTACCAGGCACTGGTTATTAGAATGATTAATGGCGCCAATTTCGGAACGTCCTTGACACTGCGCATGCGCAGTAGAGGTGTAGTGTGGAGGGCCATTCAGGACATGTTTTCTTTGGTTTTAGATGCAAATTTTGGGGATTGGGGGGCAAAATTTGTGTTTGGCCCTATATTTTAAGAGTTAGCACCAGCTATGTCTGGGTCATTGGTAAGTATAAAAAATATAGAAATTACTATAAATTTTTTAACTTTTTAGTTATACGAGGATGTTTTTTCCATGTGCCATCTGCAACTCAAGTTAGGTGATGGGTTAAAAAGTCATACTAAGTGGCTAATTTGTGCGTGTGTGTGTCATATGATAAATAGAATATGAAATGAGTGTTTTTCTCATATAATATTTATGAAACTCGTCCGAATTTTCTGTTTGGGCTCGCCAGAGGCTCGCCCAAATGGAAAATTCTTAGACTCGTTTCATAAATATTATATAAGAAAAACACTCATTCCATATCCTCTATATATTCCCAGAGAAAAATATTCACTTAACAAGAGTGTACAATTTACAGGAATTGAGTCATTTTCTATCCTTTAGTTATAAACTGATCATTTATTTTATTATATCTTGATTGATAAGAGCTCATTGAGCTCTGTCAAACCAGATATAATAGATTAAATGCCGATTTTGGATGTATTGAGACAAAAAATATCTGCGGAAAATTCAGTTGATGTCAGAGTAATTCATTGACAGATTACATGCTTTTTTGTTCAATTAACAGGAATTTGCTCTATAATCTATATGCAATTTGTACTGAAGGTATGCTAAATGCTTTGGTGTTTATAAGTTACATACAATCAACAGAGTTATTCAGTTAAAAGATATACAATTAAGTGGTCTCCTCTGCACTTGAAATTGAAATTTCAAACAGCAACTTTATCCCGTAATGAGACTAGGAATTTAACCAATACACTTTTGTTTGACTGAGCGCCGGGCTGTGAGTTCTGCAAAACCAGATTGAAATGGTTTAATTCCAAGTTTCATTACGTCCAAACCTTTCAGTCTGAAATATTGATATTTTGTCAGTGGGCAGTGTTAATTGCAGCAAGTTTTGTGGAAAGGTTGAAAAAGAGTTAAATAAATCTAGTTGTGTATACTTTTTATATGCCCGTCATTTGACAGATGTATTATGTTATGGTGTTGTCTGTCTGTCTGTCTGTCTGTCTGTCCGTCCGTCCGTCTGTCCATCCGTCCGTCCGTCCGTCCGTCTGTCCGTCCGTCCATCCGTCTGTCTGTTTACATGCTACATTGTTCAAACTTTGCACACATGTTGACAGTAATTGCCGTTGTGCATGTGACAAGTGCAGGTAACTCCATTTTATATTTCCAGAATTATACCCCCTTTTAGTACTTGAAACATTACACTATTGTGTCGCCTACTCCAACATTTTACTTGCTTTATTGTTCAAACTTTGCACCCATGTTGATCATCAATTGTCGTTGTGCATGTGATAGGAGCAGATAACATGATTTTATTTTGAAACGACGAGAATCCTCGCCGTTTATAGCTATTATGATCCTCAAAATGTCCTTTTCCTTGTCGCCACCTATCATAAATCGTTATCAATGAAGTTAACCTGTCAATGAATGGATGCTATCATTGTAAACGGCAAGGAGAATCTCCTACAGCAGCCTTGCTTTTATTTTGTGAAGACCTCAGATAGATTATTATGAAAATGTGAAAACAGGTGAATTACCCTTTACCCCAGACAGGGCAGGGGAATGGGCAATGATTGGAGGTGGGGGGGACAGACATAGTCGAGTCAACAAACATTTCAAACTTTACCCCAGAGAAACTTGTGCATGTTCCAATTTTGACGGGCGTATGTTGCCTCGCTAGATGGTGCTCTTGTTTACATACCGCTGATGTTCTATTTTGCATCTTCATCCATTGGAGTATACCACTTAACAGATCCAATTGATGAACTAGCCAGATGGATAGAAAAGCGTTTAACTCAAACAGATTGTTGACAGTGTTCAAGCGGTTCGGTGTCAGTGGTGCCAATTGCACCAACAAAATTATGTTTGGCAAGTAAAATACAGCATTTGGAACCAAAATACCAAACCAAAAATACACTTTTGTTGTGTCTTAACCCTTTACCCAACACAGAGGATATAAAAATTTATTATTTTAAATATCATTTTTTAAACTTTTTAAAAAAATGTCAACAAAACCATATCATGTGACCTCTCATTGGAACGAGCTCAACGAGGGGTCACATGATATGGTTTTGTTGAAATTTTTTGAAAAATAATATTTTTTCAACTGCTGAATTTGCATATTATGCTGGCGGATGCGGTCGATTCATTGGGTAAAGGGTTAAAGGCTTTGTAGTTTATTATTTCAGTCTATCATTTCTGATGAAATTGCTGTCTGCTGACTCAGCCAAGACAGAATTCATGCCTGACAAGTTATCAACGGGTAACGAGCATAATCATAGCTCTTTGTTATGGGGTCAACCGAATAATGGTTTATCCATTTAATTTGAATCTTATCAAAACATTTCTTTGTTACTTAATCTTTTCATCTTGCTTAATTTTTATGCCCCCTGACTTAAGTCGGGTGGCATATAGTGATTGAAGTGTGCATGTGTCCGTGTGTGTGTGTGTCCGAGCCAATAACTCAAAAACTGTTAGGGCCACAGTCATCAAGCTTCACACAATTATAAAGGACCATGAGAGGATGTGTCACACACCATAGCCGGGTCCGTACCTTCAAGGTCAAGGTCACATTTCAAGGTCACACTAAAAATCAATATTCGTGTCTCAGCCATAACTCAGAAACGAATCATAGTACAATTGTTAAACTTTTTACAAATGTTAAGGACAGTCAAAAGGTGTGTCATGTATAATAGTTTCTGCCGCATCTGCAAGGTGAAGGTCACAAGGGGGGGGGGGGGGGGGCATGTGTTACCTTAGTAACATTCTTCTTGTTTTTATAAGCCTTCAGAATGATAGTAAATTATTTTCAACTTGTTTATTTGGAGTGAATCAAGAGAAGAAAGTAAATTATAATCATGAAATTATTTTGTAAACATTATTGTCCCTATATACTGATAAATTCTGTCTTGGTTGATCAGATGCCTTGTACAAATAGCCATGACAAAGGGCGCACCCAACATCCAAGGTATATGAGAGCGTGCAACATCCAGGGTATAAGCGCATGCGAAACATCGGGGTACATGTTTTAAATGAAAGCTTTCTGCGTTTCCTCGCCTCGACATAAAAAACCTGAAAATAGTCACAAATATCATCAGATTTCTGACAATTCAATCATAAAAATAAAATAAGAGCAAATAATTTGTCCCCTGAGTACCAATGTGTTCTATGTGCCAGTAGGCACATAGAAAACATTGGAACTCAGGGGACGATATGTCAATAAAATACTGTTTACTCGTTTCCTTAATGACCCAAGGGATGTAACTCTATCTGTTGTCTTCTGCGATTATAAAAATAAAATAATTATCACAAATTTGGTCCAAGTGTTTGTGGAGCTGAGAAATATGTCCACAAATTTATTTCCACTATGTTTGTGTTGTGTTTCAAATGGGACTAAAACGTTATCTCTGCCAACATGTATGGTATATGGAGATTTAATACCTGGATGTCTCATTTAAACACCTCGCCTATGGCTCGGTGGTTAAAAACCAACATCCAAGTATTAAATCTCCATATACTATACATGTTGGCGGAGATTACTTATAATAATAGCCATCTACTTTTTTTATTTCGTTTTTATTATCAATATTCTTATCATTTGTGAAGTTTTTTTGCAACTACTTAAAAGAGCCAGGTAATACTAAATAAATACTTTATGATTTCAGATGATGCCTTGTTGCATTCAAAGGATAATACATGGTTAATTTGTTCTCATTTGCAATAGATTCCATTTGGCACTAAAAGCATTCATTTTGCACCAAATAAATTCATTTTGCACCAAAAAAAAAATTCCACTTGTCACCCCAAAATTATGAGCTAGCATGAACACTGCTTGTTGATGTCACATATGTATTTGTTTGAAACCCTTCTATTGTCTATTCAGTGGGTTATTTCAAGTTGGTGGTTTAGAATAAAAATAAACAAATTTATTTTTATATCTCCCATACTGGAGCAAAAGAATACCATTGTGGTTATACAAACTAAATAATTTCACTTGAAAGAAAATATGATGCACATCCACAGAAGGGGAAGCTTTCAAGTGGTGGTACCCACACTTCACAATAAAGCCCAAATATAGGTTTCCAGCACCCAACCATTTCAATATGAAAACATCACTTCTGACCAGCTCCAGTCAGTATTACAATATACTGGCTGCAGCTGGCATCAAATTCAATTCTGTTAGAGATATTGTTTGATAAAAAATGCTCTATCACTGGTACAGAATACTTTATTATCAAAAGCTTAGCAGTAAATAATTGTCTGTTAGACATATTGTTTGATAAAAATGCTCTTTCGGTGCACAGAATATATTAACATGTATTATCAAAAGCTTTGAAGTAAATAATTGTCTCTGTAAAACTCTGTCCCTTACAGGCCAATGTACACTCATCCATGTGCTTGTTGCTCAGAATGGGGCATGGAACAGTCTTACAGAGATTAATAATTGTGGTTGTGTATTAACTGGTAGAGTGTTAAATTATTCTTCTGTGGTCATTTGTAAAGCGAGTATTTATTTCAAAGACACTACGCTACCAGCAGGAGGAGACTTATTTTAGCAATATACTGTTCAAAAATAATTGTTTTGTTACAATTCATTGGAGAGTGCCAGTTGGCGCTCTCCAATGAATTGTAACAAAACTAATTTATATTAAGATTTTTTTCTGCTGCTGAGCCGACAACAAACTGGTGTATAACAGAGTACAGCACTTTTCAGCAGAGCCATGATAGTGGCTTCTAGCACTCAACCAGTTAAAGATGGAATACAGTGGAGCCTACTCAATTAGCTATCTCTTAATTGAACAAACATGTAAATTGAATATAACTTTCAAACACGCCATCAGCTTCCGATATAGGCTACTTACTCCCCAGATCGTAATTATTAATAACGCAAACGTCAATGTCCATATTGGAAGCATCCATGAAAAAGTCGACAGGATAACTAGATATATATATATTTACATACTGCATGCAAATAACTATCTCTCAGTTTATACTTCTTATTGTTGGTCTGACACAAGCTGAAACTGTACAACTAATTGGGAGATGACAGGTAGGCAGCCAATCTTGCAATGCCATCTCCCTATGGTATACACTATTCTTTGTATTTCTTTACAAAAACAATTGTTACCTATTACTTTTTTACCACTATGTTCAATGTGTTAACTGTATACCATAAATGAAATCAATAAATCAAAATAATAATAAATAAAACACCAAACCATTTACCATACCTTCAATGCAAGTTTGACCTGTTAATTGTGTATAATGTATAGAGTAATCGCCTGATAAGTCAATAACAAATCTTTTGATCTATCAAAGATATACTGTGATCACCACCAAATTCCCTGATTTATAGACCCTTTTGTCTTTAATACATCCATTATAGGAATTTAATCTCTTATATTTTGCTTGACAGAGCTCCATGAGCTCTATCAAACAAAATATTATAGAATAAATGCTGTTTATCACCAGAATACAGGAAAATGTCCAAATTCTTGTTAATTGGAATACACATGTTAATTAAATATTATCCACAGGTAGATATGGGAAATACACCAAAAAACCGAACCGATACCAGTATCATGGTGATACCAAAAAACCAAACTGAACAAATCATTGAATATCAAAACTTTCTGCATTTTCATATATTTAGATTCACCTATTTTCAATAGGTGAATCTTTCGATATTGCTATTTTTGTTTTTTTTTTGTTTTTTTGTTTTTTTTCTTGCACCGATTTTTGTCCACGCGATTTCTCGAAAACGGCATGTACGATTTCGCTGAAATTTGCAGCAATCCTAGATATCGACCTGTTCTTACTCACCTGGGTAACGAGATTTCCGAAGTTTTTCATTTTCTGCCAAAGCCCCACTAAATGTAGTGCAAATGTAACATATTGGCATATTTCTCAAAAATCCCATGTACGATTTTGCTCAAACTTTCATAATATCTGAAGCGTAATGCTATGCATCAGACCGTATAGGCGGTATCACCCACGTTGACCCCTTTTTGCCGCAATATTCCGAACAAAGTGCATTTTTGGCAAAATTGGCCAATATTCAGTCACGATTTCCTAGCGTTACGATAGAATTTTCTAAAAACAATTACCATGAGAAGATCGAGTATTCACCCTAGAACGATTTTGCTGCTATATGTTATGTTCAAAGTTTTAACCCTCACCTAGTTTGAAGGCTCTGAAGTGAAGTACCCTATTTTTTTTGGTAAAATTCGCCGAATTCAAGTTCACATTAATACCACTTTTCGAATGAGATATTGAGAAACGAATTGCTTGTATCTCTTTATAATTGTCTCCCGAGCATATTTTCTGTTACAAGTCATATTGTAATGTTTGATCCAATGTCCGCCCCGGTGGCATAAAGATAGGTACCGTACGAAAAACTCTCATTTTTAGAGAATTTGGTAAGTTTAAGTGAAAATTTGCTTTACACCTAATTCGTTGAACGCTAAATGTTTCATACAGTTGTATGCAGCAGTTCAAGTGGGACAATTTTTGTTCCGTATCTAATCATAAAAAATTTAACCCTTTGAAGATATGAGTGTTCCCATATAGGTACCATCAGAACACCAAAATCTTTCTAAAATGAGAGCTTTTTTGCATAATTATCATAAACCCCATGAAGGATTGGCCTGAAACTATTCTAATATCTGAGGAATAAGGTAGTGCATCTGGCCACATACGTGGTTTCCTCCGCGTTAACCCTCTTTTCCCACAAAAGTTTAAATAAAGTACAATTTTGGCCAAAGATTAGCCAATGTTCACATATACCTCTTCAGCACTGGAGCCATATTTTCTCAAAAAGAGGACATTGATAAGAGAGGGCATTGATCCTGGAACAATTTTGCTGTTATATGTCTTGTTCAAAGTTTTAACCTTCATGCAGCTTTGGCCCTTTGAAGTGGAGACCCCTTATTTTTATTGCAGAATTCGCCAATTTCGTGTTCACGTTTCTACCAGTTTTCTTCAATTCCAATTTACTGAGCGTTGAATGTTTTGTACAGTTGGGTGCAGTAATGAAAGTATGACAACTTTTGTTCTATATATTATTATGAAAACTTTAACCCTTTGCAAATTTGATAGTTCTCATATAGGTAGCATGGAAGTGTCAAAATCTATTCAAAATGGGTCATTCCAGCAAAATTCGGGTAAACCCTCACAAGGATTGGGCCGAAACTTTTCTACTATCTGAAGTATGATGTAATGCAGCTGGTAACATATCCCATGCGTTAACCCCATTTAACCACAAACGTCCAAAACAAAGTGCACTCTAGGCACAATTGACCAGCTTTCAGAAGCAATTCCTCAGCGCTGGTACCATATTTTCTACAAACATTGACTAGGAGAATAATTTTTTCTGTTATATATAATGTTCATACCTTTTAACTCTCAGTCAGTTTTGGAGTCTTGAAGTGAAGGGTCCTGAGATTTTTGGCAAAATTTGTCAACTTCAAGCTCACTTTTTTACCACTTTCGAATGAGATGTTGGAAACAATTTGCTTGTCTGTATTTATAAGTGACTTTCAAGCATATTTGCTGTCATAAGTTTGGTTGTAAAGTTCAAACCTATGCCCGTCCTGGTTTAATTATGATATGTCCCGTGAGAAAAATTCTCATATTTTTATACTGTACCAATGACCCAGACATAGCTGGTGCTAACTCTTAAAATATAGGGCCGAACACAAATTTTGCCCCCCAATCCCCAAAATTTGCATCTAAAACCAAAGAAAACATGTCCTGAATGGCCCTCCACACTTCACCTCTACTGCGCATGCGCAGTGTCAAGGACGTTCCGAAATTGGCGCCATTAATCATTCTAAGTTTGGCCCTTCATCAGTTAACATTTGACTGAGATTTGTGCTTGTAAATCTCAGTTTAAATGATGCCAGACACATAAATATTAGTGAAATGGTGATTCTAAGGAGGATAGAGAAGGAGGAGAGGAAAAATGTGTGACAGAATATTATCAGGGCTGTAACTTAAATTTTTTTAATGAAATTATGTTAAGTTACCTATTTTCGAGGCAGCAGCCATTTTGTTGTCATTCTTGTTATTTAGTTACACTGATTTTTCAGTGTTTTCCTCTCTCCCTTTCCTTTAAGTCCCCTCTTGCTATTCTCCCATGCTTTTGGCATAGTTTCTGTAATTATTATTACAAAAATTTCTTGGGAGTTTTAGCTGAATAACAGAATGAATTCTGTTCTTTTCCCCATGTTTATGTCTTCACCTACGGGTGGTTAGGCGTTGTGTTCTGCATCTACCATCTGATGTTCTGCAGTTTCTTCCCTGGAAGTCTCTGTTTTGCATCAGATAGTGTATTTTTGGTAACTGATTTCGGGCCTGGGTGCCTGGAGTCTTATTTTAGTGATTTTACAC
This sequence comes from Pictodentalium vernedei, assembly GCA_031216915.1. NCBI lineage: Eukaryota > Metazoa > Mollusca > Scaphopoda > Dentaliida > Dentaliidae > Pictodentalium > Pictodentalium vernedei. The sequence continues at coordinate 648,667,289 of CM062295.1, forward strand.
TCATTGTTTACATTTACAACAGCCCTCTGTGTGAGGGGGGGATTTCTTGAAAATAATATCTTGATGTTAATTTAATCATAACTAGATACATTATTATTGTTCGTAAGTGTTGCATAAATTGTTTAAAATATTTTTAAAATTTTTGTCCACACTTAGGCTTGAGATCCATTGGGGCTCAACGTTACTTTTCAGAAACTTGGGCTGTTCTGAAAAAATATTTTTTCAAAATATTTTGATTTCAATTATTTTTTCTATGTTAATGGATCATATTATTATTATGTATTTTGATTGTCAGGGGTTGGTGCGAGTACCAGGACTTTGTTTTCTTTTCACATTGAAAGGATTTTGATCAATTGTAATAAGAGGAAGTCTTCCTCTGACTTTTATAATCATTCTATATGTGGTCAGTGTACTCGCATTAACTCCTGTTCTGTATCTGATGATTTCGATAACAACATGGGAAGCGTATGTCACGGTATGTTAGTGGGGTATTGGACATTCCGGTCCTTTCCCCGCAGGGTCACTCTACTTTATCAATTTCTATTTCAGACGATCAAGATTAGGGTGATGTATCTGCGATGTCTTCCAACAGTGTGCCTCCGTCGTCACAATTAATGAAGGGCTAGCGGAAAAGTGCTCATGTAAATACGCCAATTGCCTAAGAGGACCCTAGTAGGTTCGACGGCCTTTGACGTCCGCTAGCTCGCCCGGTGTAGCGTCCATTCATCGAATGGTTCGGCAGCCGGGTTTGTCCGTTGCGGTCTAGAAGGAGTTTTGGGGTGATGCGAGCACTATAAATCAACCAAATGCACACCCAGTGACGGCGGATTAGAGGGAGAACGGAGGAAGCCTTTTAGTCCAGTTCATAGCTCGTTCTGGTCCATCCGGACGGCGAGCGAGAGAGGCCCCTCTCTCGTACAAGAACATCTGGCCCCAGATGTTGTGGTACAAAATGTTTCGCATTCGGAGCATATGTCCGTCGCTCGGGACGCTCCGACATATAGTCAGTCTGGAAAGACTGTCAATAAGGCTTCCTCATTCTCATGGTAGCGCACACGACCGCTCTTGGCTACGTGACCTCGGATATCCAGTCAGCTTCGCCAGTCAGAGAATCATCGGCGACCAGGTCACACCATCCGGTAGCCAGGGACACGAGGCCTGCAGACTCCGGATGTTCGCATAGGAAAGTGTGCGGGAGTCAATGTACACGGAGCTTCCGGCAGCAATGCATCGTAAGACCGCTACTGCACAGGCCTCGGGGACGGACGTGCTATCCTAAATAGCACAGCTTATCGCAGCATCCCAGCAACAACTGAATCTGTCGCATATGTTTTATCCGACGATGCTGGGTCGGGACGCTCCGCGGAAGCGGGTACGGATGTCCGAAAATTTCATCCGGTCCGACGGGATACCGAAAGGGATTCGGAGGATTTCGAGCTTTCCCTTTCGGAACAACATATGCTGTTGTGTATGTCATCTGACTTTATCTTCTACAGGTTCTTTCGTCAGACCAGAATGCTGCGATGCCGGATAAGAAACTGATAGCGTCGGTGGACTTAGAAATTTTTGGATCGGTTCAGGGACTTCGTCCCTCAGTTCCGACATAGTCCAATAATGTCACACAAACTTTTGAATTATTGAACGACGCTATATATTTATTATTATATGCTTGCTATTACCAAGCATTTCTGGTTTCTTGTTCGCAAAGTTACGGAGATGTCTTTCAAAAGTGTGCCTCTGTCGTCGTAGTTAATGAAGAGCTAGCGGCAATAAGTGCTCATGGAATATGTCTATCGCCTAAGAGGTCCCTTGTAGGATCGACGGAGTGACATTCGCTAGCTCACCCGGTGTAGCGTACATTCATCGAATGGTTCGGCTGCCGGGTTTGTCCGTTGCGGTCTAGGAAGGAGATTTGGGTGATGCGAGCACTATAATTACTTTAGTACTCACCCAGTGACGGCGGATTGAGGACAGATCGGAGGAAGCCTGTTAGTCCGGTTCCTGGCTTGTCCAGGTCTGTCCGGGCTGTGAGCGAGAGAGGTCCCTCTCTCGTCCAACAACATAGGGGACCGCATGTTGTGGTTCAGATATTTTACATCGGAGCATATGTCCGTCGCTCGGGACGCTCCGTTATATTGACAGTCCGAGAGACTGTCGATAATGCTTCCTCATCCTCACAGCAGTGCACACGACCGCACATTGGCTACGTGACCTCGAGTATCCGATCAGTTTCGTCATTCACTGATTCCACGGCGAACAGGTCACGCCATCCGGTAGCCAAGGGACACGAGGCCTATACACTCCGTTCGCTCGCATATTAGTAGTATGCACGGGGTAACGATCACGGAGCTTCCAGCGGCAATGCATCGTAGGACCGCTTCTCCACAGGCCTCAGTGATGGACGTGCTATCCGAGTTAGCACAGTTTTTTCGCAGCATCCCAGCAATCGACAGTTTCTTGGTCGAATCAGGAATTAACTGACGGCGCTGGGTCGGTGCGGTCCGCGGTTGCATCAGGTACGGACGACCGAACGCTTTATAGGGTCCGACAGGATGGCGAAAGGGATTCGAAAGATTTCGAGTTTTCCCTTTTGTAGCATCGGAAGCTGCCATACATATCTTCCGGCATTATCTTCCAGTGATTGTTATTTCGGACTACATTGCTGCGATGTTGGATAAGAGACTTATAGCGTCATTGGACACGGAATTTTGGATCGGTTCAGGGACATTGTCCCTGACTTACCGACACAGTCCAATAATGTCATTAGAACATGTGTATTATTTATCGACGCTATATATATATATAAGCCTGCTACCAAGCATGATAGTTTAGTTTCTTGTCTGCAGTGCTCATTTCTGCCTTTTATCATTTATACGAATAATTTATTTTGGCAGAACAGGGCATACCGAGAGTTCATATGCGTCTAGACGGCGTGGTTAAAGACTGGAAATATTCTTTTTCTCCGTCTATGTCTTTTCCAACCACAATGTTGGAAACGACAATGATGTCTAATAGACTTAACTTAGACGCTTTATCATACGTAATCCACCTTACTGAGGCGTTATCATTACGTCTTCAAGAGAAAGAATTCCGGGATATTATCCTCAATGAGATTTCTCATGAGGGCAGTAGTTTGTTCACGTATAACTCCGCCCTTCAGTGGCTGCTTGGAGTTGGTTAGACGTGACGCAGCCCTAGCTACATCCATGCGCGTGGATAGTAAGGTGAAGAACTCTCTCAGAGTCGCTTCGTTCTCGGAGAAGCTTCTCTTCGACGGCAACTTTTCAGCAATCCTTGAATTGCTTGATTTACACGTTCTCTTGTCTATCTAGTGTAGCAAGAGATTCAGACTGGGCCAAACATTCGGCGGTTGACTCAGAGAGTGCCACTGCAGTTGCCGGATCCGAGTTTTATAATTATGACGGTTGCCAGTCAAACAGGTTGGGATATAATATTGATCCCAACGGATTCGAAGTGCCAGGGTCTTTGGATTCCGCAGTCTCTAAGCAAGCACTTATCTTCCACGGAATAATGTTTTTTAGGCTTGCTTTATGTCATTGGATGAACATTATTCAGAAACGCATGTCCAAATCCTGTCCGTTAATTCGACAGTAGTGGCGTATCTCCGGAACCAGGGAGGCACTCATTCGTTTTCGTTATTCAATTTAATGGAAAGAATCCTTCTGTTTGTTATAGTACACCAAGTTCTGCTTCGGTCCGTCATATTCCGGGTCGTCTGATTGTATTACCGGACTCCCGTTCACTTATGTGTCGCTTGTTGCCGTCAGAATGGACTCTCAACAAACAAGTATTCAATCAGATTTGCTATCAATGGGAGCGCCCAATGATAATTTATTTACGACACAACTTGCTTGTCAATTGCAGACGTATGTGTTTGCTTGTCCGGATCTCTGAGCTTATGTTGTTAACGCTCTATTGATCTAATAGGACGGAATGATAGGATATGCTTATCCTCCTGCGCTGTTGTTTCAGCAAGTATTGCTAAGATAAACAACCACAATACATTTCTGTTGATAGCATCTCTGTCTTCACAGAGACCGTGGGTAAATTTACTCTGATGTCTACTGTGGGACTTAACGCGAAATCTTCCTCCATGAGAGGATCTTTTTTCGCTGGGTAAAATCGTGTCATCTTTATCACAACCCGCAAGGTCTCAACCTTCATGTATTCCGTTGTGTGGTCCTTATTGCATTGTAAGCATTGTACTGGACGAGCTTTGGACGCGATTTCTTACTATAGGAGAACCTCTTCTTCGCTATACTATGCGGCTAAAGTGGAGGCTCTTACGTCGTTGGTGTAGGGATCACTATGTTGATATTGTTGATCCCTCCATACTACTCATTGCAACTTTTTAGTATACTTGTTTGACAAGATCTACTGCAGCCTGTTATTATTAAGGTTATAGGTTTATGTTACCTCATACCTATGCACTCTATGATAGTTTACAATTGAGTCTTATGTCTCTTTATCTAAGTCAGTTAGTAACTTTTCGATAAATAGACTTAGAATCATTAGATTAAATTCCTATATGGAATTTAACTTCGGTTCTTATTTAGGTAAGTAATCATTTGAGCCTCTGGAAACAGTAGTTTTCAAATTCTGACCTTTTAGACAGTAATTCTGTTGGCTTCTCTTTTACTGAAGAGTCAGTGAGTTTCATGCACTATCGGTGGATGATTTTCACTTTCGTAGTTTCGGAATCACTACTTCCTTTACTATTTAGGTTGGATTTTTGCATAAGAGTCAGGCTCCTAATTAATATCCGGAACCTATTGTTATTAAGGTCCTTCCATCTTCGTACGGGCATAGGCCTTTACTCTGTCCGGTTAGAGTTTATGTATTTATAAACAGATATCTGTTTATTACTACGGGCGTAAGCTTCTTCTGTCTTTGATGCCTAATAGAAGGACGTTACGCTCCATTCTATTGCTAATGGATTCAATTAACTATCGATACTGCTTATGGTATATCATTGACTCAGCAGTTGTGTTTGAGATTTCGGCTCATGAAGTAAGAGTTCTTCTACATCTTGGTCTTACATTAATAGTGTCGCTATTTTAGATTTTTGAAGGCTGCTCATTGCGCTCAGCCATCCACATTCATGAATTTTTATCTCAGAAATATTGAGTCCATTTCTGGAGGCCTCTATTGTTAGGTCTATTATCTACTGCTCAGAATGTCATTCACTTAACAGTTGCTACTGTAGCTAGGTAGGCTGTCTGTTTCGGCAGTGACTCCGTTCTGCTGCCCTCTTCGCTCTGGGCTATTTGACCCAGGGCAAGAAAAAGGGGGGGGGGGGAGGGTGTTCCCTTGGGTCACCTGTTTTACTATGAAAACAAGGGGATACCTCCTCCGGAGTTAGTAATTCTGACCTGTTATTGGGATGGTTGTTTAGGCCATCAAAAAAAGAACCTCTGTTTCTCAGGCCCGTGCGCATGGTCATTTTTGGTGCGCATGCAACCTTTTTATGACACAAAAAAAAATCTTCAAAAAATTTGAAATATTGTGCTCATTTCGGTAAATCGATATCGATGCGTTCGCAAATTTTAAATTGACACACTTCAAGCTTTTTCTACATCATACCTTAATGAAGTGGGTGGGTTCTAGCAATATTCACGACAGAAAGTGTTTTATTCTGTAAAAGGTAAGTCATAATGACAGCAAGAGGGAAGGTGTCTTTCAGTCTGACAACAAACAGTCACAAAGGGGAATGGTCGATTCGCACCACGTTTGATTCGCACCAACCCTCAGAAAGTCTGCAAAGTCAGGTGCTATGTTGAATGGAACACAGTCTCCTGGCATTTATTTTTAGTAACATTTGTATTGTAAATGGCCGTCATTGGGAATTTGTGTACTGTTATTTGAAACCGTTACGAGTTTCCCAGTTAATTTAAATAAATGCATTTGAGATGCAGGATAATTGGATAACTAATAGTAACCGTTGCTTGATATAAAAGTAACTGTCATAGTTGAAAATAAATCGCATATAGGCAGGTATGTGCGGTCAAATTGGTTAATAAAAACACGCAAACATTCGTTTTGTATTTCATTTTCAGATTTCAAAAAAATATGATTTATGGATGAACTGCCCGTTCAAATGGGTTGTGATAATTTTGAATATAATGGGGAAAAATTGCGATTCACGATTTTATTAGGCAGGTTGTGAAACGATTTTTTTTTTTTGGTCAAATAAATCTCTGAAAGTTGGCACTTCGACATTTGATTTGTCCCAGAGACGTTTCAACCCGAGACGTTTCACCCACGAGGCGTTTCGTGACTTTCGTCCTGTGTTATAATTTTCATGTTTCACTGAAAAAACAAACATTCAAACCCCACTTCATTTACAACCCAACACCCCTGTGGTGAATAACCAATATATTTGCGAAATTTTGCATGGTCCACCAGGCGTTTGGGCGGGGGTCAAATTACCACAAACAACCTCTCGGGGAGAAAATAAAAAGAAAAAAAAAAAACCGCCCGCCCGCATGCTTTTTTGGAAAAAATGGCCTGAGAAACAGACAATCAACTTTGTATGGCCTTAGTGAGAAGTTTATGTTTTAAAAATTCATTCAGGTCTTAGTTTTTAAAGTATAGCTTTTGAATATATCACGTGTCAACGGACATTATTATACAATCCTCAGACACTTTTAAGGAGTATAAAGAGTCTCTATTCTCTAGACTTACTTTATTTATTGGCTTACTTTAAAAATTATTAGTATAAGGATTATACTAGATATTAATAGAGTACATGGATGTATGATGCTCAATTTTGGAAGGTGTTGTATCTTTCTAATTTATCATAAATAAGAAAGATACATGTAAGGCCTAATACTTCTTTTTCCATAGAGGGGATGACTCTATTTTATATAATTGAGCGTATTCCATCTTGCTCTATGTCCTTGGCCCTCCAGCCTTTTTACTATTCAGCTATGTCTGGGTCATTGGTACAGTATAAAAATGTTAAAAAATTTATAGTAATTTATATATTTTTTATACTTACCAATGACCCAGACGGGGATGGCCCTCCCAGGAGTTGGGAACTCTTACCTCCCCGCTGAGTACATAGCGCTTACCAGGCACTGGTTATTAGAATGATTAATGGCGCCAATTTCGGAACGTCCTTGACACTGCGCATGTGCAGTAGAGGTGAAGTGTGGAGGGCCATTCAGGACATGTTTTCTTTGGTTTTAGATGCAAATTTTGGGGATTGGGGGGCAAAATTTGTGTTTGGCCCTATATTTTAAGAGTTAGCACCAGCTATGTCTGGGTCATTGGTAAGTATAAAAAATATATAAATTACTATAAATTTTTTAACTTTCGGGGAATTTCGTAAGTTTAAGTGACAATTTTCTCCAATCCTAACCATTTGAGCGCTGAATATCTTACACGTGGCTACATGCAGAAGTCAATATATGTTCTATATTTTATTATGAAACATTTAACCTTTTGACGATATGAAAGTTTCGATATAGGTACTGTCGTAATCTGGTTATTTTCATAAAACCACAGAATATTGCCAAACATGCAATACCAATATAAGCAATTTCGCCAGGAATGGGGTTGCCATTGACAACGTTCTAGTGGTGTGCAAAGATAATAGTATTTTATGTGACTACGGATACAGCTATTCAAAAAGTAATTGTTTACAAAAAACGCGTATTTGTTGTCTTATTTTTCATTCACCTCACTGCAAGAGAACCGTTGATGGAATTTGCCTATGCCAAGGAGAGCGTGTCAGCTATGATATTGTGATTTTTCGATATTTCAAGGCGATTAACTACAGCCCCCCCCCCCCCCCCCCCCAACACACACACACACACCCATGAACCACTAAAACGCCATGTACAGAAGCCAACTGTCTGAGGCGAACCCAATCGGGAATCTTTACCCAAATGGACTTCTCTTCTCAATTCATGCAAATATTTTCGAGTTACTCCCCCTATACTGTACATTTTATCGTCTATTTTGTTTTGATTTGAATGATTGAACTTGAAGGTTGATCGATATCGAACATAAATTACACTTATGGTTGCGTCTCTTTTGATGCACTGGCATAATAAATATGTTATGGAGTTTTCAGTTTTTGGAAACTGCAAGCCTCAGATAGTTTATGAATGGGCGCCAATGGTTGGCGATTTCCCTATTTTTATAGCACCCCAGTACTTCCCCTTCCACACCACACTCCGTTGCGCCCCCGTCAGAATTTTGTAATGGCGTTTTCATCACCCATTGTCAGAGACGCCGGAAGCTCCAAAAAAGTGGGGGGGGGGGGGGGGGGGGGGGGCACAATTTTTTTTCTGGGTAACCGCAGGGTTATAGGACGAAAAATAAATTTTTAGGGGCTCAATGTGAAGGATGGGCGTGGGGCATGGGTTGGAGGGGTACTTTGTCACCAAGTATGTCATGAATACGGAACGAAATTAAGTGCAACTCTCGAAAGGGAATACATGCACACATTTTACCATACTCCAAAATTGGACCCAAATTCCGTAATATAATTTTTGGGTTTGGTAGTCCTTTGGACGTACCAAACCCAACAATTATATTACGGAATTTGGGTCCAAGTTTGGACTAGTTTTACCATTACTACAGTCTGTTATGACAAGTTGTGAACTTGCGATGTGTAATGTCTCAATATATAAAATGGACAGCAACGCCGACACTATTGTGTTGCTTATTTTGTTAGAACTATTACTATCTCCCACAGTCAATGTGGCTATAGGAGCTGTGTACGTTATGTCAGAATACGTCCTGTTAGGGTACTCATCATTGGTGAAAAAGTGGGGGGGCATGTGCCCCCTGTGCCCCCCCCCCCCCCCCCCCCCCCCCCTTGGCTCCACCATCCCTGCCCATTGTTAAATGAAAAGGCATTTGACAACCACCAGCCACCCCCGCGTTTGCTCTCCAAAGTTTGTTTTTTTTTTGGTTATTTCTGCTGACACATTTTGTGTATTAAATGTATACATATTACTAACTTTTCACCCGGAGGGCACCCATGATGGCTCATGGGTTAGAGCATCGAGCTTGAAACCAGAAGGTTGGTGTCGATTGTTGTCTGGCCTGCGTAATTTGCGCTGCGTCATTGCTCTAGACACTTAATCCCAATTACCTTCAGTGGGGCAGGTATGTGTGCTAAGGTGTACTGCATGTTGATGATGCACATGCGTTCAACCGCTGTAACCCTACTTCTGCAAGGTAAGTTGGAGAGTGTAATGGTTGCTCGCCACTGTTCGATGCTTCTCCCAGGATTGCCTGACTTTTTCTGAACCTGCAAAACTGTCCAACATGGCACGACCGTGGCAGCTGAAAGTGTTGAAATAAATAAAAATCCTCACCCGAATGATCTTCTCTTCTCAATTCATGCAAATATTTTCGAGTTACTCCCCCTATACTGTAAATTTTATCGTCTATTTTGTTTTGATTTGAATGATTGAACTTGAAGGTTGATCGATATCGAACATAAATTACACTTATGGTTGCATCTCTTTCGATTCACTGGCATAATAAATATGTTATGGAGTTTTCAGTTTTTGGAAACTGCAAGTCTCAGATAGTTTATGAATGGGCACCAATGGTTGGCGATTTCCCTATTTTTATAGCACCCCAATACTTCCCCTTCCACACCACACTCCGTTGCGCCCCCGTCAGAATTTTGTAATGGCGTTTTCATCGCCTATTGTTAAATGAAAAGGCATTTGACAACCACCAACCATCCCCGCGTTTGCTCTCCAAAGTTGTTTTTTTTTTGGTTATTTCTGCTGACACATTTTGTGTATTAAATGTATACATATTACTAACTTTCCACCCGGAGGGCACCCATGATGGCTCATGGGTTAGAGCATCGAGCTTGAAACCAAAAGGTTGGTGTCGATTGTTATCTGGCCTGCGAAATTTGTGCTGCGTCATTGCTCTAGTATTGAGATTATTTTTCATTTCGATGATTTTTGTCTGACGGGTTTCGCGAAAACGGCCTGTACGATTTTACTGAGATGTGGCACACGTATAGAGTTCCATCTGAAGTTTCTCACCTGTGTCATGGCATTCCTGAAGTTTTTCGTTTTCTGCCAAAACAGTGGAAAATGTAGTGAAAATGACATGTTTTGCCACAATTCTCCAAAACCCTCTGGATGATTTGGCTGAAACTTTCGTTATATTTGTAGCATAACTTACTGAATCTGGCTACAGAGGCGATATTCCTCGCGCTGACCCCTTTTCGCCACAAAATTACGAGCAATGTGCATTTCGGGCAAAATTGGCCAGTTTTCACATGAGATTTCTCAGCACTGCAGCCGAATTTTGTCAAAATGGTGCCCGTGAGAGGATTGGGCCTTCATCCAGGAACAATATTTTTATACTGTACCAATGACCCAGACTTAGCTGGTGCTAACTCTAACAAAACCAGGGCCAAACACAAATTTTGCCCCCCAATCCCCAAAATTTGCATCCAAAACAAAAAGAAATCATGTCCTAAAGGACCTCCATACTACGCCTCTACTGCGCATGCGCAGTGACGCAGACGTCCCGAAATTGGCGCCAAATATCATTCTCTGTTTGGCCCTTCATCAGTCAACATCTCACTGATCTTTGTGCTTGTAAATCTCAGTTTAAAGGATGCCAGACACATAATTTTTGGAGAAAATGTGATTCTAAGGAGGATAGAAGGAGGAGAGGAAAAAGAAGTGACAAAAAATAATCAGGGCTGTACTTAAAATTTTTTGATGAAATTATGTTAAGTTGCCCATTTTCGAGGCATGGGCCTCTTGTTGTCATTCTTGCTAATTGTTGCACTGCTTATTCAGTGTTTCCTCTTCCCTAGCCTTCTAAAGTCCCCCCTTGCAATTCTCCCATGCTTTTGGCATATTTTTGAGAAATTTCATTTCTAAAATTTCCTGGGAGAGTTGCTTGGTTACAGAATGTTTTCTGTTATTTTCCCCATAGTTACGTTTTCACCCATGGGTGTATAACGTTTGTGTTCTGCATCTTCCATCTGATGTTCTGCAGATTCTCCCCTGGGAGTCTCTGTTTTGCATCAGATAGAGTGTAATTTGATGACTGATTCCGGGCCAGTTTTTTCAGTGCCTGGAGTCATGTTTTCTGGTGTTTTTACACTGTTTGTTTACATTTGCAACAGCCTTTTTTGAGGGGGGCTGTTTGCCTTTGCTGTAGTTTATCTCACTATAAGATACATTTATATTATCCGTAAGTGTCTCATTAATTATTTTATATAAATTTAAAATTTTTGACCACACTTTGCCATCGGATCCATCGGGGCTCAATGTTACTTTTCAGCAACTTGGGCTTTGCTGAAAAAATATTTTTTCAAAATTATTTTGATTTGCAATTGTTTTTTCATTTATTATTGGATCATGTTATTATGTATCTTTGTGTCAGGGTTTTTTGCGAGTAACTAGGACTTATTGTTGTTCTTTCACAATGAAGGGACGTTGTTCAAATTGTAATAGGAAGAAATCTTCCTTTGACTTTCATGATCATTGTATTAATTGTAGTCAGTGTTCTCGCATTAATCCCTGTGCTATATGTGAATATTGGGATGAGAAACATTGGAAACGTGTGTCACGATATGTTGTTTCTGGAGAAAGGGCGATGCCGGCTCTTTGTCCGCAAGGTCACTCTACTCTCTCAGTTTCTATTTCAGAGGAACCAGAACAGGGTGATGTTTCCATGTTATCTTCTACAAGTGTGCGTCCGTCGTCACAAATGAATTCAGAGCTAGCGGCAAAAGTGCTCATGGAGATTAGACAAATGTCGTCCGCTAGCTCGCCCGGTGTAGCGTCCATTCACCGAATGGTTCGGCAGCCGGGTTCGTCTGATGCGGTCCAAGAGGAAGTTTTGGGTGATGCGAGCACTATAAACATAATAGATGCACACCCAGTGACGGCGGATAGTAAGCGAGAACGGAGGAAGCCTTTGAGTCCGGTTCCTAGCTCGTCCAGGTCCAGCCGGGCCACGAGCGAGAGAGGCCCCTCTCTCGTACAACAACATCTGGGACCAGATGTTGTGGTACAAAATGTGTCTTTAGCGGAGCATACGTCCGTCGCTCGGGACGCTCCGTTGTATAAGCAGTCCGCAGAGACTCTTAAGGCTTCCTCTTCTCGTCAGCGCACACGACCGCACCTTGGCTGCGTGACCGCCGATATATTACCAGCTTCGCCGATCAAGGATTCTTCGGCGACCAGGTCACACCATCCGGCAGCCAGGGATTCGAGACCGATGGACTCCGGACGTTCGCATAGGAAAAGTATGCGGGAGCCATCTGATGCGGAGCTGCCCTCGGCGAAGCAGCGAAAGACTGCGCCTCCGCAGGTCTCGATGCCGGACATTCTTGTGCAGATAGCACAGCTTATCGCAGCATCCCAGCAGCCGACAGAAACGGTGTCGGATCGAGAATTATCCGACGGCGCTGGGTCGGTACGCTCCGCCGAAGCATCGGGGGCGGACGACCTGGAACATCATGAGGTCCGACCGGATGGTGAAAGGGATACGGATGACTTGGAGCTATCCCTTTCGGAACAACATAAAGCTGCCGTGGACTTCATCCGGCACTTTCTCCCTCAAGTTGTTCCGTCGGGCCAGACTGCTGCGGTTCCGGACAAGAGAATTATAGCGTCATTGGACTCTGAATTTTTTGAGCGGTTCAGGGACATCGCTCCCGAGTTTCCGTCGCAGTCCAATAATGTTGCAAGAACATTTGAATTATTGAACGACGCTATATTTAAACTTGCTTCCAGGACGGGGAAAGCAGGTTTCTTGTCCGCTAATACTCTCAACCTGCATTTCATTAATGCAAGGAATAAATTCTATACGGCAGGACAGGGTATACCGAGAGTTCCTCTGCGTATGGATGATGAGGCGGAAGACTTAGAGCTATCATTACCGTCGTCAGCTTCTATTCCAACCGCGGTGTTGGAAACAGCTATTGCGTCTAACAGAGCCAATTTAGAGGCCTTATCTTACGCAGATCACCTTACTAAGGCGTTATCACTGCGCCTTCAGGGGAAAGAGTTTCAGGATATACAATCCTCTTTAAGACTTCTTTTAAGGGCAGTAGCTTATTCCACGTGTAACTCCGCCCTTTCAGTGGCAAATCTGGAGTTGGTTAGACGTGACGCAGCCCTAGCTACATCCACACTAGTGGATTCTAAGGTGAAGAACTCTCTTAGAGTCGCTTCGGTCTCAGGAGAACTTCTCTTTGACGGCAAGCTTTCCGCTATTTATGATAAAATTACAAAGAAACCTAAGGATTCTCTGTTGTTCAAATCTGCTCCTAAGAAGTCGGATACAGCAGACACGAATAAGACAGGCACTTCTGGGTCTAATGCGCCCAAGAGAGGTTCCTATAGAGGTTCCGGTGCGTCCTCTTGGTCTTATTCGAGAGACCATCAGGATAGCGACTCTCGTTCGGGACGTCCTTCAGGCCGGGACAATCGGTCTGACGCCCCGAGGTCGACGGGGCGAGGTGCGGGTCGTGGAAGACGTGGTTTCTCCTACCGCAGGCCTCGCAGGTCCAGGAGGTGATGGCTTAAACCTCTATCGCGTTCCGGTTGGCGGAAGGTTGTCGAGCTTTTCACAACAATGGGCGTCGATTATGGACGACCCTTGGGTGAGAGGAGTGACTTCGGAAGGTCTAAAGATATCCTTCAAACGAAAGCCTCCATTAACTCGAAGTCCAAAGTGGACTCATCTTCCGTCAAATCCACAGAAAAGAGACGCTCTGTTATCAGAGGTGCAGTCTCTTTTAATGAAGAACGCGGTAGAGGTCGTAGAAAACCAGGAATCTCCGGGATTCTACAGCCATCTGTTTCTGGTTCCGAAACCAGACGGCTCGTTCCGTCCAGTCATAGATTTGAGCTGGATAAACAAGCTGATCGTCGCTCCAAAGTTTTATATGGAGACGATTCGATCGGTCAGAGTATTCGGGTGAACGATTATGCAACGAGCATAGATCTCAAAGATGCGTACTTTCACGTCATGGTACATCCGACATTCCGAAAGTATCTACGCTTCGCAGTCCTAGGAGTGGTGTATCAATTCCGGGCGATGTGCTTCGGATTGAATCTAGCACCCTGGGCTTTCACTCGGGTAATGAACTCCGTAACGATCTACTTCCGAGCTCATTCGTCTGCGGTAACGTCGGCCTACCTGGACGACATTCTTCAGAGGTACGGCAACGAGTTAACGCTTCACAACGATGTTCAGAATCTTCTTCTATTGCTCCGACGTCTCGGTTTTATAGTAAACGAAGAGAAGTCGGATCCGGTGCCGCCCAAGTCATTCACTCATCTGGGAATGAGCTTCGAGACGCACAACAATCTCATTCGTCTGCCGTTAACCAGAGCGAAATTAGTCAGTTGTTACGCTCGCAATTGCCTGCACGCAGACAAAGTCACGGCGAGAGAATTTATGAGACTGATAGGTCTGTGCGGAGCCGCCGCGGATCTCATTCCGATGGGGCGGTTACGCACATGTCCTCTTCAAATTTTCTTGACTCAGAATTGGAGTGTGAAAATTCATTCGCTCGATGTAGACGTTCTCTTGTCAGATCAAGTGAAACAAGAGATTCAGACTTGGGCAAACATTCAGTGGTTAACTCAGGGAATTCCGCTGCAGTTGCCGGATCCGAGTTTTACCGTTATGACGGATGCCAGTCAAACAGGTTGGGGTGCATCATTAATCCCAACGGATTCGAGATGCCAGGGTCTTTGGGATCCGCAATTCCTGGGCAAGCACATAAACATCAAGGAAATGATGTCAATTTGGCTTGCGTTTCGTCACTGGATGGACATTATTCACGATGCTCATGTCCAAATCCTATCCGACAATACGACAGTAGTGGCGTATATACGGAATCAGGGAGGCACTCATTCAGTTCCGTTGTTCAATCTAACGGAAAGAATCCTTCTGTTTGCGCTAGAACATCACGTTCTTCTTTCGGTCCGTCACATACCGGGTCGTCTGAATGTGCTAGCAGACTCCCTTTCACGAAAGGGTCGCTTGTTGCCGTCGGAGTGGACTCTCAACAAACAAGTATTCAATCAGATTTGCTACCAATGGGAACGGCCAATGATAGACTTATTTGCGACACATCTCAACAATCAGTTGCAGACGTATGTGTCTCCGTGTCCGGATCCAAGAGCATTTGCAGTAGTCGCTCTGTCGATCCCTTGGGACGGAATGATAGGATATGCGTATCCTCCAGCGCCGTTAATTCAACAAGTATTGCTAAAGATAAAACAATCTCAATGCAAGATTCTGTTGGTAGCATCTCTGTCGCCACAGAGACCGTGGATAAATCTACTCAGGTGTCTGTTGTGGGACCTACCGCGGAAGCTTCCTCCACAGGAGGATCTTCTTTCGCAGGGAAAATCGCGCCAACTCCATCACAACCCGCAAGGTCTCAACCTTCACGTTTTTCCGTTGTGCGGTCCTTCTTGCATGGCAAGCACTTTACAGGACGAGCAGTGGACGCGATTTCTAACTGTAGGAGGACCTCCTCTTCGCTAAACTATGCGGCTAAGTGGAAGGTTTTTCGTCGTTGGTGTAGGGATCATTCTGTAGATATATTCGTTCCCTCTATACCAGACATTGCAAACTTTCTAGTATACTTGTTTGACGAAATCAAACTGCAGCCTGTTACTATAAAGGGTTATAGATCTATGTTATCTGATACCTATGCACATCATGATAGTTTACAAATTGGATCTAATGTCTCTTTATCTAAGTTGGTTAGAAACTTTTCGATAAATAGACCCAGAACTCTTAGATTAATTCCTAAGTGGAATTTAGCTTGGGTTCTTCTTAAATTGAAGGAAAAGCCATTTGAACCTCTTGGGACAGTAGATTTCAAATTCTTATCTTATAAGACAGCTTTTCTCTTAGCTTTCTCTTCTGCTAGAAGAGTCAGTGAGCTTCATGCACTATCGGTGGATGATTCTCATTATCGTAGTGTTGGGAACACTATCACCTTCACTACTAATGTGGGTTTTTTAGCTAAGAATCAGGCTCCTAATAAATATCCGGAACCTATTGTTATTAAGGCTCTTCCGTCTTCAGACGGGCGTAGGCCTTTACTCTGTCCTGTTAGAGCATTACGTATCTATAAACAGAGATCTCAGTTTATCAGAAAGGGACGGAAACGTTTCTTTCTGTCTTTGATGCCTAATAGAAAGGACATTTCAGTCCATTCTATTGCTAGATGGATTCAATTAACTATCCGTACTGCTTATGAAGATTTATCTTCTTCTCAGCAGTCTGTGCTTAAGATTTCTGCTCATGAAGTAAGAGCTCTTTCTACTTCCTGGGCTTATGCTAATAGTGTTGCTATTACAGATTTAATGAAGGCTGCTTATTGGTCTCAGCCATCCACATTTACGAATTTTTATCTCAGAAATATTGAGTCCATTTCTGGAGACCTGCATTGTTTAGGTCCGTTATCTGTTGCTCAGAATGTCGTCCACTAAACAGTTGCAACTATAGTTATGCAGGCTTTCTGTTCCGGCAGTGACTCCGTCCAGCTGCCCTCTTTGCTCTGGGCTATTTGACCCAGGGCAAGGGGAAGGGGGGGGGGGGGGGGGCGGGTGTTCCCTTAGGTCACCTGCTTTATAGTGAAAAGCAAGGGAATGCCTCCTCCAAGTCAGTATTTCTGAGTCGCTTCCAGGATGGTTTTAAAGTGTAATATTAATGTTAAAATTCATTCATGTCTTATTTTTAAAGTGTAGCTCGGTGTGAAGCATTTGTATATGTCAAGTGTCAAATGGGCTTTAATATACAATACTCGGACACTTTTAAATGACTATAAAGAGTCTCAATTCTCTGGACTACTTTATTTATTGGCTTGCTTTAAAAATAATTAGTATAAGGGTTATACTGGATGTTAATAGAGAACATGAATGTTATTGTGCTCAATTATTAAGGGTAGTGTATCTTTCTAATTTAATATTAAATAAGAAAGATACATGTAAAGCCTAATACTCCTTTTCTCCTCAAGTGGTTACCTCTTTACTATATAGTTGAGCTTATTGGATTTTCCTCTATGTCCTAGGCCCTCCAACCTGTTTACTATTCAGCTAAGTCTGGGTCATTGGTACAGTATAAAAATGTTAAAAAATTTATAGTAATTTATATATTTTTTATACTTACCAATGACCCAGACGGGGATGGCCCTCCCTGGAGTTGGGAACTCTTGCCTCCCCGCTGAGTACATAGCGCTGACCAGGCACTGCCAGTAAGAATGATATTTGGCGCCAATTTCGGGATGTCTGCGTCACTGCGCATGCGCAGTAGAGGCGTAGTATGGAGGTCCTTTAGGACATGATTTCTTTTTGTTTTGGATGCAAATTTTGGGGATTGGGGGGCAAAATTTGTGTTTGGCCCTGGTTTTGTTAGAGTTAGCACCAGCTAAGTCTGGGTCATTGGTAAGTATAAAAAATATATAAATTACTATAAATTTTTTAACTTTCCTGTTACATGGTTTATTCAAAGTTTTAACCTTCACCCAGTATTCGGGCCTAGAATTAGAGTACCCTAAAATTCTTCGTAAAACTGGTTCATTTGGAGGTCACCTTTCGGCCATTTTCGAATGTAATATCGAAAAATGATTTAAATGGTCGTATTCACAATTGCGTACCGAGCATATTTGCTGTTGTAAGTTTGGTTGTAAAGTTTAACACTATGCTCATTCTGTTTGCATAAAGATAGGTGCAGTCCAAAAAAACTCTCATTTTTCAGAATTTGGTAAGTTTAAGTGACGATTTACTCCATTCCTAATTGATTGAGTGCTGAATGTTTTCTATGGCTGTATGCAGCAGTCATAGTGTGACAACTTTTGTTTTATATGTCATTATTAAAAGTTTAACCCTTAAGCAGATTCGAGACTGCCCATATGGGTACGGTCGGAATAATGGATATATTTTTATACTGTACCAATGACCCAGACATAGCTGGTGCTAACTCTTAAAATATAGGGCCAAACACAAATTTTGCCCCCCAATCCCCCAAATTTGCATCTAAAACTAAAGAAAACATGTCCTGAAAGGCCCTCCACACTTCGCCCCTACTGCGCATGCGCAGTGTCAAGGACGTTCCGAAATTGGCGCCATTCATCATTCTAAGTTTGGCCCTTCATCAGTTAACATCTGACTGATCTTTGTGCTTTTAAATCTCAGTTTAAATGATGCCAGACACATAAATATTAGTGAAATGGTGATTCTAAGGAGGATAGAAAAGGAGGAGAGGAAAAGAATGTGTGACAGAATATTATCAGGGCTGTAACTTAAAATTTTTTAATGAAATTATGTTAAGTTACCTATTTTCAAGGCAGCAGCCATTTTGTTGTCATTCTGATTATTTAGTTACACTGTTTTTTCAAGTGTTTTCCTCTCTCCCTGTCCTTTAAGTTCCCCCTTGCTATTCTCCCATGCTTTTGGCATAGTTTCTGTAATTATTATTACTAAAATTTCTTGGGAGTTTTAGCTGAATAACAGAATGAATTCTGTTCTTTCCCCATGTTTACGTCTTCACCTACAGGTGGTTAGGCGTTGTGTTCTGCATCTACCATCTGATGTTCTGCAGTTTCTTCCCTGGAAGTCTCTGTTTTGCATCAGATGGTGTATTTTTGGTAACTGATTTCGGGCCTGGGTGCCTGGAGTCTTATTTTAGTGTTTTTACACTCATTGTTTACATTTACAACAGCCCTCTGTGTGAGGGGGGGATTTCTGAATAATAATATCTTTATGTTATTTTAATCATAACTAGATACATTATTATTGTTCGTAAGTGTTGAATAAATTGTTTAAAATATTTTTAAAATTTTTATCCACACTTAGGCTTGGGATCCATTGGGGCTCAACGTTACTTTTCAGAAACTTGGGCTGTTCTGAAAAAATATTTTTTCAAAATATTTTGATTTCAATTATTTTTTCTATATTAATGGATCATATTATTATTATGTATTTTGATTGCCAGGGGTTAGTGCGAGTACCTGGACTTGTTTTCTTTTCACATTGAAAGGATATTGATCAATTGTTTTAAGAGGAAGTCTTCCTCTGACCTTATTATCATTCTATATGTGGTCAGTGTACTCGCATTAACTCCTGTTCTGTATCGTATGATTTCGATGACAATATGGGAAGCGTATGTCACGGTATGTTGTTGGGGATTTGGACACTCCGGTCCTTTCCCCGCAGGGTCACTCTACTTTATCAATTTCTATTTCAGACGATCAAGATTAGGGTGATGTATCTGTGATGTCTTCCAACAGTGTGCCTCCGTCGTCACAATTAATGAAGGGCTAGCGGAAAAGTGCTCATGTTATACGCCAATTGCCTAAGAGGACCCTAGTAGGTTCGACGGCCTTTGACGTCCGCTAGCTCGCCCGGTGTAGCGTCCATTCACCGATTGGTTCGGCAGCCGGGTTCGTCCGTTGCGGTCTAGAAGGAATTTTGGGGTGATGCGAGCACTATAAAATTAACTTAATGCACACCCAGTGACGGCGGATCGGAGGGAGAACGGAGGAAGCCTTTTAGTCCGGTTCATAGCTCGTTCCGGTCCATCTGGACGGCAAGCGAGAGAGGCCCCTCTCTCGTTCAACAACATCTGGCCCCAGATGTTGTAGTACAAATGTGTCGCTAGCGGAGCATACGTCCGTCGCTCGGGACGCTCCGTTGTATAGGCAGTCCGCTGAGACTGCTAAGGCTTCCTCTTCTCGTCAGCGCACACGACCGCACCTTGGCTGCGTGACCGCCGATATATTACCAGCTTCGCCGATCAAGGATTCTTCGGCGACCAGGTCACACCATCCGGCAGCCAGGGATTCGAGACCGATGGACTCCGGACGTTCGCATAGGAAAAGTATGCGGGAGCCATCTGATGCGGAGCTGCCCTCGGCGAAGCAGCGATAGACTGCGCCTCCGCAGGTCTCGACGCCGGACATTCTTGTGCACATAGCACAGCTTATCGCAGCATCCCAGCAGCCGACAGAAACGGTGTCGGATCGAGAATTATCCGACAGCGCTGGGTCGGTAGCCGGGGACTTGAGGCCTGCAGACTCCGGACGTTCGCATAGGAAGTGTGCGGGAGTCAACGTACGCTGAGCTTCCAGCGGCAATGCATCGTAAGTCCGCTACTGCACAGGCCTCGGGAACGGACGTGCTTTCCTTAATAGCACAGTTTATCGCAGCATCCCAGCATCAACTGAATCTGTCGCATATATTTTATCCGACGATGCTGGGTCGGGACGCTCCGCGGAAGCGGGTACGGACGTCCGAAAGTTTCATCCGGTCCGACGGGATACCGAAAGGGATTCGGAGGATTTCAAGCTTTCCCTTTCGGAACAACATATGCTGCGATGCCGGATAAGAAACTGATAGCGTCGATGGACTTAGAAATTTTTGGTTCGGTTCAGGGACATCGTCCCTCAGTTCCGACATAGTCCAATAATGTCACACAAACTTTCGAATTATTGAACGACGCTATATATATTATTATTTTATGCTTGCTATCCAAGCATTTCTGGTTTCTTGTTCGAAGAGTTATGGAGATGTCTTTCAAAAGTGTGCCTCTGTCGTCATAGTTAATGAAGAGTTAGCGGCAATAAGTGCTCATGGAATATGTCTATCGCTTACGGAGTGACATTCGCTAGCTCACCCAGTGTAGCGTACATTCATCGAATGGTTCGGCTGCCGGGTTCGTCCGTTGCGGTCTAGGAAGGAGATTTGGGTGATGCGAGCACTTTAATTACTTTAGTACTCACCCAGTGACGGCAGATTGAGGACAGATCGGAGGAAGCCAACAACATAGGGGACCGCATGTTGTGGTTCAGATATTTTACATTCGGAGCATATGTCCGTTGCTCGGGACGCTCCGTTATATTGACAGTCCGAGAGACTGTCTTTAATGCTTCCTCATCCTCACAGCAGGGCACACGACCGCACATTGGCTACGTGACCTCGAGTATCCGATCAGTTTCAGCATTCAGTGATTCCACAGCGAATAGGTCGCGCCATCCGGTAGCCAAGGGACACGAGGCCTATACACTCCGTTCGCTCGCATATTGGAAGTATGCACGGGGTAACGATCTCGGAGCTTCCTGCGGCAATGCATCGTAAGACCGCTGCTCCTCAGGCCTCAGTGACGGACGTGCTATCCGAGTTAGCACAGTTGTTTCGCAGCATCCCAGCAATTGACAGTTTCTCGGTCGAATCAGGAATTATCCGACGGCGCTGGGTCGGTGCGGTCCGCGGTTGCATCAAGCTACGGACGACCGAACGCTTTATAGGGTCCGACAGGATGGCGAAAGGGATTCGAAAGATTTCGAGTTTTCCCTTTAGTAGTATCGGAAGATGCCTTTCATATCTTCTGGCATTTCTTCCAGTGATTATTTTTCGGACTTCATTGCTGCGATCTTGGATAAGAGACTTATAGCGTCATTGGACTCGGATTTTTTGATCGGTACAGGGACTTTGTCCCTGACTTACCGACGCAGTCCAATATTGTCATTACAACATGTGTTTATTTTTCGACGCTATATATTTATATATATATACAAGCCTGCTACTAAGCATGATAGTTTAGTTTCTTGTCCGCGTGGCTCATTTCTGCCATTTTATCTTTTTTACAAATAGTTTATTTTGGCAGAGCAGGGCATACCAAGAGTTCATATGCGTCTAGACGGTGTGATTAAAGACTGCATATATTCTTTTTCGCCGTTTATGTCTTTTCCAATTTCAATGTTGGGAACGACATTATGTATAGTAGACTTAACTTAGACGCTTTATTATACGTAATCCGCCTTACTGAGGCGTTATCATTACGTCTTCAAGAAAAGATTTACGGGATATTATTCTCAATGTAATTTCTTTTGAGGGCAGTAGTTTGTTCACGTATAACTCCGCCCTTCAGTGGCTGATTGGAGTTGGTTAGACGTGATGCAGCCCTAGCTACATCCACGCGTGGATAGTAGGTTAAGAACTCTCTCAGAGTCGCTTCGTTCTCGGAGGAGCTTCTCTTCGACGGCAACTTTCCGGCAATCCATGAATTGCTTGATTTATACATTGTCTTGTCTATCTAGTGTTACAAGAGATTCAGACTGGGGCAAACATTCGGTGGTTGACTCAGAGAGTGCCGCCGCAGTTGCCGGACCCGAGTGTGGCTGTTATGACGGTTGCCAGTCAAACAGATTGGGATATATACTGATCCCTACGGATTCGAAGTGCCAGGGTCTTTGGGTTCCGCAGTCTTTTAGCTATCAGTTTAACTTCCGCGGAATAATGTTTTTTAGGCTTGCTTTATGTCATTGCATGAACATTATTCAGAAACGCATGCCCAAATTCCTGTCCTTTAATTCGACAGTAGTGGCGTATCTCCGGAACCAGGGAGGCACTCTTTCGTTTCCGTTATTCAATTTAATGGAAAGAATCCGTCTGTTGGTTATAGTACACCAAGTTCAGTTTTGGTCCGTCATATTCTGGGTCGTCTGATTGTTTTATCGCACTTCCGTTCTCTTACGGGTCGCTTGTTGCTGTCAGAATGGACTCTCAACAAACAAGTATTCAATCAGATTTGCTATCTATGGGAGCGCCCAATGATGTTTTATTTATGACACAGCTTGCTAATCAATTGCAGACGTATGTGTTGGCTTGTCCAGATCTCTGAGCTAATACTGTTAACGCTCTATTGATCTATAGGACGGAATGATAGGATACGCGTATCCTCCGGCGCTGTTGTTTTAGCAGGTATTGCTAAGATAAACAACCACAATACATTTCTGTTGATAGCATCTCTATCTTCACAGAGATCATGAGTAATTTACTCTCTTGTCTACTGTGGATCTTAACGTGAAATCTTCCTCTATGTGAGGATCTTTTTTCACTGGGTAAATCGTGTCATCTTTATCACAACCAGCAAGGTCGCAACCTTCATATATTCCGTTGTGTGGTCCGTATTGCATTGTAAGCACTGTACTGGACGAGCTTTGGATGCGATTTCTTACTATAGGAGATCCCCTTCTTCGCTATTCTATGCGACTAAAGTGGAGGCTCTTCCGTCGTGGTGTAGGGATCATTATGTTCATATTGTTGATCCCTCCATACTACTCATTGCTATTTTTTTTTAGTATACTTGTTTCACAAGATCTACTGCAGCCTGTTGTTATTTAGGTTATAGGTTTATGTTACCTCATACCTATGCACTCTACGATAGTTTACAATTGAGTCTTTTGTCTCTTTATCTAAGTCAGTTAGTAACTTTTTGATAAATAGACTTAGAATCTTTAGATTAAATTCCTATACGGATTTTAACTTCGGTTCTTATTTAGCTAAGTAATCATTTGAGCCTCTGGAAACAGTAGTTTTCAAATTCTGACCTTTTAGACAGTAATTCTGTTGGTTTCTCTTTTACTGTAGAGTCAGTGAGTTTCATGCACTATCGATGGATGATTTTCACTTTCATAGTTTCGGAATCAATACTTCCGTTACTATTTAGGTTGGATTGTTGCATAAGAGTTAGGCTCCTATTATCCGGAACCTATTATTTTAAGGTCCTTCCGTCTTCGTATGGGCATAGGCCTTTACTCTTTCCGGGTACAGTTTATGTATTATAAACAGATATCTGTTTATTACAAGGGCGTAAGCTTCTTCTGTCTTTGATGTCTAGTAGAAGGACGTTACGCTCCATTTTATTGTTAATGGATTCTATTAACTAGCGTACTGCTTATGGTATATCATTGGCTTAGCAGTTGTGCTTAAGATTTCGGCTCATGAAGTAAGAGTTCTTCTACTTCTTGGGCTTACATTAATAGTGTTGCTATTATAGATTTTTGAAGGCTGCTCATTGCGCTCAGCCATCCACATTCATGAATTTTATCTCAGAAATATTGAGTCCAT
Organism: Pictodentalium vernedei; assembly: GCA_031216915.1. NCBI lineage: Eukaryota > Metazoa > Mollusca > Scaphopoda > Dentaliida > Dentaliidae > Pictodentalium > Pictodentalium vernedei. Next base: position 648,691,207 of record CM062295.1, read on the forward strand.
TTCTGGAGGCCTCTATTGTTAGGTCTGTTATCTACTGCTCAGAATGTCATTCACTTAACAGTTGCTACTATAGCTAGGTAGGCTGTCTGTTTCGGCAGTGTCTCCGTTCGGCTGCCCTCTTCGCTCTGGGCTATTTGACCCAGGGCAAGAAAAAGGGGGGGGGGGGGGGGGGGGGGGGTGTTCCCTTGGGTCACCTGTTTTTACTATGAAAACAAGGGGATACCTCCTCCGGAGTTAGTAATTCTGAGCTGTTATTGGGATGGTTGTTTAGTGAGAAGTTTAAGTTTATAAAATTCATTCAAGTCTTAGTTTTTAAAGTATAGCTTTTGAATATTGCATATGTCAACGGACATGATTATGCAATTCTCACACACTTTTAGGAGTATAAGAGTCTCTATTCTCTAGACTTACTTTATTATTGGCTTACTTTAAAAATTATTAGTATAAGGATTATTGGATATTAATAGAGTACATGGATGTATGAAGCTCAATTTTTGGAAGGTGTTGTATCTTTCTAATTTATCATAAATAAGAAAGATACATGTAAGGCCTATTACTTCTTTTCCCTACAGGGGATGACTCTATTTTATTTTATTGAGCGTATTCCATTTTGCTCTATGTCCTTGGCCCTCCAGCCTTTTTACTATTCAGCTATGTCTGGGTCATTGGTACAGTATAAAAATGTTAAAAAATTTATAGTAATTTATATATTTTTTATACTTACCAATGACCCAGACGGGGATGGCCCTCCCAGGAGTTGGGAACTCTTGCCTCCCCGCTGAGTACATAGCGCTTACCAGGCACTGGTTATTAGAATGATAAATGGCGCCAATTTCGGAACGTCCTTGACACTGCGCATGCGCAGTAGGGGCGAAGTGTGGAGGGCCTTTCAGGACATGTTTTCTTTAGTTTTAGATGCAAATTTTGGGGATTGGGGGGCAAAATTTGTGTTTGGCCCTATATTTTAAGAGTTAGCACCAGCTATGTCTGGGTCATTGGTAAGTATAAAAAATATATAAATTACTATAAATTTTTTAACTTTCATAAAATCACTGAATATTGACAAGCGTGCAGTGATAGTTTGGAATAGAATATCCGAAAATGCTTTCGAAATTCGTATTCGCAGTTCAATTCCAAGAATATCTCCTGTTCTAAGGTTGCTGTAAAGTTTAACGCAGTCCCTGTCTCGGATGCATAAAGGTAGGTGCCGTCTAAAAAAACTCTCATTTTTTTCAGAATTTCTCTGGTTTAAGTGACAATTTACTCCATTCCTAATTCATTGAGCGCTGAATGTTTTCCATGCCTGCATGCAGCAAGCATAGCACGACAACTTCTGTTTTATACGTTATTATTAAAAATTTAACCCTTACAGATGTAGGAGTTCCCATGTGGGTACAGTCGGAATAATTGTTATTTTCGCAAAATCAGTCCCTGAATATACTGGTAACCGTGCCGTGGCCTTTCGGTGGTGAAACACGAAGCCGCAAATAGTTAAGGTTGAAAAGTTCATCAAATAGACAGATATAATGCCAAACTCAGCTGGTGACAGGTAAATAATGAATATAAAAGTCGTTGAATTGAGAAGAAAGTAGGGACGAATCGTCCCCTCGGTTTCCATCTGATCCACGGTGTTTCCATGCGGTCTTGGCACTTGACAAAGATACTAAACTGTCGGGCAGGGACAGGAGAAAACATTCTGAGAATTTGAAGTTGCTGCCTTGTATGGTCGGGACATAATTAGCGTATATCCGACAGTGTATCTGTTCAGTTTGAATGTCAAATTAGCCAGATGATGACTTTTTTGCCACCGGGTCGAGTTGTCAGTTTCTGCCAGTACGCTCTGAAATAAGCAGTTTAACTCCAAACTTTCAGTCCCATGTGAATGTGTGAATATTGAAAGCCGAACAGTTCATCAAATAGACAGAAATAATGCCAAACTCGACGGGTGACAGGTAAATAGTGAATGGAAACGTCATTGCATTGGGAATAGAGTAGGGACGAATTGTCCCTCTCGGTTTCCACGCGATCCACATTGTTCCCACGCGGTCACGCCACTCGACAAAGATACTGACCTGTCGGGCAGGAAGAGTAGAACAACTTCTGAAAATTTCATGTAGTTGCCTTCAGTGGTCTGGACGTAGTGGGCGTATGGGCGACACTGCTGTCTGTTCAATTTTAATGTCAAATTAGCCAAATTACCGCCTATTCGCCATTAACCCATGCGCGATTACTGTCCACTTTTCATTTCTGACAAATATCTAACTGTTACCAGCTTGGTGAGGTCCATTTGGCACCAGTGTACACAATGCATCTTTCAGTCGCCAGCGTCTCTCCACCAGAAACTGAGAATCCACAGTTTCAAACGGAACTACCCCAGAGGGGGAACAGTGCCACAACCCCAGACATATGCCCAGCGTCAGGTCACACCGGCTAGAACAGGACCAAATTCAAACAATTACCTCCACTCATTAAAATGCTATATCTCGGCCAATTCTTGGCCGATTTCCATAAATTTTTCACTCATTCTTCACAAATAGTTACCGCATCTTTTCACACAGAGAGCGACACCAATTTCCAATTCTATCATGTTGAATGTCAGGAGAGCGTATGTGCATGTTCGTGGGGTGGGTTGAGAGAGAGGGGCGGCTGCCTAGAGGCCCATGCTTGGTTTCAGAACTTTCTAATAATATGACTGAGTTCGGGCGAGCTTCAAGAACAAACGCTGAAGGTTTGGAATCGCTGTTATTTACCCCCAACTTGGTCATTAACCATACAGCATTCACGCCAATGTGAAAGAGTGTTGCCGAAAGAATTGTTAGACACTGTAGGGAGTTTTCCATCGGCTATGCACTTAATATAGCCTAAAAACCTACCAGCTCTATATGCAATCTTATTTCGCCGCTGCCTAAAAAAACAAGCGGAATAGGTGAATCTCTCGATTTCTTGAAATCAAAAAATCTAGTCTTACATTTGCTATTTATAAGGCCTTGTTGAGGCTTGATAGCAGTTGAAGTTTTCGTATTTTTATACGACAACCAATGGCCCAGACTAGCTGGTGCTAACTCAAATTTAATCCAGGGCAAACACAAATTTTGCCCCCCAATCCCCAAAATTTGCATGCAAAACCGAAAAAATCAAGTCCTAGATGGTCCTCCATACTTTTGAGATCTGCGCATGCACAGTATCCAGGAAGGCACCGAAATTGGCGCAAACCATTATTCTTTGTTTTGCCCAAGAGTCAGCAACATTGAACTGACATTTGTGCTTTTAAATCTCCTTTTTTGAGGATGCCAAACACAAATAAATGATAAAATTGGTGGCTCCAAGGACATAAATGGATGATGGAAGTGAATAACGGTGGTTAGAAACGTTCAGGGCTGTAACTTTATAATTATAAAAATTATTTCATGTTTCCCAATTTCGGGATATGTGCCTGACGTCATCATTCTAGCTAATGATTTATCCACTGTTTGTTAATTGTTCCTTCCCTATCCCTCCTTGAAGCCCTCCTGTTAAACTCCCAAGCTTTTTGGCTTATTTTTATCGAAAGTTTTTTATAAAATTTCTTGGGAGTTTAACGTGTGTTTATTCTGTTTATCCCCATGGTTATGTCCTCACCCTAGGGGTGTTGGGTTGTTTGCACCATGCATCTTCTATCCGATGTATCATTTTTTCTTCGTTTGAAGATCTTGCTTTATAGCGGGTAGCTTTAAAATCTGTTACTGACTTTGGGCCTGATGTCTTGTTTCCGTTTTTTTCCTTGACGTTCACATTGGCAATGTCCTTAAATGTCTTCCTCAGATTTACATGCATGTTGCCTTGCCTGTAGTCATTGTACTCCTGCAGATTCTTGTCCTACATGTGTCAATTCGGATGACTGACAAACATTGGAAGCGGGTGTCACGGTACATTGTTAGCGGTGAGAGGCCTATGCCGGTGCTCTCACCACAAAGTAATTCAAGTTTTTCAGTTTCTTTTTCAGAGGAACAAGAACATGGTGATGGTAATGTGACACCCACCAAAAGTGTGCTGCCGTCGCCGCGCTCTGCAGAGCAAACAGAGCTAGCTTCTAAGGTGCTCATGAATATTAGGCAAGGGATAAGGCCACTGGGCGGTGGTCTTAATCCCTTGCAGGCAGCTAGCTCGACCAGTGAAGTGGTTACTCTGTCCATGGGAGCCGTAGCACTGGGTATGTCCATTACGTCGAAGGAAGTGTAGTGGGTAGAGTGAGCACCTTAAAAACAAAAGCTCCCCCAGTGATGACGGAACTAGGGAGGAAGCTAGCAAGTGTCTTGTTGGGAGGCTCGGCGATGTCTGAAAAGGTCACAATGTTGTTATGAGAAACTTGCACGGGCCGGAGTATACGTCCACACCTGCCGATCGGAATGCTCCATCTAGACTGCAGCTGGCCTCGACTACATTGATGGCTTCTTCCGTTACGATCACTAAGCACACACGACTGCATCCTAGCTACCCGACTTCGGATATCCAGCCAGCTGCGCGAAGAAGGAGCCACTCTTCGCCCGTGAAGTTGGACCATCCGGTAGCTAGGGAACTGAGGCTTCGATCATCGGGACGTTTGGAGAAGAGATCCATCTCTGGAACGCCGTCCCAGGAGCAGCAGGCAGCTAAGAAACAGAAAACTGCTGCTCCTCAAGCCTCATTGACGGACTTGCTGTCGCAGATTGCGCAGCTGATCCCAGCATCCCAGCAAGTGTGGGAGCAGCCTTCCTCAGACTCAGAAAGTGAGCTGTTGGATGGTGCTTGGTCAGTCCAGTCGTCTGTTCACACAGATGCAATGGATCGGGATACTCGGCTAATTCATTCGAATGGTGAAAGGGATAAGGAAGAGGATTACCCTTCCCTTTCGGAACAACATATGGTTGCGATGGATTTTATCCATCAGTACTATCCTGAGTTTGTTCCACCGAATCAGCAAGCTGCGACAACAAGAGAGAAACCACTGGCGTCTCTAGATGCAGACTTTATGCGGAGGAATGAAGAAGTTCTTTCTTTCCCGGTTCAGTCTAGGCAGGTGTCACAGGCCTTCAACCATGTAGACGTCGCCATATTTAACCTCTCGCTTTTGAGGAAAAGAGGCAGTTTCTTGTCAACATCTTCCATAAATATAGCGTTCCTTGGACCACGTTCATTTAAAATGGTTGGAGATGTGCAGAGAGCTCCACTGTGTTGAGATGAGCAGGCCGGGGATTTAGACATATCCTTAACTGCTTCATTCAACATTCACTCAGATGTAATGGAAACTGCAATTTCATCGAATAGAGCGAATTTGGACGCAATGTTCTACGCAGATCACGTTTCCAGAGCTATGGTGCAAGTCTCAATGGGAAGGAATTTGAGGACGTGTGTACTTTCTTTCCAGGGCAATCATGTATGCCACGTATAACTCCGCCCTGACAGTGGCAAATCTGGAGTTAGTTAGACATGCTTCTGCCCTTGCGTCGTCATCACTAATTGATGACAAGGTGAAAAGCTCTCTTCGAGTCGCTCCAATCTCCTGACATACTATCTTTGACGACAAGCTTTCATTAGTATATGAACAGGCTACTAAGAAAGCTTCCAGTGCTCTGCTCTTGAAGTCGGCATCTCAACAACACACTTCAGCAGACCAGGGTAAGCGAGGCAGTTCCAAATCAAAATCATCAAGAGGGAACACCTTGCAAGGGTACAAGAAACCCTCATACAATTACTCCGGAGGTCGTCAATACAGTGACTCGGGAAAGGGGCATAAGTCTGATTGGGACTATCGGTCAGGCGCCCCTAAGCCGACGCGGTGAGGGTCTTCGTGGGGAGGACGTAGTTTCTCCTCCCGTAAGCCTCGCAAGTCCTACAGGTCATGGTCAAGACCTCTATTGCTTGCCAGTTGGTAGAAGGTTATCAAACTTCGCAAGAAACTCGATAGCAGTCACGGAAGATCAGTGGGTGAGAAGTGTAGTCTCGGAAATCCTACAGCTATCATTCCGAGCAAAACCCCCACTAACAAGATGTCCGCGTTGGACAAATCTTCCGGCAGATCCTTTCAAACGAGAGTCTCTCCTAGCGGAGGTACAGGCTCTCTTATTAACCCTTTACCTAACCTGAAAAGCAGACGACACTTGCAAAAAAAATTCTTGAATAACTAATTTTTCTCATTTTTTGTCTCAAAAACAAAGGTTATGACCCTTCGTTGGAACGAGCTCGACGAGCTCGTTCCAACGAGGAGTCATTACCTATGTTTTTGAGACAAAAAATGAAAAAAATAATGAAAATTAACTGGCGATTTTTGAGAATAGCGCTGGCCGGTTTTGGCCGTTACGTTAGGTAAAGGGTTAAAGGAAGCAATAGAGGTCATCTAGAATCAAAATTTTCAGGGTTTTTACAGTCACCTGTTCCTTGTACCAAAGCCAGACGGCTCGTTCCGACCAGTAATAGACTTGAGCTGGATAAACAAGCTAATCATGGCTCCAAAGTTCTATATGGAAACCATTTGGTCGGTAAGAGCGAGCATTCAAGTGAACGACTATGCAGCAAGCATAGATCCAAAGGACTCTTACTTTCATGTCTTGGTACATCCGGCATTTAGAAAGTACCTGGGGTTTGCCGTACAAGGGAAGGTTTATCAGTTCAGAGCAGTGTGCTTTGGTCTGAACCTGGCTCTCTGGGCTTTCACTCAAATAATGAACTTGGTAATGTCATACTTCCGAGCTCATTCGTCAACAGAATTATTCTTCAGAACGATGTTCAGTCGGCTACTATTGCTCCGATGTCTCAGTTTCATAGTAAACGAGAAAAGTCGGATCAAGCTCCATCCAAGTCGTTCACTCACTTGGGAATGAGTTTCGAGACTCACAACAATCTGGGTCGTCTGCCGTTACCCAGAGCGAAGTTAGTTGTTATGCTCGCTTTTGTCTACACTCAGACACAATAACAGCAAGGGAAGGGAATTCATGCAACTGATGGGGATGTGTGGAGCGGCTGTGGATCTTATTCCAAAGGGCCGCCTGCGCAACGTCCCCTCCAGATATTCTTTACTCAGAACTGGAGTGTGAAGACGCATTCGCTCGAAACTAGTATTGTTTTAACGGACCTAGTAAAACAAAAGTTTCAGATTTGGGCAGATTTTCAGTGGTAAACTCAAAGAGTTCCGCTGCAGCTGCTGTATCCGGCTTTCACGATTATGACGGACGTGAGTCAGGCAGGCTGGGGTGCGACCCTAAGTCCCGCAGACTTGAAGTGTCAGGGTCTTTGGGACTCATGGTTCCTAGAGAAACAGGGCCCACACGTCCCCTCCAGATATTCTTTACTCAGAACTGGAGTGTGAAGACGCATTCGCTCGAAACCAGTATTGTTTTAACGGACCTAGTAAAACAAAAGTTTCAGATTTGGGCAGATTTTCAGTGGTAAACTCAAAGAGTTCCGCTGCAGCTGCTGTATCCGGCTTTCACGATTATGACGGATGTGAGTCAGGCAGGCTGGGGTGTGACCCTAAGTCCCGCAGACTTGAAGTGTCAGGGTCTTTGGGACTCACTGTTCCAAGAGAAACACATAAACATCAAAGAGTTGATGTCAATATGGATAGCATTACAACATTGGATTCACCTAATTGCGAACGTCCACGTTCAAATTCTGTCGGACAATTCGACAATAGTTGCTTACCTCAGGAACCAAGGTGGCACTCACTCGATTCCATTATGCGAAGTAACGGAGAGGATTCTCCTATATGTCATGAATCATTGCATTCATCTCTCTGTCCGTCATATACTGGTTCGTCTGAACGTATTAGCAGACTCGCTCTCTCGGAAAGGTTGCCTGTTGCCATCGGAGTGGACTCTCAACAAGTGAATATTCAGACAGATTTGCTACCAGTGGGATCGTCCCATGATAGATCTTTTTGCGGCACACCTGAACAATCAGTTACTGATGTTCGTGTCACCGTGCCCAGATCACGCTCTGTCTATTTCATGAGTCGGGATGATAGGATACGCATATCCTCCAACTCCGTTGATTCATCTGTTGAAGATCAAACAGTCTCATTGCAAAATCCTGCTAGTAGCACCTCTGTCATCACAGAAACCTTGGATCAATCTTCTCAGGTGTCTGTTATTGGACATTCCCCGGAAGCTTCCACCACAAGAGGATCTTCTTTATCAGGGGAAGTCACGCACACTGCATCACAATCCGAAAGGTCTCAACCTTCACTTATTTCTGTTGTGCGGTCCTTCCTGCATGGAAAACTGTTTACAGGACGCGCAGTGGATGCAATTTCTAACTGCAGGAGGTCCTACTCTTCATTGAACTATGCAGCGAAGTGGAGGGTTTTCTCTCGTTGGTGTAGGGATCAGTCGATAGACATATACGATCCGTCCATACCAAATAGTGCCAATTTCCTGGTCTACTTGTTTGACAATCTCAAACTGCAACCCATCACTATTAAGGGCTATAGGTCTATGTTATCAGATACCTACGCTCATCATGGATACAGCCATCTTCCTTTACCAAGTTTTACCTTAGAAATTTGGAGTCCATCTCGGGTGACTTTAGATCTTTGGGTCCTCTTTCTGTTGCTCAGAATGTCGTCCATTAATATTACATCTATAAGGTCTTTAGGCAGTCTGCTCAAGTACTGACAGTGTTCCGCCACCCTCTTCGTTCTGAGGAATTTTACCTCAGAACAAGGGGAAAGGAGGAGGGGGGGGGGGTGTGTGGAGAGTTTTTCCCTTATGTTATCTGTCTTTATAATGAAAAGCAACTGAATACCTCCTCCAGAGACAGTAGTCCAGCATTGGTGCTGGGTAGTTTTAATGTGTAGCTTGGTGTGAAGCAATAACTATGTCTCATTTATGTACTGTTTTTAAAGCGTAGCTCACTGTGAAGCATTTGTATATGTCACGTGTCAAACGAGCATTTCTATACAATCCTCAGACACTTTTAAATGAGTATAAAGCATCTCATTCTCTGGACTCTCTTTATAATTTGTTTCCATCACCGAATTAGGATAAGGGGTTATGCTGGCATTAAATGGAGAAATTATGTAATTCTCAGTTACATTGTTGGTGTTATGTCGTTCTCTTTTTTTTTTATAAGAGAAGGACATATGCAATTCCTCTGTCTTCTCCTATTTTCCTGTAGGAGCTATTCTTTATCGAAGTAATTGAGAGACTGGATTTTCCTCTAAGTCCTAGGCCCTCCAGCCTTTTTACTATTCAGCTAAGTCTGGACCATTGGTTGTCATATAAAAATATGATAAATTTTAAGTAATTTGTATATTTTTTATACTTACCAATGGTCCTCCCATGAGTGGGCACTCATATCTCCCTGCTGATTATAACATTTAGCAGGCACTATAGAAACAATGCTACTTGGCGCCTATTCCAGTACCTTCCTGCTTCCTGGTTACCGCGCATGAGCAGTAAACAAAAGTATGGAGGACCAGATAGGACTTCAATTTTTTGGTTTTGTATGCAAATTTTGGGGATTGGGGGGTTCAAAATTTGTGATTGGCTCTGGAATTTATCAAGTTTGCACCAGCTAGTCTGGGCCATTGGTAAGTATAAAAAATATACAAATTTACTTTAAATTTATCATTTTTCCGTCCACCAACATGATACGTCATAACATCATTAAATAGGATGGCTGTTCAGTAAATGTGTGGGGTAGACCAATCAATATTTTCAACGTGCAGCTCTGAGGCTGCATGTTGAAAATATTGATTGGTCTACCCTAAATAATGAATATGGACTCTTCTAATTGCTGCCATTGAACTGGCATGAAAGATACCACAAGAGTTCAAAGGGTTAAAATGTGTACTTGTTTTATTTTCCACATCTAGCAACCAGCAGAAGATCCATTCCCAGAAGATAGTTTGAAGAAGTCTATGAAATTTGACATGGATGAAGATGGTGAGCTGAATTTAGAATAGTTTCACGACAGCAATAATTACTTACTGCACTAAAAATTGAATGCATATTTTTTTGGATTTGAAGGATTGTTAAACCAATTTTGTTTAGTTTTATTGACAATAACAAAGTGTTATAGTATATATGATGCTACAGAATATTATCTTTGTTGTAATATTTTCAAACTTGACAACAGCAGTTACTGAATGTTTTAGACTTTTCAATGAATTTACAGGATATGTAATTTCACAGTGAATTAGAAACAAGTGATTGAGTTTTTGAAAGTCTGCCAATTATTATACATCAGACACTTTAATTCTTCCGGAATGCTCAGGAAAATCCCACAAACTCAGTGTAATATCGTGCTTCCTGGAAGGGAATCAGTTTGAGCAAAAAATCCTGGAAAATGGACAGTTGAATATTTTCTCGTTTTGAGATATTTACTATGTAATGACAGGCCTTCAAAGCTCCAGTTACAGCAAATAAGATAAAAATTATGGATACAAGTGAAATATGTGTAATAAAATTGTCTTCTATTATAAATTCTGGTCAGATCACCGAAGTTAAGCAACGTCGAGCCCGGTTAGTCCTCGGATGGGTGACCGTCTGAGCGTTCAATTTGGACTCCTGCATTGTGTCCTTGGGCAAGGCACTTAACCCCGATTGTCCACATGGGGGCACGATGACGCCATGTACTAAGGCATACTGAACCTCGATGGTGCGCATGTCTTCAACATGTCTAACACTGCCTGTGCTGCAGTGCGGAGTTACGATATTGGGGAGCTGACCAAAAATAATTTAGCACTCTACCAGTTAACGTAAAAATAATTTGAGGACTTTGTTCGAATCTCACCTGTGGCAACCGTTGCGTCCTTCGGCAAGACCTTCACCCCCCATTGCCAATGTGGGGTCACGGGGTCATTGTGTACCAAGGCGTACTGCACAACGTTTGTGCATCTGTTTTCGGCAAATGCTAACCCTGCTTGTGTGGAGTTGGTATGTTGAGGAGCTGACAGTTGCTCGGTGGTTCTCTCCGGGTACTCCAGCTTCCTTCACCTGTAAAACTCACGGTCATGATTAGCCATTGTGCATAAGTATGTGACCTTAAACACTAATAAATAAATAAATAAATCTATTATAAATATTTCACTTTTATCTATGCATTTTTTGGTTTTATTCATTTCACTTGGAGCATTGTGGTCAGTTTATAAGTGTCAGAGTGAAAATATGTGACTTAAGCACATCATCTCTAGAAATCCACCTTCACTTAAACACTGTTTTCACATGAATAAACTGAAAATTTAGAGCTGAATGTCGACACCCAGCATATGTGTTTATTAATAAGTAATACCGATTTTTAATTCCATTGTGCCGATTCATAGTTGGGACATCTATTCCTGGAAAATTCTGAATGGAATTAAAACAGGTGAAAGGAAAATTAATGTATCACTAACGATGAGAAAAATATCAACCCCAAATTCCAAAACATATCTTCCTGAAATCTGGACATGTAAAGAAACAAAACAAAGTAAAGAAAGTGCATCACATTTCATGAAAAAATGGAATTACGCTGTATTGCCTCTTCCAGGAATGAGAATGAATTGCTTATTGCACTTTGGTGAAAAGAACATTCCAGGTGGGGGGTGGGGGGAGGGGGGGAGTTAGGGGGGGGTGGGTCTTGAAGAAATGGAGACGTGGGGATTTCTAAACCACCAATTATTTCCGATTTTTTAACTTGGTATAAAAAAAAGTCAACAAATTTTTAATTTATGGACAGTGGGAGCAGCCTGTTGCCAGTAGTAGTCCAAGAGCTGAAAAGTTGCTAGTTTTCCCTCTGTTTTTTTATGAGATTAACATGTCTATGTATTCATGTAGAATGGTGGAGCCCACTTAATATCTCTTGATAGAATAACCCTGCTAATTGAATATCCCTGTGGGAACCCTGGGACATGAAGCCGTGTTTGTTTACTGTAGTAAACAAGCTCTACTTTACTGGTAAAATAGGACCCAATCACCAATGCTTGGGGAAGAATTCCTCTAAAATGGGCAACAAGGGTATAAGCGGTTGACTGAACTTGACTTTATCGCCTTGTTGCAGTCACGATTAGCCATTGTGCAGAAATATGTGACCTTAAACATCAATAAATAACTAAATAAATAAATAAATGTTAATTGAATATAATTTCCATACATCAAATCATTTACCATACCTGCAGTGGATATTTGATTTGTTAACTGCATATAGCTTTTAAAATAAACTCCTGTTAGTTGAATAAATAATATGTTGAAGAATTACTTTTGATAGCCACTGAATTCCCAATGCTTGTAGATATGTTTGACCTCAGTGCATCCATTGTAGGCATTTAATCAATTTTATATCATGATTACCTGTTCTACTATATATAAAAAAGCCTATCACATAAATTTTAGCTTTGCACACCAACCCCCATTGCCCATATTGGGGGCACGGTGGCATTGTGTACTAAGGTGTACTGCACGTCGATGGTGCACCTGTCTTCAACCAATGCTGACCCTGCTTGTGTGGAGTTAGTATGTTGGGGAGCTGACAGTTTCTTGCCATTGCTCAGTGGTTCTCTTCATGTACTCCAGCTTCCTCCACCTGTAAAACTGTCATGGTCATGATTAGCCATTGTGCAGAAATATGTGACCTTAAACACCAATAAATAAATAAATAAATAAATAAATAAATAAATAAATAAATTACACACCAACCGTGGTGAACACACCAGCAATGGGATTTCAATAGTTAAAATTTTCACCGACTGGGAACTGCATCCCAGTTGACCTTTGGTGACCGCTACCTGAATGCAAACTTGTGTAAATTTATCACTCGTCGCCTCGAGAAGAATGACATCAAAGCAGCAATTATTTATTACGTGTTAAATGAGTTTACCTCAGAAGATACTAAAAATTAACAAACATGCGTTGTCTCATGTTAATAAAGCATCCATAATTCGAAATAGTATGTTATTAAAATGAAAAAGGCCCTGTGATTTGTGAGTTTCTTTTTCCATTTTGTTTCTATGATAAAATTGACGGAAGTACCCTCACCAGTGCTCATATAAACAAAAACAGATTTGCATGTATGCACCTCTGCTGTTCAGTAAAATCGGGAAAAAATAATAGCGACTCTTAATAATGACGATCATGGTATAAATAAAATAAACCCAAAGTAGCTTGGTGTACCAAATGTTCACCACTTGTGGTGAAGTGGTGTTAACCACACGCCGAAGGCTCGTGGTTAACACCACTTCACCACTCGTGATGAACATTTGGTACACCAAGCTACTTTGGGAATATTCTATATATACTTTGCTGCTTATAAATTGCAATCATTACAATAGGGGTTGTTACAATTGACTCCCGGTGTATAATTGTCCAAACGTTTCGTCGTAACAAACATGCATTGTCTCGTGTTAATAAAGCATCCATACCTCGAAATAGTATGTTATTATGTTATTAAAATGATAAAGGTCCCGTTTCTTTTTCTATTTCGTTTTGGTGATAAAATTGACAGCGGAAGTACAGCCCACTGATGCTCAAGTAAACAAAAACAAATTTGCACGAGTGTACGGCTGCAGCTCAGTAAAATCAAGAAAAAATAATTGCGACTCTAATAATCTGACGATCATGGTATAAATACAATATACCCATAGTAGCTTGGTGTACCAAATGTTCACCACTTGTGTTGAAGTGGTGTTAACCACGTGCCGAAGACTCGCAGTTAACACCACTTCACCACTTGTGGTGAACATTTGGTACACCAAGCTACTATGGGTATATTCTATATGTAAACTGGTTATCCGGTGAACAGTTTCAGTGACAACTTACCACGAATACACTATCCAGCTTGTGAAAAAGCTCCTACGCACAGATGCTTGAAACACCACTTCACCATGAGTGGTAAACATTTGGTACACCAAGCTACTATGGGTGCATTCTATATATATCTTGTTTGACAGAACTCCATGTTATTGTTGTTACAATATGAATTAATTATTGACACTGAACATTAGAAACCTGTAAAACACAGGACAGTAAATAAAATGTTTAAAAATGTGCAAAACATTTTATTCTTCATATTTAGCCAACTCACAATTCAAAAAATGTCTAGAGGATGGATCCAGGGCTCAAAATTAGTGATAAATGAATGGCCTATCTCTGGATGGCTAAACTGTGGGTGGCACATGTTTCAATTAGTAAATATCATGGTTTTGTCGGAGGGGGGAGGGTTTGAAGAGAATGCCTGGTTTTCAAAATATATGGGAGAGTTATTTTTTTATTCTGGAAAGTAGTGTTAAACAGGTTCAGTATCTTTCTACAGTTCCACAGATATATTTAAAAATACACACTTGTTTGCAGAGAAGATTTGATGTGCCAAGTATTTCATGATTTTTCAGAAGATTATGAATGGAAACCAGAAAGGGAGCCAACTGGATTCTTTGTACCAGAAGATACAAAACCTGTTGAAACTGTGCCTATCACAAGAGATGGTTTTATTCCCAACTCAGTGCTGGTGAAGCTATTATGGCCGGCACAGCCACCTCCTGTCACAACAAAAGAAAAAAAATATAAGCCTCCTGTGCTCAGTGCAAAGCAACTGGAAGAAATCAGAGCATTCAGAGTTAGTGTTAATGTGTGTTTTGTACATTTGTTCTGTTTAATTATATTCAGGCCTGAAACTAGTGGGGTGTCAGGAGGTGAATTCCCTCCCCATCCCATCCAAGAACCTGTCTGTAAGAAACCTTTTTTGTCCATCAGAAAAAAATTGTTGGCTGATCGAACATACCATTTTCTCTGAAAGCCTCTAAATAATAAACGAGTGTGTCCAACCTGTTTCATTTATTATTGTTTCAAAGACATATTTTGAGTCAGGTTTCAAGTTCGTACTGACAGTCAACAACCCAGGAACACTGTCAGAAAAATTGTAACTCATGCCTGACCATGTCGGATAATTTTTAGACTTAGCTTGGGGCGTGATTATTTTCTAATTTCATGTTTCCTTTGAATATACCCAACTGAAATGTGTGTTGTTTTTATATCATCAGTTTCAAAGTATAGTTTGTTTTTTTTCTCGTAATTTCTAGCACATTCATTGTACAAATATTGGCGAACAGTTATACAACTATGCTATCACCTCTCCCTGGTCCATTGGACCTGGAAACTTTGTGACCTCGCACTTCTCAAGCTCTACGAAGGCATCATAAGTCTGCTTAGTTTGCGTGTCTCTCCACAGGATAGGTATTCTACAACCCCCTCTCTCCATCCCCCTCCCCCAATAGGACAGTATGCTGTGACAGCATTGACCTAACAGGTGATGCCACTCAGACCTGTCAAGAACATTCCTGACCGATCGATGCATCAATCAATCAATCCTAGGATCTTAGACAAGAGAGACCAGTGCACTTATTCACTCGGCTACCACACTTGTATATGAGTGACCATTTATGCCAACCATCTGAAAGATGATACATGCATTTTCTCTCTTGAATAACTTAGCCCTTTACCCAACACAGACGATATCAAAATTGATTATTTTAAAAATCATTTTTTAAATTTTAAAAAAAAATTTCAACAAAACCATATCATGTGACCCCTCATTGGAATGAACTCGACGAGCTCATTCCAGAGAGGGGTCACATGATATGGTTTTGTTGAAAAATAATATTTTTTCAGTTGTTGAATTTGCATATTATGCGGGCGGATGTGGCCGATTCGTTGGGTAAAGAGTTAAAATCTTCATTTTTGCTTCAAAAACATAGCTTATGAGCCGTCATTGAAAAGAGTTCAACAAGCTTGTTTCAGTGAAGTTTCATATGCTATGTTTTTTAGGACAAAAACTGAGAAAATAATACAGCTTGAATGACAATTTATGATCAGTGCTATGTTGATATGGCCATTACATTAGTGTGACTTTATAATGCTTTCATGCCGTAAATTTCAAAGTGCAAAAATGAGAAAAAACTTTTTGGAATGCTTGTTTGAAAGGAGTGTTTTTTGGTCAAGAAATGTGATGCAGTTCTTTCCGATTTGAGAAATTCATAACCCTCAGCACTAGTGTAAAATTTATGTGTTCTTGTTGTAACTCCTTCCATAAAAAGACAGGATTAACCCTCTGCACCCTGATGTCAAAATAATAAAATTTCAAGAAGGAAATTTTTCCCATAATGCAGCTTGGAAATTAACCATTTCACTCCTGTTTGACAGAGCTCAATGAATGCAGTCAAACAATACTGAATTGGTTCAATTCCTAGTTGCGTTATGGAAAAGATTTGTTGCTATTTGATATTTTTACACTATAACCCAATGGCCCAGACTAGCTGGTGCTAACTCAAAGTTATCAAGGGCCAAACACAAATTTTGAACCCCCCCAATCCCCAAAATTTGCTTGTAAAAACTGAAAATTAAAAGTCCTATCTGTCCCTCCATACATTTACTCTCCGCGAATGCACAGCCATCAGGAAGTGACCGGAATTGGCTCAAACATCATTCTTTGTTTGGCCCTAAAGTCAGCAACAATGAACTGACATCTGTGCTTTAAAATCTCCTTTTTATACGCCCCTTTGAAAAACGGGACGTATTATAGTATGGCGTTGTCCGTCTGTCCGTCCGTCCGTCCGTCCGTCCGTCCATCTGTCCGTTTGGTTTCCGAACAATAACTTTAGTATTTGTTTTCCGATTGGCTCCAAATGTGGTATGTGGTTTAATCACAACAAAATACAGGTCAAGTTCGAATATGGAGTCAGTCCGAACATTTTTCGCCTGAATTATGGCCCCTGTTGGACTTAGAATTCGTCAAATATTTGGTTTCCAGATGATAACTTTAGTATTTGTTTTCCGATCGGCTCCAAATTTGGTATGTGGTTTAATCACAACAAAATACAGGTCAAGTTTGAATATGGGGTTGGTCCGAACATTTTTCGCCTGAATTATGGCCCCTGTTGGACTTAGAATTCGTCAAATATTTGGTTTCCGGATGATAACTTTAGTATTTGTTTTCCGATCAGCTCCAAACTTGGTATGTGGTTTAATCACAACAAAATACAGGTCAAGTTCGAATATGGGGTCGGTCTGAACAATGTTTGCCTGAATTATGGCCCCTGTTGGACATTATATGATGTATAAGGTAAAGTAATTCTTGAAACCTCTCGCACTGATACATAATAGTGAAACCACTTTGGCTTCCTTTATAATTTTGCAGCATGACAAATCACTGTCAAGTGAAGCTAGAGAGGTCGAACAGGTTCACAGTGTGATCATGGGGTCTCAACCATATAAATCTAATACTCACTTCAGATATATTGCAAAACTACCATGAAACGTTGGAAAATGCAAATAAAAATGTATGAAGTTCAAAGAAAACACACCAATATTGTGTGACTTACTGCGTCAAATAATTAATTGGTCAAATAATTACCCAATTAACAAACTGACTAGTCAAATAAATCTCATGGTTTTGATGTGTTTTATTTAAACTTTATATCTTTTTCTATACACATGCCTCTATGTAAACCACAGGAAGTGAAACAGTACTTGTTTTCTTTGGAAAACAAATAAGATTTTACAGTCCAAATAGGATTCATTCACCAATGCTTGAGTTGGAAATCCTCTAACCTTAAACACCATTAAATAAATAACTAAAGATAGGAAGCTTCAGTGTTTCTAATATATATATATCTATATAAATATGTTACAGTCAAACTGTGAAATCAAGAATTTTTTTTTGAAATTATTAAATTATTGAGTCCTTTTGTGAAGCTATTGTCCTTAATTTTTAGTCTTTTTCTCAAATGACTGAAAAATTTAGTCATTTCACAAAATCACTGATTTCAAAAGTCTGACCGTAACGTATATATATATGCCAGTATAAATTTCTCGCACTCTAAAAAAATTGCAAATGTGTTAAAATGGTACAATTTGAACAGTTCACGGGCGTATGATGCAATGCCCAGCGGTGCTCTTGTTTGAGGATGCCAGACACAAATCAATGCAAGAATTGGTGGATGCAAGGCTGTTATTGGATGAAGGAAGTGTTCAACGGTGGTTTTTGACGTTCAGGGCTGTAACTTTATAATATTTATAAAATTATTTCATGTTTTCCAATTTCGGGACATATGCCTGACGTCATAATTTTTGTTAATGATTATTCCATTGTTTGCTAAGTATTCCTTCCCTATCCTTCCATGAACCCTTCCTGTTAAACTCTTAAGCTTTTTGGCTATTTTTTTTTGAAATTTTTTATTAAATTTCTTGGGAGTTTAACATGTATTACAGAATATTTATTCTGTTCTTCCCCAGGGTTACGTCCTCACCCAAGGGGTGTTAGGTCGTTTAGTCTTGCATTTTCTATCTGATGTATCGTTTTTTTCTTCGTATGAAGATCTAGCTTTGCATCTGATAGCATTTTAATTGGTTCTGATTTTGGGCCTTTTTGTGTGCCTGATGTCTTGTTTACATCGACATTGTTTACATTGATAATGTCCTCATATATAGGTAGTTTTTTATATTCTATTACTGTAGAATTACTGTAGGATACATGGATTATTATTCCGGTAGTGTAGCTCAAAAAATTTGGATTTTGTCCACACTTAGGCTCTATCAGGTTGCCCTTGGGCTCTTAATGTTCCCTTTGGGAACTTAGGTGTTTTTTCAACAATTTTTTTGTTTCCAAAAAATATTTTGAATTCAATTTTGATTGCTATTATTCATGTATCTTAATTATATATATATTTTGTTGTGGAGTTAGGAGGACTGATATCGACTTTAGTCGATGCACTCCTGCAGACTCTTGTCATTCTTGTGTTCACTGGGTGTCGTGGTACGTTGTTGGTGGTGAGGTTCTGAGGCCAGGCTTCTCACCGCATTATAATTCATTTTGTCAGTTTCTATTTCAGAGGAACATGAACATGGTGAAGAAATTCTGACACCCATCCACGTGTGCTACCGTCGTCGCGCTCCGTGGAGCATATAGAGCTAGCTACAGTGCTCATTATTGCAAGAGTTGGGGGCCTTTTGTTAAGGGTTTTAATCTCTTGCAAGCAGCTAGCTCGACCGGTGAAGCAGTACTCCGTCCATGGGTGCTGTGACGCCGGGTAAGTCTGTTGTGGTCATAAGAAGTGGATGTGGGTAGAGCGAGCACTTTAATATAAATAGCTCACCCAGCGACGACGGAAATAGGGAGGAAGTCAGCAAGTTCTTGTACTCGGCGTGGTCTGATAGACTGCAAGCGGGAGAGGCCCATCTCTAATCTAGCAACATCTGGGGCCAGATGTTGTTTTGAGAAACTTGCACAAGCCTGAGCATATGTCTGCCCTCCACTCGGGACGCTCTGTTTAGTCTGCAGCTGGGGGGTCAGCTTCAGTCAAGGCTTCTTCCGCTATGTTTCATAAGGCTGAAATGAAGTTTTCTGATTGGAAACTTACACAGGACGGAGCATATGTCTGCCCGCCGCTTGAGACGTTCTGTCTAGTCTGCAGCCGGGTTCGGCTTCAGTCATGGCTTCCTCTGCTACATTATTTAAGCACACATGACCGCATCCTAGCTACCTGACTTCGGATATCCAGCCTGCTGATCAAAGAAGAAACCACTCTTCGCCCGTGAAGTCGGACCATCCAGTAGCTAGGGAGACGAGGCCTCGATCATCGGGACATTCGGAGAAGGGATCCGTCTCCGACACACCATCCCAGCAGCAGCATGCGGCTAAGAAATGGAAGACCGCTGCTCCTCAGGCCTCGATGACGGACTTGCTGTTGCAAATTGCACAGCTCATCCCAGCAAATGCAGGTGCAGTCTCCCTCAGACTCAGAGTCTGAGTTGTCGGACGGTGCTGGGTCGGTCCAGTCATCTGTTCATGCAGATGCAATGGACCAAGATTCGCAACTGATTCTCTCGGATGGTGAAAGGGATAAGGAAGAGGATTACCCTTCCCTTTCGGAACAACACATAGTTGCGATGGCTTTTATCCACCAATACTACCCTGATTTTGTTCCGCCGAATCAGAATGCTTCGATGACAAGAGAGAAACCGCTGGCGTTTTTGGACGCAGACTTTATCCGGACAAAGGAGGAAGTCCTTTCTTTTCCGGTTCAGTCTAGGCAGGTGTCGCAGGCCTTTGGCCATATAGACACCGCCATATTTATCCTCTTAAGTGCGAGGAAGAAGGCGGTTTCTTATCTTCATCTTCCATATACATACCTTGTTTGGACCACGTTCATTTAAAAATGGTCGGAGAAGATGTTCAGACAGTTCCTCTGCGTTTGGATGAGCAGGCCGGGAATCTAAAGGTATCCTTATCTGTTTCATTCACTATTCGCTCAGACACAATTGAGACGCCAGTTTCTTCAAATAGATCGAATTTGGACGTTATGTCTTACACAGATCACCTTACAAGAGCTATGGCGCAACGTCTCAGTGAAAGAATTTGAGGACGTTCATACCTCTTTTAGAGTTCTTTCCAGGGCAATTATGTATACCATGTATAACTCCGCCCGAACAGTGGCTAATATGGAGTTAATCAGATGTGATGCTGCCCTTGCGTAATCATCACTGATAGATGACAAGGTGAAAAGCTCTCTCCGAGTCGCTCCGGTCTCCGGACATATTATTTCGACGACTAGCTTTCATTAGTCTATGAACAGGTTACTAAGAAAGCGCCTAGTGCTCTGCTTTTGAAGTTGGCATATCAACAACCCGCTTCAGCAGACAAGAGTAAAGGAGGGCGTTCCAGACAATAATCATCAAAAGGAAACCCCTCATGAGGATACAAGAAACCCTCTTATAATTACTCTGGTGGTTGTCAGTATAGCGACTCGGGAAAGGGGGCATAGGTCTGATCAGGACTATCGGTCAGATGCCCCTAGGCTGGCGAGACGAGGTTCTTCATGGGGAGGACATGGTTTCTCCTCCTGTAAGCCTTGCAGGTCATACAGGTGATGGTTAAGACCTCTATTGCTGGCCATTTGGCGGAAGGTTATCAAGCTCCGCAAAAA
The DNA here is from genome assembly GCA_031216915.1 of Pictodentalium vernedei. NCBI lineage: Eukaryota > Metazoa > Mollusca > Scaphopoda > Dentaliida > Dentaliidae > Pictodentalium > Pictodentalium vernedei. The sequence goes on from CM062295.1 coordinate 648,712,112, forward strand.
AATGGATAACAGTCACGGAAGATCAGTGGGTGAGAAGTATAGTTTCGGATGGCTTACAGCTGTCATTCCGAGCGAAACCCCCACTAACAAGTTGTCCATGTTGGACAAATCTTCCATCAGATCCTTGCATATGAGAGCTTCTCCTAGCGGAGGTACAGGCTCTCTTATCAAAGGAAGCAATAGAGATCATCGAGAATCGGGATTCTCAAGGTTTTTGCAGTCACCTGTTCCTCGTACCGAAGCCAGACGGCTCGTTCCAACCGGTAATATACTTGAGCAGGATAAACAAGCTTATCGTGGCTCCAAAAATTATATGGAGACCATTCGGTCGGTAAGGACGAGTGTTCGAGTGAATGACTATGCGGCAAGCATATATCTGAAGGATGCATACTTTCATGTCCTGGTACATCCGGCATTCAAAAGTACCTGCAGGTTTGCCATACAAGGGAGGGTGTATCAGTACAGAGCAATGTGCTTTGGTCTGAACCTGGCTCCCTGAGCATTCACTTGAATAATGAACTCGGTAATGTCATACTTCCGAGCTCATTTGTCTGCAGTAACGTCGGCTTACTTTGATGACCTTCTACAGGGATACGGCAACAGAATTATTCTTCAGAACGATGTTCAGAGTCTGCTTGTATTACTCCGACGTCGGTTCCATTGTAAATGAGAAAAAGTCAGATCTAGCTCCGTACAAGTCGTCTATTCACTTGGGAATGAGCTTTGAGACTCCCACCAATCTGGTTCATCTGCCATTACCCAGAGCGAAATTAGTCAATTGTTATGCTCGCTTTTGTCTACACTCAGACGCATTAACAGTGAGGGAATTCATGTGACTGTTGGAGCTGTGCAGAGCGGCTGTGGATCTCATTCCGATGGGCCGCCTGCACGCACCTCCCCTCCAGATATTCTTTACTCAGAACTGGAGTGTGAAGATGCTTTTGCTCGAACCAGTATTGTTTTAACAAACCTAATAAAACAGGTTTTCAGATTTGGGCAGATATTCAGTGGTTAAGTCAGGGAGTTCCTCTGCAACCTCTGGATCCGGCTTTCACAATTATGACGGATGCGAGTCAGACGGGTTGGGGAGCGACCCTAAGTCCTGCAGACTTGAAGTGTCAGGGTCTTTAGGACCTCGGTTCCAGGAGAAACACATAAACATCAAAGAGATGATGTCAGTATGGCTAGCGCTACAACATTGGATTCACATAATAGTGGACGTCCATGTTCAAATTTTGTCGGACAACTCGACAGTAGTAGTGTACATCGGGAACCAGGGCGGCACCCATTCATTTCCGTTATGCCAACTAATGGAGAAGATTCTCCTATACATCATGAATCATCATGTTCAGCTTTCTGTCCGTCATATACCGGGTTGTCTGAACGTACTAGCAGACTCGCTCTCTCGGAAAGGTCAACAAGTGAGTATTCGGGCAGATTTGCTACCAGTGGCATTGCCCCATGATAGATTTGTTTGTGACACACCGGAACAATCAGTTACCGACGTTCGTGTCACCATGCCCAGACCATCGAGCGTACGCAGTAGACGCTCTGTCAATCTCATGGGAATGAATGATAGGATATGCGTATCCTCCAATTCCATTGATTCAGTAGATTATGTTAAATATCAAACAGTATCGTTGTGAAATCATACTAGTAGTATCTGTGTCATCACCTATGGGACATTCCCCGGAAGCTTCTTCCACGCGAGGACCTTCTTTATCAGGGGAAGTATTTGTTCTTCACGTTCTTCTCCGCCCTTAGTGGCATTATGGAGTCGGTTAGATGTGAGGGAATCATTGCGGTTCCTATATTATTTGATGACTAACACAAGAACGATTAAAGTAATGCGGGTGAGGAGGGTTCGATATGACTTCAAATTCCCCCTCCCCCCCCCCCCATAACTTCTCGATTGGCGGCTGGGTTGTGTTCTAGTGCGACCTCATGGGCACATCCACTTTTTAGTAGGTTGGTTTCCTGTGGTTGTTCGTCTATATGTCATATACGAGCGCATAATTCATCATCAATAAATTGCTAGTCTTTGGGTACCTCAGAGGCTGTCTAGTCAGTTAACTGGTATTCAGATGATTACATGCGGGATTTCAATGCTTACACGCATAATTAATGAATTATTAGGCAGATACATTATTGTATGTTATGGACCTTAGAAATAATGAATTATTTCGGGGATGGTCCGTGTCGAGTCTGTTGATCATAGCTCGATACATTTCTAGATCCAGGTTTCTATTTATGTCGGTACCCAATTGAATACACCTTGTCTTTCACTCTCGTATATTCGCAAGTTTTTAGATTCATAGATATCGGATAGTACACGTTGGGGAGTTTTATTACTGGAATTTATTGTACACCTGAATGGGGTCGCCTGTGGGTTACCTCGGAAGTGTGTTTACTCTCCGGAGATCGTCCATTGTGATTCGATTGGACATGTGTATGTGATATATTATATCACTGGTTTTCGACCTATCTGCGTATGCCGACTCCGGTGAACGTTACAAGCGGGCAATATTAATTACCTGGATCGCAGCTATAGCCTTAGCTTCTGAAGTGGCATTAAGCACCAATTTATTAATAAAAATTAATACCTGAGTGCCTGTTTGACAAATATTTATATTGGTTTTTTGTACCGCTTTTACTGATTCCAGAGCGCTCCCCTTTTTCTTTTTGAAGAAGATTCCTTCAAAAAAAGGGGGGGGGGGATTTTTTACCTCTCCTCTGGTTTGATTAGTATGTAACTATGAGTGAAGCTGTTTTGTCTGTAATTATATCCTGCATACAGCTTGGGTTTTATTATATATGGCGAATGTTTGTGGGGGATATTCTCTCATTTTCAAATACACCATCCTAATTTTTGGGGCTTAGTCCGAGCTAGCCTTAAAAATTGGGAACTCGTTACATCCAAATTAGCATAGTCTTTATGCTAAGAATACGGAATTACATGAACTGGGCTCCTTTTAATGATATGTCCTCTCTATTACTGTATAGAGAGACATACATGTAATTCTTAATAATTTTAATTTCCTTTCACCTTGGATTACAGGATTGGAACTATGTTGATCTATTAATTCTGCAGTCCTAAGCCCTCCACCTTTTTACGATTCAGCTAGTCTGGGCCATTGGTTCACAGTGTAAAAATATTATAAATTTAAAGTAATTTGTATATTTTTATACTTACCAATGGTCCAGACGGAAATGGCCCTCCCATGAGTGGGCACTCATTCCTCTCTGCTGAATTATTATGTAGTACTCTCTTCTACAAAGAATGATGTTGGCGCCAATTCCAGTCACTTCCTGATGTCTGTGCATGTGCGGAGAGTAAATGTATTGAGAGCCAGATAGGACTTTTAATTTTCGGTTTTGCAAGCAAATTTTGGAGATTGGGGGGGTTCAAAATTTGTGTTTGGCCCTTGATAACTTTGAGTTAGCACCAGCTAGTCAGGGCCATTGGTAAAAATAAAAATATACAAATTACTTTGAATTTATAATATTTTGACATCAGAGTGCAGAGAGTTAAGAACCTTTATATTATTTTTGAGAGAGATGTTTGAGATTAAGGTTATAATTGTATTGTGTTGAAACTAAATAGGGACTGAATGTAAGGAAAATTATATTTTTATACTGTACCAATGACCCAGACATAGCTGGTGCTAACTCTTAAAATACCAGGGCCAAACACAAATTTTGCCCCCCAATCCCCAAAATTTGCATCTAAAACCAAAGAAATCATGTCCTGAAGGTCCTCCATACTTTGCCCTTACTGCGCATGTGCAGTGTCAAGGACGTTCCGAAATTGGCGCCAATTATCATTCTTTATTTGGCCCTTCATCAGTTAACATCTCACTGATCTTTGTGCTTGTAAATCTCAGTTTAAATGATGCCAGACACATAAATATTGGAGAAATGGTGATTCTAAGGAGGATATAGAAGGAGGAGAGGAAAAAGGAGTGACAGAAAATATTCAGGGCTGTAACTTAAAATTTTCTAGTGAAATTATGTTAAGTTGCCTATTTTCGAGGCATGGGCCTGTTGTTGTCATTCTTGCTATGAAGTTGCACTGCTTATTCAGTGTTTCCTCTCCCCTTATCCTGTAAGTACCCCCTTGCTATTCTCCCATGCTTTTGGCATAATTTTGAGTAAGATTACTAATAAAATTTCTTGGGAGAATTAGCTTGGTAACAGAATGATTTCTGTTATTTTCCCCATGTTTACGTTTTCACCCATGGGTGTTTAGACGTTGTGTTCTGCATCTACCATCTGATGTTCTGCAGATTCTTCCCTGGAAGTCTCTGTTTTGCATCAGATAGTGTATATTTTGATAACTGATTTCGGGCCAGGTTTGTCAGTGCCTGGAGTCATGTTTTCTAGTGTTTATACACTTTTTGTTTACATTGGCAACAGTCTCTTTTAGCCTCACTTAGCCTTGGGATCCATTGGGGCTCAACGTTACTGTTCAGAAACTTGGGCTTTGCTGAAAAAAAATATATTTTTATACTGTACCAATGACCCAGACTTAGCTGGTGCTAACTCTAACAAAACCAGGGCCAAACACAAATTTTGCCCCCCAATCCCCAAAATTTGCATCCAAAACAAAAAGAAATCATGTCCTAAAGGACCTCCATACTACTCCTCTACTGCACATGCGCAGTGACGCAGATGTCCCGAAATTGGCGCCAATTATCATTCTCTGTTTGGCCCTTCATCAGTCAACATCTCACTGATCTTTGTGCTTGTAAATCTCAGTTTAAAGGATGCCAGACACGTAATTTTTGGAGAAAATGTGATTCTAAGGAGGATAGAAGGAGGAGAGGAAAAAGAAGTGACAAAAATATTCAGGGCTGTACTTAAAAATTTTTGATGAAATTATGTTAAGTTGCCTATATTTTTATACTGTACCAATGACCCAGACATAGCTGGTGCTAACTCTTAAAATATAGGGCCAAACACAAATTTTGCCCCCCAATCCCCAAAATTTGCATCTAAAACTAAAGAAAACATGTCCTGAAAGGCCCTCCACACTTCGCCCCTACTGCGCATGCGCAGTGTCAAGGACGTTCCGAAATTGGCGCCATTTATCATTCTAAGTTTGGCCCTTCATCAGTTAACATCTGACTGATCTTTGTGCTTTTAAATCTCAGTTTAAATGATGCCAGACACATAAATATTAGTGAAATGGTGATTCTAAGGAGGATAGAAAAGGAGGAGAGGAAAAGAATGTGTGACAGAATATTATCAGGGCTGTAACTTAAAATTTTTTAATGAAATTATGTTAAGTTACCTATTTTCAAGGCAGCAGCCATTTTGTTGTCATTCTGATTATTTAGTTACACTGTTTTTTCAAGTGTTTTTCCTCTCTCCCTGTCCTTTAAGTTCCCCCTTGCTATTCTCCCATGCTTTTGGCATAGTTTCTGTAATTATTATTACTAAAATTTCTTGGGAGTTTTAGCTGAATAACAGAATGAATTCTGTTCTTTCCCCATGTTTACGTCTTCACCTACGGGTGGTTAGGCGTTGTGTTCTGCATCTACCATCTGATGTTCTGCAGTTTCTTCCCTGGAAGTCTCTGTTTTGCATCAGATGGTGTATTTTTGGTAACTGATTTCGGGCCTGGGTGCCTGGAGTCTTATTTTAGTGTTTTTACACTCATTGTTTACATTTACAACAGCCCTCTGTGTGAGGGGGGATTTCTAAATAATAATATCTTTATGTTATTTTAATCATAACTAGATACATTATTATTGTTCGTAAGTGTTGAATAAATTGTTTAAAATATTTTTAAAATTTTTGTCCACACTTAGGCTTGGGATCCATTGGGGCTCAACGTTACTTTTCAGAAACTTGGGCTGTTCTGAAAAAATATTTTTTCAAAATATTTTGATTTCAATTATTTTTTCTATATTAATGGATCATATTATTATTATGTATTTTGATTGCCAGGGGTTAGTGCGAGTACCAGGACTTGTTTTCTTTTCACATTGAAAGGATATTGATCAATTGTTTTAAGAGGAAGTCTTCCTCTGACCTTATTATCATTCTATATGTGGTCAGTGTACTCGCATTAACTCCTGTTCTGTATCGTATGATTTCGATGACAATATGGGAAGCGTATGTCACGGTATGTTGTTGGGGATTTGGACACTCCGGTCCTTTCCCCGCAGGGTCACTCTACTTTATCAATTTCTATTTCAGACGATCAAGATTAGGGTGATGTATCTGTGATGTCTTCCAACAGTGTGCCTCCATCGTCACATTTAATGAAGGGCTAGCGGAAAAGTGCTCATGTAATACGCCAATTGCCTAAGAGGACCCTAGTAGGTTCGACGGCCTTTGACGCCCGCTAGCTCGCCCGGTGTAGCGTCCATTCACCGAATGGTTCGGCAGCCGGGTTCGTCCGTTGCGGTCTAGAAGGAATTTTGGGGTGATGCGAGCACTATAAAATTAACTTAATGCACACCCAGTGACGGCGGATCGGAGGGAGAACGGAGGAAGCCTTTTAGTCCGGTTCATAGCTCGTTCCGGTCCATCCGGACGGCAAGCGAGAGAGGCCCCTCTCTCGTTCAACAACATCTGGCCCCAGATGTTGTGGTACAAATGTGTCGCTAGCGGAGCATACGTCCGTCGCTCGGGACGCTCCGTTGTATAGGCAGTCCGCTGAGACTGCTAAGGCTTCCTCTTCTCGTCAGCGCACACGACCGCACCTTGGCTGCGTGACCGCCGATATATTACCAGCTGCGCCGATCAAGGATTCTTCGGCGACCAGGTCACACCATCCGGCAGCCAGGGATTCGAGACCGATGGACTCCGGACGTTCGCATAGGAAAAGTATGCGGGAGCCATCTGATGCGGAGCTGCCCTCGGCGAAGCAGCGATAGACTGCGCCTCCGCAGGTCTCGACGCCGGACATTCTTGTGCACATAGCACAGCTTATCGCAGCATCCCAGCAGCCGACAGAAACGGTGTCGGATCGAGAATTATCCGACAGCGCTGGGTCGGTAGCCGGGGACTCGAGGCCTGCAGACTCCGGACGTTCGCATAGGAAGTGTGCGGGAGTCAACGTACACGGAGCTTCCAGCGGCAATGAATCGTAAGTCCGCTACTGCACAGGCCTCGGGAACGGACGTGCTTTCCTTAATAGCACAGTTTATCGCAGCATCCCAGCATCAACTGAATCTGTCGCATATATTTTATCCGACGATGCTGGGTCGGGACGCTCCGCGGAAGCGGGTACGGACGTCCGAAAGTTTCATCCGGTCCGACGGGATACCGAAAGGGATTCGGAGGATTTCAAGCTTTCCCTTTCGGAACAACATATGCTGCGATGCCGGATAAGAAACTGATAGCGTCGGTGGACTTAGAAATTTTTGGTTCGGTTCAGGGACATCGTCCCTCAGTTCCGACATAGTCCAATAATGTCACACAAACTTTCGAATTATTGAACGACGCTATATATATTATTATTTTATGCTTGCTATCCAAGCATTTCTGGTTTCTTGTTCGAAGAGTTATGGAGATGTCTTTCAAAAGTGTGCCTCTGTTGTCATAGTTAATGAAGAGTTAGCGGCAATAAGTGCTCATGGAATATGTCTATCGCTTACGGAGTGACATTCGCTAGCTCACCCGGTGTAGCGTACATTCATCGAATGGTTCGGCTGCCGGGTTCGTCCGTTGCGGTCTAGGAAGGAGATTTGGGTGATGCGAGCACTTTAATTACTTTAGTACTCACCCAGTGACGGCAGATTGAGGACAGATCGGAGGAAGCCAACAACATAGGGGACCGCATGTTGTGGTTCAGATATTTTACATTCGGAGCATATGTCCGTTGCTCGGGACGCTCCGTTATATTGACAGTCCGAGAGACTGTCTTTAATGCTTCCTCATCCTCACAGCAGGGCACACGACCGCACATTGGCTACGTGACCTCGAGTATCCGATCAGTTTCGGCATTCAGTGATTCCACAGCGAATAGGTCGCGCCATCCGGTAGCCAAGGGACACGAGGCCTATACACTCCGTTCGCTCGCATATTGGAAGTATGCACGGGGTAACGATCTCGGAGCTTCCTGCGGCAATGCATCGTAAGACCGCTGCTCCTCAGGCCTCAGTGACGGACGTGCTATCCGAGTTAGCACAGTTGTTTCGCAGCATCCCAGCAATTGACAGTTTCTCGGTCGAATCAGGAATTATCCGACGGCGCTGGGTCGGTGCGGTCCGCGGTTGCATCAAGCTACGGACGACCGAACGCTTTATAGGGTCCGACAGGATGGCGAAAGGGATTCGAAAGATTTCGAGTTTTCCCTTTAGTAGTATCGGAAGATGCCTTTCATATCTTCTGGCATTTCTTCCAGTGATTATTTTTCGGACTTCATTGCTGCGATCTTGGATAAGAGACTTATAGCGTCATTGGACTCGGATTTTTCGATCGGTACAGGGACTTTGTCCCTGACTTACCGACGCAGTCCAATATTGTCATTACAACATGTGTTTTATTTTTCGACGCTATATATTTATATATATATACAAGCCTGCTACTAAGCATGATAGTTTAGTTTCTTGTCCGCGTGGCTCATTTCTGCCATTTTATCTTTTTTACATATAGTTTATTTTGGCAGAGCAGGGCATACCGAGAGTTCATATGCGTCTAGACGGTGTGATTAAAGACTGCATATATTCTTTTTCGCCGTTTATGTCTTTTCCAATTTCAATGTTGGGAACGACATTATGTATAGTAGACTTAACTTAGACGCTTTATTATACGTAATCCGCCTTACTGAGGCGTTATCATTACGTCTTCAAGAAAAGATTTACGGGATATTATTCTCAATGTAATTTCTTTTGAGGGCAGTAGTTTGTTCACGTATAACTCCGCCCTTCAGTGGCTGATTGGAGTTGGTTAGACGTGATGCAGCCCTAGCTACATCCACGCGTGGATAGTAGGTTAAGAACTCTCTCAGAGTCGCTTCGTTCTCGGAGGAGCTTCTCTTCGACGGCAACTTTCCGGCAATCCATGAATTGCTTGATTTATACATTCTCTTGTCTATCTAGTGTTACAAGAGATTCAGACTGGGGCAAACATTCGGTGGTTGACTCAGAGTGTGCCGCCGCAGTTGCCGGACCCGAGTGTGGCTGTTATGACGGTTGCCAGTCAAACAGATTGGGATATATACTGATCCCTACGGATTCGAAGTGCCGGGTCTTTGGGTTCCGCAGTCTTTTAGCTATCAGTTTAACTTCCGCGGAATAATGTTTTTTAGGCTTGCTTTATGTCATTGCATGAACATTATTCAGAAACGCATGCCCAAATTCCTGTCCTTTAATTCGACAGTAGTGGTGTATCTCCGGAACCAGGGAGGCACTCTTTCGTTTCCGTTATTCAATTTAATGGAAAGAATCCGTCTGTTGGTTATAGTACACCAAGTTCAGTTTTGGTCCGTCATATTCTGGGTCGTCTGATTGTTTTATCGCACTCCCGTTCTCTTACGGGTCGCTTGTTGCTGTCAGAATGGACTCTCAACAAACAAGTATTCAATCAGATTTGCTATCTATGGGAGCACCCAATGATGTTTTATTTATGACACAGCTTGCTAATCAATTGCAGACGTATGTGTTGGCTTGTCCTGATCTCTGAGCTAATACTGTTAACGCTCTATTGATCTATAGGACGGAATGATAGGATACGCATATCCTCCGGCGCTGTTGTTTTAGCAGGTATTGCTAAGATAAACAACCACAATACATTTCTGTTGATAGCATCTCTATCTTCACAGAGATCATGAGTAATTTACTCTCTTGTCTACTGTGGATCTTAACGTGAAATCTTCCTCTATGTGAGGATCTTTTTTCACTGGGTAAATCGTGTCATCTTTATCACAACCAGCAAGGTCGCAACCTTCATGTATTCCGTTGTGTGGTCCGTATTGCATTGTAAGCACTGTACTGGACGAGCTTTGGACGCGATTTCTTACTATAGGAGATCCTCTTCTTCGCTATTCTATGCGACTAAAGTGGAGGCTCTTCCGTCGTGGTGTAGGGATCATTATGTTCATATGGTTGATCCCTCCATACTACTCATTGCTATTTTTTAGTATACTTGTTTCACAAGATCTACTGCAGCCTGTTGTTATTTAGGTTATAGGTTTATGTTACCTCATACCTATGCACTCTACGATAGTTTACAATTGAGTCTTTTGTCTCTTTATCTAAGTCAGTTAGTAACTTTTTGATAAATAGACTTAGAATCTTTAGATTAAATTCCTATACGGATTTTAACTTCGGTTCTTATCTAGCTAAGTAATCATTTGAGCCTCTGGAAACAGTAGTTTTCAAATTCTGACCTTTTAGACAGTAATTCTGTTGGTTTCTCTTTTACTGTAGAGTCAGTGAGTTTCATGCACTATCGATGAATGATTTTCACTTTCATAGTTTCGGAATCAATACTTCCGTTACTATTTAGGTTGGATTGTTGCATAACAGTTAGGCTCCTATTATCCGGAACCTATTATTTTAAGGTCCTTCCGTCTTCGTATGGGCATAGGCCTTTACTCTTTCCGGGTACAGTTTATGTATTTATAAACAGATATCTGTTTATTACAAGGGCGTAAGCTTCTTCTGTCTTTGATGTCTAGTAGAAGGACGTTACGCTCCATTTTATTGTTAATGGATTCTATTAACTAGCGTACTGCTTATGGTATATCATTGGCTTAGCAGTTGTGCTTAAGATTTCGGCTCATGAAGTAAGAGTTCTTCTACTTCTTGGGCTTACATTAATAGTGTTGCTATTATAGATTTTTGAAGGCTGCTCATTGCGCTCAGCCATCCATTCATGAATTTTATCTCAGAAATATCGAGTCCATTTCTGGAGGCCTCTATTGTTAGGTCTATTATCTACTGCTCAGAATGTCATTCACTTAACAGTTGCTACTATAGCTAGGTAGGCTGTCTGTTTCGGCAGTGTCTCCGTTCGGCTGCCCTCTTCGCTCTGGGCTATTTGACCCAGGGCAAGAAAAAGGGGGGGGGGGGGAGGGTGTTCCCTTGGGTCACCTGTTTTTACTATGAAAACAAGGGGATACCTCCTCCGGAGTTAGTAATTCTGAGCTGTTATTGGGATGGTTGTTTAGTGAGAAGTTTAAGTTTATAAAATTCATTCAAGTCTTAGTTTTTAAAGTATAGCTTTTGAATATTGCATATGTCAACGGACATGATTATGCAATTCTCACACACTTTTAGGTGTATAAGAGTCTCTATTCTCTAGACTTACTTTATTATTGGCTTACTTTGAAAATTATTAGTATAAGGATTATTGGATATTAATAGAGTACATGGATGTATGAAGCTCAATTTTTGGAAGGTGTTGTATCTTTCTAATTTATCATAAATAAGAAAGATACATGTAAGGCCTATTACTTCTTTTCCCTACAGGGGATGACTCTATTTTATTTTATTGAGCGTATTCCATTTTGCTCTATGTCCTTGGCCCTCCAGCCTTTTTACTATTCAGCTATGTCTGGGTCATTGGTACAGTATAAAAATGTTAAAAAATTTATAGTAATTTATATATTTTTTATACTAACCAATGACCCAGACGGGGATGGCCCTCCCAGGAGTTGGGAACTCTTGCCTCCCCGCTGAGTACATAGCGCTTACCAGGCACTGGTTATTAGAATGATAAATGGCGCCAATTTCGGAACGTCCTTGACACTGCGCATGCGCAGTAGGGGCGAAGTGTGGAGGGCCTTTCAGGACATGTTTTCTTTAGTTTTAGATGCAAATTTTGGGGATTGGGGGGCAAAATTTGTGTTTGGCCCTATATTTTAAGAGTTAGCACCAGCTATGTCTGGGTCATTGGTAAGTATAAAAAATATATAAATTACTATAAATTTTTTAACTTTCGAGGCATGGGCCTCTTGTTGTCATTCTTGCTAAATGTTGCACTGCTTATTCAGTGTTTCCTCTCCCCTAGCCTTCTAAAGTCCCCCCTTGCAATTCTCCCATGCTTTTGGCATATTTTTGAGAAATTTCATTTCTAAAATTTCCTGGGAGAGTTGCTTGGTTACAGAATGTTTTCTGTTATTTTCCCCATAGTTTCGTTTTCACCCATGGGTGTATAACGTTTGTGTTCTGCATCTTCCATCTGATGTTCTGCAGATTCTCCCCTGGGAGTCTCTGTTTTGCATCAGATAGAGTGTAATTTGATGACTGATTCCGGGCCAGTTTTTTCAGTGCCTGGAGTCATGTTTTCTGGTGTTTTTACACTGTTTGTTTTCATTGGCAACAGCCTTTTTTGAGGGGGGCTGTTTGCCTTTGCTGTAGTTTATCTCACTATAAGATACATTTATATTATCTGTAAGTGTCTCATTAATTATTTAATATAAATTTAAAATTTTTGACCACACTTTGCCATCGGATCCATCGGGGCTCAACATTACTTTTCAGCAACTTGGGCTTCGCTGAAAAAATATTTTTTCAAAATTATTTTGATTTGCAATTGTTTTTTCATTTATTAATGGATCATGTTATTATGTATCTTTGTGTCAGGGGTTTTTGCGAGTAACTAGGACTTATTGTTGTTCTTTCACAATGAAGGGATGTTGTTCAAATTGTAATAGGAAGAAATCTTCCTCTGACTTTCATGATCATTGTATTAATTGTAGTCAGTGTTCTCGCATTAATCCCTGTGCTATATGTGAATATTGGGATGAGAAACATTGGAAACGTGTGTCACGATATGTTGTTTCTGGAGAAAGGGCGATGCCGGCTCTTTCTCCGCAAGGTCACTCTACTCTCTCAGTTTCTATTTCAGAGGAACCAGAACAGGGTGATGTTTCCATGTTATCTTCTACAAGTGTGCGTCCGTCGTCACAAATGAATTCAGAGCTAGCTGCAAAAGTGCTCATGGAGATTAGACAAATGTCGTCCGCTAGCTCGCCCGGTGTAGCGTCCATTCACCGAATGGTTCGGCAGCCGGGTTCGTCCGATGCGGTCCAAGAGGAAGTTTTGGGTGATGCGAGCACTATAAACATACAATGTGCACACCCAGTGACGGCGGATAGTAAGCGAGAATGGGGGAAGCCTTTGAGTCCGGTTCCTAGCTCGTCCAGGTCCAGCCGGGCCGCGAGCGAGAGAGGCCCCTCTCTCGTACAACAACATCTGGGACCAGATGTTGTGGTACAAAATGTGTCTTTAGCGGAGCATACGTCCATCGCTCGGGACGCTCCGTTGTATAAGCAGTCCGCAGAGACTGTTAAGGCTTCCTCTTCTCGTCAGCGCACACGACCGCACCTTGGCTGCGTGACCGCCGATATATTACCAGCTTCGCCGATCAAGGATTCTTCGGCGACCAGGTCACACCATCCGGCAGCCAGGGATTCGAGACCAATGGACTCCGGACGTTCGCATAGGAAAAGTATGCGGGAGCCATCTGATGCGGAGCTGCCCTTGGCGAAGCAGCGAAAGACTGCACCTCCGCAGGTCTCGACGCAGGACATTCTTGTGCAGATAGCACAGCTTATCGCAGCATCCCAGCAGCCGACAGAAACGAGAATTATCCGACGGCGCTGGGTCGGTACGCTCTGCCGAAGCATCGGGGGCGGACGACCGGGAACATCATGAGGTCCGACCGGATGGTGAAAGGGATACGGATGACTTGGAGCTATCCCTTTCGGAAGAACATAAAGCTGCCGTGGACTTCATTCGGCACTTTCTCCCTCAAGTTGTTCCGTTGGGCCAGACTGCTGCGCTTCCGGACAAGAGAATTATAGCGTCATTGGACTCTGAATTTTTTGAGCGGTTCAGGGACATCGCTCCCGAGTTTCCGTCGCAGTCCAATAATGTTGCAAGAACATTTGAACTATTGAACGACGCTATATTTAAACTTGCTTCCAGGACGGGGAAAGCAGGTTTCTTGTCCGCTAATACTCTCAACCTGCCTTTCATTAATGCAAGGAATAAATTCGATACGGCAGGACAGGGTATACCGAGAGTTCCTTTGCGTATGGACGACGAGGCGGAAGACTTAGAGCTATCATTACCATCGTCAGCTTCTATTCCAACCGCGGTGTTGGAAACAGCTATTGCGTCTAACAGAGCCAATTTAGATGCCTTATCTTACGCAGATCACCTTACTAAGGCGTTATCACTGCGCCTTCAGGGGAAAGAGTTTCAGGATATACAATCCTCTTTAAGACTTCTTTCAAGGGCAGTAGCTTATTCCACGTGTAACTCCGCCCTTTCAGTGGCAAATCTGAAGTTGGTTAGACGTGACGCAGCCCTAGCTACATCCACACTAGTGGATTCTAAGGTGAAGAACTCTCTTAGAGTCGCTTCGGTCTCAGGAGAACTTCTCTTTGACGGCAAGCTTTCCGCTATTTATGATAAAATTACAAAGAAAGCTAAGGATTCTCTGTTGTTCAAATCTGCTCCTAAGAAGTCGGATACAGCAGACACGAATAAGACAGGCACTTCTGGGTCTAATGCGCCCAAGAGAGGTTCCTATAGAGGTTCCGGTGCGTCCTCTTGGTCTTATTCGAGAGACCATCAGGATAGCGACTCTCGTTCGGGACGTCCTTCAGGCCGGGACAATCGGTCGGACGCCCCGAGGTCGACGGGGTGAGGTGCGGGCCGTGGAAGACGTGGTTTCTCCTACCGCAGGCCTCGCAGGTCCAGGAGGTGATGGCTTAAACCTCTATCGCATTCCGGTTGGCGGAAGGTTGTCGAGCTTTTCACAAGAATGGGCGTCGATTACGGACGACCCTTGGGTGAGAGGAGTGACTTCGGAAGGTCTAAAGATATCCTTCAAACGAAAGCCTCCATTAACTCGAAGTCCAAAGTGGACTCATCTTCCGTCAAATCCGCAGAAAAGAGACGCTCTGTTATCAGAGGTGCAGTCTCTTTTAATGAAGAACGCTGTAGAGGTCGTAGAAAACCAGGAATCTCCGGGATTCTACAGCCATCTGTTTCTGGTTCCGAAACCAGATGGCTCGTTCCGTCCAGTCATAGATTTGAGCTGGATAAACAAGCTGATCGTCGCTCCAAAGTTTTATATGGAGACGATTCGATCGGTCAGAGCGAGTATTTGGGTGAACGATTATGCAACGAGCATAGATCTCAAGGATGCGTACTTTCACGTCATGGTACATCCGACATTCCGAAAGTATCTACGCTTCGCAGTCCTAGGAGTGGTGTATCAATTCCGGGCGATGTGCTTCGGATTGAATCTAGCACCCTGGGCTTTCACTCGGGTAATGAACTCGGTAATGATCTACTTCCGAGCTCATTCGTCTGCGGTAACGTCGGCCTACCTGGACGACATTCTTCAGAGGTACGGCAACGAGTTAACGCTTCAGAACAATGTTCAGAATCTTCTTCTATTGCTCCGACGTCTTGGTTTTATAGTAAACGAAGAGAAGTCGGATCTGGTGCCGTCCAAGTCATTCACTCATCTGGGAATGAGCTTCGAGACGCACAACAATCTCGTTCATCTGCCATTAACCAGAGCGAAATTAGTCAGTTGTTACGCTCGCTATTGTCTGCATGCAGACAAAGTCACGGCGAGAGAATTTATGAGACTGATAGGTCTGTGCGGAGCCGCCACGGATCTCATTCCGATGGGGCACGTCCTCTTCAAATTTTCTTGACTCAGAATTGGAGTGTGAAAATTCATTCGCTCGATGTAGACGTTCTCTTGTCAGATCAAGTGAAACAAGAGATTCAGACTTGGGCAAACATTCAGTGGTTAACTCCGGGAGTTCCGCTGCAGTTGCCGGATCCGAGTTTTACCGTTATGACGGATGCCAGTCAAACAGGTTGGGGTGCATCATTAATCCCAATGGATTCGAGATGCCAGGGTCTTTGGGATCCGCAATTCCTGTGCAAGCACATAAACATCAAGGAAATGATGTCAATTTGGCTTGCGTTACGTCACTGGATGGACATTATTCACGATGCTCATGTCCAAATCCTATCCGACAATACGACAGTAGTGGCGTATATACGGAATCAGGGAGGCACTCATTCAGTTCCGTTGTTCAATCTAACAGAAAGAATCCTTCTGTTTGCGCTAGAACATCACGTTCTTCTTTCGGTCCGTCACATACCGGGTCGTCTGAATGTGCTAGCAGACTCCCTTTCACGAAAGGGTCGCTTGTTGCCGTCGGAGTGGACTCTCAACAAACAAGTATTCAATCAGATTTGCTACCAATGGGAACGGCCAATGATAGACTTATTTGCGACACATCTCAACAATCAGTTGCAGACGTATGTGTCTCCGTGTCCGGATCCAAGAGCATTTGCAGTAGACACTCTGTCGATCCCTTGGGACGGAATGATAGGATATGCGTATCCTCCAGCGCCGTTAATTCAACAAGTATTGCTAAAGATAAAACAATCTCAATGCAAGATTCTGTTGGTAGCATCTCTGTCGCCACAGAGACCGTGGATAAATCTACTCAGGTGTCTGTTGTGGGACCTACCGCGGAAGCTTCCTCCACGGGAGGATCTTCTTTCGCAGGGGAAATCGCGCCAACTCCATCACAACCCGCAAGGTCTCAACCTTCACGTTTTTCCATTGTGCGGTCCTTCTTGCATGGCAAGCACTTTACAGGACGAGCAGTGGACGCGATTTCTAACTGTAGGAGGACCTCCTCTTCGCTAAACTATGCGGCTAAGTGGAAGGTTTTTCGTCGTTGGTGTAGGGATCATTCTGTAGATATATTCGATCCCTCTATACCAGACATTGCAAACTTTCTAGTATACTTGTTTGACGAAATCAAACTGCAGCCTGTTACTATAAAGGGTTATAGATCTATGTTATCTGATACCTATGCACATCATGATCGTTTACAAATTGGATCTAATGTCTCTTTATCTAAGTTGGTTAGAAACTTTTTGATAAATAGACCCAGAACTCTTAGATTAATTCCTAAGTGGAATTTAGCTTGGGTTCTTCTTAAATTGAAGGAAAAGCCATTTGAACCTCTTGGGACAGTAGATTTCAAATTCTTATCTTATAAGACAGCTTTTCTCTTAGCTTTCTCTTCTGCTAGAAGAGTCAGTGAGCTTCATGCACTATCGGTGGATGATTCTCATTATCGTAGTGTTGGGAACACTATCACCTTCACTACTAATGTGGGTTTTTTAGCTAAGAATCAGGCTCCTAATAAATATCCGGAACCTATTGTTATTAAGGCTCTTCCGTCTTCAGACGGGCATAGGCCTTTACTCTGTCCTGTTAGAGCATTACGTATCTATAAACAGAGATCTCAGTTTATCAGAAAGGGACGGAAACGTTTCTTTCTGTCTTTGATGCCTAATAGAAAGGACATTTCAGTCCATTCTATTGCTAGATGGATTCAATTAACTATCCGTACTGCTTATGAAGATTTATCTTCTTCTCAGCAGTCTGTGCTTAAGATTTCTGCTCATGAAGTAAGAGCTCTTTCTACTTCCTGGGCTTATGCTAATAGTGTTGCTATTACAGATTTAATGAAGGCTGCTTATTGGTCTCAGCCATCCACATTTACGAATTTTTATCTCAGAAATATTGAGTCCATTTCTGGAGACCTGCATTGTTTAGGTCCGTTATCTGTTGCTCAGAATGTCGTCCACTAAACAGTTGCAACTGTAGTTATGCAGGCTTTCTGTTCCGGCAGTGACTCCGTCCGGCTGCCCTCTTCGCTCTGGGCTATTTGACCCAGGGCAAGGGGAAGGGGGGGGGGGGGGCGGGTGTTCCCTTAGGGCACCTGCTTTATAGTGAAAAGCAAGGGAATGCCTCCTCCAAGTCAGTATTTCTGAGTCGCTTCCGGGATGGTTTTAAAGTGTAATATTAATGTTTAAATTCATTCATGTCTTATTTTTAAAGTGTAGCTCGGTGTGAAGCATTTGTATATGTCAAGTGTCAAAAGGGCTTTAATATACAATACTCGGACACTTTTAAATGACTATAAAGAGTCTCAATTCTCTGGACTACTTTATTTATTGGCTTGCTTTAAAAATAATTAGTATAAGGGTTATACTGGATGTTAATAGAGAACATGAATGTTATTGTGCTCAATTATTAAGGGTAGTGTATCTTTCTAATTTAATATTAAATAAGAAAGATACATGTAAAGCCTAATACTCCTTTTCTCCTTAAGGGGTTACCTCTTTACTATATAGTTGAGCTTATTGGATTTTCCTCTATGTCCTAGGCCCTCCAGCCTGTTTACTATTCAGCTAAGTCTGGGTCATTGGTACAGTATAAAAATGTTAAAAAATTTATAGTAATTTATATATTTTTTATACTTACCAATGACCCAGACGGGGATGGCCCTCCCTGGAGTTGGGAACTCTTGCCTCCCCGTTGAATACATAGCGCTGATCAGACACTGCCAGTAAGAATGATAATTGGCGCCAATTTCGGGACGTCTGCGTCACTGCGCATGTGCAGTAGAGGCGTAGTATGGAGGTCCTTTAGGACATGATTTCTTTTTGTTTTGGATGCAAATTTTGGGGATTGGGGGGCAAAATTTGTGTTTGGCCCTGGTTTTGTTAGAGTTAGCACCAGCTAAATCTGGGTCATTGGTAAGTATAAAAAATATATAAATTACTATAAATTTTTTAACTTTTCAAAAATTCTTTTTGATTGCTATTGTTTTTTCAATATTAATGGATCATGTTATTATGTATCTTTGCTTTTAGGGGTTTGTGCGAGTACTAGGACTTGTTGTTGTCTTTTCACAATGAAAAGATATTGTTCAAATTGTAATAGGAAGAAATCTTCCTCTGACTTTCATGATCAGTGTATTAATTGTAGTCAGTGAACTCCTGTTCAATATGTAATTTTTGGGATGATAAACATTGGAAACGTGTGTCACGATATATTGTTAGCGGGGAAAGGACCATGCCGGCCCTTTCTCCACAGGGTCACTCTAGTCTATCAGTTTCTATTTCAGAGGAACAAGAACAGGGTGATGTTTCCATGTTATCCTCCAAAAGTGCGCTTCCGGCGTCACAATTGAATGCAGAGCTAGCGGCAAAAGTGCTCATGGAGATACGACAGTTGCCTAAGAGGTCCCTAGTAGGATCGACGGCGCTGTCGTCCGCTAGCTCGCCCGGTGTAGCGTCCATTCACCGAATGGTTCAGCAGCCGGGTTCGTCCGTTGCGGTCCAGGAAGGAGTTTTGGGTGATGCGAGCACTATAAACATACAAGGTGCACACCCAGTGACGGCGGATATAAGGAGAGATCGGAGGAAGCCTTCTAGTTCGGTTCCTAGCTCGTCCAGGTCCAGCCGGACCGTGAGCGAGAGAGGCCCCTCTCTCGTACAACAACATCTGGGACCAGATGTTGTGGTACAAAATGTGTTGCAAGCGGAGCACACGTCCGTCGCTCGGGACGCTCCGTTGTATAGGCAGTCCGCTGAGACTGCTCAGGCTTCCTCATCCTCTCAGCAGCGCACTCGACCGCACCTTCGCTACATGACCGCGGATATTCTACCAGCTTCGCTGATCAGGGATTCATCGGCGACCAGGTCACGCCATCCGGTAGCCAGGGACACGAGGCCGATAGACTCCGGACGTTCGCATCGGAAGAGTATGCGGGAGTCAGTTGATGCGGAGCTTCCCGCGGCTAAGCAGCGATCGACCGCTACTCCGCAGGCCTCGATGACGGACGTGCTAGCTCAGATAGCACAAATTATCGCAGCATCCCAGCAACCGACAGAATCGGTGTCGGATCAGGAATTATCCGACGGCGCTGGGTCGGTACGCTCCGCCGAAGCATCGGGTGCGGCCGACCGGGAGCATCGTGAGGTCCGACCGGATGGCGAAAGGGATACTGATGACTTGGAGCTATCCCTTTCGGAACAACATAAAGCTGCTGTGGACTTCATCCGCCACTTCCTTCCTCAAGTTGTTCCGTCGGGCCAGACTGCTGCGGTACCGGATAAGAGACTGATAGCGTCATTGGACACTGATTTCTTCGAGCGGTTCAGAGACATCGTCCCTGAGTTTCCGTCTCAGTCCAATAATGTCACAAGAACATTTGAATTATTGAACGACGCTATCTTCAAGCTTGCTTCCAAAACAGGCAAAGCTGGTTTCTTGTCCGCCAATGCTCTTAACCTGCCTTTCATTAATTCAAGGAATAAATTCGATACGGCAGGAAAGGGTGTTCCGAGAGTTCCTCTGCGTCTTGACGATGAAGCGGAAGACTTAGAATTGTCATTACCGTCGTCAACGTCCATTCCAACCGCAGTGTTGGATATGACAATTACGTCTAACAGGGCCAGTTTAGACGCGTTATCTTACGCAGACCACCTTACTAAGGCGTTATCACTACGTCTACAAGGGAAAGAATTCCAGGATATTCAATCCTCTTTAAGACTTCTTTCAAGGGCATGGCTTATTCCACGTATAACTCTGCCCTTTCAGTGGCAAACCTGGAGTTGGTTAGATGTGATGCAGCCTTAGCTACATCCACACGCGTGGATAGTAAGGTGAAGAACTCTCTCAGAGTCGCTTCGGTCTCCGGAGAGCTTCTCTTCGACGGCAAGCTTTCTGCAATCTACGAGAAAATTACTAAGAAAGCTTCGGATTCTGTGCTGTTTAAATCCACTTCCAAAAAGTCGGATACGGCAGAAAAGAGTAAGACAGGCACTTCTGGGACTAATGCACCCAAGAGAGGTTCCTATAGAGGTTCCGGTGCGTCCTCTTGGTCTTATTCAAGAGACTGTCAAGGCAGCGACTCACGTTCGGGACGTCCTTCGGGCCGGGACAACCGGTCGGACGCCCCGAGGTCGACGGGACGAGGTGCGGGTCGTGGAGGACGTGGTTTCTCCTCCCGCAGGCCTCGCAGGTCCAGGAGGTGATGGTATCAACCTCTATCGTGTTCCGGTTGGCGGAAGGTTGTCGAGTTTTTTAGAAGAGTGGGCATCGATTACGGACGACCCTTGGGTGAGAGGGGTGATTTCAGAAGGTCTAAGAATATCCTTCAAACGAAAGCCTCCTTTAACTCGAAGTCCAAAATGGACTCAACTTCCGTCAAATCCGCAGAAAAGAGACGCTCTGTTATCGGAGGTGCAGTCTCTTTTAATGAAGAACGCGGTAGAGGTCGTAGAAGACCAGGAAACACTGGGATTCTACAGCCATCTGTTTCTGGTTCCGAAACCAGACGGCTCGTTCCGTCCAGTCATAGATTTGAGCTGGATAAACAAGCTGATCGTCACTCCAAAGTTCTATATGGAGTCGATTCGATCGGTCAGAGTGAGTATTCGGGTGAACGATTATGCTACAAGCATAGATCTCAAAGATGCGTACTTTCATGTCATGGTACATCCGACATTCAGAAAGTATCTACGCTTCGCAGTCCTAGGAGTGGTGTATCAATTCCGAGCGATGTGCTTCGGATTGAACCTAGCACCCTGGGCGTTCACTCGGGTAATGAACTCGGTAATGATATATTTCCGAGCTCATTCGTCTGCGGTAACGTCGGCCTACCTGGACAACATTCTTCAGAGGTACGGCAACGAGTTAACGCTTCAGAACGATGTGCAGAATCTGCTTCTATTGCTCCGACGTCTCGGTTTTATTATAAACGAGGAGAAGTCGGATCTGGTGCCGTCCAAGTCATTCACTCATCTGGGAATGAGCTTCGAGACACACAACAATCTCGTTCGTCTGCCGTTAACCAGAGCGAAATTAGTCAGTTGTTACACTCGCTATTGTCTTCATGCAGACAAAGTCACAGCAAGGGAGTTCATGAGACTGATAGGTCTGTGCGGAGCCACTGCGGATCTCATTCCGATGGGGCGGTTATGCACTCGTCCTCTCCAAATTTTCTTGACTCAGAATTGGAGTGTGAAGATTCATTCGCTCGACATAGATGTTCTCTTGTCAGATCAAGTGAAACAAGAGATTCAGACTTGGGCAAACATTCAGTGGTTGACTCAGGGAGTTCCGCTGCAGTTGCCGGATCCGAGTTTTACGATCATGATGGATGCCAGTCAAACAGGTTGGGGTGCATCATTGATCCCAATGGATTCGAGGTGCCAGGGTCTTTGGGATCCACAGTTCCTAAGCAAGCACATAAACATCAAGGAAATGATGTCAATTTGGCTTGCGTTACGTCAGTGGATGGACATTATTCAGAAAGCTCATGTCCAAATTCTGTCAGACAATACGACAGTAGTGGCGTATATCAGGAACCAAGGAGGCACTCATTCCGTTCCGTTATTCAATTTAATGGAAAGAATCCTTCTGTTTGCTCTAGAACATCAAGTTCTACTTTCGGTCCGTCATATACCGGGTCGTCTGAATGTACTAGCAGACTCCCTTTCACGGAAGGGTTGCTTGTTGCAGTCGGAGTGGACTCTCAACAAACAAGTATTCAATCAGATTTGCTACCAATGGGAACAGCCAATGATAGACTTATTTGCAACACATCTCAACAATCAGTTGCAGACGTATGTCTCTCCATGTCCGGATCCAAGAGCATTTGCAGTAGACGCTCTATCGATCTCATGGGACGGAATGATAGGATATGCGTATCCTCCAGCGCCGTTAATGCAGCAAGTATTGCTAAAGATAAAGCAATCTCAATGCAAGATTCTGTTGGTAGTATCTCTGTCTCCACAGAGACCGTGGATAAATCTACTCAGATGTCTGCTGTGGGACCTACCGCGAAAGCTTCCTCCACGAGAGGATCTTCTTTCGCAGGGGAAACCGCGTCAACTGCATCACAACCCGCAAGGTCTCAACCTTCACGTTTTTCCGTTGTGCGGTCCTTCTTGCACGGCAAGCATTTTACAGGACGAGCAGTGGACGCGATTTCTAACTGTAGGAGGACCTCCTCTTCACTAAACTATGCGGCTAAGTGGAAGGTTTTTCGTCGTTGGTGTAGGGATCATTCTGTGGATATTTTTGATCCCTCCATACCAGACATTGCAAACTTTCGAGTATACTTGTTTGACGAAATCAAACTGCAGCCTGTTACTATTAAGGGTTATAGGTCTATGTTATCGGATACCTATGCCCACCACGATAGTTTACAAATTGGATCTAATGTCTCTTTATCTAAGTTAGTTAGAAACTTTTCGATAAATAGACCCAGAACTCTTAGATTAATTCCTAAGTGGAATTTAGCTTGGGTTCTTCTTAAACTGAAGGAAAAGCCATTTGAGCCTCTTGGGACAGTAGATTTCAAATTCTTGTCTTATAAGACAGCTTTTCTCTTAGCTTTCTCTTCTGCTAGAAGAGTCAGTGAGCTTCATGCACTATCGGTGGATGATTCTCACTATCGTAGTGTTGGGAACACTATCACCTTCACTACTAATGTTGTTTTTTAGCTAAGAATCAGGCTCCTAATAAATATCCGGAACCTATTGTTATTAAGGCTCTGCCATCTTCATAGGCCTTTACTCTGTCCTGTTAGAGCTTTACGTATTTATAGACAAAGATCTCAGTTTATCAGAAAGGGACGAAAACGTTTCTTTCTGTCTCTGATGCCTAATAGAAAGGACATTTCGGTCCATTCTATTGCTAGATGGATTCAATTAACTATTCGTACTGCTTATGAAAATTTATCTTCAAGTCAGCAGTCTGTGTTTAAGATTTCGGCTCATGAAGTAAGAGCTCTTTCTACATCTTGGGCTTACGCAAATAGTGTTGCTATTACAGATTTAATGAAGGCTGCTTATTGGTCTCAGCCATCCACATTCACAAATTTTTATCTCAGAAATATTGAGTCCATTTCTGGAGACCTGCATTGTTTAGGTCCGTTATCTGTTGCTCAGAATGTCGTCCACTAAACAGTTGCAACTGTAGTTATGCAGGCTTTCTGTTCCGGCAGTGACTCCGTCCTGCTGCCCTCTTCGTTCTGGGGTATTTGACCCAGGGCAAGGGGAAGGGGTGGGGGGAGAGGGTGTTCCCTTAGGTCACCTGCTTTATAGTGAAAAGCAAGGGAATTCCTCCTCCGGAGTCAGTAATTCTGAGTCGTTTCCGGGATGGTTTTAAAGTTTAATATTAGTGTTAAAAATTCATTCATGTCATATTTTTAAAGTGTAGCTCGGTGTGAAGCATTTGTATATGTCAAGTGTCAAACGGGCGTTAATATACAATCCTCGGACACTTTTAAAGAAAATAAAGAGTCTCAATTCTCTGGACTAACTTTATTTATTGGCTTACTTTAAAAATAATTAGTATAAAGGGTTATACTGGATGTTAATAGAGAACATGAATGTTATTGTGCTCAATTATGAAGGGTATTGTATCTTTCTAATTTATTATAAAATAAGAAAGATACATGTAACGCTTAATACTCCTTTTCTCCTTGAGGAGTTGACTCTATGTTATATAGTTGAGCTTATTGGATTTTCCTCTATGTCCTAGGCCCTCCAGCCTTTTTACTATTCAGCTATGTCTGGGTCATTGGTACAGTATAAAAATGTTAAAAAATTTATAGTAATTTATATATTTTTTATACTTACCAATGACCCAGACGGGGATGGCCCTCCCAGGAGTTGAGAACTCATACCTCCCCACTGAGTACATAGCACTGACCAGGCACTGCCGGTAAGAATGATAATTGGTGCCAATTTCGGAACGTCCTTGACACTGCGCATGCGCAGTAAGGGCAAAGTATGGAGGACCTTCAGGACATGATTTCTTTGGTTTTAGATGCAAATTTTGGGGATTGGGGGGCAAAATTTGTGTTTGGCCCTAGTATCTTAAGAGTTAGCACCAGCTATGTCTGGGTCATTGGTAAGTATAAAAAATATATAAATTACTATAAATTTTTTAACTTTCAGCACAAAGGGAAGGCATTCAATGTGCAATCTTTCATTTATGTTCTTT
Source organism: Pictodentalium vernedei (assembly GCA_031216915.1). Classification (NCBI taxonomy): domain Eukaryota; kingdom Metazoa; phylum Mollusca; class Scaphopoda; order Dentaliida; family Dentaliidae; genus Pictodentalium; species Pictodentalium vernedei. The sequence continues at coordinate 648,736,946 of CM062295.1, forward strand.
GTTTATGACCAACGAGAAGAGATTTTTTGAAATGATCCGTATATATTCATGTTTTATGAGAGAATCACCAAATAAATACACAGAACATCACTATGTGTGTATGCATTCATCAGTAGGGCATGAGTGCAAGCGTAGAAGGATAAAACAAGAGGCACAGCTTTGAGTTCTATCCTTCCAAAATGGCATGAGTGCCATATTGATGAATACGTTCACACATCGCGGCATTCTGTTTTTATTACACATCTCTATGATAATTAGCCTTTTCTCAATTCAGTGTGAAAAATTTGGTCTTATTTGTAGAATTTGACGGTCCTGATGTCTGCTTGAAATAAAAACAAAACAGACTGATATGTAAACAGAAAAATAAAATGAAAATTGTGTCCAAATAGGTTATTTATTTGTTCGTATTTTTTAAGAACTTAGCTGCCTTTATCAGAGAGATATTCGCTTCAAAGTCAAAACTTGAGTGTAAAAAAATCACTCCCCATTTGTAGAATAAGTTGAATTTCATTAAATGTGGTGGATTTGAACAAAACATACATTTTCTAATTGACATTCGATTTATCAGCTGTCATTGCAGCTTCCGAATTATTCTGGGTTATAATGTGACATTTAGATTGGCTGACTACAAAAATTGGCAGAGTTTAGCTCCTTTGATATGTCCATAACGTTAGGTGGAAAAATAGTCCATGAAGGGAAATCCATATGGTACACATGTTCCGTACGAATTATAAATATGGAACTGAAGGACAAGTAACAGGCATGTAATAAAATTTCTAAATTATTTTTTAAATGAGAGTTTCAGTTAACCCTTTTCCTAAAATAATGGCCTTATCTCTCAATGTTATTCAAAATTGCCATTCAGCTTTAATTGTTTTATCATTCTTTCTTCCAAAACATGGTTTATGACTCCATCATTGGAATGAGCTTGTCGAGATGAATCAAATGAAAGGTCATTTTTTGAGGCAAATCATGAAATTTCCATTCAAGAAACTTTCCTGAAAATGGCATCTGCTCAGAGGCGGCAGAACCAGGGGGCACAGGGGACACATGCCCCCCACTTTTTTCCACAGATATGTTATGCGGTTACACAATGATTTAAAATGGGAGCATGCAAACATGTGTATTTAAGGCATTCCTGTAATATATTATTTGCAAATCTAAGCAACGTTTGGCAAAAGAATCCCACCTTCAGTCGCTTCGGCACTTTTCTTCTACTTCACCCATCTTCCAACCCCAAGGCTTGCCCTCGGGTTGGAAGATGATTGAAGTAGAAGAAATGGGCAGGACAGTGACCACACTGTGGCATGTTAGTCTAAATGAGAGACTATAGTATGTCAATGTACATTTACTGATATACGATTGTAACTTTTCTCCCACTGGGCTGAAGTATTGTAGCCTTCAAAAGTTGTGCCCCTCCACTTTTATCGAGCTTCCTCTGTATCTTCTTGTTGTTTTAGGTAGAGGGTTAGGTGTGGTCTATTACAAACAGTTAACCATATGCACAGTGATATTGAAATAACTCAGTTTTGGGCTGCACATTTTTCCCATCATGCAACAAGAAATTTAACCAGTTTATTCTTGTTTGACAGAGCTCAATGAGCTCTGTCAAACAAGATTGAATTGGTTAAATTCCTAGTTGCATTATGAGAAAGATGGCTTCTTGAAGTTTGAAAAAATTTTCATCAGTGTTTGGGTGTTAAAATTATAATTTTTTTTAAACATGACAATCTCTCGATGGAATAAGTTGGAAAAGGAAGAGTTAATTTTATGACCTAACAAAATGGAAAAGGCTTTTGTTTTTCATTTTAGATTCTTTTTCTAAAAACATTGCAGTGAATTGGTGGAAAACAGATGTGTTTTGCCACATCTATATATTCCATTGTCCCCAAGGATACATTATGGGCATTAAATATTCCATCCTGCCTGATCAAAAGGTCTTTCTCATGGGGATATTAATGCCAGATATTTACTCTCACATGGGTTTTCCTTAGCAGGAGTAGAATTTGCTTGTTTAAACCAATGCCATAGAGGCCTTTTTGGGTTGTAAATTATTGGGAGAGTGGGGTGGGCAACTTAACCATGTATGCTGAAATTCCCTCTGAATCATTCGATTTCAATTACACCAGGAAACTGTGAAACATCCTTGTGTTACCAGCATTCAGATTTAGTCTGATAAATTTTCTTCTACCTAATCGTGGTGGGGGTGGAGTACAGTAACCACATGCCCAGTGATGTTGAAATAACTCAATTTTGGGCTGCACATTTTTCCCATCATGCTACAAGAAATTTAACCAGTTTATTCATTCTTGTTTGACAGAGCTCAATGAGCTCTGTCAAACAAGATTGAATTGGTTAAATTCCTTGTTGCATTATGAGAAAGATGGCTTCTTGAAGTTTGAAAAAATTTTCGTCAGTGTTTGGGTGTTAAAATTGTAATTTTTTTTTAATTTTAAACATGACAATCTCTTGGAATAAGTTGGAAAAGGAAGAGTTAATTTTATGACCTAACAAAATCGAAAAGGCTTTTGTTTTTCATTTTAGATTGTTTTTCTAAAAAAATTGCAGTGAATTGGTGGAAAACAGATGTGTTTTACCACATCTATATATTCCATTGTCCCCTAGGATACGTTATGGGCATTAAATATTCCATCTTGTCTGATCGAAAGGTCTTTCTCATGGGGATATTAATGCCAGATATTTACTTTCACATGGGTTTTCCCTAGCAGGAGTAGAATTTTCTTGTTTAAACCAATGCCATAGAGGCTTTTTGGGTTGTAAATTATTGGGAGGGCGGGGTGAAATCCCCTCTGAATCTTTCGATTTGAAATACACCAGGTAACTGTGAAACATCCTGGCATTACCAGCATTCAGATTTAGTGTGATAAATTTTCTTCTACCTAATCGTGGTGGGGGTGGAGTACAGAATATGTCCTCATATTTTATTCGATCATTTCGTGGACTAGTGGTGAAATAATTTGAAATTTGGTATAGAACTTCCTAAAGGAGTTGGATAGAGTTTTACTTTTTTTTTTCTAAAAATTTAGTGTTGCTTTATTCAATATTGTGTGCAGACTGTCCAGTAAGGCTAAATCAACTTTATGTGTTGATTCCCACTGGCACTTAACCAAAAAGATGGGGTTAGAGGGAGGGTTTCATATTTTAGGCCCCACATATCTCCTGTTTCTCAGGCCATTTTTTGTAATATTGCATGTGGGCGGACAGTTTTAGCCCACTGAAGGGAGCTTAACTTATCACTTGCCGTCCGTCGTCGTCCGTCGTGAATTTTACCTTATCGACTACTCCTCCCAAACTACTGGATCAAATTGAGCCAAATTTGGTGTGCATGTTCCTCATCATAGGTGAATTCAAACTTGTACAACTAAACTTGCTCCACCCACAGGAGGCACCACAAGGGGCATAACTCTGATAGCACCCATGAATTTCTTTCCAAAATTCAAAAAAATCTTCTTCAGATCCACCAGGCAGAATTCTTTCCTATTTGGTATACACCATCTCTAGGGGGGTCAGATTCAAGTTTGTTCAAATCAGCCCCCTGGATTCATATTTGGGCTCACTATAGAAGCCCGAATTTGAACTTAGTGCATTTCAGGCAAATTTCTTAAAAAATCTTCTTCTTCAGATCCAGTAGGCAGAATCTTTTGATATTTGGTATGCAACATTGTGGGGTGGATCTGATTCAAGTTTGTACAAATCAACCCCTTGGGTTCATATTTGGGCTCAGTATAGGAGCCGAATTCGAACTTAGAACATTTCAGGCAAATTTCTTTAAAAATCTTCTTCTCAAGATCCAGCAGACAGAATCTTTTGATATTTGGTATGCAACATTGTGGGGTGGATCTGATTCAAGTTTGTTCTAATCAGCCCCCTGGATTCACATTTGGGCTCAGTAGAGAAGCCCGAATTCGAACTTAGTGCATTTCAGGCAAATTTCTTTAAAAATCTTCTTCTCCAGATCCAGCAGGCAGAATCTTTTGATATTTGGTATGCAACATTGTGGGGTGGATCTGATTCAAGTTTGTTCAAATCGGCTCCCTGGATTCATATTTGGGCTCACTATAGAAGCCCGAATTTGAACTTAGTGCATTTCAGGCAAATTTCTTAAAAAAAATCTTCTTCTTCAGATCCAGCAGGCAGAATCTTTTGATATTTGGTATGCAACATTGTGGGGTAGATCTGATTCAAGTTTGTTCAAATCGGCCCCCTGGGTTCATATTTGAGCTCAGTATAGGAGCCTAAATTTGAACTTAGTGCATTTCAGGCAAATGTCTTTAAAAATCTTCTTCTCAAGATCCAGCAGGCAGAATCTTTTGATATTGGGTATGCAGCATGCTTAGGGGGGTGAGATTCAAGTTTGTTCAAGCCAAGTCCCTGGGTTCATATTTGGGCTCAATGTAGTAGCCCGAATTATAACTTAGTTCAAAATGAGGAATTTTCTTTAAAAATCTTCTTCTTCAGATCTAGCAGTCAGAATGTTTTGACATTTGGTATGCAGCATCCTTAGGTGGGTGAGATTCAAGTTTGTTACAGCCATGTCCCTAGGTCCATATTTGGGATCACTGTGGGAACTTGAATTGTAACTTAGTTCAAAATGAGGAATTTTCTTTAAAAATCTTCTTCTTCAGATCCAGCAGATGAATGATTTTGATATTTGGTATGCAGCATCCTTAGGGGGGTAAGATTCAAGTTTGTTCAAGCCATGTCCCTAGTTCCATAAAATTTGTCTCTCATGACTTCATTCCTTTGTGGTGTTGATGAACCATGTCTAACTGAATGTGACCTCAAATACTTCTTTGAACCACTTTGGCCAGTGAGCGATTAAGGCTCCTTGGGGCCTCTTGTTATTTTTTATTTTTGTAATTATTTCTTTGTGATCAAAAGTTCATGTTCTTGGTTTGTTTTATGTTTTAGGCCTCATAATCTACAGAATAACATGGGTGGTGGTATATTTTGTCCCTTGAGTGCAAGAAGGCTTTGCAATGCTAAAGCAATCAATTAATCAATTTTATTAACTTGTTTAAATTATCAGACATAAACTATTTAATTTTTTTTTAAAGTTTGCATTGGTTATGAAAAGAGCATGTGGCAACCAAAAAGATCATGTGGGAGGGCCTAAGAAATGAATGGAACCGATCTATTTATTTTGTAACTTTTTTAGTCCATACATGTATATTTTAATTTCTGGGCAAGGCACTTAACCCCGATTCTCCACATGGGGGCACGATGATGCTGTGCACTAAGGTGTACTGCACGTCGATGGGGCACATGTCTTCAACCAATCTAACCCTGCCTGTGTTGCAGTGCGGAGTTACGATATTGGGGAGCTGGCAGCTGCTCATCGTTGCTCGGTGGTTCTCTCCAGGTACTCCGGCTTCCTCCACTCATAAAACTGTCACCGACATGATATGACCCTGGCTGTTTAACTGTCGTTAAACCTTAATAAATAAATTTTAATTTCTAATGTTTTTTTTTACCTGCGTAGCCAGCAGCAGAGCAGGTCTAGTAACCGCTCGACTCCGTCTGTCCATCAGTCCTTCCGTCTGTCAGACCGTCCATCCATCCGTCAGTCCATCCGAAACACTTCTTCCGTCAAAGTTTTCTTGGCTTCTATGAAAGGGAATGATTTTATATTTGGTCAGCTGCTTCATAATGATGAGTTGTATCGTGTATCTAATTTTCAGATCAAATGCATGCAGCGATGCAGGCCCAGACCCGGTATTGGTTTTGGCTTGTTTAGTTTTAAAATACATGCCAAAATTTAAAGAATTTAAAATACTTCTTTTGGTGAGGGATGGACAGATATAGTATCAAAACCTTGTTTAACTCCTTGCATGCTGCTGACAGATATTCCTGCCCAGTAAACTTTTAATGTATTCAACCAAATTTTAATCTGTGAATTGTGTAGATTTTTTTTACCAATGATTTCTTGAGTCAAATATTCACGATTTTATAATCAAAAATAGTCGTGGATGCTTCACAGCAGCCATAAGTAGATTTGATGAAAAATACTTAAAAATGACTCACAGGTTAAGAGTTAAAGCCATCATAGGAAAGAATTTTGGCTTTCATACTGTTTTTGTAAAGCAACGATAAAGATTTCTCAGAAAGAGATTGTTAACCCTTTACCCAACATAGTGGCCAAAACCGGCCAGCTCTATTCTAAAAAGTCACCAATTAATTTTCCTTATTTTTTCATTTTTTGTTCTCAAAACATAGGTTAAGACCCCTCATTGGAACGAGCTCGATGAGCTCGTTCCAATGAGGGGTCAAAACCTATGTTTTTGAGACAAAAAATGAAAAAATTAGTTATTCAAGAATTTATTTGGCAAGTGTTGACTGCTTTTCATGTTAGGTAAAGGGTTAATGGAAGAAATAACAGCTATTATTTGATTTTATGTGAATTATCTACAGGATGGTAGCTACAGATTTGGTCACATGGTGAGTGAAATATCTAAAGGATCCCCTCCTCTAGATTAACATGGTTAGATCACATCCAACTCACGCTTTATTATTATAGATCATTGTCTTTCAGCAGTGAAGAAGAAGCCTGTTGGGAAGAAACCTGTTCTCATATAGTATTGCTTTTTATAATAGGTCTACCACAAATAGCTCCTCTGTATCGCTGTAGTTTCCTTATCAATTCTGGCTTGTCGGAAAACGATTCTGTGAACTTCTCTAAATCTATATGCCTGTCTCAAATGATTCTCATGTGACATCACTGATGTGTGGAGATTTTTGAGGCAATAATTTTAGAAACACAAAATAAAGACTTGAGTGCATTCATTGAACATTCAAGGCAAACATTCTACTATTTCTTTTTTCTTCAAATTTCATGTGTCATATTCTATTATTAGATGATAACCAAATTATTACTGCCATCACTCAATCAGGATTGTCATATTGCACCTCATTGAAAAGACCAGATCAGCCAGGTCAAACACAATGTTTATAGCATCGTGTTTGACTTTTCTGATCTGGTTTTGTCAACTCGAATGAATATGACAACTCAGATAACTTGACTGTGAAAATAATGTGCATGTATTGCTTTGAGACAAGCTGCTCCCAAGTAGTGATATTAAGTCTAATCTAACCAATTTGATATCAAAGGCCATTGTTAACATTCATTTGAAAATAAGGGGGATGGGGGGTGGGGAGGTGGCTGATGGAATTTTGTCACAAAGTTCTTTAATGTAAAATCCTTCTTTGTGGGTGGCAGAGTTTTATCAGTTTTTAACTCACCTGAAAGCATTGCATAATTAAACTCACAATCGTTGTTGTCATCATCCAGTGTTGTCATTATCCATTGACCATTGTGAGTGTGGACAATTTGTTCTCAAATGTCACTTAGCCTATTTTCGTCAAACTTGATATGCATTTTTTTAAATCCCCACAAATAGTTTGGGGGCATATAGTAGCTGCTTTGTCCATCTACTTGTACATTCTGTCTGTTTTGTTTGTCCGTTAAGTCCGTTCCTTCTGATTGTTCGAGCATTCTAGCTTTGTCTGGTCCATAAAAAAATATAAAGGGACTGCTCTTGCTCATACTTCACACAATGATTGCTTATGACTCAAGAGTGTGTCGTGCTCTTGACCCAAGATCATAACTCCAAGGTCATAGCTCCAAGGTCAAGGTCACAGATCATTAATTTGTTTGTTCATCCATTCTGACTTTGTTCAGTCCATAAACATTATTAAATGGACTGATTTGATTCATTTTTACTTCTCACGATGATTACTTATGTCTCCTGGGTGTATTATAACCTTGACCCAGGGTCATAGCTCTAAGGTCAAGGTCACAGACTATTAGTATGTTTGTTTGTCCATTCTAGCTTTGTCTGTTCCATAAAACATGATCAAATGGACCAATCGTATTCATATTTCACACAATAATTGCTTATGCCTGAAGGGTGTGTCATGACCTTTACCCAAGATCATAACTCCAAGGATAAGATTACTGATCATTCATTCGTTTGTTCGTCCATTCTAACTTTGTCCTCTCCACAAAATATTAATCAATAGATTGCTATTGTTCATACTGAACACAATAATTGATTGTGACTCAAGGGTGTGTCATGACCTTCATAGCTTCAAAGTCAAGGTCACAGACCATTGATGCGTTTGTTCGACCAATCTAACTTAGTCCTGTCCATAAAAAGTTATTCAGTGGACCGATCTTGTTCATACTTCACACAATGATTGCTTATGGTATGTTGGGAGCTCAGTGGCTCAGTGGTTATGGCATTGGTCTTCAAACTAAAAGGTTCATGGTGCTTTCCCCACCAGGGGCAACTGAATTGTGTCCTTGGGGGAAAGGCACTTAATCTTTATTGCCTGTGTGTGTGTGGTGGGGGGGGGGGGGGGGGGGGGGGGGTATGGTAGCACTGTATACTAAAGTGTACTGCACTTCAATGGTGCAATTGTCTTCAGCCAATGCTAACCCTGCTCGTGTGGCATTACTATGTTGGGGAGTCTGACAGTTGCTTGTTTCTGCTTGGTGAGTCTCTGTGGGTACTCTGGCTTCTTCCATCCATAAAACTGTCCAACTCAAGGTGACTCTGCAGCCGAAAGTGTCATTAAACTCCAATAAAGAAAAAGGTGTGTCATGACCCTGTCTCAAAGTCCTAGATCCAAGGTCAAGGTCACAGAGTTTTTGTGCATGTATTCATCCATTCCAGCTTTGCCCAATCAATAAAAACTTATTCATAGGAGCAGTCAATTTGGGGTCCTATTCGTATTCTTCAGCTCTGCTGATATTTTCCTGCTGTGATGAACAAGCACAGGTTTTTCCTTTCAAGTTGCTCCAATCATTTGAGGCAACTGCAAAACTTGTATGATGTCACAATTCCTTTGGCAAGCCCTCCTTGAATGGTAATTTTTGTGAATATTGCAGGCCAAGTAAGCAGTTACATTTGGTAAATGATTAAAATGGCTCAGATATGGGCATTCAGAAAAAGACAGGTTGAAGAAAATGCAAAATCTGGCCTTTGATATCAATAAAATGAACCTTAAACAAAAAAAAGAAAAATACAGAAAATGGATCATTGACAGAGCTTCTTGATGACTGATTTTATATAATTTCCCATTCCTGCTGCTATTATACAGCACAGTCGCCGTGGACTGGTCACTTTCCACGCGTGGGCAATATTTCCACAGACGCAATAATATTAGACTCCAAACACTAATTACACGAATAATCATCAAAAATTTAATTAATGAAGCACAGGGTACAACCCAATGCTTCATTAATTAAAATTTTGCTAATTATGATTTTTACTACCTGGTAAACATTTGCGTGGACATAACTGCCCACATGTGGATTACGACCAATCCACGGCCACTGTACTGTACATCTGTGGTTTCTTTACCTTGCACTCCATCCTGTTTTTTCCATATCAGAATTTCATACATGGGCAGTCTGTGGCATAAACTGAGCTTAGAAACATTTATTAATAAATTGCATGATGCATACAAGGTTTGTTGCGTATTTTGTTGGATCTTATTTTAAATGTACAGTAATCTAATTTATATTTTTCAAGTTGCTTTTAATCGATTGTCAGACTGTTCCAAGGGATAATATTTCCTAGTAATTTTAAAAATAAGTTTCACAGGGTAAGGGATGTCCCATATCCCAGATTAAAAAATTGGAAATAAAGAAGTGCCACATGCACCCAACTGCCAGTAACATCAAAATTATATATGTGATTAGATTTCTATAATATGATAAAAATATAGATTTCGTTGGATTCCTTGTATACTCATTTTTCAGCACAACATTCAAAACTAAATGGACCTTATAACCTATAAGAGTAGAATCCAAACAGTCAAGCATAGTATATAGCATATATGTTAACACCCTGTTAACCCTTTACCAAATGCACAGGATACCAAAATTTATTATTATAATTTTTGGGTTTTTTTCAGATTTTTAAAAAAATGTCAAGAAAACCATATGTGAGCCCTCACTGGAATGCTCAATGAGATCATAGAGCGTGTTCCAATGAGGGGGTCACATGATATGGTTTTATTGAAGTTTTTAACCCTTTACCCAATGAATCGCCCGCATCCGCCAGCGTAATATGCAAATTCAGCAGTTGAAAAAATACTATTTTTCAAAAAGAATTCAACAAAACCATATCATGTGACTCCTCATTGGAACAAGCTCGTCGAGCTCGTTCCAACGAAGGGTCACATGATATGGTTTTGTTGAAATCTTTTGAAAAATTAAAAAAAATGATATTTAAAATAATAAATTTTGATATCATCTGTGTTGGGTAAAGGGTTAAATAAAAAAAAAAATTTGACTGCTTAATCTGTAAATTACATAGGCAGATGCTGTTGATTCATTAGGCAAAGGGTTAATTGAATACCCATTTTGCGAGAGAAAAATATTTAAAAATTAAACAGGAATTGAGTGATTTTCCTCTCTTCAAGTTATAAACTGAGCCCTTATTCTATTATATCATTGAGCTCTGTCAAACAAGATATAATAGATTAAATGCCCATATTGGGCATATTGAGGACAAAATGAGTGTATGTGGCCGATTCATTAAAGGATTAATATAGCTTTGTTCTCGGGTTGACTGAGTCACCTTACTATGTGTCAACATTGCATCTGAATTCTCCTGCAGACTTGACCTCTAGAAAATAAGCCCACCCATATACTTTTGCTGTCTTCATTTCATCCAGCCCTGGGCTTAATCCTGGGTCAGTATGGTAACAATATCTTTTCCTGTAGTGCACTAATCTGTTTTCCCTGAATTGTTTCAAGATTTTTGTAGATTGAAACCACTCCATCAGATCATATTTTTTGTTTGGGTTGAGTTTTTGTGTGTTATTTTTTATGCCTTCTGTGACTGTAAACTGCACAACCATGCTAAGAAAAAGCAGTTGTTGTAGTAGTTCAAATTTGGATCCTAAGGCTGTAAAATAATTTTAACCCTTTACCTTACACGAAAGGCAGACGACACTTGCAAATAAAATTCTTGAATAACTATTTTTAAAAATTTTTTTGTGTCAAAAACATAGCTTATGACCCCTCATTGGAATGAGCTCGGCTGTGTTTATGAGACAAAAAGTGAAAAAAATAATGAAAATTGGATGGTGATTTTTGTGAATAGCGCTGGACGGTTTTGGCCGTTACGTTGGGTAAAGGGTTAAATCATTTTTTGGTACACATCCAAAGTATAAAATAGTTTTAAGGGTTTGAGATGGTGTACTCACGTTGATACCTTGGGTCTGGACATATATTGGTGTGTCAAGGTTGATATATAGCTCAGGGGCAAGGTTGAGACTTCAATACACTATCTTGGGAAACACCCCCACTTCCATTATGGTAATGATTAATTTATTTTACAATATAACCACTGAATATTTTTTTACTATAAAAATATGTATTATAAAAAGAGAGTGCATCATGAATTATAATATGGTATGTGCCCCTCAAGTTCAAGGTCGCCGGCCCTACATTAGGGTGACCGAAAAACTTTGGCATTTCACTGTCACTTTTATCTGGTCCAAATATAGTATGATTGACAGATCTTATTCATACTTTGTACAGTTATTGCTCATGTCTCAAAAAAGGTGTGTCAGGACGTGGTGGCGTTGCGGTAACTTGTTCTCGTCAGATCACCAAAGTTAAGCAACGTCGAGCCCAGATAATCCTCAGATGGGTGACTTTTGAGCGATCAATTTGGACTCCCGTGTTGTGTCCTTGGGCAAGCCACTTAACCCCGATTGACCACATGGTGGCACGATGACCCCGCTTACTAAGTGCGTACTGCACGTCGACGGTACGCATCTCTTCAACCAATCTAACCCTGCCTGTGCTGCAGTGCGGGGTTATGATGTTGGGGAGCTGGCAGCTGCTCGTCGTTGCTCAGTGGTTCTCTCCGGGTACTCCGGCTTCCTTTGATATTGTTATACAGTCCTTGTCTGGTTTGTATAATTGAATCTATGCGACAGATTTTGTTTGTCCTTCACACAATTGTTACCCATAACTTAACACTGCTCATAACTTTAACCCATTGCCATATCAAGGTCAAGATCACAAGCACTAACACTTGGATTCTTGTCTTGTATTTAGCTTCCCGTAAAAGCGGCGACCCTGAGCACAGCTGTGTAGGCTGAGAGGCCTTTTGTTAAGCATATTCATTTATTATACAGCATCAGCAATCAACTGGTTGAGTGAATCCACTATCATTGCTCTATTTGAAAGTGGTAGAAGCCACTATAGTGGCTTTCACTGTATACATTACGTTGTTGTTTGCTCAGCAATAGAAGAAATTTTTTTGAAATGAAATTGTTTTGCTATAATTTATTGTACAGTAGAACCTGTCTTGAGAGACTGCCCTTTGGGCCCCACATAAGTGGTCTCTCAAGACAGGTGGTCTCTCATAAAAGGTTTCAGCTTTTCTCAAGTCAGTGAATAACCAACCAATCTTTTCACAGGGGTCTTATAAAAACATCTCAATCTGTAATGAGTTAGCAATTGAAACCCAATTTAGAGCTTTTAATACTTTTAATTATGTTAGTATAACCACAATGGATTTTCCAATTCCAGAACAGGTAAAAAGTTTTTGTCATGATTTCAATCTTCAAATGGGCGGTCTCTCAGGACAGGTCCATTATGGCATAAAAATACAAGTTGGTACCAGGTCACAGTGGGCTCTCAAGACAGGTGGTCTCTCAAGACAGGTGGTCTCCCATAGCAGGTCCATTATAGAGTAAAACCAATCGGTGCCTGGCAGATGTGGTCTCTCAAGACAGGTTTTACTGTATAGTGATTGTTTGCACTCTCCAATAAATTTTAACAAAACAGTTATTCATGAGCAAAATCTTGCTAAACTAAGGCAGCCCTTGCTGGTAGCTTGGCATCTTTGAAGAAAATACTCATGTTTCAAACCACCTTTGAAAAATAATTTAGTACTCAACTAGTTAATCCTTTACCCAATGCAGATGATATCAAAGTTTATTATTTTAATTAATATTTTTTAAATAAAAAAAAAATTCAACAAAACCATATCGTGTGACCCCCTCATTTGAACGAGCTCGATGAGCTCGTTCCAATGAGGGGGTCACATGATATGGTTTTGTTGAAATATTTTGAAAAATTTCTTTGTATCAACTGCTGAATTTGCAAATTATGTGGGCGGATGCGGGCGATTCGTTAGATAAAGGGTTAAGTTGTATCATCAGATTAAACAAACATGGTAACGCACAGGTACCTGAAATGTAGAGCCCTGCAAAGCTGTGAAATTTGATTCGATTCGATTCAATTCGAAATGATCCTAAAGATTTGATTCAATTTCATTTGAGGTGGGCTGATTTGGAAATTTTCAAATCGTCAAGTGTTCACTCTTGAACTCTCCTATCATCTGGTATCCTGTACAACAGGAGACCCGATGATAGAAGAGGAGTTCAAGGAGGTTCAACACTACATTGATTCCATTTCTGTAATATTCTGCTTTTTTGATTGACCTGCCCAAACATATGAGTTGCTGTTTAATAGAGTATTTGAATGGAGATTTACTATATTCTATTGTGGTAAAAAAGATGCAATATCTTCAACTTGAAAAGTGTTGAAATTCAATTTGAGATCTGATTCGATTCAAATTTCTCTTCTTGATTCCATTCAAGTTTTTGTTTTCTATATTTTATTCCATCTTTGTTCCTATGGTTTATATTTTTATACTGTACCAATGACCCAGACATCACTGGTGCTAACTCTTAAAATATAGGGCCAAACACAAATTTTGCCCCCCAATCCCCAAAATTTGCATCAAAAACCAAAGAAAACATGTCCTGAATGGCCCTCCACACTCAGACATGTTAACTCTCCCGGAATGCCCGGGATTCTCCCGGAATTAGCTATCCCCTCCCGCCCTCCCGCCCGGGAGTCAATTTGGGCCAAAATCTCCCGGAAAGTCAACATACCAGACAAAAACTGAATCCACTAGGTTTTGTTTACAAATACAAAAGCATGTGCTCTACTCTCAATGGCAAGATCATTAAGTTTGTGTGAAACGTCACCACTTATGTAAGAACTGGTGACCAATCTCATTTCTGTCAATGGCCGTGTTGTGATTATTTACAACACGTTTGACAGGCGGATTAATTGAATTTGAGATGCAGGATAATTGCTGAAATTGATTATATATTAAAGGCACACCTTTGCTTGTATACAGGTAGCAGTCAAATAAAAAAATAAGTTCCATACGCATAAATTTTGTCCAATGGAACATGTGCAAAAATACGCACAAATTTATGATTGTGCATTTTGGATTTCACTTTCACTTCAGATAATTATAGCCAATTTTGCAGACAAACGGCTCAAACATATGAGTTGCCGTAATTTTCAATATATTGGGAAAAATTTCCGATTCGCAATTTTCTAAAGCAGGCTGTGAAAAAAATTATGTTTTTGGTGAAAAAAATCTCTAAAAAGTTGCTAATTTACGGCACTTGGACGTTTTTTCATTCGTTGTGATAAATGGACAACAAAATAAATTAAATATCCCGGAGATGTTTCGTCCTGGGCTGGCTGTGGCATAATGTTCACGTTTCACTGAAAAATGATCACCCCATTCCAAATCCAGTTCGTAAATGACCAACTACTTCCAGTGAGTACCCGGTGTGGTTAGGCGGGGCGCTGGGCTTTGGCAGATCGAATTACCACAACAACTGGGCTCGGGGTGTGCCTAAACACCACAGATCGCCTCAGGTTATCGCAGGTCGCCGCAAGTACCCATAATTTCCCAAATAGATCCAAAACTTTCAACACAGCGTCAAAACTGATATAGTGCTGAAAAGGTCGAAAATATCTCCAAACATTTTGTACATAAAACCATTGAAATATGGATGTCATTGGAACAACTCAGATATTGGCACATGACCACATCCATATTTTTGATTTCTGTTTTTCTCTATATTTCTATGTTTTGGCTTTTAAAAGGACAAATTGTTCAAATAAAACACATTAGGGTGGAATGTTTAATGTATGTGTGTGTGTGTGTGGGGGGGGGGGGGGGGGTAGTAACATGGAAATTATTGATGTGCTGCCCACGTGCAAAAATCTCACTGACAAGCATCCGAGTCTCACTGGGAGCTCATCAAAATCTCACTGACAGTCACCTCGGGAGGTTAACAGGTCTGGGTCACTCACCACCGGTTAGTAGAACGTTGGCGTATGTTCCTTTGATGTATTGTTGTTGGACTGTTTCCTGTTATGTCTGTGTGTGTGTGTGGGGGGGGGGGGGGGGTATTTGGTATTAATTTGTATTTAAAATTGATCCACACGTGGCTTCTACGCGCAAAAAAAATCTCCCTGAAAATCATGTCATCTCCCTGAAAATTTTCTTCAATCTCCCTGAAAAAAATTTTGGAAGGTTAACATGTCTGTCCACACTTCACCTCTACTGCGCATGTGCAGTGTCAAGGACGTTCCAAAATTGGCGCCATTAATCATTCTTAGTTTGGCCCTTCATCAGTTAACATCTGACTGATCTTTGTGCTTGTAAATCTCAGTTTAAATGATGCCAGACACATAAATATTAGTGAAATGGTGATTCTAAGGAGGATATAGAAGGAGGAGAGGAAAAATGTGTGACAGAAAATTATCAGGGCTGTAACTTAAAATTTTTTAAGGAAATTATGTTAAGTTACCTATTTTCGTGGCAGCAGCCATTTTGTTGTCATTCTTGTTGTCAAGTTACACTGTTTGTTCAGTGTTTTTCTCTCTCCCTTTCCTTTAAGTTCCCCCTTGCTATTCTCCCATGCTTTTGGCATAGTTTCTGTAATTATTATTATTAAAATTTCTTGGGAGTTTTAGCTGAATAACAGAATGAATTCTGTTCTTTTCCCCATGTTTACGTCTTCACCTATGGGTGGTTAGGCGTTGTGTTCTGCATCTACCATCTGATGTTCTGCAGTTTCTTCCCTGGAAGTCTCTGTTTTGCATCAGATAGTGTATTATTGGTAACTGATTTCGGGCCTGGGTGCCTGGAGTCTTATTTTAGTGTTTTTACACTTATTGTTTACATTTACAACAGCCCTCTGTGTGAGGG
Organism: Pictodentalium vernedei; assembly: GCA_031216915.1. Classification (NCBI taxonomy): domain Eukaryota; kingdom Metazoa; phylum Mollusca; class Scaphopoda; order Dentaliida; family Dentaliidae; genus Pictodentalium; species Pictodentalium vernedei. The sequence continues at coordinate 648,753,028 of CM062295.1, forward strand.
GGGATTTCTTGAAAATAATATCTTGATGTTAATTTAATCATAACTAGATACATTATTATTGTTCGTAAGTGTTGCATAAATTGTTTAAAATATTTTTAAAATTTTTGTCCACACTTAGGCTTGGGATCCATTGGGGCTCAACGTTACTTTTCAAAAACTTGGGCTGTTCTGAAAAAATATTTTTTCAAAATATTTTGATTTCAATTATTTTTTCTATGTTAATGGATCATATTATTATGTATTTCGATTGTCAGGGGTTGGTGTGAGTACTAGGACTTTGTTTTCTTTTCACATTGAAAGGATTTTGGTCAATTGTAATAAGAGGAAATCTTCCTCTGACTTTTATAATCATTCTATATGTAGTCAGTGTACTCGCACTAACTCCTGTTCTGTATGTGATGATTTCGATGACAACATGGGAAGCGTGTGTCACGGTATGTTAGTGGGGAATTGGACATTCCGGTCCTTTCTCCATAGGGTCACTCTACTTTATCAATTTCTATTTCAGACGATCAAGATTAGGGTGATGTATCCGTGATGTCTTCCAAAAGTGTGCCTCCGTCGTCACAATTAATGAAGGACTAGCGGAAAAGTGCTCATGTAAATACGCCAATTGCCTAAGAGGACCCTAGTAGGTTCGACGGCCTTTGACGTCCGCTAGCTCGCCCGGTGTAGCGTCCATTCATCGAATGGTTCGGCAGCCGGGTTCGTCCGTTGCGGTCTAGAAGGAGTTTTGGGGTGATGTGAGCACTATAAATCAACCAAATGCACACCCAGTGACGGCGGATTAGAGGGAGAACGGAGGAAGCCTTTTAGTCCGGTTCCTAGCTCGTCCAGGTCCATCCGGACGGCGAGCGAGAGAGGCCCCTCTCTCGTACAACAACATCTGGCCCCAGATGTTGTGGTACAAAATGTTTCGCATTCGGAGCATACGTCCGCCGCTCGGGACGCTCCGACATATAGTCAGTCCGGAGAGACTGTCAATAAGGCTTCCTTATTCTCATGGTAGCGCACACGACCGCTCTTGGCTACGTGACCTCGGATATCCAGTCAGCTTCGCCAATCAGAGAATCATCAGCGACCAGGTCACACCATCCGGTAGCCAGGGACACGAGGCCTGCAGACTCCGGACGTTCGCATAAGAAAGTGTGCGGGAGTCAACGTACACGGAGCTTCCGGCGGCAATGCATCGTAAGACCGCTTCTGCACAGGCCTCGGGGACGGACGTGCTATCCCAAATAGCACAGCTTATCACAGCATCCCAGCAACAACTGAATCTGTCGCATAATGTATTATCCGACGATGCTGGGTCGGGACGCTCCGCGGAAGCTGGTACGGACGTCCGAAAATTTCATCCGGTCCGACGGGATACCGAAAGGGATTCGGAGGATTTCGAGCTTTCCCTTTCGGAACAACATATGCTGTTGTGTATGTCATCTGACTTGATCTTCTACAGGTTCTTTCATCAGACCAGAATGCTGCGATGCCGGATAAGAAACTGATAGCGTCGGTGGACTTAGAAATTTTTGGTTCGGTTCAGGGACATCGTCCCTCAGTTCCGACATAGTCCAATAATGTCACACAACTTTCGAATTATTGAATGACGCTATATATTTTATCATATGCTTGCTATTACCAAGCATTTCTGGTTTCTTGTTCGCAAAGTTACGGAGATGTCTTTCAAAGTGTGCCTCTGTCGTCATAGTTAATGAAGAGCTAGCGGCAATAAGTGCTCATGGAATATGTCTATCGCCTAAGAGGTCCCTTGTAGGATCGACGGAGTGACATTCGCTAGCTCACATTCATCGAATGGTTCGGCTGCCGGGTTCGTCCGTTGCGGTCTAGGAAGGAGATTTGGGTGATGCGAGCACTATAATAACTTTAGTACTCACCCAGTGACGACGGATTGAGGACAGATCGGAGGAAGCCTGTTAGTCCGGTTCCTGGCTCGTCCAGGTCCGTCCGGGGTGTGAGCGAGAGAGGTCCCTCTCTCGTCCAACAACATAGGGGACCGCATGTTGTGGTTCAGATATTTTGCATTCGGAGCATATGTCCGCCGCTCGGGACGCTCCGTTATATTGACAGTCCGAGAGACTGTCGATAATGCTTCCTCATCCTCACAGCAGCGCACACAACCGCACATTGGCTACGTGACCTCAAGTATCCGACCAGTTTCGTCATTCAGTGATTCCACGGCGAACAGGTCACGCCATCCGGTAGCCAAGGGACACGAGGCCTATACACTCCGTTCGCTCGCATAATAGAAGTATGCACGGGGTAACGATCACGGAGCTTCCAGCGGCAATGCATCGTAAGACCGCTTCTCCACAGGCCTCAGTGACGGACGTGCTATCCAAGTTTACACAGTTTTTCGCAGCATCCCAGCAATCGACAGTTTCTTGGTCGGATCAGGAATTATCCGACGGCGCTGGGTCAGTGCGGTCCGCGGTTGCATCAGGTTCGGATGACCGAACGCTTTATAGGGTCCGACAGGGTGGCGAAAGGGATTCGGACGATTTCGAGTTTTCCCTTTCGGAACATCGGAAGCTGCCATACATTTCTTCCGGCATTATCTTCCAGTGGTTGTTCCTTCGGACTACATTGCTGCGATGTTGGATAAGAGACTTATAGCGTCATTGGACGCGGAATTTTGGATCGGTTCAGGGACATTGTCCCTGACTTACCGACACAGTCCAATAATGTCATTAGAACATGTGTATTATTTATCGACGCTATATATATATATAAGCCTGCTACCAAGCATGATAGTTTAGTTTCTTGTCCGCAATGCTCAATTCTGCCTTTTATCATTTATAGGAATAATTTATTTTGGCAGAACAGGGCATACCGAGAGTTCATATGCGTCTAGACGGCGTGGTTAAAGACTGGAAATTATCTTTTTCGCCGTCTATGTCTTTTCCAACCACAATGTTGGAAACGACAATGATGTCTAATAGACTTAACTTAGACGCTTTATCATACGTAATCCACCTTACTGAGGCGTTATCATTACGTCTTCAAGAGAAAGAATTCCGGGATATGATCCTCAATGTGATTTCTTTTGAGGGCAGTAGTTTGTTCACGTATAACTCCGCCCTTCAGTGGCTACCTGGAGTTGGTTAGACGTGACGCAGCCCTAGCTACATCCACGCGCGTGGATAGTAAGGTGAAGAACTCTCTCAGAGTCGCTTCGGTCTCGGAGAAGCTTCTCTTCGACAGCAACTTTTCAGCAATCCATGAATTGCTCGATTCACACGTTCTCTTGTCTATCTAGTGTAGCAAGAGATTCAGACTGGGGCAACATTCGAGATTCAGACAGGGGCAAACATTCGGTGGTTGACTCAGAGAGTGCCACTGCAGTTGCCGGATCCGAGTTTTATAATTATGACGGTTGCCAGTCAAACAGGTTGGGATACAATATTGATCCCAACGGATTCGAAGTGCCAGGGTCTTTGGGTTCCGCAGTCTCTAGGCAAGCACTTATCTTCCACGGAATAATGTTTTTTAGGCTTGCTTTATGTCATTGGATGAACATTATTCAGAAACACATGTCCAAATCCTGTCCGATAATACGACAGTAGTGGCGTATCTCCGGAACCAGGGAGGCACTCATTCGTTTCCATTATTCAATTTAATGGAAAGAATCCTTCTGTTTGTTATACTACACCAAGTTCTGCTTCGGTCCGTCATATTCCGGGTCGTCTGATTGTATTACCGGACTCCCTTTCACTTATGGGTCGCTTGTTGCCGTCAGAATGGACTCTCAACAAACAAGTATTCAATCAGATTTGCTATCAATGGGAGCGCCCAATGATAATTTATTTATGACACAACTTGGTAATCAATTGCAGACGTATGTGTTTACATGTCCGGATCTCTGAGCTTATGTTGTTAACGCTTTATTGATCTAATAGGACGGAATGATAGGATATGCGTATCCTCCTGCGCTGTTGTTTCAGCAAGTATTGCTAAGATAAACAACCACAATACATTTCTGTTGATAGCATCTCTGTCTTCACAGAGACCGTGGGTAAATTTACTCAGATGTCTACTGTGGGACTTAACGAGAAAACTTCCTCCATGAGAGGATCTTTTTTTGCTGGGAAAAATCGTGTCATCTTCATCACAACCCGCAAGGTCTCAACCTTCACGTATTCCGTTGTGTGGTCCTTATTGCATTGTAAGCATTGTACTGGACGAGCTTTGGACGCGATTTCTTACTGTAGGAGAACCTCTTCTTCGCTATACTATGCGGCTAAAGTGGAGGCTCTTCCGTCGTTGGTGTAGGGATCACTATGTTGATATTGTTGATCCCTCCATACTAGTCATTGCAACTTTCTAGTATACTTGTTTGACAAGATCTACTGCAGCCTGTTACTATTAAAGTTATAGGTTTATGTTATCTCATACCTATGCACTCTATGATAGTTTACAATTGAGTCTTATGTCTCTTTATCTAAGTCAGTTAGTAACTTTTCGATAAATAGACTTAGAATCATTAGATTAAATTTCTATACGGAATTTAACTTCGGTTCTTATTTAGCTAAGTAATCATTTGAGCCTCTGGAAACAGTAGTTTTCAAATTCTGACCTTTTAGACAGTAATTCTGTTGGCTTCTCTTTTACTGAAGAGTCAGTGAGCTTCATGCACTATCGGTGGATGATTCTCACTTTCGTAGTTTCGGAATCACTACTTCCTTTACTATTTAGGTTGGATTTTTGCATAAGAGTCAGGCTCCTAATAAATATCCGGAACCTATTGTTATTAAGGTCCTTCCGTCTTCGTACGGGCATAGGCCTTTACTCTGTCCGGTTACAGTTTACGTATTTATAAACAGATATCCGTTTATTACTACGGGCGTAAGCTTCTTCTGTCTTTGATGCCTAATATAAGGACGTTACGCTCCATTCTATTGCTAATGGATTCAATTAACTATCGATACTGCTTATGGTATATCATTGACTCAGCAGTTGTGCTTGAGATTTCGGCTCATGAAGTAAGAGTTCTTCTACATCTTGGGCTTACATTAATAGTGTCGCTATTATAGATTTTTGAAGGCTGCTCATTGCACTCAGCCATCCACATTCATGAATTTTTATCTCAGAAATATCGAGTCCATTTCTGGAGGCCTCTATTGTTAGGTCTATTATCTACTGCTCAGAATGTCATTCACTTAACAGTTGCTACTATAGCTAGGTAGGCTGTCTGTTTCGGCAGTGACTCCGTTCTGCTGCCCTCTTCGCTCTGGGCTATTTGACCCAGGGCAAGAAAAGGGGGGGGGGGGGGGGGAGGGTGTTCCCTTGGGTCACCTGTTTTACTATGAAAACAAGGGGATACCTCCTCCGGAGTTAGTAATTCTGAGCTGTTATTGGGATGGTTTTTTAGTGAGAAGTTTATGTTTTAAAAATTCATTCAGGTCTTAGTTTTTAAAGTATAGCTTTTGAATATAGCATGTGTCAACGGACGTTATTATACAATCCTCAGACACTTTTAAGGAGTATAAAGAGTCTCTATTCTCTAGACTTACTTTATTTATTGGCTTACTTTAAAAATTATTAGTATAAGGATTATACTAGATATTAATAGAGTACATGGATGTATGATGCTCAATTTTGGAAGGTGTTGTATCTTTCTAATTTATCATAAATAAGAAAGATACATGTAAGGCCTAATACTTCTTTTTCCCTAGAGGGGATGACTCTATTTTATATTATTGAGCGTATTCCAACTTGCTCTATGTCCTAGGCCCTCCAGCCTTTTTACTATTCAGCTATGTCTGGGTCATTGGTACAGTATAAAAATGTTAAAAAATTTATAGTAATTTATATATTTTTTATACTTACCAATGACCCAGACAGGGATGGCCCTCCCAGGAGTTGGGAACTCATACCTCCCCGCTGAGTACATAGCTCTTACCAGGCACTGGTTATAAGAATGATTAATGGCGCCAATTTCGGAACGTCCTTGACACTGCGCGTGCGCAGTAGAGGTGAAGTGTGGAGGGCCATTCAGGACATGTTTTCTTTGGTTTTAGATGCAAATTTTGGGGATTGGGGGGCAAAATTTGTGTTTGGCCCTATATTTTAAGAGTTAGCACCAGCTATGTCTGGGTCATTGGTAAGTATAAAAAATATATAAATTACTATAAATTTTTTAACTTTTATGTATTTATTTTTTACATATTCATAGTTTACGTTTTCTATACTCCTCAGTGCTGAGAAGGCACAGTAACTCTAAAAGTGGCGAGATTTGATTTCTTGATTCGATTAAAAAACCTTCTGCCTAATTTGATCTGATTTGACTCAAAATCTGAGTGCCTTTCTGAAAAGAATTGCCTCCTTCAGTGTGTGTGGGTGGAGAGAGGAGTTGTAGAAAATTAGTAATATGCTGGAAGATTTGCCAGGGTGGCTGGATTGTCTTGGAAGGAGGTGAAAGCGCATTTTTTCACCACCATGTACATTTTTTGGCTGAAGAGTTTAGAAGCACATATATTAGCAAATATCACATTTCTAACAGTTTAAAATGTATTTCACCCCTTTGGGAACCATTGGAAGTGAAGTAGTTCTTACTTACTGCCGTGAACAAGCTCTGTTTTACTGGTAAAATAGGACCCAGTAATCAATGAATGTGGTGGAAGTCCTCTAAAATGGGCATCATGGGTATAAACAATTGACTAAACTTGACTTTATCTCCATTTTGTGGCCACGATTAGCCATTGTTCAGAAATATGTGACCTTAAACACCAAAAAATAAATAAATAAAAGTATTTCAGAGCAAAACAACCTATTTATGATACTAGGACCATAAAGGGGCCTTAATGAAGATATTCAGAAGTCATGTTGAAGAGTTGTAATCTAACAGACCATCTGTTTGAGACCTGCAGAAGATAACTGTTGAAAAAAGCTAGTCCAACTCAAAATCTCTTATTTTTGTTAATACAGTAGAATCCTCTTAATTGAATATCTATTTTGCCAGTGAAAATTATTCAATTAACAGGAGTATACAAATAACAGGGATTTGGTCAGTTTCCTTTGTTCTGGAGGTAAACTGAGCATTTATTCTATTATATCTTGTTTGACAGAGCTCATCCGTACGTCTTTCCGGACATGAAATTCTTGTGTGCGCAACTCCTCCTGCATTTATCAATCAATTTGGACAAAACTTTTCAGACATCATCACTACTAAGTGAACATGCGCATATTCCAAGATTTTTGACCTGCGACAATTTTAACCAGGTTATCTCCCTTTGACTTAGATTTATTATGTCTTTCCATCCGAACAAATTCTTGTGTGCGCAACTCCTCCTACATTAATGAACCTATTTTGATGAAACCTTTCAAACATCATCTCTACTAAGTGAACATGTGCATATTCCAAACTTTTTAATCTGCGACAATTTTAACCAGGTTATCTCTCTTGAACTTTGATTTAATATGGGTTTCTACATGAAATTCTTGTGTGTGCAACTCCTCCTACATTTATCAATCAATTTGGACAAAACTTTTCAGACATCATCACTACTAAGTGAACATGCGCATATTCCAAGATTTTTGATCTGCGACAATTTTAACCAGGTTATCTCCCTTTGACTTAGATTTATTATGTCTTTCCATCCGAACAAATTCTTGTGTGCGCAACTCCTCCTACATTAATGAACAGATTTTGATGAAACCTTTCAAACATCATCTCTACTAAGTGAACATGTGCATATTCCAAACTTTTTGATCTGCGACAATTTTAACCAGGTTATCTCTCTTGAACTTTGATTTAATATGGGTTTCTGCATGAAATTCTTGTGTGCGCAACTCCTCCTACATTTATCAATCAATTTGGACGAAAGTTTACAGACATCATCACTACTAAGTGAACATGCGCATATTCCAAAATTTTTGAGCTGTGGCAATTTTAACTAGGTTATCTCCCTTTAACTTAGATTTATTATGGGTTTCTACATGAAATTCTTGTGCGTGCAACTCCTCCTACATTTATCAATCAATTTTGACGAAACCTTTCAAACATTATCACAACTAAGTGAACATACGCATATTCCCAAATTTTTGATGTGCGACAATTTTAACCAGGTTATCTCCCTTTAAATTGGATTTATTATGGGTTTTCAAATGGGATTCTTGTGTGTGCAACTCCTCCTACATTAATGAACCGATTTTGAATACGTGTTGCACATTGTAAATGTGTTTTTCCAAATGTAAACCATATATGTGTGGGCTCTTTAAGTATTCAGTGCTGTCCTGTGGAAGGCCACATGCAAATACAAATTTCAACAACAAAAAATGATCTTTATGTATACATTTCCTTATGGCCTTCGCCTACATGATCAGAAGTGCATTCCTCTAAAAATCCAAAGCGGGGGTATTAATCACCTTCAGTGATAGTTCTAGTTTCTTATTGTATTGTGATGCTTGCATCATGAAGTACTACAGACTACTGGCTGAACACATTTTATTTATACATGTATATTGTATTGTGATGCTTGCATCATGAAGTACTACAGACTACTGGCTGAACACATTTTATTTATACATGTATCCAATGCAGCGTTGTACAGTACCATAAATGATGATTGAAGACCAATGACTGATGATAAATTCCGCAATATATCGGCTCTGCAAATCCCTAAATATCCTGATATGCACTCCATGCGTTTTTAATGGGGAAACTTCATTGTAAAGGCCAGATATCAAAGAGATTTTAATAGTCAGTGTTAATATAGAATAACCAGAAACTGCCGATTTTTAACTGCTGGTTGTCATAATTGGCCGACGCCCCATAACCGGCCATTTCCGATTGCCAATTCCGATTATCGGTTCATCACTAGTTACAATTTATGGGAGAGTGCCTTCAGGCAATCCCCCATAAATTGTAATAAGGCAATTACATACAGACAAAATAATGTCACTTCAAAGATAATATGAAGCACATCCACAGGTTATAAACCCTCTGAGACGTGGTACATGTACTTAAGAACAGAACCCAAATATGGGCTTCCATACTCTACTGGTTAACTTTCAACACGAGAGGCCGCTTTTCTGGTCCTGGATCACGATACGTCATGATTTCATTAATGATACGTCATAATTTCATTATTTATTTATTTATTGATGTTTAAGGTCACATATTTCTGCACAATGGCTAATCATGACCATGACAGTTTTATGGGTGGAGGAAGCCGGAGTACCCGGAGAGAACCACCGAGCAATGGCGAGCAACTGTCAGCTTCCCAACATACTAACTCCACACAAGCAGGGTTAGCATTGGTTGAAGACAGGTGCACCATCGACGGGCAGTACGCCTTAGTGCACAGCATCACCGTGCCCCCACATGGGCAATGGGGGTGAAGTGTCTTGCCCAAGGACACAACGCGGTTACCGCAGGTGGGATTGGAACTGAGCAAAATTTCATTAAATAGGATGGCTACTAAGTTAACGTGTGTGGTAGAACAATTAATATTTTCAACTTGCAGCCTGAAGGCAGCACTTTGAAAATATTAATTGCTCTACCCCCAAATAATGGATATGGACTCTTCCAATTTGTGCATTTAACTGACAGGGAAGATACCACCAGTGTTCAAAGGGTTAAACATCAACAAAAAAGATCAACTAGCACCAGTTGAAAAAGGACTGGAAAACTTCAACAGTCATGCACAGATAAAACACTGGATAAGTTCATTATTTCCCATTATAGCAAGACACTTAACCCCCATTGCCCACATGGGGGCACGGTGATGTTGTGTACTAAGGCGTACTGCACATCGATGGTGCACCTGTCTTAACCAATGCTAACCCTGCTTGTGTGGAGTTGGTATGTTGGGGAGCTGACAGTTGCTCGGAGGTTCTCTCTGGGTACTCTGGCTTCCACCACCCGTAAAACTGTCAAGGTCATGATTAGCCATTGTGCAGAAATATGTGACCTTAAACACCTATAAATAAATAAATAAATAAATAAATAAATAAATAAATAAATAAATAAATAAATAAATAAATAAATTCCCATTATAAATAAAAATATGCACAAGCTTCAAGGACTACTTGTTAACCTGTCACCCAGCTGTGTTATCATTGGGTAACCAGTAGACCCAGGTGGGTGATCAACATTTTATAAGTGGACACTTTTAGTTGATGCTTGGGCTGATGGACTGATCAAGACTGATTTAGGAATTATGATGATGATAAGATCAGTAGATTGAACATGGTCAGTCACTGATAGTTGGATGTGTTTTTTATTCAGTCAGCAAAGACAGTTGTTACAATGGTTGCTATAAACAAAGCTTGAGGACAAAGTTTATGCTAGTTTATGCTATGATAAGCAAAGACAGTTGATCATCATAGACCAATTACTCCCATTGATAGAAAGGTGTACAAAGATGATTATACATGTATCTCTGTGTTTTCCAGCTAAGACTGTCATGTAGGCTTATGTGAATCATTGTCCAAGTGTAGAAACTCCATATTTAGTGGGTGAATATTAACAGATAAAAAACTGAGTGAAATTTGGGTGTGGGTCCCCCAAAATTCAGGTGTAAAAAACTTTTATTTGTAAACAAATGGCACACCTAGCTGCAAATTGTTTATAACAACCCTCTTTCCCCCTCCCCCTCCACCCTGTCCCTTTGTGATTTATAGTCAAGTGTTTGCTGTTTAGTTGGACAGCTAAGACCTCACTGCATTTTACTTCCAAGACGGTGAGGAAGAGAATTTGTATGATGATTTAATGTCTCAATTTATTGGAGCATTCATTCCAAAGCCTAAAATAATTTGATAATATTAAATTAATAATTTAAACATTTCAGAGGATATTCATCATATTTAAATTACTTTTTGTAAATAAATAACTTTTTGTAGGGATATAAAGATGGAACATCTCCCATTGCAAGACAAGAAACAGATGATCGAGTGGACAGAGTCTTAGATTTTGACTTTGATGAAGATGAAGATGAAGAAAAACCAGGAACACCACTGAGTGAATCTTCAAGGCAGTCGTCTCCCAAAAAGGTGCGTTCATATAAAAGCAGTTTTGTTTACAGTGATAATTTTTTTTAAGATATGGTATTGTTAAAAAATCTTATGGACATGGTATCGTTCTTTAGAATTGTTTATGAAAGCCCATGTTTGAGAATCTCTGTCTGAGAATTTCCAATGACATACATCATCACTTAAATTACTGCAAATTTTTTATATGACTACCAGAACCAGCTTTTCAATTAGAGTTGGGCAATATACTGAAAAACTGAACCGATGCAGATATCATGGGGACACCAAAAAACCCAACTGAACCAATCATTGAATACCGAAACCATCTGAATTTTCAAATTTTCCTACATTCGCTATTTATAAGGCCTTGTTGATGCTTTATAGCAGTTGAAGGGTTCCTTTTCATGAAAGAAGGGCCTGCGCAATTGTTCTGAATTCCCACTAGACTACAAACTATACATGTCCAGTTGCTTAGCTGTTATTTCTAGCCAAGCCTTGGCTGCCTTAACAGGCAACCAAGACTGGACTAGAAATCACTCCCCAGGTGATATGTCAAATTGTCAGCAGGACCTCCTAAAATGGCATGTTGAGGGCACATGCTCGGAGATCACTAATGTCTGAAATAGGCCTTTAACCCTTTACTCAATGAATCGCCTGCATCCGTCCACGTAATATGCAAATTCAGCAACTGAAAATTTCAACAAAACCACATCATGTGACCCCTCTTTGGAACGAGGACGTCGATCTCATTCCAAAGAGGGGCCACATGATATGGTTTTGTTAAAAAATTATATTTAAAATAATAAATTTGAAATCATCTGCGTTGGGTAAAGGGTTAAAGGTTAAGGTGTGTATAGAACAAGTCACAAAATTACTGTTGATATGATTTGTGTTGGCAAAAAAATTCCAATGTTGAACTCATTGGCAGTGGCATTTGTAGCACTCTGGTAGAATGATTCAAGAACAACTTTTCCTAATGTGAATTCCCTTTTGGTACTATCAGTAAATCTCAGTTGTGCTAGATACCCAATACCGAACTGATACCGTGGTATGCCCCCCCCCCCCTAAAAATACCGAAACCGATACCGAACTGAAAATTCCAACACAGCACATTTCTATTCTCGGCAGTAGTACAGTTTGTCCATCAATTCTGGCATGCTGGAAAACAAGAGTCTAATCTTTCCAGATCCATATAATGCCTATGCCAAATGTGGCTCCGAAGGCATCTTTGATGTGTGCAGATTATCGACAATTTTACAAACATGAAGTGAAAACTCAATTGTATACAAACAAAAATTGCATAGTGGCGTGGTGGCAGTGTGTACTCAGACATACTGCTTGTTGAATGTGGCCTTAGCTTCAACTGCAGCTGATAATTCTGTTTATGCAGAGTCAGTAAGTTGGAGAGTTTGACAGTTTCTCACTACTGCGTGGTGGTTCTCTCTGGATATTCCATCTTCCTCTACTGGTACAAGTGCCCAACATGATGTAACCCTGACTGTTGAAAGTGTTGTTAACCCTTTACCTAACATGAAAAGCAGATGACGCAAAAAAAATTCTTGAATATCTCATTTTTTTCATTTTTTGTCTCAAAAACATAGGTTATGACCCCTCGTTGGAACGAGCTTGATGAGCTCGTTCCAACGAGGGGTCATAACCTATGTTTTTGAGGCAAAAAATGAAAATAATAATGAAAATTAATTGATGATTTTGGAGAATAGCACTGGCCAGTTTTGCTGTTACGTTGGGTAAAGGGTTAAACCCTAATAAACAAACAAACCTAATATGACTAGAACACAACTCTTGCAAAAACATTTCTTGAATTACAAAAAATTTCATTTTTGACCCCAAAAAACATACTTCATGACCCATCATTGTAATGACCACGTTAAGTTCGATCCAATGAGGGATCATAATAAGCTCACCAGTCTAATTGTGTTTGGAATTTGATGCTGTTATGAGCTGTTTTTTTACCCACTTCATTGGAACTTGTGCACAGATGACCATTTGGGGTAATGTCATTTACCTTTACTTACAAAGATATACAAGTATTCTTTGCTGTCCCAGTTATAGAAATTCCAATCAATAGGTATTTATTTACCCATGTGGAAACTTGTGCACAGACGACCATTGGGGTAATGTCATTTACCTTTACATACAAAGATATACAAGTATTCTTTCCTGTCCCAGTTATATAAATTCCAATCAATAGGTATTTATTATACCCCCCACAAACAAAGTTTGGGGGGGTATATAGGAATCACCCTGTCCGTCCATCCGTCTGTCCATCCGTCTGTCTGTCCGGGCCAACATTGGGGGTTTAGGGGATATTATTATTAGGGGCTACCTCCAAATTAAGGTAGTGTTAGGGTTAGGAGTGGGGTGGGGTTAGGGGTAGCCCCAGAGTAGGGCTTAACATTGGGGAGGGTTAGGTCCCGGGGGTGGGGGAGGTTAGGGTTGGGGTCAGGGGTGGGGTTTTAGTTTTACTAGCCCCTAAACCAAAAAATAGCTCCTAATCCTATTGGTTTGGCTAGGGTGGAGGTTGGGTCAGGGGTGGGGTGGGGGTTAGGGTTAGGGATAGCCCCAGAGTAGGGCTTAAGGTTGGGGGGTTAGGTCCCAGGGGTGGGTGGGGGTTAGGGTCTGGGGTGGGCTTTTAGGGTCAGGGTGGGGTAGGGTTAGGGTTAGGGTGTGGTTTTTGTGTGGAGGGGTGGGGTTAATGTTAAATATAAGTTCTAGGGTGGAGGGGTGGGGTTCTGGGTAAAATAAGGTTTTGGACATACAAAATGTTTTTTTGGTAGCCCATAAACCCGAAATGTTGGAGCGTCTGTCTGTCCATCCTTAAAAGCGCAACTCCTCCTAAACCGTTTGAAGAATTTTCATGAATCTTAACACAATGGAAGAACTCCATATGAAGATGTGCATGAAGCAATACAATTCCGTTCTGACATTTCCACGGGGGGATAATCTAACTTATACATTTGGGGGGGTATCACTTTGTGAGCTTGCCCACAGTACCTCTAGTTTACCCCTGAGAAGATCAGGATATTAACATTATTTGTGGAAATATGTGGCGTAATCATAAAACTATTGTTAGTCTTCATTTCTGATTGTAATATCAAAATGTCAATCAAATGAAGTTTTAATTTAGCAACATTTCTTTGATTAACAGAAAATTAATCTTTATGAAATGTTTCAGATTCACTCGTCAGAAATATATCAGTTTGTTGGAAAAGAGATCCGTCGGTTCGCTTTTCCAACCATCTGAAATATTCCAGATGCGTAAATCTAAACATAGGTAATGAGCTGTTTGAAGGCTAGACAGGTTCTGGGCCTTAACAGCATCAAATGTCGTAAAGAATTATACTGGTCACCTCATAGCTTCGGATTGTAGGCCATGTTTTGGTGGCAGCATTTTTAATTGGTAGAGTGCTGAATTTTTTTTACAAAGACAATTTGAAACACAAGTAATTTTTTTAATGGTACAGTGCTACCAGCATGGGGAGCCTTAGTATAGCACAATCCTAAATAATTGTTTTGTTATAATTTATTGGAGAGTGCCCATTGGCACTCTCCAATAAATTGTAACACAGCAATTTTACACTAATATTTCTTCTGCTACAAAAGCAACAAGCTGATGCATTCAGTGTAAAACCACGAAAAATGCTTCCATCACTTTTCAGTAGAGTCATGATAATGGCTTCAAGTACTCAGCCAGTTATATATGTGATGAAATTTTAATGGCAATTTTTGTGAATAAGCCTAAGGTTCCTGGAGCGCCTTGATTTCTTTAAAAGTCATGGACTTCAGAAATCGCTTAACAAGGACCTGGAAAGTCCTTGAATATTGGAAACTAGCAGGATTACCCAGTGTTGCTCGGGCTGAGGAGAGTATTCTCCCTTAATCTATACTATATTTTGCTGGTCATAACTGTTGGTGCCCCTCTACACCCCCACCCCACTCCACCCTGGCACTTTTTTAAACCTCACCATTAGATTCCTGGTAAAAAATTACCCCTAGTAGACCCCTTTGAAGACCTTTTTCGGTGAGAAAAATTTTGGTCATAACTTTTGGTGCCCCTCTACACCCCCACCCCCACCCTGATACTTTTTTAAACCTCACCATTAGATTCCTGATAAAAACGTACCCCTAGTAGACCCCTTTGAAGACATCTATCGGTAAAAAAAAATGTTGGTCATAACTTTTGGTGCCCCCCTACACCCCCACCCCCACCACACACACTTTTTTAAACCTGACGATGACCTCCGCCATAAAAAAGTACTCCTAGTAGACCCATTTTGGCCACTCGGGGTGGCCCCATATTCATTTCTATAGCGATCAGACAGACATTCTAAAATATAGTATAGAGATGTGTTTCAACTCGTGTTGAGAATATACTGATGTTACATTCTATTACCTCTCCCCAAACCCGCATACCACAAACCTAGTTATTCTATATAATAATAATAAAACAGTTGTAGCAGAATTGAAAGGTCCAGTTCCCCTCATGCTACCATTCTCAAGGAACACTGAGACATATATAAAGTCAAGTGAAACAGCTGGGAGATATGCCTGTCTCACCCCACTCACATGACCACTATCTCACCCCACCCACTTGACCAACCTATATTGGCTTATTAGCATATTTAATGAGCGCAGAACTATTCAATCATCACATGTTCTTCTGTAAACAAACAACATGGTGTCACATTAGAAATAAAAACACAGATTCCAAAACCAAAGTACACTTGACTTTTTGATAAATGCCATTATGAGTTGAGTGAGCTGCATGAAATTCCCATCGAAAAGTTATGCGTCTATATTGCAGAATTCATAATATGACATCATCGGAATGTTTCTTTTTGCTACAAATCTTTAACCCCTGTCTTGCTGGTGTTGTTATTTAATTTTGTGGTATATACCTGTGGGATATACAGAACTTTTGTGCTCTCTTTCCGATAAGCAAATCAGGTTTTTTCAGAAATGGACAATAATATTGTTTGAAATAGCTGCACATGTCCCTGAATTACTTTTGATGACATCAGGATATTTTGGTGGGGGAGACAAATTATCCCTGATGGGGTGGGTGTGAGATGGGGAAATCTCACCCTCGGGACAAGATCTTTGGTCCAGACACTCGGCATGCGTCGTGTCTGGCCCAAATATCTTGCCCACGGGTGAGATTTCCCCATCTCACAACCTCACTCATCAGGGATAATAATATTCTCAAGGTTGGAACAAATCATCATGTCTCACCTGCATATGGTCATCAACTGTTGTTGAAAATATTGACTAAAAATCTGCATAACAATCATAGCAAAAAGTCGTGAATTACCAATGTTCTCTGGCTGAAAACTATCAGGTTATTGTTCTTTCACATAAGACCGATGTTGTTTAACTTATTTGTCTGGATGCCAAAAGTCGGTTTTGGGGGTACCTTACAAAATAGATGAGTAAAACGCTTTATTGGCATTTCTAGGGTAACTAGGGTAACTTTTTCTTCATATTCTATATCCAATTGATGCCACCCCATAACTCTTGGGCAAATTGAGATATTTAACCCTTTTCAGATCTACCCAATTAATTCAATGTGATATTCCAACTTTGTTATGAAAGGTTGCTTTACATTTAGGTTATGTATGTTGGTGGTATTCCAACAATGCATTTATTGCCAGTTTTTATTTGTTTTTAGTACTTCAGATGAGTAAAAGGCTGAAATTTGTTGAATTTTACGTGAAAAATAACTATAATTTTGGGATCTCAGTATTTGTCCTGAAAAAACACAATAGAGTTTGTGATGTGTATTATTTTTCACAGACAAATGTGACCATTTATTCCCAATCTGACTCCTAACACTCTAGAAATGTTGGGTGAGTCCTGTAACAAACTACTTTATTACACTAAATGTGGCGAGGATTTGCAAAAATGAATAGATTTCACTGGTTGTTGCTGATGAGCATCATTGTATTGTGTGTGCATGAAGTAAAATGGAATCAAAGATTGCACTGGGTCTTAATCACCAACAAATATCTCATCTATTATGCAGATTGTACATTATTGCCTGAATATACTCATCGTCAGATTTACAGAGCTAAACGTATTCTGGTTATGACACTCTTGAAACACTGCCTCGACAATGATACGAACAGCTGCTATACAGCTAGTGCAATCTTTAGACCCACACAATTTCTCTGAGCTACAACTACACTTGCTTATCATCAGGAATACCAGTTGGAAGCAGTGACTTGGACAGGTCATCCCGAGTCCACCCAAACATTGTTAAGCCAACCTCTAGGGGTTAATTAATGAAAGAGCATACCAAAGCATCAATTGAAAATGTGTTTGTTAGCCATTGTCTGAGAATGCTTCCCTTGTTGGTAGAAGAATGGATAATTTTGGTGCAATGTCAGTGCTTTTGCAGTTTGTTAGACCACACCTTAAATCTGGTATCTAATATGTCTTTCGATGGATAGTCATAGCAACTACAGTGGATCCCACTTAATTGGATATATCTTAATTGAGCCTTGTGTCCTTGGGCAAGACACTTCACCCCCCATTGCCCACATGGGGGCACGATGGCATTGTATACTAAGGCGTACTGCACGTCGATGGTGCACCTGTCTTCAACCAATGCTAACCCTGCTTGTGTGGAGTTGGTATGTTGGGGAGCTGACAGTTGCTCACCGTTGCTCGGTGGTTCTCTCCGGGTACTCCGGCTTCCTCCACCCGTAAAACTGTCATGATTAGCCATTGTGCAGAAATATGTGACCTTAAACACCAATAAATAAATAAGTAATTTTAACTGAGGAAGCGTGGTGACTCAGTGGTAGACCGTTGGACTTCTATGCTAGAGGTCTCGAGTTTGATCCCCGTCCAGGATGACTGGCGTTGTGTCCTTGGGTAAGGAACTTTATCCCGGTTGCCTACATGGGGGCACGATGATGCTGTGTACTAATGCGTACCTCACATCAATTGTGCACATGTGCACCGATGTAACCCTGCTTGAGCGGAGCTTGAACAGAATTAGAATGTTGAGCTGACAGTTGCTCGTCGATGCTCGGTGGTTCTCACCAGGTACTCCGGCTTCGTCCACCCGTAAAACTGACTCTCCCCAGTTTTCCTTTATTTATAGGCATATTTGGCCTCAGTACATCCAATACAGGCATTTAATCTATTATATCTTGTTTGACAGTGCTCTGTCAAACAAGATATAATAGAATAAATGCTAAGTTTATCTATAGAATACAGGAAAGTGACACAATCCCTGTTAATTGAATATTCCTGTTAATTGAATAATTTTCATTGGCAAAGTGGCTATTCATTTAAAAGGGTTCCACTGTACTAATAAGCATAATTGCCTGTTGACAAAGTATCCGACTCAGCATCCGATTTGCCTATTTGATCCAGAGTGACACTACACAAATATTTAATAGCTGTTGTCTTCCCTACCACAATGCACTGGCCAACAGTGTCACAAATGGAGAATGCATTTACTACAACTAGCTTAGACATGAATTCTAAGCATTTTCAGGCGGTGTCCTTCAGATTTATTACCCTTCTGTCACCACATTTTGATTCCATCATAAGTGAAATGTTCCTGCTCTGTGTTCAATAGAAATAGGACAATATAACAAAGATGTCTGTGTCACCTGATATTACATTGGATCTGTTGATGCCAGGTATTTTGGAATGACCTGCTGGCACCTTATAACATCACATTCTTCATGGTCTGATCTGCAAAGACTGATCAAGGAACATAGTTTCAAAATGTACTATTCTATTCTGTGACAGCAAAAGTGGCCTCTATTCCTGCCAAAATGTAAACACTCCACAATATTTTTATCTCACATAATAAAAAAGACAGCAAAATGTGTTGCAGTAAATTACGAATATATAAAACCAAATATATACAACATTTTAGCCACAAAATTCAGCATATCATTTTCACTTTAATTTGTATCATTTCTGGTGGTTTTCGATTTGAATGTGTATATAGACAATAAACATATAGTGTGTTTTTATATTTTTAAACTGTACCAATGACCCAGACATAGCTGGTGCTAACTCTTAAAATATAGGGCCAAACACAAATTTTGCCCCCCCAATCCCCAAAATTTGCATCTAAAACCAAAGAAAACATGTCCTGAAAGGCCCTCCACACTTCCCCCCTACTGCGCATGCGCAGTGTCAAGGACGTTCCGAAATTGGCGCCATTAATCATTCTAAGTTTGGCCCTTCATCAGTTAACATCTGACTGATCTTTGTGCTTATAAATCTCAATTTAAATGATGCCAGACACATAAATATTAGTGAAATGGTGATTCTAAGGAGGATAGAGAAGGAGGAGAGGAAAAAAAATGTGTGACAGAATATTATCAGGGCTGTAACTTAAAATTTTTTAATGAAATTATGTTAAGTTACCTATTTTCGAGGCAGCAGCCATTTTGTTGTCATTCTGATTATTTAGTTACACTGTTTTTTAAGTGTTTTCCTCTCTCCCTGTCCTTTAAGTCCCCCCTTGCTATTCTCCCATGCTTTTGGCATAGTTTTTGTAATTATTATTACTAAATTTTCTTGGGAGTTTTAGCTGAATAACAGAATGAATTCTGTTCTTTTCCCCATGTTTACGTCTTCACCTACTGGTGGTTAGGCGTTGTGTTCTGCATCTAACATCTGATGTTCTGCAGTTTCTTCCCTGGAAGTCTCTGTTTTGCATCAGATAGTGTATTTTTGGTAACTGATTTCGGGCCTGGGTGCCTGGAGTCTTATTTTAGTGTTTTTACACTCATTGTTTACATTTACAACAGCCCTCTGTGTGAGGGGGGGATTTCTGGAAAATAATATCTTGATGTTATTTTAATCATAACTAGATACATTATTATTGTTCGTAAGTGTTGAATAAATTGTTTAAAATATTTTTAAAATTTTTGTCCACACTTAGGCTTGGGATCCATTGGGGCTCAACGTTACTTTTCAGAAACTTGGGCTGTTCTGAAAAAATATTTTTTCAAAATATTTTGATTTCAATTATTTTTTTCTATATTAATGGATCATATTATTATTATGTATTTTGATTGCCAGGGGTTAGTGCGAGTACCAGGACTTGTTTTCTTTTCACATTGAAAGGATATTGATCAATTGTATTAAGAGGAAGTCTTCCTCTGACTTTATAATCATTCTATATGTGGTCAGTGTACTCGCATTAACTCCTGTTCTGTATCGTATGATTTCGATGACAATATGGGAAGCGTATGTCACGGTATGTTATTGGGGATTTGGACATTCCGGTCCTTTCCCCACAGGGTCACTCTACTTTTTCAATTTCTATTTCAGACGATCAAGATTAGGGTGATGTATCTGTGATGTCTTCCAACAGTGTGCCTCCGTCGTCACAATTAATGAAGGGCTAGCGGAAAAGTGCTCATGTAAATACGCCAATTGCCTAAGAGGACCCTAGTAGGTTCGACGGCCTTTGACGTCCGCTAGCTCGCCCGGTGTAGCGTCCATTCACCGAATGGTTCGGCAGCCGGGTTCGTCTGTTGCGGTCTAGAAGGAATTTTGGGGTGATGCGAGCACTATAAATTAACCTAATGCACACCCAGTGACGGCGGATCGGAGGGAGAACGGAGGAAGCCTTTTAGTCCGGTTCATAGCTCGTTCCGGTCCATCCGGACGGCAAGCGAGAGAGGACCCTCTCTCGTTCAACAACATCTGGCCCCAGATGTTGTGGTACAAAATGTGTTGCAAGCGGAGCATACGTCCGTCGCTCGGGACGCTCCGTTGTATAGGCAGTCCGTGGAGACTGCTAAGGCTTCCTCTTCTCGTCAGCGCACACGACCGCACCTTGGCTGCGTGACCGCCGATATATTACCAGCTTCGCCGATCAAGGATTCTTCGGCGACCAGGTCACACCATCCGGTAGCCAGGGACACGAGGCCTGCAGACTCCGGACGTTCGCATAGGAAGTGTGCGGGAGTCGACATACACGGAGCTTCCGGCGGCAATGCATCGTAAGACCGCTACTGCACAGGTCTCGGGAACGGACATGCTTTCCTTAATAGCACAGTTTATCGCAGCATCCCAGCATCAACTGAATCTGTCGCATATATTTTATCCGACGATGCTGGGTCGGGACGCTCCGCGGAAGCGGGTACGGACGTCCGAAAGTTTCATCCGGTCCGACGGGATACCAAAAGGGATTTGGAGGATTTCGAGCTTTCTCTTTCGGAACAACATATGCTGTTGTGTATGTCATCTGACTTGGTCTTCTACAGCTTCTTTCGTCGGACTAGAATGCTGCGATGCCGGATAAGAAACTGATAGCGTCGGTGGACTTAGAAATTTTTGGTTCGGTTCAGGGACATCGTCCCTCAGTTCCGACATAGTCCAATAATGTCACACAAACTTTTGAATTATTGAACGACGCTATATATATTATTATTTTATGCTTGCTATAACCAAGCATTTCTGGTTTCTTGTTCGCAGAGTTATGGAGATGTCTTTCAAAAGTGTGCCTCTGTCGTCATAGTTAATGAAGAGCTAGCGGCAATAAGTGCTCATGGAATATGTCTATCGCCTACGGAGTGACATTCGCTAGCTCACCCGGTGTAGCGTACATTCATCGAATGGTTCGGCTGCCGGGTTCGTCCGTTGCGGTCTAGGAAGGAGATTTGGGTGATGCGAGCACTTTAATTACTTTAGTACTCACCCAGTGACGGCAGATTGAGGACAGATCGGAGGAAGCCTGTTAGTCCGGTTCCTGGCTTGTCCAGGTCCGTCCGGGCTGTGAGCGAGAGAGGTCCCTCTCTCGTCCAACAACATAGGGGACCGCATGTTGTGGTTCAGATATTTTACATTCGGAGCATATGTCCGTCGGTCGGGACGCTCCGTTATATTGACAGTCCGAGAGACTGTCCTTAATGCTTCCTCATCCTCACAGCAGGGCACACGACCGCACATTGGCTACGTGACCTCGAGTATCCGATCAGTTTCGTCATTCAGTGATTCCACGGCGAATAGGTCGCGCCATCCGGTAGCCAAGGGACACGAGGCCTATACACTCCGTTCGCTCGCATATTGGTAGTATGCACGGGGTAACGATCACGGAGCTTCCAGCGGCAATGCATCGTAAGACCGCTTCTCCTCAGGCCTCAGTGACGGACGTGCTATCCGAGTTAGCACAGTTGTTTCGCAGCATCCCAGCAATTGACAGTTTCTCGGTCGAATCAGGAATTATCCGACGGCGCTGGGTCAGTGCGGTCCGCGGTTGCATCAGGTACGGACGACCGAACGCTTTATAGGGTCCGACAGGATGGCGAAAGGGATTCGAAAGATTTCGAGTTTTCCCTTTAGTAGTATCGGAAGCTGCCTTTCATATCTTCTGGCATTATCTTCCAGTGATTGTTATTTCGGACTTCATTGCTGCG
Organism: Pictodentalium vernedei; assembly: GCA_031216915.1. Taxonomy (NCBI): domain Eukaryota; kingdom Metazoa; phylum Mollusca; class Scaphopoda; order Dentaliida; family Dentaliidae; genus Pictodentalium; species Pictodentalium vernedei. The sequence goes on from CM062295.1 coordinate 648,775,440, forward strand.
ATCTTGGATAAGAGACTTATAGCGTCATTGGACTCGGATTTTTCGATCGGTTCAGGGACATTGTCCCTGACTTACCGACGCAGTCCAATATTGTCATTACAACATGTGTTTTATTTTTCGACGCTATATATATATATATATACAAGCCTGCTACCAAGCATGATAGTTTAGTTTCTTGTCCGCGTTGCTCATTTCTGCCATTTTATCATTTATACGAATAGTTTATTTTGGCAGAGCAGGGCATACCGAGAGTTCATATGCGTCTAGACGGTGTGGTTAAAGACTGTATATATTCTTTTTCGCCGTTTATGTCTTTTCCAATTTCAATGTTGGACACGACATGATGTATAGTAGACTTAACTTAGACGCTTTATCATACGTAATCCGCCTTACTGAGGCGTTATCATTACGTCTTCAAGAAAAGATTTACGAGATATTATTCTCAATGTAATTTCTTTTGAGGGCAGTAGATTGTTCACGTATAACTCCGCCCTTCAGTGGCTGATTGGAGTTGGTTAGACGTGACGCAGCCCTAGCTACATCCACACGCGTGGATAGTAAGGTTAAGAACTCTCTCAGAGTCGCTTCGTTCTCGGAGGAGCTTCTCTTCGACGGCAACTTTTCGGCAATCCATGAATTGCTCGATTTACACGTTCTCTTGTCTATCTAGTGTTACAAGAGATTCAGACTGGGGCAAACATTCGGTGGTTGACTCAGAGAGTGCCACTGCAGTTGCCGGACCCGAGTGTGGCTGTTATGACGGTTGCCAGTCAAACAGATTGGGATATAATACTGATCCCTACGGATTCGAAGTGCCAGGGTCTTTGGGTTCCGCAGTCTCTTAGCAATCAGTTTTCTTCCGCGGAATAATGTTTTTTAGGCTTGCTTTATGTCATTGCATGAACATTATTCAGAAACGCATGCCCAAATCCTGTCCTTTAATTTGACAGTAGTGGCGTATCTCCGGAACCAGGGAGGCACTCTTTCGTTTCCGTTATTCAATTTAATGGGAAGAATCCGTCTGTTGGTTATAGTACACCAAGTTCTGTTTTGGTCCGTCATATTCCGGGTCATCTGATTGTTTTACCGGACTCCTGTTCTCTTACGGGTCGCTTGTTGCTGTTAGAATGGACTCTCAACAAACAAGTATTCAATCAGATTTGCTCTCTATGGGAGCGCCCTATGATGATTTATTTACGACACAGCTTGCTAATCAATTGCAGACGTATGTGTTGGCTTGTCCAGATCTCTGAGCTAATGTTGTTAACGCTCTATTGATCTATAGGACGGAATGATAGGATACGCGTATCCTCCGGCGCTGTTGTTTCAGCAGGTATTGCTAAGATAAACAACCACAATACATTTCTGTTGATAGCATCTCTATCTTCACAGAGATCATGGGTAATTTACTCTCTTGTCTACTGTGGGTCTTAACGTGAAATCTTCCTCTATGTGAGGATCTTTTTTCACTGGGTAAATCGTGTCATCTTTATCACAACCCGCAAGGTCGCAACCTTCATGTATTCCGTTGTGTGGTCCGTATTGCATTGTAAGCACTGTACAGGACGAGCTTTGGACGCGATTTCTTACTATAGGAGATCCTCTTCTTTGCTATTCTATGCGGCTAAAGTGGAGGCTCTTCCGTCGTGGTGTAGGGATCATTATGTTCATATTGTTGATCCCTCCATACTACTCATTGCAATTTTTTAGTATACTTGTTTCACAAGATCTACTGCAGCCTGTTATTATTTAGGTTATAGGTTTATGTTACCTCATACCTATGCACTCTACGATAGTTTACAATTGAGTCTTTTGTCTCTTTATTTAAGTCAGTTAGTAACTTTTTGATAAATAGACTTAGAATCTTTAGATTAAATTCCTATATGGATTTTAACTTCGGTTCTTATTTAGCTAAGTAATCATTTGAGCCTCTGGAAACAGTAGTTTACAAATTCTGACCTTTAGACAGTAATTCTGTTGGTTTCTCTTTTACTGTAGAGTCAGTGAGTTTCATGCACTATCGATGGATGATTTTCACTTTCGTAGTTTCGGAATCACTACTTCCGTTACTATTTAGGTTGGATTTTTGCATAAGAGTTAGGCTCCTATTATCCGGAACCTATTTTTTTTTTAAGGTCCTTCCGTCTTCGTATGGGCATAGGCCTTTACTCTTTCCGGGTACAGTTTATGTATTTATAAACAGATATCTGTTTATTACTATGGGCGTAAGCTTCTTCTGTCTTTGATGCCTAGTAGAAGGACGTTACGCTCCATTTTATTGTTAATGGATTCTATTAACTATCGGTACTGCTTATGGTATATCATTGACTTAGCAGTTGTGCTTAAGATTTCGGCTCATGAAGTAAGAGTTCTTCTACTTCTTGGGCTTACATTAATAGTGTCGCTATTATAGATTTTTGAAGGCCGCTCATTGCACTCAGCCATCCACATTCATGAATTTTATCTCAGAAATATCGAGTCCATTTCTGGAGGCCTCTATTGTTAGGTCTATTATCTACTGCTCAGAATGTCATTCACTTAACAGTTGCTACTATAGCTAGGTAGGCTGTCTGTTTCGGCAGTGTCTCCGTTCTGCTTCCCTCTTCGCTCTGGGCTATTTGACCCAGGGCAAGAAAAAGGGGGGGGGGGAGGGTGTTCCCTTGGGTCACCTGTTTTACTATGAAAACAAGGGGATACCTCCTCCGGAGTTAGTAATTCTGAGCTGTTATTGGGATGGTTGTTTAGTGAGAAGTTTAGGTTTTTAAAATTCATTCAAGTCTTAGTTTTTAAAGTATAGCTTTTGAATATTGCATATGTCAACGGACATGATTATGCAATCCTCAGACACTTTTAGGAGTATAAGAGTCTCTATTCTCTAGACTTACTTTATTTATTGGCTTACTTTAAAAATTATTTTTTGGAAGGTGTTGTATCTTTCTAATTTATCATAAATAAGAAAGATACATGTAAGGCCTATTACTTCTTTTTCCCTACAGGGGATGACTCTATTTTATTTTATTGAGCGTATTCCATTTTGCTCTATGTCCTTGGCCCTCCAGCCTTTTTACTATTCAGCTATGTCTGGGTCATTGGTACAGTATAAAAATGTTAAAAAATTTATAGTAATTTATATATTTTTTATACTTACCAATGACCCAGACGGGGATGGCCCTCCCAGGAGTTGGGAACTCTTGCCTCCCCGCTGAGTACATAGCGCTTACCAGGCACTGGTTATTAGAATGATTAATGGCGCCAATTTCGGAACGTCCTTGACACTGCGCATGCGCAATAGGGGCGAAGTGTGGAGGGCCTTTCAGGACATGTTTTCTTTGGTTTTAGATGCAAATTTTGGGGATTGGGGGGCAAAATTTGTGTTTGGCCCTATATTTTAAGAGTTAGCACCAGCTATGTCTGGGTCATTGGTAAGTATAAAAAATATATAAATTACTATAAATTTTTTAACATCTGTGTTATACAACTCGTTGAAATATGGTTTATTTTTTCGAGGCTTCGCCGAGAAAAAATAAACCATATTTCAACGAGTTGTATAACACAGATATAAAAACACACTATATGTTTATTGTTTTTATCTGATAACAAACAGACACCCGTCTCGTGCGTCTACCCGACTTATATATGCTTCCCATGGGCCTCCAAAGAAAACCAGTCTACGAGACAAAAGAAATAGGACAAGATGCATAGAGTTGTGTCCCTTACATTACAAAATCGATGACGGCGATTGTAAAGTGCGATTGCACTTCTTGCATCATGTAACTGCGCTGGAACAAAATAAATTTCAACTATTTTATTAACAGTAACAAAACGGTGTTTCAGTAGAGTTATTCTTTTTTGGACATAGTTCCAGTTTTCTTCCGTGTTTTATGCTGTAGTCCCAAAATAACAATAATTTTGCGTTTGTTTACAATTTTTACGAAGTGTTTTTTTTTCAGGTAGAGCAGACAAACTTTTAATTAGCGCAGTTCCGCGAGTACTTTTGATCAAGGCCGTGACTATAAATAGTTCGCAGTCGCCGCATACTAATTACTATTAACATTCAAGTAATTTCTACAATGTTTTGAAGCAAACTTTTAGGTTGCCTTTATTGAAGCAAAATAAATAAGAAATGACACCATCAGAGGATTTTGACAAAGTGCAATAAGCGTACAATTAAAACCTGCCCTGTGATATAACGATGTTTCATGAATGAATGAATGAAAATGGAATTGAAAGAGGTCAGAGGTCATTCGCATAAATTATAATTATATACAACACCCGTTGTATATACTTCAAGTATATACAACGGTTGTTATACTCTATGGTTATCAGATAAAAAAGGGTTAAATATCTCAATTGTACCTATGTCTAGAGAGTGATATCGATCAAATCTGGAATGAATGGTTAAAGGTACCAAAGAAACGATTATAAAATACTTCATTCACTTTAATTTTTTGTTTTATCTTAACAAATACTAAAGTCAAAAGATTTTATCATTTTTGGCCAAAGTTTACCAAATTCTCACCTTTTTACAAGTACCAAATCAAATAACAGCTGATGATAAATGCATTTGGAGTCTCATCAAATTATATAACCTAAATGTGAAGCCAAATTTTACTACCAAACAGAAAAAAAAACAAAAAAATTTAGTAGGTCTGAAAGTGGTTAAATATCTCAGTTTGATTAAGGTTGCAGAGTGGGATCAATCAGATTTGGAATTAGCACAGAAAGTTATCCTCAATAAGATGCTTAATAGGTATTTGGACTATATTTAATTATTATACCCCCACATTTTTAAAAAAGTGGGGTATACTGGTATGTGCCTATCCGTGCATCTGTGCATCCATCTGTATGTATCTGTCTGACTGCACTCAGATGTCTGTTTGCATTACAACTTCAACATTACTGCTCAGATTTCGATGAAATTTCTTACATATGGTCACTATCATGAGGTTTATAAGTAGCATCAGCCATTTTGCTGTTGGAATATGTTTTCTGTGAGTTATGGGCCTTTGAATACACAAAAATAGGCTATTTTTTTTCTGTTCGCCTCGTATCTCTGGTTTGGCTTATTTGATCTCTGAAATTTGAAATGAAGATTATTTATGGGAAAGGCTTTCAAATGAGTCTCTAATAATATTTCTTACTTTTCACTTTTTAGACTTATCCCCCTTTTTAACCTGGAAAATTCGCTGTTAATCTCGTAAAATAGCCAATTTTTTGTCTGTTCGCTCCATATTTCAGGTTTGGGTTTTCAGATTTCAATGAAATTTGGAATGAAGATTGTTTGTGGGAAAGGCTTTCAGATGAGTCATGTCCCTGCAGTAAAACAAAGAAAATGCATGCAAATCACCTCCTCACATGTGGTGGATGGTCTGATAGTACTAGACTTCAGTAACAGGTGTTTCTGGCCTCCAAAAGTACCATGCTGTAAAACAAAGACAATAATTTTACTGTTTGTCTCGAAAAATGGCCAATTTTTTGTCTGTTCGTCTCATATCTCTGGTTTGGGGTTGGTGACTCTTAATGAAATCTGGAATGAAGATTGTTTATGGGAATAGCTTTCACAGTATCATGGTTCATTTCTTTTGTCATTGTTTGATAGTATGTACCATGGGGCATGGCCCCCCCCCCCCCCCCTTATTTATGTTTGTTTATAATATGCAGTAAAACAATGAATCTGATGACACAGCACATCCTGCCAAAATAAAAACTTGAAGAAACTTAAAAAGCTTACTGAATATCAGTACACTGGGAAATAGGGCTTCTAAGATTTGACTTAGTGTCCCAATCAATGGCCTGATGCTGGATCAACATCGAATTGGCATCCTGATTTGTATATTTATACCCCCCGCAAACAAAGTTGGGGGGGGGGGTATATATAAATCACCCTGTCCGTCCATCCATCTGTCCGTCTGTCCATCTGTCCATCCTTATAAGCACAACTCCTAAACCGTTTGAAGAATTTTCATGAAACTTTACACAATGGAAGAACTCCATATGAAGATGTGCATGGAGCAATATAATTCCGTTCTGACATTTCCAAGGGGAGATAATCTAACTTATACATTTCAATTGCTACATCATATGGTTGTGTCCTCGTAACCGCAACAACTGAGGCGCAGGGGGTATCACTTTGTGAGCTTGCTCACAGAACTTCTAGTTTTAAATTGGGTAATGTTTTTACACGGAGGTACATTGGCAAATAAGTGTCTTATATTGACAGAATCATGCTGCAGAAATGAAAGAATAATTGCCTGTTGCATTTCGGTTCAGTCAGCTTATGAGCATGCTTGTCTGCCTTACAAGTTACATTGTTACAACAGTACTTGTAAAGCGAAGTGCGGTAATTCTGCGCTCCACTTTATAAGTACTTTTTAGCCCGACTGTTTACAGTAAGGGGTATAGTAATGACTTTTGTCCGTCCATCCGTCCGTCCATCCGTCCATCTGTCCATCTGTTAACATTTAGAGTTTTTGGTTAAAGTTTGTGGTTAAAGTTTTTTACTGAAGGTTCAAGTGGGTTTTTTTTTTTTTTTCTCATTTCCTGTTTAGTTGACATTTGGAGTTTTGGTTAAAGTTTGTGGTTAAAGTTTTTTATTCAACCTTCAAGTACAGGCTATACCCGGTAGTTCTTATCTGATCGTCACGAAATTTCATATGCAGGTTTTAGGTCATGTCTTCATGAGAACGTCCCCTTTTGGTCGTGATCAGTCAACCGGTATGGCTGCCCGAGCCCAAAACCCGAAAACCATTAGCACAGTCTACAGGTCGTATTTATGAAGGGATTTCATTGCAACTTCATAGAATGCCTCTGTATAATGCCTAGATGAGAACGTCCCTGTTTGGGCATGATCTGTCAACCATGATGGCTGCCCAAGCCCGAAACCCAAAAACTTTTAGCACAGTCTGCAGGTCATGTTTAATATGGATGCATTTCGTTGTAACTTGATACGATGACTCCGTATGATGTCTACATGAGAATTTCCCCATTTGGGCGTGATCTATCAACCGTCACAACTGCCCGAGCCCAAAACCCGAAAACCTTTAGCACAGTCTACAGGTCATATTTATGGAGGGATTTCATTGTAACTTGATAGGTTGACTTCATATAATGTCAACATGAGAAAGTCCCCTTTTGGACGTGATTGGGCAACTTTGACGGCTACAGGTTCCCGAAACCCGAAAACCTTCAGCACAGTCTACAGTCATATTTATGAAGGGATTTCATTGTAACTTCGTAGGATCAATCCACATGATGCCCAGATGAGAATGTCCCCTTTTGGTTGCGATCGTTCAACCATGGTGGCTGCCCGAGCCCGAAGCCCAAAAACCTTGGGCACAGTCTACACGTCATATTTATGGAGGGATTTAATTGTAACTTGATAGGTTGACTTCATATAATGTCTACATGAGAACAACTGTGACGGCAACAGGGGTCCGAAGCCCGAATACCTTTAGCACAGTCTACAGGTCATATTTATGGAGAGATTTCATTGTAACGTGATAGTTTGACTCCATATAATGTCTAGATGAGAACGTCCCTTTTTGGGCAACTGTGACGGCAACAGAGGCCCGAAGCCCGAAAACCTTTAGAATATTCCACAGGCCATAATTATGAAGGGATTTCATTGTAGCTTGGTAGGGTGACTCCAAGTTTGTGGTTAAAAACCCAAACAAACACCACCAACCCCTCCCCCTCCCCCCCCCCACCCCCAATTAGGCTTTTTTTTTTCTTCTTTTCTCCAATATGCATTTTGAACTATTTACAGTCACTACATGCGGAACCTTTTTTTAAACTTACATACGCCCCCCCCCCCCCCCCCTCCTCTGCCGGGGGCCAATTAGGCACTTTTTTCTCCTTTCGTCAAAAATGCTTGTTTACAGTTTTGGCTAAAAACCCAGACAAGCACCACCCCCCTCCCCCCCCCCCCCCCCCCCCCCCAATTAGGCATTTTATTTTTTTTTATTTCTTCCAATATGCATTTTGAACTATTTACAGTCACTACATGCAGAACCTTTTTTTTCCTTTTGTCAAAAATGCTTTTTTTTGTTTAAGTTTGTGGTTAAAAATCCAGACCGAAATTATCCCCCCCCCCCCCACCCCCACCCCCCAATTAGGCATTTTTTTTTCTTTCCTCGAATATGCATTTTGAACTATTTACAGTCATTACATGCGGAACCTTTTTTTAAACCCCCCCCCCCCCTCCCAACATTTGCCACTTGAGCCGTAAACATAGAATACACTAAGCTAGCTCTTGTCCAATCAGAGGAGGATGATTTTAGTCTTATTGGAACATAACAAATTTAAAACTGATGATGTTTGAATGTGTACACTTTTGTGTTGAGATAAAATGGAAATACCACAATATCTCTGATTGATCTGCAGAATACAATCAGAAGAACATATATATGTGCAAATGTTTCATTTCTATAACTAATTTCCAGAAATTTCGAACATAAAACTCCCTCCATTAATAAACAAGTTACAACTTAGTATTACAAGTGAACTGACTGTTTGTGAGTCTTGTGACAATTTTCTCACTTTTCGTGGTTCTGATTATTCCAATGAGGTTGCTCGAGTGCACAAGACCGAAGATTCTATTTACTCTGTAGTCTGCAATGACTTCACAAACCATGAATTATTCAAAGGTCCACCAAACGAATGATAGTCTTCAGTACTGATTAACGGAGTGCTGGTTAATACTACAGAGAACAGAGATTGAACAAATGGCAAGGCTCAGTGTTTTTAAAATTATTTGTGGCACAGTCATGCGGAAAACAACTTTAGGCCATTGGACATTACAGTGGAACCCACTTAATTGGATATCTCTTAACTGAATAACCCTGTTAATTTAATATAATTTCACAACACAAAACCATTTACCATACCTCCAGTACAAATTTGACCTGTTAATTAAACATAGGTTATAGAGTAAACACCTGTTAATTGAATAAAAATATCTTGTCACCTTTCGAGTCATTACCCTGACTATAGACCTATTTGAGCCTCAATACATCCAGTACAGGCATTTAATCTATTATATCTTGTTTGACAGAGCTCATGGAGCTCTGTCAAGCAAGATATAATAGAATAAATGCTAAGTTTATCTCTAGAATACAGGAAAGTGGCACAGTCCCTGTTAATTGAATACTCCTGTTAATTGAATAATTTTGATTGGCAAAGTGTCTATTCAGTTAACAGGGTTCCACTGTTCAAGTAACTATACATTTCAAAGGTTAATAACAATCTAACTGTTCGTTCACCTCATTACACAGTAGAATTTAAACATGACTTGTACCACTTTAAAGAAGAATGACATGACTAATAATAAAAACTGTCGACTACCGCAATGGCTAGTCGACTAACCAAATAATCACAACAGCCCTACTTTTGGTAAATTTATTATTTGGAATTACAGGTAGAAACACCAGTTAGAGCTACTCCTCCAAGGTTAGTCCAGCCTTCTGCAAAGAAACCAAAGAGAAAAAAGACTGTGGACTTTGATGATGATTTGTCAGTGAAATCGGCTGAGGAGGAAGAGGAGGAAAGGTCTCCACCATCAAACTTACTAGGCAAATTTCAGGACATTCTGCAGAAACCTCCATCACCACAGGTATGTTTTATAGTCAAGCAAAATATAGAATCGGTTTTCTTTGGTGACATTTTTTCATTTTTGCTGAAGCCCCAATGGACTTATACAAGATGAGGTTATTTTTGTAAAACATTTCAGATAATTGGTGTGTGATGTACTTGAAGGTTTTGTGATTTCCTTCTCAGTTATGCATGTCTCAAACTTTAAATTGACTCCATATTTAACAGAGCTGTGTGATAACCTTTAACCCTTTACCTAATGAATCGCCCGCATCCGCCCGCGTAATTTGCAAACTGCAGTTAAAAAAAATAAATTTAAAAAAATATTTCAACAAAACCATATCATGTGACCACTCATTGGAACGAGCCCCTTTGAGCTCGTTCCAATGAGGGGGTCACATGATATGGTTTTGTTAATTGTTAAAAAAAACTTGAAAAAATTAAAAAAATAGTAATTAAAATAATAAATTTTGATATTCTCTCCGTTGGGTAAGGGGTTAAAGGACAAATTCTGACTTTTCTCAGTTTTTCTATATGAGAACAAGTGCCACTACTTCCAGCCTTGATAATCATTTGCTAGTTGATTTCAGAGTACCTTTGTAGTGGTGTCTATGGAAGTCTTGGCTGCCTGTAGGCAGCCAAGACTTCCTTAGAAAGCACTGTGAAGCCACAGGTCCAAGTTTGTCATGCATGCCTGAAATTGTGGAAAAGTTTTTAAGAGTTAACTCATAACCCTTTACCCAACGTAGAGAAAATAAAAATTTATTATTTTAATTACTATTTTTAGCTGCGACTAGCAGCTCTATAAGTGGCAATGTCGGTCTGTCGGTCCGTCGGTCCGTCGGTCGGTCGGTCTGTGACCAACGAGTTTGTCTGTAACCAACGAGTTTCAAAACTCAATAACTTTTGAAATACTTGATGGAATGACTTTATATTTGGCATGTAAGTGTATCTTATTGATGTCTAGCCACTGTTCAATGCATGTGTTGTTCTAAATATTTTTCTTGGAGTTATGGCCCTTGATGAACTTGAGCTTTGTGAGATTGCACCACCAGTCGCAGCTACGGCATCTATGTCGCGATTTTTAAAAACATTTTCCAAAAAATTTCAGGAAAACCATATCATGTGCCCCCTCATTGGAACGAGCTCGATGAGCTTGTTCTAATGAGGGGGTCACATGATATGGTTTTGTTGAAATAATTTGAAAAAAATATTTTTTTCAATTGCTTAATTTTCAAATTATGCAGGCGATTGCTAGTGATTTGTTAGGTAAAGGGTTAAGGGAAGGATATTTTCCATACATCTTTGTAACATGTTTCATGTTCTGTGACTTAGCAGTTGTATCTAGACAAGACTTGTCAGCCTATAAAGGCAGCTAAGACTTGCTAAGAAACAACAGCTAGTACACTTGGTATGAATCATGTCAGTTTACACAAAGACTTCGTTGAAACTTCAGTCAGACCCACTCTGGGACTCAAAGTTTTCTTTTCTAGTTTAGCATCTGACTGTCACCCACCTTTACAATACTTTACCTATACATTTGTTACAGGCAATGGTCAGTATTTATGTACAGACCATTACAATACTTTATATGTACCTTTGTTATCAGGTCATTACCTAGATGTTTGTCATTGCTGTGTCACATACTATACATGTGCATGTCTTTGTCTTGACAAGTTGAGCTACAGTGTCATTGACACTTTCATTTTTTATTGTTTTCTGTATTTTTAGGCATTTCAGACAACATTGTTTGAGTTAAACAAATTGATTTCTAGATTTACATCTATTTTTGGTTCCCTGTGGGAAATGCAGTTTTCAACATCTTTACCTGTACACCTTAAGTAACAACTGAAATTTATGAGACATTTTGTTTTACCTCAGAATTCCTACCGTATTCGTCTGGATTGAGAAAGGCAAAAATGTTCTTTAAACATCCTTAGCCTAGACATCTGCTTTAATTCCTTCTGAAAACTGTGAAACATTTTCATTTAGTTCAAAAGTTCTACATGTGTAATGCATTCTTGTGGATTACAGAAGATACTTCTTATGAAAAGATTGTCCAAAAATCATTCTGAAGCCTACATCTTCCCACTGCAACATATCAAGAGTCTTATGAAAGAAGGTTCCAAGATCGCCAGTACCAATAAAATTAAAATATTAACAAAATTTTACTGATAATAGTGAAATGTGGCATCAGTTCCTGAAACATTAAGGCATACAGCTCATTGAAGATACCAATGCCCTAAACCATTGCTTAGCCTCTTGTGCTGAGACAATAAGTTCTCTCTCAGTACTACGATTTCCTCCACCATTAAATTGTATGACCCTGGTTTGTCATCAACTCCAAATAAAACAAGCAAGTTCCTGTTAATTATATGAGTTATACAGCATGGTGGAAAGCTTATTAAACTTTTATCTAATGAATCAGCTGCATCCAGATGCAAAATTTATAATTTAGCAGTTGAAAAAAAAACCCAAATAGTTTAAAAAAATGTCCACAAGCTCATATCATGTGACCCCCTCATTGGAACAAACTCATTCCTGTGAAGGGTCACATTATATGGTTTTGTGGACATTTTTTTTTAAGTTTAAAAAACAATAATTAAAATAATAAATATTGATATGGCCTAAAAAAATAAAAAATCTGTTTCTCAAGCCCTCTCGCATGGTCCTTTTGGTTGTCACATGCTCTCTTTTTATAGCCATTGTAAACTTTAAAAAAATAATAATTAAATGGTTTATGTCTAATATTTTACCCAAGTTAAAAAAATTGATAAATTTGTCCCTTGAGTGCAAGAAGGCTTTGCAATGCTTTAGCATTGCAAAGCCTTTTTGCCCTCAAGGGGCAAAATACACCACCACCTATGCTATTCCATAGTTTATGAGCCTAAAACATAAACCAATAACATGAACTTTTGATGGCAAAGAAATAATTACAGAAATAAAAAATAAAATAAAAAAAATGCTCGCCTGCATGCAATTTTACAAATAATGGCCTGAGAAACAGAAGTTCTACTTTGTGTGGCCTATCCTGTCCATTGGGTAAAAGGTTAACCAGTTGAGTGTTGCAAGCCAGTTTTTGGCACCATTCTGAAGTACTTGTATCACATCCTAAAAGCTTCATATTCTTTAGTGTGCTTCATATTATCCATGAAGTGACATTTCGTGTGTAGGAGGATTCATATTCAAATCAAAAATCCTTGAATTTAGACCCTTTCCTTGAAAAGTGCTTCAATTCATTTATATCCTTGATTTTCCACCACCTTTCTTGAAAAGTACTTGAATTCAGTTTACCAACAACCTTTGAAACCATAACTTTCATGATAATCCACCCTACATATGTGCGGTGACATAAAATCGGTCTGAGACACACACAGGAACCACATCTCTTTTATCTCTGTGTAAAGGTCACAAACTGGAATTCCCAGAGTATCAGTTATGTCTTAATTTTGTCCCAGGAACCTCTCTCCTTCTGAAGGATTCCCAAGGAGAGTTGACCAATTTGAATCATCCTTATTGTGAATTGACATATATCACAGAAAACTGCTGCTTACATCTGCTTTTACATCCCTATTTCTTTTGATTTCATTGCATAATGGCATACTTGAAGCAGACAAGTTCAAATGATATATGCTTAAAAAAATCAAAACATTTATTTTGGGGACTTAGGATAGGTATTGGAAGCAATCGATTAGGGTTAAATCCAGAACCAGAAATTCCCGATTCACAATTGACAAGTCCCAAAATTTGGGAAATCAAAACCAGGGAATTTGAAATGTTAAGTTTTTACCCCAAAGAGGGCCAATATTACTTTAGCCTTTAAAGGCCTATTACTGACTTTAACAACTCCGAACAGGTGCCCTCACCATGCCATCATCAGGAAACCCTGCTAACAACAGACAAATTACCTAGGCAGTGGTTTCTAGTAAAGTCTTGGCTGCCTTAACAGGCAGTCAAGACTTGACTAGAGATCACTGCTTAGCCACTGGATGGGTATAGACTGTGGTCAGGTGAGAATTCAAGAGAATTGTCCAGGCCCTTAATGGTTAGTTAGAAATCTTTTCTTATACTGATTATTGTTGTACTTTACCTTAACATCAACAACAGTAAATAATTAAATATATAATTTGGGATGGGTGTTCACGGACATCACAGTACTGTTACTGAAGTATGTTTTAGGAAATCATTGCAATGATAAGTAAAAATAATTTGTCTTTGGACTAATCAAATGATGTTGGACTATATTTGTGATTGTGAATGTGTGAAGCTCATGTGGATGGGAGTTCCAAATTTGATTAAATTAATCCTGCATTTTGAAGCAAGACTTTCATAAATTATTAGGTTTTTTTTTCAGATGAAAAACTTTTTTTATTACTGTTAGAATGTTATATTGTACTTTGACATGCACAGATGATATAAATTTCAGGAAGCTGCATTGCCTTCTGAGTCACCTGTTGAGGTTGTTAAGGTAACATCACTGTCTACTCTTTGTGTGTTGTGGCTGTTAATCCTATAGGACCTGACCTAAAGTTTTTATACAAAAACTTATTTCAAAGTAAAGATAAAAAGAGGAAGTTAGATGATCAGACTTTTTTTTACATATTTTGTTTGGTTTCAAATGGTTGAGTGCTAGAAGCCACTATCACAGCTTTATTGAAAAGTGCTGAAAGCACCTTTAGTGGAATTACACTGTATGCAATAGCTTGTTTAGTCAGCAGTTAACTGGTAGAGTGATGGAAGCCCATATTTGGGCTTTAATCTGAAGTACAGGTAACCCATCTTAAAGATTTCATATTTCGTGGATGTACTTCATATTATCCTGGAAGTGAAATTATTTAGTCTTGAAGGATTTGCCTTGTTGCAATTTATGGGAGAGTGCCTGTAGGCACTCTCCCATAAATTGTAACAATGCGAGGATATGTGAACAAATTTTGATCACTAAGAATAATTTAGCACTCTACCAGTAAAAAAAACCCAATTATGTAAAAAGAATTTGTTACAAGTTATTGGAGAGTGCCAAAAGGCACTCTCCAAAAAATTGTAACAAAACAATTATGAACAAAATCATGCTAAACTAAAGCTACCCTTGCTATCAGACATGTTAAGCTGATGAATTGTAAAGTAGTGAGATTTTTAAGTTAAAAATAGGGAGATTTAGATTTTGATTTTGACAATGGCTCAAAGAGGAAAATTTATTGACTTCAGTAGTGAGAATCTGTTAAAATTCACAATTTTCAGGCTCATTCAACAAAAAATTATTCTGGAAAATAGGAGTCTCCCTTTGAAAGAGTGAGACTTAACATGTCTGCTTGCTGGTAACATGGAATCTTTGAAAAAAAAATTCTTACAAATCACCTTTGAAAAATAATTTAGCACTCTGCCAGTTAATTTGTCATTACCAAAAGACTATTGTCAAATAGCTTAGTCCCTTCGTTTTTTGCATCACATGTAGATGTAAGTAGGAATTTGATCTTGTACAAGTAATCTACTTTTGCATCTCACGAAGATGTAAGTAGGAAATTGATCTTGTACAAGTAATCTACTTTTGCATCACATGTAGATGTAAGTAGGAAATTGATCTTGTACAAGTAATCTGCTTTTGCATCTCACGAAGATGTAAGTAGGAAATTGATCTTTTACAAGTAATCTACTTTTGTATCACATGTAGATGTAAGTAGGAAATTGATCTTGTACAAGTAATCTACTTTTGCATCACATGTAGATATAAGTAGGAAATTGATCTTAAACAAGTAATCTACTTTTGCATCACATGTAGGTGTAAGTAGGAAATTGATCTTATACAAGCAATCTACTTTTGCATCACATGTAGATGTAAGTAGGAAATTGATCTTGTACAAGTAATCCACTTTTACATCGCATGTAGATGTAAGTAGGAAATTGATCTCATACAAGTAATCTACTTTTGCATCACATGTAGATGTAAGTAGGAAATTGATCTCATACAAGTAATCTACTTTTGCATCACATGTAGATGTAAGTAGGAATTTGATCTTGTACAAGTAATCTAGTTTTGATTGTATCTTAGTCATGTTTAGTCTGTAAGGTAGAGGGAGTGTGGGTAAGGAAGAACTAAACTCCTAGGCAAGAGAGTTGTGAGTTGCTTGTTATTGCATAATATCTCTAATGCCAAGACTGTGTCATACACTTTCAAATTACATTCATTGTTTGTAAACACTTGGCAGAATTTGTTGAAAACCAAGCCCCCACAACCCCAAGAAAAAAATTTAAGATTTGTAGGGGATGGGGAGGGGGAACTAATATAGATACAGATAATGCAGAACATTTTCATTAAATTTTTATTAAATTGGACATTCTATCAATGCTTCAGATTGTCCCCTGATATTTTCAAGTGGGCCACATTTTTACATAAATAATGTCCAGGGAAGGTGATTGGGACCCCAACTAATAGCATTTTCTCCATTTTTAGACACAGTGTCAAAGTTAACCTCTGATTACGAGTTGTTTTTTTTTAAAAACACAATACATAAGGAATCGCAGATAAACTTATCACGGGTAAACAGAATGGAAACTGGACATACCTATTTTTCCATTCATCACTCTTTCGTAGAATGTTCTTGTTCCCCTAAATATTGCAGGGTGCCACATATCAGAATATATTTATTTCTTCATTATCACTGCCTTCTTCTTAATTCACACTTGCACAGGGTTTATTCCAGTGGGTAGATATATTTCAGGAATGGGAGTCTGCAAATGATAAGTATGGTACTCAATACTATTCAGTCTCGTGTATCTCTCATTTTCACTTTGGCTGTTGTTTCACAGCAACCAAGATTAGCCAAGAAACAACTGCAAAGTCACAGGATGTCAATTGTCAGTGTGGTACAAAAATGTTTAAAAATCTCTGTGCCTTTAAGTGTTAAATCACTTCTTATGTAATTTAACAGAAAACCCTAAAAAAGGTAAAAACAAAACTTACCTGTTATAACCTCTAATTTGGGAACTTTCCTGCAATTTAGAGACATTGATTGGGAGTACAGTAGCTCAGTGTTTATGACATTGGGCTTCAAACCAAAAGATCCACAGTTCCATCCCCACCATGAGTAACTGTGTTGTGTCCTTGGGCAAAGCACCCGATTGCCCACATGGAGGCATAGAGGAGGGGGAGGGTGCTGTGTACTAAAGCGTACTGCACATTGGTGGTGCAATTGTCTTCAACCAATGCTAACCCTGCTTGTGTTTGGAGTAAGTACGTTGGGGAATCCTGACAGTTGCTCGCTGCTGCTCAGTGGTTCTCACCGGGTACTCCAGCTTTCTCCACCTGTAAAACTGTCTGACAGGTGACCCTGGCTGTTGACAGTGTCATTAAACCCTGATAAATAAATAGAGAAATAGAGACATTGATTACCATTTTGAAGCCACTGAAATTTAAAGGCCTATTAAGGCTGACAGAAATCCTCAATTCTGGTCCTCAGTACCTTGAATTTTCCCAACAACAAGGGACCAGAACTACCAGTTCCCAGTAGAGGTAGAAAAATCCCTGACAAGATTTATAAATTCTGTATAAAATAGGAACTCATTTGAGCTCTTCTATACCATTATTATGAAGTAGATCATGATTCAGAAAAAATAAATGAATACAGTAGAATCCTCTTAATTGAATATCCATTTTGCCAGTGAAAATTATTAAATTAACAGGAGTTTCCAATTAACAGGGATTTGGTCAGTTTCCTTTTTTCTGGAGGTAAACTGAGCATTTATTCTATTATATCTTGTTTGACAGAGCTCATAGAGCTCTGTCAAACAAGATATAATAGAATAAATGCCTGTATTGGATGTATTGAGGTCAAAAAGGTTGATAAATAAGGGGAATTTGGTGCGTGTCACAGTAATTTTTTCGACAGTTACAAAAATTTATATACAATTAACAGGAGTTTACTCTACAACCCATATGCAATTAACAGATCAAATTTGTACTGAAGGTATGGTAAATGGTTTAGTGTTTGAAAATGATATTCAATTAACAGGGATATACAATTAAGAGATATCCAATTAAGTGGGCTCCACTGTACTTGGATTGATTTTATAAACTTTCTTTCATTTTTCCAGCACGTGCAGGATTTAATGTGTAATAAATTCTTTGTGTAGGTCAGGTCCTGTTTGCTTATGTGAAGCCTTTACTGAGCTTATAAATCCTCCAATCCTTGTTACTATTGTTAAAAAACCCTTTTCAAATCAATTATTGTGCCTTGTAATTTTTGTTGAATTATGGATAAAATAAGGTTACTATTCCTTTGTTTCTCTTCTATTCCTGTCTTCAAATATTCTTTATCCTCTACTGAAAATCTTTCAGCTCTTTACCATGTGTAATGGTTATCCTAGCTCTGTAAACTAAACAAATTTGCATCAGAAAAACAATTGCTGTGTTAACCCTTTATCCAATGAAGACGATATCAAAATTTATTATTTTAAATATCATTTTTTAGATTTTTCAAAATATTTCAACAAAACCATATGTGACCCCTCATTGTTATGAGCTTGTTCCAAAGAGGGGTCATATGATATGGTTATATTGAAATTTTTTGAAAAACATTTTTTCAGCTGCTGAATTTGCATATTACGCAGGCAGATGTGTCCAATTCATTGGGTAAAGGGTTAAAATGACTGTTCCTTGGCAAAAACACATTTTGTCTCCAGATCAAAGATTATGACCTGCCATTCTAGGGAGGGGTCATAAACACTGTGGGTTTTTTTTTAAGATAAAAAAATTTTTTTTTTTTAATAATTCAAGAAATTGTTTTGCAAGTGTTGCCTACTGTTCATGTCATATAAAGAGTTAACCGTTTACCCAATGCACATGTATTGAAATTTACTATTTTAATTACTGTTTTCTAAAATTTTTCAAAGAATTTCAACAAAACCATATCATGTGACCCCTCATTGGAATGATCCTCCAAAATGACTGTTCCTTGGCAAAAACACATTTTGCCTTGGCAGGTTTGAATCCGCATTTTAGATTCAGGTATTCATTTTGTGATTGAGTTGAAGATGTTTCTAATGAAGCATCTGCAACACGGACACAAATAGAATACCTGGAGATCACCAGATAGGGATGAACCAGGGGTAAGCCCAAATTAGTCAGTCAGTGCTGGCTGGGTGAATATGACACTTTTCCATCTGTGAACACTACTTTGGATGAAAAATGCTGTTTTGAACACCACTAATTCTTCACAGAGCCAAATTTAGCATCACAGAGGAGCTCCATTGGTTTGTTATTGTTACTCAATCAAAAATAAAAAAAAACATGGTCAGGACCCAGACGAATTTGTCTGATACTGTAAATGTACCACCGTAACAATACTGAGCCTTAGACCGAGGTATTACTTCAATACCAAAACCAAACCTGAATGTTCACTTAACAGCTGTTGTGATATTTTTTGTTTGCAGTTTTATTGCCTATGAAATTTGCCTCGGTTTTTGTCTCGGCACTTCTGACAACCAGTGCTGATTGACAGGGTTGTTATCCAGCCAGATTGAAAGGATTGTTATCCAGCCAGCAGTATTCACAAAAATTTCAAATGTTTGACCTCCAAAAACAGATCTTATGATGACATAAGCTATGTTTTGGGGGTTTAAAAAATAGAAAATGTTCGTTTATTTAAGAATTTCTTTTGCAAGTATTGTCTTCTTGTTGTGTTAGGTAAAATGTCAACTGTTTTAGTGCCAATTTCAACCTGTTCAACTGACTATTTCCCTAAGTTTTTTTCTTTTAGGCCTAAAAAAAGTTAAAAATCTGTTTCTCAGGCCCCCCCCCCCCCCCCCCCGGTCCTTTTGGCTGCCACATGCTCTCTTTTTATCACCAATGCAAACTTATGAAAATGAAATGGTTTATGTCAGATATTTTACCCAAGTTAATAAAATTGATAAATTTGTCCTTTGGGTGCAAAAAGGCTTGCCATGCTTTAGCATTGCAAAGCCTTTTTGCTCTCAAGGGACAAAATACACCACCACCCATGCTATTCTATAGATTTTGAGGCCTAAAACATAAAACAAACCAAGAACTTGAACTTTTGATGACAAAAAAAAAAGAATAATAAAAAAACACCCACCTGCATGCAATTTTACAAAAAATGTCCGGAGAAACAGAAGATCTACTTTGTGAGGCCTTATCCTCTTATTTAATGAAATGACCAACCAGTACGCACAATTGCGGATGGTATCTTGAATTCTGTTACAGATACACATTCTGAATTTTGACAGAATACTTCTTTTGATCCTAGTTCCACTGCTTATAATTTTTATTTGTGTTTTTTTCTGATTTTAAAAAAATATAAAATAATAAAATTTAAATTTGAAATTCATGCAGAGAGAATAAAGAAGAATGTTTCAAGAGCATATTTCTGGACCATCATGGATTCACATGGAATTTTCTTTTACATGCAGATCTTTTATTTTCAGGCCTAGTTGAGCTGTTTAGTATTTTGGTTTTTACATTTTTACAAATCATTTTATGCATATGTGGGTTGGGGGTGTGGGTGGGAGAAATTCAGCTTCAAATTGTTGTACAGACTTGAGAGATATTTTTTTCAGGAAACTTTTTTGGACAAAACTGTTGCAGATAGAGAAAACTTACTTTTCACCCATGTCATAGATGGCATTGTGAAAAACATCCTCAAACTTGATATGCTTATTTTTCATGCTGAGCTGAACTGTTTTTATTGATATCAGTTTTTTTAGCTCACCGAAGTGAGCTAAACTTATCACTTGCCGTCCATTGTCGTCCGTCATCGTGAACATTTTTCAAATGACTTCTCCTCTGAAACCGCTAGGTTGATTTGCTCGAAACTTGGTATGAATGTTCATTACCATATGTCAATTCAAGTTTGTTCAAATGAAATGGACATGCCCACTTGGGGCTCCATAGGAGCATAACTCCCATAGCACCCTATGTATATTAGAGAAATTACTAAAAAATCTTCTTCTCCAGCACAAGCGGGCAGAATCATTTGATATTTGGTATACAGCATTATGGGGTCGATCTGATTCAAGTTCGTTAAAATCGGCCTCCTGGGTTCATATTTGACTCAGCATAGGAGCCCGAATTTGAACTTAGTGCATTTCAGGCAAATTTCTTCAAAAATCTTCTTCTCAAGATCCAGCAGGCAGAATCTTTTGATATTGGGTATGTAGCATGCTTAGGGAGGTGAGATTCAAGCCTGAATTATAACTTAATTCAAAATGAGGAATTTTCTTTAAAAATCTTCTTTTTCAGATCCAGCAGTTGGAATGTTTTGATATTTGGTATGCAGCATCCTTAGGGGGGTGAGATTCAGGTTTGTTCAAGCCATGTCCCAAGCTCCATATTTGGGCTCACTATGGGAGCTTGAATTGTAACTTACTTCAAAATGAGGAATTGTCTTTAAAAATCTTCTTCTTCAGATCCAGCAGTCGGAATGTTTTGATATTTGGTGTGCAGCATCCTTAGGGGGGTGAGATTCAAGTTTGTTTAAGCCAAGTCCCTGGGTTCATATTTGGGCTCACTGTGGAAGCCCGATTGATAACTCAGTTCAAAATGAAGAATTTTCTTTAAAAATCTTCTTCAGATCCAGCAGTCAGAATGCTTTTGATATTTGGTATGCAGCATCCTCAGGGGGGTAAGATTCAAGTTTGTTCAAGCCATGTCCCTAGGTCCATATTTGGGCTCACTTGTGGGAGCTCAAATTGTAACTTACTTCAAAGTTCAAAATGAGGAATTTTCTTTAAAAATCTTCTTCAGATCCAGCAGTCGGAATGTCCCTGGGTTCATATTTAGGCCGAAAATTTGGGGTCCCGTTCCGGACATAGAAATTTTGGACCAAAATCCGGAAATTTTTTTTGGTCAATTTTAAGACAAAAAATTTTTTTTTTTTACACTGAAAATTTGGGGGTCGGGTGGGACTTGGAAAATTTTGGACCAAAATCCAGAAATTAGTTTTTTGGTTTTTTATGCATTTTGGTTAATTTTAAGAAGAAAAAAAAATTTTAGGCTGAAAATATTTTATTTGGGACTTCGAAAATTTCTGAACAAAAATAAAAAAATCTGTTTTTTGATGCGTTTATCTCAATTTTGGGACGTAAAAGTGCAGGAACTGAAAATAGATGGAAAATCCTGTGTATTGTGTGGGCACAACTGCTTCATCTAGTCCCTGGTTTGATATTTCGACTACCATGTCAGGTGAGTGCTCTGGGGCCTCTTGTTTCCTTTGCCTGATGAGCACTTGGAAATTTTGTTTCTTCTGCCTTCAATTTGTCTTTAAAATTATTGATATTCTCAAGAGAAGTTTATTTTGAGCAATTGCCTTCAATCACCGTTTTTTTTTTTTAACCCTTTACCCAACATAACAGTCAAAACATGCCATTGTTATTCACAAAAATCACCATTGAATTTTCAGTATTTTGTCATTTTTTGTCTCAAAAATCATAACTTATGACCCCTCATTGGAACAAGCTTGTTTCAATGAGGCATCGTAAGCTAATTTTTTAACCCTAAAAATATGAAAAAATTTTGTTATTCATGAATTCTATTTGCAAGTGGCATCTTCTTTTTGTGTTAGGTAAAGGGTTAAAAATGCCATACAGTGAAACCATGTTAACCATGTTAACTGAATAACCATGTTGCTTGTGAAATTATTCAGTTAACAGAAATTTGGTTATTTTCCTGTATTCTAGAGATAAATGAACATCTTTAGCTCACCGAAGGGTGCTTAACTTATCACTTGCCGTCCAGCTTCGTCCGTTGTGAACTTTACATTATCGACTTCTCACAAACAACTTGACCAAATTGAACCAAATTTGGTGTCCATGTTCCTTATCATATGTCAATTCAAGTTTGTTCAAATAAACTTGCTGCGCCCACAGGGGTCTCCACAAGGAGCATAACTCTGATAACACCCATAAATATTTTTAAAAATTAAAAAATCTTCTTCTCCAGAACCATCAATTAGAATCTTTTGATATTTGGTATATAACATCTCTAGAGGGATCAGATTCAAGTTTGTTCAAATCGAGTCCCTGAGTTAATATTTGGGCTCCCTGTGGTAGCCCGAAATTTTAACATGGTGAAATATGAGGAAATTTCTTTAAAAATCTTCTTCTTCAGATCCACCAGTCAAAATGCATTCATATTTGGTATACAACATCTCTAGGTGGGTCAGATGCAAGTTTGATCAAAACGGGTCCCTGAGTTAGTATTTGGGCTCTCTATTGGAGCCAAAAGTTTAACTTGGTGCAATTGGAGGAAATTTCTTTAAAAATCTTCTTCAGATCCATCAGTCAGAAGAATGCTTTCATATTTGGTATACAACATCTCTGGCAGGGGGGGTGTGGGGGTGGGGTGGGGTGGGGGGTCAGATTCAAGTTTGTTCAAATTGGGTCCCTGAGTTAGTATTTGGGCTCTCTGTTGGAGCCCAAAGTTTAACTTGGTGCAATTTGAGGAAATTTCTTTAAAAACCTTCTTCAGATCCACCAGTCAGAATCCTTTCATGTTTGGTATACAACATCTGTTGTTCTAATTGAATCCCTAGGTTTATATTTGGGCACCCTATGGGGGCCTGAATTTTAACTTAGTACATATGAGGGAATTTCCTTAAAAATCTTCTTCTTCAGATCCACCAGTCAGAATCCTTTCATATTTGGCATACAATATCTCTAGGAAGATGAGATTCAAGTTTGTTCAAATTGGGTTCTTAGGTTAATATTTGGGCTCCCTATGGTAGCCCAAATTTTAACTTAGTGCAATTTGAGGAAATTTCTTTAAAAATCTTCGTCTTCAGGTCACCGGTCAGAATCCTTTCATGTTTGGTATATAGCACCTATAGGGAGGGAGGGGGCAGATTCAAGTTTGTTCAAATCGAATCCCTGGGTTTATATTTGGGCTCCCTATACAAGTACAATATGAGGGAATTTCTTTAAAAACCTTCTTCAGATCCACTAGTCAGAATCCTTTCATATTTTGTATACAACATCTCTAGGAGGGTCAAATTCAAGTCTGTTGAAATCGGATCCCTGGGTTGATATTTGGGCTTCCTATGGGAGCCCAAATTTTAACTTAGTGTAATATAAGGAAATTTCTTTTAAAATCTTCTTCAGATCCACTAGTCAGAATCCTTTCATAGTTGGTATAGAACATCTCTAGGAAGGTCTGATTCAAGTTTGTTCAAATCGGGTCACTGGGTTAATATTTTGGCTCCCTATTTCAGCCCAAAATTTAACTTCATGCAATGTGAGGATATTTTGTTAAAAACCTTCTTCTTCAGATCCACCAGTCAGAATCTCTTTCATATTTGGTATATAGCATCTCAAGGGGAATCAGATTCAAGATTGGTCAATTTGAGTCCCTGGCTTAATATTTGGGCTCTCTATGAGCAGGGGTGGGGTGGGTTGGCAGGGGGAGCATGTTAGGTTCAGGTTTGTTTAAATCCATTCCTTAGTGTTTTTCCATAAAATTTGCCTTGCATGACTTCATTCCTTTGTAGTGTTGTGAACCATGTCAAACTCAATGTGACCCCAAATACTTCTTTGAACCACTTTGGCAGGTGAGCGATTAAGGCCCTTGGGGCCTCTTGTTTTCTGTTATATCTTGTATACAATAGATTAAATGCCTGTATTGGATTATTGAGGCTATTTAGGTCTTTAAACAAAGGGAATTCTGTGATTGTCAAGGTAATTTCTCGTCATATTACAAGTATTTTTATTCAATTAAAAGGAGATCACTTTATAACCTGTTTGCAGTTAACAGGTCAAATTTGTACTGAAAGTATGGTACATGGTTTTGTGTTTGGAAATTATTTTCAATTACCCCTTTAACTAACACAGACGATATCAATATTTATTATTTAAAATATAATTTTTTTCAAATTCCCCCCCCCCCCCCCCCAAAAAAAAAAAAAAAATTATCAAAAGTATATCATGCAACCCCCTCATTGAAAGTTGGAATGAGCTCATTGAGCTTATTCCAATGAGGAGGTCACATGATATGGTTTTATTAAGCTTTTTGGAAAATTTTTGTTTTCAGCTGCAAAATTTATAAATAATGCGTAAGGATGCAGCCAATTCATTGGGTATAGGGTTAATAGGGTTGTTCGGTTGAGAGATATCCAATAAAGTGGGCTCACTGTACAAACCTTTATTGAGTTCATTAAATCTGTATATTAAGTATCGATGAGTGTTACCCACTGAATTTGGAGAGATGGAATGTCTAAGCTTTTGGCAAACAACTGACATACCTGTACTGGCTAATAAAGACTGTCATTGGGTTTAATGCATTGACTTCCTCTGCAGTCCTGTAAGCAGGCCTGAAGACAGGATCTCAAAATTTTCTGACATGGTGTTGCAAGGATTAAAATTTTCTGACAATGTTCCCGGGTTGTTGACTGTTGGTACGAGCTTGAAACATTGTACTTCTTTAAAACCATAATATACAAAACAGGTACAAAGCATTTTATTATTTTTTTAAAGAATTACTTTCGTTTACGAAAGTAATTCTTTAAAACAATGATAAGGCCTAAAAAAGTTAAAAATGTGTTTCTCAGGCCCTCCGGCATGGTCCTTTTGGCTGCTGCATTCTCTCTTTTTTAACCAATGCAAACTTGAAAAAATAAAAATTAAATAATTTATGTCTGATATTTTACCCAAGTTAATAAATTTGATAAATATGTCCCTTGAGTGCAACAAGGCTTTGCAGTGTTTTAGCATTGCAAAGCCTTGTTGCACTCAAGGGACAAAATGCACCACCACCTATGCTATTCTGTAGATTAAGAGGCCTAAAGCATAAAACAAACCAAGAATTTGAACTTCAGATGGCAAAGAAATAATTACAAAAATAAAAAAATAAAATAAAAAACCACCCACCCACATGCAATTCTACAAAACCTGGCCTGAGAAACATAAGATCTACTTTGTGTGGCCTAATACACAAATATTTTTCATGAACACGACCACTTGATTGTCATATACTTATAATAAGAACTTTTATACAATGGATATAGGTAAGATAAGGGTATATTTTCATAATGAAACTTGCAGTTTTATCAAATGGTTCATTTTTAGTCGAGTTGTGACGAAGTCAAACTCGACTTATAGTTTGATGAATGACGGGTGGGTGGGCAGGCATAAACAATTGGTTTCTGGATGATAACTTGATAATGGTTAAACCCATGTTCATGAAACTTCATAGGTAAGTTGGTATCGATGAGAGGAAGAACCCTATTAATTTTGGACTTGCTTGGTCAAAGGTCAAGGTCACAGTGACCTTGAACATAGTAAATTGTAAACAATTGGTTTCTGGATGATAACTTGACTATGGTTCAACCCACATTCATGAAACTTGATAAGTAGGTTGGCTTTCATGAGAGGAAGAACCCTATTTATTTTGGACTCACTAGGTCAAAGGTCAAGGTCACAGTGACCCTGAACATAGTAAATCAAAACAATTGGTTTCCGGATGACAATTGATAATGGTTCGACCCATGTTCATGAAACTTCATAGTTAGGTTGGCATCAGTGAGAGGAAGAACCCTATTTATTTGGACTCGCTAGGTGAAAGGTCAAGGTCACAGTGACCTTCAACATAGTAAATCGTAAACAACTGGTTTCCGGATGATAACTTGATAAGGTTTCAACCCACGTTCATGAAACTTCATAGGTAGGTTGGCATCAGTGAGAGGAAGAACCCTGTTTATTTTGGACTTGCTAGGTGAAAGGTCTAGGTCACAGTGACCTTCAACATAGTAAATCGTAAACAATTGGTTTCCGGATGATAACTTGATAATGGTTTGACCCACATTCATGAAACTTCATATGTAGGTTGGCCTAGGTGAGTGGAAAACCCCTATTTATTTTGGACTTACTAAGTCAAAGGCCAAGGTCACAGTGACCTTGAACATAATAAATCGTAAACAATGGGTTTCCAGATGATAATTTGACAATGGTTCTACCTACGTTCATGAAACGTCACAGGTAGGTTGGCATTCGTGCAAGAAAGAGCCCTATTTAGTTTGGAATCTCTAGGTCAAAGGTCAAGGTCACAGTGACCCTTCACATAGTAAATTGTAAACAATTGGTTTCCGGACGATAAGTTGATAATGATTAAACCCACTTTTGTACTGTCACAACTCGACATTGGATTGGTGATCCTATCGGCATTTTTTTTTTTAAATTACCTGAGGCACCTTTCAGAGAAAATGTTAGCATTCTGGTGACCAACAATTTTTCTGACAGATAAAAATTTCCAACAGGCAAGGTCCTGGAAGTGAACGATGCCCCAAGCCATCCCACTAGCTTTGGGTCTGCCTGAAGACCTACAATTTTATCTGAATTAATGCTGTTTGTATTACACATAGAAGAGGTAGTAACTCAAAGTCCTAACCTGTGGGAATCCCGAGAAGTGAAGCAGTGCGTGTTTACTGTGGTAAACAAGCTCTGTTTTACTGGTGAAATTGTTACTTCATTTATGTTAGCCTTGTATGAGTAGAGAATAATTTGTCATAAATAGTAGCACTAAGCATACCTAAAAACACTGAATAAGTGAATAAGACTTATATGTAAGAGCAACTACTCATCTTGTACGAAGATGCCAAGTATGGGCCAGTCAAGAAATAAAATAACAAATAAGAAACATTTTACATTTTGAGGAGTAATTTTCTTCAGTGGGAACATATCTGTACATTTTTCAACCTTTGTCCCGAGTTCTTTTGTTCAGTGGACTTTTGTTTTGAGACTTTTTGTTTGTTCTGTCCCCCAATTGCAGTATTCATCCAACTAATGTGTTGGTGGAAGAAATTTTACAAGTAAAATTTTTATTTTTTTTTTATTATATCATTTAGACCAAAAAAAAGTTAAATATCTGTTTCTCAGGCCTTCCCCCATGCCGCATGCTCACTTTTTATAACCAATGCAAACTTAAAAAAATAAAAATGAAATGGTTTATGTCGGATATTTTACCCAAGTTAATAACATTGATAAATTTGTCCCTTGAGTGCAACAAAGCTTTGCAATGCTTTAGCATTGCAAAGCCTTCTTGCACTCAAGGGATGAAATACACCACCACCCATGCTATTCTGTAGATTATGAGGCCTAAAACATAAAACAAACCAAGAACATGAACTTTTGATGTGTGAAAGAAATAATTACAAAAATAAAAAAAATAAAATAAAAAACTACCCACCCACATGGAATTTTGCAAAAATTGGCCTGAGAAATAGAAAATCTACTTTGTGGGGTCTTACTTATGTATCTTCAAACAAATTATATGCTATAAATTATAATGTAACTACTATATTTGTAACTATTATTATATATATTTATTTAGGAGTTGGAAGTGGCTCCAAAATCTCCATCCCCTGAAATTGTACAGGTATTCATACCAACTTGTTTGTGCTTTTATCAGAAAAGCTGATGTATGTCATAATAGTTACATAGTAGTGTAATAGTGCAGCTTTGTCCATTACTTCTCAGTTTCTTACTTGAGAATCAAAGTTTTATAGGTTCTGAAATCATCTATTGGTGTGACACTATGACTTCATCATATTTGTCCCCCTAAAAATTTATGTGGATGTTGCCATGACACTGTCCATTTTAGGTCCCTACGAAGCTTCAAGATTCAATTTTAAATCTTAAGTTGGTATTTGGTTTGATTCATTGGTTACCCAATTCTTTTCCTCTCAAATCTTTTTCATAGAAATACAGCTAGGTATAAGCCATCTTCATCATCTCACAAAAAGTATAGTTCGGATGGAAATTGTGCATAAATAATGTTGAAATAAAAGACTGAGTGTATGTTCAGATGCATTAACATAAATAACATCTTCACTCATGCCATCAGCCATACTAATTCCAATATCACTAGTCCCTACCACTGTTGAATACAAACTTAAGGTTTCCATGCAGTGTCGACGATGAAATATCCTTACAGGGTAATATTCCAACTACATCATCAAGGCATGCCTTCAATGAAAGCATGCCTTGATGATGTAGTTGGCTTATTTATCAGTCATCACAGCTAGAACAATTAGGTTTATAGTAACCCAACCCCCAATGGTCATCTTGAAGATGCCACTGATTTGATTTCGAAGTTTGATTGGATTTTGAATAATAGATGCGATTCAGTTCGAGATTCGATTCTAATCGAAAATGTGTGATTCGTAGGGCCCTAGTCAGTTTGTAGACAGAGTTGTTTGAGCTCGTTCCAATGAGGGGGTCAGACGGTATTGTTTTGTTGAAATATTTTGTTTGAAATGTTTGAAAAAAAAAAAAATTACAACAAATTTTGATATCATGTGCACTGGGTAAGCTTAGGGTTCTTTTTCATTGTAACAACTTACATGTACCAGCATAGCTGTCAGCGATGTTGTGTTTACAAAGTCAGAGCAGTGGAGTGGGCTTATTTACAAAAAAGCAACTCTGAAACTGAAATCTAAAAAGTTGGTAGGTGGTCTTATTTCCAATTACAGGCTTATTTTCAGGCCAGTATGGTATACATTTTTGGTCAAGTTGTGTTAACAACCAATACCTATGATTTGGTGACAGTCAGTGTGTGTCCAGGTGTGTGTGTGGACATCTGGGCAGGCAGGTGTCAGGGCATCCTCACACTTAGTGCAATAACTTGAACAAAAGTTCTCGGATTTGAGTAATATTTGCCATATATAGGTCGTTTGTAATAATATCTCAAGCGAGTTCAAAAACTGGCCAAGCCTGATTTTTGTATATAGAGTTATGGGCCTTAATTAGTCAATTTTTACAAATTTTGAGTTTGTTAGTGCAATAACTTGAACAAACGTTCTATGATTTGACTAATATTTGCCATACATGTGTTTTGCAATAAGATCTCAAGAGAGTTCATACACTGGCCTAGCCCCATTTTTCAGTACAGAGTTATGGGCATTAAATAGTCAATTTTTATGAATTTGGAGCTCGTTAGCGCAATAACTTGAACAAACATTCTCCAATTTGACTAATATTTACCATACAGAACTTTTGCAATAATATCTCAAGCGAATTCGAAAACTGGCCCGCCTTGATTTTTCATTACAGAGTTATGGGCCTTAATTAGTCAATTTTTACAAATTTTGAGATCATTTGTGCAATAACTTGAACAAATGTTCTCCGATTTGACTAGTATTTGCCATACAGGTGTTGTGCAGTAATATCTCAAGCGAGTTCGAAAACTGGCATGGCACGAGTTTTTGTTACAAATTTATGGGCCTTAATTAACAAATTTTTACAAATTTTGAGCTTGTTAGTGCAATAACTTGAAGAGATGTTTTCCAATTTGACTAATATTTGCCATACAGGTCTTTTGCAATAATATCTCATGGGATTTCGAAAACTGGCCCAGCCCAATTTTTGATTACAGAGTTATGGGGCTTAATTAATTTTTACGAATTCTGAACTTATTACCTTTATAACTTGAACAAAAGTTTCAGATTTAACAACTGGGATATGATTGATAACTGGGTTATGGACATGCAACACTCTCCAAATGTCACAACAACTCGACGCCTGCATCCCCAATGTGAACATCTTGTTAAAATTTAAAAAATAATTTGCCAACTGTAGTGTGGCACTTTAGAGTCAAATCGGGTATATTTGGCCACCAGTTCAAAGCACAAGTTGAGAAGTAAAAAAAATTATGTATAATTACATTTTCAATCAGTAAGAATCAATTAAAAATGTTATGAAATATAATTTTTTCAACTTCTTGTCTTGTGCTAGTGATATGGAAATGGCTGCACTGTATCTGGAAGCTACAGCATTTTCATGCATCTTAGTTGTTGAGTTCAAGAAGCCACTATTATCACTCTACTGAAAACTGCTGAAAGGCACTTTCCCTGCTTTACACTGTATGTTTTAATCGGTTTCGGTAGTGGAAAGAAACGTTTAAATAAAATTGTTTTGTTACCATTTTTTGATGAGTAGCAACAGGCACTCTCCAATACATTGTAATAAAACAATTATACTTAAATAGAACCTTCAAACTAAGGCCCTCCATGCTGGTAACGTGGTATCTTTGAATAGAAAATACTCAAGTTAAAAGTCATCTCTGAAAAATAATTTAGAACTCTACCATTAAAGGTGCATTATTCTCCAGTTTATTTCTGATCCATTTCGGCTAAAAATCAATGTTTTTTTTTAAATTTTTTGTTTCCTCCAAACCAAATCATGTGATCCTTCATTGGAAGGAGTTTGTTGACCTTGTTCCAATTAGGATTTACATATGGTTTTGTTGAAATTCTTTTTTAAAAATTTGAAAGAAATTTTTTTTTTTTTTGGACAATGTTTACGCTAGATAAAAAGTTAACCCTTTACCTAACATGAAAAGCAGATGACGCTTGCAAGCAAAATTCTTAAATAAATAATTTTTTTCATTTTTGCTTCAAAGATATAGCTTAGGGTCCCTCATTGGAATGAGCTCGATGGACTTGTTCCATTTAGGGGTCATAAACAATGTTTTTGAGACAAAAAATGAAAACATAATGAAAATTGAACAGTAATTTTTGTGAATACTGCTGGCCATTTTCTGCTGTTACGTTAGGTAAAGGGTTAAGAAAAAAGTACATGTACTAGTAATTATTTTATCTGATGCTCATGTATGTCCAAGTGTTGAATAACTTTGTAATATTATGACATCATCAGCAGCTTATTAATTTTTGATTGTGTCTCATAGAAGTGTTACCTCTGTCTGTCATATACAGTGTCTGACATTTTCTGTAACTTTGGATTTACCTTATTGTTTCTTGAGTAGAAGTTTTACATGAAATCCTTTCTCGTTTCTCAGATGTTCTTCTCAAGATAAAATTTCTTCTCTTGAATGCCAAAAGCTTTTACTTATAACAACATTTTTTGTGATGCTGCATCTTTGTGTGAATACTGTTTCTCTTTCAACTCATCAAAATATTTTATGGATATTTTTTGTTAATGTTTGATGGATTTGTATTGAAAATTGTTAATATTTATTTAGTTCCACTTTTTAATTCATTAAAAAAACCAGCAAAAGGAGTAAATGGGAAGGTGATTATTAGAAGTGCAAAACCAGACTGTTCAGCAAGGCCAGCCAAGATTTTCAGAATAATATACAGCATGCAGCTGTATTGGAAACTAATTTACTTTCACATGATGCAGTTTTTATGGGTCATCCAGACAACATAACTTCCAAAATTGTTTTCAGGGAACTTGAGGGTGCTTAATTTTTCATCATATAATTGCATCACTTTATTCTTTCTATTGCATCACTGCATGATGATTAATTAAATAATTGGGTATTCTGTGTGTTCTGTACTGGCCTCATATATCCTTGGTTAACTAGCATTTCCTTTTAGGTTCTGTCAGTGGCCAAGAAGTGTGCATGGTTTAGTATAGTTTCACCAGGCGGTTGGTGCTGAAGGAAACTCTCTCTGCATGGGTTCGAACCCCCACTGTGCCATTGTAGAGGGTGATATTCACAGAAATGCCATGGATTTCAGGGAAAAGTTTACATGAGAATGTCACATAAGAAAAACTAGCAAATTTTCAGCTGATGGGCCACCAGGTTGCACCCAGTGTTATATGAGCAAAACATTTGCAGGTGCCTTTGTGTCTTGTGCAGAAATTGTGAATAACTGCTGGAGGAAATCCATCCCACCCAATCAGGTTCACAGCTCCCACACCACTACCTTCATGGAGTCGCCGACATGTAGCATTACTATGTCACTTGGCACAAAGTGCACTATGCCAGTAATTCCCCCTTTCATGAAATTGACAATAAAGTCTTATCACCAGGGGCATCACTAAGGAGGGTTAGGGTTAGTGTGACCCTCCCCTCCCTCCAATAATTTTTGTAGTCAGAATATTCTCATCTGGATTTGGATATTGATTTGTTCTTGCTTGTAATCATTCATTTTGTAACAAGACTGGATTTCATGCTTGGCACTTATGTCCCACACACAGTCAGACAAACAAATGGCGGTCAGTTGTGCACTATTCGGTTTGCTGTGCATTCAGCATAACAAATTTAGAGTACTGGTATGGGTGCATGTTAATTAATAACATTTTAATAAGATATTGCATCATGTCTACTGCATATATATTTTATATATTTAAAAATAAAGTTCAAAGAAGTCTTGATTTTTTTTTACTATAATGATAACTGACAAACATTCCAACTACATCATCATGGTATGCCTTCACCGAAGGCATACCTTGATAATTTAATTGGGATATTTGATCAGTCGGGATGTGAGCCATCAGAGGCAGGATAAATCAGATTTGCACTCCCCCAATTGGGTATTTTTGCAATATTACTATTTTAAAGCCTCACAAATTTTTTTTTCATTTTTATTGATGCATCTCCTCTCTGCTTGGAGCAAGAATCAATGAATCAATATATACTGAGTCAAAAAAGGAAGTATAATAGAAACAAATTTGAAAAAATAGCATAAAGGATGAAATATAATAGTTCTAATGTTGCTTGTTTGTGGACAAGTGCAAAGAGTTTAATGACATGTTATTGTTGCCCACCAACCATATACAATTTTGCTATGGATTTCAAAATAGCACGTGCTACCCGAGAATGTCAAATTGAATGGGTGATCGATGATTTTCTTTGTGTTATGTTGTGCTAGAGAGCCTAGGTTATTGAGAAAACACGCTAGTTTTTGTCTTCCGACATTTTAAAAAATGCCAAGGTTAACCGAAGATCAGAGATTGCTTGCCATTGGTATGCATGAGTCTGGGATACCTCCAGATGAGCTCGCTGCTCAGTTTGGAGTCACTGTGGCCACTATTTGCCGTCTCATTGGAAAGCATAGAACTGACCATGTTCAGGTCGACCAAGAGTTACGACCCCTGCACAAGACCGACATATCAGGACGTCTCACTTGCAGGATCACTTCCTTCCGGCGACAAGGACAGCTGCAATTACTCCTGGTAGAACTAACAATAGAAGCAGTGCACAAGCTGTCCACAACAGACTCACTGAACAAGGCATCTGAAGTAGGCATCCATACCATGGACCAATCCTTACCCAACATCATCGTACCATCAGAATGGAATGGGTACGTCACCGTGTTCACTGCACTCAGCAGCGTTGGAGCACAGTTCTTTTTAGTGATGAATCACAATTTTGTCTATGGCGCATTGATGGTTGGGCAAGAGTGTATCGCCAATGAGGAGAATGTTTTTTTAATGCTTGCATGGGGAATGCGACCGTTTCAGCATGGGTAGTGTAATGGTTTGGGCAGGAATTTCCTGGCACCATCGAACGCAGCTGATCTTCATCGATGGTAATCTGAATGGACAGTGATATAGGGACAAAATCCTTAATGTTGTTGTTGTCCCATTGTTCAACGTCGGTTTGCAATTATTCCAGCAAGGCAATGCCCAGTGTCATGTGGCGCATATCTGTTGTGACTTTCTTGAGGAGCAGACCATCAAACTTCTTCCCTGGCCCCCACTTTTGCCAGAGTTGTCGCCAGTGGAGCATCTTTGGGATAAATTGGACCATCGAGTACGACTTCTTGATCTTCAGATGTTAGGTGATTTACGTAATGTTCTAAGGCAGGAGAGGAACGCAATACCACAGGGTGAGTTCTAAGGCAGGAGAGGAACGCAATACCACAGGGTGACATCCAGAGACTTATCACATCCAAGCGCCATCAATGTCTTACCATCCAAGAGGCAAAAGGTGGACATACACGCTATTGACTGCATGTGTGAACTTTTCATTTCACCCCATGTCTGAATTGTGACATCCTGACATGACGCTGACAACAGTAAGAACATAAAATTATGCAAATGCATAAGCTAGACTCGAAATATAAATTTACAATAATTTGTTTGGGATTAAAGTCGATAATACTGTAAAAAATTGCTTCTCAAAGTTTATTATACTTTCTTTTTTGACGCAGTATATTTGATATGCCTGCAATAGAAATAGCTTTGTTCAGATTTTCAAATCTCGGGATTTTACATGCACATTGAAAAAAATTGTCTGCTTTTGATATGGAGGTACAGTACTAGTACTGATCTAAAAAAATACACTGGTGATTCTCTGGGGATGCTGATGAGCTTTAGTGCCCCGGACGAGTGATTTTTAGGCTACTAATTGATAATAAAGTTAATAACACAGTTGAGTCTGGTCAGAAATCACATTTTTAGAACTTCATTTGTGATGAGCCACTCAATGGTCAATCACAGTGTATAACCAAGCTGTACTTTGCTTTGGACCGAAGAGTTTCTAATCACCAGTGTGGTTTCAGTAATTATGTATAACACACTCATATTAGTGTTATGTCAGTTACCAGAGAAAACCCTCTTCACTCTTACCCTTTATCTAACAAATCGGGTGCATCCATTCGCATAATTTACAAACGGAGCAGGTGAAAAAAATAATTTTTCAAACTATTTCAGCAAAACTATATCATGTGACCCCTCATTGGAATGAGCTTGATGAGCTCATTCCAATGAGGGATTACATGATCTACTTTTGTTGAAATTTTTTGAAAAATTGAAAAAAAATAATATTGAAAATAATAAAGTTTGATATAGTCTGTGTTAGGTAAAGGGTTAATTTTCTAACCTTTGGCCAAATCCACCAAATTCATGCATAAAAATGGCCATTCAGATTTTGTTATTTTAAAAATTTTTTGTTTTTGAAAGACAGCTCAAGACTCCTCAGTGGAACGACTTCTCCAGCTCGTTCTACTGATAAGTTATAAGCTGTGTTTTGGAAGTAAAAATATAATTTATTCTAGTTATACTAGAAACATTTTGATTTGTCCTCTGTAACACACGAGTAAAGTTAAGGGTTAGTAGATTATTTTTCATAGCCAGAATTGTTCACAAACAATTGATTTTATACAATTTTATGGAACGTTCCTAGTGGAACTCTCCATTAACTTTAGAGTTAAGGCAGGCAAGAGTGTCCATATAAATCTTCTCTTTTCTTTTTTCTCTATTTATCTGTGTTTACTTTTCAGGTGAAAGTTCTGTTCCGTTTTATATTATTTCTTGTAGATCCATCCCTTCATTGTCTCTGAATATTTATTTCTTTTGCAGTGGATTGAATATTAGATATTTGATGGTTATTTTTATTATTTCTTCTTAGAGGTTATTCTGTGTGTATTTTTTTAGATGAGAATATTTTTTGTCTCACTGATGACAGCCTGGGCATAACTATTTTTTATGAATTGAAACAAGAAGAGACAAAACA
This sequence comes from Pictodentalium vernedei, assembly GCA_031216915.1. Classification (NCBI taxonomy): domain Eukaryota; kingdom Metazoa; phylum Mollusca; class Scaphopoda; order Dentaliida; family Dentaliidae; genus Pictodentalium; species Pictodentalium vernedei. The sequence continues at coordinate 648,811,228 of CM062295.1, forward strand.
ACACAATGAGTGCTGCTTAGATTGGAGAATAAGAATAAATGCAGTGAACTTATCCTTGGCATTAAATATTTTACCAATATTTTGAGAACCCTGTGGGAACCCTGGCAAGTGAAACAGTGCTTGTTTACTGTAGTAAAGAAACTCTGTTTTACTGGTAAGATAGGACCTGGTGACCAATGACTAGGGTGGAAGTCCTCTACTTGGTTATAAACAATTGGATGGACTTGATTTTATTTACATGTTGCAGTCTCAGCCAAATATGTGTCTTTAAAATAAATAAATAAATAAATAAATAAATAAATAAATAAATAAATAAATAAATAAATAATGTGGCTTTGTACAAATTGAGACAACTGCTGAAGACTTCCATGCGGCAATCCTGGGGTGGGAAGTGGTGCATGTTACTGTTGTAACAAAGTTCTGCACTGTATAATAGGACACAGTGACAGGTTTTAGGAAATTAACCGCTTCCAAAGGATGATATTGATGATAGGCCTACGGCACTAGGTTTTCCTTCTCTGTGAAATAAATGTTAAAGGGACAATAAGCCACCAACTTGAAAAATTATTGACCCTCTGATTTGAAGGAGCAAGAAAAAAAAATTGTTTGCAAAGTGTTGTACAGAAATATTAAATCTGCAATTAAAAACGCATTAATCGTTTACCTAACACAAAAGTGAGATGACACTTGCAAATAATATTCTTGAATAATGAATTTTTTTTTCACTTTTTGCATAAAAAGTATAAAAAAATGTAGCATATGACTTCTCATTGGAACAGGCTCATTGTGCTTGTTCCAATGAGGGGTCGTAGCCTATGTCTTTAGGACAAAAAATGAAAAAATAATAAAAATTGAATGGTGATTTTTGTGAATAGCTCTGGCCTGTTTTGGCTGTTATATTGGGTAAAGGGTTAATGCTGACAAATTTTCAGAAAATACAATATCATAAGCAGATAAATATAGTTAACCAAATGCAATCTGAAGAATTCCAAACAAGTAAACACAACATCTTTCATTTCTGAATATGAATAATAATTTTAATTTCACTGATATCTGAATGAATGACCCCCATAAACAACAGTTGTGTATTATTTTAGTGATAACTTGGCATTATTAGAACAATAATTTTGTATATTATGTATTTCAAATATTGCAGTTATTTTTAGTCGAGTTTTGACGAAGTCAAACTCGACTTATAGTTTGGTGAATGGCGGGCGGGCATAAACAATTGGTTTCCGGATGATAACTTGATAGTGGTTCAACTCACATTCATTAAACTTCATACGTAGGTTGGTCTTGGTGGGAGGAAGAACCCTATTGATTTTGGACATGCTACGTCAAAGGTCAAGGTCACAGTGACCTTGAACGTAGTAAATCTTAAACAATTGGTTTCCGGATGATAACTTGATAATGGTTCAACTCACATTCATGAAACTTCATAGGTAGATTGGCCTTGGTGAGGGGAAGAATCCCATTGATTTTGGACTCGCTACGTCAAAGGTCAAGGTTAACGTGACCTTGAACATAGTAAATCGCAACAATTCCTTTCCGGATGATAACTTGATAGTAGTTCAACCTACATTCATGAAACTTCATAGGTGGGTTGGCCTTGGTGCGAGGAAGAACTCTATTGATCTTGGACTCACCAGATCAAAGGTCAAGGTCACAGTGACCTTTAACATAGTATATCGCAACAATTGGTTTCCGGATGATAACTTGATAGTGGTTCAACCTAGAGTCATGAAACTTCATAGGTGTGTTGGCCTTGGTGCGAGGAAGAACCCTATTGATCTTGGACTCACCAGGTCAAAGGTCAAGGTCACAGTGACCTTGAACATAGTATATCGCAACAATTGGTTTCCGGATGATAACTTGATAGTGGTTCAACCTAGAGTCATGAAACTTTACAGGCGTGTTGGCCTTGTTTTTTCAAATGAAGAGCCTGGGTTAAATTTCTTTTGGACTCTCTAGGTCAAAGGCCAAGGTCACAGTGACCTTGAACATAATAATCGTAAACAATTGGTTTCCAGATGATAATTTGACAATGGTTCCACCTACGTTCATGACTTTTCAAAGGTAGGTTGGCATTGGTGCAAGAAAGAGCCTTATTTATTTCGGAATCACTAGGTCAAAGGTCAAGGTCTCAGTGACACCTCACACAGTAAATTGTAAACAGTTGGTTTCCGGACGATAAGTTGATAATGATTAAACCCACTTTTGTGCTGTCACAGCTCGACATTGGATCGGTGATCCTATCGGCATTTTTCTAATAATACCCAGTTACCTTAACTGATAGAGTGTTGGAAGCCCACATTTGTGCTCTATTCGCAAGTGCAGGTACTGCAACTTCAAAGCATCATGTCCTGAATGACCCACATTGTGTCATTGGGCAAGGCACTTTATTCCCGTTGCCTACATGGGGGCATGATGACACCATGTACTAAGGCATACTGGATTGTGCACGTCTTCAACCGCTGTAACCCTGCTTGAGCGGAGCTTGAACAGAGTTAGAATGTTGAGGAGCTGACAGTTGTTCCTTGTGACCTTAAACACCAATAAATAAATACATAATCAAAGCTTCATATTTTGTTTATGTGCTTCATGTAATATGTGAAATGGAAATATTTAGTTGGTATGGTTTTGCCTTGTTACAATTTATGGGAGAGTGCCTTTAGGCACTCTCCCATAAATTTTAATAAGACAAAAAAATGTGAACAAATTTTGATGACCAGAAATAATTTAGCACTCTATCAGTTAACCCTTTACCCAACGAATCGGCCGCATCTGCCTGCGTAATATGCAAATTCAGCACTTGTAAAAATATTATTTTTTCAAAACATTTCAATAAAACCATATCATGTAACCCCTCGTTGGAACGAGCTTGTTGAGCTCGTTCCAACTAGGGGTCACATGATATGGTTTTGTTGAAACTTTTTGAAAAATTTGAAAGAATGATATTTAAAATAAAAAAATTTGATATCGTCTGGGTTGGGTAAAGAGTTAGACAATACACAGCTACATGTAAATAGAGGATCTCTATTGTCGGGGGCACGATGACGCCGTGTACTAAGGCGTACTGCACGTCGATGGTACGCATGTCTTCAACCACTCGAACCCTGCCTGTGCTGCAGTGCGGAGTTACGATGTTGGGGAGCTGGCAGCTGCTCGTCGTTGCTCGGTGGTTCTCTCCGGGTACTCCGGCTTCCTCCACCCGTAAAACTGTCACGGTCATGATTAGCCATTGTGCTTAAATATGTGACCTTACACATCAATAAATATATAAATAAATATATCTCTATTGTCTCATGATTTCATATGACTCGGCCCGAATTTTGGTGAACAAGGTTCTGAAATTTCATGTCAAATCATGACAAAGTTGAGTTTCGTTTTTTCACATAATGTGTAATTGAACCTTTTAGCTTATGTAATGACTATAGCCGACCAGCGCTGTTCACAAAAATTGCCAGCCAAATTTAAATTTTCTTTGTTGCAATTTTGCTTATGACTCCTCATTGGAATGATTTTTCGAGACAAAAAATGAAAATATTTAGTTATTTAGGAAATGTTCTCTGTGAATGTCGTCAGCTATTTGTATTAGGTAGACAGTTAATGGAAAATAAGAGAAGATTAATTCAGTTCTATTTACAAACACAACTCATTCACATCGTTACCATGTCAGCATTGATGTTTGCTGTCATTCCCAATTTTGTAATGAGCTATTTGATGATGTTTATACAATAATGATGTATCTCCACTAACAACAAAAATCCAGGGGTTAAAATAGGTAACAGTTGGTTCATTTTCAGAAATGTTTCACAGACTCTTCTTAATACTACAAACAGAAGATGGGGTGTATGGGATGGAGGAATCACAAGGAACTGATCAAATCTCATATTGGAGAAAAAGTAACGTACACAAAGTCCACTTTCTTCCTTCTTAGAAAACAAATTGTGCTGAATATAAACTGCAACATTGCACTTTGTGGTGTCCCAGAAATTTCTGTGAGTGATAGGGTAACTGAATCAAGTTTTATCAGAACTGCAGTTGGTAAAGTGATGACTTCATATTAATTTATTTAATTGGAATGAGCACTTTCAATATATGAAACATAAGCATATTTTTGCATAATGAACATTGTTGTTTTGTCAAATGGTCAACCTATTTTCTTTTTGATTAGCCACTTATTGATCCCTGAATGTTATTTCAGGAGGCCGATACTCTTTTGTGACTTTTAAAACTAAAAGTCTGGTTATCAAATATCCTATGGTGAAATAAACTGTACCAGTACATTTAGAAACTGTAATAAGGCCACACAAAGTAGATGTTCTGTTTCTCCGGCCAAGTTTTGTAAAATTGCTTGCGGGCGGGCAGTTTTTTATTTTATATTTTATGTTTGTAATTATTTCTTTGCCATCAGAAGTTCATATTCTTGGTTTATTTTATGTTTTAGGCCACATAATCAACAGAATAGCAAGGGTGGTGATGTATTTCGTCCCTTGGGTGCAACAAGGCTTTGCAATGCTAAAGCATTGCAAAGCCTTGTTGTACTCAAGGGACAAATTTATCAATTTTATTAACTTGTGTAAATTATCAGACATAAACCATTTAATTTTTATTTTTTCAAGTTTGCATTGGTTATAAAAAGAGAGCATGCGGCAGTCAAAAGGACCATGCGGGAGGGCCTGAGAAACAGATTTTTAATTTTATTAAGCCTAATGAAGAATACTTTATATTTTTACAAACATTTTATTATTTATGTATCCTTACTTGGTAACTTATGATGTTTTTTATTAAAAATATGGATTGGTGAAAAAAAATTCTTTAAGGATATGAAACAATAACTCTTTCAGCCACTTATTCTAACCTATTAACCTTTATTACATTAGAAGGAGTACTCCTATAAGTAATCAGCAGAAAATAGTATGGAAATATATGATACAGGGATGCCCAAATTGCATATGCATTAAGTTTCTCCAGATGTTATCCAAAATTTTCTGGCATAACCTATTCTCACTCCTCTGAAATCACCTGGTTAAAATTGTTTCAAACAAATTTATCATAAACCCTTTCAGACTGTGAATTGTTACTTTTCTTTTTTTTTCTCTGTTTAATATTTGTTGCTTTTTGGAAGGAGAGGATTACTCAGAATTTAATTGATTATGCTTTCACATGCCCTTCAAGTAGTGCATTGAAAACACAAGTTATACATCTGACCAGTTATATACTTGGCCAGTGAAGTTTAAAGGGATAGGTGGTGGATACATCACAATGTACTCATGGAAGGAAGATTAACTGAACAATGCTAAAGACAGGCATTTTATTTTTGTGTTCGTTAACTGACAGAGTTCTGGAAGCCCATATTTGGTCTTTATTCTGAAGTGCAGGTGCTTCATACAGAACTGTAGATGTGCTTTATGTTATCATCGAAGTGAAATTATTAAGTCTGTGTAGATTTGCCTTGTCATAATTTATGGGAGAGTGCCCAGAGGCACTCTCCCATAAACTGTAACAAGTCAAAGACAAGTGAGCAAATTATGACAAGCACAAATAATTAAGCACTCTACCAGGTAAAAAAAAAACACTGACGAAAGAAAGTGCAATGAGACTGGGGTTAACTTGGCTTAAAAGGGTTCTGCAAATTTTTATGCCACCCGACTTAAGTCGGGTGGCATATAGTGATTGAAGTGTGCATGTGTCCGTTTGTGTGTGTGTCCGTGTGTGTCCGAGCCAATAACTTGAAAACTGTTAGGGCCACAGTCATCAAGCTTCACACAATTATAAAGAACCATGGGAGGATGTGTCACACACCATATCCGAGTTCATACCGTCAAGGTCACATTTCAAGGTCACACTAAAAATCGGTCAATATTCGTGTCTCAGCCATAACTCAGAAACTAATCATAGTACAATTGTTAAACTTTTTACAAATGTTAAGGACAGTCAGAAGGTGTGTCGCGTATAATAGTTTCCGCCGCATCTGCAAGGTGAAGGTCACAAGGGGGGGGGGGGGGGGGGGGGAGGGGGAGCATGTGTTACCTTAGTAATTTTTTTCTTGTTTATCACATTTTAAAGAAAACCACTCAAAATATATTTCCCAAATTTAATATGTAGATTTTTGGTGATAATATCATGAATGGGATTTTGAACTGGCTGTATTCAAGTACTTCAAGAGTTATTGCCTTTGTTGAATTTAGAATTTCTTATCATCACATTACCATTTCTTGTTTTTGGCATAACCTTCATGGGATTATCTCATGTGCATCCCTGATTATGAACAGGGAAATTTTCTTAAAGAAATTGCCACTTCGTCAAACCAAGTTTGCCTTAGGTATTCCATTGTTCAAGACTCTTCTGATTACCTTTGAACTGTTAATAAATGTTAATAAATTAGGAATTTATTTCATTATGCCATTTTTGGCACAACCATGGATGTTTTGACTGACAAGTTAGAATGAATTAATTCCTAATTGTTCAGTTTTACAGATTGGTTTAATTGAACTAAAGGACATTTTATATTCTTTTCCACAAAACAAAATTCAAGATGTAATTGGCAATTAAAACTTCTCTTGGAGGTTATTAGTTTGACGTTAATGGTGAGAAAACGGCAATGAAAAAGAATGGGAATACCTCGGTTACTGGTTTGATACTAGAAGCAGACTCTGTAAATTATGTTTTGGGCGAGGATCACACTTTATTCAACAGACAAATTTCATAAAGTTTACTATCAAGTTTGGATGAGTTCTTGATTGTGTTTATCACTTTACGTAAAATCTAACAAGAGGCCCCAAGGGTTCCTGAGGTACTCATCTGACACTGTTGTTTAAAGCAGGTTTTAATTAGCATCTATGGCTAGTTAACACTAGAGGAATGAAGTCAAAGGATGTCAGATTCAAGTTTGTTCACATCAAGTCCCTGGGCTCCCTATGGGAACCTGAATTTTAACTTAGTGCACTATAGGGAATATAGTCGTTAAAAATTTTCTTCTTCAGAACCCCCAGTCAAAATCTTTAGATGTTTAATACAGATCATCCAAAGAAGAGTCAGATATTCAAGTTCGTTCAAATCATGTCACTGGGTTAATATTTGTGCTCCCTATTGGATCTTGAATTTTAACTTCGTCCAATATGAGGGATTAAGACTCTGAGTCTTCAGATCCACTAGTCAGAATCTTGGTGTGTGTGTGTGGACAGGGGCAGATTCAAGTTTGTTCAAGTTAAGTCCCTGTGTTGATACTTGGGCACCCTGATTTTGCATTACTGGAAATGTGGGTATTCTGTAGCATCTCACTACTAGAAAAATGCATCTGACATGGACAATAGAGTTATGAATAATTACATGACTTCATTTCTCTATAGTGGTAACTAGCCCCAGGTGTGGGAGCACAGTGGCTCAGTGGTAGACTGTTGGACTTCTATACTAGAGGTCCCGAGTTCGATCCCCATCTGGGACGACCCACGTTGTGTCCTTGGGCTAGGTACTTTGTCGCAGTTGCCTATATGGGGGCACGATGACACCATGTACTAAGGCGTACTGCACGTCAATGGTGCACTGCACGTCAATGGTGCACATGTGTTCAACCGCTGTATTAAACCCTGCTTGAGCGGAGCTTGAACAGAGAATGTTGAGGAGCTGACAGTTGTTCAGTGGTTCTCTCCAGGTTCTCCGGCTTCCTCCACCTGTAAAACTGTCAGGATTACCCATTGTGCATAAGGATGTGACCTTAAACACCAATAAATAAATAAATAAATAAATAAGTGGAATGGGAGACTCCATTCTCCTTTTATAGGGAGATTCAATAAAAGTTTTATCCTTCAGCTCTTACATTAATACAGATCCTCAGTGTTGATTTATTGTTCATTGTGTCGTCTGCTCATGCATTGCCAAATATATCTTCACACAAACATTTATACATATTGGGTTGAAAGGATTATGGGTAAAATGGCTCGTTGTGAATTACCATACTGACTCGGGAATAAGCCCATAATCAAAAGGAAGCCCACCTACCAACTTTTCAGAGTTCAGTTTCAAAGTCCCTTCCTTGTAAATAAGCCCAGTCCCTGACTTTGAGTTGACAACATCAGCAACAGTCATGTGGGTAAGTTGTCACAATAAGAAAGAACCCCTTACTCAATGCACATGATATCAAAATTTGTTATTTTAATTATTTTTAAGTTAAAAAAAATTCAACAAAACCACATCATGTGAACCCCTTATTGGAACAAGCTTGTTCCAGTGAGGGGGTCACATGTTGTGGTTTGGTTGAAATTGTATTAAAATGTGTTTTTTTCAATTGACTGATTTGTAATTTTTGCAGGTGTATGTGGCTGATTCATTAGATAAAGGGTTAAGGCACTTTTGTTATGGAATTGGCCAAGTCACTTAAATTTGTGTCTGAAGTCTTCTGCAGGCTTGATCTCTCGAAAATAAGCCCACCCATATACTTTAGCCCTCTTTTACTTCACACACCACCATGGCTTATTCTCAGTAGTACTGAAATGGATAACCGGTTTGAAACCAGTTACATACCTAACCGATTTGAAAAACCGTCAACCAGTTAACCGAAATATCGATAGTGATCGTCATATAATATTCCACATTTAAAACGTAGTGAATCTGCCGCTTCTCCTTTGTGACAGATTACACATCAAAGCCGCGTTGAATATTTTGAGACAAAATCGACTTTGGCGTTCATGAGTAATGAGTAATCGCAGAAACTATTCCATAGCGTGTATACAAACGAACATTGTCGAGTAATTTGAGAATACTGCTTTCCAAATCCTATAGTTTTGATCCCAATTTCGATGAAATAATGGCTATGGATAACCGGATATTATCCGGTTATAGCGTGCATTATAGCTTGCGGTTAGTCGGTTGTGAAAATGAGCCAACTGTTTCAGCCCTAATTCTCAGGTCTGCATGATAATTCTTTCAACTAAAAATGTTTGTTTTACTTCATTTAATTATAAAAGTTACTTGTGAATGTTTTTCTGTGAACAGGTACAATTTAATAATGATGTTGAAGTTTACATGATGTTATTACTGTAAAGATTTAAAACAAGTGATACTTGCTAAAAGTAGTCCTTTCGAGTGTAAAAAATTGCTGTTGCACCCACATCTTAAATGATAAAATTTGTGCATTTTTTATGTTTCCAGGATGATAAGTTTGTTTCTAGTGGGAAGACAACACCTGGACAGGATAGGTCTGTTCAAGAGAGTCGTGGAACACCAGATGGCTCATCTCCATCTTCAGAAAGTCTTCACAAGAAGAAAGAAACAGACCTCAAACCTGCCAAGCCAATCCACAAGATGGTGTCTCGAGTTCCATCAAAAAGAATACCACCTCCACAACCAAGGGAGCCTCCACCAAGATCACCCACACCACCAAGACCTGTTACACCTATCCCAGAATTTGTCACACAGTTTGTGGGATCTCAGTGGTTTGATAAATACTTTCCAAACTGTAATGAAAATGTAAGTATACTTCCATTTGGTGGGTTGTAGTTTCATATCTTAACCCTCTACACACTAATGTTGGGGACATGGAGGCTCAGTAGGTAGAGGTGCAGGCTGCAAGCTGAGAGGTCCTCAGTTTGAACCCCACCTGCGGCAATCACATTGTGTCCTTGGGCAAGACACTTTATCCTCCATTGCCCACGTGGGGGCTCGGTGGTGATGTGTACTGAGGCATTACTACACGCCAATGGCGCACCTGTCTTCAACCAATGCTAAACCTGCATATGTGGAGTTAGTATGTTTGGGGAACTGACTGTTGCTTGCCATTGCTCGGTGGTTCTCTCCGGGCACTCTGGCTTCCTTCACCCATAAAACTGTCATGGTCATGATTAGCCATTGTGCAGAAATAGGTGACCTTAAACACCAATAAATAAATAAATAAATAAATATAATACACACTTTGAGGTTAAAATGTTTAAAAAGTTATCAGCATCAGCCAAGTCATCGGTAACAGATGAAATAAATACACTTCAAAGTTTGATATTTAACCAACTGCACCTTGTTTGACAGAGCTCATTGAGCTCTGTCAAACAAGGTATAATTGGTTAAATTGATAGTTAAACAAGAGAAAAACAGAGTGATTGGAAAAATTCTGATGCAATACCAGTGTGCTAGGGGTTAAACTGATGTAGGTATATTTTTTACACTCCTTCAAAAGGCAAAGGGGCATTAAGTGCATCCATGTTCATTCATGCAACCTACTCATGCATCCATCTATCTTTACTGGTAAAATTCCCCATGGGAACCCTGGGAAGTGAAGCTGGCTTTGTTTTCTGCGGTAAACAAGCTCTGTTTTACTGGTAAAATCGGACCCAGTAACCAATACCTGAGTTGGAAGTCCTCTAAAATGGACAACATGGGCATAAATAATTGTCTGGGCTTGACTTTGTATCAATGTTGCGGTCATGTGTAACTATTGTGCAGAAATTTATATGTGACCTTAAACACCAATAAATAACTAAATACTGGTAAAATTGAGGACTTGGTGATGAATGCCTGGGGTGGCAGTTCACCAAAGTTGACAGCAAAGTTATAAACGATTGGCTAATCTTGACTTCGTACCTATTTTCAGTCATGACATAGCCATAACTGCTGAAAGTGACCTTAATCACCGATCAATAAATAAATACATCTAATTATATATTCAACCATATATACATTCATCTGTCCTTATGGATTTTAGTTTTCACATAATAGTTTAGATTTTGATGGGGAGGGGGGGGGGGGAATGATTTGAACTCTAGCAGTTCTTCCAAGCATCCACCCAAACAAAATGAAGGCTAAGTTCTATTTTCACATTCTAGCGGAAGTAATTCCATTGCTTGAGCAAAAAGTTACCTATATTTTGCTTTTACTAAATTATAATGTTTATGTTCTTTGGCACACAGATTTAAAATATTTTGGCATCTCTCGTGATGAAAAAAGAGGGAGGCCATATTTGATTTTCAACATTTTGGTCTGAGTAATGCAATAGACACCCCTGTTACTGATTCCAGTGAACATGAACAGTGACAGAAATATTTTGAATGGAAAATAGTCTGAAAGATAAGATTTTTATACGACAACCAACAGCTCAGACTAGCTGGTGCAAACTCTAAATTATGAAAGGGCCAAACACAAATTTTGAACCCCCCATCCCCAAAATTTGCATACAAAACCAAAAATTAAAAGTCCTATCTGGCCCTCCATACTTTTACTCTCTGCGCATGCGCAGTGGTCAGGAACAGATTGGAATTGGCGCAAACATCATTCTTTGTTTGGCCCGAAAGTCAGTAACAATGAGCTGACATCTGTGCTTTAAAGTCTCCTTTTTTGAGGATGCCAGACACAAATCAATGCAAGAATTGGTGGATCCAAGGCAGTTAATGGATAATGGAAGTGAACTACAGTGGTTTCAGACATTCAGGGCTGTAACTCTATAATAATTGTATAAATTATTTCATGTTTCCCATTTTCGGGACATACCTGACGTCATCATTCTTGCTTATGATTATTCCACTGTTTGTTCAGTATTCCTTCTCTATCCTTCCACGAACCCTTCCGGTTAATCTCCTAAACTTTTTGGCTATTCTTTATTGAAATCTTTTATTAAATTTCTTGGGAGTTTAACGTGTATTACAGAATATTTATTCTGTTTATCCCTATGGTTACGGCCTCACCCTAGGGGTGTTAGGTCGTTTTAGTCTTGCATCTTCTATCCGATGTATCATTTTTTCTTTGTTTGACGATCTAGCTTTGCATCTGGTAGAATTTAAATTGGTTTCTGACTTGGGCCTTTTGTGCCTGATGTCTTGTTTCCGGTTTTTTACTTGACGTTGTTTACATTGGCAACATCCTTTAATATATGTAGTATTTCATATTATATTACTGTAGAGTTACTTTAGGATAAATTGATTATTATTCCGGTAGTGATGCTCATAATATTTGGATTTTGTCCACACTTAGGCTCTGTTGGGATGCCCTTGGGCTCATTATGTTCCCTTTGGAAACTTAGGCATTTTTTCAATAAAAATTTCGTAAATTTTTTAATTTAATTTTGATTGCGATTATCCATGTATCTTTATCATATATTTTATTGTGAAGTTTGTAGGAGTGCTATTGACTTTGTCTTTTGATTGTAATTAAACTTAGTGCTCTAAATGCAAGTCGAGGAAGTCTTCCTCAGATTTACATGCTAGTTGCCTTGCCTGTAGTCGACGTCCTGCAGATTCTTGTCTACTGTGTAACATTGGCATGACAGATGTTGGAGACGATGCGTTGTTGGTGATGAGGTTCCTATGCTGGAACTCTCACAGTAAATTAAATCAAGTTTTTCACTTTCTATTTTCTTAGGAACATGAACATGGTGATGGTATTGTGACACCCATCCAAGTGTGCTACCGTCGTTGTGCTCTGTTGAGCAAATAGAGCTAGCTGCAAGGTGATCATGAATATTAAGCAAGGGATAAGGCCTCTAGTTAGTGTTCTTAATCCCTTGCAAGCAACTAGCTCGACTGGTGAAGTGGTTTCTCTGTCTGTGGTATGTCTGTTGTGGTTGAAGGAAGTGTAGATTTGGGTAGAGCGAGCACCTTAAAAACAAAAGCTCACTCAGCGACGACGGAAATAGGAAGGAAGTCAGGAAGTTTCTTGTTGGGAGGCTCGGCGAGGTCTGACAAGGCCACGAGTGGGAGAGGCCCCTCTCTAACCTAGCAACTACTGGGGCCAGAGGTTGTTATGAGAAACTGGCACAATCCAGAACCAAGTTTTCTTTTTGGGAGGCTTGGCTAGGTCTGATGAGACCCCGAGTGGGAGAGGTCCCTCTCTAACCCAACAACATTTGGGGCCAAATGTTGTTTTAAGAAACTGCATGAGTCGGAGCATCAGCCTGCAGCTTGGGACGCTCAGTCCAGTCTGCAGACAGGATCGGCTTCAGTCATGGCTTCCTCCGCTGTGTTATAAAAGCACACACGACTGCATGCTAGCTACCCGACTTCAGATATCCAGCCAGTTGCATGAAGACGGAGCCAGTTTTCGCCCGTGAAGTCGGACCATCTGGTAGCTAGCGATCCGAGGCTTTGTTCATCAGGACGTTCGTAGAAGAGATATATCTCCGGATCATAGTCCCAGGAGTAGCAAGCAGCAAAAAAAAACAGATAACCGCTACTCCTCAAGCCTCGGTAACGGACTTGCTGTTGCAGATTGCGCCGCTGATCGCAGCATCCCAGCAAAGTGCAAGAGCAGCCTCCCTCAGCCTCTGATGGTGAGCTGTCGGACGGTGCCCATCATCTGTTCACGCAGACGCTAATGACCGAATGTCACAGCTGAATCAGACGGATGACGAAAGGGACAAGGAAGAGGATTACCCTTTCCTTTCGGAACTACATATGGTAGCGAAAAATTTTATTTATCAGTACTATACTGACTTTGTTCCACCTGATCATCAAGCTGCGACTACTATAGAGAAACTGCTGTCATCTCGACGTGTCGATATTCACCTCTCTAGTGCTAAGAGGAAGGCGGTTTCTTATTGATATCTTCAATAATATACCGTTCTTTGGACTGCGTTCATTTAAAACTGTTGGAGAAGATGTTCAGAGAGCTACTCTGCATTTAGATGAGCAGGCTGGGGATGAAATTATGTCCCTACCTGCATCATTCAATATACGCTTGGAAGTGATGGAATGTGCTATTTCATCCAATAGAGCGAATCTGGATGTGATGTCCTACGCAGATCACCTCACCAGAGCTATGGCACAATGTCTTAATGGGAAGGAATTTGAGGACGCTGTTCTTCACTTAGAGTTCTTTCCAGGGCAGTCGTGTATGCCACCTACAACTCCACCCTGACAGTGGCAATTGGGAGTTGATCAGACATGATGATGCCCTTGCATCGTCATCACTTATAGATGACAAGGTGAAAAGCTCTCTCCAAGTTGCTCTGGTCTCCGGATATACTCATTTGACGATGAGCTTTCATTAGTCTATGAACAGGCTATAAGAAAGCTTCCAATACACTGCTACTGAAGTCTGCGACTCAACACGCTTCAGCAGACCAGGGTAAGCGAGGTCGTTCCACTTAATCAGCCAAGGGATCTCCTTGTGAGGGTACAATAAACCCTCTTATACTTACTCCGGTGGTCGTCAGTATAGATACTCGGAAAAGGGGCGCAGGTCTGATCCAGACTGTAGGTTAGATGCCCCTAGACGTCAGGACGAGGTTCTTCGCAGGGAAGATGTGATTTCTCCTTCTGTAAGCCTTGTTAGTCGTACAGGTGATAAATTCGACCTCTATTGCTTGCCAGTTGACTGAAGGTTATCAACTTAGCGAGAAACTGGATTTATGTCATGGAAGATCAGTGGGTAAAGTGTTATCTCGGAAGGCCTACGGCTGTGATTCCAAACATAACCTCCACTTACAAAATGTCTGCATTTGACAATTCTTCTGGCGGATCCCTCAAAAGGGAGTCGCTCCTGATGGAGGTACAGGCTCTCTTATTGAAGGAAGCAATAGAGATCGTCGAGAATAGACTTCTGTTGCTTTCCACTTAGCAGAAGGTTATCAACCTCACAAAATAGTGGATGAAAATTGCGGAAGATCAGTGGATGAGTATGTAGTCTCGGCAGGCCTGCGGCTATCAGTCCGTGCAAAGCTCCACTTACTACAAGTACGTGTTGGTCAAATCTTCCGGCAAATTCTTCCAAGAGAGTCACTCCTTGCGGAGGTATAGGCTTTCCTATTAAAAAAAAACAATAGAGGCTGTCGAAATATTCTCCAGGTTATTTCAAATCACCTGTTTTTCATCCTGAAGTCTGACGAATAGTGCATAGGTAGGCTGAGACAGCTGTCTTGTTTGGAATAGAGCCGTTAGAGGGAATAAGTACATCTTTTCCCTCTTGGTGTTCTATTCCTTGGCGTCAAGACATTTAATGTCATTGTAGACGTCATAGTTAACCAGGCTATGACCGCTGTCTTTTGGGATTAAAACCGATAAGGTACAGTGCCTTTCGGTTTGTTTCCATAGGTGTCATAGACTTAGCGAGAAACAAGGCCACACCATAGTGGCCTTGCTAGAATCATAAGCAAGATTGCTTCAGATATTATGCAGTGACATAACTGAATTAATTTTCTCTGGGGACTGCTGTCTCTTTGGGAATTTAGGGCTGTTAAATAGCAGCTCTTCATTCCCTACCTTGCGCGACGATAGTTGTAAGTCTTCGTTCATTGAGCCTTCAAGGTCGCAACTTACACCGATATATCTGTCTTCACAGAGATGAAGACTTATAAGCTAAGTCTCCTTAGTGAGCTTCTAAGGCCGCAGTTATCAGCCTTTTGTTGTCTTCACATATAGGAAGACCTTTAGCTG
The DNA here is from genome assembly GCA_031216915.1 of Pictodentalium vernedei. Lineage (NCBI taxonomy): Eukaryota > Metazoa > Mollusca > Scaphopoda > Dentaliida > Dentaliidae > Pictodentalium > Pictodentalium vernedei. The sequence continues at coordinate 648,826,584 of CM062295.1, forward strand.
TATGTTAGAGGAGGTTATTCAAACTGGTATGGTTTGGTGTTGGTTATAGTTATATGAGGCGATAAGCCCTATTAATGATGCCATATTTACCTAGTATGATTATGTCGATACGGTGTATTTGTTCTTCACGCCCCTCTCCATCCTTAGTGACATTATGGAGTCGGTCAGACATGAGGGAGCCCCGCGGTTCCTATTCTATTTCATGACTAACACAAGAACGATTCATGTAATGCAGGGGGGGGGGGGGGGGGTTTGGATATGAATTTTTCATTGAACCTCCTCCTCCCCCCCACTCACCAATGGATTAAGAGGTGATTAAAGGGCAGGACATATGTTTTTCTCCTGTAAGCCTTGTATGCATTTAGTATTTACATGCCTTTCATGGCTTCTCGATTGGCGGCTGGGTCGTGTTCTAACGCATCCTCATGGGCACATCCACTTTTTAGTTGGTTTGTTTCCTGTGGTTGTTCGTTTATAAGTCATATACGAGCATATGATTCTTTACCAATAAATTGCCAGTCTTCGTGTACTTGTATGGTTGACATGTCGGTTATCTGGGCGACATTCTCCAATGTGGCAATTAGTCCACTCTGAAAAGTTTCGCTCATAGCGGTCTGGCCTTCTTACGATGTATGAGTTTATTACTCAGTTAACTGCATATTAATGTTGTATTATTCATTCAGTTTCCTGGTTACATTTGTATCACTCGGTCATACCGTGGTTACAAGCTGTATTCAGATGAGTATATGCGGGATTTCATTGCTTGCGTGCATAATATCTCTATTATTAGGCAGACGCATTGTTTACAGACTATATAAATTCTTGCTCTGCTAAAAGAGCTTATGAGAATTTTGGGGCTATTTGGATCAGTTATGGAACTGCCAATAGGCTGTCTCTGTATATATATGTTCTCATTTTTGGGGATCATTATTCGGAGTAATATATTCTTCTCCGAATGCTCATTGGTTGTACGGGCCTAGGAAACTATGAATTATTTCGGGGACGATCCGTGACGGGTCTGTTAATCATAGCTCATTCCATGTTCTATATCCAGGTTTCTATGAAGATACAGTACACATTTTTATATATTCGAACGGTTCATTGAAGTGTTATTATTGGAATCAATTGTAGACATGAACGGGGCCTCCTGTATGTTGCCTTAGAAGCGTGTTAATCCTTCAGAAACTGTTCAGTTGGTATTAATTTGGACAAGTGTATGGTCATACACGTTATATTACTGGTTTCATCCTTTCTATGTATTCCGACTCCGGTATACGTGAGAAGCATGCTCTGTTAATTACCAGAATCGCCACAATAGCCTTAGCTTCTGAAGTGGCATTAAGCACCAATAATTAATAATAATTAATAACAGGGTGCTTATTGGGAGAATATATTTGGATTATTTAGTATCGATTTGCACTGATTCCAGAGCTCTCCCCTCTTTGTTTCAAAGAATATTCCTTCAAAAAAAGGGGAGGGGGGGGGGGGGTGAATTTTTCTTGTAAAATCTCCTCCGGCTTGATAAGTGTGTAACTATGAGTGAAGCTGTTTTTGTCTGTAGATTATATCTGACCCCATATATAGCTTGTTTATTATTTATATAAGGCGGATGTTTGTGGGGGTTAGTCTCTCACCCTCAAATACCCATCCTAATTTATGGGGCTTAGTCCGGCCTGTACGGAGTTCTGTAAAATTGATCTGAGCCAAGGCTTACCAAGGATCAGATTGATATTGGTGAATGAGGTTCAGAAATTTCATGTCACATTGTGATGAATTTGAGATTCTTGTTATCAGATAATATGTAATTTCACCTTTTACTTAAAGTAATGACTAAAACAAAACTGGTCAGTGCTGTTCACAAAAATCACCATCCAAATTTCATTATCTTTTTTTTAAAGTTTTTGCCTCAAAAACATAGCTAATGAAACCCTCATTGGAATGAGCTTGATGAGGAGTAATAAGCTACGTTTTCAAGATAAAAAAATGAAAATATTCAATTATTCAGGAAATGGTTTTTTTTTGCATATGTCGTCAGCTTTTTATACCCCCACTTTCGAAGAAAATGGGGGTATACTGGATTACATGCATCCGTATCTCCATCTGTCCATCCATCCATTTGTCCGTCCACACTAACAAATGACTACTTATGTGGCTACGAGTTAGTAAAACAGGATACTTATGTGGTTAAAGTCTGTTACGTAGCTAGCCATGTAACAGAATCTCTTATTGAGGGGGGGGGGGGGGGGGGGGGGGGAGAGGGGGTTTGGATAAATGTAGAGTAGGGTTAGGGCATTCCAGGGTGGGGTTCAGGAGTGGGGTGGGGTCAGTGATGGGGTGTTAGAGTTATGTGGCTAGGGTTAGTGTTAGATTAGGGTTAGGGGTGGGTAGGGTCAGGTTAGGGTAGGGTTAGAGTTAGCTGACCCCCCAAAAATTTTCCCTAAAAAACTTGTTTTATTATGTTGGACATGTGTTTTAGGTTAGCCACCTAATATGTCCATAAAATAGCCACATAAGTAGCCCGTCCTTCCGTCTGTGCGTCCATGTGTGAGTCCATCCGAGAATATTCATAACTTAAGTAAATTATTATTTTTTATGATATTTGTTGGTCATAGGTATGCCCGCACTAGTTATTTTTTTTTTATTACTTGTTCACTAAGAAATTGTGTCCGTCCGAGCCAAATTTTGTCTGTTCAGCCGGTATCGAATGTTCTGTTGCAATGAAATTTGCCATGAACACTGCTTATGGTATAGGCTTTAAAAAAAGGATTCAACGATATTTCTCACATTCTCCTTTTTAGAGTTATCCCCCCTTTTTTGACTTAGAAATTGTAGGAAATGCACATTATTTGTCTGTTCAGCCTGTATCTGAGGTATGGGTTATCGGATTTCAGTGAAATATGGCCTGCAGTTTGTCTATGACAAAGACTTCTGCCTCATTGCATAAAACTTCCAAACACCAAACAATTTACCATACCTTTTGACTTAGAAATTATTGGTAATTGTTGAAAACTTTCGAAGAAAATGGGGGGAGGGGGGTATACTGGGTTGGGGTTATCGGATTTCAGTGAAATATGGCATGCAGTTTGCCTATGACAAAGGCTTCTGCCTCAGTGCATAAAACTTCCAAACACCAAACAATTTACCATACCTTTTGACTTAGAAATTGTTGAAAATTTTTGAAGAAAATGGGGGGGCATACTGAATTGCATCCATCCATCTGTGCATTCGTCCATCAGTCCATACGAGAATATTCATAAATAATATTTGTTGGTCACAGGTATGCCCACACTAGGCAGTACACCACGTGGGGGTATGTACCAGACGAAAGTCCAGCTCTTGTTGTATTAGGTAAGCTTTAATGAAATATAAGAGAAGATTAATTCAATTTTACTTTTGAAACCAACTCACTTACATTACAATATTGATGTTGACTTCTGACATGGATCTCTGTCAAACAAGATATAATAGATTAAATGTCTGTATTGGATGTACTGAGGCCAAATAAGTTTATAAACATGGGGAATGTTGTGGCTGTCCATGTAATTTCTCGACATATTACAAGATTTTATATTCATTTAACAGGAGTTTTCTCTATAATCTATATGCATTTAACAGGGCAACTTTGCAAGAAAGGTATGGTAAATTGTTTGGTGTTTGGAAATTATATTCAGTTATCAGGGTTATTCAGTTAACCCTTAAGGGCTTGGAGATGTTTATACATTTTTGCTATACTTTGAAGGTCTACCTCCTGTGGCTTTGCAGTTGTTTTTAGTAAAGTCTTGGCTGCCTACATAGCAGCCAAGACTTGTATGGTAAATAGTTTGGTGTTTGGAAGTTATATTCAGTTATCAGGGTTATTCAGTTAACCCTTAAGGGCTTGGAGATGTTTATACATTTTTGCTATACTTTGAAGGTCTGCCTCCTGTGGCTTTGCAGTTGTTTTTAGTCAAGTCTTGGCTGCCTACAGAGCAGCCAAGACTTGCATAGAAACAACTGACAATTTACTTAGAAAACAAGTTTTGAGTTTATCTAATGCATGTTGAGACACCTGTTCCTTTGCATTAATTTAAAAAGTTATCAGAGTCAAAATTAGGCCCTTGTGGGTTAACTGGTAAAGGGCTAAATTATTTTGGGTTTTCAAAATATTTTCACATGTCTTTGCTTTGTTACAATTCATGGGAGAGTGCCTAAATGCACTCTCCCATAAATTGTAACAAGGCAAATCTTTACAGACTAAATAATTTCACATTGAAGATAAATAAATAAAGATGAATAAAAAGCATATCCTCTGTTTATGACCCCTTTAAGTTGGGTACCTGCACTTTAGAGTAAAGCCCAAATATGGGCTTCCAGTACTCTACCTGTTAAGAGATATACAATCAAGTGTCCTTCACTGCATGTAAAATTAATGTATTTTTAAAAATATTTTCAGACACTTCCTAAACCATGGACTTGTGATGCTTTTCTGGTTATGTTATTGAGAATATTGAAAATAGCAGAATACACATACAAAACAGCAATTACTGAAGCCATTAATCTGTTACACAGCCAGGAGGGTCTGTCTAACACTAGTCAAGTTGGACAAACTCTCATTACAGTTTTAAATCACTCGAATCCTCCAACATGTCTGATCGAAGAAGAGAAGGCTTTCATTGTAGCAGCATTAAATACTATAAACTCTTTAGGACTGAAAGACAAAGATGTTGTAACAGAGTTGATAGTACAGTTTTTGGATGGAGATCAGGAAGTCAGGTAAGCGTGAAATGTGAATTACATGGAATTTTCAAGTTTCCCAGGTTTTAATAGAAATTAGGACTTTTTTCAAAGATTCAGACTGTTTCCAGATGTCACAACTAACCTGACCCATTTCAACACCTGCTTGCAAATTCCTAAATTAACATAACTTCAGATGTTTCTGATTGTTATGCCCAGTCGCACAGGTTCCTGGCTAAGTTTGGTTGGCGACTCATTCTTTAGGTAAAGGATTAAAAGCAAAACAAACAAAAAAAAAAAAAACAACAAAAAACAAAACAAAAACTAGATTTTTCGATTTCAAGAAATCGAGAGATTCACCTATTCCGCTTGTTTTTTTAGGCAGGCAGCGGCGAAATAAGATTGTATATAGAGCTGGTAGGTTTTTAGGCTATATTAAGTGCATAGCCGATAGAAAACTCCCTACAGTGTCTAACAATTCTTTCGGCAATACTCTTTCACATTGGCGTGAATACTGTATGGTTAATGTCCAAGTTAGGGTTAAATAGCAAACCTGTTGAACAGATCGTACCCGTCCAACCCCCCACATGCAGGCAGGCAGGCACAGGCAGTCGGGCAGGCAGGCGCACAGGAAGGCGCAGGCATGCGCGCAGGACTGCTGGCGTGCAGGCATTTCTAACAACTCTTCCAACTGTTCTCTTTCTCACAGGCATGACTTTTGAATGGTTAAAATCGAATTCAGGATAGGCTTGATGTTAGGCAGGTAGATAGGCAGACAGACATGCAGACTGCAGGCAGGCAGGCAGGCAGGCAGGCATTTCTAACAACTCTCCCGAATGTACTCTTTCACACAGGCATGACGGGTGAATGGTTAAAATCGAAGTCAGGACTGGTTTGCTGTCAGGCAGGTAGGTAGACTGACAGGCGGCATTTCATAATATTCCAGCCATAATTGCTGAAAATCCATGTCTACTTCTCTGAAACCACGTGCATAGGGTTAAGTTAGAAATCAACAGCATCATGGCAATACTGCTTAGGAAATAGTGTCACCACACATTTATCTATTCCGTTGCAATTAAAAAATCAGTAACAAAAGGGTTAAAAGACTGTTCTCTTTCCCACTGCCATGACTGTTGTATGGTTAATGTCGAAGTCAGGGCAGGCAGGCAGGCAATTCTGACAACTCTTCCGACTCTACCCTTTCACAAAGACATGACTGGTGAATGGTTAAAATCGAAGTCAGGGCATGCTTGCTGTTAGGCAGGTAGGTAGGCATACAGACTGATAGACTGTATTTTATATTATTCCAGCCATAACTGCTGGAAATCCATATCTACTTCTCTGTAACAGCGCATGCAGGGTTAAGTTAGAAATTAACAGCATTATAGCAATATTGCGTTGCACACATTTATGAATTCTGGTACACTAAAAGCCATAAAAGAGGGTTAATGGATATTTTTACAGACAGTACTCTTTATCAAATAGAAAAAACAGCATCTGGAGAATGCTGGTCAGCTACTAATGATATACACATCAATCACAGTTTGACAGTAACTGATAACATGCTTGACCAAAATTAACTGGCATCAGCATAGTGAACAACTTTTATAAAGAATTTGAGGGTAGTCCAATTCAAGGCCCGAAAACTGTATGAAGAGTAAAACTTTGAATAAAACATATAACAGCAAAATTGTTCTAGGATGTACATCTTCTCATGGGAAAAACTTCGAGAAAATATTACTGCAGTGCTGAGAAATCGCACGTGAAAGTTGGCGAAAACAACAATTATTCCGACAGTACCCTTATGGGAACTCCCAAATCTGGCAAGGGTTAAACTTTTAATAATAACATCTAAAACAAAAGTTGTCATACTTTGACTGCTGTGTGCAGCCATAGAAAACATTCAGCGCTCAATCAATTAGAAATGGAGTAAAGTGACACTTAAACTTACCAAATTCTAAAAAAATTGAGTTTTCTTGGACGGTACCTACTTTTAGGCAACCAGAATGGGCATACGGTTAAACATTACAGCCAAACTTACAACAGCAAATATGCTCGGTAGGCAATTGTGAATATGGACATGCGAATCATCTTTTGATATTCCATTCCAAACTGGAAGAAAAATGAACTCAAAATGAGCGAATTTTAGGTAGACTTTTAGGGTACTCTGATTCAAGGCCCGAAAACTGGATGAAGTCTAAAACTTTGAATAAAACATATAACAGCAAAATTGTTCTCGGATGAATGCCCAATCTTTTCATTGGTCCCGATTTGAGACAATGTGGTTGCAGTGCTGAGAAAACGCATGTGAATGTTGGCAATTTTCGCTAAAAATGCATATTTGGGTGAGGTTTGCGGCAAAATAGAGTCAACGTGGGTAATACTGCCTATGCAGACAGATGCAGGTTGACATGCTTCAAATATTACGACCGTTTCAGCCCAATCGCCCAGAGCATTTTTGAGAATTTGGGCAAAACGTGACTTTTTGACTACATTTTTCATGGCTTTGGCAGAAAACGAAAAACTTCAGAAATGCCATGACCCAGGTGAGAAACTACGCCTGATGCTCTATCGATGTGCCAAATTTCAGCAAAATCGTACATGGCGTTTTCGCGAAATCCATCAGACAAGATTCATTGAAATAAAAAAAAAAAACAAAAAAAAAACAAAAAAAAACAAAAATAATAAAAAACTAGATTTTTCGATTTCAAGAAATCGAGAGATTCACCTATTCCGCTTGTCTTTTTAGGCAGCGGCGAAATAAGATTGCATATAGAGCTGCTAGTTTTTTAGGCTATATTAAGTGCATAGCCGATAGAAAACTCCCTTCAGTGTCTAACAATTCTTTCCGCAATACTCTTTCACATTGGCGTGAATGCTGTATGGTTAATCTCCAAGTTAGGGCTAAATAGCAAACCTGTTGAACACATCGTACCCGTCCAACCCCCTCCTTCTAGATTTTTCGATTTCAAGAAATCGAGAGATTCACCTATTCCGCTTGTCTTTTTAGGCAGCGGTGAAATAAGATTGCATATAGAGCTGCTAGTTTTTTAGGCTATATTAAGTGCATAGCCGATAGAAAACTCCCTACAGTGTCTAACAATTCTTTCCGCAATACTCTTTCACATTGGCGTGAATGCTATATGGTTAATCTCCAAGTTAGGGCTAAATAGCAAACCTGTTGAACACATCGTACCGATCCAACCCCCTCCTTCTAGATTTTTCGATTTCAAGAAATCGAGAGATTCCCCTGTTCCGCTTGTCTTTTTAGGCAGCGGCGAAATAAGATTGCATATAGAGCTGCTAGTTTTTTAGGCTATATTAAGTGCATAGCCGATAGAAAACTCCCTACAGTGTCTAACAATTCTTTCCGCAATACTCTTTCACATTGGCGTGAATGCTGTATGGTTAATCTCCAAGTTAGGGCTAAATAGCAAACCTGTTGAACACATCGTACCCATCCAACCCCCTCCTTCTAGATTTTTCGATTTCAAGAAATCGAGAGATTCACCTATTCCGCTTGTCTTTTTAGGCAGCGGCGGAACAAGATTGCGTATAGTGCTGGTAGGTTTTTAGGCTATATTAAGTGCATAGCCGATAGAAAACTCCCCACAGTGTCTAACAATTCTTTCGGCAATACTCTTTCACATTGGCGTGAATGCTGTATGCTTAATGTCCAAGTTAGGGCTAAATAGCAAACCTGTTGAACAGATCGCGTATACTTAATAATGACAACATGTGCATGTGTGACACCATAGATTGTGGCGAACGTTTTCGCAGCAGCCATCCCAAACTTTCAGCGTTTGTACCTGAAGCTCGCCCGAACTCGGTCATATTATTAGAAAGTCCCGAAACCAAGCATGGGCCTCGAGGCAGCCGCCCCTCTCTCTCAACCCACACCCCGAACGTGCACATACCCTCTCCTGACATTCAACACGATAGAATTGGAAATTGGTGTCGCTCTCTATGTGAAAAGATGCGGTAACTGTTTGTGAAGAAAGAGTGAAAAATTTATGGAAATCGGCCAAGAATTGGCCGAGATATAGCGTTTTAATGAGTGGAGGTAATTGTTTGAATTTGGCCCTGTTCTAGCCGGTGCGACCTGACGCTGGGTATATGTCTGGGGTTGTGGCACTGTTCCCCCTCTGGGGTAGTTCCGCTTGAAATCGTGGATTCTCAGTTTCTGGTGGAGAGACGCTGGTGACTGAAAGATGCATTGTGTACACTGGCGCCAAATGGACCTCGCCAAGCTGGTAACAGTTAGATATTTGTCAGAAATGAAAAGTGGACAGTAATCGCGCATGGGTTAATGGCGAATAGGCGGTAATCTGGCTAATTTGACATTAAAATTGAACAGACAGCAGTGTCGCTCATACGCCCACTACGTCCAGACCACTGGAGGCAGCTACACGAAATTTTCAGAAGTTGTTCTACTCTTCCTGCCCGACAGGTTAGTATATTTGTCGAGTGGCGTGACCGCGTGGGAACAATGTGGATCGCGTGGAAACCGAGGGGACGATTCGTCCCTTCTCTATTCCCAATGCAACGACGTTTCCATTCACTATTTACCTGTCACCCGTCGAGTTTGGCATTATTTCTGTCTATTTGATGAACTGTTCAGCTTTCAATATTCACACATTCACGTGGGACTACTGAAAGTTTGGAGTTAAACTGCTTATTTCAGAGCGTACCGGCAGAAACTGACAACTCGACCCGGTGGCGAAAAAGACGTCGTCTGGCTAATTTGACATTCAAACTGAACAGATACAATGTCGGATACACGCCAATTATGTCCCGACCATACAAGGCAGCAACTTCAAATTCTCAGAATGTTTTCTCCTGTCCCTGCCCGACAGTTTAGTATCTTTGTCAAGTGCCAAGACCGCGTGGAAACACCGTGGATCAGGTGGAAACCGAGGGGACGATTCGTCCCTACTTTCTTCCCAATTCAACGACTTTTCTATTCATTATTTACCTGTCACCGGCTGAGTTTGGCATTATATCTCTCTATTTGATGAACTTTTCAACCTTAACTATTTGCGGCTTTGTGTTTCTCCATCGAAAGGCCACTGCACGGTTACCAGTATATTCAGGGACTGATTTTGCGAAAATAACAATTATTCCGACTGTACCCACATGGGAACTCCTAAATCTCTAAGGGTTAAATTTTTTAATAATAACGTATAAAACAGAATTGTCGTGCTACGCTTGCTGTATGCAGGCATAGAAAACGTTCAGCGCTCAATGAATTAGGAATGGAGTAAATCGTCACTTAAACCAGCGAAATTCTGAAAAAAATGAGAGTTTTTTTCGACGGCACCTACCTTTATGCATCCGAGACAGGGACTGCGTTAAACTTTACAGCAACCTTATAACAGAAAATATTCTTGGAATTGAACTGTGAATCCGAATTTCGAAAGCATTTTCGGATATTCTATTCCAAACTATCACTGCACGCTTGTCAATATTCAGTGATTTTATGAAAATATCCATTATTCCGACCGTACCCATATGGGCGGTCTCGAATCTGCTCAAGGGTTAAACTTTTAATAATGACATATAAAACAAAAGTTGTCACACTATGACTGCTGCATACAGCCATAGATAACATTCAGCGCTAAATCAATTAGGAATGGAGTAAATCGTCACTTAAACTTACCAAATTCTGAAAAATGAGAGTTTTTTTTGACTGCACCTATCTTTATGCAAACAGAATGAGCATAGTATTAAACTTTACAACCAAACTTACAACAGCAAATATGCTCGGTACGCAATTGTGAATACGACCATTTAAATCATTTTTCGATATTCCATTCGAAAATGGCCGAAAGGTGACCTCCAAATGAACCAATTTTACGAAGAATTTTAGGGTACTCGAATTCTAGGCCCGAATACTGGGTGAAGGTTAAAACTTTGAATAAACCATGTAACAGGAAAATTGTTCCTGGATGAAGGCCCAATCCTCTCACGGGAACCGTTTCGACAAAATTCGGCTGCAGTGCTGAGAAATCTCATGTGAAAACTGGCCAATTTTGCCCGAAATGCACATTGCTCGTAATTTTGTGGCGAAAAGGGGTCAACACGAGAAATATCGCCTCTGTAGCCAGATTCAGTAAGTTATGCTACAAATATAACGAAAGTTTCAGCCAAATCATCCAGAGGGTTTTGGAGAATTGTGGCAAAACGTGTCAATTTCACCACATTTTCCACTGTTTTGGCAGAAAACGAAAAACTTCAGGAATGCCATGACCCAGGTGAAAAACTTCAGATGGAACTCTTTTCGTGTGCCAAATCTCAGTAAAATCGCCCAGGCCGTTTTCGCGAAACCCGTCGGACAAAAATCATCGAAATGGAAAAATAATCTCAATACTAGATTTTTCGATTTCAAGAAATCGAGAGATTCACCTATTCCGCTTGTTTTTTAGGCAGCGGCGGAACAAGATTGCATATAGTTCTGGTAGGTTTTTAGGCTATATTAAGTGCATTGCCGATAGAAAACTCCCTACAGTGTCTAACAATTCTTTCGGCAAAACTCTTTCACATTGGCATGAATGCTGCATGCTTAATGTCCAAGTTAGGGCTAAATAGCAAACCTGTTGAACAGATCGCGTGTACTTAATAATAACAACATGTGCATGTGTGACACCATAGATTGTGGCGAACGTTTTCGTAGCAGCCATCCCAAACTTTCAGCGTTTGTACCTGAAGCTCGCCCGAACCCGGTCATATTATTAGAAAGTCCCGAAACCAAGCATGGGCCTCGAGGAAGCCGCCCCTCTTTCTCAACCCACACCCCGAACATGCTCATATGCTCTCCTGACATTCAACATGATAGAATTGGAAATTGGTGTCGCTCTCTATGTGAAAAGATGCGGTAACTATTTGTGAAGAATGAGTGAAAAATTTATGGAAATCGGCCAAGAATTGGCCGAGATATAGCGTTTTAATGAGTGGAGGTAATTGTTTGAATTTGGTCCTGTTCTAGCCGGTGCGACCTGACGCTGGGTATATGTCTGGGGTTGTGGGAGTGCTCCCCCTCTGGGGTAGTTCCGCTTGAAATCGTGGATTCTCAGTTTCTGGTGGAGAGACGCTGGTGACTGAAAGATGCATTGTGTACACTGGCGCCAAATGGACCTCGCCAAGCTGGTAACAGTTAGATATTTGTCAGAAATGAAAAGTGGACAGTAATCGCGCATGGGTTAATGGCGAATAGGCGGTAATCTGGCTAATTTGACATTAAAATTGAACAGACAGCAGTGTCGCTCATACGCCCACTACGTCCAGACCACTGGAGGCAGCTACACGAAATTTTCAGAAGTTGTTCTACTCTTCCTGCCCGACAGGTTAGTATATTTGTCGAGTGGCGTGACCGCGTGGGAACAATGTGGATCGCGTGGAAACCGAGGGGACGATTCGTCCCTTCTCTATTCCCAATGCAACGACGTTTCCATTCACTATTTACCTGTCACCCGTCGAGTTTGGCATTATTTCTGTCTATTTGATGAACTGTTCAGCTTTCAATATTCACACATTCACGTGGGACTACTGAAAGTTTGGAGTTAAACTGCTTATTTCAGAGCGTACCGGCAGAAACTGACAACTCGACCCGGTGGCGAAAAAGACGTCGTCTGGCTAATTTGACATTCAAACTGAACAGATACAATGTCGGATACACGCCAATTATGTCCCGACCATACAAGGCAGCAACTTCAAATTCTCAGAATGTTTTCTCCTGTCCCTGCCCGACAGTTTAGTATCTTTGTCAAGTGCCAAGACCGCGTGGAAACACCGTGGATCAGGTGGAAACCGAGGGGACGATTCGTCCCTACTTTCTTCCCAATTCAACGACTTTTCTATTCATTATTTACCTGTCACCGGCTGAGTTTGGCATTATATCTCTCTATTTGATGAACTTTTCAACCTTAACTATTTGCGGCTTTGTGTTTCTCCATCGAAAGGCCACTGCACGGTTACCAGTATATTCAGGGACTGATTTTGCGAAAATAACAATTATTCCGACTGTACCCACATGGGAACTCCTAAATCTCTAAGGGTTAAATTTTTTAATAATAACGTATAAAACAGAATTGTCGTGCTACGCTTGCTGTATGCAGGCATAGAAAACGTTCAGCGCTCAATGAATTAGGAATGGAGTAAATCGTCACTTAAACCAGCGAAATTCTGAAAAAAATGAGAGTTTTTTTCGACGGCACCTACCTTTATGCATCCGAGACAGGGACTGCGTTAAACTTTACAGCAACCTTATAACAGAAAATATTCTTGGAATTGAACTGTGAATCCGAATTTCGAAAGCATTTTCGGATATTCTATTCCAAACTATCACTGCACGCTTGTCAATATTCAGTGATTTTATGAAAATATCCATTATTCCGACCGTACCCATATGGGCGGTCTCGAATCTGCTCAAGGGTTAAACTTTTAATAATGACATATAAAACAAAAGTTGTCACACTATGACTGCTGCATACAGCCATAGATAACATTCAGCGCTAAATCAATTAGGAATGGAGTAAATCGTCACTTAAACTTACCAAATTCTGAAAAATGAGAGTTTTTTTTGACTGCACCTATCTTTATGCAAACAGAATGAGCATAGTATTAAACTTTACAACCAAACTTACAACAGCAAATATGCTCGGTACGCAATTGTGAATACGACCATTTAAATCATTTTTCGATATTCCATTCGAAAATGGCCGAAAGGTGACCTCCAAATGAACCAATTTTACGAAGAATTTTAGGGTACTCGAATTCTAGGCCCGAATACTGGGTGAAGGTTAAAACTTTGAATAAACCATGTAACAGGAAAATTGTTCCTGGATGAAGGCCCAATCCTCTCACGGGAACCGTTTCGACAAAATTCGGCTGCAGTGCTGAGAAATCTCATGTGAAAACTGGCCAATTTTGCCCGAAATGCACATTGCTCGTAATTTTGTGGCGAAAAGGGGTCAACACGAGAAATATCGCCTCTGTAGCCAGATTCAGTAAGTTATGCTACAAATATAACGAAAGTTTCAGCCAAATCATCCAGAGGGTTTTGGAGAATTGTGGCAAAACGTGTCAATTTCACCACATTTTCCACTGTTTTGGCAGAAAACGAAAAACTTCAGGAATGCCATGACCCAGGTGAAAAACTTCAGATGGAACTCTTTTCGTGTGCCAAATCTCAGTAAAATCGCCCAGGCCGTTTTCGCGAAACCCGTCGGACAAAAATCATCGAAATGGAAAAATAATCTCAATACTAGATTTTTCGATTTCAAGAAATCGAGAGATTCACCTATTCCGCTTGTTTTTTAGGCAGCGGCGGAACAAGATTGCGTATAGTGCTGGTAGGTTTTTAGGCTATATTAAGTGCATAGCCGATAGAAAACTCCCCACAGTGTCTAACAATTCTTTCGGCAATACTCTTTCACATTGGCGTGAATGCTGTATGCTTAATGTCCAAGTTAGGGCTAAACAGCAAACCTGTTGAACAGATCGCGTATACTTAATAATGACAACATGTGCATGTGTGACACCATAGATTGTGGCGAACGTTTTCGCAGCAGCCATCCCAAACTTTCAGCGTTTGTACCTGAAGCTCGCCCGAACTCGGTCATATTATTAGAAAGTCCCGAAACCAAGCATGGGCCTCGAGGCAGCCGCCCCTCTCTCTCAACCCACACCCCGAACGTGCACATACCCTCTCCTGACATTCAACATGATAGAATGGGAAATTGGTGTCGCTCTCTGTGTGAAAAGATGCGGTAACTATTGGTGAAGAATGAGTGAAAAGTTTATGGAAATCGGCCAAGAATTGGCCGAGATATAGCGTTTTAATGAGTTGAGGTAATTGTTTGAATTTGGTCCTGTTCTAGCCGGTGCGACCTGACGCTGGGTATATGTCTGGGGTTGTGGGGGAGTGCTCCCCCTCTGGGGTAGTTCCGCTTGAAATCGTGGATTCTCAGTTTCTGGTGGAGAGACGGTGGAGACTGAAATATGCATTGTGTACACTGGCGCCAAATGGACCTCGCCAAGCTGGTAACAGTTAGATATTTGTCAGAAATGAAAAGTGGACAGTAATCGCGCATGGGTTAATGGCGAATAGACGGTAATCTGGCTAATTTGACATTAAAATTGAACAGACAGCAGTGTCGCTCATACGCCCACTACGTCCAGACCACTGGAGGCAGCTACACGAAATTTTCAGAAGTTGTTCTACTCTTCCTGCCCGACAGGTTAGTATATTTGTCGAGTGGCGTGACCGCGTGGGAACAATGTGGATCGCGTGGAAACCGAGGGGACGATTCGTCCCTTCTCTATTCCCAATGCAACGACGTTTCCATTCACTATTTACCTGTCACCCGTCGAGTTTGGCATTATTTCTGTCTATTTGATGAACTGTTCAGCTTTCAATATTCACACATTCACGTGGGACTACTGAAAGTTTGGAGTTAAACTGCTTATTTCAGAGCGTACCGGCAGAAACTGACAACTCGACCCGGTGGCGAAAAAGACGTCGTCTGGCTAATTTGACATTCAAACTGAACAGATACAATGTCGGATACACGCCAATTATGTCCCGACCATACAAGGCAGCAACTTCAAATTTTCAGAATGTTTTCTCCTGTCCCTGCCCGACAGTTTAGTATCTTTGTCAAGTGCCAAGACCGCGTGGAAACACCGTGGATCAGGTGGAAACCGAGGGGACGATTCGTCCCTACTTTCTTCCCAATTCAACGACTTTTCTATTCATTATTTACCTGTCACCGGCTGAGTTTGGCATTATATCTCTCTATTTGATGAACTTTTCAACCTTAACTATTTGCGGCTTTGTGTTTCTCCATCGAAAGGCCACTGCACGGTTACCAGTATATTCAGGGACTGATTTTGCGAAAATAACAATTATTCCGACTGTACCCACATGGGAACTCCTAAATCTCTAAGGGTTAAATTTTTTAATAATAACGTATAAAACAGAATTGTCGTGCTACGCTTGCTGTATGCAGGCATAGAAAACGTTCAGCGCTCAATGAATTAGGAATGGAGTAAATCGTCACTTAAACCAGCGAAATTCTGAAAAAAATGAGAGTTTTTTTCGACGGCACCTACCTTTATGCATCCGAGACAGGGACTGCGTTAAACTTTACAGCAACCTTATAACAGAAAATATTCTTGGAATTGAACTGTGAATCCGAATTTCGAAAGCATTTTCGGATATTCTATTCCAAACTATCACTGCACGCTTGTCAATATTCAGTGATTTTATGAAAATATCCATTATTCCGACCGTACCCATATGGGCGGTCTCGAATCTGCTCAAGGGTTAAACTTTTAATAATGACATATAAAACAAAAGTTGTCACACTATGACTGCTGCATACAGCCATAGATAACATTCAGCGCTAAATCAATTAGGAATGGAGTAAATCGTCACTTAAACTTACCAAATTCTGAAAAATGAGAGTTTTTTTTGACTGCACCTATCTTTATGCAAACAGAATGAGCATAGTATTAAACTTTACAACCAAACTTACAACAGCAAATATGCTCGGTACGCAATTGTGAATACGACCATTTAAATCATTTTTCGATATTCCATTCGAAAATGGCCGAAAGGTGACCTCCAAATGAACCAATTTTACGAAGAATTTTAGGGTACTCGAATTCTAGGCCCGAATACTGGGTGAAGGTTAAAACTTTGAATAAACCATGTAACAGGAAAATTGTTCCTGGATGAAGGCCCAATCCTCTCACGGGAACCGTTTTGACAAAATTCGGCTGCAGTGCTGAGAAATCTCATGTGAAAACTGGCCAATTTTGCCCGAAATGCACATTGCTCGTAATTTTGTGGCGAAAAGGGGTCAACACGAGAAATATCGCCTCTGTAGCCAGATTCAGTAAGTTATGCTACAAATATAACGAAAGTTTCAGCCAAATCATCCAGAGGGTTTTGGAGAATTGTGGCAAAACGTGTCAATTTCACCACATTTTCCACTGTTTTGGCAGAAAACGAAAAACTTCAGGAATGCCATGACCCAGGTGAAAAACTTCAGATGGAACTCTTTTCGTGTGCCAAATCTCAGTAAAATCGCCCAGGCCGTTTTCGCGAAACCCGTCGGACAAAAATCATCGAAATGGAAAAATAATCTCAATACTAGATTTTTCGATTTCAAGAAATCGAGAGATTCACCTATTCCGCTTGTTTTTTAGGCAGCGGCGGAACAAGATTGCGTATAGTGCTGGTAGGTTTTTAGGCTATATTAAGTGCATAGCCGATAGAAAACTCCCCACAGTGTCTAACAATTCTTTCGGCAATACTCTTTCACATTGGCGTGAATGCTGTATGCTTAATGTCCAAGTTAGGGCTAAACAGCAAACCTGTTGAACAGATCGCGTATACTTAATAATGACAACATGTGCATGTGTGACACCATAGATTGTGGCGAACGTTTTCGCAGCAGCCATCCCAAACTTTCAGCGTTTGTACCTGAAGCTCGCCCGAACTCGGTCATATTATTAGAAAGTCCCGAAACCAAGCATGGGCCTCGAGGCAGCCGCCCCTCTCTCTCAACCCACACCCCGAACGTGCACATACCCTCTCCTGACATTCAACATGATAGAATGGGAAATTGGTGTCGCTCTCTGTGTGAAAAGATGCGGTAACTATTGGTGAAGAATGAGTGAAAAGTTTATGGAAATCGGCCAAGAATTGGCCGAGATATAGCGTTTTAATGAGTTGAGGTAATTGTTTGAATTTGGTCCTGTTCTAGCCGGTGCGACCTGACGCTGGGTATATGTCTGGGGTTGTGGGGGAGTGCTCCCCCTCTGGGGTAGTTCCGCTTGAAATCGTGGATTCTCAGTTTCTGGTGGAGAGACGATGGAGACTGAAATATGCATTGTGTACACTGGCGCCAAATGGACCTCGCCAAGCTGGTAACAGTTAGATATTTGTCAGAAATGAAAAGTGGACAGTAATCGCGCATGGGTTAATGGCGAATAGACGGTAATCTGGCTAATTTGACATTAAAATTGAACAGACAGCAGTGTCGCTCATACGCCCACTACGTCCAGACCACTGGAGGCAGCTACACGAAATTTTCAGAAGTTGTTCTACTCTTCCTGCCCGACAGGTTAGTATATTTGTCGAGTGGCGTGACCGCGTGGGAACAATGTGGATCACGTGGAAACCGAGGGGACGATTCGTCCCTTCTCTATTCCCAATGCAACGACGTTTCCATTCACTATTTACCTGTCACCCGTCGAGTTTGGCATTATTTCTGTCTATTTGATGAACTGTTCAGCTTTCAATATTCACACATTCACGTGCGACTGAAAGTTTGGAGTTAAACTGCTTATTTCAGAGCGTACCGGCAGAAACTGACAACTCGACCCGGTGGCGAAAAAGCCGTCGTCTGGCTAATTTGACATTCAAACTGAACAGATACAATGTCGGATACACGTCAATTATGTCCCGACCATACAAGGCAGCAACTTCAAATTCTCAGAATGTTTTCTCCTGTCCCTGCCCGACAGTTTAGTATCTTTGTCAAGTGCCAAGACCGCGTGGAAACACCGTGGATCAGGTGGAAACCGAGGGGACGATTCGTCCCTACTTTCTTCCCAATTCAACGACTTTTCTATTTATTATTTACCTGTCACCGGCTGAGTTTGGCATTATATCTGTCTATTTGATGAACTTTTCAACCTTAACTATTTGCGGCTTTGTGTTTCTCCACCGAAAGGCCACTGCACGGTTACCAGTATATTCAGGGACTGATTTTGCGAAAATAACAATTATTCCGACTGTACCCACATGGGAACTCCTAAATCTCTAAGGGTTAAATTTTTTAATAATAACGTATAAAACAGAATTGTCGTGCTACGTTTGCTGTATGCAGGCATAGAAAACGTTCAGCGCTCAATGAATTAGGAATGGAGTAAATTGTCACTTAAACCAGCGAAATTCTGAAAAAAATGAGAGTTTTTTTCGACGGCACCTACCTTTATGCATCCGAGACAGGGACTGCGTTAAACTTTACAGCAACCTTATAACAGAAAATATTCTTGGAATTGAACTGTGAATCCGAATTTCGAAAGCATTTTCGGATATTCTATTCCAAACTATCACTGCACGCTTGTCAATATTCAGTGATTTTATGAAAATATCCATTATTCCGACCGTACCCATATGGGCGGTCTCGAATCTGCTTAAGGGTTAAACTTTTAATAATGACATATAAAACAAAAGTTGTCACACTATGACTGCTGCATACAGCCATAGAAAACATTCAGCGCTCAATCAATTAGGAATGGAGTAAATCGTCACTTAAACTTACCAAATTCTGAAAAATGAGAGTTTTGTTTGACTGCACCTATCTTTATGCAAACAGAATGAGCATAGTATTAAACTTTACAACCAAACTTACAACAGCAAATATGCTCGGTACGCAATTGTGAATACGACCATTTAAATCATTTTTCGATATTCCATTCGAAAATGGCCGAAAGGTGACCTCCAAATGAACCAATTTTACGAAGAATTTTAGGGTACTCGAATTCTAGGCCCGAATACTGGGTGAAGGTTAAAACTTTGAATAAACCATGTAACAGGAAAATTGTTCCTGGATGAAGGCCCAATCCTCTCACGGGAACCGTTTCGACAAAATTCGGCTGCAGTGCTGAGAAATCTCATGTGAAAACTGGTCAATTTTGCCCGAAATGCACATTGCTCGTAATTTTGTGGCGAAAGGGGGGTCAACGCGAGAAATATCGCCTCTGTAGCCAGATTCAGTAAGTTATGCTACAAATATGACGAAAGTTTCAGCCAAATCATCCAGAGGGTTTTGGAGAATTGTGGCAAAACGTGTCATTTTCACTACATTTTCCACTGTTTTGGCAGAAAACGAAAAACTTCAGGAATGCCATGACCCAGGTGAGAAACTTCAGATGGAACTCTATACGTGTGCCAAATCTCAGTAAAATCGCACAGGCCGTTTTCGCGAAACCCGTGAGACAAAAATCATCGAAATGGAAAAATAATCTCAATACTAGATTTTTCGATTTCAAGAAATCGAGAGATTCACCTCTTCCGCTTGTCTTTTTAGGCAGCGACGAAATAAGATTGCATATAGAGCTGGTAGGTTTTTAGGCTATATTAAGTGAATAGCCGATAGAAAACTCCCTACAGTGTCTAACAATTCTTTCGGCAATACTCTTTCACATTGGCGTGAATGCTGTATGGTTAATCTCCAAGTTAGGGCTAAATAGCAAACCTGTTGAACACATCGTACCCGTCCAACCCCCTCCTTCTAGATTTTTCGATTTCAAGAAATCGAGAGATTCACCTCTTCCACTTGTCTTTTTAGGCAGCGACGAAATAAGATTGCATATAGAGCTGGTAGGTTTTTAGGCTATATTAAGTGCATAGCCGATAGAAAACTCCCTACAGTGTCTAACAATTCTTTCGGCAATACTCTTTCACATTGGCGTGAATGCTGTATGGTTAATCTCCAAGTTAGGGCTAAATAGCAAACCTGTTGAACACATCGTACCCGTCCAACCCCCTCCTTCTAGATTTTTCGATTTCAAGAAATCGAGAGATTCAGTCTGGGGTTGTGGCAGTGTTCCCCCTCTGAGGTAGTTCCGTTTGAAACTTTGCATTCTCAGTTATTGGTGGAGAGATGCTGGTGACTGAAAGAGGCATTGTGTACACTGGCGCCAAATGGACCTCGCCAAGCTGGTAACAGTTAGATATTTGTCAGAAATGAAAAGTGGACAGTAATCGCGCATGGGTTAATGGCGAAAAGGCGGTAATTTGGCTAATTTGACATAAAAATTGAGCAGACAGCAGTGTCACTCTTACGTCACTGTGTCCAGACCACCGAAGGCAGCCACGCGAAATGTTCAGATGTTGTTCTACCTTCCCTGCTTGACGGGATAATATCTTTATTGAGTGGCATAACTGTCTGAGGACAACGTGAATTGCGTGGAAACCGGGGGGACGATTCGTCCCTACTCTATTCCCAATGCAATGACATTTCCATTCACTATTTACCTGTCACCAGTCGAGCTTGACTTTATTTCTGTCTATTTGATGAACTGTTCAGCTTTAAATATTAGCACATTTATATGGGACAGAAAGTTTGCATGGTTAATGCCGAATTCAAGGCAGGCGGTCAGTCGAGTGGGTGGGCGTTAGGGCATGCATGCAAGTAGACAGGCAGTGCAGTCTAACAGCTCTTACTCTGGCATGATTGGTGTATGTTTGAAATCGAAGTAAGGGCGGGCTTGCTCTCAGGCAGTTTGGTAGGCAGAAAAACAGAAGGCATTCCGTATTCCATTCATAATTGCTGGAAATCCATATCTGCTTCCCATAATTGCTGGAAATCCATATCTACTTCTTTGAAACCACGCATGCAGGGTTAAGTTATAAATCAACAATGCCAGCTCATTTTTACGAATTCAATTTCAATAAAAATCAGTAAATGAAGGTTAAAGAATATTTTGAAAATTACAGTTTTTCACACATTACTCTCAAATAGCTTTGAATATGAACCGGTTGCAAAGAATATTTTGAAAATTAGTTTTTCACGCTGTACCCTCAAATAGCTTTGATTACGAAAGGGTTACACAAGTCACAGTGATATTCAAATCATTTGTATAAGTGATAAAATGAAAACAGTTGTCTGGAGAATGAATACTGGTCAGCTATGAAGGATAGCGTTAATAAATAAAGCATCTCAGTTTCCAAAGATCATCAATCACAGCTTGACAGAGTAGCTGGTGCATAGAAAACATTCAGCGCTGAATCAATTAGGATATGGAGTAAATTGTCACTTGAACTGAAAATGTTTTCTTTTTTTGGATGGGACCTATATTTATGATGCTAGAATGGGCATAGGGTTAAACTTTACAACAAATCTTACAACAGAAAATATGCTCAGTAGGCAATTGTGAATACGCACATGCAAATCATTTTCGATATTCCGTTCCAAAGAGGAAGAGAAGTGAATGCGCGCGATCAGGCAACGGGCGCGGGCAGGCAGTAGGCAGGCAGGCAGGAACATGCAGGCAGGCTCAGACCGAGGCAGACAGGCGCACAGGCAGGCGGGCAACTGTACTCTTTCACACAGGCATTGAATGGTTAAAATCGAAGTCAGGGCGGGCTTGATGTTAGGCAGGTAGATAGGTAGACAGACTGCGTGCGGGCATCTAGTGCGTACAGACAGGCACAGGCAGGCAGGCAGACACAAGCAGTCAGGCAGGCAGGCAGGCACGCAGGTAGGCACGCAGGCGTCCAGGCAGACTCAGGCAGGCGCAGGAAGGCTCAAAGGCAGACTCGCAGACAGGAAGGCAGGTGCGCAGGCATTTCTAACAACTCTTCCGACTCTGCTCGTTCACACAGGCGTGACTGGTGAATAGTTAAAATCAAAGTCAGGGCTGGCTTGATGTCAGGCAGGTAGGTAAACAGACAGACTGTGTGCAGGCGCAGACATGGAGGCACTGGTAAGCGCAGACGGCACGCAGGCAGGCTCAAGCAGGCTCAGGCAGGCAGGCGCAGGCAAGCGAGCAGGACGGCTGGTGCGCAGGCATTTCTAACAACTCTTCCAGCTGTTCTCTTTCTCACATGCATGACTGATGAATGGTTAAAATCGAAGTCAGGGTAGGCTTGATGTTGGGCAGGTAGATAGGCAGGCAGACAGACTGCGGGCAGGCAGGCACGCAGGCATTTCTAACAACTCCACCGAATGTACCCTTTCACACAGGCATAACAGGTGAATGATTAAAATTCGAAGTCAGGACGGGCTTGCTGGCAGGCAGGTAGGTAGACTGACAGACTGCATTTCATAATATTCCAGCCATAATTGCTGAGAATCCATATCTACTTCTTTGAAACTACATGCAAAGGGTTAAATTAGAAATCAACAGCATCATAGCAATACTGCTTAGGAAATAGTGTCACCACACATTTATCTATTCTGTTGCAATTAAAAATTCAGTAACAAAAAGGGTTAACAGACCGTTCTCTTTCACACTGTCATGACTGTTTTATGGTTAATGTTGAAGTCAGGGCAGGTGGGCATTTCTGACAACTCTTCCGACTCTACCCTTTCACACAGAAATGCCTGGTGAATGGTTAAAATGGAATTCAGCACGTGCTTCCTGTCAGGCAGGTAGGTTGGCATACACACTGACAGACCGTATTTCATATTATTCCAGCCATATTTGCTGGAAATCCATATCTAATTCTCTGTAACCACGCATGCAGGGTTAAGTTAGAAATCAACAGCATTATAGCAGTATTGGTTTGTTGGAATAAAAATCAGTAAAAGAGGGTTAATGAGTATTTTGAAAAGTGCAGTAATTTCCAGGCAGTACTGTACTCTGTATGAAATAAGAAAAACAGCATCTGGAGAATGCAGGTCAGTTAAACTCATATTACACAAAATGAAACACCTGTTGTCATGATCAATCACATTTGACACTTACTGATAACAACGCTTGAGCAATATTATACCAGCAAAGTGAACAACTTTTAAAAAGAATTTGGGGGTACTTCTTTGAAACCACGCATGCAGGGTTAAGTCAGAAATCAACAATGCCAGCTCAAATTTACGAATTCAGTTTCAATAAAAATCAGTAAATGAAGGTTAAAGAATATTTTTGAAAATTACAGTTTTTCACACAGTACTCTGAAATAGCTTTGGATATGAACCGGCTGCAAAGAATATTTTGAACATGACAGTTTTTTCACGCAGTACCCTCAAATAGCTTTGATTACGAAAGGGTTACACAAGTCACAGTAATATTCAAATCATTTGTATAAGTGATAAAATGAAAACAGTTGTCTGGAGAATGAATACTGGTCAGCTATAAAGGATAGCATAAATAAATAAAGCATCTCCGTTTTCAAAGTTCATCAATCACAGCTTGACAGATTTTCCAGTGCATAGAAAACATTCAGCGCTGAATCAATTAGGATATGGAGTAAATTGTCACTTGAACTGAAACTGGGTTTTTTTGGATGGGACCTATCTTTATGATGCTAGAATGGGCATAGGGTTAAACTTTACAACAAATCTTACAACAGAAAATATGCTCAGTAGGCAATTGTGAATACGCACTTGCAAATCATTTTCGATATTTCGTTCCAAAGAGGAAGACAAGTGAATGCGCGCAATCAGCGCAGGCAGCCAGTAGGCAGGCAGGCACAGGCAGGCAGGAACATGCAGGCAGGCGCAGGCAGGCTCAGACCGAGGCATACAGGCGCACAGGCAGGCGGGCAGGTGTACTTTTTCACACAGGCATGGCTGTTGAATGGTGAATATCGAAGTCAGGGCGGGCTTGATGTTAGGCAGGTAGATAGGTAGACAGACTGCACGCAGGTATCTAGTGCAGACACGCAGGCACAGACAGGCAGGCACAAGCAGGCAGGCACGCAGGCACGCAGGTAGGCACGCAGATGTGCAGGCAGACTCGGGCAGGCGCAGGCAGGCTCGCAGACAGGAAGGCAGGCGCGCAGGCATTTCTAACAACTCTTCCGACTGTACTCTTTCACACAGGCGTGATGAATAGTTAAAATCGAAGTCAGGGCTGGCTTGATGTCAGGCAGGTAGATAAACAGACAGGCTGTGTTCAGTCGCAGACAGGGAGGCGCTGGTAAGCGCACACAGGCAGGCACGTCGGCAGGTGCGCATACAGGCAGGCAGGCAGGCAAAGGCACTCGGGCAGGCAGGCGCAGGCAAGCGCGCAGGGCTGCTGACGCGCAGGCATTTCTAACAACTCTTCCAACTGTTCTCTTTCTAACAGGTATGACTGTTGAATGGTTAAAATCGCGGGCGGGCGGGTGGGTGGGCGGGCAGGCAGGCAGGCAGGCAGGCAGGCATTTCTAACAAGTCTTCTGATTGTACTCTTTTACACGAGTATGACAGTTGAATGTTTAAATCGAAGTCAGGGCGGGCTTGCTGTCAAGCAGGTAGGTAGACTGACAGACTGCATTTCACAAAATTCCAGCCATAATTGCTAAAAATCCATATCTACTTCTCTGAAACCACGTGCATACCTACTTCTCTGAAACCATATGCTCAGGGTTAAGTTAGAAATCAACAGCATCACAGCAATACTGCCTAGGAAATAGGCACCACACATTTATCTATTCTGTTACAATAAAAAATCATTAAAAAGATGGTTAACAGACTGTTCTCTTTCACACTGGCATGACTGTTGTATGGTTAATGACGAAGTCAGGGCAGGCAGGCATTTCTGACAACTCTTCCGACTCAGCCATAATTGCTGGAAATCCATATCCACTTCGCTGTAACCGCGCATGTAGGGTTAACTTAGAATTCAACAGCGTTATAGCAATGCTGCTTTGCACACATTTATGAATTCTCTACAGAGGGTTAATGGATATTCAAATAGGAAAAACAGCATCTGGAGAATGCTGGTCAGCTACTAATAATATTATACAAATAAATAAAACGTTAATCACAGCTTGACAGTTACTGATAACAGCAAGCTTGAGAAATTTTAACTGGCATCAGCAAAGTAAACCACTTTTATAAAGAATTTGAGGGTAGTCCAATTCAAGGCCCGAAAACTGTATGAAGCGTAAAACTTTGAATAAAACATATAACAGCAAAATTATTCTAGGATGTAAGCTCTATCTTCTCATGGGAAAAACTTCGAGAAAATATGTCTCCAGTTCTGATAAATCGCACGTGAAAGTTGGCGAAAACAACAATTATTCCGACAGTACCCTTATGGGAACTCCCAAATCTGGCAAGGGTTAAACTTTTTATAATAATATATAGAACAAAAGTTGTCATACTTTGACAGCTGCATGCAGCCATAGAAAACATTCAGCGCTCAATCATTTAGATATGGAGTAAATTGACACTTAAACTTACCAAATTCTAAAAAAAATTGAGTTTTCTTGGACGGTACCTACATTTAGGCAACCAGAATGGGCATAGGGTTAAACATTACAACCAAACTTACAACAGCAAATATTCTCGGTAGGCAATTGTAAATATGGACATGCAAATCATTTTTCGATATTTCATTCCAAAATGGAAGAAAACTGAACTCAAAATGGGCGAATTTTAGGTAGACTTTAGAGTACTCTGATACAAGGCTCGAAAACTGGATGAAGACTAAAACTTTGAATAAAACATATAACAGCAAAATTGTTCTTGGATAAATGCCCAATCTTCTCACTGGACGTGATTTGAGAAAATGTGGTTGCAGTGCTGAGAAATCACATGTGAATGTTGGCAATTTTTGGCAAAAATGCATTTTCGGGTGACGTTTGTGGCAAAACAGGGTCAACGTGGGTAATACTGCCTATGCAGACAGATGCAGGTGCACATGCTTCAAACACTAGGAACATTTCGGCCCAATCGCCCAGAGCATTTTTGAGAATTGGGGCAAAACGTGACATTTTGGCTACATTTTTTACGATTTTGGCAGAAAACGAAAAACTTCAGAAATGCCATGACCCAGGTGATAAACTTCGCATGATGCTCTATAGATGTACCGAATTTCAACAAAATCGTACAGACCGTTTTCGCGTAACCCGTCAGACAAGATTCGGTGAAATAAAAAAAAAAAAAATAAAAAAAAAAAAAATAAAAAAAAAAAAAAAGAAAAATAGCAATAATAATAGATCCACCTATTAGAAATAGGTGAATCTAAAAAAGGGAAAAATAAGAATAACAGAGAGATTCACCTATTAGGAAATAGGTGAATCTAAAAACATCAGATTTTCTTAGTCTAATACCAGAATAAAAGACAACCCAACAATTTTTCTTTTTAATAACTAAAATTGTTCATTTTTTTTTTTATCTCAAAAACACAGCATATTTCCCTTCATTTGTTAATACAGAAGTAGCACTGGCCAGATATATCAGTTATGTTAGGTGAAGGGTTAATGACTTATATGGCTCATAAGCTTTTTCTCTCCCCAGTTATTAGGCTAAAAAGAAGAAAAAAAAGGTATTTGGTTATCAGACACCTCCCTCATTCAAATTGAACCCTCTCATTGAACATTTGTATTGATTTGCAATGTCTTCCAACGTTATTCAGGGTTCCTGCAGGGCCTTGGATTCAAGGAATGGCTTTGAATTTGATTAAGGGTTACTTAAGGCCTTGAAATCCTGAAAAATGTGTCAGGAGGTCTTAAAAAGTCTTGAAGATTTCTTAAATACAAATGCGAAGCATGTAATCATAACCATGTCATGTCATGTACGCTGCCCATATGAACACAGAAATTGTGACCCCACTAATTACACTACGAGGTGGATTCTCAAAACCCCACCACTTGACTTCAATTTGCCTATAATTAACTTGTGTTTTTTGCAAGTGCGGTAATCAGGTTTATTCTTCCACCAAAAATAGTTTCAGTTCTTTGTTGTTTAGTGATTGTTAGGTATTGCACTTAAGTATAAATCGAATACGTATGCTCCATACATGTTTTTTGATAATAAAAAGCATTAATATGGCAGAAAAACGATCAAAATATGGAGTTTGAATCGTGTTTTTAATCTCGCATGAATATGTCAAACTGTGTGATGGGATGTTCGGCTGACGTCGGTTTATCTTTTGATCTCTCAGTCACTGGCTCTTAATTCGATCAAATTTTTTTCACAGTCAGTGAAAAATTACTTTTACTTTTACTTGAAATATTAAAAGGATAGTTCAATATTTGAAAAAGTTATTAAAAGCTATTGTGATTCCGAATGTTGTTCATCAAAATCGATTCAAAACTCGAGGAATTACGAAAAAATAAATATTATACCGTACTGAAATCATGGATGTGAGTTGAAAAAATTATAACTTGACCTGCACAATATCTGGACATTCCCCCTACGGTCTTTTACCTAACTGCAGCTATTGACTGAGAAAAATCATGTTACCGGTACTGAATTTTGAATAAATTGTGGGTTTGGGAGGAAGGGAATCCGATTTATGATTTTAAAAGTTAAGTTCAGAGTGGAATGTTAAAATGTACATGTTGAGAGTGGAATTAACATAAATAAACTACATTAACGAAAAAGGAATGGTTGTGGTGGCCCTGGGACGTTTCAGCCCAAGACGCTTTGGAATCCATATATTGAAGCGCCTGCATGCACTAGCAAAGAAAACTGGCCAAGATGGGTGGGTGGGGGGGCAGATGGGCAAGCAATCAATGATATAGGCCTATTTGTGTGTGTGAGTTTATAGGAGTCTGGAGTCCAATTGCCTCGTTTTGGGAATGGAGAGGGAGGGGGGGGGACTATTTACTTCACCATTTAGGAGTGGTATGGATGACTGAATCTTACACTGCCAAGACACTGAAATTTTTGATGTGCTGGCTGCACGCAAAAATCAGGGGTGGCACCAGAAAATCTGCGATAGAGGAACTAAAATCTCCTGCCTGAAAGACCTATTTTAATTTTGGGGGTTTCAAGTCACATGTGGGGGGACAAAACCAAAAAATTATAATACGAAATTTCGGGGCATGTTTGAGCTAGGGTTATGATGTGTGGTGGTCTGGCTTGTTGATCGGCATGGTCATTATTGAAAAATAAAAAAAAAATATTATTTTCTATTGATTTTATTTACATATGGTTATAATTATGATTGCTGAATTAATAAAAAGAAATTGAAAATGTTGATTTGTCTCTTATTTTTTCTCAAGCTTGTCCTGTGCAGAGGTGTTAAAACAGATGTTGGTTTGAAGGACAGCTCTGTGCTTTGTCGTGCCACTCAAATGTTATTTCACACCTTGTGCAAGTAGTAGTTTAATCTACTTTATTTAATTAATCACTTCAATCCCGACGACTTTAATGTAGTAGTAGTAGAATATTTTATTTAAGTGGCACATTTCAATGCACATACAAAATATACATAGAGTATTTACAAAATATTTATATGAAATCCAGCCTATGAAGGCTTATGAGACACGTTGTCATCAGAGGTAAGTCTTTTTTTTACAGTAGTTCATAACCCCCCCCCCCCCCAAAAAAAAACAAAACAAAAAACCCAAACCCGAAAAACCAAAACACGTCACATGCACGCATACCAACACATACACACACCCTTGCAGACCCCCCCCCCCCCCCCCCCCCACACACACACAGAGTAATATGTAGACATACGCCCACATGAACTTGCATATACTTTCGTGTACTAATTTTCTTTCACTTTTTCTTACTTTCTCCCCCCCCCCCCCCCCCCACACACACACACACATATATCTGTCTCTCTCTATCTCTTTCCCACTGAAGTGTACTCTCTCTTAGAATGGCACATTCACAGATATTTTAATTCGGTATCTCCCTTATATTCACCCACGTATTTTTACATACACACAGACTTAGCTATTTCAATTGATAATACAAAAAACAACAATGTAGAGGAACGTTGAAAAATCTGCAGATGCAAAGAGTATAAAAGTATATACAAACCCATACAGAATTGGATGGAGGATATTTGTTTCAGTATGCAAATATTTCCCGTCCACCCCCCACCCCCACCCCCCACCCCCACCCCCCCTCTTCCCTGTGAAATAACAGTCACGAGTGAGATACTTTTTGGTATCCATTCAAAAACTCTATATATTTTTATACTGTACCAATGACCCAGACTTAGCTGGTGCTAACTCTAACAAATCCAGGGCCAAACACAAATTTTGCCCCCCAATCCCCAAAATTTGCATCCAAAACAAAAAGAAATCATGTCCTAAAGGACCTCCATACTACGCCTCTACTGCGCATGCGCAGTGACGCAGTCGTCCCGAAATTGGCGCCAATTATCATTCTCTGTTTGGCCCTTCATCAGTCAACATCTCACTGATCTTTGTGCTTGTAAATCTCAGTTTAAAGGATGCCAGACACGTAATTTTTGGAGAAAATGTGATTCTAAGGAGGATAGAAGGAGGAGAGGAAAAAGAAGTGGCAAAAAATAATCAGGGCTGTACTTAAAATTTTTTGATGAAATTATGTTAAGTTGCCTATTTTCGAGGCATGGGCCTCTTGTTGTCATTCTTGCTAATTGTTGCACTGCTTATTCAGTGTTTCCTCTCCCCTAGCCTTCTAAAGTCCCCCCTGGAAATTCTCCCAGGCTTTTGGCATATTTTTGAGAAATTTCATTTCTAAAATTTCCTGGGAGAGTTGCTTGGTTACAGAATGTTTTCTGTTATTTTCCCCATAGTTACGTTTTCACCCATGGGTGTATAACGTTTGTGTTCTGCATCTTCCATCTGATGTTCTACAGATTCTCCCCTGGGAGTCTCTGTTTTGCATCAGATAGAGTGTAATTGATGACTGATTCCGGGCCAGTTTTTTCAGTGCCTGGTGTCATGTTTTCTAGTGTGTTTACACTGTTTGTTTTCATTGGCAACAGCCTTTTTTGAGGGGGGCTGTTTGCCTTTGTGGTAGTTTATCTCATTATAAGATACATTTATATTATCCGAAAGTGTCTCATTAATTATTTTATATAAATTTAAAATTTTTGACCACACTTTGCCATCGGATCCATTGGGGCTCAATGTTACTTTTCAGCAACTTGGGCTTCTCTGAAAAAATATTTTTTCAAAATTATTTTGTTTTGCAATTGTTTTTTCATTTATTAATGGATCATGTTATTATGTATCTTTGTGTCAGGGGTTTTTGCGAGTAACTAGGACTTATTGTTGTTCTTTCACAATGAAGGGACGTTGTTCAAATTGTAATAGGAAGAAATCTTCCTCTGACTTTCATGATCATTGTATTAATTGTAGTCAGTGTTCTCGCATTAATCCCTGTCCTATATGTGAACATTGGGATGAGAAACATTGGAAACGTGTGTCACGATATGTTGTTTCTGGAGAAAGAGCGATGCCGGCTCTTTCTCCACAAGGTCACTCTACTCTCTCAGTTTCTGTTTCAGAGGAACCAGAACAGGGTGATGTTTCCATGTTATCTTCTTCAAGTGTGCGTCCGTCGTCACAAATGAATTCAGAGCTAGCGGCAAAAGTGCTCATGGAGATTAGACAAATGTCGTCCGCTAGCTCGCCCGGTGTAGCGTCCATTCACCGAATGGTTCGGCAGCCGGGTTCGTCCGATGCGGTCCAAGAGGAAATTCTGGGTGATGCGAGCACTATAAACATAATAGATGCACACCCAGTGACGCCGGATAGTAAGCAAGAACGGAGGAAGCCTTTTAGTCCGGTTCCTAGCTCGTCCAGGTCCAGCCGGGCCGCGAGCGAGAGAGGTCCCTCTCTCGTACAACAACATCTGGGACCAGATGTTGTGGTACAAAATGTGTCTTTAGCGGAGCATACGTCCGTCGCTCGGGATGCTCCGTTGTATAAGCAGTCCGCAGAGACTGTTAAGGCTTCCTCTTCTCGTCAGCGCACACGACCGCACCTTGGCTGCGTGACCGCCGATATATTACCAGCTTCGCCGATGAAGGATTCTTCGGCGACCAGGTCACACCATCCGGCAGCCAGGGATTCGAGACCGATGGACTCTGGACGTTCGCATAGGAAAAGTATGCGGGAGCCATCTGATGCGGAGCTGCCCTCGGCGAAGCAGCGAAAGACTGCGCCTCCGCAGGTCTCGACGCCGGACATTCTTGTGCAGATAGCACAGCTTATCGCAGCAGCCGACAGAAACGGTGTCGGATCGAGAATTATCCGACGGCGCTGGGTCGGTACGCTCCGCCGAAGCATCGGGGGCGGACGACCGGGAACATCGTGAGGTCCGACCGGATGGTGAAAGGGATACGGATGACTTGGAGCTATCCCTTTCGGAACAACATAAAGCTGCCGTGGACTTCATCCGGCACTTTCTCCCTCAAGTTGTTCCGTCGGGCCAGACTGCTGCGCTTCCGGACAAGAGAATTATAGCGTCATTGGTCTCTGAATTTTTTGAGCGGTTCAGGGACATCGCTCCCAAGTTCCGTCGCAGTCCAATAATGTTGCTAGAACATTTGAATTATTGAACGACGCTATATTTAAACTTGCTTCCAGGACGGGGAAAGCAGGTTTCTTGTCCGCTAATACTCTCAACCTGCCTTTCATTAATGCAAGGAATAAATTCGATACGGCAGGACAGGGTATACCGAGAGTTCCTCTGCGTATGGACGACGAGGCGGAAGACTTAGAGCTATCATTACCGTCGTCAGCTTCTATTCCAACCGCGGTGTTGGAAACAGCTATTGCGTCTAACAGAGCCAATTTAGATGCCTTATCTTACGCAGATCACCTTACTAAGGCGTTATCACTGCGCCTTCAAGGGGAAGAGTTTCAGGATATACAATCCTCTTTAAGACTTCTTTCAAGGGCAGTAGCTTATTCCACGTGTAACTCCGCCCTTTCAGTGGCAAATCTGGAGTTGGTTTAGACGTGACGCAGCCCTAGCTACATCCACACTAGTGGATTCTAAGGTGAAGAACTCTCTTAGAGTCGCTTCGGTCTCAGGAGAACTTCTCTTTGACGGCAAGCTTTCCGCTATTTATGATAAAATTAAAAAGAAAGCTAATGATTCTCTGTTGTTCAGATCGGCTCCTAAAAAGTCGGATACAGCAGACACGAATAAGACAGGCACTTCTGGGTCTAATGCGCCCAAGAGAGGTTCCTATAGAGGTTCCGGTGCGTCCTCTTGGTCTTATTCGAGAGACCGTCAGGATAGCGACTCTCGTTCGGGACGTCCTTTAGGCCGGGACAATCGGTCGGACGCCCCGAGGTCGACGAGGCGAGGTGCGGGTCGTGGAAGACGTGGTTTCTCCTACCGCAGGCCTCGCAGGTCCAGGAGGTGATGGCTTAAACCTCTATCGCCTTCCGGTTGGCGGAAGGTTGTCGAGTTTTTCACAAGAGTGGGCGTCGATTACGGACGACCCTTGGGTGAGAGGAGTGACTTCGGAAGGTCTAAAGATATCCTTCAAACGAAAGCCTCCATTAACTCGAAGTCCAAAGTGGACTCATCTTCCGTCAAATCCACAGAAAAGAGACGCTCTGTTATCAGAGGTGCAGTCTCTTTTAATGAAGAACGCGGTAGAGGTCGTAGAAAACCAGGAATCTCTGGGATTCTACAGCCATCTGTTTCTGGTTCCGAAACCAGACGGCTCGTTCCGTCCAGTCATAGATTTGAGCTGGATAAACAAGCTGATCGTCGCTCCGAAGTTTTATATGGAGACGATTCGATCGGTCAGAGCGAGTATTCAGGTGAACGATTATGCAACGAGCATAGATCTCAAAGATGCGTACTTTCACGTCATGGTACATCCGACATTCCGAAAGTATCTACGCTTTGCAGTCCTGGGAGTGGTGTATCAATTCCGGGCGATGTGCTTCGGATTGAATCTAGCACCCTGGGCTTTCACTCGGGTAATGAACTCGGTAATGATCTACTTCCGAGCTCATTCGTCTGCGGTAACGTTGGCCTACCTGGACGACATTCTTCAGAGGTACGGCAACGAGTTAATGCTTCAGATCGATGTTCAGAATCTTCTTCTATTGCTCCGACGTCTCGGTTTTATAGTAAACGAGGAGAAGTCGGATCTGGTGCCGTCCAAGTCATTCACTCATCTGGGAATGAGCTTCGAGACGCACAACAATCTCGTTCGTCTGCCGTTAACCAGAGCGAAATTAGTCAGTTGTTACGCTCGCTATTGTCTGCATGCAGACAAAGTCACGGCGAGAGAATTTATGAGACTGATAGGTCTGTGCGGAGCCGCCGCGGATCTCATTCCGATGGGGCGGCTACGCACACGTCCTCTTCAAATTTTCCTGACTCAGAATTGGAGTGTGAAAATTCATTCGCTCGATGTAGACGTTCTCTTGTCAGATCAAGTGAAACAAGAGATTCAGACTTGGGCAAACATTCAGTGGTTAACTCAAGGAGTTCCGCTGCAGTTGCCGGATCCGAGTTTTACCGTTATGACGGATGCCAGTCAAACAGGTTGGGGTGCATCATTAATCCCAACGGATTCGAGATGCCAGGGTCTTTGGGATCCGCAATTCCTGTGCAAGCACATAAACATCAAGGAAATGATGTCAATTTGGCTTGCGTTACGTCACTGGATGGACATTATTCACGATGCTCATGTCCAAATCCTATCCGACAATACGACAGTAGTGGCGTATATACAGAATCAGGGAGGCACTCATTCAGTTCCGTTGTTCAATCTAACGGAAAGAATCCTTCTGTTTGCGTTAGAACATCACGTTCTTCTTTCGGTGCGTCACATACCGGGTCGTCTGAATGTGCTAGCAGACTCCCTTTCACGAAAGGGTCGCTTGTTGCCGTCGGAGTGGACTCTCAACAAACAAGTATTCAATCAGATTTGCTACCAATGGGAACAGCCAATGATAGACTTATTTGCGACACATCTCAACAATCAGTTGCAGACGTATGTGTCTCCGTGTCCGGATCCAAGAGCATTTGCAGTAGACGCTCTGTCGATCCCTTGGGACGGAATGATAGGATATGCGTATCCTCCAGCGCCGTTAATTCAACAAGTATTGCTAAAGATAAAACAATCTCAATGCAAGATTCTGTTGGTAGCATCTCTGTCGCCACAGAGACCGTGGATAAATCTACTCAGGTGTCTGTTGTGGGACCTACCGCGGAAGCTTCCTCCACGAGAGGATCTTCTTTCGCAGGGGAAATCGCGCCAACTCCATCACAACCCGCAAGGTCTCAACCTTCACGTTTTTCCGTTGTGCGGTCCTTCTTGCATGGCAAGCACTTTACAGGACGAGCAGTGGACGCGATTTCTAACTGTAGGAGGACCTCCTCTTCGCTAAACTATGCGGCTAAGTGGAAGGTTTTTCGTCGTTGGTGTAGGGATCATTCTGTAGATATATTTGATCCCTCTATACCAGACATTGCAAACTTTCTAGTATACTTGTTTGACGAAATCAAACTGCAGCCTGTTACTATAAAGGGTTATAGATCTATGTTATCTGATACCTATGCACATCATGATAGTTTACAAATTGGATCTAATGTCTCTTTATCGAAGTTGGTTAGAAACTTTTCGATAAATAGATCCAGAACTCTTAGATTAATTCCTAAGTGGAATTTAGCTTGGGTTCTCCTTAAATTGAAGGAAAAGCCATTTGAACCTCTTGGGACAGTAGATTTCAAATTCTTATCTTATAAGACAGCTTTTCTCTTAGCTTTCTCTTCTGCCAGAAGAGTCAGTGAGCTTCATGCACTATCGGTGGATGATTCTCATTATCGTAGTGTTGGGAACACTATCACCTTCACTACTAATGTGGGTTTTTTAGCTAAGAATCAGGCTCCTAATAAATATCCGGAACCTATTGTTATTAAGGCTCTTCCGTCTTCAGACGGGCGTAGGCCTTTACTCTGTCCTGTTAGAGTACTACGTATCTATAAACAGAGATCTCAGTT
Source organism: Pictodentalium vernedei (assembly GCA_031216915.1). NCBI lineage: Eukaryota > Metazoa > Mollusca > Scaphopoda > Dentaliida > Dentaliidae > Pictodentalium > Pictodentalium vernedei. The sequence continues at coordinate 648,861,686 of CM062295.1, forward strand.
TATCAGAAAGGGACGGAAACGTTTCTTTCTGTCTTTGATGCCTAATAGAAAGGACATTTCAGTCCATTCTATTGCTAGATGGATTCAGTTAACTATCCGTACTGCTTATGAAGATTTATCTTCTTCTCAGCAGTCTGTGCTTAAGATTTCTGCTCATGAAGTAAGAGCTCTTTCTACTTCCTGGGCTTATGCTAATAGTGTTGCTATTACAGATTTAATGAAGGCTGCTTATTGGTCTCAGCCATCCACATTTACAAATTTTTATCTCAGAAATATTGAGTCCATTTCTGGAGACCTGCATTGTTTAGGTCCGTTATCTGTTGCTCAGAATGTCGTCCACTAAACAGTTGCAACTATAGTTATGCAGGCTTTCTGTTCCGGCAGTGACTCCGTCCGGCTGCCCTCTTCGCTCTGGGCTATTTGACCCAGGGCAAGGGGAAGGGGGGGGGGGGCGGGTGTTCCCTTAGGTCACCTGCTTTATAGTGAAAAGCAAGGGAATGCCTCCTCCAAGTCAGTATTTCTGAGTCGCTTCCGGGATGGTTTTAAAGTGTAATATTAATGTTTAAATTCATTCATGTCTTATTTTTAAAGTGTAGCTCGGTGTGAAGCATTTGTATATGTCAAGTGTCAAACGGGCTTTAATATACAATACTCGGACACTTTTAAATGATTATAAAGAGTCTCAATTCTCTGGACTACTTTATTTATTGGCTTGCTTTAAAAATAATTAGTATAAGGGTTATACTGGATGTTAATAGAGAACATGAATGTTATTGTGCTCAGTTATTAAGGGTAGTGTATCTTTCTAATTTAATATTAAATAAGAAAGATACATGTAAAGCCTAATACTCCTTTTCTCCTTAAGGGGTTACCTCTTTACTATATAGTTGAGCTTATTGGATTTTCCTCTATGTCCTAGGCCCTCCAGCCTGTTTACTATTCAGCTAAGTCTGGGTCATTGGTACAGTATAAAAATGTTAAAAAATTTATAGTAATTTATATATTTTTTATACTTACCAATGACCCAGACGGGGATGGCCCTCCCTGGAGTTGGGAACTCTTGCCTCCCCGCTGAGTACATAGCGCTGACCAGGCACTGCCAGTAAGAATGATAATTGGCGCCAATTTCGGGACGACTGCGTCACTGCGCATGCGCAGTAGAGGCGTAGTATGGAGGTCCTTTAGGACATGATTTCTTTTTGTTTTGGATGCAAATTTTGGGGATTGGGGGGCAAAATTTGTGTTTGGCCCTGGATTTGTTAGAGTTAGCACCAGCTAAGTCTGGGTCATTGGTAAGTATAAAAAATATATAAATTACTATAAATTTTTTAACTTTCTTTTTACTATATCCTTTTTAAAAGAATCTTTAATTGCGTAGCCCGACAAGAGTAAGACAGGAAAGAGGATGGGCTGGTCGAGTTGACTCAGTGTCGTAAACTCACATCACTTCGATCATTAGCTGCGCGCCGTGGGCGCTTTCGTGATGCAGGAGGCTTTTTCTCCCCCACTTCCCACCCAAGAAAAACACGGTTCATCATGTGTTGGTCTACAGCTGTAAACAAAACGTGAAATTGGGAACTTCGTGAATATTAGTTGTTTTTCTCAAGTCTGGTTTATTTCTTTCTTCAATCAAATCGATTGCGCAAACACAACAGTTTAGTTTCGAAAGTGACAAGGACTTTGTACTTAACCAAATGGAACTGACTGTTCTATTCCCAATTCAAACCACAGCAATAGTCACCGTCTGCCTCCTCCAAATTCCAATTTTAATTTAAAATAAATTATCTACTAGCAGTAACAAACGCACTTGTCTTGCCAGTTGACATGACAAGACAGTATTTATTAATCAGCAGAGAAACTGACATGCAAAAGTAATTAAACTAATCGTTAAACGCTCGTGACCACGGTGGGTCACAGTGTTTGGAAAACTGTCTTCCACTGATCAAACACTGCGGTCCACTGGAACTCCACGGTGGAGAACACACCGCGGTGGCGTTTTTATTTCAATCCACGTTGAACGTACTGTAATGTTAGTTATAAGAAACCAAATGAAGTTAAAAGATTAAAAAAAGACAACTCATTTATGTAAATATCTATGTGCGAAAAACAAACTTATTTATGTTAATATCTATGTGCAGTGTATTATGTTTCTATAGTTTATCGCTTGTTAAAAGTTGAAACACTTGAATGAAATAAAATATTATATCCAGGCCAATGTTCTTGTTATTGTTGCCCTGTTGTCAATGAAGATAAGTTATTAATTGTACACGCCCACTCATAAATAGTTCCCCTATAAATAGACAGCACTAATCTAAATTTAGCACCAATAACTGGGATATTAATTGACCAGTCTCATATGGGTACTGTACACGTAATGTAGTTTTATATGCCAGAGTCTGTGAAGGTATAGTCTAACTAGAGCCCTCTGGTCATTACCCTTCCTCCCACTTCCCTTGTAGGGAAGTGGAAGGAGGGGTAATGACCGGAGGTCCAAGTTAGGACAAGTGAAGGCAGGGCTTTGAAAATCCCTGATTTTGGCTATTTAGGGCTTTCAAAAATGCTGGAATATATGGAGAAACGCCCTTGAATAGCCTTGAGTTTTATCAGTTGTTGTCTGTAGGAACCATGTTATTATACAATCATGAGACTTCAAAATTTTACCTTTTTGGATTGATGTATATTCATTTGCACATGTTTTTAACGAAGCATGATGAAAGTACAGTGTTATTTATTATATTTATTACATGCCTGTTCTTTGAAATCTACAGCAACACTAAACCGTGCGGAAAATGAAAATCCTTTCTGCACATATGTGTGGAACGGAAATCGTTGACAGACTATTTTTATAAAGAAGCAAAATTTCAGTGGAATTTTCTAGAAATTGTGCACCGCAATTACAATTTTAATCCCTAGCGAGAGCTGAAAATCGTCCAATAAGTTCCAATGTGTTCTATGTGCCAGTAGGCATATAGAACACATTGGAACTCAGAGGTCGATATAATAGCACAGGTTCCCCTCACAAGCTTGATTGGCACCAAATTGTGTTCTTTTTGTTGATAATTATCAAATGAATTGTTGAGTGTCCATCTAATAATTGTTTTATAGATGTGAAGACATGTAATAAATGCAGAACGACACGCATGTGTGAATGGGTTAAAACTCTTGGCCTACAGCCTCTCATTCTACCCTTCTGCACTGACACTCATGCCATATTCGTTATGGGTGGAAGGATAAAACTCTTGGCCTGCAGCCTCTCATTCTATCCCTCTGCACTGACACTTGTGCCCTATTCATTAACCCATTCACACACGAATGTCGTTCTGTGTATTTATTTTATAAACATCCAGTTTGCTGTGTTGTACGGAAAATATCTCAAATATTATGTAGATAGTATTTATGTTTGAAAAAGGTGCATAAATGTAAATGAACACAAATGTATTTCATATTTCTTTATTAACTGGTTAAGTGTCGGAAATCCAAATTTACGAATATTTATGACATGCAGGTGCCACAACATAAAGGCTTCATATTCTGTGGGTGTGTTCCATAAAATCTGTGAAGTGAAATTATTTAGCCTGTATGGATTTGCCTTATTAAAATTTATGGGAGAGTGCCTGTAACAAGAAAAAACATGTGAACAATTTTTTCTAACCAAAATCTAATCGCATGATTTATAAATTGAGCAGTTTGGTAAAAAATAGTCTTCAAAAAATTTCAACAGAGGCATATCATGTGACTTCTCATTGGAATGAACTCATCAAGATCGTTCCAGTGAGGTGCCACATATGGTTTGGGTGAAATTTTTTGAAAAATTTAAACAAAAAATAATTAAAATAACAAATTTTTATCTTGTGTACCTTAGATAAAGGGTTAACCCTTTTCCTAATGAATTGGTTGCATCTGTCCTCGTAATTCACAAATTAAGCAGCTGAAATTTTTATTTTTTTTTTTTAAAAATTGCAACAAAACCATATGTGACCCCTCAATGCAATGAACTTGTCAAGGTTGTTCCAATGAGGGGTAACATAATATGGTTTTGCTGAAATTTTTGGAAAAATTTTAGAAAACAATAATGAAAATAATAAATTTTCGATACCCTGTGCATTGGGTGAAGGGTTAACCCTTTATCTGACACGAACAGTAGGCAACACTTGCAAAACAATTTCTTGAATTATTAAAAAAAAAAATTTTTGTCTTAAAAAAAACCCTTAGTTTTTGACCCCTCCCTAGAATGACAGGTCATAATCTTTGATCTGGAGACAAAAAAATTAAAAATAATAAAATTTGAATGGCAAATTTTGTAAATAGTACAGCAGCTGTCTGGATATTGTTGTTATGTTGGTCAAAGGGCTTATCATACCATTATCTCTCATCAGGGCTACAGTACAGGATATCTTCAACTCTTCTGGTGTGAATGATCCTCACAAATTTTTCCCCAAACATTTGGACTCATGGAATATCTGGAACATAGACGAGACAGAGAGAAAGTCAGAGTTGAGGAAAATGGCTCAGCAGTGGCTGGACAGGTGCGTTGTCAGTATTGAAATCCTTCTGAATTATTAACCCTTTACCCAACGAATCGCCCGCATCCGCCCGCGTAATATGCATATTCAGCAGCTGAAACAATATTATTTTTCGAAAAATTTCAACAAAACCATATCATGTGACCCCTTTTTGGAACGAGCTCATCGAGCTCGTTCCAAAGAGGGGTCACATGATATGGTTTTGTTGAAATTTTTGGAAAAAATTTAAGAAATGATATTTAAAATAATAAATTTTGAAATCGTCTGCGTTGGGTAAAGGATTAAGCAGTTTGAAGTTGACTATATAGTTTGCTATATTTTGCCGCCTAGAAATTTCTAAGAATTGCATTGGTTTTAAAACGTCACATGCAAGCTGTGTAGTAACTGGTTGAGTCCATTTCAGTGACTGATTCGTGCTCCCCGCGTTGTGTCCTTGGGCAAGGCACTTAACCCCCGATTGCCTACATGGGTGCACGATGATGCTGTGTACTAAGGAGTACTGCACGTCGATGGTGCACATGTCTTCAACCAATCTAACCCTGCCTGTGCTGCGGTGCAGAGTTCAGAGTTATGATGTTGGAGAGCTGACAGCTGCCCATCGTTGCTCAGTGGTTCTCTCCAGGTACTCCGGCTTTCTCCACCCGTAAAACTGTCACTGACATGATATGACCCTGGGTGTTAATGTGTCGTTAAACCCTAATTAAAAAAACAAAAAAAAAAACTGGTTGCGTGCAAAAAGCCACTATCATGGCTCTATTGAAAAGTGCTGAAAGCCACTTCATTGTCTTTATACTGTATTCATTAGATTGTTCACTCAGCAGCAGAAATGCAAAAATATTTTCACAATTGTTTTGTAACAATTTATTGGAGAGTACCAACAAGCATTCTCCAATAAATTGTAACAAAATAACTGATTGTTGATCATTTATTATACCCCCCGCAATGAGTTGTGGGGGATATACTGGAATCATCTTGTCTGTCTGTCCGTAGAAATAGTTTTTTTTGTCTGCAGATTTTCTCAGACATTTATGGACCAATCTGGGCTTTGAATGTTCACCACCATGGGGAACCTGTGCACCTGTGATTATAGTTTCGGTTGGATTATTTTTGCCAGAATTTTGCCCCTTTTCAACTTTAAAAGCGGGCCTAGACTTTTATTCAGAGATTTTCTTAGACATTTATGGGTCGATTCCTTTGAAAGGTATTATGGATGTCTATTACCATGGAAACCTGTGCACCTGCAGTTACAGTTTTGATCGGATGTTTTTTGCCAGAGTTATACCCTTTTTATCTTAGAATGTTTGAATTTTGTCCAAAGATTTTCTCAGATTTTTATGGGTCGATTCCTTTGAAACTTGGTATGGATATTCACTACTATGGTATCCCGTGCACCTGCAATTATAGTTTTGATTGGATTCTTTCATTTTAGAATGCCTGAATTGCCTAGAATTTTGTCCGTAGTTTTTCTCTGATGTTTATGGGTCGATTCCTTTGAAACTTGGTATGGATGTTCACTACCATGGGAACCTGTGCACCTGCAGTTATAGTTTTGATTGGATTTTTTCCCAGAGTTATGCCACTTTTCATCTTAAAATGCTTGAATTTTGTCCAGAGATTTTCTCAGATGTTTATGGGTCAATTCCTTTGAAACTTGGTATGGATGTTCACTACCATGGGAACCTGTGCACCTGTGATAATAGTTTCGATTGGGCTTTTTTTTACCTTTTTTTACCACAGTTGTGTCCCTTTTCATCTTAGAAGAATCATGGCTGTGGAGAGGTGGAGGGTGGGGGGGGGGGGGGGCAAGGTGGGGGGGGGGGGTATGTACAGGCCCATCTGGGACAGTCACACCTCTAGTTAACTATGGTGCTCTCTGTACTTGCTGCTCCTCATGTGTTGATTTCCAGTTTGATTTGTCTCAAGAAATTAAAACAAAAAAGTTATTTATAAGGACTAAAAAAGTTAAAAATCCATTTCTCAGCCCCTCCCGCATGGTCATTTTGGCTGCTGCATACTCTCTTTTCATAACCAATGGAACACTTTAAAAAATAAAAAATAAATGGTTTATGTCTGATATTTTTCCCAAGTTAATAAAAGTGATAAATTTGTCCCTTGTGTGCAACAAGGTTTTGCGATAAATTGTGTCCCTTCATTGCAACAAGGCTTTGCAATGCTTGAGCATTGTAAAACCTTCTTGCACTCAACAGACGAAATACACCACCACTCATGCTATTCTGTAGAATATGAGGCCCAAAACATAAAACAAAAGAATATGAACTTTTGATTGCCAAGAAATAAATACAAAAATAAAAAATAAAATAACCCCACCCCCTCCCCCCCCCCCCCCCCAAAAAAAAAAAATGGCCTGAGAAACAAGATGTACTTTGTTGGGCCTAAATAGAATCTAACAAAATTCAGGCTCCCTTTCTTGTAGCACAGTATCTTTGAAAAAAATACTCGCATAACAAATAAACGTGGAAAAATATTTTAACGTAGTACCAGTTATCTTCGACAATAGTTACTGACATTTACTCGGGGAAAGCTTTGCTTGAGAGATAGCCAAGAGATAGCCAAGCTGCCGTCACAGGCTGATGTCATCAACAACGAAAACTCAAGAGAGCTTTACTTTTTTACATTTATCAAGTAATATATATTAGATGTTTATACTGTGTGGTCCCCACAGGAACCCCAAGAAGTGAAGCAGTCCTTGTTTACTGTGGTAAGCAAGCTCTCTTTTACTGTTACAATAGGACCCGGTGACCAATGGCTGGGGTGAAGTCCTCTAAAATGGACTACATGGGTATAAACAATTGGCTGAACCTGACATTATATCCATGTTGTGGTCATGATTAGCCATTGTGCAGAAATATGTTACCATAAACACCAATAAATAAATAAATTGATACTGTGTGGATAAACTTAAATTGATGAAAATTGAGTAAGGCCTAACAAAAAGTTGGAAATCTGTTTCTCAGGCCCACCTGCATGGTCCCTTTGGTTGCCGCATGCTCTCTTGGTAACCAGCACAAACTTGTCCCTTGGGTGTAAGAAGGCTTTGCAATGCTTTAGCATTGCAAAGCCTTCTTGCACTCCAGAGATGAAATACACCACCCATGCTATTCTGTAGATTATGAGGCCAACAACATAAAACAAATCAAGAACTTGAACTTTTGATGGAAAAGAAATAATTACAAAAAATAATTACAAAAGTATAAAAATAAAAAATAAAATATAAAAACCATCCACCCGCCCACATGCAATTTTACAAAAAATTGGCCTGAGAAACAGAAGCTCTACTTTTGGGGGCCGAACCACCTATAATTACAAAGGTCTACTTCAGGTTTTGAAATTCTCTTCACCTATTTCTTTGCATGCCACACGTGGTTTTTATCTGCTCAAACTGGTCTAAACCATGTTTTCTATTTAACTATTCAACTAACATAAATAGGGGATGACATAATAATCTTTGTACAACTGAAAATTTATCATTTTTTTTGCCTTAAAAAAATGGCTTCTCAACTCATTTCAGTGAGGGTTTACAAGCTATGTTTTGAAGGTTAAAATTGAAAAATACAGTTGAATTACAATTTTTGTGAATAGTGCTCACTATTTAGGCCTCACAAAGTAGATCTTCTGTTTCTCAGGCCATTTTTTTTAAAATTGCCGCAGTTTTTTCTTTTCTTTTTTCTTTTTGTAATTATTTCTTTGCATCAAAAAGTTCATGTTCTTGGTTTGTTTTATGTTTTAAGCCTCATAATCTACAGAATAGCATGGATCGTGGGGTATTACGTCCCTTGAGTGCAAGAAGGCTTTGCAATGCTAAAGCATTGCAAAGCCTTGTTGCACTCAAGGGAAATTTTATTAACTTGGGTAAAATATCAGACATGAACCATTTGATTTTGATTTTTTTAAAGTTTGGATTGTTTATAAAAAGAGATCATGCGGCAGCCAAAAGGTCCATGCGGGAGGGCCTAAGAAACAGATTTTTAAATTTTTTAAGCCTTATGTTCTCATAATAAGAACAAAGTTATTTCCTAGAATAATGAAAAGATGTATCTGCACAAAATATAAACAAATATACAACACACATGAAATGTATTGCTTTAAAATCACTGCAAAGTTGTTAATGTTCGGTTTAAATTTTTGAAGTTGACAGGCAGAAAATATTTTTGCCTGTCACTTATGACAGGTACCTTTATAAACATTTTTGAGCCATGGTCTTGTCAAAACCATATTTGTACAAGCTGTGTACATGTAGATACCTTCATCAACTAAAGTGTGTTTCACTAAGTAAAAATTTGTTTCT